>JBANSL010000013.1:17564687-18814687 GCA_037127255.1 Persicaria tinctoria
GATTGGTTAAAGGAGAGTGAAATATTAGATAAAACAGAATTGGTTAAAAGAAAAAAGGAGAAAAGGAGAATTAAATAGAAAAAAAATGAATTAAAAAAAATGAAGGAAATAACGTGATTGGCCGAGGTTCCTAAAACTCCTCAACGATTGACACCTAAGCAAAGTATTCTGATTTAAAGTATTATATAGATTATTGAGTCAATAATGTCTTTAATTTTCACAACCTGAGTTAAGTTGATTACCGATCAATTATTTTCCCATAATTAGTAAACTTAAAGAGTAGATTTGAAAGTAAAACGATTAATAAAATATATTTATCCATCCCATTTAATGAAAGATAATATATTAAAATAACATTAAAAGGGATGGAGAAATATATTTTATTAATTTATTTCAATTCATACATTTTCCCTCATTAAAATAAGATTAAATGGGAGGGGTAAAAATGACGTTTCACCGTTTTAAATGGCAACCTAACAGAAAAAAGGTTATGGGTGGCGATTTACCTATAAAATGGGTTTAAGTGGTAGTTTTCTGCAATTTCAATTTTAAGGGGTGGTTTTCTGCAAAGACCCTTATTTAAGGGTTGGTTTTCTACCATTTTCCCAATATAATAATATGATTGTAATACACTGGAAATTTCAGGAAAAGATAATAAATTATTTTACCTTTAATAAATTTGGTTATATTATTATATGTTGGATAGAATAAAATTTGATATAATATATGTAGGGAGAGGTGACAAAATACTAAAATAAAAATTTTATTTTAAAAAATTAATAAATATATTTTATAAAATATAAAAGAATTCAAATAAAAAAATAAGGAATTCAATAAAAGTTATTGATTTAAAAAATAATATATTAATACTTTATCATAATATAATAAAATACTAATCTAATCAAATTACACGTATACACGTGCCTTAAGTATACTCTTAATTTAGAACACTTTAGGCTTATGTGTCAACTTCTCCTTAATCCTCTATTTTCCACCAATCATGTTTTTTTGTCCCTTTTTTAATTGTTTATTTTCTTTATGAGTAAATTACACATAACCACCCTTAAATTAGGTTAGCTTTCACATAACCACCCATAAAATTATAAATTACAGAAAACCACCCATAAATTACATTTCTTTTCAAAAGACCACCCATTCATTAAACCTCTATTTGTTTTGTTTGAAAAGACTAAAATACCCCTAATTCAAACTTGTTTTTTAAAGGAAAGAATGATGTAACGGCCCGGGATTATGATTCCCGAGTTACGTTTCGAGGGATGAAACCCCTGGTTAGGACCTTGCGCTCCGAGTACAGGTTGAAGGTTTCAAAACCTACTTTAATGTTTTCAAAGGGGGATTTCATACCCAAAATCGAAGGGATCGTTGGAATCCCCGGGGAAGTCCCTTGTACCTGTCGTAAGTCTAAGCGTGGAAATCAGAAATCATGCGACTAGCGAAAACAAGTGTAATACAAGAGGGTGCCACGGCAGAGCCGGGTCAAAACGGAGTCTAAAGTGTAAATCCAAAAATATAATCAGAGTCTGGTGAAGTCTATAACTCCAGCGCTCACTCTCCGCCGACAAAATGACCCGCACAATAAGCAAAGAGCACCGATAGGATGAACATAAATAATACCTAAAAAAATTGATATGGGGCGGGATCAGATCGATGCCCACTTTAGCTCTGCATCCCAACCATAAGCACACATATACGCTATACCTAATAAAGATGCTTCTAGATGCATGGCGGAATATTAACACACTAACATGCTCCTAAGATCAAGTACATAATAATAATAAGGTCTTAGCACATAATACCAAGTGGTATATCCCTCTCCTACCTCCACCCCCTTCCGATAGGGCGGAGACTGGCCAGCTCATGAATGCATTCCATCATAATTGGGCGGCACGCATGCCTAACCCGTTCCACAATAAAGCCCGCAGGCATCTCATAATATAAGGAAGTGCATGACTCGAATGACTCAGGACGGGACCCGATGAGACTAGGTCGTCCTATAACCCTAGCAATGACTCTACTTCACAGATAACGGCCGTTCTGTTTACATACGCATAAAGAAATAGAATGCTCAACGGTCGATGCAACCTAGCATGGTACTACATGGCATGCTGATCATGAATGCAAGCACCTAGTGTATCATGCACCTAAAGCAGGGAATAGCTCTATTCAATCTGAGTAAGCTCCGAAGAGACTTACCTGGTATCGCAGAACAGCAAAAAGGCAATCAACCAGGCAATATGAAATCCGACACGTCACAGATGGTCACCTAACAAGTATAAGCGCATCAATGAGTCTATCTCTAAGGCACACAAAGCATAGAATTATCACACACACAACTTCACTACTTAACATGATAGCCGTCACATCATCATTTCCATAATGTCAACCTTATCTCATAATCTATCATCTCAATATCTCACAACCATACTCAATATAATTCTCCAATTCATCAGCTTAAGACAATTCCAATTCATACTTAACCAATTTGCATGTCATCATATCACAATCTTACTTAGCATATAATTGCACATCTTCAAACAAGTCATATAACATTTAACCACAGTTAATAATTCACCACAATATTATATCTTAAATCTCAAAACAACATTTTATATATTAATCCCAATAATTTTACATACTACTTCTAATATCATTTTATTTTAACATCTTTATAAAATATCTATAAAATCCCAACAATATTCGTTAAATCAAAACATCCCTTTTTTAAATTACTAATCCAACCTTACTTTATTTTAAATTACCAAAACCCACCCTCTTATTTTATAAAACCCCAAATCCGGCCCTTATGTTTAACAAAACCCAAACCGGCCTCCTATTTTAAATTCCCCCAAAATCGGTTGGCTAAAAAAAAAAAGGCCCAACACTTCCCCATTTAAACTGCCCAAAATCGGCCCAAAAGAAACAGGCCCAGCAAGGCCTTCATTCCATTTCACTTTCTCTGAGACAAAACGTGGGAAAAAAAAGGAGTGGGCCAGGGCTCAGGTGTAAAAAAAAAACGTGGGCCCAGGTGAGGTGTTGGCGGCTGAGGTGGCGGAGATGGGGCCCAGTCCCTTTCTTCTTCCTCATATTGCCGAATGAAAGAACAAAACAAACAGGGCTTTGCCCAGAAAATGGCGGAGGAAAAAGGAGAGGGAGGGGGAGACCTCCGACGGCGGTGGAGCCGAGCTCCGGCCACCAGGGATGGTCACTTCGTCGCCCACACCCACGGAAACGAGAAGGGAAGGAAGGAGGGGAAGAAAGAAGCTCACCGAGGTGTTCGACGTCGGAAAGCTCGGAGCTCCGGGGAGGCTGTCTGGGCTGCGTTGGGGCTCATCGGTGCCGGTTCTTCGAGCGAGAACTCCTGGGAGGGATGAGGGAGGTTAAAGGAAGGACCTTTACTCGATTTGAAGGTGAAAGAGAGAAGGAGGGGCAAGGCTTACCGACTTGAACGAGAAACAGGGGCTGGCGGCTCTCCGGCGGCTGCTGGCGGCGACGGCGGAGACCCGTGGGGAGGAGGCGGTGGTGCAGTGGCGATGGAGGTGAGGAGGGGATGTGGTGGAGGAGGTGGCGTGGTGGTGGAGACGGCGTGGTGGTGGCGGAACTGGGAAAGAGGAGAGACTGAGAGAGTGGAGAGAGGAGGTAGCAAGTGTGGATGGGCTGATTTTTCAATGGTCAAATTGCAACAAAAGAGGTCTGATTTTTTTTTGTGAAGAGTAATGTGTTATTTGTTTGCTAAAATAAGTAAAACCAAGTAGAGAGGGAGGGAAGGTGAGGATAAGATTTTCCCGAACTGGAATAGGGTGAGTTGGATGGATAAGGATTCGGAATATGACGGAATTGAGATCTCGGGTCGAGAATTTAAATTTCCGTTGATTGGTCGTTCAAAACTCGAAATGAAAGACGGAATTGATATTTAAATCGAAAAATTTGGGCCGGAATTTGTTTTAAATTCATTTTGATTTTCTTTTTCCGATAATTAATATTTTAAAAATCCGAGCCTTTACAAATGAGGTGACAATTAGGCGAGTTGGGTCGGATTCGGTTAGTCGGGTTTCGGGTAATGTTTAATAATTTGATCATTTGGTTGGGTCGGGTTCGGGTTTCGGTTGTATCGAGTTTCGATTGTCTCGGGTTTCAGTTATTTCGGGTTTGGATTGTCTCAAGTTTTCATCATTTCAATATTCATTTTAATTTTTTTTACTAGAATCTATCTTAAGATTCAGGTTATATTGGGTTTCGGTTATAACGGGTTCGAGTCTTAATGGGTTTCGGTTCATTCGGATTTGGGTGAGTTTCGGTTATCGGTTATTCGGATTTCGGGTCCAAAATGGGTCGGGTTGGGTCGGTGTTCAGGATAATCGGTTCCAAAATACATACAATAACCCTAGAGCTGGCGAAATCTGACCCGAACCCGAAAACCAGACCCGGTCGACCCGTAACCGATTGTCCTGAACACCGACCCAATCCGGCCCATTATGGACCCGAACTTCGAATAACCGATAACCGAAACTCAACCAAATCCGAATGAACCGAACCCGATTCAACTGAAACCCATTAAGACTCGAACCCGTTATAACCGAAACCCGATATAACCCGAATTTTAAGATAGATTCTAGTAAAAAAATTAAAATGAATATTGAAATAATGAAAACTTGAGACAATCTAAACCCAAAATAACTGAAACCCGAGACAATCGAAACCCGATACAACCGAAACCCGAACCCGACCCAACCAAATGATCAAATTATTAGACATTACCCGAAATCCGAATGACCCGAAACCCGACTAACCGAATTCGACCCGACTCGCCCAATTGCCACCTCGGTCTTTTCTTTAAAAAATAAGTTTGAATTAGGGGTATCTTAGTCTTTTCAAACAAAACAAATAGAGGTTTAATGGATGGGTGGTCTTTTGAAAAGAAATGTAATTTATGGGTGGTTTTCTGTAATTTATAATTTTATGGGTGGTTATGTGAAAACTAGCCTAATTTAAGGGTGGTTATGTGTAATTTACTCTTTATTTATTTATTATTTTTATTCTTTTTTCTTTATCTCTTTACACTAATCACATTTTTTTTCTTTTATTCTTAACATATCTATATCTAATATCTAATCCTAAACAATACTAAAGCAAAACCTGTTTAGGACACGTGGCAACTCCTGGTGAAAAATTTTCCCGCTCAAATGTGTAGCCAATAACACAATCTTCTTCTTTCCTTTTTCTTTCTTGGCAAGAATATCAATATTGTAATTTTACCCCTAAATATGTGGCATACGTTTGATTTTTTTTTCAACCATTAACATCCTAATTAGCTTGATAACACATTTTTTAATCCTTCTTTTTCAATAATAAAATGTAACATATATATAGTTATGTGTATCTTATTTTATACAATCATATACTCCGTATAATATTAAATAGAAATACTTCTGGTGTAAAATTTTCCTGCTCAAATATTTAGCAATTATATAATATTTTATATTAATGCCAAATGTATATTATTACATAATGTTAGTTTTTTTTAACAGATAGTCTACTTCTTTTTTGGCAAGAGTATCAATATTATAATTTTTGTTCCTAAAATATGTAGCATTCGATTGATTTTTTCCCAATAACATTCCTAACCTAGCTCACTCATTTTTTAATCTTTTTTTCCTCAATAATCTAATATATTATATTCCGATCCTTTGCTTTGAATTAGAACAAATTGTATAATACTTATACTCATAGTCATATACATCTTATCTCATATACAATAGTAACAATACCAAATTCTGCCACATGTCGCTACCTAGACATGTTAATATCGGATCATTTAGATTGGATTTAGATCGGATCATTTCGAGTTCTGGGTAAAATGGGTATTTCTTGCATATATCCGGGTTGACTCGAACCCGGGTTTCACTTTGTTTTGGGTCAAATTAGGTCCATTTTGGGTTTGTCAAATTTTTTTCAACTATATTAAAATAATTTAACTATAGGAGTGATTTTAATATATTCTATTTTTTTTCAATTAATTAGTACTTCGTATTTTCTTAAGTTTTGTATATAGGTAAGTCACATTTTAATCTATATATTTTTTCTCCACTTAAAATTATAATTATGAATTAATATGTTTGATTACATACTGTTATGCTTTTTTACTTTATTTGGACGGTCTTTTATTTTTTACTCTATTTGTATCAGAACACTTAACATTTTAAATATATCTAATGTCTAAACATTCTAAATTTTTTTTTCCATTTTCCTATATATTAGTTTTTATTTCCAACAATGTCTTATTAATTCTCCAACTTCTAATATCTTTCTACGTTGTTCATTGGCAAGGTTGATTTTTACCTTATTAATTTGTTGTATTGAAAAAAAAAATTGCTAAAAAGATAAGTATGATTAGAAGAACAAGTATTGTGAATTTGTGATACTAGAAAGAAGTATCGTTTTTATGTAATTTTTAAATTAAACATGATTTAAAAAACTATGATTAAGTCAAAGATATTAAATTTCAAAGATGATTGGATTAAAGTAGTTTTAATTGTAAATTATAAAATACTCTTCATAAAAAAAATTAGGTGTTTCATTATCAAAGTATAAAAAGGGCAATGACCCCTTGATTCACATTTGTTTGACTTTAAATATTTTGAAATAAGTTTTTATGATAAATAAAATTCTACTTATTAGGTTCATATTTTTGTTCAAATTTAAAATGGTGTATTAACGACAAATATATTTAAGTTATAAATGAAGATCTTTTATAAGAATTTGAGACAAAATTAACACATTTTATATTCAAACTAATTTTAGAGATTATTTCATATATTGAAGATATTTATCTTTAATAGCACATTATTTTTTTTATAAAAAAATAACATATCCTAAACAATATTAAAGTAGGAGCTGCTTAGGACACGTATGAAAAATTTCCCGCCTTTTTCCCCCTTCTATTATTGTGCCACGTATGAAAAATTTACCACCTATTTTTTTTATTTCTTTTGATAATAAATTATTATATTTTGAATATAAAATGTGGATGACCGTTCATATATACACCAAATATCTTATAAACTTATTTTAATTTTGATTAAAAAAAAGTCTATAAGATATTTGGAAATTTATAACCATTTTTAGGAATAAAATAGGAGAATGTGTTCATATATACACCAAGTTTTTTAAATAATATTTTTAAATTTTTTTTGGTAAAATATATTTTTTAAATTTATTTGAGATTCTAATTTAAATAAAGCGTAAAATATTATAATATCATATATATTTTACATAATCCTAATAGAAATTGACAATAGGTGGTGGTTTGTTAATAAAAAAACATTTAATGGGTTGTTTTCTCTAATTTCGTTCCTAACATGTGGTTAAGTGTAAAAGTCGTGTAAAAGTCTATATTTAACCGGTGGTTAAGTGTAAAAGTCTATATTTAATGGAGAGTTTTCTGAATTTCCCTAAAAATTATCTTTCTCATTAACGCAGTGGGTACCTTGCTTGATTTTTCATAACATTAATTTTAAAAAAATTTAAATAAGTGTGTATTAGAAGTTGTTAAGTACAAGTTAAACTCTGAAACTTTAACTAATGAAATTTTAGGTTGATTCGGGGTGGTGGTTGGCATGAATATATATGTCATTTGTAGAATTGAGCCAATTCTTTTTATTGAGTTTTTTAATTTCAAATCGGTTCGGAATAATTTAAGATTGGATATGATTATTACTGGCTTAAGGGAGGTTAGATATCATGAAAATTAAATTTATATAAGTTTGAAGTACAAATTCGGTCAATAGATTTTTTAAAATATTTTTCTATTAAAATAGGTTAATAAAAATTATTGTATTTTAATTTATTTATTAACCAAAACTTATATAATATTTTTGTAATCTACAACCCGTGCAAGGCACGGGTAATGAACTAGTATACTACTAACACACTTGCATTCCTGGGACACGTTGCGGTCATACACTAAAAGTTGGAAATTTAGGATAAATCTCCAATTACTTTTCAAATTGTTTAAAATCATGTTGAACACAAAATCATTTATTCAAACTCATCAATTAATTATTTAACTAGATAAATCTTAATAGAAAAGTCAAATTTTCTTGATTAGATGAATTATTTCTAAAAAAAATTATTTCAAATTACGTATATAATATATATTTATTTTTAGATCATAGATTAAAAACATCATATTCAAAACCTACTGTTCTACACTTCTTTTAAATCCATTTAAAAGGGTTTATATAACGATATTGATTTGGGTGGTAGTTTTTAAATATAGATTCTTAACCTACGATCTCTTAACCCTAGCTAATTAAGCAATCCTTTAAAGGTAATTTTATATCTTAATCTTTCCTTATTTTTTAGATTTTATCCATCCATTTAAGTACCCATTATGAAATATTGCATCTCATTTTATGCTTACATATATTTATTTACAATAATATAAAAATAGAAGTTGAATGTACTACTTGACCATCGTTCTCTTACACCGCATATTCAAAGTCTGAAACACTTTTATTAGTTGATAAAAATGCGACCCATAAATCATTAATTAAGAATACTCATTTGATTTTAACTTGAAAAAAACATAATCATATATTGTAAATATATTAACCATTAACTAAGAGAGTAAGAGATTGTAGTTTTTTTTTTTTTGAATAAAAGAGATTGTAGTTTTTCAAATTTTAAAAAACAGTCATAGACAAAATAGCTATAATTAATAACGGAATAATACACTATGATATGATTTGACTAATGAAATTTTTTCCCAGCATTAAGGTAATAATGGAGTCATTTTCTTTTTAAACATCACACATTTTTACTATATAATGTGATCTAATTTGTAAACTCATTTACTAAATCTTATTAATTTAAAATGTACAAAGCTAATCACGTTCATGTCATTTACTATGATGAAGTTATTTGGCAAAATGGCTAAAATCACCCTTTTGCTAAATGTCCAAAAAAAATTTCATAATACCAATACTACTCTCGTTTTAATTTATCCCTACCCTCTCATTCTTTCTGATCTACCTCCCCGTTGTTTCTGTTCCGCCTCCATCCCCTCTTCCTAGTTCTTCATCTGCTTTGATTTTGTTTGCAGGGAAATCAGAACCTCTTTGGTTCAAATTTCTCCGATTCGTTTCAATTTCCTGCGAGAATTTGATTTTGTTGTTGAGTTTTGGATGATTAACAACGTCTTCTAGAGAAACAACCACAACAATCACCAACAGCGCCGGGATGCACCCCCAGAGCTCGAGCGTGGAGGAGGACTCGCGGCGATGGATCTCGAATCGGCGAGTAGATCTCGGCGAGTATGGAATCCAACCGCGAATCGACAAGCGGAAGAGGTAGAGGATTGAATCCAACCGCGAATCTACGAGCGGAAGAGGTAGAGGATTGAATCCAACCGCGAATCGACGAGTAGATCTCGGATGATTTTCATTAATTAGTTTTCCATTTTGCTTTGCTTATGATTTTCATTAATTCCGACTTCATGAGGTCAGTCATCGAGTTTCTTTGTTCCTACTGTTCGATGTGTGTACGTACCGTGTATATACATATAAATCTCGTTCTTGTTCTCTTTCTCTCGTTCTTGTGTTGCTAATCAATTCGCTCCCGGCCATATCTGCAGATCTGAGTCACCTGTTGAAGAATTCATCTTCAGGAATATGAATCGCAAGCGAATTTCCTAGAATTGCTGACAGGTTTGAATTGCTGGCCTTTCCAACCCGGATCTCCCCTCCTCCACGGTCGTTGTCTCCTGTCGGGGACCCATTGCTAGGGAGAAATCAAGGTGAGGCCAAGCTAAATCAAAGATCGATTCGAAGTAATCAACCGGATCTGTTCGCTTTCAGATCTGATTCCTAAAGCTCTTCGGCCGGCATCGGGGATGGAGAGAGAGAGAGAGAGAGAGAGAGAGAGAGAGAGATAGGCTTTCCAAGTTCTGAGAGTAAGGTACATCTCATTCAAAAAATTCGTCTGCAATTTTGATCTCTGAATCATTACCAGCCCCACTGTAGGCAGACCTTTTGCAAATTTCCTTTTCCTTTTTAATTTTCTTTATGTAAGTTTGATTTGAAAAACTTGTTAATTCAGCTTTTAAAATCAAGTTTATTTATTTTTGTTTCATGTTTGTTGGTGCAACTTAGTTTCAGATCACTACAGTGTAATAAGCTGAGCAACAGTGTCACCAATGGGTGAGTGTCCTCGCAAAAAAACCCTCATAAAATAAAGATGGCATCGCCACCCAAATAAAAGTTGTCACTACATGTGTCATCAATAGTGTCACCATTGATCGATAAGGGTGGTGACAATGATCTCGTAAAAAAACTCTAAAAACAAATATGTCACCAAAAAAAGGGTGGTGACAACGATAGAGGTGGTGGACGCAATAAGAGTGGTGACAGGGATATGGGTGGTGGTGACAGGGATATGGGTTGTGGTGACAGTGATAGGGCGGTGACACTAAAAAAAACTGTCACAAAACAATTTGTTTATCATCATACATGTGTCACCAAAGTTGTGTCACCAAAGTCATTGGTCGGTGTCACCACTTATAAATGTGGTGACATTAATCTAGTAAAAAAAAACTGTCACCGATTTTTTTTTTGTCATCAAAGTTGTGTCACCAAATTAATTGACTTTGACCGGTCAGTGGTCAAAATAAAAATGGGAAGAAAGGGAATGGGAAGGAGGGGCAAAAGTGTCATATTAGGACATTTTGCAAAAGAGAATATCAAAGTGGACATTTTGCAAAATGCCTTGTTCAAAATGGACACTTAGCTAAAAAGTCCTACTATGATATGATTTTCACTTCCAATGGAATTTTAATCTATCCGGCATTTTTTTTTTTTTATTAGGAAAAATTTCGGGCGAGCGAGCTCTACCCGATGACATCCTTATGGATGAGGTCTAATAGACCAGAATCATTGTGAATATCAACACCCCAGGCAGAGTGGCAAAGGTGTGCAACCTTCTCCACCACTCTATTGCCTAAACGGGGAACATGAAAGAAGGAAACTTCTTTCATCGCCGATAGTAGAAATTTAACATCTGATAAGATCAGTTCAATTTCCCAAGGGCATTTAGATTTTTTATTTAGATGGTTTATGATTATCAGAGAGTCACCTTCAATGTGGAGTTTGTCAATACGGAGTTGTAGAGCCTGGTTGATTCCCAGTTTAAGAGCCAGAGCTTCTGCTTTCAAGGGGCTTTGAGTTCCAAGGTTTTGATAACAGATGTGTATCGGACGACCTTCCCAGTCCCGGATTATAGCGCCAGCCGAGCTGATATTGTTGGAAATCGTGGATCCATCAAAATTTAGTTTGAAAATTCCCTTAGGAGGCTTGCGCCATGTAATGTTAGCCTGCTTTCTTTTCGTCCTTGGGTGCTTAGGGGTTTGTGTGTGTAAGGAGATGTCCTCATCCAAGCTAAACTCGAAGCGAGAGGTTTTACTCCAATTTTCCTTATGGGTTTTAATAATGCGCAATGAGATGTCTCTATGAGGTATAGGGACTTGTCTAAAAACAAGTTGGTTTCGAATATACCAAGCCGTCCACCAAGCAAAGGCAAGCTCCGCCTTAGCAACGGAAGAAAGCTTGTTCCCGATGAGCGAAATGATAGGTTTTATCTCCCGTGAATGATTTATCATACTGGATATCATTGAGTTTACCTGAGCAGGTAAACGAAAGAGAGAGCGCACATATTGACATTCTAGTAAGAGGTGAACGTCATCTTCAACTGCACAGTTGCACAGATTACATGTGGAAGGAACAGAAGTCCCACGTTGGGCAAGCCTAGCGGAAGTTGGGAGGCCATTCTGACAAACTTTCAATAGAAAATTTTTGATCTTAGGTGGAATATCCAAATTCCATATCCAAGCATTATTGTCTATGTTCAATGAGGATTCAGCTGTGATTAATTTGTATGCACTCGACGTGGTGAACCAACCAGCCCTATCAGGCCACCAATATAAACGATCCTCAAAAGGAGAAGCGGGAAGTGGAATGTCCAAGATTTCTTTGACTATGTCATTTGGTAAAGCGTTGCTGAGTTTTTCCGTCCACCATTTACCACCTAAGATATAGTCACTAACCGTTTCCTCTATGTTATTAATGCGGGGGCAGTCCTCCCTAGATAACAAAGAGGAGGTTGTAATCCAATTATCCGTCCAAAATTTGATAGACGTTCCATTTCCTACTGACCAAATAAGTCTTGTCTTAAATTTATCTATAAGAGTTGTTAGTTTGACCCATTGCCAAGAAGTATCTCCGCTTTTCTCGTATTCAAGGATATTAGCTGAACGAAGGTATTTGTGTTTGATTAGAGACACCCAAACATTTTCAGGTTCAACCAATATTTTCCATAGTAATTTCATTTGAAGGGATTCATTCATCTCTTTCGATTTCCTAAGTCCAATCCCCCCATATTTTTTTGGTCAGCAGATCCTATCCCAGCTAATAAGCGGGCGGTATTGAAGATCTTTATTACAAAAAAACATTCTGTTAATCTGGTCGAGCTCTTTATGTATTGATGAGGGTAACAAAAAGTTTTGCATTGTATACAACGGTTTGGCTGATAAGTTTGTGTTAATGAGGATTGCACGACCCTGTTGTGATAGAGCATTAGCGCGCCATTTACTTAGTTGTTCCTTAGATTTACAGATAATATCTTCGAAGGTGTGTTTGTTAGCTCTACCGTTAATGATCGGACATCCGAGATATTTTTCCAATGAGTTTTCATGTGTAATACTTAAACAACTACTAAGTTCTGAAATCCTGGAGTTCGAAATGCCTTTTGTGGCTTGGAAGCTAGATTTATTATACTTGACTTTTTGTCCAGAAACTTTACAATATGTATCAATTATTTCTCTAACCTTCTGTCCCGCAGCAATGCTGCCTCTTGTAAAAATAATGATGTCATCGGCAAAAGATAGAAAAGGGACCCTAGGGCCACTTCTACCGAAAGAAAAACATATTAGACTGTTTTCCACATTTGTTTCTGCTTAGAGTTTTCGAGCTAAAAATTCTGCACCTAAAATAAACAAGAAAGGGGATAGAGGATCTCCCTGACGCAGACCACGAGAGGGGAAGAACATATCTGTAGGGCCGTTGTTGACTAGTATAGAGAAGGAAACAGTTGTAACACATTCCATAATCCACGCAATGAATGTAGGGTGAAACCTGGATTTTTCTAGAACTTTTTTTGTGAAGCTCCAGTCAACTCTATCGTACGCTTTTTCCATGTCTAGTTTTATCGCCAACCATCCCTTGCAGCCCTTACGTGATCTGAAGGAGTGGAAGATTTCGTGAGCTATTAGGACATTGTCTTGGATGGCCCTGTCAGACACAAAGGCACCTTGTAGTGGATGAATTAGTTTACCGATAATTTTTTTTATTCTTTCTGTCAAAATTTTTGAAATGATTTTATATAAAGTGGAACATAAGCTGATTGGGCGATAATGACTAGTATTGGAAGGGTTATCCCTCTTTGGAAGTAGTGATATAAATGTATGATTTATTTGTTTGAGAATTTTACCAGAGTGGAAAAAACCCTTTATTTCTCTAATAATAGAGACACCAACAATATCCCAATATTTCTTGTAGAACTCACCAGGAAGTCCGTCGGGACCTGGGGATTTATTGTTCCCTAAACTAAACACTGCAGATTTAATTTCACTATTGGAAGGGTGTTGAGTGAGAAATTCATTATCAGCTATAGTAATCGAAGGTTGGATTAGGTTAAGCATTTCATTGAGACGTCTATCATCAATAGATTCTTGTTTAAATCTTTTTTCGATGTCATTTTTAATTTCGTTTCTAACATTTTCCTCTCTTATAATTAAAGTACCTTCAGTAGTAGTTATATTGCGGATTTGTTTCCTATGCCTACGACCAGAGGCCACACGGTGGAAATATGATGTGTTAGAATCTGAAAGTTTGAGATGCTTTGTTTTAGCTCTTTGATTCCAGAAGGTTTTCTGAAATAGGAGGAGCTTTTCTTTCTTTCTTAGCAAGCAAGTTTCTTTACTATTGGTTCTTTGTGAGTTATTTGCCGTTATAGATGATTGAATTCTAATTAATTCATTCTCCACCATATGTAACTGACGGAAAATGTTCTCAAAGGTATATTTATTCCATTCTTTAGCTTTTTTCTTAAGAATTTTTTGTTTGAAAATAAGTTGAAACATACTCGACCCATGACATGTTGCTCGCCAAGCCTGTTTAACGATGTTGCGAAAATCCTTCCGTTGAAGCCAGACGTTTCAAACTTGAACGGAGGAGCTTTGAACATTGTACCGCTCTCGAGAGTTATAGATATGGGGCAGTGATCCGAAGTTGAAAAAGCCACATTATGAGTGATTAAATTAGGGAATTTATGGAGGATTTGGTGATGGACTAGAACACGGTCCAGTTTTTCTCGAATATTATTCTCTTCATCAGCATTCTTCCTCCAGGTAAAGGGGTTCCCGAAAGTTGGAAGATCTACAAGTGAACAATCATTTTTGAATTGAATCAGACGAACGAACCTGGAAGGACGAGTCATCGCCCCACCAAGCTTATCCTCACTGCATAAGATTTCGTTTAAATCACCCAGAAAAATGCATGGAATAGGCGAGTCATTTACAATTGTAGATAATGTTTCCCAGAACAAATCTTTCTCATGGGGGACTGGGGGAGCATATACAAATAGAAGAAGAATCTTGAAATTATCGTTTACATTTTCGTATCTAAGACCAATGATTCGCGGTAATTGAAATTCTACAGAAATGATTTCACAACTGCCCAGTAGCAGGTGACCAAATAGCCTCGTCGAAACCTGCGTATTTCCAAAGCTTATCTTCAGGAATGGTTCCCGATTTAGTTTCCGCTAGTGCCAACAATTGTATATGTTCATTTTTACACCAAGTGTTCACCTCGATCCAAAATGTAGTTTTTCCTATACCTCTACAGTTCCAATAACTAATTTTCATCTATAACTGTTAGTGATATGAGGACAAGAGTTGGAGGTCCTCATAACAAAAAGCAATTTAACTATGTATTTGATCTGAGAAAACAAATTTGTTTTGGACGGTTTGTCTACTTTGTTGTTAAGACCACTTAGATTTTTGTGATCCCAAATCTTGGAATCTTTGTTTATGTAAAAACCGTGGAACAAGGGAAACCTCTCCCAAATTTGAGAAGAGAGTAGATTGACATTAGGTGATTTATTTTTGAGAATTTTTTCCATCTTATTATTCAAACCATTAAGGATTGTTGTTGGCTTTTCCAGCACTACGTTTCCTACACAAGACATAAGAAGGATGTCAATGGAATGACGAGGAAACGGGATAATATGACTATCAAAACCGATTACATGAGATCAAAACAAGATTAAGTTGTCCACTTTCCTTCTACTAATAATATATGATGTACAAATTGGTTTATCATAGACCACAAAAAGACTCAACCACGGCTGTTTGGTTTCCAATCCCTTCAGCATGGGTGAAGTCAAGACGGTCTTGCCTAATTTACTTGTACACACACTGGCTTCAGGTTTCGGTGACCTCCCAACCTCCTGCTACTCAAACTGGCGAACACCCGACAGTAAAGCACCAGGAGCAACAAAGGAGGCGAGAGACAGAATATTGAGAACAGTAATGAAACCATTGCTGCGCAGCAGAGTAGAAGGTAGTAGAAAGGGGCCAGAAGACAGCACCTGAAAGTCAAGCCTAACATGGCCACTTAACCAAATCCGATTAACCATGAGCACCGGAACGACACCGAAACGAGCATAATCAGTTGTTGTGTGCAAAGAGTGATTAGGCAAAACCGAGACATATTGACCCATATTCACATCACAAGGGATATTGTAACTATGCAAAGGTACAGAGCACCCCGAAGCCACGAGAGATAAATAGGCATCAGAAGCGAGAAACCTCCGCCATAACAACGTATCAAAGTAAACCATGACAGGAGAAGTGACACATCTGAGTGTAGAGAGTTGCGATTCCAGAGCAAGAGTAGCACTTGAATTGCCAAGCCTCACAGGCCCAACCCTGAACAACCAAAGATCAGGGACATAAGGCTTCCTGAGCCGGAACCGAAAAGAGAAGGACCTGTCATATATATAAGAACTTTTGTGTACCAGTTTATAAATCCATTTTAAACATGAATAATAATTCATAGCAAGGTGAGGGATCAACCCGACGGCAAGGGTAAGACAATTATTGCAGTGTATATTGCCAATCTTGGTAAGCATACTCATGAGGGGACAATAGAGACACCCAAATGCAACACCAGTAGCAAAAGAAGGCTCAAATTCCATTGGAGAGAGACAATGACAGTTACAACAAATCAATAATACAATCAAAGCAAGACATATTTTTCCAATATCAGGATTTAAAGCAACCAGTGTTTCATCCAAACTGAAGATAGAGAGGAGGAAATCCCCAATATCCACAGATTGTTTAGGGCCCGAAAATCGGGGGGTACATGGTGAAGAGGAGACCTCTATCACCTGGTTTTTTGGCCACCAAAAGATGGTGAAAAGATGGACAACAAGCAACAAGTAAGCTAAACCAAGCAACAGATTGATGAATTTCATGAAAGTTTTAAGACAGTAGATTACCTTACAAGAGGAGACACAATTGAGAGCATAAAGTTGATATTCAAGAACAAAGTTAACACACGAGGTGCCATTCTTCATAAGGCAAACCCTGATCAACCGAGGACCAGGGACATAAAGCTTCCTGAGCCGGAACCAAGCAGAGATGAACCTGTCATATACATAGGAACTTTTGTGCACCAGTTCATAATCCCAGAATAGACATGAATAATATTTTATCAAAAAATGAGGGATTAAACCCACGACAAGAGTTAGACAATAATACGAAAGTTTATTCAGAACCTTAAGAAGCATGCTCATAAGGATACAATATAGAGGCCAAAATACAACACCAGTTGCATAAGGATTCACAAATTCCTCAAGAGAGAGACAATAATAGTTGCAGCAGCTCAACATGACAATCAAAGCAAGGCGTATTTTTCCAAAAACAGGATTTAACGAATACAATATTTCATCAAAACTGGAGATAGGGGCAATAAGATCCCCAATATCCACAGTTTGTTTAAGGCCCGAAACTCGGGGGGTAAGTGGTGAAGAGGAGACCTCTATCACCAGGTTTTTTTTGGCACCAGTTGAAGGTGAAGAAAGTGAAGAAGATTAACTTACAGACTTTTTGAGGCGAAAGTAATTCCCCAAGAAGCAACAGAGGCCCTCTCCCAACCGGCTGCAAAAGCACACACGGAGAAGCCCTAAACCTGGGCGATAACACCACAGTTGTAACCTTCAGGGGGGCGGTCCCAACCAGACTAAGTCGAGAGACGCCGGGAAAGAGAACTGTCAACCCCACACCACCACCGGTCAGAGGAGAAACTCCCTCGGACCCCAACTTACCATTACAGATTTGATAAGAGCAACCGACGTCCGGCCACCGCGACGCACCCTACCACAAGGCGCAACCCCAACACCCCTTCCGACAAGCATTTTTTTTTTCCTTTTTTTGAAATTTTTCCCCACCTTCTGGATTCTTCGGCAAACGAAACCAAGGCTCACGAGATTTCGACCGCCGAACTCGATTTTCAGAGAAATCCCCCAAAACCCATGAGTGTTTAGACATGCTTGTGGTTTCAGATGATCGGGGAAGTCGAGATTGAGACTCGAATTCGCAACAAAGAAAGATTTGTGGCTTGAATCCGAAGGGGAATGGCCAGATTTCACTCTGGATTTGGGGGTTTGGGTTTTGACGGGACGAAATTGGGGGCGCGTGGCTTGGATGAAAAGCGCGTTCATTCTCGCCTAGTGTTTTTTTTATCTATCCGACATTTTTAAAAAAACGTAAGAAGTTAAGAGCTAATATTAGGCCTTTTTTTGGGCTTTTTTGTTAAGTGGCCATTTTAGAAACAAATACTAAGTTATAGGACACAAGAGTTACAATATTTAGTAAATGTCCACAATTTTCAATTATACCCTGCCCCTTATTTCTTCCCCTTAACCCCCAAATTAAAACAGATCTGGAAGGGAAATTGAATTGAATCCGACATGGGAGAGATCGAGATGGAAAGAGCGCGGAGGAGTGGTGGCCATGGCTGCCATGGCGGAGGAGGAGGAGAGTGTGGTCGCCGGCGTCGGTGGTGGTCATGGTTGCGAAGAGCGCAGAGGAGTGGTGGAGAACTTCAATCGGAACATCAGAGAGGCGGCGGGGAAGGAGGAGAGTGTGGTTGCCGGCGTCTTCGACGACCACAGCAGCCCCGACGCGCCTGCTTCATCAACCGTCCGGTTCGTCTTTCCTCCTCCTCCTCGCCCTATCAGATCTAGGTGTCATCCGGTCGAGATTCTTCCTCCTCAGATCTGCAGTTTCCTTCTTCCTTCAGTGGTGATCTGTGTTATAACAGTGTGAGAGTTGCCTACAAAGAGAAACAAAACACGGTTTGACTTTTGATTTTGATCAAATCTGAGTTTTCAAGGTTCGATATTTTAAACGGATTAGCCTAATTTCTTGAGATGCATTTGCTTTGGGGCAATCCCTGCGTGACCATTAAATTAGGCATGTGTCGGATGTTTTGAAGATTTCAGGGATTTGCTGAAACTGAAACCCTTGGTGTACGTGGTGTCTGAAATCCAAAGCCTCGCTCTCCAGCAATTTTGTAGAGCAATTGAAGAGGTTAAAATTTAAGTTTGCAGGGATGAATTGGGCCATTGGGGGTGTATGTCTCCCTCTTAAACAAATTAGATTTAAAATTGGTTCTCAAGATTTCATCTACTACTGTTATACTACGTATATAGCTACTTTTTTTTGTTAGGCTACATATATAGCTAGCTACTAACTATGGAATATTTTGACAAAAAAAATCTATGTATGGAGTATAACCACGACCCTTTCTCAAATTCTCCACTTGATATTAGTGGTGTCACCACCATAAAAAAAAATGTGTAATCACGACAAAAAAATTATGTGGTGACACTGTCACCACTATAAAAATAGGGTCATAGACACTATCATCACTATAAAAACAGGGTCATAGACACTGTAACCAAAATAAAAAACAGGGCCATATACACTATAACCAACGGAAAACCCTAGGGCAAGGGAAGCACAAACACTCTATAGGGGCTAATGAGAAGCCACAAACCCTATAGGGGCTAATGAGAAGCCAAAATACACGTGGTGATAATTCTTCTCTAATTTCTAATTTCTAGTTTTTTAGATTTTTTTAAAGTAGGTCACCACAATAAAATAAAAATAAAAATGTAACTACTATTGTAACCACTATAAAAAAATAAAGTCATAGATACTGTCACCTCTATAAAAACATGGTCATAGACACTGTAATCAAAGAGAAATCTTATCATAAAGGAAGAACAAACCCTGTAAGGGCTAAAGAGAGGCCAAAATAAATGTGATGACAGTTCTCTTCTAATACATGAATGGGTGAGAGGGTCATAGACTCTGTAATCAAAATAAAAACAATGTCATAGCCACTGTCACCGCTATAAAAATAAAGTCATAGACACTGTAATCAAAAGGAAAACACTATAGACGTTGACCAAAATAAAAATAGCTTTATAGACACTGTCACCACTATGAAAAAAAGGTTCATATACACTGTAATCAAAGGAAAATCTTAGGAAAAGAGAAGCACAAACCCTATAGGGGCTAAACCTCCCAGAATTTCTGTTTTTATAAAATATGCCCCTGTGTTAATTTCTAAAATTTCAGAAATTATCCCGCAATTATAGAAGTTGTTCTAACTCGCGTAATCTCCGTTAAAAATTAAAAATGTAACTACTATTGTAATCAAAATAAAAACAAGGTCATATACACTGTCACCACTATAAAAACGTGGTCAAAGACACTGTAATCAAAAGAAAATCATATGATAAGGGAAGCACAACCCCTATAGGGGCTATTGAGAAGCCAAAATAAATATGGTGACAGTTCTTCTCTAATATATGAATGAGTAAGAGGGTCATAAACGTTGTAAGCAAAATAAAAATAGGATCATAGACACTGTAACCAAAGAAAAATCCTAGGACGAGGGAAGTATAAACCTTATAGGGGCTAATGAGAAACCAAAATGCATGTGGTGACAGTTCTCCTATAACATATGAATAGTTAAGAGGGTCATAGATGCTGTAAGCAAAATAAAAATAGGATCATAGACACTGTAACCACTATAAAAACACGGTCAAATACACTGTAATCAAAAGGGAAACCCTATAGACGATGTAACCAAAATAAAAACATCTTTATAGACATTATCTCCACTATGAAAAAAGGTTTATAGACAATGTAATCAAAAGAAAATCCTAGGAAAAGGGAAGCACAAACCCTATAGGGGCTAATGAGAAGCCAAAATACATGTGGTGACAGTTCTTCTCTAATTTCTAATTTCTAGTTTTTTAGATTTTTTTAAATTAGTGTCACCACAATAAAAAAAAATAAAAATGTAACTACTATTGTAACCACTATAAAAAAAATAAAGTCATAGATACTGTCACCACTATAAAAACATGGTCATAGACACTGTAATCAAAGGGAAATCATATCATAAAGGAAGAACAACCCCTATAGGGACTAATGAGAAGCCAAAATAAATGTGATGACAATTCTCCTCTAATACATGAATGGGTAAGAGGGTCATAGACACTGTAATCAAAATAAACACAGTGTCATAGCCACTGTCACAACTATAAAAACAAAGTCATAGACACTGTAATCAAAAGGAAAACCCTATATACGTTGTAACCAAAATAAAAACAGTTTTATAGACATTATCTCCACTATGAAAAAAGGTTCATAGACATTGTAACAAAAAAAAACCTAGAAAAAGGGAACCATGAACCTTATAGGGGCTAATAAGAAGCCAATATTCATGTGGTAACAGTTCTCTTCTAATATATGAATGGGTAAGAGAGCGATGGAAGCTGTAATCAAAATCAAAACAGAGTCGTAGACACTGTAACCAAAGGAAAACCCTAGGACGAGGGAGCATAAACCCTATAGAGGCTAATAAGAAGTCAAAATATAAGTGGTGACAGTTCTCCTCTAATATATGAATGGGTAAGAGCCTAAGAGGGTCATAGACGATGTAACCAAAATAAAATCAAGGTCATAGACACTGTCACCACTATGAAAAAGGGTCATAGACACTATAATCAAAGGGAAATTTTATCATAAAGGAAGAACAAACCCTATAGGGACTAATGAGAAGCCAAAATAAATGTGATGACAGTTCTCCTCGATCTAATACATGAATGGGTAAGAGGGTCATAGACACTGTAATCAAAATAAAAACAGTGTCATAGCCACTGTTACTACTACAAAAACAAAGGCATAGACACTGTAATCAAAAGGAAAACTCTATAGACGCTGTAACCAAAATAAAAGCAGCTTTATAGACATTGTCACCACTATGAAAAAGGGTTCATAGACACTGTAATCAAAGGAAAACCCTAGGAAAAGGGAAGCACAAACCCTAAAGAGGCTAATGAGAAGCCGATATTCATGTGGTGACAGTTCTTCTCTAATATATGAATGGGTAAAATGGACATAGACTCTGTAACCATTGTTCAAACTAGGTCATAGACCCTGTAATCACTATAAAAACAATGAACAAAAAATTGTAACCACTATTAAAATAAAGTCATAGACACTTATAACCAAAAGGAAAACCCTATTATTAAGGAAGCACAAACCCTAAAGGAGCTAATGAGAAGCCAAAAAAACATGTGATGTACAGTATGGTTTAGGGTTAAGTCTTTAGGGTTTAGGGCCAAGGCTCTAAACCCTAAATCCTAAACCCTAAACCCTAAAATGTTAAGTACAGTATGTCGTTAAGAGATGATTGTTGTCACCAAATGGAAAACCCTAGGACAAGGTAATCACAAACCCTGAAGGGGCTAATGAGAAGCCAAAAGAAATTAGGCGGACAGTTCTCCTTCAATATATGAATGGGTAAGAGAGTCATAGCAACTGTCACCACTATGAAAACAAGATAATAGACACTGTCACCGTTATAAAAACCGGGTCATAGACACTGTAACCACTCTGAAAAAAGGTTCATAGACACTGTAATCAAAGAAAAAATCCTATAGACCCTATAACCAAAATAAAACAGGGTTATAGACACTGTCATCACTATAAAAAAAGGGTCATAGACGCTGTAATCAAAATAAAAACAGGGTTTCACAGGGTAAAAGACATTGTCACCACTATAATAACCGAGTCATATACATTGTCACCACTATGAAATAAATGTCATAGACACTGTAATAAAAGGAAAACCTCATAGACGTTGTAATCAAAATAAAAACAGGGTCATAGACACTGTCACCACTTTGAAAAAAAAGAGACAAAGACACTGTAATCAAAAGAAAACCGAAATGAAATTGGTAAATATTAAACATGCAGCACATGTTCATTCACATGCCTACCAATGCTAGAAATGAGCCGATTACATAAGCAAGCATACAACAAATAGGTTTGTGCTCAATTTCATCATACACATAAGCTTGGATTCAACAAATGCATGTAGAAACCGAAATGAAATTGAAGTCTAGCTTGGATTCCCAACACCATTGTCATCATCCAGTGCCACTGTCATCAAGGTTGTACTCCGTCATTTTCATGTTCCATTGACAACATCTAATCCATGAAAGCGCACCCAACAAACATTTAATCACAAATCTTGATGTCAAAAGGAAAAAAGGAAAATTGAGGATTTTCAATTCAAGCTTCGATAAGCACTAAAAGAAAATCAATCACTAAAAGAAGATCAAATTAATTTAATGAAGTGAAATCACCAATAGAAAATCAATTCCAAGCTTCCTGTTAGATTTGAACAAAGCACTTACTCAATGAAGTGAAATCAAATTTCAAGCTTCCTCTCATAATCTGCTCGGGAGCATAGTCCTGGCAAATGGTAATTCTGCTCATCGCCGTCGCAAATCGCAATGCTCATGCTCGTCTGTTCACTCCGCCAGGTGAGACGCCGATCCGTCACCGTCGAGGCGTCCAGCGAGAAATCGATCAGTCAAGGGAGCGGATTTCACCGGTGCTTCCAGCGATCTTAAACCTTCCAACGAAGACGCCATTACCACAGATCTGAAAAGGAGGAAAACGAAGACGCCATTAAAATAGATCTTAAGAAAACGAGTTGCAGGAGCACCGAAACAAGGTAGATCTGAGAGGAGAAGCGATGGATTTCGCTCACACGACCCGAGAGGACCTCGTCGAAGACGAACGGTGAGATCGAAGCGCGTTTGGAGAAGAGAAGGAATAGCAGGGGACGGGGTATATAAAGTAGGGGTAAAGGTGGTATTATGAAAATATTTTGACCATTTACTAACAAAGGAAAGTCTTTAGGACATTTAGTAATTGGTCTAAAGGCCTTCGGCCTTTGGACCAAATTACTTTTTTTTTTTACTGAGATCAAGTATATATACTTATTATTTATATTAGTTTTAACATATTAACCCCCTGTTTGTTTTTGTGTAGAGAAAGACAGTGATTACCCTTATGAATATAGTCCATATTTAAGTTAAGATTTAGTGATCACTATTATAATCATTCCCTTCTTCTCTCATTTTTCAAACAAAATTTGTTACCTTTTTCCACATTATATTCCCTAATTTGAAGGCCTAATATTAGCCATTCTCTAAGCTTACAAAAAATGATGATCATATACATTTTATATGTAAAATTTAATACCTTACCTTCCCATTCCCCTCTTACATAAACAAATGACCGCTAAATGTAGGCCGGTTATTGTTCTGCAAACATATTCACACAAACTTTTGTAATATATATTATTCCATCCGTTATTTAAAATAAGTCATTATAGAGATTTGTACACTTTTTTAAGAAAACAAACAAAAATATACTTATATTTTGAATTATTACTTTATCTATTCACTTTCTCACAAATTGTAATTGACATATCTTCTTATCATTACCAGAGTAATTTTGAAAAGTGGACAACAAAAATACCTAATGTAAAGCATTTTCTTAATAAGATTAATTCCCTAAAACAATATCTTTTTATTAACGAATTTTTTATATTCTTATCATAGTATTATATATATTCTTATCGTAGTATAATAAAATATTCAATTAATATAATTCTAAAATTTACCGTGCCTTCAAGGCACGGGAACTGATACTAGTATACTCTTAATTTAGAACACTTTAGGCTTATGTGTCAACTTCTCCTCGATCCTCTCTTTTGCACCAATCATGTTTTTTTGTCCCTTTTTTAATTATTTATTTTCTTTATTTATTCTTTTTATTCTTTTTTCTTTATCTCTTTACATTAATCACATTTTTTTCTTTTATTCTTAACATATTTACTAACAATTGGGCTTAATTTAAAACATTAAAGAAAAAAAATGTAACCATTGGGCTTAATTCAAAGCATTGAATATAACTATTGGTTATGACATCACATCACATTTAAAGAAAGTTACAATGATATTATTATTATTATTATTACTGAGTGATTCAATCTATATTTATGTATTATACTTTACATGAGATTTTTTAAAAATATTTTTTTCAGAGCATTATAAAATACATTTGTGGTAATGATTTTTATTTTAGCTTTTATTAATATTTCATAATATATTTTTTTATATTCCTAAAATCTATATTCTATATATCTATATCTAATATAATACTAAGCGAGAATGAACGCGCTTTTCATCCAAGCCACGCGCCCCCAATTTCGTCCCGTCAAAACCCAAACCCCCAAATCCAGAGTGAAATCTGGCCATTCCCCTTCGGATTCAAGCCACAAATCTTTCTTTGTTGCGAATTCGAGTCTCAATCTCGACTTCCCCGATCATCTGAAACCACAAGCATGTCTAAACACTCATGGGTTTTGGGGGATTTCTCTGAAAATCGAGTTCGGCGGTCGAAATCTCGTGAGCCTTGGTTTCGTTTGCCGAAGAATCCAGAAGGTGGGGAAAATTTTCAAAAAAAGGAAAAAAAAAATGCTTGTCGGAAGGGGTGTTGGGGTTGCGCCTTGTGGTAGGGTGCGTCGCGGTGGCCGGATGTCGGTGGCTCTTATCAAATCTGTAATGGTAAGTTGGGGTCCGAGGGAGTTTCTCCTCTGACCGGTGGTGGTGTGGGGTTGATTGTTCTCTTTCCCGGCGTCTCTCGACTTAGTCTGGTTGGGACCGCCCCCCTGAAGGTTACAACTGTGGTGTTATCGCCCAGGTTTAGGGCTTCTCCGTGTGTGCTTTTGCAGCCGGTTGGGAGAGGGCCTCTGTTGCTTCTTGGGGAATTACTTTCGCCTCAAAAAGTCTGTAAGTTAATCTTCTTCACTTTCTTCACCTTCAAATGGTGCCAAAAAAAACCTGGTGATAGAGGTCTCCTCTTCACCACTTACCCCTCGAGTTTCGGGCCTTAAACAAACTGTGGATATTGGGGATCTTATTGCCCCTATCTCCAGTTTTGATGAAATATTGTATTCGTTAAATCCTGTTTTTGGAAAAATACGCCTTGCTTTGATTGTCATGTTGAGCTGCTGCAACTATTGTTGTCTCTCTCTTGAGGAATTTGTGAATCCTTATGCAACTGGTGTTGTATTTTGGCCTCTATATTGTATCCTTATGAGCATGCTTCTTAAGGTTCTGAATAAACTTTCGTATTATTGTCTAACTCTTGTCGTGGGTTTAATCCCTCATTTTTTGATAAAATATTATTCATGTCTATTCTGGGATTATGAACTAGTGCACAAAAGTTCCTATGTATATGACAGGTTCATCTCTGCTTGGTTCCGGCTCAGGAAGCTTTATGTCCCTGGTCCTCGATTGATCAGGGTTTGCCTTATGAAGAATGGCACCTCGTGTGTTAACTTTGTTCTTGAATATCAACTTTATGCTCTCAATTGTGTCTCCTCTTGTAAGGTAATCTACTGTCTTAAAACTTTCATGAAATTCATCAATCTGTTGCTTGGTTTAGCTTACTTGTTGCTTGTTGTCCATCTTTTCACCATCTTTTGGTGGCCAAAAAACCAGGTGATAGAGGTCTCCTCTTCACCATGTACCCCCCGATTTTCGGGCCCTAAACAATCTGTGGATATTGGGGATTTCCTCCTCTCTATCTTCAGTTTGGATGAAACACTGGTTGCTTTAAATCCTGATATTGGAAAAATATGTCTTGCTTTGATTGTATTATTGATTTGTTGTAACTGTCATTGTCTCTCTCCAATGGAATTTGAGCCTTCTTTTGCTACTGGTGTTGCATTTGGGTGTCTCTATTGTCCCCTCATGAGTATGCTTACCAAGATTGGCAATATACACTGCAATAATTGTCTTACCCTTGCCGTCGGGTTGATCCCTCACCTTGCTATGAATTATTATTCATGTTTAAAATGGATTTATAAACTGGTACACAAAAGTTCTTATATATATGACAGGTCCTTCTCTTTTCGGTTCCGGCTCAGGAAGCCTTATGTCCCTGATCTTTGGTTGTTCAGGGTTGGGCCTGTGAGGCTTGGCAATTCAAGTGCTACTCTTGCTCTGGAATCGCAACTCTCTACACTCAGATGTGTCACTTCTCCTGTCATGGTTTACTTTGATACGTTGTTATGGCGGAGGTTTCTCGCTTCTGATGCCTATTTATCTCTCGTGGCTTCGGGGTGCTCTGTACCTTTGCATAGTTACAATATCCCTCGTGATGTGAATATGGGTCAATATGTCTCGGTTTTGCCTAATCACTCTTTGCACACAACAACTGATTATGCTCGTTTCGGTGTCGTTCCGGTGCTCATGGTTAATCGGATTTGGTTAAGTGGCCATGTTAGGCTTGACTTTCAGGTGCTGTCTTCTGGCCCCTTTCTACTACCTTCTACTCTGCTGCGCAGCAATGGTTTCATTACTGTTCTCAATATTCTGTCTCTCGCCTCCTTTGTTGCTCCTGGTGCTTTACTGTCGGGTGTTCGCCAGTTTGAGTAGCAGGAGGTTGGGAGGTCACCGAAACCTGAAGCCAGTGTGTGTACAAGTAAATTAGGCAAGACCGTCTTGACTTCACCCATGCTGAAGGGATTGGAAACCAAACAGCCGTGGTTGAGTCTTTTTGTGGTCTATGATAAACCAATTTGTACATCATATATTATTAGTAGAAGGAAAGTGGACAACTTAATCTTGTTTTGATCTCATGTAATCGGTTTTGATAGTCATATTATCCCGTTTCCTCGTCATTCCATTGACATCCTTCTTATGTCTTGTGTAGGAAATGTAGTGCTGGAAAAGCCAACAACAATCCTTAATGGTTTGAATAATAAGATGGAAAAAATTCTCAAAAATAAATCACCTAATGTCAATCTACTCTCTTCTCAAATTTGGGAGAGGTTTCCCTTGTTCCACGGTTTTTACATAAACAAAGATTCCAAGATTTGGGATCACAAAAATCTAAGTGGTCTTAACAACAAAGTAGACAAACCGTCCAAAACAAATTTGTTTTCTCAGATCAAATACATAGTTAAATTGCTTTTTGTTATGAGGACCTCCAACTCTTGTCCTCATATCACTAACAGTTATAGATGAAAATTAGTTATTGGAACTGTAGAGGTATAGGAAAAACTACATTTTGGATCGAGGTGAACACTTGGTGTAAAAATGAACATATACAATTGTTGGCACTAGCGGAAACTAAATCGGGAACCATTCCTGAAGATAAGCTTTGGAAATACGCAGGTTTCGACGAGGCTATTTGGTCACCTGCTACTGGGCGGTTGGGTGGCCTTGGTTTACTTTGGAAAACCCATCAATTATCAAATGAAATCATTTCTGTAGAATTTCAATTACCGCGAATCATTGGTCTTAGATACGAAAATGTAAACGATAATTTCAAGATTCTTCTTCTATTTGTATATGCTCCCCCAGTTCCCCATGAGAAAGATTTGTTCTGGGAAACATTATCTACAATTGTAAATGACTCGCCTATTCCATGCATTGTTCTGGGTGATTTAAACGAAATCTTATGCAGTGAGGATAAGCTTGGTGGGGCGATGACTCGTCCTTCCAGGTTCGTTCGTCTGATTCAATTCAAAAATGATTGTTCACTTGTAGATCTTCCAACTTTCAGGAACCCCTTTACCTGGAGGAAGAATACTGATGAAGAGAATAATATTCGAGAAAAACTGGACCGTGTTCTAGTCCATCACCAAATCCTCCATAAATTCCCTAATTTAATCACTCATAATGGGGCTTTTTCAACTTCGGATCACTGCCCCATATCTATAACTCTCGAGAGCGGTACAATGTTCAAAGCTCCTCCGTTCAAGTTTGAAAACGCCTGGCTTCAACGGAAGGATTTTCGCAACATCGTTAAACAGGCTTGGTGAGCAACATGTCCTGGGTCGAGTATGTTTCAACTTATTTTCAAACAAAAAATTCTTAAGAAAAAAGCTAAAGAATGGAATAAATATACCTTTGGGAACATTTTTCGTCAGTTACATATGGTGGAGAATGAATTAATTAGAATTCAATCATCTGTAACGGCAAATAACTCACAAAGAACCAATAGTAAAGAAACTTGCTTGCTAAGAAAGAAGGAAAAGCTCCTCCTATTTCAGAAAACCTTCTGGAATCAAAGAGCTAAAACAAAGCATCTCAAACTTTCAGATTCTAACACCTCATATTTCCACCGTGTGGCCTCTAGTCGTTGGCACAGGAAACAAATCCGCAATATAACTACTACTGAAGGTACTTTAATTATAGGAGAGGAAAATGTTAGAAACGAAATTAAAAATGACTTCGAAAAAAGATTTAAACAAGAATCTATTGATGATAGACTTCTCAATGAAATGCTTAACCTAATCCAACCTTCGATTACTATAGCTGATAATGAATTTCTCACTCAGCACCCTTCCAATAGTGAAATTAAATCTGCAGTGTTTAGTTTAGGGAACAATAAATCCCCAGGTCCCGGCGGACTTCCTGCCGAGTTCTACAAGAAATATTGGGATATTGTTGGTGTCTCTATTATTAGAGCAATAAAGGGTTTTTTCCACTCTGGTAAAATTCTCAAACAAATAAATCATACATTTATATCACTACTTCCAAAGAGGGATAACCCTTCCAATACTAGTCATTATCGCCCAATCAGTTTATGTTCCACTTTATATAAAATCATTTCAAAAATTTTGACAGAAAGAATAAAAAAAATTATCGGTAAACTAATTCATCCACTACAAGGTGCTTTTGTGTCTGACAGGGCCATCCAAGACAATGTCCTAATAGCTCACGAAATCTTCCACTCCTTCAGATCACGTAAGGGCTGCAAGGGATGGTTGGCGATAAAACTAGACATGGAAAAAGCGTACGATAGAGTTGACTAGAGCTTCACAAAAAAAGTTCTAGAAAAATTCGGGTTTCACCCTACATTCATTGCGTGGATTATGGAATGTGTTACAACTGTTTCCTTCTCTATACTAGTCAACAACGGCCCTACAGATATGTTCTTCCCCTCTCGTGGTCTGCGTCAGGGAGATCCTCTATCCCCTTTCTTGTTTATTTTAGGTGCAGAAATTTTAGCTCGAAAACTCTCAGCAGAAACAAATGTGGAAAACAGTCTAATAGGTTTTTCTTTCGGTAGAAGTGGCCCTAGGGTCCCTTTTCTATCTTTTGCCGATGACATCATTATTTTTACAAGAGGAAGCATTGCTGCGGGACAGAAGGTTAGAGAAATAATTGATACATATTGTAAAGTTTCTGGACAAAAAGTCAATTATAATAAATCTAGCTTCCAAGCCACAAAAGGCATTTCGAACTCCAGGATTTCAGAACTTAGTAGTTGTTTAAGTATTACACATGAAAACTCATTGGAAAAATATCTCGGATGTCCGATCATTAACGGTAGAGCTAACAAACACACCTTCGAAGATATTATCTGTAAATCTAAAGAACAACTAAGTAAATGGCGCGCTAATGCTCTATCACAACAGGGTCATGCAATCCTCATTAACAAAAACTTATCAACCAAACCGTTGTATACAATGCAAAACTTTTTGTTACCTTCATCAATACATAAAGAGCTCGACCAGATTAACAGAATGTTTTTTTGTAATAAAGATCTTCAATACCGCCCGCTTATTAGCTGGGATAGGATCTGCAGACCAAAAAAATATGGGGGGATTGGACTTAGGAAATCGAAAGAGATGAATGAATCCCTTCAAATAAAATTACTATGGAAAATGTTGGCTGAACCTGAAAATGTTTGGGTGTCTCTAATCAAACACAAATACCTTCGTTCAGCTAATATCCTTGAATACGAGAAAAGCGGAGATACTTCTTGGCAATGGGTCAAACTAACAACTCTTATAGATAAATTTAAGACAGGACTTATTTGGTCAGTAGGAAATGGAACGTCTATCAAATTTTGGACGGATAATTGGATTACAACCTCCTCTTTGTTATCTAGGGAGGACTGCCCCCGCATTAATAACATAGACGAAACGGTTAGTGACTATATCTTAGGTGGTAAATGGTGGACGGAAAAACTCAGCAACGCTTTACCAAATGACATAGTCAAAGAAATCTTGGACATTCCACTTCTTGCTTCTCCTTTTGAGGATCGTTTATATTGGTGGCCTGATAGGGCTGGTTGGTTCACCACGTCGAGTGCATACAAATTAATCATAGCTGAATCCTCATTGAACATAGACAATAACGCTTGGATATGGAATTTGGATATTCCACCTAAGATCAAAAATTTTCTATGGAAAGTTTGTGAGAATGGCCTCCCAACTTCCGCTAGGCTTGCCCAACGTGGGACTTCTGTTCCTTCCACATGTAATCTGTGCAACTGTGCAGTTGAAGATGACGTTCACCTCTTACTAGAATGTCAATATGTGCGCTCTCTCTTTCGTTTACCTGCTCAGGTAAACTCAACGATATCCAGTATGATAAATCATTCACGGGAGATAAAACCTATCATTTCGCTCATCGGGAACAAGCTTTCTTCCGTTGCTAAGGCGGGGCTTGCCTTTGCTTGGTGGACGGCTTGGTATATTCAAAACCAACTTGTTTTTAGACAAGTCCCCATACCTCATAGAGACAGCTCATTGCGCATTATTAAAACCCATAAGGAAAATTGGAGTAAAACCTCTCGCTTCGAGTTTAGCTTGGATGAGGACATCCCCTTACACACACAAACCCCTAAGCACCCAAGGACGAAAAGAAAGCAGGCTAACATTACATGGCGCAAGCCTCCTAAGGGAACTTTCAAACTAAATTTTGATGGATCCACGATTTCCAACAATGTCAGCTCGGCTGGCGCTATAATCCAGGACTGGGAAGGTCGTCCGATGCACATCTGTTATCAAAACCTTGGAACTCAAAGCCCCTTGAAAGCGGAAGCTCTGGCGACTCTCTGATAATCATAAACCATCTAAATGAAAAATCTAAATGCCCTTGGGAAATTGAACTGATCTTATCAGATGTTAAATTTCTACTATCGACGATGAAAGAAGTTTCCTTCTTTCATGTTCCCCGTTTAGGCAATAGAGTGGCGGATAAGGTTGCACACCTTTGCCACTCTGCCTGGGGTGTCGATATTCACAATGATTCTGGTCTATTAGACCTCATCCGTAAGGATGCCATCGGGTAGAGCTCGCTCGCCCGAAATTTTTCCTAATAAAAAAAAAAATCTAATATAATACTAAAACACTTGCAATTTAGGACACGTGGCGTCCATACATTGAAAGTGAGAAATTTAAGATATATCCCCATATGCTTCTCTAATTTTTTAAAATTATTCTCTGTTACAAAACAAATCCACTTGATTAGCCTATTAGAAAACAAATTCACTTGATCAAATTTGGTTGGTTGAACACTTAATATCGCCATTGAACTTACACAGATAATTGATTGAAGAAAACAAACAGATTGTATTGGATTTATGGTATTGAACATTGAACATCTCCATTGCACACTGAATCCACTTGATCTTCATCCTGATCGATGTTAAAAGTGAATGTATCCACTTTATCAGTCTATTAGAAAACAAATCCACTTGATCAGATATATGGTACCGAACACAGAACATCGCCATTGCACACTGAATTCACTTGATCTTGATCCTGATCGATGCTAAAAGGGAAAGCAACAGCTAAAACGTGCAAGAACAATATATCCTGAAGCTGCTTTTAGTGCACAATGTTCACATGACACTTTACTAATTTCACAAAGTTTCATACAAATCTGCTTGAACTTTTCCTGGGGGTGTATGAAGTCCATGAACTCCTTGCGACTGGATCCTTACCATTTGGCTGATGGTGGGCGATGAATCTCCCATTCATAGTGTCCGCTCCTTCCCATTGATTTCATCGTCAAGGATCATCCCTTGGCTCTCAAAGTCTGAAGGACACAATGCTTCGTCTAAAAAAATCAGTAGCGGTAGATAAAACAATAAATAAAACAACCTAAATTAAAATAAAATTAACAAATTTGGATTTGTAGAGATTTTTCCAGCAATTAAAAACCCTTCTCCATAAATTATTTTAATTACATTATTCAACACTTATCTCTTTCTTAACTAAAAGATTGCATATCTTCTATAATCTACTATATACAACCCTCAATAAAAATAAAAAATTCAGATCTGCACAGATTTTTAAAATAATTGTTAACCATCCGCCATAATAAATAAATAATTATAACTAAATTATTTAACACTTATCTAATTCTTAACTAAAAGATTGCATATCTATCTATTGTGAAAAACTAAATAAAAAAAAATATTCAGTTGCTACTTCAATTAACCAATTTCATCTCTTTTGTTTAGATCTGCACAGATTTTTAAAATAATTAAAAACCATCCGCCATAATAAATAAATAATAGTTATAATTAAATTATTTAACACTTATCTAATTCTTAACTAAACGATTACATATCTATCTATTGTGAAAAATCAAATAAAGAAAATAATCAGTTGCTACTTCAATTACCAGATGACTCACTTCTACTCTATATATATTCGGAATGGAAGTTAACATACTCACTTCAACTCCTTCCTATTCCACCGGTTCCTATATATTTTCCCCTCTCTGTCGACCATCTATTCATCTTTTAATGTTTATATTGAAGTAGCCATAAATCTTTTAATGTGATGAGGAAGGTCAACCGAAGAATACAACAATCAATGTTGTATATAGAGACTAGAGTGGTTTTCCAAAACATAAACTGAGCAGGTGGGTTACCATATTTCATTCTTTTTCTTCTTCTGATTTTTGACTTGCTATATTTAGGCTTCATTAATTTTCTTATTATGATTTATGGCTTACTATATTTCATTATTTTTCCATCCAGAAAAGCTTTCAATCAGTGAGAAAGGTCTACCTGTCAATATCTGTGCAATGCAAGCCATTAGAGTTTCGTGCATGATGTATGAAGTGGAACCCACTGATGAATAACAAACACCATGTACACCACTTATGAGCAACTGCTTGGAATTTTATGGCTCTACCTATTTATTAGCACAACAACTGAGACTGGATTTTTTTTAATTATCTCTGGATTCACTATGTGATCTTATGATTGTGGACAAGTGAACAAGTGACTATAACGGGAACCTAAAGACAGTATACAACTCATACCGTTGTGTTTAAAACTTTGCAAATGGAACTTAAAATATTGAGATTGAATTGTTTGCATTATCTCTGGACCTTTTTTAATTCAAATGCACTTTTAATTCAAATGCACTACACTATTTATGAGCAGCTGATTGGAATTTTTTTTTTGTTGCATTTTTGTATATTACTTCAACCAAACAGCTCTCTTTTCTATATAACAGATCTAGAAAGAGAAGTGTTTTTAGTTTTTACCTGGAGGTGGGAGAAGGTTGGTTAAAGACAGTTCGCTTGAAGCAGAATTTGTCTGAATACACCTAAGCATTGAATCTTCTGTCCCCACAAAAACATTGAGTCTTCTGCGTTTCCTTCTCCTTCACTTCAGTGATTCTCCTGAAGTGGCAAATTCAATGCAAATTCATAGTACTTAGACCCAAGTAGCTTGAAATATGGCGTGCCATTTTTAAACTTCACGAATGGAACTTATAATATTGAAAAATAAAAACGAGCTCCCAAATACTAAACTCATGGGTCATTACCAATCCAAAACAGAATAAATTCAACCTATCCGGAAGCTATTGACGAAGAAACCAACACGGATAAAATTGCATTTGTAATCATTGTAGGAAGATCCCAGCTCCATGACTCAGTTAGTCTCTTTTACTGGTCAAGTGTGACTGTGCAAAACTTGCTCCATCAGTATATCAAAACTTGCTTCCGAAACTGACAATCCATCGCCCCCATCGGATATTATATGATTTAAAAATTAGAAACAGATGTTAAACACCTAGATAAAAGTTAACATATCCGAACAAAATGAGTTAACAAAATTAAGCATTTGCTATGGTTGGATACGTTGGTGGGTACGTAGCTTATTGGTATAGTTCAGTTTGCAAGAATAGGAATATAAAACCAGCATGGATCTTTGAAAGTGGCACTTAGGATCTTTTAAACCAGAATGTAATCGCCCCATTTTAAAAGCACAAGTATACAAAGCCTATACGAGATTTGAACTCGCATCTTTTTGGTTGATCACAACGCTCTTCCAATTTTGAGCTAATAGGCTTAAACTCATGTTCAGCATTTGCGTATTTTAAATGTCAAACAACATAAATGTAATGCACTTAATAATGTAAACAACCAAACAGGATGTGTGGGCAGCTTCTAACACTGCTGAGTTGCATCTTTAGTTCAGGCTTTTACACATACAAGTTCACAAACCCAACAACAAGGATATTTATCCAATTTCTTTGATTCATATTCATGTCCAATCTCACCCCCCAAACCTCATACCTAATAAGCTACTACCTACCATACAAATCTAATCGATTCCAGATCGACAACTTCCTTAATGAGACCAAAACTACTCCAAACCCACCCATCAATCACTCTTGCTTTCGAATCGGTTAAAAGAGGGGTCGGGTGATGCTTGGACAAAAATATGTTGCCAAGTCAGAGTTTTAGCATTCCGACAAAGATGTGGTGCTCAACAGAAGCAAATATACAGGTTAAAATGCTTCCATCAAATTGGAAAAGCAAGAATTCAAGTAACCCTGGAAACATATATAGCATGAACCTTTATTTGTCCATCTATTCCTCTGTACCAGCAGCAACAATCCTTGTGCCACCCTTTGGCAGCTTGGCAAACAGTTTTGTAGCATATGCCTTAAGTATTTTTTGGAAGACCTGTCAATGCATAAGAAAGCCGATACCACGATTAAATCTTAGAAATAGAGAAGTTCTGACATGTTAAAAGCACAAGATAAGTTTTATTAGACTTTGTGCTATGGAATAAGGCTTATAGTACTCCGATAATGCATAAGTTTGAATTTCCGATGATCTCAAGAAACAAGAGTGTACTGTACGGGAAGTATTCATGGTTTACCTTCAACAAATTGAACAAGGTTTGGTTCTTTGTCAAAGCACTACATCGCTTTAGGCCTCGTCTGATAATCAAGAAGACCTGTGAAGTAGCACAATGGATGATTTAGTTGAAGGATTGAAGTGAAAGAACTTTATGGAATATATTTCATTATAAAATCTATGCTTAGACATGAAAATAAGGGCAGATATGACCCAATTAGTCATGAACCTGATTTCACAAATAAATTAAAAGTACAATGTACTTACTACTTAGGCTCTCCCAGTTGGTGGGAAAATTGGGTGCAAGAAACACTGCCATCCACCTACAATTTTTTTGAAAATGGTAAATAATAGTTCATTCCTTGAAGTGAACCCAATAGATAATACTGCAGGTTCATCCAACCGGCAATCACCAATCCTCAGCTCGATGTCTCCAACATAATCATAAAGAAAATCTTTAGTCTTGTCATAATGTTCGCTGCAGCAGCTGAAAATTGTATTTTCTCAATATCTGAAACGTGAACTAATGATATAACTCACAGATGCTCAATCAATAATTTATTTGACCACAAAACTTTCTAATTTTCCATCACCTTCCCAGAACAATAGAAGAAAATACGAAGCATTGCCAGAACAATAGAAGAAAAGGAAGCATGAATCTAAAAGCAGGAGCTGCCTCTTACCTTGAATTGCAACTCTGAACCGCCGTATATGAGATTTACTATTTGTAGAGATTTACCAGTCCAATCTACACCATAGCTCTGGGTTTACTGAAAAGCATGGTGATGCAAGATAAGTATACAAAATTGAAAGAATTTTAGGATAATAATTGTATGGAAAATTTCTTACATTTAATTTAAGACTAGTAAATTGAATTGGCAACTCCTAAATTATTAGTATCTCAGGATATCAATAAAATTATAGTATGCAAAAAGACGAAACATTGTTATAGGATTTAAATATTACTATAAAGTATAGCCTAAATATTTTTTTAACTCTGTATTAATTATTTCTGAAATCATACCTTGACTAATATATAAGCCATATTGGTTTGCATTTCACCTATGGACTGGAAAAGTGGTGGTAAATGGCTAAAATGGTTTTTCTTTCCTTGAAAAAAGTTATATCAAATGGGAAAATGAAACCACAATGTCCTTTATAAACAATACTCAGGTCACATATCTAAATGAAGATATAACTGAACTTCATTATGATGTTACATGATCACCGATTAAACCTTTTAGAATGAGAAGTGCCAACATACGCATATACGAAGTATAATAAATAATATTTCTTCTTTAACTTCAAGCATAGTTTTTCAAGGATAAATTAATTAGAACCATCAGTTACCAACACAGTACAAGCATCCAAGTTCCCTTTAATGGCAGTCCAATGAAGAGGAGTAGAACCTGTACATATCAAAGAGAGGAAAACCAAGGGTTCAACTAACGAAAAAGGGTAAGAATTTAGAACTAAAAGATTATTAAGAGTAATAAAATACAAAGCCTACTTAGACTAATGAAAAAGGGCAAGAATTTAAACCTTGAAGTCATACATACAAAAACAGAATTTTAGATATATAAAAAAATTTAACCCCTTAAATAAATTTCTGGATCAGGCCATAATCTAGTAGATTCAACCTCAGCACCAGTTCACTGAGAAGATCAGGTTGCAATTATGTGTTACAAAGTAGCTATTCTGTACATTTCACATGAAAATTATCATTGTTTCTATGTTGATAAATCTAAATCCATAAACTGCACAAAGGAATATATTTTCTTTCTTCCACTAGGTAAAAAGTCAAAATTAACACTCCTGATAATTAATGGGTGATCAATAAATCCAACTGAAATTTTACTAACACTTGTGCTCATAAAACAGAACCCATTAGTGAAGACAAATATGCGAAAGCAAGATTCTAAGGAAAGATTAAAAACAATTACAAAATAAAAATAAAAATCCAAATAGGAAGTGGTTGCTCAGAAAGTCTATGCAAGTTGCAAATGCCCAAGGTTTTGCCTATTTAGAGGATCAAGGAAGTAGCTAATGAGTATATATAAATAATTATTACTTAAAAAAGTAGATAATAGTTAAAGCATTTAAGTATTTAAATGTTGTATTTTTCATGCACATACTCTTCTCAGAAATATTCACCATGAGAGAATTGGATTGAAAGCCCAAACTTTCAAATTGTTTAACATTTTCTAGAGTTAGCAATAATTACTCCCTAATGTACGTGGTGCATAAAATATGAATTATGTTTCTTTTAGACTGTACTGATCTTGTTTTACTTAGGATTTGTACCACGTCACACTAGCTACCAATCAAACCAGCAAAGAAAGGTGTGCAACATAAAGGCATTGAATTCATTCGATTTTAGTAATAAAGATGCAATCACTATGACAGTCCCAAAAAAAAAAACACCATGACATTCAAAAAACGGAGAACATATTAAACATAATCGAGTACAAATTGGAAAGAAACCATGAAAGTCATAAAGATTGACAAACCATCGAAACAACTAAAATTGATTGACATACAAGGTCAAAATCTGAAGTTCAGCCAGAATCAAACATGACACACGATGGCAGTCACATGAAACATAAGAACAATGTTGCCATTAACACAGATGTTAATTTAAGTACAACGATAGAAAGGAAAAGGCATGAAACATAAGAACAATGGGTATGAGAGACTCGCATCTAGAAGCAACCTTGGCATCTGACATCCTGAAACAATAAAATCAGAATATTTTACAATCAGAACAAAAGATATGACAAATAAAGATCGGGAATGAGTACAAGGAAAAGGAATTGGGATTTGGGAGACTAGATGAGACACTTAAGCTTGTGCTCCTTCTCAAGCTCAACAAGTGGATTCAACAAATCAACATCGTTCTGGAGATCCTATATTCCAAAATCCTTACATTAATAACCGATTGGAAACTCAAATCTTACAAGTAACAACTAAACTAAATCCTAAAAACTAGGCCCAATTCTTCCCCATTCCCACTATCCCCAAATTAAACCCTAACCGTACACAGATTCAACTAAAACCTAGAAAACCCCTTTCAATATGTTCGTGGACTTGAAATTTAAGGATCTGAAGAGAGATTACCTAACAATGGAGATGTCAGAGAACGTTTTTGGGGACGACCAACAAACGCGCATGGGAAGATGGAGGCGCGCAAGATTAAGGAGTGAACTAGCAGACAGAGGGCGTCAAGGCCATCTCGGACGTGGCTCCGGCTTATACACAGATGGAGAAAGAGAATATTGGAGGCGCACAAAAGTAAGGAGAATGTAAACACCGAAAATTTTAATTATGATTAATTAAGATTTAATTAATTTTTGAGGGATAATTCGATCAATTATCCTTCTTTTGACGATTTTGAAAACCTGGAAAAATAAAAAAAATAAAAATAAAAATTTATGACATATTTTATATGGAAAGAGGATTACAATTCCAATCTATTAGAATTCGTATGATAATTTTCCGAGAAATAATAGTGAGGCAAAAGCCTTGTCATCCGTTTATTTCGGTAATTTTCGTAACTTATCGCGACATTTCGGGACGTTGTTTTAACATTAAATTGCTGCCCAAACCACCCCATTTCAGCCCTTTATATGATCAAATATGAGTCATATGTTTTTGCATTAAACAAATAGAAGTCATATTGGATGAATGACTTGTTCCTATTTGGCCACTATTCTACCTAAACTTTACCAACTCCTTGACCAACCTTGGCTTCACCTTTTGGCTCTCTTAAAGACACATTTCTGGCCTCATTCAGCCACTTCACACGCCAAAAATCAGAGAGAAAAGAAGAAGGAAAGAAAGAAAAAGAAAGAGAGAAAGAAAGAGAGAGCAAGTTGCCCTAGCAACCTTGCCAACTTCAAACCACCATAACTCCCTCCTCACTCAAGCTTTTTGGCTGATACTTGAAGCCAAATATCCACAAAAGAGAGGCCTTTCCAACCATAGTGAGTTCACAAAAATCCAGTCCCATTAAGCCACCCGTTGAGCCCCGTTTCCGAGCCAGCTGTGCTGAGCCCTTTGTGTTCTTGAGGTTTTCAAGTGTGTTTGGGTGAGTCTTGGTTTCCTCCCCTTCAAATCTGATTTTATACTTGTTTTACAACTAATTTTGAAGGTTTTTGTCTAAGAATTCCTTTTATGTTTTGGTTTGGATTTGTCAAAAATGCTAGGTGTTTGGCGCAAGGTCCCGGGAAGCTTGGAGGGGTAATTTGGTCTTTTTCGAGAGGGGCTTCGAGGGTAATCTCTCATCCACCTTCCCCTCTATAGGTTAGGATCCTTATGTGTAAATTAGGGCTTAGGAAGTGGAGCCTCTATGTGTTTTTGGTTGCGTTTTGTAGCAAACGTCACAACAACAAAATGGATATATGTGCCTCTGTAATTTGAACTTTAATTCCAATCCAACGGTCTGATTCAACTGAAATCGTAATATGATGTTCATGGGAATGTTATCTAACTGTCCTTCAAAAATTAGGGCGATCCAACGGCTGGATCAAGAGTTATTATAATTTTAGTAACCAGTGTTTATAATGACTCGGTTAGAAAACTTGGTTAAGGGAATGCTAAGAATATGGCTAAATATGTGACGGCATAACCGAAACTTAGAGCATATAAAATACAGAAATGAAGTATACCCATAACTTGGCTTATGATCCGATAAGAAAAAAATCGATTATGTGATAATACGATATAGATTATAACTGGTTAAGTCCGGATCACTTAACCAAAGTGCGTAATCTATAGAATCGTGAACCTTATGTGGATGTATGTTGATTATTAGGTTGGGTACATTGCATTAGAATACCACCTAATGAAAGATTAATGAAATTAATAGGCTCTTGTTGATTGGATCCTTGGTTGTGCACTTTATTGCTTGCTTATTCTTCGGACTCCAGGTAAGTCCCCTGGACTTACTCATGATGGATTTATGTGATACTCTTTGTCTTATCGAGAGTCTTCATGCATCACGCGACCTAGTAACATGTTTAGGAATATAAACTGGTAATATGACGTAGGATGAACTTAGTAATTCCAATAATTCATATGTATGCTATGTGTCTATGGTAGGACGGCCGTCAAAATCTGAATAAATGACTTATACTCGATGGAACACGAATGAAATGATGAGAGGCTTATGATGAGAAAGAATGAGTATGTTTGAGAAGGATGAGTATGTTGGAGAAGGATGAGTACGTTTAAGAAGATATTATGATGATGATGATGATGATACGGGCCCTTGTGTGTTTATTTCGCATTTATATATATATATATATATATACACTTGCTTATGTGTTACATTTTAACATTCATGTAGTTTAAGTATGCCTCTTTATATGGCATTGAGTGTGTATATTTCCGATGATTGACCCCGATTTATTTCTTGTTTTTAGATTCAGGTACCCCTTACCCGATATGACTTACTTATGTGGATGGTTGTCGGGACAGACCTTTTGGACGATTAGAGTGAGGGAGGCGCTTGACATTCGTACTCTTTTGCTCATACGTTTTATCGTTTTTACCCGGCGTGGCCGTGGCATTTTGTTGTATTTATGATTTCCGCTTTTGTTTCTGTTCGAAATGTTTTCGCGATAGCCTAGGACAGGTAAAGCCTCCAACGGGCTTACGATCTTTTCGGGGTTCGCAATCCCCATCTTTTGACAACTAAATCTTCCGCTTAAATGAACCTAATAATAACTCGTACTCGGTCATAAGATCCAAAGCTCACGGAAGAAGATCAAACTTCTTCTATAACGTTCTCCGATAATCTAGTATTCCGAACCTTATTTACCTTCTAAGTAGGTTTATGGAGGTTAATTCGGGTACTTAAATTTCGGGTCGTTACAGAGAAGATGGCGTTCGCGCTTGGAATCTGGTTCTAATCCGAGAGAAACATCGGTGGATTTCCTGGTTTGTTTGCAAGGGCTAGAAGAGGTCGTGGGTTGGGGAAGGTCAGCGACTTAAAGGTGCAGCAGTGGCACAAGGGAGTTCGGCACCGCCGGTTTACTGAGGAGCCGGCAAGTGGTGGTTCGACGGAGGACTGAAATAACGAATTGCTCTTCTAGGGCTCTTCGACCTTTCTCTTCCAAGGCATTGAAATGGAAACGAGGAGGTCAGATGCGGATAGAGAAGATAGGGTTGAGAGGGAGATGGATGCAGCGACTAGAGACAGATTAGGGAGAAAACAATCTGAGAGCTAAGAGGGAGATGGACGAACAAATGAGATAGGGTTAGGTTTAGATCTGAACGAGATGCGGTTGTCTAGAAAATGAAGTGGGAAGACGCTTATATACTAGGGTTAGGGTTAGCAACGGGAAGCCCACTGCCGTGGCAAAATTCAGGAACAGCAAATGGGTTGTGCTTATGTTGTACAGTAAATATCGACTCAATGGCCACGGCAACTCCTGCCGTTGCTACCTCTGTGGTTAATTTGTCTCTTTTACTACCTAATGGCCACGACAAAACATGCCGTTGCTACCATATGTAGCTAATTTGGTTTTTTGCTACCCAACAGCCACGGCAAACCACTGCCGTTGCTACCAGGTGTGGCCAATATGTTTTTTTTTTTTAGTGTACAATGCAAACACTTGAATTGTTTGAACATGGTATAAAACATTGGAAATTTTGAACAAGGAAACAAATAAATAAGAATCGTTACCTTCATCCAAACATAGCCGTTGTCCTGTCGGTGTTCAATTTTCGTCTCCCTTTGATTTTTCAGATCTAACTTGAGGAAGGATCTTTTTTCAACTCGAAATTGATAAAGGTTAATTGCAAGAATAATGTTCAATCTCTGGATTTTATGAAAGCTTTAGGGGACAGACCATGAGAATTGATTTTAGGGTTTCTCTAGAAAGGAAGAGGATGACTCAATTGAGGCATGGGAGAAAGGAGTCGTCTCTCTTTGATTCTTCAGATCGACATACTGGAGGGATTGATTTCAAATCGCAATTGAGGAAGGATCTCTTTGAGGTTTTCAGATCGAAATTCAACCAAATAAGATGAATAGATTGGGGATGGGAGAAAGGAGGCAGGTGTCTTGGTAAGGTATATCGTTCACCATTATGTTTCTCCCTTTTCTTTTTTTCTTTTCTTTTTTTTTTTTTAATTTGCAAAACCGGGTTTTTGAAGACATTTTTTTTTCTGTTTTCAAAATGTTACTGCAAAACTTAAAAATAAAATATTAAATGACCTTATATAATTTAGTCATATTATAAATTATAAGACCTATTTGCATACGAACCCAAAAAAATCACTTATTTGTATAAATATGTTAAATTTTCAGTAATATTTATAAAGTAATCATAATAATATTATTATTATTATTTCATTTAATTCGACATATTGATAGTATCATTAAACTTTAATAATATTTCAATCTTATTAAAACGTTGACCTATATAATATAATAATAAAATAAATAAGTCTAATTAAAATATTTTTACATATTAATATTATAATTTGATTTTCATATTATTTTAATATTGTACTCATATTTATATTGATATTATAATTTAATATTTTTATAAAGTCTATCTTTCTTTTCAGTGTATTACAATCATATTGATTTATGAATACACTCGAATCAATCTAATAGATATAGAATTATTTACGGATAGACTTTACCAAATCCGATAGATTAATAAGTATTTATGAAACGTTATATTTTAATGGCACGCTGATACAAATGACATATTTCGTTTCAATCAAGTAAAACCTATTGGATTGGATTTACTTTTAGGATTATTTGGATGTTTGGATTTAATAGTATTTTGCTATAGACTTTTCATATTATCATAATACTATAATATATATATACATATATACACACATAGATATATATAATTTAGATAAATTATGATAATATCTTCTAAAATATAATATATTTTACAAATCCCGTGCGTACCGCACGGGTACTACACTAGTAAACTCTTAAAACAGAAGAGTTTTCGCTTATGTGTCGTATCCACCTTAATTCTCTCATTTTCAGCCAATCACTTTATTTTCTTTTTTCATTTTTTCTTTTTACAATTAATTTTCATATTTGAAATAACCATTGAGTTTAATTCAAAATATTATATTAATATATAACATGTATCTATTTGTAAATTTTCATAAACTATCAAAATATATTGAGTCCATGTTGAATGAGCCAATTATGCCCTTCTTCTTATGCGTTTGTTCTTATAAATTTAATTCAAAATATAAAACCAATATTCTATTGAATTGTATAATATTAATTTATTTTATTATGAAAATTTTATTTTAAAAATATCGCGTCATGACGCGGGAACTCTACTGGTTTTTTATTATTTTGCTAGGGAATCCACGTGGGAGACAGAGTGTCAACTCCCAGGGAGGTGTGGTAGGTTTGGGCTTTGCGAAGAAGACCAGTGCGTGGGTTGCCCAACAGAGAAAGGGCTGATGGGCTAGTCCAGGACCTGCCAAGGCCCAAATGTGAGCAGCTGCAGGCCCAACAAAGTGAGATACTTTGAGATGAAGGGGGGGAGCATTGGATGACCAAATACAACAAGGGTGGTGGGCCCATGAAGACAGGAGAGTGTAGAAGCAAATGCACCAAAGATGGGAGTTGCTTGGGATACTTCTACCATGGGGACACCTCCCTGTGTTGGATCGCACGTGACTTGCACACTCTCACCAAGGTTGTAGATTCTACACATCTAGGGTTTATCAAGACTTGTGCTCACTGAAGTCTTTGGGCTCCTTTTCCATAAATAAAAAAGAAATAATGTGTTTTTAGTAAGTTGTATTCTTTAAATATGTTTTATGATCGAAATATTCCGATATAAATTATGTTGCATTTTGAAAATGATGCCGTTTGTAATAAAATGATGGTTTAATGGACGTTTGATATAAATTATCCATTCCATGATTTGGATATCTGAGTATATTTTCTTGTATGTGATGAGTGACGGATCATCATTGTAAGTCTGAGATAATTAAAAAAAACTTTTTAAAGCAATTTAAACTTGAGACCTTTTGCACAACCATTACTCATTTAATTTTTCCTTATCAACTAAACTAGCAAGTTTTAGTGTTCTATTAATTTATGAAATTATACACATTTAACATATGTATTAATTTTTTTTATATATATAAAAATTTGTCTCGTGAGGTGACCGTCCATTCCCACCTCAAAGGGTTCCACCATTGTAGGTGAGACAAAACTATTGTGAGATTGCTTTAAGATTTGCTTGAATGCATCTAAAAAGGCTGTCTTTTTCTCCTTTGTACATTTATGATTTAGATGTGTCAAATTCACTATTAAGATTATGTATAGATTGTTACAAGTTTTGGGCAAATCCCACCTAGATTTCAAAAATTTTCGGAAACATACATGAATATCTTTTTGGGGAAAAAAAGGAATGGTTATTTACACCGTCAATTTCTCGCCATTTGCACACAAAAAAATCCCCAATCGCGTATTACGGATCCGCGGTAAAAAAAATAAAAAAGAAATTTTTTTTGTGAATGCGTACTTTGCATGCGCGGATCTGATTTCCCCAAATTTCACCTCCTCCAAATTTCATCACCGGGAATCTGTCACCAAACTCACCCATCCCGGGAACAATGATACTCTTTGTTAAAGCCAGTCTCGATCTCAGAAGTTACAATTTTAATTCGAGGGAAATCTTTGCAGACCACATGGACTCCTTGGGTGCGGATGCGGCGGTTCCCAGAATTCCCAATTCCATTTGGTTGTGGCGGTGCACATATCTATGAGATCTAGATCTGGATCTCCCAGCACTGCTGCTTAACGTGGTAAGGGAAGGTCCTCAAATTTGGGTCTGGATCTGACGATTGGGTGGGTAAGAGTGGGAGGCTGCATGGCTGAAGATTTTCCAACAAATTCGTCGGTGGAAAGGGAGGCCGGTGAGGGTTAGATTTTGGGGGCTCTCCTCGACGTATTCCACCTGCTCACTCCCTCTTTCATTCCCCGACTTCTTTCTCCTCGACGTATTCCACCGTCAGACCATCGCACTCGCCACCAGACTATACAGTTGTAATCTTGCTGGAGAACAGAAGGCCAAGGTCGAGCACGCCCCGCGCCGCCTTCGCTTGCCGCTGCCGTGCCGCCGCTCATCACTATCGAGCCCTCGTTGCCTTCGTCTCGGATTTCCGCCGTCAACCACTGCTCGAGCGCCGCCCAGTCGTTGCCATTGACGCCGGAGGAGAGCCGCGCCCCATCGGCGCCCCAACTTCTTTCTCCTCCCCCCCCCCCACCTTGCAACTGACAGAGTAAAGAAAGAGGGGAAGTTCGCCGGGGACAAAAAAAAAAGAGTAAAAAAACAACCGCGTACACGGAATGCGCGTTCGCAATTTTTTTTTTAAAAAAATAACGCAATCGCGCATTGCGAGTTTGCGGAATTCGCGCACCCGCAATGCGCGGTTGCGAACCGTGTAAACGGCAAGAAAATCACCGTGAAAACCGTGAGGACTACTTTTTGTGAGTTTTGTCTTACATCACAATTTTTCATTTAAAAATTGATTTTTCGGGACATAGGATAATAGTACTAATTTGGAGGGATTGACTCCAGTGAAAACCTCAAATTGTGGTAAAAACCGTGAGGACTACTTTATAACTTGGTTTATTTGAAACCTATGCTAAAAACCTCAATCACACGGTGGCTTTACAACTCGGTTCAACCTAAAAACCGTGCTAAAAATCCAATTTTAAAATAACACATGACTTTATAGTTCGGTCAATCCTTAAAATTGTGCTAAAAAACTCATATTTTAAAATTACATAGTAACTTTATAGCTCGGTTTTATTCAAAACCGGGCTAAAATTTGTGACTTTATAGATCGTTTTTATTCATAACCGGGCTATAAAGCAAGTGAACCGAGCTAAACAGTCGGTTCTCACAGGTTTTTACCGCAATTTTGGTTTTCACCGGAGCGCACCCCCTAATTTGGAAATGTTTTTAAAATTTTAATTAGTTTAACTTTGTTTTATTAGATTCCTATGATTGCTTGTTTTTTTTTTATAGGGAATCTTTTCCAATTTATGCTCTTATCATATGTTCTTAGGGGATATGATAGAAAAACAGTAAAAAAAAATGATGTTCACAGTCAAATGAAATGGATATAATAACACTTATAATTTTATTAGAACAGTCATATATATAGGCCTCTACTTTTTAGAACAAGGAAGAATTTTTCTTATAAAACATGACCAAAATACCCTCAAAATTAAATTAAATTACACTAATACCCACCCCTACCCTCACCCACCCATCTCAACGCATTAACAATCAAGAATCAAGCATAGATTAAGCAACCAAAAAAGCCCTAAGACAGATTGACAATTTCACCCTAAATCAAACCTAAAATTTGCAATCTTACATATCCAGTATCACCGAATTCATCAAATCAAGATGAAAATCAAACTAAAGGGAATATAATAGGGAAAGACTCGCCAATTAGTTGAAGAACAATTATTGGAGAAAACTACACAAAATGATGAATTGTTTTCAGCATATCTAGATGCCTAAAACAGTAAAACAACCTTCAAATGCAGTATTGAAAGGGAAACCACCCTAATTGATTAACAGATGTGGCAAATTAATTTCCTCCTTTTTCACATATCGAAAAGAAGACAATATTTTTGCAGAGGTACCGGTGGTGAATAGAGGCGGCGCCGCAATGTCTCCCCGGGCTTCGAGAGGGCGATCGTAGTAATTAATCGGACGGAGCTTCCTTGAAGGCGAAGTCGAGGGCTCGGTTCGAGCGGAGGATGCCGAAGAGGCGTTCAGCGGTGGCAGAGATGGCGGATGGTCGTTGCGACCAATCTTCTAGTGGTCGTTGCGACCATTCTTCTATTGGTCGTTGCGACCATACGTCGTTGCGACCATTCTTCCATTGGTCGTTGCGACCATTCGGCATCTGGTCGTTGCGACCCAGTGACCCTGCGCTAAACGGAAATTTCACTTGCGCTAAATAGGAATCAGGTATATATATATAGAGAGAGGATGGATCAAATGTTTACAAGTCTTATTGTGTTTTGTGTTAACAAATATAGGCCGTTGATCGAATCAAAATCGAAGGTTGTGATTAATCCTGAATTTAAGTAATTTATTTTTAATAAAAAAGTGGGACCCACGGGAAAAACTAATCCAATCTCACAAGGGAAGTGCGTGTGATACACAAGCATGTAATTGCTCGAATTCTGCAAAGAGAAAATCGTGGGAGACGCTTAATTTATTTATTTTTTTTGCCAATTTACTCAAATTTCCTTTTTGAAAAGATTTTTGGTCATACAAATCAAGATCATGATCTATTAATCTGGTCTGTAAAATCCTTGAAAATCTGTGACAGTTTCATCCAAGCGAACGGTGAAGAAGAGGAAGATTCATCAAAGTTTTTTAACTTCGTAATTTTCCAAGTAGTCATCAATATTCGACAAATTTTATCAAATATTCATCACAATCACTCAATTATTCGTCAAAGTTTTTGTTAAAATTTATCAAATATTCATCACAGTCACTCAAATATTCATCACAGTCACTCACATATTCATCACAATTACTCAATTATTCATCATAGTTTTTGTTAAAATTTATCAAATATTCATCACAGTCACTCAAATATTCATCACGATCACTCAAATATTCATCACATTTACTCAATTATTCACAATTTCCCAAACATTCATCAATATTCGGCAAAATTTAAGAAATATTCATCACAGTAACACAATTATTCATCAAAGTCAAGAATCATTTCACCAATATTCATATCACGTCCCCCGAGTATGAAACATGACCTATTTCGTACCAGTGACTCAAATGTCTACAATATTCATATCAAGACAACAAATATTCATCAAATTAATCCCCTTTCAACTCCCCTCTAATGAAAATTTGCGTTCATCCCTAACCCGGGGCGAATTCGATGGTGCGCTACAATGGCGTCATCGTGGTGTCCCTTCAAGCCGCCTACAGACTCCGCCAACTAGGTTCACTTACAGGCGTTACAACCAAATGTGCGACTCTCGAATGAGCACTATTCGCATGAGTCGCCCTCTAATTTCGCCGGAATTGCCCTAGTATGAGATGCAATGAAGAGGGTGAGAAAAGGGTAGTTTTTATCTTTTCATATTAAAATTAATTAATTTCGATAATTAATCTCGTCCTTCCATTTGCAATCAATCAACGACTTATATTTGTTAACACAAAACACATTAAGGGATGTTTACACATGACCTAACATATATATATATATATATATATATATATATATATATATATATATGTATGTATGTATATTTCAAAAGAACTTCATGTGTTGATTTTGGGATCAAAATGAGAAAATTTTAACTTCATACTATTCAAATAAAAGTTCTGTAATAGCAATTAAAAAATTTATTCCAATTTTATGACATATAAAGTGAAGTTTTTCCAACCATACACCCAATGAAAATCTGTTAAGGATTGGCAATTTGGGCGTTGGAAGTTTGGCGTGGAGAAAGAAACTAACGGTAAAAGGGCGGGAGAACCAACAACCTTTTTAAACTGGTCTTTGCCGCAGGCGATCATCTTCCCTCAATCCCTTATTTTTATTCCCTCTCAGGAGAATATTCTTTATTAACACAATATAATACGGGGTATTTCATAATTTAGTAGGAAATACCTAATAAGTAATAAATCCCCTCACATCTTTCATAGGGAGAAATGGAGAATATATATAATATAATATATCTCTTATTTCCAACCACCATATATATCCAAATTATATTCATATACAAATATCAATTAAATTATCCAACTATTGATTATGTCGTTTCATAAGGCATAAACAGTATATATTTTGAATCGAATTATTAATGAAACAATATATTATTTCGAATCAGATTTAACTATTTATCATAAAAATCTCTATAGTCTTTTATCAATTTGGTCAAATTAAAAAAATTTTCCCCACAAATCAAATAGTTGACTTAATAAAAGTCTAAATTAGTGTCCACATATGAGTAAATTGCAACAGTGGACAAATCTTGAAGTATACATATCAAATAATTAAATAATACTCATTTCACTGATTTTTAATCCTTTTGAAATAATAGTAAATGAGACTTATACACTTATGACCCATATATAATAACTGTGAAAATGAGTAATCTAGAACATCTAATAAATCTGATCAAAATTAAACTTGTAAAAAGATAAGAGAGGTAATGGTTAAACCGAATAAGGAAGGGACAAAATGGACTATAATAGAGCATGCAATGCAAAATGGTTTGTCCAAAAAGTGTGAAAAGAATGAATAAAATGATGAGGTTAGTGGAGGGAGGATAGTTGCAACATCAACATCAACACCAAAAGCTATTGCTGGATGGATGGAGTCATCTGTCAAAGCATGCTTTTTCTAGTGGCCTACTTGTATTCAAAGATCTAGCTACCACATCGTCAAATACCATATCTACTACTACACCCATCTATACAAAAATTTTATTGTATTTCAATATTTTCAATTATATCGTCCTATATGGAGACCCGAGTAGCTAGATCTTTGATTTTAGGTAAGGATTCGAGATCAAACAAGCCTGTTTCTCAAGAGGCCGACAAGTCGGCAGGTGAAAACTGCCAAAACATACAGTACAAATTAAGAACAGGCGAAACGAAAGAAGCAAAAACCAACTCTACAAGAAGACGACAAGTAGAACGTAACTACTCCTAGAAACCGAGGATGCTAATGAAGAACGAAGCCAAGCATTACCGAAACAGTAGCACCACGGGTTAGCGATACTGCAGGAATCTATCTCCCGTGGGTTGTGCAGACGAAACTCCAAGGAAGCTCCTTCCCGGATACGGAATCGCCTTGCAAGCACCACCTGGACCCCAGCAGTCCCTACTCCAGACTTCACGACCCCAACCAACCAGAAGAACTCCTACGGACGCCGATTGCAGAGCCACATACCGCTCGTTCGAAACCGCCAAAAAGATATTTTCTAGGCCCTTACGTAATTTGTCCAGCCCTTTCGAGATTTATGTTTTCTCAAAGAATTTTATATGTTTACTCAAAGATATTGGCTCATCTCTCTCACGTGTGTACACGGGTCCAACATGTTCTCGATTTGTGCGCCCATAAATCCCTCTTTTTGGGTACTTGTAGATGAATCCATACACCCGGATTCATGACATTTTCTTCTTTTTTTTCCCCATTTTTTTTACAACTGGCCCTTTTATGAACTCAAAGGATCATTGATGCGGGTGTCTTAAGATCACTTAGGTCTTGGGATGCAAGTGCAACTATTGTGCGACGAGGTTAAAGATTTACAACCTCAATTAGAAATTAATATTCAATTTGTATTGACGGTCAAGTTTGTGGCTGTGGGGATCCATTGTCCCAACAATCCCTAATCCCTGTCCTCCCCCCCCCCCCCCCCTTGTTTTGATTTTTTTTTACAAACGAAAAGTTGAGATCAGGTATAGGAAGGAAACAGTAAGGCACGGGACAGGGCTCGGTGTTTTGCCCTCCCTATCCCCAAGGTTAACGGAAAAAAAGAATTAATTTCACATGAGAGGATTGGAGACAGTGAATCTTCACCGGATTTGTGGGGGTTGAGAATTGAGATCCCCTATCCCCATTTTCCCTATCCCATTTCACGTCTTTTCTTTTATAAAAAAATAAAAAAAAAATCTAAGGAAAAAAAAGAGTAAAGAGTATTTGAATTGTAAGAAGGGATAGGGAGGGGATAGAGAAAATGGGAATAGGAGATCTCAACCGGGTTTGTGGCGGTGAGGATCATCTGGTCCATAATCGTGATCTCTTTGATAGGCCACCTTCTCTTATTGGTTGAAAACAGAGGCGCCCCCCCCCCCCCACCGTATAAAAAGGTTTATATATATTAGATAGGTGGAGTATGAACACAAAGAGCTGCTTGGCTCATCGGTAGGGACGTTAGATGGAGCGGGATTATTTAATACCTATCGATTGATTCCAGGTTCGAATCTCCTTTTCTACACAGAGTCCACCTTTTTATTTTTAAACATCAGCGCTTTTTTTTTTGTTACACAGACAGTCGGACAGATAGATGCATAGAGCCCCTCGAGCGACAGTGCCTCCCGAGTCTGGAGTCCCCGAGCCTCTCCCGCCGCCGCCACCTCCACCTCTGCCCTACCCTGGCACCGGCGCACCACCGCACCCAGCCCCTCGGTTGTCTGCAGTCCCGCACAGGCGCACAACCCCTCCACAGTCCACCTTTTTTATTCTTCTTCACTCTTTCGATCTAGATCGGTTAGTTTTCTTCCTTGTCCTTTTAATTTGATTGTTTTTAAGTTCAATTGATTGAGATGAGAAACAATTTAGATTAGCATTCGTAGATTTGAGAATCAATTTGGGAAAATTTTGATTAGGGTTTGTAATTTGTGATAAATAAATTTCTTGAAATTAGGGTTTGATTTTGAGAATCAACTTTGTGAAATTTTGATTAGGTTTTGTAAATATAGGTGGTGTTGGTTGAGAACTTCAGGGACCTATGACATTTGTTTAATTCAAATGACCTAAACTTGCCATGAGTGAAGATGGTAGGGAAATAAAACCTTATTTGTTCAATAAAATAATTCTATGCGGTTGTGCTTGATAATGTATTAGTATTAATATGTTCACGGGCGTTTGTAGGAATTTATAATAGGAACAAGTCGATTACTTGAGGCATTGCGTTTTCGATTACTAGAAATGTCAGCGCAATGAAGCAAAGCAAGGCTTAGCTTTGTTGTTGAATATCCAACATAAAGTCATTGTCACCTGGTTGCTTGAGTCTTGTTGATCAGATTTATATAGATAGTTTTTCAATATAGCTTCAAGGTTTTAATGACAAATAGACTCATGGATAGGAGCTGCACTAAGGGTTTGAATTGGGAGCCCTTGTAATTTTAAAGACGTATTAGTTTTTAAACTTCAATTCAAACTGTCATTTCTCGGGAAAAAAAAATTCAGCCCCCCCCCCCCCTTACAAAAATTTCAAGATCCGCCACTAGTTGAAAACAATTATACAACTGCCTTTTTATTAAGAGAAATAATAAAATAACTCGGCACATCCAATCAAACGATACAAACCATAATATTAGACCACAATTGTGAAATAGAGGATCTCCATCGGATTTGTGGAGGCTTTAATTTTAGGGTACATACAATGGTGTGGAACCACGATTTCCATTAGGATAAACAAAAAACAATAAAATACTTCAATTTAATATATCTTTAACAAAAAAAAGTAATAAATTAAAAATGATAATAGATATAAACAACTTTATTTCAATGGTTGAATATTCAAATATACTTTATTTCAAGAGTAAACTTTATTTGGTCCCCGACTTCGGGTCGTTCTGCTGGGCTGGGTATCCTTTGGAAGTCGTACCAACTTACAAACGAAATCATTTCACTTGAAATTCAGTTACCTCAAATTATTGGACTTCGTTATGAAAATGTCACAGATATGTTCAAATGTTTACTCTTGTTTGTTTATGCACCCACCTAATCCTCAAGACAAAGAGGCTTTTTGGGACTCTTTGACCTCTATAGTAATTGGATCATCTTGTCCGTGTCTAGTTATTGGAGACTTAAATGAGATTCTTTGTAACGATGATAAGATGGGCGGTGTTAGTCCTCGATCATCTCGCTTCACTAGGTTAATCGACTTTAAAAATATCTGCTCTCTAGTAGACCTACCCACCCGTGGTAACACTTTTACTTGGAGACGTAGCCCTGATGATGACAACAATATACATGAGAAACTTGATCGTGTACTAATTCACCACCAGTTTATCGAAAAATTTCCTAACCTGATTACTCATCATGGAGCTTTTTCGTCATCAGACCACTGCCTTATATCCATTTTCATTTCCCTTGAAATGGCTCAGCATTTAAAGTTCCCCCATTCAAATTCGAGAATGCTTGGATTCAGCGTAAGGACTTCCGGAATATAGTTAAACAGTCATGGCGTGCTTCCTGTCAGGGTTCTTTTATGTTTCAACTTATATTTAAACAAAAGATTCTCAAGAAAAAAGCAAAAGAGTGGAATAAGCATACGTTTGGAAATATATTCCATCAATTACAGGAGGTGGAAAACGACATTATTCAAATACAGTCTTCTCAGGTTGGGGACAATTCCCGGCAAAGAGTAATAGAGAAAAGAATTTGATAATAAAAAAGGAAAAACTCCTTCACTTCCAGAAAACCTTTTGGAACCAAAGAGCAAAAACTAAGCATCTTAAGCTTTTTGATTCGAACACAGCTTATTTCCATCGGGTTGCGACTGGCAGGAGACATAGGAAACAAATTCGAAATATTACTTCCGCAGAGGGGACTTTAATCATTGGTGACGAAAATGTGAGAAATGAGATCAGGAGTGATTTCGAAAACAGATTTAAAAAAGAATCGATAGATGAAAACCTGTTGAATGAGTCGCTTGACTTAATCAACCCCTCTACATCCTCAGAAGAGAACGACTTTCTGATTCGCATCCCATCCAATGTTGAAATTAAATCGGTTGTGTTCAAACTTGAAAACAATAAATCCCTTGGGCCTGATGGTTTCACGGAGGAATTTTACAAGGCGTATTGGGACATTGTCGGAACATCTGTTATTAGAGAAGTGAAGGGTTTCTTTCACTCAGGCAAAATATTGAAACAAGTAAATCATACATATATATCCCTTCTTTCAAAGCGCGACAATCCCACGAATACCAGTCATTACCGCCCTATAAGCCTATGCTCTACGATATACAAAGTAATATAAAAAATCCTTACTGACCGACTAAAATCGATTGTTGGTAAGGTTATCCACCCTCTCCAAGGAGCGTTTGTTTCTGTCAGGGCAATTCAAGATAACGTGTTGGTAGCGCATGAAATCTTTCACTCTTTTAGATCCCGCAAGGGGCGTGTCGGATGGTTAGCGATAAAACTAGATATGGAAAAAGCATATGACAGAGTTGAATGGAACTTCACTAAAAAGGTGCTAGAAAGATTTGGTTTTCACAGAACATTCATTTCGTGGGTGATGGAATGTATTACGACTGTATCTTTCTCAATCCTTGTTAAAAATGGCCCCACCGACTTGTTTTCTCCAAGTCGTGGCCTTAGGCAAGGGGACCCTCTCTCCCCCTTCTTGTTCATTCTAGGGGATGAGGTCCTAGCTAGGCGATTGTCCGCTAAATCAAATTCCATCAACAACCCAATTGGTTTATCCTTCGGTAGAGACGACCCCCGAATTCCATTTCTGTCCTTTGCAGATGAAATTATTGTCTTATCTAAAGGCAGTATGGAGGCATCACAGAAAGTTAAATCTATAAATGATACATACTGCAAAGTATCTAGACAAAAAGTTAATTACTAGAAATCCAATTTTCAGGCAACTAGAGGAATTTCTAACACAATAACTGCCGAGCTCCGAAACTGCCTGATTGTCTCGAGTGAATACTCGCTGGAAAAATATCTCGGTTGCCCTATTATAAATGGCAGGGTTAACAAACAAACATTTGAAGACATTATATGCAAATCAAAAGGACAACTAAGTAAGTGGCGTGCAAACACCCTATCCCAACAAGGTCGGGCGGTTCTCATTCGTTCCAATCTTGCGACGAAACCCATGTATGTTATGCAAAACTTTATGCTTCCGAACTTAGTTCATAAAGAGCTAGACCAGATCAATAAGAAATTTTTCTGGAATAAGGATCTCCAATTCAGACCTCTTATCAGTTGGGACAGGATCTGTATACCGAAAAACTATGGAGGACTTGGAATTCGGAAAGCTAAAGAGATGAATGAAGCCCTCCAAATGAAGTTAATATGGAAAATCCTCGCTGAACCAAATAATGTGGGGGTCTCTCTCATTAAACATAAGTATCTACGATCGACTTGAATCTTGGAATACAAAAAAGGTGGGGACATGTCCTGGCAATGGGCTAAACTTATTCCGCTTGTGGATAAGTTTAAGTCTGATCTCATTTGGTCAGTGGGAAATGGGAGATCCATTAAATTTTGGACTGATAATTGGATCACAACATCTCCTCTTCAGTCCAGGGATGATTGTCCCCAAATAAATAATAGGGAGGAAATGGTTTGTGATTATATTATGAGTGGTAAGTGGTGGTCTGAGAAACTTCGGTGCTCCTTGCCCCCCGGCATCGTCAATGAAATTCTCGACATCCCTCTTCCCATCTCGACCTTCGAAGACCACCTATACTGGTGGCCTGATAGATTGGGATGGTTCACAACATCAAGTGCATACAATCTTATTACCTCGTCGTCATCATGTCGTAAGGATAAAAACGCTTGGATCTGGTCAATTGACGCACCACCAAAGATAAAAAAAAACTTTTTATGGAAAATATGTCAAGATGGCCTATCTACGACTTATAGGCTCGCCTCTAGAAGTGTGTCAGTACCCTCTACGTGTAGCCTTTGCAATGATGCGACTGAGGATGAGGCCCACCTCTTGTTGGAATGCCCTTATGCACGGGCCCTCTACCAGCTCCCCCAAAGAACTGATTCCATCATAGCTAACATGATACACTGAGATAGGGATATCAAACCTATTATCTCCGTCTTAGGGCAATCCTTTTGTTCTGAGGCTAAAATGAAGCTTGCCTTTGCATGGTGGTATACTTGGTATACCCGTAACCAATTAATCTTTAAGCAAGTCCCTATCCCACAACGAGCCGCCTCAATACAGTTCATCAAGAACCAAATACTCAATTGGAAAACCACCTTGAGGTCAGATGAGGATTTTGAGATTGGTCAGCTTCATATCACCACACATTATGAGCAACAAAACAAAAGGACAAAAGGAAAATATACAAAATGGCGAAAACCTCCATGGGGTACCTTCAAACTAAACTTTGACGGTTCATCTCCACCAAATAGGAATAGTACGGCTGGTTCCGGTATCCGTGACTGGAAGGGTCGTCCGATAACCATAAGTTATCAAAAGCTTGGTTTGCAAAGCCCAATCAAAGCTGAAGCACTTGCTTTAAAATTAGGTATTCAACAAGCAACACAACTCCACATTAAGAAACTCCATATTGAGGGGGATTCCTTGATTATCATAAATTACTTCAACAAAAATATTTCATGTCCATGGGAAATTGAGTTGATCCTGTCTTATATTAAAACTTTACCATCGACTATGGAAGAAGTTTCCTTCTTTCATGTGCCCCGTTTGGGCAATAAAGTGGCTAATAAGGTTGCACACCTTTGCCACTTTGCCCGGAGAGTCGATATTCAAACTAATTTAGGTCTTTTAGACCTCATCCGTAAGGATGCTGCCGGGTAAAGAGAGAGAGAGAGAGAGAGAATGGGTATAAAGTGCACACCCCTTAGGGTGTACTTTGTGCACAATTGGTGACCATTGATCGAGGGTGGATGGATGGCTGAGATTAGAAGGATTTTTTTTTTAAGTAAAATTAGGTGGGTCCCGCACACATGGTAGAAAACCGTCCTTATTCGCCTAAGGCTTGCGCGTGTGGAGTACTGAACGAGAGGGGTGTGTCTTCAAGGTCGGATCCGGCGCTACATCATCTTCAAGATCCAGAGGCGGAACGGGTCGGTGTTTGGTATGGCGGTGGCGATATAGCGGCGGTGGTGATCTGTTGCGGACGGGAGCGAAGAGGAGACCCAGGAAGGCAAAGCGGAGGCGAAGGGCTCGCAGTCGTCGAAGGGCGATAGGGCGAGGAAGATGGCCACCGTCGTTGAGTCCGGTGACTACAATTGGCTCCTGGCGACGATGAGTCCGGGGGGAGATTGCGAGGCTTCGACCGATGGCTGTGGACACAGAGAGGAGCGATTCATCCGGCGGTGGTGGCGATTGTGAGGCTACAGGGAGCGAAGAGGAAGGCGGCTTCCCTGGGGTGGCCGACGACGGCGATTAGGAGGCAGAATTGGTCGGGCGGTGGCGATTCTGTGCGAGGAGGCGATTCTGCTGCGAAAGGCCATTGAGGGTGAATCAATGGTGAGTCTATGGCGATGCGAGGCGGAGAGGGTGAGTCAATTAACAAATTCGGAGATCCGAATCAAGGAGGTAATTAGAAATCGAATTGGTGTTTAGCACAAATAGGCGATTAACAAATCATGGCCCAACGACGGTGAATCAAGGAGGTAATTAGAAATTTAGAACTGGTGATCTGTACAAGGGCGTGGGGTGGGTGGGTGGGGTGCGATGGGGGTGGGTGGTTTGGGTGGATATCGATTAGGGTTGAAATTTCTTAGTCAGTCAACTTGTGATTCTCGAATTATTCAGGGAAAACGAAGAATTATTCTAATATATATGTTGAATTTAGTGTAGGGTTTTCGAGATGCATAATTTGATTTATTATTCGTTAGTTATTCAGACGTATGTGTTGAATTTTCATTACTTGTGATAATGAGTTTGGTAATTATTCAGTGAAATATGATTAATTATTCGTCAGTATATGGGGTTCGGTTTGACAAATAACATAAAAAAATTATTCAGTGAAATGTAAAACATTATTCGGTGCAATATGAAGCATTATTCATATAAATCGTAAGTATTGTTTAGGGATTTCAAGTGTCTTATATCTTAATCTTATATTAATGAATAAAAAAAACATTATTCAATAGAATTGATAAATATTGATATGAATTAGATAGAAAAAAATAATAATTATTCGGTAGCATGGGAAAGATTATTCGGTGAAATTGACAAATCCTTAAAACGGACGAAATCCGAATCGGGTGGGGGTTAAAAAAACCATTTATCTCCAAAAAAAAAGCAATTTTTTTTTCACATTTATTTTATACATTTAAAAAAAAATACCAAAGAAAAAAAAATCAAGCAGGTGGGTACACGCGCATTTCACATTGATGGGTATGTTTTTCAAACGTGGGTCCCACACCAAATTAAAGGAAAATGGAAAAAATTCCTTTTAATCGTGGACATTCGTCTCATCTCTATTAACGGTCCAGATTCGTGCACAAGGTACACCATATATATATATATATATATATATATATATATATATATATATATATATATATATATATATATATATATATATATATATATATATATATATATACTTACTTTTGTGTTTTTTCCATACAATATACCCAATTAATAATATATGCTTACGCCTTTAGACATGCATACAACTAAACTAATTTCCTTCCATTATTAATGTATAATTTATACGGAGTAATTAAATTAACCAAGACACATTACGCAATCTAAATATCTAATGTTTTGGCATATATAATAATTACTCACTAGTAGAAAATCGGGATTTTACCCCATAGCCTATTATTCCGGATCTGAAAATTGAGGGGTATAATAGCAAAACTTACAAGTTATCTTTATTTTTTTTAATTAAAACAAATATACCCCGGATCATATAAAAAATATCCGGGGTATATTATATTGGTATATTAATTGTATCATTTTTTATACCCCGGGCGTTTTTTTTGACAAATATCCGGGGTAAAAGGTTAGTCTTTTTTTTTAATGGAATCAGGCTCGCTTTTTTTTATTAAAAAAAAAATCCTTGTAGCATTCTCCTTCTTCTTTCTGTGCGCGACGAGAGAAATCGAACAGAGCACAGCCAGGGCGCCGCGACCTCCATCCTCCTTGTGTGCTCCGACCGCCGACCTCCAGCCTCCATCCTCCCTGTGTGCTCCGACCGCCGACCTTCAGCCTCCATCATCGACTCCCTCCGTCGTCGAGCCCCAGCGCACAGAGTGCTCAGCGCTTCCATCCTCGTTGCATCTGGACCTCCATTAACAGCCATCCTCGTCGCCGGCCTCCAGAGCACTTCCATCCTCGTCGCCGGCCTCATCTGTGTGAAGGAAAACCCCCATTAACCGCCTCCTCTTCCTAGGTAAACAAGAACCCTAATTTTCAGATTTTGCAAAACCCTAATTTATCCCTCTTCTTATTTTAATCCTATTTTGCATCTTTCAAAGCTTCAATGTAGGTCAGTTTGCTCAGATTGAGCACAAGGAATTTGAACGGGTTGGATTTGCAAGGAATTTGTGTCCTCGACCTTTCTCTGATCATGTCTGGCCGGCCAAAGGCTGTTCTGTCGGATTCTTTTGTGTGATTCCTCTATAGGCGGGTTGGATTAGCAATATATTGAGCAAGAAATCCTCCTCTAAGTTCAGGTAATTTTTTTTTTAAAAATTCTGTTTGCCATTCTCTACAGTAGGTTCTCATTCACTTTTCATGATCCCCAATTTGTGATGCTATTTTCAATTAGCGCAGGGCTGTGCTCCCAATCTAATTGTCATGCTAATTGTCCAATTGAAAGTCGTGAAAACTATGTTTGTTATATTATGTTGGTGCATGAGTTGTGAGTTGTCTATCCGGATTGAAAGAGGGGGTTTGATGTTTGAATCATTGTAGCGGCGGTGCCTTATTAAATTATGATGATGATTTGTCCGAATAGACTTTCCTTGTGCTTGCTAGTTAATGTCTCAGAAGCTTTCAAGGAGATTAGTTGTCCGAATGGACTTTCCTTGTGCATCCTAGTTAATTCTTATTGATTAAAAGAAAACTCATATGCCTTTTTGTCCCTCTTATATGAATGGATAAATGTGCTTGATAGTTGGATTTACTCATAAAAAACTAACAATAATCCTAGGCATATTTCATCATTGTGAATATGGACTTCTTCTTGTCTATGTTGGTTCTCTTTTGGTTGAATTGATCTATGTTGTGGTTGTATTTGTTTTGATATTGCAATAGAAGTAACTCATACTTCCACTCGACGATTGCAATATAAAACACTAAAATTATTCCTTTTTTTAGAGGAATATTATGGATAAGTCATGGATGATAGCAAAACGTACATCAGGTGAATATCAGAAAGGGGTAGACGACTTCATTGCATTTGGTATAGATCATGGTGTTGACCCGAATAGATTTATTTGTCCTTGCAAAATCTGTAAATATTCTAGGCCATATGGCATTGATGTTGTAAAAGAACATCTCATTTGCGATGGCATTATTCCTGATTACAAAGTGTGGATTTGGCACGGAGAGAAAGCCAATGTTTCTGCTTCTAGATGTGACACAGCTGATCTTGAGACTTGAGATACCTTTGAAGGAGATCGGGTGGATGAAATGTTGCAAGATGTTCGATAGTTTCTTATTGATCGCCCAAATATGTTTGATACTTTCATAACTGATGCTCAACGACCTTTATATGATGGTTGTACAAGGTTCACGAGATTGTCTGCTGTGTTGAAGTTGTACAACTTGAAAGCGGGAAATGGATGGACGGATAAAAGCTTCTCAGAGACTCTAGAGGTATTCGGAGAAATGCTTCCGAAGGACAATTTCCTTCCTCGTAGTGCATATGAGGCCAAGAAGCTCTTAAAATATGTGGGACTGGTATATCAGAAGATACATGCTTGTCCGAATGATTGTGTTTTGTACCGGAAAGAACATGAGTTGTTAGACAGTTGTCCAGTTTGTAATCATCCTCGATACAAGAGCAACGGTGCTCCTTTAAAGGCGGTGTGGTATTTTCCCATTAGGCCACGTTTTCGACGTCTCTTTGGCAATTGTGAAGATGCTAAGCACTTAACATGGAATGCAAATGGAAGGGAAGTTGATGGTAAAATTCGACACCCTGCCGATGCTTCTCAATGGAAGGAAATAAATAGATTGTATCCTGAATTTGCTGAAGAAAATGGGAACCTTCGTCTTGCACTTTCTACTGATGGGATGAGCCCTTATGGAAATTTAAGTAGTTCTCATAGTACATGGCCCGTGGAATTGGTGATCTATAATCTTCCTCCTTGGTTGTGTATGAAGCGGAAATACATGATGCTATCTTTGCTAATTGCTGGCCCAAAGCAACCCGAAAATGATATTGATGTCTACTTGGCACCTCTTGTTGAAGATCTAAAAGACATGTGGGAAAATGGCATCGAAGTATATGATGCATACCGCAAAAAAACATTCTGTCTTCGGGCCATGTTGTTTTGCACTATCAATGATTTTCCAGCATATGGTAATCTTGCCGGATATAGTGTGAAAGGATACACAACATGTCCTATTTGTGAGAAGAAGACATTTTCTATATATTTGCCTAAGAGTAAGAAGAATGTTTATCTTGGACATCGAAGGTTCTTACCTCTTAGTCATCGATATCGGAGGCTTCGTAAACCATTCAATGGGTCAACCGAAGAAGAAATGGCTCCGCTACCCTTACTTGGACAAGAGGTGCTAAATAGGGTGAGAGAAATTAATGTGAGATTTGAAAAAAATCCAAAGGTTAATGATTTGTCAAAGAAAATCCAGAAAATCAAGAAAATCAAGAAGGGTTCACCAAATAGAGGAACGAAAAAAAGGGCGTCGCGTGAAGGCAAAGGTGAAAGTGACACTTTAGTAGAAGAAGGGTGGAAGAAGAGATCAATCTTTTTTGACCTACCTTATTGGAAGGATTTATTTGTGAGACATTGTCTCGATGTGATGCACATTGAAAAGAATGTGTGTGAAAGTGTCATTGGTACATTGCTGAATGTCCCGGGAAAGACAAAAGATGGAGTGCGTGCTAGAGAGGATTATGTATTCATGCAGCTCAGAGAAGAATTGGCACCAGAAGTCAGAGGTAAACGTACTTACTTACCACCTGCCTGTTACACTCTCAGTAAGCAAGAAAAAGAAGTGTTTTGTAAGTTCCTCCATGATGTCAAAGTTCCAGAGGGGTTTTCTTCCAATATTAGAAGCCTTGTGTCTATGAAAGACTTGAAGCTAATAGGGGCCAAATCTCATGATTGTCATGTTCTAATGCAACAATTATTGCCATGTGCTATCCGGTCCATATTGCCTATTCATGTTAGACGTGTCATTACTAAGCTCTGTTTCTTTTTTAAGAGACTCTGTAGTAAGATCATTGATCCTGATGAGCTAGCTGGGCTCCAAACAGATATTGCCAACATTGTGTCCGAAATGGAGATGTACTTTCCATTTTCATTTTTTGATATCATGCTGCATCTAACTGTCCATCTTATTAAAGAGGTTGAGCTATGTGGTCCTGTTTATCTCAAATGGATGTACCCATTCAAACGTTACATGAAAGTTCTAAAAGGGTATGTCATGAATCGAAATCATCTAGAAGGTTGCATTGTTCAACGCTACATTGTTGAGGAAGCGGCTAAATTTTGTGCAAGTTATCTATCAAATGTCGAAGCAATTGGTATTCCAAAGTCTCGATATGCTCGAAGGTTGCAATGGTGCGGGAAAACGGGGTATGAAGTAATTTCTATTCCCCGTGAAAAGTGGGATCAATCACATCTTTACGTCCTTCACAATATTGAAGAAGTTCAACCATATATCGCGAAGCACATGGCCTACCTAAGGCATTCTAATCCAAGACAAGCCAAGAATGAGAAGTGGATTACCACTGAGCATAACCGCACCTTTATGGATTGGTTTCGTGACCGAGTGGTTGAGAAGATGAGGGCAGGAGAAATAATCTCAACAAGGTTGCAAAATTGGTCAAAGAGGTCGAGGTGTCAAGTGATGAAATACAATGGGTTTGTTATTAACAATTGCACATTCTCTACAAAAGACAAAGATGATAAAAGTTGTACACAAAACAGTGGTGTGACATTGATAGCACAAGCTCTGCATATGTCCAGTGCTAAAGACAAGAATCCTATCTATGCTAGTATGGCCTACTATGGTTTCATTGAGCATATTTGGGTGTTATTGTATTCGTCGAACTTGCAAATTCCAGTTTTCTGTTGTAAATGGGTTGATAGCAATGGTGGAGTTTGAGTTGATGAGATGGGAATTGTTTCTGTTTGTCTTGAGAAATTGGGGCATAAAGATGAACCGTTCATATTGGCATCTCAAGCAAAACAAGTGTTCTATGTTCGTGACCTTCTTGACTCCACTCGATCTATTGTAATGTCCACACCGAATAGAAGCATTGATGAAGACTTTGAAGAATTGTGTGAAGAGAGTGTTAGAGAATCAATATCGCAACCTTCCGATGAAAATGAAGATGATGACGATGGAGATGACGAGGAGGAGATTTATGTGAGGGATGATCATGATGAAGGTCTTTGGTTCAATGAACCTATCCAAGGGCAAGCTTCATCCTCAACTCAAGTTCAGTTATCGAATAAGAGGAAATGTACTTAGATGTGGTTTTCATGTGTATGTTTCTATACTTATATGTGGTTTGTGCAAACTCATTTAATTTGATAAGAGATTATTACAAAATTTATGTTTAATTATAATTTTTAATGTGTAATTTTTTTGGTATGCAGATGGCTCCTAAAAAGTGTAAAAAACCACCCGCGCCGCCGCGTAGGGCAAGAGGAGCTGCACTAATGGTGAACATCACAAAAAGTGTGGAAAAGGGTGAACAACTACCTATACAGCTGAACAATCTGGGGCAACCGTTTGGACCTAATAGAGGCAAGTTGTCCTCATACATTGGCACGATAGTGATGAAGTGGGTGCCAATCCCTACGATGGATTGGAAGCAAGTGTCTGAAGAGGAAAAGGATGTTATATGGGACGACGTTGCAGTTAGTTTGTTTGCATCTATATTATGCTTGTACAAGACATTCTAAAATAGGTGTTTTCAACTTTGAAGGAAGCTTTTATACTTCCAACTACATTAAAGGATTGGGTATTGAAGAAAGCTAATGATTTGTGGAGACAATTCAAAAAGGACTTGGGATCAGACCACATGTATGACAAGGAAGGTGTTCTCAACCTTAATCCCCCGGCCATATGTGAGTCATACATCATACAGGATCAGTGGACGCAATTTATTCAATATCGACAATCAGATGAGTTTAAAGTAATTTAATCATATGCCTTTTATATATTATATACTACAATTTTCCATAAAATGTATTTCACACTTTAATTGGTTTCTTTCACTTGCTAATAGGAGAAAAGTGAGAAGGGTCGACAACTCTCTCTCCAATGTGATCAAACTTATCGGGGCGGTCATAAAGGGTATGTCGGAATTGAAGAAAAATATGTAAGTAATTTAATACATATATCTTAATATCTTGGGGATTAATAACCAATCAATTAGAATATATTGATTTATCATAGCTAAAATTTCTTAAATAGAAAGCTGAGCACAATATGGATTCAAGCCCGGGATGATTGATCTTGTGGATGGAGGCAAGAAAGGAAAAATATGGAGAGTATGTAGAGAAAGCACGACCAAAAAATAGAGAAAATTGTAGGTGGATAATATTTTGGAATACTTTATATATATTTTTTAAGGCCTAATATTTTTGATGTATTGTGTGTTCACCAGAAAGATTGCCTACAGAAAGAAGCTTCTGGTGAGCTTGTTTTAACTGGAAAAACGGACTTGTTAGCTCATGCATTGGATAAATTAGAGCATTCAAGTCGCATTAGAGGGGTTGGTCAAGATGTAACAATGTGGAGATATTAGTCATGCAATTCCAATGAAGCATATTCGTCTAAGGAATCAATTGAGATCACAAGAAAGGAGATTGAAGATAACCTTAGGGCTGAACTTAGGGCTGAATTTAAGGCTGAAATGATGACCTCTTTAAAGGCCATGAAGTCCTCATTTGGAGAAAAGATGAAGGCATGGGAAGATTTCATTAAAAACTCCGTTCAGAAAAAGAGTGATGATGGTTCCCCAGTTGTAAACAACGCTCAAGAAGTAGGAGCTCAGCCTCTTGATCCTTGTCCCCTAAGTGGCAAAGCCTCATGCTCCGTTCAGAAGAGTACCCCAGCTAACTCAACTAAAGAAGTAGGAGCTCCGCCCCCCAATCCTTGTGCCTTAAGTGGCAAAGCATCATGCCTTGTTCAAAAGAGGACCCCAGCTAATTCGACTAAAGAAGTAAGTATTGTATGGAATGTCGATCATTTTATAATTTACTTTTTATAAATATCAGAGTAACCTTATTATGGAGTATTATATAAATATAGGGGTGTGAGCTATGTCGTCTATTTTGGCCAACTCTTAGCAAGGAGGTTGCAAGGGGTCGAGTATATCATTCATCCTCGGGAGTATTACACAATCAACCATTAGAAGATGGTTATGTGAGAGTTGAAGTAGTCACACCTATCATAGGTGACACCGAGGTGCCTTGCCCTACCGATGAGGTTCGGCTAGTGAGGGAAGTTGTTGGATGTTTTATTGCTTGGCCTATTGATCTTGTGAAGTCCTTTGTGGTACGTTTGTTCCTTCCCAATATTTCATTGATTTTATGTTGTGCAACCCCATTGTTTATATCTGACTTTGAAATTGATTGTTTGATCGAGAAGCTGAAAAGCAAAACTTTGACGAACGAATCTGGCGTTCGTCCCGATGTTACCTCTGAAGCGAGTGAATTGGTGGCATATCAACATGTGTTGGAAGAATTCAATGACAATAAGAATTTGGAAATTGAAATATCAAGTGAAATTTTCCATTATGAACATGGGGGTCTTACTTTGGACAAGGAGCAGATTGAGATATGACTTCATAAAGGTAAGATAAAAGAGTGTCACATGTCTTTATATATGAGGTAAGTACTTAATATTCATATTGAAATCAGTTATTGGTAAACTTAAAGTGCATATAAATTACTTAAATGTGTGCATATTCAAATTTTACATGTACTTAGAGCATTAATATGACACAAATGCCTACTTGTAGATATCTATTTCACACTTGTTTAGATGGTGATAAAGAGAAGTTCAAATTTTTATGCCCAACTCAAATTTCACCTCTTAATGGGACCGTACATGAAAGGGCTACTTATATTTGTGATGCCATGGAGGGCAACTTAGAAAACAAGTTGTTTTTAGCACCTTATCATTTTAGGTAATAACTATTTTAGCATTGTTTTTACTTGTTATTGTTATGTATAATATTCATCCATTCTTACACCAAACACATATGTAGGCATCATTGGGTCTTAATAGTCATTAATCCTCATTTGGATCGTGCGTATTGGATTGATCCATTACACGGAGATAAAGAACATGATGCTAATGAAATGGTTTCCTTGTAAGTATTGTTTTTGAGGAAAAAGTTATTTTCCTATAATTGAAATGGTTTGCGGGTGTTAGGTTGTATTAATCATATTTGATTTATATATATGTGTAACAGGAGTATCAGATTCAAGTATGCCAAGTTGGGTAAGAAAAAGCCTCGAACAAGTACTTACTGGAATTTTCCAAATGTTATTTTTTTTCTATCATTGTTTACATTGTTTCACTTTTGGATAGAAAAAGCCTTGATTTTAATCATTTTTATGATATCATTAGTAACTCCAAATATACACATACTATGTATTTCAGTGTCCCTATCAATCGAAGGATGCTGATTCTGGATACTATGTTTTGAAGTTTACGCAAGATATAATATCCAAAGGGAAAAATGTTATCCCAACCAAGGTATACTTTTATTATTTTCTCACTATTGTGTTTTTTCATAAATTCGATTACGATAAAAATAATAATTTTTTTTGTAGTGGTTTGATAAAAAAAACTACTTACAAACAAGAGGAGATTGATGAAGTTCGAAAAGAATGGCTTAACCACCTATTTACCTTTATCTTCAAGTAAGTATTACTTGCCTTTTTAAGATTTTTTATCGTCTTACGAAATTTGATCCTAGTTAAAAATATCTCTTAGCATTATGATACTTGTTGAATTTAGAAATTAGAGATAACGAAATTATAGATAATGCATTCCATTATGCTATTTTGTTTTTGATTTTTTCGTAGGCAAGGCTAATTGTGATATCTTGACCTTATGTGGAGGAAGGTTTAGACGGTTTGCCTTTTGAGTTTCAAGCAACATTGCAAGTCATATCGAATCCTCTGTTGCTAGCATATTGGAAGGGTATGATTCGTGTATGTATTTGAAACATAACTAATGGATGTGAAACGTTGTTTTAGTGTTGATGTTGAACATGCCTTAGTTTGAAAATGTTTAAGTAGTTGGAACCTTGTTTAATGTATGTGTTGCTCAATTGTGGATTTAGTGGCTACCATACATTGATGTGAATGGATGGAAAATGTTTAAGTAGTTGGAACCTTGTTTAATGTTTGTGTTGCTCCATTGTGGATTTAGTGGCTACCCTACATTGATGTGAGTATGGATGGAAATTGCAGGTTAAATATGGTAATATATGAATAGGTATTAATTTTTTTTTTTATATAAAATAGTTATATACCCCGGATCATATTTATCCGGTATATATACCAAGAAACAATTGACCAAATGATACTACTATACACCCCGGATTATTTCAATTTTATACCCCGGCTAAATAAAAATTACAATCCGGATTTGATATAATATATACCCCGGATTTTAAATAAATATACCCCGGACGTTTGTTTTATAGGAGAAATCGGTTACATGTATATACCCCGGATTATGTTAGTTTTATACCCCGGATAAAAAAATTTAAAACCCGGATTGGACATACCTAATACCCCGGATATTCGCATAATATACCCCGGATATTACCCTAATATACCCCGGGCGTGTCTTTCAGAGCATTTTTTTTCAATATTGGCTAGGTTTTATACCCCGGTTTTTTAAAAAATATATCCGGGGTATAAAGTCAGACCATGTTTTAACCCCATACAAGTTCTACCCCGGAGCCCTATATTGTCAGATCCGGGGTATATTACTCATTTTCTACTAGTGGTTGTATGAAAATACCATGTTCTGTACTAATTACATTAAATAAAACATATTCAACTTTTTTTTTTTGCAGGTAAAAACGAAGTTACCTAAACGAGCTAGGCCTCCTGATAAATTGATTTGGAATTGCCCTCCAATAAATGTTATTAAGATCAATGTAGATGCTTCAATGAAAATTGATACTCAACCGCATGTTGGTTGTATTGTGAGGAATAATGACGGTCTAATTCTTCGGATTCATAAATGTAACGTTAGGATGTGTTCTGTCATTATAGCAGAAGCTTTTGCAGTTTATACAGGTATAAGACTTGCAGCGGAGATGGGGATCCGAAGAGTGATTATTGAAAGTGATTGTGCAACATCGTCAATGCCATCAATCAAGTGAATAATATACCATGGGAGGTCGCTCAAATTACCGAGGAGATCCATTCGTTAAGCAAAGAGTTTGAGAGTTTCACAATTCAGCACTGCTACAGAGAGGCAAATGGTGCAGCTGATTTTCTTGCTAAATCTCAGTTGAATTGTAATTTTATTTTGAGTTCCGGTTGTTGTGAGTTCCAGAACATCATCTTGCGAGATGATCATGGATGTCGGTAATACATCAAAAAATTTGCTTACTGTAAAAAAAAAAACTTTTTGTATTTTTTTAACGAGAGGAGTGAAATATGCCACCGACCGCAACTAAACCCCAAAGTTGGTGATTATTTTTGTATTTTTTTAAGCTCGTGCTACTGAGTGCAACCACCCCTAAAATTCGTGCTATTTTATACTATATGTAGTGAATACCATGCATCATAAAATTATTAAATTAATCAGTATAATAAAATAACATACGGAAATTTCGCGAGGTACCCCTGAGGTATTGCAATTTTCGTGAGGTATACAACTCTTTTGCATATTTCGCATGGTGCCCCTGTGGTTTTCTTTTTTTTTCGCCTCGTGCCCTTGTGGGTTAGATTTAACGGATTTGGGTGATTTTCGTTAGTTTTCAATTAAAAAAAAAAGAAAAAGAAAGAAAGCACAGACAGAAGAGATAGAAAGACGCATGAGGAAGGAGGAGAGACAGTCGGGAGGGATTAGGGTTCCTCCTCCACTCCTTCTCCGTCACCACCGGGAGAGGTGCCGGGAGGAATTCGGTGCGGCGGTAGCAGGAGGCATCAGAGAAGTTCTAATCGAAGAAGAAGGAGAGACAGTCACCGCCCCATCTTCTTCATCCGCCCCATATTGCACCGCCCCGTCTTCTTGCTCCGCCCCATCTTCTTCATCCGCCCCATCTTGCACTGCCCCATCTTCTTGCTCCACCCCATCAGAGAATTCGGTGCGGCGGTGCGGCGATAGCGCGACAAAATTAGGGTTTGGGGAACGAAATTAGGAAAGCTGTGGACTTCGTCTCCAATACCGGCTCCGTCGGGGAGGTTCTCGGAGGTGGTAGTGTCCTCGTCGGCGAAGGCGGTGGTGAAAGAATCGTAGTAGTGATGCTCAGATTGGGAGGTCATCTGGGAGAGAAAATTAGGGTTGGAATTGGGGTTAGAGTTGGAATTGTTGGGCCAAGGTGTAGAGAGAGTCTCCATGGATGAGAATCGAAGCTTTTTCTTCGTCTCCCTGGATGAGAATCGGAGTTGGAATTTGGATCCGAGTCGCTCGCTTCGCTCTCAGTTCTCCGTTCACTCTTTCTTTCTTTTTCTTTTTTTTTTATTGCAAACTAACGAAAATTAAAAAAAAACTGTTAAATTTAACCCACAAGGGCACGAGGCGAAAAAAAAGAAAACCACAGGGGCACCATGCGAAATATGCAAAAAAGTTGTATACCTCGCGAAAATTACAATACCTCAGGGGTACCTCGCGAAATTTCCGAACAACATAAAATGCGAGCCTGGAAAAAAGGTGAACGGGCGAACAATGGAAAAGGACTGAACGCTGCGCTTTGGGGCATGGGTCTGTCTTTTTAACCTTTTCAACGCTGCGTTTTCCTCCCTGGCTGGCTTTTACTTCACTCTTGTTTGCATTTAAGAATTTGATTTTGGTAAGATTGTGGCGTCAACTGTCAACTAAAGCAAAGCCAAGAACTTTAAAACAAAAATCTTCACTCAAAGTTCACTTTTTGGGTGTGATAATATATGCAAAGACACAAGTCTACAAGGTGGATTTTTTCACTCAAAGTTGGCTACAATTTCAAAATCAAGAAATCGATTAATATGATAAGGTTCTTTTTTTTTATTAATTAAAATTTTGAGATCAGACAAATCTGATTCTCGAAAGGCGGACGAGTCAATAGATGAAAATCGTCTTAATATACCGTAAAAACTGAAAAAGACACATCGAACAAGGAGAAACAAACTCTACAACAGGATGACCTAAGCAAATCTAATCCCAATAAGTTAAGGATGCCGACGAAAAGCGAAATCAAGCATCACCAAACAGTTGTTCTGCGGGCCAGCGATACAACAAGAACCTATCTCATGTGGGTAATGCAAACAAAACTTCAAGCAAACTCTTTCTCGGATACGGAGTCATCCTGAAACCACCACGACCCTAGTTAGTGTCAACTCTGAACTCCACGGCCTCAACCAAGCAGAAGATCTTCTAGACATGCCTGAAGCAGGGCCACACACCGCTAGAGCAAAAAAACGTCAAGAAGATTGGGCCAACCGAACATGAATTTTGAAACTCATAAAACAAACAAGTGGGTTCAATCTCGCAAGGAACCGAGGATAAAAATTGTAAGCCAAATATTATTGTTATAAATATGGTATATTGTTTAATTAATTTTTAACCCCTTTAATTTTCAAACTGGTTCATCCGGTCCAACTAGTTCGTTGACTGAAAAACTCGAGACCGTATATTGCGGTTCTAATATGATATTCACAATCCAAGGTTTTTAAAATTCTAATCCATCGGTAAGTCTTGTACCGGACCGAATTTCATATCTGAACCAAAACGGTTGTGCAACCCTACTTTTTGGGTGTGATAATATATGCAAATACACAAATCTATAAGGTGGAATTTTCCACTCAAAGTTGGATACAATTTCAAAATCAAGAAACCGATTAATATGATAAGGTTCTATTCTAAGACCCTTTTACAAAATGAAAGCAATAGTTCATAAATATGGTAGATTGTTCATTTATCTGTCAAGTCTTACTAGCTTAACTGGTAAGGATGACATGTAGTGACCAATAGGTCACGAGTTCGAATCCCCCCTCCCCCAATATTATAATGGCCTAAGTGCCTACCTTTGAATCAAAAAAAAAAAAAAAAAAAGATTGTTCATTTATCTATTCACTTTCGATGGGGGTTATTCAACAATCACACATATAAGTATTTCTCACATATTCTAAATCTTTAAATATATTTATTTATTTATCTCATAACTCACAAGACATTGTATTATTACACAATACACTATATATCAATTATTCTAGTCATTTGATTTTAATTATTAGTTACCATATTAAATTTAAAATAACTTTTTTTAATCTCCTCCTTAAAATCACTCAAAGGCCTAATAACAATAGAAATGGTGATATTCTACTATGTCGGTCAGGGCCGGCCCTAGGTGTAGGCCCAAGGGGCGGTCGCCTAGGGCCCCCTACCGAGTAGGGCCCCGAGAAAAAAATTACGTTATATATATAATTAGAGTATTATGTATTATTGTATTTATATGTAATAAAAATTTACGAAAATTTATATGTAAAAAAAAACTCATTTGTGATATGACTTGTCAATTTACTCAACATTTCGAATCAACGAAAAAGAGTGTAAATAAGTCTTCGTTTTTAAATTTACAAAATAAAGATATGTTTTTAAGTGTTTAATAATCATATTGTTTTGCATTCATGGCAAAAAATAGAATATTAAAAAAATATTTTTTACTTTTATTTCTCACTAGAAAATTCACATATTTTTATTTGGACATGCAAGGAAATATAATAAAATTTAGTAAATAAGTATATTCGCAAATCTAAAAATCTTAGTCTTTTGTTGTGTTATACGTCCCGAGAGATTGTCGCATTAATCATACTCATGTAATACTTCAAAGTCCATAAATTTTCCTTTTAGTGATAAAAATACAATCCGAATTTAATAATAGTTAAATAAATTAAAATTTTACATTTTAAATAAATTTTTTTTAAAAAAATATGATTACATTTATTAATCAAAAGACTAGTATTTTACCTCGCCTTGGGCCCTAAAAATCTCAGGGCCGGCCCTGATGTCGGTCTTGTTGCTAGAATCAATTGTGTTTGAGTTATTTTTTTTTTCTATTTCGTTTCTACTAATTAGTTTTTTATTGTTTCACGATGGTTAGTTCATCAACATTTTCCTCTCTGTCTCTCAATTTTTCAAACAATGGTGTTAGATTTTGAATTATTAACTTACTGGAAAAAAAACAATAGAAATGGTGACCCCTCCGGGTGGAGCAAAGTGAAAAAGGTGACGATTTCTTATGTTAGTTTGATTCTTACAAGAAGCAAAAATGCTTGGGAGGTACTTGTAGGGTAATAATGAGAGCTTATCTATACCATAACAAGTTGTGATTATGGATGGAAATGGGTCGGGTGATGGGTGGATGATCTACTTCCGTCACCCGATCCACCATCCAAAATCCTTCACCCTACCCGACCCATCACCCACCAAATATTTCACCCGCCCCGTCCACCCATCACCCACCGGGTGATCGGGTGATAATTCGGGTGAAATACAAGAAATCAAATTCATCAAAAAAAAATTATTGAAAAATATACATCGAACACATCGACGAATAAACAAGTACCAAATATAGTCAAATTTGGTCAATACGTGTAAACATCCATAACTTTCAACACTTCAAGCTAGAGAAAACATTACAACAATTATGAATAAAAAGAAGAGAAAACATAATCTTCAACGACCAAAGCTTTCAAGCTCGAAATCATTTATTGGTATCTTGAATTAGGGTTTATGGGGGTATATTAGTAATTTCACATATAAAATATAATTATATAATATAAGTCGGGTGACGGGTCGGGTGATGGGTCGAGTGGCGGGTGGAGAATGTCTTCACCCGAATCCGACCCGACCCATCACCCGTTCACCCATCACCCATTTAACATCCGCTTTATTTCGGATTTTCACCCACTTTTTCAGGTCGGGTGAAACAGATATCCATTGGGTGCGGGTGAAATTACCATCCCTAGTTGTGATACATCATAAGATTTACGCGAGAGCATAAAAACTCTTATATAATCCTCAAACGGATGCAACACAAATGAAAAGTAATATCATAGATGTCCTTCAGATATAAAAGAGATCATTTCTAACTTTCTTTTTTCACCTTAATTATGTCTTTTGAAACAGTTCGCATTAATCATATGTTCTAGGAAAGCAATTTGGCAGTCGATAAGATTGCACACGTTAATTAACCATCAAGTTGATGGAATTCATATCCAGAATCACACAAAGCCTCAACCTCATCCATCGACATGTTCTCAGTTGACATTTGACAACAACCTAACCCTTTATCATTGCTAACCGAACCCTTTCCTTATATGAAAAAGAAACGAAAAAGAGTAACATCCTAGATATTTTGTAAACCATATAAAGTACAAAGCCTAGTAACCCTAAAAGGGCTTGAGTTGCCTAACAGTACAAAGCCTAGTAACCCTAAAATCCATAGCAATCCTATTCCTAGGTACAACTACAAACCCTATACCCTAACCTCCTTCATTGCCTTCTCCCATCTTACTTTGATCCTTTCACACCAACAAGGTCCTTATCACCACGTCCACTAGGCACTAGTCCACTTAACCTCACCCAGCTAACCGCCCTATGAGCTTCAAGCTCTGAACTTGACCTCACCCAGTTGGCTTTGATCAATTAATTTGAGGAATATCAACAAGTGGGGTTCAAATTGCCAAAAAAATGGCATCAATCTCGGGTTAGGACAAGCAACCAAACCTTCCTTTTATGATTGTGTTCCAAATGATTAATTTTAATTTATGTTTCTTGTTTGATAAACTCTGTTCCCTGCTCCATTGAGCCGCATTCATGGCATGGAACCATTCATATCATTATCCACGTTCGTTCGTCGCTTCCATATATATACATGACTTTATGCTCATTTTTTTTTGCAAATGAATGAACTCGAATCAATTTTTTTTAGTATTAAGCAACACTTCTTACTAATGATATAGTAACTTGAGTTATTTTTTTTTTTGTAAATTTCACAATGCTCACTTAAATCAAATTTAAAAATATTCTCATACTCGGCTCGATTAGTAGATGAGCGAACTCAATTGAGCCAAACACGAACTACTCAATTCATGTAACAACTCACACTAGTAAAGAGAAATAGAGTTGAACCGTTCCTTTCTACTATTTACACTTGAGCTCAATTATTAACAAGTCATTAGGTCTCGATCATATTCACGATCTCTCACACAATTGAAACAAAAAAAAAAGAAATTTTACAGGAAACCACCCCTTATTTATTAGGCTTTTCATTTAACCACCCCTTATTGATTATGCTTTTCATTTAACCACCATTTATACAAAACCTTTCACTAAACCACCCCTTATTGATATGGATTGAGTTTTTGTTTTTTAACATATATGTTTATGTCACCTTTTGTTCGTTTTTAGCAAAATAAAGTTAAAATGGTCACGACTTAATCATATAACTTTCATTTACATTATGTTTTTGTTAATGTAGTGATGGTAAACACTATAGAAATGAATAACTATTATATCATATGTATTCTAGTCCTAGTACAGGGGTAAATATAAGAAAATATTAAGAAAACGTTTTGACCGCTAAGAATCCGCCAATAAGGCCGCCGAACCGTCTTTGCGCTTGGCGGTACCCCACCGCCGAGCGTTTTTTAGAACATTGATTATACCTTGTGATTGGAGAACCTTCTGCATTCGTGATCAGTTTACACCATCGAATCCCTCTACGAATCCCCTGGTCGTGTAGCCTGAAGTTCGTCGATGGCTCTGAAGTCTGGACGATCGTAGGATGTCTATATATGGCAGCAGAAAGGTTGAAGATGGATAGTTAAAAAAAAAGGGCATTTCGGTCTTTTTCAGAATTTTTTAACATCAAATTGGACGGAATAGAGGTAGGGGTGGTCATTTGTTGACGGGATTATATAAGGGGTGGTTAATTTAGTGAAAGGTTTTGTATAAGGGGTGGTTAAATGAAAACCCTAATAAATAAGGGGTGGTTTAATGAAAGGTTTTATATAAGGGGTAGTTAAATGAAAAACTTAATAAATAAGGGGTGATTTCCTGTAAAATTTCCAAAAAAAAAATGCAAAGAGATTAAAAAAAAAAGAAAGAAAAATGTTACAACATACTTGGACCAGTGGATCATCCATATTCCATCCAAATCCAAACTCATCAACATAAGTTGCTTATCTATTGTGGCATGCACGTTTTGTTTCAGTATTTTAATATGAATGGAGTTCTGTAAGATGGTAAGGTGGGAAGTACTGACAAAGACCCAGAAGATCAGCTCATCTCAACAGCAATACTCAACACTGAGTCACTGACAACCCCCCTCCTTCCACATTTGCCCTCAGTAGAACTGTCTCCTTTCTCTCTTCTGTCCAACCTGTTACCTGCACCCTCTCCATCTGTGTATTATGTACTGCTCCATTTCCCTCCACAGTTCATACTGGGAAACCAGTTTTTTACCCTTGTCTGTTAATTTCTGCTAATTCACTTGCTATACACCACAACTGTTACCTCTTTTATACTCCTATGTGGGTGCAGTACTAGTGAGTAGTGACTAGCCCAAGGCAAGTCCTTTGGCTTTGCTTGTTCAAGTGGTCCCATATCTCTCTCTCTTTTTTATATATACTACTAGTACGTAAGAATTCGAAATATCAGACACAATCAATGTTCAGTAAATCGAGGAGGTGAAAGATCGTCAAGCAAACCGACCGCCATGATATAACAAAACCAAAGAAAAACTCCATCACCCTTAGACAAGCAGCTCCAAGCTCAAAGTGGAAGACTAGAAAAGCATGTGAGTAGTGAGAATATATGATAGCGGTCGCTAACGCGAAGTCTCACCGCCAGAAAGACTGAGAGTAAAAATCCTCGACAAGAAAAGAGACGACTCCCACAGAAGTGTGAACCACATGACATCACTGCCACAATCTTTAGAGCCGCATGGCTACACATTCTTCCGAAACTAAAAACAACGAGTGGTCCCATCTTTGATCTCTCACCATTTATTATTTTTTTAATTTTAATTTTGGGTTTTATTTATTTTTTTTCTTGACTTTTATTTACATCTCTCTGCAAACAACAGAAAGCCTAGTTTATCATTCCCAGTCCCCAGATGAGCCTAATTAGTCTCCTGTAGAACACACCTTTAACAAGAGGTGGGAGACTGGGAGGAGATATAAGGTGGTGTTGGGCTGTGCTTTTGCTGGCTATGGAGAGTTTAGGGGCCTTGAAGGTTTGAATCCCAGAAGAACAAGGAATCAATCAATAAGCTGGAAAAAGAGGGAATTTTGCACCCCCACCACCAATTTCTGCAACCTGATTTTCATCAAAACTCAGTCACAGATGTAAATGGTGGAGGAGGAGGACTCCACCACCACCACCATCACTACCACCAACACCAGCTAGCGGTGAAACACCCAACCGAGCAGCTTGAATACAACTCCCAGCCACCAACTCCGCCGATCCTGCAACACCCACTGAAACAAGATTCCATCTTTAGCAGCCACTACCAGCTGTTTCCCCAATTAGACCCTGAACAAACCCTAAAGGAGCGATCTTTGAATGCCCCTACCGCCGCCAGGAGGATGGTGGGCGGTGGTCAGTCCTCCTCCGCCTCCACAAGGGCGCTGAGAAACGCCGCTGCCGGGGAGATCGTCGAGGTGCAAGGCGGGGGGCGCATCATGAGGTCCACCGCCGGCCGCAAGGACCGCCACAGCAAGGTCTGCACCGCCCGGGGCCCACGCGACCGCCGCGTTCGCCTCGCCGCCCACACCGCCATCCAATTCTACGACGTCCAAGACCGCCTCGGCTATGACCGTCCCAGCAAGGCCGTCGATTGGCTGATGAAGAAAGCCCAGTCCGCCATTGAAGCCTTAAATCAACCCCCTGGTTCGAACCCCACCGCCACCGCCACCACCACCACCAGAAGCCCCGATGGAGAGGCATATGATAGCAGCTTGTTGCCGCCTTCCATGGAGTCGGATTCGATTGCGGATACCATCAAGTCCTTCTTCCCGATGGGCGGCGAGGGCTCCTCTACCGCTTCAATGCAATTTCAGAGCTACCAGTCTTCAGATTTGCTGGCCGGGAGGGATTCTAATCAGAGCCAAGATCTGAAGCTTTCTCTGCAATCGTTCCAAGACCCAATTATGATCCAATCCCATCAGAATCAGGAAGAGGAGCAACAGTCTCAGTTTCCTGGAGCCGCCCAAATTGGGTTTGACAACTCATCCGGTGGCTGGAATTTCGCCAGCGCCGGATATGGCGGCGGAGGCGGGTTGATGTTCATTCAACCGCAGGCTTCTTTGCAGCAACACCAGGTGTTGTTCGGCCATGGCGGTGGTGGTGGCAACACCGGCCATTTCTTTACCCAAGGGGGACCCCTTCAGTCCAATTACACACCTTTGGCTACTGCAGTCAGTAGCCAAGTTCATCATCACCATGATCCATCAGTTTCAGGGATGGGATTAACCTCATCTTCTGGTTTTTCAAGTTTCCGAATTCCGGCTCGGATTCAGGGTGATGAGGAGGAACAACATGGCAATCCTAACAAGCCATTTACTTTGTCCTCCGGTTCCCGCCATTGATTCTACCAACTTGAGAAACTCTGTTTGTGTTCTTCCTCCTTGAATTAGGTCATTTCCCCCCCAAATTTCATTCAAATTTGTGTCTTTTGCAAGCAATGTAATGTCATCTCAGTTGGTTTCTAATGTAATTGGCTGTTCCTTTGTATTGCTTCAGGCTAATATGGACCGGGAATCGATCAATGGCTTTCAGCTGTGAGAAGATAAAAACTTGTATACAAGTTTCAGGTTTTCTCTTTCCTTCCACAGAATTTCATCATAGCCCGTTATCAATTAGCTTGAATGTTGTTGTATTTTAGTAGTCCTGTGCTTTGCTAATAATAGGAGCTGTTGGAGCTCATGAACTTCGTCGAGAACAACCCCTTGTATTTCGCTATATGTGTGTCGTGCTGCTAGATGTTGTTTGTTGTAACTTGATTTGTGCCTCTTCATTGTTTCCCATTGAGGGGAACTCAAACTCCTCAATCTTGTCACTGCTTTGTTTGGGGAGTTACTTTTGATTGGAAAGCAATCAAGCAACCACAGATGTTTGAGATTCAAAGCTATGGAAATTTGCTTTCCAGCTTCTTGGAAATACAGATCAGGTATTTCTTTATGCCCATTTCCCATGATTTTCCATTGATAGGTAGAACATCGAAGGGTATTGATGAAGGCTACATAGATAGATAACCTCTTTCCTTGTGTGGTTAGAATCAGTCCTGTGTATCAGTATAAGTTATGGAATTTTGATATAATCTTGATTCTTGATAATGATCTTGATTTGTTTTGCTTTAAACTTTGGTAAGCTGTTGATGAAGGCGAAACAAATATTGATACGATGTATGGGTATAGCCGTATAGGTATTGGAATTTTGTAGTGTGTTCGTTAAGAACTCGGGTATGAGGAGAAATATAGTTATAAGGGAGAATGGGAGATGAATGTCTCAAACTAAGGTCAGGTAGCTATACCCATACCTTGATATCAATTTGATACCCATACTAGGTCATTCAAAGAATCCAAACATCAGGTATCCGTTTCTGATACATGATACCCAATACCCATACCTGGTAATCGACTTCTTTATTAGCGCTAGAACTTCAAATGCAGGAGACGATTTATTCCCCTTGGAAATAGGCTATCTTAGTCCCCTCTAGAGCTGCTCATGTAGGGATACCGTAACATAGGAGTACCTGCTGATTTGATTCTTCAAAATGGGAGATTAAAGGTCATCTGTTTCTGATCACCTTTCATTGACCTTGGACAGTGTTAAGAACTTAAGATCATGTGGGGCAGTAAAGAGTAATTGGACTACCATCCCTAAGATTTAGAATATGAGTTGATGGAATTGAAACAATGACCTGCAGTATCTTAGGATCTGCAATTTCATGAGAGAGTTTGTTTGGCGCATTCTACTTGTTGCATTATCTGCCAAACCGACCCTTGAGTTGCAAAATCAAGGGTATAGTCTATAGACACAGCTATCGGGTTGGAATAAGGAATTGAGTTACAGTTATCGGGTGGTCTATACTCTTGTTTGGGCGAAATATCGGGTTGGAAATCAGTTGTAAGCACATTGCAGAGTATCACACTGATTCCTATACCAAAGCAAAGCAGACACCGGGCATAGGGTTGGGAATGATAGGACCTTTAGGAGGGGGTAGAAGATGGAAACTGAAGAGGACAACACAACCTCTGTTGCTTTTAGATAAGCTGTAAGAGATAGAAAGGGCAAAATGGGTGCCTAATCAAACATTGAGGGTAGGTAGGTGATGTTTAAAAGGGAAAGCAACAGGAGCTTAAATGTGGGGATAGTGATAGTGAATTCAGTACTGTGAGATACGAGAGATCTCACATGGGCTTCTTTCTTAATCACTTTGAAGCACCATGAGGAATTAACCACATGGCTTTTAATGATCAAAGAAAGTGAAATGTGCCCTTTCCTCTAGGATGAATGAGAACATGCCCCAACTGTACCAGAAGAGTTAGGTCTTCGATCATGTACTAGTTTTGCAATCCGAATTGGGTCTGGATTCGGTGGAGTTTGCTTGTGCTACGGATATGCTATCGATTTCTATTTCCAATCAAGGAAAACTGTAGGAGAAGAGTTACTTCTACTACTCGCGCAGGAGTAGAGAAGTTGCGCACGCCACAAAAGATCCATCGATTCCCGTCCAAGGAAAGGTGGTGCGTCAGAGATTAATCTAGCTTATGATTAAAATTTAGATTAAAATTTTGATAAAATTTTAGCATTTGTTGATAGATTAAAAGAGTAAATTCTTGTTTGACATAACAAATTACCTAGAATTTTGTAAAGCTATTTAAAAAAAAAACGCAAAAAGTTTTGCCACAACTTTTTGAAAAGCTTCAATAACCTGGTGCCAAACACGATCGAAAATGTGTACTCTTTTAGATGCCTACATGGCTACATGTCATTAGGGCTGTTATATGAACTGAATAGCTCGCCTCGGGATCGACTCGAAAAAGCTCGACTCGAGCTTGTTCACTTATTTAAACAAGCCGAGCTTGAACAAAATTTTAAGCTCGGTTGAAAGCTCGACTCGTTCGAATAAAGCTCGAATAGCTCGAATTTTATGGAATTTCTAAAATTTCTTTTAAGTTAACATGTTATAACCAAGTAGAACTACTTAAAGCTTGAAAAAAGCTTGGCTCGAACTCGTTCATTTCATAAACAAGCCGAGCTTGAACAAAATAAAAAGCTCGTTTAAAAATTAGGCTCGGCTCGGCTCCGCTCGAGTTCGTTTAAAAAACGAACAAGCATGAACATGTCAAGCTCGGCTCGAATAACACCCCTACCTGCCATTTTCTTCTCGTGACTCCCCCCTAAACTCTCATTCAGCAAGCAATCTAGCCTATGCAACTTAAGAGTATAAACCTATATAATACCTTTTGTTACAAGAGAGAGAGAGATCTCCATTTTTTTTGCAACACCTTAAGAGTAAATTTTGTTTTATAAAAATAAGAAAAATATAATTTTGTTGAAATGTTTGGTTTGGTATGATCCATAGCCTTGTAGTTGTATGGGTTATCATGGCCGGGTAATGGGCCGTAGCTACTTCAGCCCGTGTACTATTGGGTCGGATAATTTGCAACGAAGTGGTTGTTGATTCTTGGGCCCAAAAGAAGCTGAATTTTCATGGTGTCGACAAAGACCAATCTAAACACCAAAGTGGAGGTGAGATAGTAAAGGTCTATTTTCATTGACCAAATGCGTTGAGCTTTGAGTTGGGAAACAGAGTACTTTTAAACTTATCCAGACAAACTCACACGGTACTAAGTCCGGGTTTGGGGTGCGCATAAATTCGAAGAATAAAGAATGAGGGGCTCAAGAGCTTTACATCGGACTACAATCCATGAAAACAAGGACGCAACCTAAAATTTCCAAGGGCATGTAATCATAAAACAAGTCTCAAAATATATGTTCCTTCCAACACGTAGGTCTTCAGGACACATACAAAGCTTTGAACAAAACAAACAAGGGCATGTTCTGGGCGCACATGCCCAAGAACCATGTCATAAAAACACAAAAGAAGTCATGCTCCAAGGAGGCGCATCCTCTAACGGACACACGGGCTCCAAAACCAAACCAAAGAAGGGTTGCTCCCAGAAGCACGCAGGCACCAAAGACACGCAGGCCTTAAGACACAACCCCAAAGTTACAAGCAACACTTTACATCTCAAAACAAACTTAGGCCAACATATTCTTAGTGAGTTGTGACTGTGAGACAACACTTCTCGAGAACCTCCCCCCCCCCCCCCCCCCCCCAACACACACAACCTTAACCTTAGAGCATATTTAACAGATTTTCGATTTCCCAACATATTCTTCTTCTCACATTTCATCTCATTCTCTAAAATTGAAAAGTACTAAAAAAAATAGAGAGGTTTTCTCAAATATGCAATATTTTCAAAAATTAAATGATTCTTCAAATCTTTAGAATGAGAAAACTGTTCGAGTTAGAGCAAAAATAATTTGAAGAATATGTACTCCCTCCGTTCCAAATTAAAAGTCATTTGTCTTTTATTGCACACTTTGTAAGGAGGTAAAAACACTATAAAATAATATTTCATAGAGTTTTTACCTCCTTAAAATGCGTGCCGAAAAGTAAAATGACTTTTATTATAAAAACGGAAGGAGTATTTTGTTCTCCCATTTTGGAGAAATTTTCGGAAAGCAGTTGGAAATGGTTTTAGTCTCCTGTTCCATCTCATTCTCTAAAACTGGAAAATAGCAGAAAAAATAGATAGGTTTTTCCAAATCTGCAACATTCTATAAAACTAAATGATTTTTCAAATCTTCAAAACGGGAAAGACGGTTGAAGTTATAGCAAAACTAATTTTGACAACTATGTATTTTCATATTTTGGAGAAATTTTGGAAAAGTTGTAATGAAGATGGTCTTAGTCTCATATGACTATTGTGAAACATACACACGTCTATTTCGCAGAGCAAACATTCGCGCAAAATTACCATTGAGGATGCACCGGATGTTTAGCCAGCAAGTCCCGACCCATTCTACCTGTGTCCCCATGAAGAACAAGACATTATCATACTTAACCACTTCCTTCACTTGATGTCCATGTGTTTATAGCAAATTTGGAATCATAACAGGGGTTATTAGATCATACAGTTTGTACTCCACTTTTCATTTCAAAGTTGATCTAAATGAAACTTTGGTGATTACAAATTGTTATCACAAAAAGGACAGTGTTACACAATTGATACCATTTGTTACACAATTGTTTGATGGAAACTTTAATCCAATTGTTGAGAAATTGCCCAATTGTATGAACTGGGAAATTAAAAAAAAAAAGACATTGATTATCAAATTTATCAATGACAGAAGTTTTATACAATTGAGGTGAGCCAGGAAGATCCATACCATATATGAAACATTATTACAAACAAATTAAATAACATATGAAGAAAAAAAGTTCCATTTGCTACAAACACAATATCAGACATTTCATTCAACAAGCACTTGGTTTACTAAAACTCACCCATGCCTACAACAATTAATCCAATTTCAATCCCAATTGAAATATTTAACTACCCATAAATAAACCCCAAAATTAAAATTAAAATACTGAAAAATAATTAAACCTCCCCATCTTCCCAATGGGCCAGTAAAAAAAAAAAACTAAAACAAGGTTTCCCCCTACCCCATATGCCTGAAGGACACGTGTCAAATTTTGATCCCCCAAGCACCCAAGTTGGTCAAGTCCCCCACTTGGGCCTATTTAAAATAGGAGTACTAATTAAATAAAAATTAATAAATGAGTTGAAAAAAAAATGGAAGAACATGTCATGTGACTGCACAGTTTTTTTAAAGCCATTAAAAATGAAAATTAAAATGGAAAACAAATTGCAAACTAGCAGCACCGGCCACTAGTCACAGCAACTTGTAATTAGGAGGCGATGAGTTGCTTCTCCGGGAACGCCATGTTTCCGGAGGTCGATGGCGCCGCCGCCGTTTCCGGCGCTGCAACGGTTGGGTTACTGGTGTTCATCTTCTTGATGCTCTGGTGGTGATATACTTGCCTTAGCCTCTCAATCTCCTTCTTCAAAGCTTCTTGATGAGCTGCGATTTGATTCGATCATCAATTGAATTAAATTAACACATGATTTACAGTAATTTCCAATCAATCTAACTAGAAATTGATGATGAAATTAATTACTGTAGAGTGTACTGTGCTTACCGTCCTTAAAGATCTTATCTTGAGCCAAAGCGGCGATTCGTTGCTTGAGTGCACTGTTGTCGACGTTCAGTATCAGCCTCTGGTGATCCAGAAATGCTACCCTCGGCGACAATGCTGACACCTCCGTCTTCGTGCAAATCGCATAAAGTAACGAACTTTTATTATTACTCTGATTGATGATGGAGGATTGATCGATCGGCGGTGTAAAATTACGAAATTGTGTAACAGATGATCTGTGGTACCTGGAGTGTAGTGACGCTCCTTTCGAGCTCCGAAATGTACTGAAGCTTCCTCACTCGCGACCGTTGCGCCGATTGCCGATTGGCCAAAATCCTGAATTGAATTGAAAATTAGGGCGGATTAGGGTAAAAATGCATGAATTGGGGGTGGATTAGGGTAAAGTGTAATTACCGTTTTACCCTTTTGGGGTCAATGACGGAATCGGAGTTGGGATTGGGGGGAGCGTCGTCGTTGGGATCGGAGGAGCACTCGGGGTCGCCCTGCTCGGCTTTGGGGGCGGCGGCGAGCTCGGGCGAGGCGTGCTTGTCGTCGTCGTGACTGTTCTGGTCGGAGGGGGAGGAGGGGTTGGAGGAATTAGAGCCGGCGAAGGGGGGGACGACGGCGGAGGCGGCGGCGGCGAGGTCGTCGGAGAACATGGACATGAGCTGGTCGTCGTCGAAGCGCTCGAAGGCAGGGCGGGCGCAATCGACGTCGGAGGGGTCGAGGAAGGCGATGGAGTCGCTGGCGGAGCGGCGGTGGTTGCCGCGGCGGGAGGAGGTGAAGTCGAGGAACTCGTCGGCCCAGGACGGCTGGGGGTTGGAATTGGCGGTCAGGGGAGGCATGCGGTTGTGGGGAGGGAAGGCCGGGGGCCAATTGGGAGCCATTGATGGGACTCTCGGGGGGAGCTGCGCCATTGAATTGCTGCTAGTTGTGGAATCGAGATCGAGAAAGAGAGAGAGAGAAAGAGATAATCAACTGACAAGGTGCAGGGAGAGAGATGAGCTCAGAGGACAATGCAGATTATAAAAAGGAGAGATTTTTAAAAAAGAAAAGGGAAAAAGAAAGGAAGGAATAAAGAAAGAGAGGAGTCGGAGGAGCTCACATGGAGGGGAGGGAGGGAGAGGGAGAGGGAGAGAGGGGGGACAGCTAGCAACAGCTGTGGGGGGAGACTGGAGTGGAGGGAGGAGTTTTGGGTCTCAACGGTTTTACTGCAAAACTCTTTCTTCCTGTCACTTTCTCTTTCCTTCAATCTTTAAGCTTCATTGTTTATGCTAATTTGTTTGGGTTAGTTACTGACGTATGCATCAAACTCCGGGCTACTTGTATATAGGGCCTATTCATCGAAAGAAAGTAGGAAAAGTAATAAAAGTTGTGACTTGTTTATAGGTTGAGAATATGAGCTCGGATATCCTGGTTGATTGTAAAGTGAATCTAAGTCTGGTATATAAGTAGGTGACTGGTGAGTACTTCTAACACTAATTAGTTTTATGATGGAATTCTTCGGATTGTATGTTCGGCTTGGTTATTATTTAAGTTTTACATTAAAGAGTAAAGGAAAATGAAAAGTTTTATGAATAAATAAAATAAATAAATTTAAATTTACATTAAAGAGTGAAAGATAATGAAAAGTTTTGTAAATAGGGGATAGAGAAAGTTGTCAAAAAAAAAATTCTTTAATGGCAAACCCGGACCCAAAAAACCCTCCCACGCGCTGGAGAACGCGCCCCCAACTCTCCCCCAAACATTCACCCCATCTGTGAAAACCCTAGAAAAAATCAATGTTCATATCCCATATCCAACCTACGACGATGGCAATCAAGCTCTTATACCTGCGCTTCGAGCAGCTACGATCCCTCTACAAGCAAAAGAAACTACAGAGGTTGGATTTGGTACTCCCAGTTCAGTCACCATGGAAGAGATTCAAATGAAATCTCCCTCAAATCAAATCGCAACCATACTGGGTTCTTGGGGGTGCTCTATGTGTTCGCATCTGACCGGGGGTGCCTTGCTCAGACTCCATCCCTCTCTGGCGCCTTGGATGGGACTCCTCCTTCCCTCTCTCGAAGTGGTAAAGAAGTTGTTGCTACAACTCCCTCGTATGGCCGTTGTGGTCTTTCCCGAAGTCGTTTGACTCTCTGATAGCCCTTGCGCGGCCTGGCTTGCTCGAGTGGCCGTCTCACCATCATTGGGTTGACGTTTGTTCCCGATGGTGGTCTCTTTACCCATGGTTTGACAGGTATGTGAAATCTATCCCTAAACTACCTCTCAATTCCTATCTGAAAATAAAAAATTACTCCCAAATTTGCTACTTGCATATCCAAAACAATTGGAATATGAAGAACCCTAACCTTAAAAGCAAAAATCTTTGCAACTATAAAAATCTTTGCATTCCGGAATTAAATGCTCAGCAAGCCTCATTCCACTCTCAGTCTCAACACCTTTCTAAATCCCTCTGTCTTCACAGATTGCACCATCTTCTACTGCTCCTGCTTCCTTACCATGGCAGGCAATAAGAAATCCACTAAAAGGAAGGAAATTCTCTTTGGGAATTCTCTGAACCCCTCTGATCGGCTACCCACTTGGAAGGAGAGTCTCATTGAAACTCTTCCGAACCCCACTGCTCACCCACCTAATGGGAAGGACGGTCTCCCTGAGGCTCCTCCGAACCCCTCTACTCTCGTACCCACTGGAAAACCTACAGGTAAACACCACCCACCTAAAACTCCCTCCAAATCGCTCATATGCGATAAGGGCAAAGGGAAACTAGACTTTACTTCCTTCAATGCTCAACTTCAAAAGTATGCACCAAAATATAAATTTGAAACCACTGCCATCCTTTATGGTTGTGCTTTTGGTGCACCCGTAGACTTACCATATAACCATGTCTATTTTAGTTGCTATGATGAAATCTATGAGTTGTATGTTATCTATAAAATCTGCACCTACTTTATTGTGAACATGCCTAACCTATGCATTTGTAATAACCCATCTGCTACCAAAATCACCAAAAAACACAAAGCTCTTTTCACTGATGTTTGGTATATTCAGTTCTTTGTAGCTGGATAGAAATAGACAATTATGAAGTTGCATACTTGTTATTCATTATAATAGATACTTACAACAGCAAATTGCATGTCTTATACTACTTAAGGTTGGTAATCAACTTATCTGCAAATACTAACTCAGCTCGGGTGGTCTCTCCACTCGAGCAAAATGATCTGAATCATTTCCTATAGGACTCATTGGGTACACTTATACAAGCCACGTTACTGGAACTACTGGGATGCTACTCAATACAAGGGAGTCACCTTCACTTGCTGACCCAAACTGATACAACTGAGCATGGGAAAGGTCTTGCTCCGGCTCGCTTCATCTCCTACTACACTACTGAACCAGAGACAGTGGCACACGCTCCTAAAGAAAGTAATCTTAAGTGGCTTCAAACTGAAGAGTATAATTTCACTTGCTCTGCTACCCTCTTTGTGATTGTACTCTTGTATATAATCCATAGGAATTCTTACCACCACTACTTGACTTCTAGGAAGCATCAAATTAACCTAAGACTAGGCACATACAGGATTCTTTGCTCCTTTACAGTAGCCGCGTATGTAAAAAGGACTGTATTAAACTCTAATTTCAACTTCTTACAAGATCAAACTAGCAATTACAAAAGCTCTTATGAGCTTAGTATCTTCTTCAAATTAAACTGGACAACAAACCTTGAGATTCCCAACCACCAGCAAAACCATAATCAAGAAGCATCTCTTGCTTTGCTTTGTGGTTGATTCGACTTTCCACCTTACATTGGATGTATACCCATCTTGAAACGGATGGCTATCACCAATCCATAGGAGCTGTAAACACAAAGACCAAAACTCAACACCAAAACTCTAGACCTTCAAACACATACCTAAGAAACGTAATAAAAACAAATCATAACTCTTTACAGAACCCCATCAGGAACCGAAAAGGCATACCATCTAAACAAAAGATCTTATCATGAAAATAAGCTACTGGAATTTGCGTGGACTTAAACGCAAAAATATATGGACCCAAATTGACATTAATACCAAAATAGAAAATATCCACATCCTAGCTCTAGCAGAAACAAAACTTCAAACACCACCTCTAGAAGGATGCTGGCGAAAGTCTGGCTTCGATAACCTACATTTCTGTCCATCAGACAGTCTCTCGAGTGGGCTTTGTCTGCTTTGGAAATCAACGCACTTAAACAATGAAACATTTACAATTGATTTCTCAAATGATAAAATCATTCAAACCACATATGTCAACAATCATCTAAACACCACAATAACAATATTATTTGTGTATGGTCCGCCTCACCAGAAAGACAAAGACGGGTTCTGGAATGACCTAACAAACATAATATCGTCCTTATCAAATCCGTACCTAGTAATTGGTGACCTAAATGACATCCTACTTCCCTCTGAAAAGTTGGGTGGAGCCTTCCCCCAACAAATAAGGTTTAGGAGGCTAACAGAATTTATAACAAACAACAACCTAATTGACCTTCCAACAATAGGGAACAAATTCACATGGCGAAAAAGGAAAAGTGGAGAGAATAACACATATGAGAAGCTAGATCGAGGTCTAGCTAGCACTGGACTATTAAACACTTTCCCAAATCTAAAAACAAAAAACCTCCCATTTACCACATCTGACCACGCTCAAATCCTTATTGAACTAAATGACAACCAAAGGCCAAAACTCCAACCATTTAAATTTGAAATGGCCTGGACTACTAGAAAGGATTTCGAAAAGCTAATAAAGGATGCTTGGCGTGTAGATTATCCAGGTTCAAACCTTTACAAGCTAACAAAAAAGCTTCAAGAAGTCAAAAGGAAAAGCAAAGCCTGGAGCAAAACCACATTCAGAAACGCTTCTCGACAAGTTGCTATAACAGAAAACAAGATGCAGGATATACAAACGCAACTTTACCTGAGATATGATCCCGACTTAGAGAATAAATTAAATAGGTTTGCCAAAAAGCATGCTTCACTCCTAAACTTTCAGAAACATTACTGGGGACAACGGGCTAAGCGTACACACATCAAGGCTGTGGACGCAAACACAAAATATTTTCACAGAATTGCAAGTGGCAGAAGAAATAGAAATATCATAAAGTCAATCAACACACCAGCAGGTATCTCGCTCACTCAAGATATAGAAATTAGAACTCAAATCAATGATGACTTTAAAACTAGATTCACCTCACAAAACAGAACACAAATAATACACAACAACATAGATAGCTATATCAGACAAGAAATAACAAAGGAGGAAAATGACTATCTAACGAAACAATTTTCGAACTCTGAAATTAAAGAGGCCGTCTTCGGGTTAGCAAATGAAAAATCACCTGGACCTTACGGTTTTCCTACCGGTTTCTTTAAAAAATACTGGCACATTGTGGGCCTTACAGTAACAAAGGCGACTAAAAGTTTTTTCCTTAGCGGAAAGATACTAAAACCAATAAACCATACTTTTATTGCGTTAATACCCAAGTGTGAGCACCCAACAACAACAAACCATTTTAGGCCTATTAGCCTATGCTCAACCACCTACAAAATAATATCAAAAGTCTTAGCCAACAGGCTAAAAAGAATAATGCATAAAATTATACACCCACTACAAAGTGCCTTTTCTTCTGGGAGGGTTATCTAGGACAATATACTAATTGCACATGAAATTTTCCATTCTTTCCATAAAAAGAAAGGCAAAAATGGTTGGATGGCAGTAAAACTTGACATGGAAAAAGCTTTTGAGAGGGTTCAGTGGACCTTCCTCCTCTCAATCCTGAACAAACTAGGATTCGCTCCAAGATTTATAGCATGGATCAAAGAATGTATCACTACGGTTTCCTACTCGGTCCTAGTAAACAATGAACCGACGGAAATTTTTACACCATCCAGAGGTATTAGACAAGGTGATCCCCTCTCGCCCTACCTATTCCTCATTGTTTCTGAGGTATTATCAAGATCACTACACCATGAAGTCTCAAAACCTCAGAGCCACTTGGGTATCACCCTAACTAGAGGAGGGAAAAGAATTCATTTCCTAGCCTTTGCGGACGACATAATAATTTTTACATCATCAACCAAGACAGCATGTGACCAGATAAACAAAGTGCTTCATGAATACTGCTCTCTCACTGCCAAAAGATAAACAAAGCTAAATCACAATTCCAACTAACAGAGAATGTAAACACAGAAACCAAACGATTAATACAAGGAGAGTTGGGTGTTTCACACATAAACAACCTCGGAAATTACTTAGGATGCCCGATTCTATCATCTAGAGTTACAAAAGACTCTTTTAAAGAACTCATCTCCACAACAAAAGGCCAACTGGACAAATGGAAAGCAAACTCTCTCTCTCAAGCAGGCAGGTGCACCTTAATTAAAACTACCCTAGCTGCAAAACCAATTCACCTCAAGCAATGCTTTATGCTGCCTGCAACCATTCATAAGGAACTAGACAGAATAAATCGAAACTTTCTATGGAATAAAGGACCAAACCACAAACCCCTTATTAGCTGGTACCAAGTATGTAAAACAAAAAAGAATGGCGGAATGGGTATTCGTAGCTCTGAGGACATGAACAAAGCCCTACAACTAAAACTCATCTGGAAAATCCTAGCAGAACCAGAAAACCCTTGGGTTAAAATAGGTACACAAAAATATATAAGAAACCAATATATCTTAACATACAAAAGGAAAGGAAGTTGCTCATGGCAATGGACAAAGATGACTGACCGAATAGATCTTTTCAAACAAGGAACTAGCTGGTCTATTGGGGATGGTAAAAGTATAAATTTCTGGACCAACACTTGTGGTTCATCCCCCTTAGCAGAGAAAATTGTTGACCCAAGCAACATTGATGCAACACTTAAGGTTAACCACTTCATCCGACAAGACAGAACCTGGGATACACAAGCAATTAACCAATACCTCCATGATAAGGTAAATGAAGAAACCATTGAGACCATACTATCAACACCAATACCAAAACACATTCTCCAAGACAGATTGTATTGGAAAAAGAGAAAAAACGGATGGTTCTCCACTGCTTCCGCAGTTGACTTAATTCATACACTTAAAAAACATGTCAAATCGAATCTCAGTTGGCTTTGGAACTTGGACACTACACCAAAAATCAAAACCTTCTTATGGAAAATCATAAAGAAAGACATTCCAACATCAGCCATTCTCGCGAATAGGGGGGCTGGTATCCCGTCCAACTGTCCCCTTTGCGACTCCTGTTATGAGGACACCCCCCACCTCCTGTGGCATTGCCCAATAACGCTAGCCACTATATAATTAATGGACCCAAAAATATACAAAACAATAGAAGCAATCACTGCGCAAGATGTAAACACAACCCTAAAGACTATAAACACCAAAATCAGTAAAGACCAATTTTCAAAGTTAACATGGACATGGTGGAGCATTTGGATGTTCCGGAACAAAACACTATTTGAAAACGTCAAACCGGATATTCGTAACATATCGGCTTTTGCACAAAACCAAATCTATTACTGGAAACTAGCTAAGATAGATGAGGAAACTACCTCAACTTGTGATAAAAGTACACCAACATTAAAGCGGAGGAAAACATCGAAATGGAAAAAATCTCCGGAAGGAAGCTACAAACTAAACTTTGATGGTGCTTTTTCTGATTCTGGAAAAGCCTCTTATGGATACATAATCAGGGATAATAATGGTGCGCCGATCCACATGGCTTCATGCCCTTCCCCTATAAACTCTGTTGTGGGTGCTGAAGGCTATGCGATGTGGCGAGGCCTTAACATGGCACTGGAAATGCAACTTCAACGTATCATAGTCGAAGGTGATAACCTCACCGTCATAAATAGCCTCAAAGGCATTTGGTCCCCACCAGGAGAAATTGAAATGATCGTCTCTGACGCTCTTTTCTCCTTGAGCTATTTCAGCTCCTCTCAGGTCTGTCATATATACCGTGAAGCTAACCAAGTTGCGGATCTTCTATCGCACTTTTGCTTAGCTTTCTCCGGTTCCTCGCATGACGACATAGAATTTCGTTCTATCATCCTTAGGGATGCGCTTGACAAATGACAATTCTAGGATTGGGCTTGTCAAATTCATTTCGGTTCAAAAAAAAAAAATTCTTTATTTGAAATGGATAAGACTCTCGACCAATGCCAAATTGGAAAGAAAAGGAGTGGATCACATAGGGTGTGTATGAGTGTGTAAAAAAACAGGTAAAAATTAAGTACAATAAGTGTTTATTTTAGGGTTTTTTTAGCTAAGTGTCCATTTTCTACAAGACCTTTTGCAAAATGTTCACTTTTATTTTTTATTTTGTAAAATGTCCTAATATTAGATTTTTGCCCCTCCTTCCCATTCCCTTCATTCCTTCCCATTTTTATTTTGACCATTGACCGGTCAAAATCAATGAATTAGTGACACAACTTTGGTGACATAAAAAAAATTTGGTGACACGTTTTTTTTTTTTTACGAAATTAGTGTCACCACCTTTATAAGTGGTGACACTAGTCAATGACTTTGATGACACAACTTTGATGACACATGTATGATGATAAACAAATTTTTGGGTGATAATTTTTTTTTACGAGATTAGTGTCATCGCCCTATCGCTGTCACCACAACCCATATCGTTGTCACCACCACCCATATCGCTGTCACCACCCTTATTGCGGTCACCACCTCTATCGCTGTCACCGCCCTATTGTTGTCACCACTCCTATCGTTGTCACCACCACTCCTATTGATGTCACCACCACCTCTATCACTGTCACAACCATCTCTATCACTGTCACCACCATCCATATTGTTGTCACCACCCTTATTGTTGTCACCACCTCTATCACTGTCACCGCCCTATCGCTGTCACCACTCGTATCGCTGTCACCACCACTCCTATCGCCAGAGCCGTTCCGTTACATTTTGAGGCCCTGTGCAACATATATGTTGAGGCCTTTTTTTTAACTAACTTAAAAGGGAAAAATAATCCACCAAATCCACTAACTAAAGAGATGTTCTAATAGATATAAAGTCATTACAAAGAACCATTAACAAAAACTAAACTTTTACAGAGGACATGATAATCTATCTAATGCAATGCTACTACTTTCTAAAAACTCATATTCAATTGAAATCAAAGCCAAAGTATTTAACCTTTCTTGCATCATGGCCGATCACAAGTAAGAGATTAAAAAGTGAAAACTAACAAAAGAATATAGTTAGAATTTGATATTACCTATCAAATCCTTGAGATTGAAGAGACGATTGCAGTGGACGAATAAGTTTCATTGATTTTCCTACATTAGGTTTTTTTTTTTGAGGTGGAATTGATTGTGTAGAATGTTTGTGAGGTTTTGACGAAAAAAATAAAAAATAAAAGGGGGTTGTTGTAATTTTTTAGGGAAAAAAATGGAAACGGATTGTAATTTCCGAAAATCCGGACTGCAGCTCAGCTCCCACAGGGCCACGCTGCCACAACTGCTGTAATTGAGTTTTGGAAAAATAAAAAGCGGAAAGCTCCCAAGGAGAATCGAACTCAGTCCAATTCGAAAACAACCGCATCCCTATACCAATTGAGCTAGCGTGAAATCTTGTTACTTGTTGAAATTTATGTGTACATATATTATTATACCACCTATACGAGGCCCCCAAATTTTGAGGCCCTGTGCGATTGCACTCTTCGCACAGGCCTCGGGCCGACCCTGCCTATCACTGTCACCACCACTCCTATCGCTGTCACCACCCTTATTGCTGTCGTCACCTCTATCGTTGTCACCGCCCTATCGCTGTCACCACCACCCCTATCACTGTCACCCCCACTCATATTGCTGTCACCACCCTTATTGTTGTCACCACCTCTTCCACTTTCACCGCCCTATCGATGTCACCACTTCTATCGTTGTCACCACCACCCCTATCACTGTCATCACCACCCTCAATGTCATCACCACCCATATCGTTGTCACAACCCCTATCACTGTCACCACCACACCCTATTACTGTCACCACCAACTATCACCACCACCTATATCGTTGTCACAACCCCTATCACTGTCACCACCCCCCCTATTACTCTCACAACCAACTATATCGCTGTCACCACCACCCCTATCACTGTCACCACCACACCCTATCACTGTCACCACCCCCAATATTGTTGTCACCACCCTTATTGTTATCACCACCTCTATCGCTGTCACCCGCCTATCGCTGTCACCACCACTTCTATCGCTGTCACCACCACCCTTATCACTTTCACCACCACCCATATTGTTGTCACCACCCTTATTGTTGTCACCACCTCATTGAACATTATTTTAAGACATCAATAAACTTCATGAAAAATCACTCAAATATTCATTGCACCAACATTAGAAGTAATCATTCTATTTAAGACATCACAATTGAGTCACTTGACAGTACACCAAGAAGGGATGAGAAAGAGTTTAATTACAGTAGAGCATCAGTTCCTCTCACGGCAGAGCCAACTCCAAAAATGATAAGCAAAAGTGTGCAACCGACAACAAGGATTTAGCCAAAGTTAGAATAGGCAAGACCGCAGCAAATGACAACAAGGATTCACTTTCCTACTTCCTAGCATCACCGATGCAGGTGTCATATGTAGCCACAAACAGATCAAACAATAACATACAGATCAAAAACTGGAAAAAAGCATGCAAATCCAGAAAAAAAAAACAAGTACAGAGTCCATCAATTGGCTAAAATTGCTCTATCATTTATCGAATTGATGAAGAGATTCAACGTCATTACAAAGAAGAAGGAATAGTTAAACCGAAACTACAATCAAAATTTTCAGACGAATCACAATAGAATCTGAAACAATTTGCATCAAATCTATACAGATCTGAAATGGAAAAAAGGCGAGATCACAGGAGGCAGCAAGCAGAGGAGAAGAGAGACAAAAAGAGAAGCAGGAAGAAGAAACCTTGAAGTAAGCTGAGATGGATGGATTACAGGCGGAGATAGGCCTCGTCCTCGTCATCGGAAGAGAAGTCTGGTGTGGAAAGAGAACACCTAAGTCGTTCCCGCTTACAGGGAGGCGAATCTCCTGATTTCTCATCCCTTGGTGAAGACGAACCCTAGAAAATGGGGGTTTCAAAAACAGGATGAAATTAAACAACTTACAAACGGAATCGAGGAAAGAAGAAGAGCCAGAGCACTTGAAAACGGAAGCAAAACACGAACTGAACCGGAATCGGACTCCTTTTAGAGGTCGGCGTCGTCGGTGGATCAGAGGTCGGGGAACCAAGGCGAGCGAGTGGTGCAGGGCGACCAGATGCACGGGAAGGAGGCCTATGAATCTGGAATTGCCTTCTCGTCTTCCGACGGAGAAGAAGGCTAAGTCATCGGCCATGGCGACGAGCGCTTCATATTCAACTTCGGTCGGTTTCTCCTCTTCTAACACGATCTGACCTATTGTAAGGGGGGAGAAAGGGTTGAATTACATAGGCGGGGCAAAACGGGGTTTTCAATTTTTTTTGGACATTTAGCAAAAACTGATTTTAAGTGGACATTTTGCACAAAGGGGATGGCAAAATGGACATTTAGCCAAATATCTTCTATATTTTATAAGTAGTTTAAATGGGTGTATGAGATAATGAAAGGCTAAAAACAAGTAAAAACTGTTAAAAAAGGGGAACTACTTTTACCAACAATTTATAAATTTTACCTTGTTTATAATTTTAGTTAGTTTATTAACTCCGACCCATACGAATCCATAACCTTTGAGATGCTCATTATGTGACCATCAATGTGAAAACTCTTTACATATGTTTTTTTTTCAATTGTCATTTATACTATTTTTGGTACAGAGTAGCTGAGATAAAATAACTAAAGGTAATAAATTATTTATGTTAAATATATATTACTAAGCTAGTATGATATTTGAGAAACCTAACTGTTAGGTCTCAGGGTAGCTGATGAAAAGTTTTGAATAAAAAATAATAAGCTTTGAAAAGTTTGGGTGAGTAGGTGTTGAAAAACTATGATTTCAAAAACTAATTAAACTAAAATCTTATATTTATTTGATTTGAAACTATATAGTATCCAAATCAAAAGTTTTTGACAAACTTCTTATTGAAAATTTTAACAGAAATATTGTGCAGCTAGATTAATTCTTGTGTCCTTTTGACATTATCAGTAAAAGACCAAGAGAGTTATTATCGAAATCAAGCACTATGAGTAAATAGAACATCACGAAACTTATGGTGATACATTTTGCAAAAGAGAAACAAGATCATCTTCTATTCAATAAACGATTCCGATTAGGGAATCATATAAGTACGTCAAGCAATACATCTTAAATTGAGAAGGGATAAATAAGAAGAAAAAAAAAATCAAACAAAAACATACCTATAGAAAAAAACTAGGAGAATTCAAATTTCAATGGCAGAAATAAATGAGAAAATTAGATGGCAGAAATTAATATTTGTACCTTTTTTAGGTGGAGATTACCTCTATTCTATACCATTATAATCAAATTTATCCTTTTAAAAAGTAAAAATAATTTTTATCCTTTTAAAAAGTAAAAATAATTTTTTATCCTTTTAAAAAGTAAATAGTTAAATTACTGTAGAAGGTTTGGTAGATGAAAGCTAGTATTCTTCTCACGTGGAACTGACTAGGGTTACAGGAAACTCTTGAATATTCAAATTATTTGATTAGAATTGTTTATTGACGGTTGTATTTTAGAAACCCTAATTCATATATATGACAGATTCCTGTATGTTATGACCCTATTGTAATGATCTTACTAGATATTAGATTAAGGGTTTAGGGTATAAATACCTTTTGTTATTGTAATTGGAGGATATCAATGAAAATAATCCAACCACTTACCTTTCCTCTCTTTTACCTCTCTATCCTCTCTCGATCTATCTCTCTTTCTTCTTTCTCTTTCTGCACTTCATCTTCTTCTTCCCTCTCAATCCTTCATGAAAGCTTAGGTTTTCCCTCTATCAGACCTTAGGGTCATAACAAGTGGTACCCAGACCCAATCGGTTCTCAAATTCCGCAATTTTGATTTCGAATTTTCCGTCATGACTAGATCAGCATCGCTTTCGACAATTACAGTTGTGGCAGAGGGCGATCGATTGGACTCTATAGAACAAACCTTGCGCGAGATTAAATCACTACTTGAGCAAGTCAAGAAATTGACACAACAATCTTCAGAACGTTGTTTCGAGAGGGTGGATGAGTCTTCCCTGTCAACGAATCAATTTCGCTCCCAAAGAGAAAATCAGTTAGCCGAACGATCTTTGTCAAGATTCACCGGGAATTCTACTTTATTCCTTGGGAAGAACTCGATCGGTTATTTTCTAGACTTGGGTATGTAGAAAGCATGGAATTGTTCGACCATGGAGATCCATATCACTCACGAATGCGTTTCCATAATCAAGAGTCAGTCATTGAAGCGATCAACTATTATAACAGAAGGTACATCTATGATGACTATCTAGTGTGCATTTACGGGGAGATTGCTATCATAGTTGGAGGTGTTGTGCTTGTTTTTGCTGCTATCATATATGGTTGATGTTGCTAGTTGAATGCATTCCTACAAGCGTTGCACAGTCTCACTTGAAGACTTGGGGGGTGCACTTCATCATGAGAGGGTTATGCAGAAGTCGAGTCATGCTGTTCTGCCAAATGGAATGGTGCCAAATTGTTGACTACATATATAGGAAGAAGAGTGTGAATGTGTGCAGCCCATTCATGTACCCTATCAACCACATGGAGACTTAAGAGTGATTAGAGGGCATTGACTGACTATATGACACATGAGAAGAGCTACTTTTATCGCCACCAAGAAGCTTGTTTTGCTTAAATCACAATATTAGTAGTAGTTCCTTGTTACTTTGTAGCTTATGGAGCCTCAATTTACATATATTGATTTAGACTTTCTTTCATTTAGCTATTAGAAATTTGTTACATTGTAATAAGCTTTAGAACAAAGCTTTTATAAGGAGAAAGTATTGTTACGACACTATTGTAAGGACCTTACTAGATATTAGGTATTAAGGGTTTATGATATAAATACCCTTTAGCTATTGTAGTTGGGGGGTATCAATGAAAATAATCCAATCACTTACCTTTCCTCTCTCTCTTCCCTCTCTATCCTATCTCGGTTTATCTCTATTTCTTCTTTATCTTTCTGCACTTCATCTTCTTCTTCCCTCTCAATCCTCCATGAAAGCTTAGGCTTTCCCTTGTTATGACCCGAAGGTCGATTAGGAGGAATCCATGGAGAATTGAGATAGAAGGAAATAGATTTAGAGAGAAAAGAAGAGAAGTTCAGAGGGGGAGATAAAAGAAAGAGGAGAAATACAGAGAGGAAGAACGAGAGATGGTAAATGATTTATCTCATTACTTGCATAATCCCACAATTACAATCAATAAGGTATTTATAGCCTAATATCTACATAGGGACATAACATTGTAATGCAATATCATTATTGTATTACAATATTATTCATGTAATAGAATATATAGCGTTCTTGTTACAAAATCATTCATGTAATACATAACATTCATGTAATACAATATTATTCTTGCATTACAATGCAATATTATTCATGTAATAGAATAATGGTCTTGTGATGTAATACAATATTATTCTTGTATTACAATATTATTCATGTAATAGTATAATGTTCTTGTATGACATTTCACTAAGTATTGTAAGATGTTCTAAAAGACGCTTGGTGGATGCTTGAAGGTGGGGTACCATCAAGCGCCAAGACGATTCGACGACCTATTCTTGACGGATGAAATGGATTTTGGTTATTTTATTATATTTAACTATTAATAATATCTAAAACTCATATAATCTAATAAAATATACATTTTCAAAGTCATAAACATTTTAACTAAAAAAAATCATCATACAACTCAAATAAACATCATGATCATTTTAACCGTTATTATATTCAAACATAAAATCAAACATAAAATCACATAACACATGTTCAAATAAATATCACAACCCATAATTTTTACATTAACAAAATAAAATAACAAAAATCAATCTCGAATTCTCAACAAACCATCAAATGCCAAACGCCAAGCACCTTGGCGGTGTCTTGGCGGCTAGCCTATGCCAAGCGACTTGGTGGTGTCTAGGCGGACACCAAGAGCATTTTTTAGAACAATGATTGTAACCACATTGCATAATCAAACTCATGTAATACAAGATTTTGTGTACTGAGTAAATTCCTATGATGAGCGAAGTCATGTATCCATTACTATATACACACACAATTGACTTGCATGTAGAGTTGATTTAAAAGAAATCACCTAAATGAATCGATGATTGTAACAATAGGTAGCGATTATTGTAACCTACAATTATTGTAGTCATAGATAGCGATTACTATAACCTAAATTATTGTGATCAAATAACCATTTCATCAAATCACATGAAGCGATTAATGTGAATCTGTTTTTAGGTGAAATCATAGAAAAATTCCTGGTTGGAGGAAACGCTACATATAATTATGAATCACGACATAAATCACAAACAATTCATCAAATTTGGTTGACCTCATAACCGATTCATTAATTAAAGACATATTTTGGTAAGTTCTCAAATTAGGGTTTACAATACTATGGAAGTTACAATAGCAATCACATGAACAAATAACACAAATCCAACCTTCAATATCTTCACAGTACCCGTGCTTGAAAAAGGTGCGTCTACAAACAATCTTTCAAAGAGCAGCGTCAATTAATTATATGAAGAAGCGTACGCCAATGGAAAGAATGAACGTTAATGTAATGAGAATTAATTAGTGATTTAGATATTTGTTGTTACAACCAAATCATGGGCAAATATGTCATTACAAACAAAGTATTTTTTTTTATCAACAAAAATTTGAGGCAAGGTTATTAGGATCGGGATTCTAGAATCGAATCACAACAAGGTTTGTGGATCGGATCGAATCACAACAGATGAGCCACCGCCCACCAGAGATCAAGTCGAGGTCAAAGTCAAAGAGATTGAAGAGCTTGAAGTTGAGAGAGACTGAGAAAGAAGAAGTAGAGTTGAAGTTGAATAGCGATTGACAATACTAGGGTTTGAGTCAGATTGTGTCATGGTAAGAAGAAGGCTGAGGCGCCCTGCATGCTACAGATTCTAATGGGCCATCATTTGAGCCAATTTCGACAATATGGGCCAAAACGAGCCATTTTTTTACTCTTCAAATGAGACGAAAAGGGCAATTCAAAGGATCTTATAGGATCGTAAGATCCCACCGATCCTATAAGATCCTAAAGATCTTATCACTGATTCTACACCAAAACGATTTTATGTACCGATCTGGATCAAGATCATGGATGGGATCATAGGATCTCTAGGATCGTGAGATCTGGATCGCGATTCTAATAACATTGATTTGAGGGCCAAACAAACGCAAGAGAAAGAATAATAGTGCAATACAAACGGTGGTAAGCACATAATTCTGGACGATCAAGTGAAACTTAAAAAAAAAGTATAATTAACAAAACAAAATCTTCAATGATATATTTACCAAAGGGAAATTTACAGAAAACCACCCACTAAATGTACCCTCTTACACTTAACCACCCATTAAACAAAAAATTACAGAAAACCACCCATTAAATAGGTTTTGTTTTCAAATCACCACCCGTTGTCTATTTTTATTAGGTTTTTGTCAAATATATATATGATAATACATTATTTTAAGTTTTATATTTAACTTAAAATCTCAAATACATATCAAAATATATTTGATTAATTTTTTTTTAGAAACATGATGTATATATAGACCTGTCAAAACACAACCCGACCCGGTCGACCCAACCCGAATGCCCGGAAAATTTCCGATCCGAACACGGAAATTTTGACCCGAACTCGAAACCTGAAAATTTTCTGGGTAATCTGGGTTTTGACCCGATTGACCCGGTAATTTTGACCCGGTGACCCGATTAATTTATAATTATATATAATTATTTTTTTATATATAATTAAAACTTATCGCAAAATTATCAAATCATTATTTTTTTAATTTAAAAAAGAAAAAATTGACAAACCCGAAATCGACCCAAAATGACCCGAAACCCGGTCAAACCCGGGTTCGAGTCAACCCGGAAATATCCGGAACCCGTTTTATCCGGGATCCATTTTACCCGAAGTGACTCGACCTGAATGACCCGTTTATATTGACAGGTCTATGTATATATGAACAAATTTGTTCTATTTTATTCCTAAAAATGGTTATAAATTTTATAGACTTCTTTTTAATCAAAATTAAAAATAAGTTTATAAGTCATTAGCATTGTTTAAATTTAATAATTATTTCGATACTAATAATTAATTTCTCATTTTCTTTTATATTTGTAAACACCTATATTATATACTAAAAATGAAAAAAAAAATCTAAGCATTGTTTAAATAATATTTTTTCCAGGCTCAAAAGCATTTTTTTATTAAATGTATCTTTATTAAAATTTGTTTGACTTTTTAAATAAAATTAAATAATATTTTTCACATTTAGAACCTCCGCCCTTCAAATAAATTTAAAATTTGTACTCATTTTTTCCCTCATATATTGATATAAGTGTTTACCCCTACAATAAATATAATTTAAATATATTGAAGTTTAAACTTTAAATTTGAAGTATAAAATATTAAAATATATACTATATTTAATGGAATTCTAATGGAATTATGTGGTGGGTGGTGATTTGAAAACAAAACCCATTTAATGGGTGGTTTTATGTAATTTCGTGTTTAGTGGGTGGTTAAGTGTAAAAGGTTATATATAATGGGTGGTTTTCTGTAAATTTCCCTTTACCAAAATAAAAATTGAAAAAGGGATAGTTTTCAATTTAAACAAAATAAATTACACCAATTCCTATTTTTAAATCATTTTTTATGGTTTTGTCATCTGTGTGGTATTATGCATAACTCTTTAACTTCGTACTCCAATCAACCTCTCCAGTCTCAGCTCTAAGGGGTGTGTTTGGCAACACAAATAACTTTTCAGAGCTTTTTAATTATTTTAATATTATATAGTTTTAAATGAAATGAAGCTAAGATTATATTTTAATTAGAGTTTTGAAATTGAATTTTAAACAGCTACACCTCAAACTTTTCAGAGTTTTTTTTTACGCAAGTCTATTCATTTTAGTAGCTAGTTTTATCAGCTACCCATTCAGCTAAGGTTACCAAACACATTATTAGATTATCAACAATTTTTTGATAAAAAAGAAAGAAAGATTATCAACAGTTTAATTAACATTATTTTATACAATTAACCATACAACTTCAGCTACTCATTCAGTTTCGGTTACCAAACACCTAAGTACATACGGAGCATAACTTTATTTTTAAAAATCATTTGAACTAGTACATATGATTTTTAAATCCAATTTTTAAGTCATTGTGAACACCAAATTATACGTTCTAGTTCGAGAATATGTTTTAATTAAGGTTTGTTTAATTTCTATTCTTTTTTATGTAACTTATACTTTAGAGAATTTATGATCTGAGCATATGTATACTAGTATATCTGAGCATATAATTTGTTAGATAAGACCTTCCATATTAATTGTAGTATATCTTTTTATTATTATTATTGGGAAAGATTTCGATTGGCCAAGCCTAGTCGATTGCATCCTACCGAATGAGATCAAGAAGATCTGAGTGGATGAAGAGCGCATTACCTCGTAGAGAGCGACTAACGTGTGCAACCTTATTTGACACTCTATTCCCAAAGCGAGGCGCATGCGAAAAATTAACTTTGGAAAATCGTTGACACATAGTGAGAATATCCCCCATAAGAAGCTCGATCTCCCACGAGCATTTCCTACTGTTGTTGAGAACGTTGATGATAATATGTACATCTCCTTCCACTTCTATTTTCTTGATATGAAGTTCCTTGGCTTTCATTATGCCTTCCCGAAGAGCGAGAGCTTCAGACAAAATAGCTGTTTTTTCACCATACGAATTGTATCCAAGTGAGATGGGACTACAAAACCAGTCTCTAATGATGAAGCCAACATGGCAATTCTCCCTAGGAATAGCTGAACCGTCAACTTTTAATTTCATATTTTCAATGGAGGGTTTTTTCCATTTAACATTATTTGCTTTGGTGCCTATTCTCTTGGGTTTGATAGTTGTAGATTCTTGTACACCTTCTTGAAAGGCAAAGGTCCTTCTCTAGTTTTCTTTGTTTACTTGGATGGACGTTTGGATTTCAGATTGACTTGGAATAGTTTGATCTCTAAAAGTGACTTGGTTCCTAAAGAACCAAGTAGCCCACCATTTAGTTGCTAGCTCAATCTTTTCCACCTTATCCAACTTTTCTTCTAGCAAGCTCAACACATTTGAAATGTCCCTATTTGGGTAAAGGGCATTTTGTTTAAATTGTTGTACTTTTGCTATGCACAGAGCACCATGTGTACTGAATGGCTCTCAAGAAAGAGATGGACCTCGACTTCGTGTTGACTACCACATAGATTGCATGTTGTGGGAACTGGGACTCCTCTTTGAGCAAGTCTATTAGATATAGGCAATCCATTTTGGCTATAACTTTCCACATAATTTTTTTTTATATTTTTGGGGCACAATCAACACGCCATATCCTCTCATTTGGATCATCTTGTGTCCGGTCAGGGTTCGTTATTATCCTTATGACACTTGTTGTGGTAAACCAACCATTCTTATCTGGCCCCAATATAGTCTATTTGATAATTGCGACACCGGTAATGGAATCTTTAAAATATCCTTGACCAAGTCCTGATCACAAACCAGCCGAAGTTTTTCCTCCCACCATTGACCGCCTAATATATAATCACTGACTTTGTTGTTTAAATTTATGGAATCTAGGAGACACAATTTATCACTCAAAGGCCTCGTATCCACCGAGTTATCCGTCCAAAACTTTATAGATTGTCCATCACCAACTGCGCAAATCAACACTGTTTTGAATTTAGGGATAAGTTGACAAAGATGTCAACATTGCCAAGAGACGTTTCCTCTCTTCCTATATTTCAAAAGTTCTTCGTCATGAAAATATTTATGTTTAATGACTTTGACCCACATATTGAATGGTTCAACTAAAAATTTTCACAGAAGTTTAAGTTGAAGTGCTTCATTCATATCCTTTGTTTTCCTAATGCCAAGGCCACCCTTACTTTTTGATTTGCATATTCTGTCCCAGCTTATCAATGGTTTATGCTGATGGTCTTTGTTCCAGAAGAAAGTTCTGTTAATTTGATCAAGTTCTTTGTGAATTTTGGTGGGCAACATGAAGCTTTGCATGGTATAGAGGGGGTTTGAGGCTAAGTTAGACTTAATCAAGGTTGCACGGCCAGCCTGGGACAACGAGTTGGCTCTCCACTTAGCTAATTGTTCCTTTGAATTGCAGACTATGTTCTCGAAAGTAAGGTTGTCCGGCCACTCTTCCATTAATTATTGGGCACCCCAAATATTTCTCCAGTGCTCCAGTGTTTGAGATTTGCAGACTTGATTGCAATTCCTAGATACGTCCGTCTTTGACTGCCGAAGTAGTTTGAAAAGAAGATTTGGCATAATTCACTTTTTGGCCAGAAAATTTACAATATTCTTCTATAATATCCTTTACCTTTTTGCAAGCGGTCGTAGAAGCTTTAGAAAAGATCAAAATGTCATCCGTGAAAGCCAAGAAAGGTATGTTGGGGCCATTTCTACCAAATCTAAATTCAATGCCACTGGATCCCATAGACAATTCACTTTCCAATTTTCTCGCTAATGTTTATGCGCCTAGGATAAAGATAAAAAGAGATAAAGGATCCCCTTGTCTTAACCCACGCGAAGGATAAAAGAGGTCAACTGTATCGTTGTTGACCAGCACTGAGAAAGAAGCAGTCGTTACACACTCTTTTATCCAGTTTACCAATAGAGGATGAAAACCTAATCTTTTGAGAATTTCAAAGGTGAATTGCCAGTCTACTCTATCGCCAGCCTTTTCCATGTCCAATTTTATTGCTATATGCCCTTCTTTTCCCCATCTGGCTTTAAATGTGTGGAAGATGTCATGAGCTATTAGGACATTATCTTGAATAGCACTATCAAAGACAAACGCTCCTTGAAGAGGATGTATCAGTTTCCCAATTACCTTTTTAATCCTTTTTGTGATTATTTTAGAAATTATTTTGTAAATTGTTGAGTAGAGGCTGATTGGTCTATAGTTATTTGTTGATTCAGGGTTTTCACATTTTCGTAGGAGTGAGATGAATGTATGATTTATTTGTTTAAGGATTCTACCAGAGGAGAAAAAACTTTTGACAACTTTAATGACCGAGGGGCCAACAATATCCCAATATTTTTTTTATAAAATTCCATAGTCATCCCGTCAGGGCCCGGGGACTTGTTTCTCACCATGCTCAGAATCGTACTCTTGACCTCTAAATTAGTATTGGGTTTAATCAATTCTACGTTGTCTTCTACAAAAATTGAGGGCTCTATGCAACTTGGGTATTCATCGAAATTAGAAACTTTATTTTCTGGTTTCTTGAATCTTTTTTCAAAATCTGCTTTTAATTCCCTTTTTATATCCACATCGCTACTAAGCACATCTCCATTTGATGAAATTATTTGACGGATAACCTTTCTACTTCTTCGACCAGTAGCTACTCTATGAAAGCACCCTAAATTAGTATATGATAGTTTTCAATGCTTCACTTTTGATCGTTGGAGCCAGTATTTTTTGTGAAAAAAGAAGAAGAGACTCCTTTTTAATAAGATGGTTTTGCTTTACTATCAAGTCTTGACTTGAATGATTTATGTCAGAGGTCTCTATTTTCAATAGATTGTCTTCAACAAGCTTTAATTGTCGAAAGACATTGTCAAACGTGACTTTATTCCATTCTTTAGCTTTCGCCTTCAGAACTTTGGTTTTAAACATTAGTTGGAACATTAAAGAACCATTACAAGAGGCATGTTTGTTTGAAAATATTACGAAAATCTTTCCGATGTGTCCACATGTTTTCAAAACGAAATGGTGAAGCTTTCCTCGGCAAGACATCAGCCAGATCAATGGAAATGGGGCAATGGTCCGACGAGGAGAAAGCATGGTGTGTTATATTTAAGTTAGCGTATTTTTCAAGGATCGAGAAATGCACCAAAACTCTGTCTAGTAGCTAAAAAATATTGTCAGGATCCGAGGATTTCTTTCTCCAGGTGAAATGATTCCCAAAGAAAGGAAGATCAACAAGGGTACATTTATCTTTAATATCCATGAGGCGGCAGAAGCGAGTCGAATTGACCTCAGCTCCACCAAGTTTGTCATTATCCGAGGAGATTTTATTTATTCTTTCGCACGACAACTAACAAAATCTTTATTAAGCAATTGAGTTAATTATATATAACCAGTCGTAAATTAGGCTACTTTGATATAATCACCCATAAAATGTAAATTACAGAAAACCACCCATACGTTTTATTTTTAAAGTAACAATATAGATTTGTAGTATGTGGGTTGTTTAAGCATACACTTATTTGCAGGTTGTTTATTAGCATGTCTAGTATTTTTTTAATTTTTGGGATTATCGAAGGGTCGAGTATACTTGCGAATTATATTAGCGTACAAGTACTATTTTTTGAAAGTTATCTGATACATATATATTGGTTAGAGGCTTAGAGAACTTCTATATGTTTTATAATGCTTAATTTTTTTACTCTTATAAGATTAAATGTCAAACTGAATGGTACATACAAAAAATAACTTTTCTTTAAAAATAAATAAGCTAGAAATATAAGTATTTTTATCTTTCCAAACCAAAAAACAAAAACCGAGGTTTAGGGCGTGTTTGATAGTGTCTTTGAAAAGATCATGAAATTGAAAAAAAAAAATACCTCTGACCCTCCATATTTGGAAGCGTCTTTGCCAGTAAGTTATGGAGTTGGAGGTGGAGCTTATTTCCACCGATTTCGGAAGCTGGGATGTTGGGGGAGCTTCGCGAGGTTATTTCATCAGGTGCCAAAATTAATCACTTTTCTACCCTTACCTTTCCATTACTTTCAATTAATGGGGTGGGAAGAAATCAAACATGTACAACCACTGGCAACAAGGGTGCGGAGGAGGATGGAGGCATAGAAGGCGACGATGGTCGTGGTGGACCGGTGAGAAGGGGGGTGGCTAATGCAGAAGGCGGTGAGGGTGAGGAGGACGATGGCGGTGCAGGTCACCTTTGGGGAGGTCGGCTCCGATGATGACTCTGGGCCCATTTTCTTGCTGCTTTTGGCCCAAAGGTGAGGGTGAGGAGGACGATGGCGGTGCAACCTTGTGATTGAGTTCGGGGCGGAAGGCGGCGACGGTGCTGCTCTGCCATCCCTGCATTTGCACTCTTTGAATGGAAGGAGGAGGAGGAGGATGAACAGTGAGGGGGGCTGCAGATTTCAATTGCTAGAGAAATTGGGGCAAGGGGAATGGGAAGGGGCTTCTCAAGGGTATTTTGGATATTTTCACATAAATACTCATTTATAAACCTTATAATCAACAAACACAAATCAATTTTTTTACAAGGTTATTTTTTTAAAAAAAAATCTCCACCTCCCACATCTTCATAATACACAAAATAAACTGCACCTCCTAAAAAATTCACAACCCCTAAAAAAACCCCACAATTGCCAAACACGCGCTTAATGAGTGGGTGATCTTATGAGAATAGATCTACTTTATGGTTGGTTTATTATAATTTATGTTTTTACATGTGGTTATATAAAAAATACAATAATTTAGGACTGATAATGTGTAATATACCGTAAATGATTTTCCCAAGTTAAATGTATAATTTTTTATCGTGCATGAAATATATGTCATAGCTGACTGACTGTTGCCCGGTCGCCGACCCTAACCGGCCGTAGGGTACCATCAGTCCTCAAGAGCCTCCCTGCCTGTTATTATGAAATGTTTAAGAATATGTTACTTTCTGTATTACTTATGCTAATTCATTTGATGCCGTTGGTTGTTAATATCTTTTCAATGTGTTATAATATCTTTTAATGGCTTTGAATTTATTTTAATGTCTTCTAATGTCTTGGAATGACTTTCAATGTCTATTAATGGTTTTTACTGTCTTGTAGTGGATTTTAATGTCTTGTAATGACTTTTAATGTATTGTAACATCTTCTAATGTATTTTGATGTCTTTTAATGTCTTTTAATATCTTGTAATCTCTTTTAATGTTTGTTAATGTATTTGAATGTCTTTTCGATATTGTAATGTGTTTAATTATATTTTAATGTTTTTAAATATCTTTTAATGTATTTTTACCGTATTTGAATTTATTTTAATGTATTTTAATGTAATTTGTATATATTGTATAAACTATATTTGAAACTATAAACAAGCAATGTATTTTTATGTATTTAAAACTATAAACATAAAACAAATATTTAAACTATATTATACAAACTATATTAAAACCTATATTATAAAACAATAATCTAAACTATATAACTACATTATAAAACTATATAACAAATCATAAAAACTATCAACTATATAATTATAATCTATCAAACTATATTATAAAATTATAAAACTATTACTATCAAATAAAATAAATAATTCAAATAACATACATGTGGGGTCGGGACAGGAGACACCTCCATATTACGCCGCTTTCGTGGCGGTAATAGGGGTTGCGTCGCCACCTCCGGCTCCGACGCCGGCACCACCACCTGCGGTTGATTGCCGGCTGCCACCTCCATCGCCTCCGCCACCGGCGCCTCCTCCACCACCTCCGTCTGCGCCTCCTCCACCACCACCGCCACCGCTCCACCACCACCACCACCACCCTCTACCTTCTCCATCTCCGCCACCGGCCCACCACCACCACCACCCTCCACTGTCTGCATCTCCGTGTCTGCCATGGCCGCCACATCCTGTGTCGGCACCACCACCTTCGTCTCTCTCTCTCTCTCGATTTGGAATGGCAAAGTGAGGACGAAGGGGCACGTTTTTTCGTTTTTGAAAAAACATGGTTGCACGTCGTATTTGACGTGCATACACGTTTTTTTTAAAAAATATTACGTGCACGCACGTAGGCACGCGGTGTGCCCTATCCAACATGCACGTTGATTACGACGTGCATGCATGTCATCGTATTTAACGTGAGGATTTACGGTGTATATATCCGAAACGATAATATATACTCCCTCCGATCCAAAAAGGATGTCGTTTGACTTTTTAACACGTATTTTAAGGAGCTAAAAATTATATAATATATTAACTTTTTTATTATTATTTTTTTATAATCTAATACTTATTACCAAAAAATATTAAGTTGTAAAAAAATAATTTAAAAAAAGTTGATATTTTATATAGTTTTTAACTTCTTAAAATACGTGTTAAAAAGTCAAACGACATCCTTTTTGGATCGGAGGTAGTATTATAATGTACATTTGATAGAGAATTAGAGATTGAAATTATATACATTTCAAGAAGAATTAGGGATTGAAATTAGATAAAGTTTGTATTTTTAGTTTTGATTTATGGAGCGACAATGAACTAGAGGAAAAGAGGAATCAGCCCACCACGTGCCGATGTGACTTATCTATCTTTCTATGGTGGATGTCATCATGTGACGCTTGAGTTCTGATCCCCTGTGCTCTCCCCTACGATAAGATTGTCTGTGGAGTGTCCACTCTTTCTTCACCCTTGGATTGCTGGTTTCCTTCTCCAATCACAGATTCACAGCTACTCATTTGGTCAAGGGAAAACTAAACCCCACACCTTTTCTACCTAATCCGGTTTAACGATTTAAGTCCGGTTCATTATTGTGGGAGATAGAAGACGCTTGCCGGTTCGCGCCTTCAGTCCGGTTCACTCCTTCCTTTACACGACGTCGTTTCCATTTTACTCTCCCGCTTATGTTGTAAATGAGAAACACGCGCTAGTCACGTGATCTCCTCCTATAAAAGATCACTTTAGTGCTCTGTGTAAGAACTCAGTTTTTCCGAGATTCAATCCAATAACAAACATTCAATCTCTCTCTCTCTCTCTCTCTCTCTCTCTCTCTCTCTCTCTCTCTCTCTCTCTCTCTCTCTCTCTCTCTCTGTTTTCCATTTCCAAAATTCAGTTACAAATCAACATGGTATCAGAGCCATCAGGCGATTCTTGATCGGTTGAGGCTCAATTTCGGTTTTCCGGCGATCTTTGTTTGTGTTCTTCGTTTTTTTTTGCTTCCGTTTCACCATGGATGATCGCCATCTGAATCAAACTCAGTTGAATCAGTGTCAGACGGATGATAGGATCGACTCCAATGATCCGCTTTACTTGCATCCATCAGATAACCCCGGTATGATTTTAGATTCTAAAGTTTTTGATGGATCAAGCTTTGGAACTTGGAAACGTTCAATGTACGTTAATTGCCTTGTCGGAAAAGAATAAGATAGGTTTCATAGATGGAACAGTTGAACGTCCAATTGAGGGATCTTCTGATTTGAGAGCTTGGAGAAGATGTAATGATATGGTTACATCTTGGTTGATCAGTGCTTTAAACAAAGAGGTTGATGAGAGTGTCATGCACATTGATTCTACAATTGAGATCTGGAAGGACCTTGTCCAACGCTTCGAACAGTCGAATCTTGTGCAGCGATTCGGTGTCCGCAAGCAATTGTGCGTAATTTCGCATGGTAGCGACGACTTCGCCACTTTCTACACCAAGATCAAGCGATTGTGGGATCAATCTAAGGCATTACAGATAATGCCTCATTGTTCTTGTGGTGCGAGTCAAGAATTTTGCAAATTGGGGGAAGAACAGAAGTTGCTTGAGTTGTTAATGGGACTGAATGATTGTTACAGTTCTGTTTGAGGTCAGATCTTGATGATGAAGCATGTTCCTTCGGTTGCAGAGGTTTATTCCATCATTAGTCATGAGGATAAGCAACGCAGCTTCAGGTCTTCACCTCAATTTGCTGGGGATTCATCTGCTATGTTTACACAGAAGCAGAAATCTGGCCCTCCGAAGCCCAAATATGAGTCTGAGGGTGTTGTGCCTAGCAAAAGAGCTCCATATGTGTGCACGCATTGCAAAAAGACCGGTCACAAGGTCGAGTTTTGTTACAAGCTGATAAGATACCCGTCGGATTCGACGACACCAAAGGAAAAGAAGGTTGCAACTCAGGCTTCTGGTGGAGATGATGCTAAGGCCTCGCCAATTCCTGGTTTACAGTTGAGCAATGCGCACAGTTGATGCAAATGTTGACAAAGAATAATCCATCATCGTCTCCCAGCATGGATCTTGTTGGATGCTCCATGGCAGGTACATCTATCATGCTCTCTAAATATCATGAGTATTTGGCTCTTAGTGCAAAGTTAAGTTCGGACAAAGGTGATGTTTCTTGGATTGTTGACACTGGTGCAACTGACCACAAGTGCTTTATCCAAACAACTTTCATTTTCCTTAAACCTTTGGCCCATCCTTACAAAATTACGCTACCAAATGCTTCCTTTATCACAGTCAAATTTCATGGTTCTGTGCATATTTTACATGATATCATTCTTGATCATGTTTTCTTTGTCCCTGGATTTTCTTTTAACCCTATTTCAATCAGTAAACTCACTGCACAGCTTGATGGTAATGTGTATTTCTCATCTTCTAATTGCCAATTGCAGGCCCCTTCTCCGAAGAGGCCAGTGGAGCTTGGTAAGCAGCTTGGAGGGCTATATTTGTTGAATTACAAGCCTTCAAAAACGGTATCTGTTTTTCCTTCAAATGACAGTACATGTAAAACCTTTTCTTATTCTTCTGATGTTGCTTTACTTTGGCATTTAAGGCTTGGACATATGCCTTTTCATAAACTCAAATTGTTAGATTGTTGTGATTCTGTGACAGCTATGAAAGACCATGCTTGTGACGTTTGTCATAAATCTAGGCAACACAAATTACCTTTCCCTCGTAGTAGCATCGAAACTTCTCATCCCTTTGATTTAGTTCATATTGATCTCTGGGGACCCTATTCTACCCCCACATCAGTGGCAGATCCTGAAGCGTTTAGTTAAGGGGGCGAAAAATTGATCTCTAATTTTTTTTCCCGAAAAAATCATCAATATTTGAAGTTTTCGGGTTTAATTATAGTATTAAGTTATGCAGTTTAACAAATGACGAGTATGATATGAGTGTATTAATTTGGTAAATGATGTGAAAAATAATTTATATCGCTTCAGTTTTGAAACGTTTGTAACTTTTTACTCAATTATCGGATTTGAGCTTATAATATATCAAATCGAAGCTATCGACGAGAGGAATATGTATATTAAATTTCTTTTTTGATTGAGGGGGCGACAACCACCCCCGGTCCTTTAAAGGATCCGCCCCTGCCCCACATACAATGGCCACAAATACTTCCTCACCATTGTAGATGATTTCACAAGGTGTACTTGGAGACACTTACTCCCAAACAAATCTGTAGCTTTCTCTTTCATTGAGAGTTTTGTTCATATGGTTCACACACAGTTTTCTGTCATTCCTAAAATCATTAGGACTGATAATGCTTTTTAAATGCGCTCCAGCAACATTGCAATTCAGTTTTTCTCTTCTATGGGGATCTTACACCAAACCAGCTGTGCCCATACCCCACAACAACATGGTGTTATGGAGAGGAAACACAAACACCTCCTTGAAACATCTCGAGCTTTACTTTTTCAATCTGGATTGCCCATCCATTACTGGGGTGAATGTGTCCTTATGGCTACCTTCTTGATCAACAGATTCCCTTCTACCGTCCTTCACAACTCTACTCCCTTTGAGACATTGTTTCACACCAAACCTGACTACAACCACCTTAAGCCGTTTGATTGCTTATGCTATGCAGCCATTGTTGACAAAGGAAGGGATAAGTTCCAGCCTCGTGCTCAGGCTTGTGTCTTCCTGGGATTTCCTTTTGGCAAGAAAGCCTATAAACTTTTGAATCTAAACACAAAAGACATTGTGATATCCAGAAATGTGGTTTTTTATGAGACCACTTTTCCTTCTCTTGGTCTTTCAACAAATGATTCTCCTGCCTATTTTCCAATTGCTGTCACAGATCACTCAACTTTCAATGAGTTTGATTCCCCTCCCACTCAGCAACCTGCTGCTCCAGATGTTTCTCCCACTCCTCCCATTGTTGATCCACCCCTTGTACCAACTCCTTCTCCTCCTCCTCTTCGAAGATCCACAAGACTTCACGTCCCTCCTTCTCACCTATCAGATTATGTTTGTACCAATACCATCACTTCTGCTTGTTTTTGTCCCAAACCCATTTGTGCCAGTGTTCTTTCCAAGGATGATCATCTATTGCTCTCTACTTTAACTGTTATGCATGAGCCTAACTCCTATGCAGAAGCTGTTAAGTACCCTGCTTGGCAAGAGGCTATAGCCAAGGAGTTTCCAGCTCTTGATCTCAATAGGACTTGGGATTTGGTTCCTCTTCCTGCTGGCAAGAAGCCAATCAGTTGCAAATGGGTTTTTAAGATCAAACTGAAGTCTGATGGTAGTCTTGATCGTCACAAAGGCAGACTGGTTATTAAGGGTTGTACTCAACGAGAGGGGATTGATTTCACTGAGACATTCTCCCCACTTGTCAAGATGACAACATTCCGGGCTCTTGTCTCAGCTGCTTTGAAGAAGAACTGGTATGTGTTCCAACTGGATGTCAATAACGCATTCCTTCATGGAGATCTTCATGAAGATTTGTATATGCGCCTTCCACTTGGTCTTAATGTTCCTGATGCTTCCCATGTTTGTAAACTCAATAAGTCCCTTTATGGTCCGCGTCAAGCATCAAGACAGTGGTATGCTAAGCTCTCTGATTCTCTTCGGTCATAGGGTTTTACACACTCAGAGAATGATCATTCTCTATTTACCAAGATATCAGTCTCTATGGTTGTTCATCTTCCTATATATGTTGATGATATTCTCCTCACAGGGAATGATGTTGCTGCAATCAATGATTTGAAGAAATTCCTTGATGATAGTTTCAAAATCAAAGATTTGGGGACCTTGCATTACTTTCTTGGGATCGAATTCATCAAGGTTTCAAAGGGACTTGTTATGAGTCAAAAGAAATTTCTATTGGAAACTCTCAAGGAGTTTGATTGTTCTGATATGAAGACTGCAATTGCTCATCTGGAGGTTGGTCTCAAACTTCATGATTCATCAAGTCATGCTTTAAAGGATCCTTCAGTGTATAGAAGATTAGTGGGAAAACTCAATTTTCTCACTAACACTCGCCCAGATATCGCCTTCTCAGTGCAATTTTTATCCCAGTTCATGCATTGTCCTACAATAGATACAATGGACACAACTATTCACACTCTTCGTTACCTAAAAGGTAAACAAGATTTGGGGATTTTGCTTAATTCCTCTTCTGATTTGAAATTGATGGGTTATAGAGACTTTGATTGGGCGACTTGTTCTCACACTCGACGGTCAATGAGCGGGTTCTATATTTCTTTTGGTGGTTGTCTAGTATCATGGAAGGCTAAGAAACAGTAATAGTTTCCTTATCTTTTGCTGAGGCCGAATATTGGTCCCTAAGGCGTCCTACGGCCGAATTGGCATGGCTTTCTCGGTTATTCGCTGAATTAGGAGTCACTGATATCACTCCGATTCCGGTTCGCTGCGATAGTCAGGCATCAATCCACATTGCCCGGAACCCCGTCTTCCACGAGCGAACCAAGCATGTGGATCTCGATTGCCATTTTGTCCGTCATAAGTTATGTGAAGGGTTGATTTCATTGTCATAAATCCCTACAAAGGATCAATTGGCCAATATCTTCACCAAAACCCTATCAGGCCCTCGGCACACAAAGTTGCTGGGCAAGCTTCATCTGGTCTCACCAGCTTCACCTTGAGGGGGGGGGGGGGGGGGGAGATAGAAGACGCTTGCCGGTTTGCGCCTTCAGTCCGGTTCACTCCTTGCTTTACACGACATCGTTTCCATTTTACTTTCCCGCTTATGTTGTAAATGAGAAACACGCACTAGTCACGTGATCTCCTCCTATAAAAGATCACTCTAATGCTCTGTGTAAGAACTTAGTTTTTCCGAGATTCAATCCAATAACAAACATTCAATCTCTCTCTCTCTTTCTGTTTTCCATTTCCAAAATTCGGTTACAAATCAACAATTATTTCCACCCGATTTTCTATTATTCTTTTTTCCATACATTATATTTTTATTTTTAGATCCTACTGCATTATTTTTAAAAATAAAATTGAAAAAAAAAATCGGTTAAAAAAAAACAAGTATGATATTATATTAAAAAAAGATGAACATTAATTGAAGCATTAATCATAGTTAATTACATAAAAAAAAATGAACATGAAAAAGTTACATATAGTTAGGATCCGTATGTGTATGTATGGATTCCGGCAGCCACGGAATCAAGAAATAAAATTTGAGTAGGCTGAATAGACTAAATTTTTCATATGTTCATAATTATTATTAACAAAACTTTTATTCTAATAAAAAATACATGATTTTCAATTAATTTTTCCTTGTTTTTTTAATCTATTTTTTTATTATATTTTTTTAAATGGAGCGGGCTAGAGTGAATGTTAGCCCACCCCTAGTCATGTGCCGGTTGATAGATGGGAGACACGATCAACATAATAAGGGAAAAAAAAACCTTTTTGATCTATGCTCCAATATTATAGATTAAGAAGCTCAATCGAGAAAAATTCCTTATCAAATATAAACATAAATTTTTTAGTGGTTGTTTATAAATATATCAATCAATTAATTAAGGATAGATAAATAGACATATTTGTCATGCCAAATGAAATTTTGTTGATAGTTTTGATTTAACATATTATAATTAAGCTTAAATCCGACATTCGAATAATTATAAAATGCTATGCATGTTTGAAGATTAAATAGATACAAATCATTTCAAATGTAATTTTTCAAATCGGTTTACTTATATCTTTTACTAAACTTTATAGCTAGTACTCTTCTATAATTAAATCCGAGAGAGCTTTGAGTTTGAATCAATAGATTATATTGAACTATTTTATTCCCACAAAAAAAAAATATTTTATAAGCAACTATACATAATTTATGTTTTTATTTTAGTTGTGCATTTATAATATTGAAAAAAAAAATTCCTCAATAATTTTACCTAAGTAACTAAGTATATATCATTTATGTTATGAATCTGATGTTTCTTATTTCTCTTTGAACATACATAGTTTTACCTTAAGTAATTATGTATATATGTAGATGAAGATGGATCGACAAATAGCTCGACAAACATTAACTCGATCGATCAATTACGGCATTTGATATCTCCAAACCTAATCAAGTTTATACGTACGCATATTTTATGTATCAGTTTAGGATAAGATTGTTATTGCGTGTATTTTCATATATACGATCTAAATTATATGACAAGTTTAGAACAAAAGTAAAATAAAATAAAATTATATACATGACAAGTTACTGTCATATAATAAAATTGTATATATTTATGCATGATGATTGAGAAGCAGGGACATATATTTTCTGTGACAACAACATGCACTACTAATTATAATATATTATATATATACATTTGTTTATTTATTTATTTATATATTTATTCAATTTTGGAAGCTAGAGAGAGATATAATTAGCGGGGGGGCTGGACATGCAAATTGAAACCGTCATTTTCTTCCATATTAATTTACCGACAAAAATTTATTTTTAAAAGAATTAAATAGGTCGTTTTCATATTCTTAGTAATTTAAATTAATGACTTTTACTTTAAGATACGAAGAAATTAAATTATTTTCATGGCAGGAGTTTGAGTGCAAGCAAGCAACCTGCATGCCTGTTCCAGAGCTGTACATGTAGTACATATATTCAACTACATATCATTGTATTTTGTATAGTTAGCTAGGAAGAAGATCATCTACGACCTAAGGTGTAACCTTGTGTGTAGTACAAAAATATTCATGCTATAAATTTATAAATATTTTTTTTAAAAAAAATTATATTTATGTTTCAAACAAATTCTAGTTTATGCTTATGAAAAAAATTGATAAAAAATACATGTTTTATAAAATCAAATTCTAAAATAATCAATCTTTTATCTATATAAAAATGTAAAAAATATATTTCCATTAATTTTTTAATAAATACTAGCAATTGTTTAAAACATAAATATGATTTTATAAATTTTTTTAGTTTAAATTGATAACACACAATTTTTTTTTTGTTACGTACACACAAGGTCACATATAATGTTGTAGGTGACCTTCACTCAGTTAGCTAGTATATACCAGTTTACAACTCCGAGTCATTTGTATGTGAAAGGATTAGTCATTTAAGGATAAGCTCTGATACCATGTTAGTTGATGAGGGTTAAGATTTCTGATGATGAAATCGATTGAAGAGGATAAGATCAACAATGATAGTATGAATCGCAGAAAGGGGAAACGAAGGAGAGAGAAGAGAGAATTTGCTCTGATTCATTCATCGTGTGTATTGCAAAAGTACTCATTGTTACAATGTGTTTCCACTAATATACTAGCTGACAAAATTTGTTATGTTAGATGAATTCATATGTGTCGAGGTACAGGCTAACACCATACACCCTCATTGCCTATCTTAACACAATTGAATTAGATTAAGACTAAAAACAAATTAAGCCTGATATATATGTTTATTTATAATGGGGAGCTTCTTTAGTGAGATATACATTTTTATATTCTAGACATTTTGATTTTCAAATATTATTGTTAGGCCAGTTATTATGTTAGAGAGTAGATATATCGTAATGTTAAAATATGTATTAAAAAAATAAAAAATAAATTAAAAGAGATTGAGATGCTTGACTAAAGAAAAAATACACACTAGCTAGTTTAAGCTTTTATACTTAGAGGTGATGATCATCATATCAAAACTTTATAATGTTATATATATGTAAAAAAAAAAAGATTTAATTGTCGTCAATTACTTCTGTATTTTGGTGCTTGTAAATACTCCATATGGCTTATTTTATATGTCAGCTTGTATCTTTGCAGTTTGGCAGGTGGAGATATATAGGGTCATAAAAACCTCCGGTAGATACAAAATTGAGGGTCTCGACGAGATGAATTAGTGATTAGGAATATTCAAAAAAGAAGAAGATGGAATGGGGAGTCAAACTCTGCATCTACTCACACCTAATTAATCATTGCATTGAACCAACTGAGCTATAAGGTTTTCTTGTATCAGTACCACCTCTTTAACTATATATAGAGAACTTTTTTTCTCCAGGGGGGCTTGAGCCACCGCATGACCCCCTGCCTCCGCCCCTGGCTTTGGAAAGGAAGGTATGGCACAGTGGATTGAGAAGTTTCCTTATAAATTATATTAGATTATATTTTATCCCGAGGGAAAACAAGATACATATTTGAATTTTCTTTTTTTAGTTTATGTAGAGAATAGCAGGTCAACATATGGTCAATATAGATAATTAGTTGTTAATTCATTGTTTGTTAGCAGGCTTAACTGAATAAAGGATGAGGTCATCATCCTAACTCACTCGGTGTATAAATACGGATGGGGTCCTTGTACATAAGTGAGTTTTGATCATAAGAAATCAAGGAGCACAACTTCACATAATCCGGTTTCCTCTTCTCCCTTTTCTTCTCGTTTCTGCCCATATTCAGCTTCTTGTTCTGCATCATTGTGTGTTCTCATGATCAATTGATCATGTAGATCATTCGAATATTGTGTGATTGGATACAGATTCCCTTCTCTTCTTGTTTCTGTTACATATTCAGCTTCTTGTTCTGCATCATTGTGTGTTATCATGATCATGTAGATAATTCGAATATTGTGTGATTGGATACAGATTCAACTTGGAAGCTGAATCTTAACATGGTATCAGAGCTTCAATCGAGCAGATAGCTAGATTAGGTTCTTTTTTTTAGCGATATATGGTTCTCCAGTTCAGGAGTAGCTGGCCATCCTCTCAGATAGTTGTCGGTTGGTTTGATATGTAATTGAATCGTTAATTTCTTGAATATTCAGAGATCATAGCTGACCTTGACTCTCCTGTTATTGAGCATGGTCGGCCACATAATGAGATCATCCATCCTACCAAATTCAAGGATTTTGTTGGCGTTCCTTTTCCTCGCCACAACAGAATCCTTATTCCAGAAGAGTCTCTTTCTGCAGCATTTGTTGTAATCAATCTCAATGATCTCTCTCATTACTCGGAGAATTTCATTCATTCCTTCTATAATGTACTGGCAGTTCATGAGCCATCAACATTTGATCAAGCTAAGGGTGATCCATCATGGGTTGAGGCAATGAATAAGGAACTCTCAGCGTTGGAAGCCAATCATAGATTGGACTTGACGTCGTTGCCTTCAGGCCATTCTCCCATTGGATGCAAATGGATATATAAGGTAGAGTACATACAAAATGGTGAGATTGAAAGATTCAAAGCCCGATTAGTTGCTAAGGGGTATAATCAAGTCAAGGATCGCGATTACAAACACACCTTCTCTCCCGTAGCCAAATTTGCCACTGTTCTCACTCTGATTGCAATTGCTTCGTGTCGTGGATGGAATCTCCATCAATTAGATGTAAACAACACGTTCTTGCATGGTTACCTTGACGAAGAGGTATACATGACTCCACCTCTGGGTTCTTCAAAGGACTTACCAGGTCAAGTATGCAGACTTAGAATCTCGTTGTATGGTTTAAAATAAGCGAGTCGTAAATGGAATATCGAACTCACCAAGCATTTGGTAAGTTAATTTGGGGTTTAGGCAGTCTCGACATGACTATTCCTTGTTCACTAAAGTTCAGGGGGTCCTTGATTGCCATTGTGTTAGTATATGTGGATGACATTTTAATGTCTGGAAATGATGAGCGAACTATTGTTGTGGTCAAGGCATCTCTTCATCAAGCGTTTACAATCAAAGATTTGGCTTTGACTCGTTATTTATTGGGCATGGAGATAGGTCGATCCAAAGAAGGTATTCTCCTTAATCAGCGCAAATACATTGTTGATGTTCTACAAGATTCAGGGTTTCAAAATTGCAAGCCTACCAAGTTCCCTATGCAACGAAATTTGAGGTTAAGTGTTGACACATGGGAGCTTATTTCTGACCCTGAATCCTACAGGAGATTAGTTGGGAAATTGTTGTTTCTCACGATGATGAGACCGGATATTTCCTATTCTGTGCAGCAACTCACTTAGTTTTTTTGCTTTTCCCCGTGTTCCTCACATGGATGTTGTCACGTACTTACTTCGATATCTGAAAGGCATTGTCAATTGCTTGTCCGTTTACTGCTCGATCACTCACTGGGTACTGTGTCTTCTTAGGGGATTCCCTGGTGTCTTGGAAAACCAAGAAGCAGAAGACCGTTTCTAAGTCATCTACGGAGAGCGAATATCAAGAAATGTGCACAGCAAGTAGTAAACTTGTGTGGTTAACTGGATTTTTGAATGATCTTTGTGTCAATGTTTCCTTTCCAATTCCTTTATGTTGCGACAATAAGGCTGCTGAGCATTTGGCAGCAAATCCGGTATTCCACGAGAGAACTAAACACCTACGCATTGACTCGGTCTATAAATACAGATGGGGTCCTTGTACATAAGTGAGTTTTGATAATAAGAAATCAAGGAGCACAACTTCACATAATCTGGTTTCCTCTTCTCTCTTCTCTTCTCGTTTCTGTTACATATTCAGCTTCTTGTTCTGCATCATTGTGTGTTCTCATGAGCATATAGATCATTCGAATATTGTGTGTTTGGATACAGATTCAACTTGGAAGCTGAGTCTTAACAGTTTAGATTGTATGCGTTTGTATTATGAGTTATATACATTGCCTCTCATCAATGGAAGGTCGCTCGTTATGAAAAATTCTTGGAAGATTAGTAAGTCAAAGTTTTCAAAGAAAGATGATTTATTTCCTTCTGTTGTGGATGTGTTGCCTTTGTATAAGGCTTACTGCAGGGTTTTAAAGGGAGCAAATGGTAGAAGGAAAAAGTGGGGAAGACAAGGAAGAAGAGAAGACAACACATTAAGAGGGGATTGACGTTGCTTAGCCTCGGAGGTCATCATGTAGAACGACACTTCCATGAGTACATATAAGTTTGCATGCATGATTTTACTTATGTTCTTGTTGTATTTGGTTACTTGTCGAGTGTGGGTTTAAGTGTGTTTTAGGTTTATTAGTGGTTAATTGTCCTTCAACTAGTGCTAGTTATACTAGGATGTTGTAGGTTTTTGCATCAATAAAATAAATATAGCTCTTGAAAATACTCTCCAAAACAAATGGAGGTGGTGATTTTTATCATGCAGGAAGTGAGTAGTTAGAGATCAGTTTTCATCTAAAATCGTTTATCTTGCTTTTGTGCTTTATTCTGTCTAATATAGTTAGTAGCGCTAACCCAATATCTAAAGAGGTATTACATTAATATAACTCATATATGTTTTATATCAGATTCTTAGAATTAATAATTATATGTAACAAATAAAAAAAAAATATTCGAGCAAAAAGTACTCATCAATATTTGATACTTGAATATATGCATTTTTTTTTTGGATCGGGGTAAGCCTATACAAACGACAAACGGGTTAACAACCATCATTACTAATAAGATAAAACATAATTATCCAAACCCAATTGGAACAAAGTAACGAAATGCTCGACAAATGAGGAAGCCGATGAAGACTCCAGGATGAAGCTATGAATAATGATAACACAGGGAAACCTATACACTTCCACGGCGTCTTGCTACAAGAGAGACCGGAGCAGAAACACGTACGAGGAAGTGACGTCTCCGGGGAAAATATAGATCAACGACGTTCCTCCCACCTAGATGAGAGATCTTCAAAAGCCACGAACACTATAACGATCCTATTGACTTGAATATATACATGTTAACTACTTGACATATCTTTCAATAAAGTTAATTTTTTTTTAATGTTTAGCTTAAATTGTTGTCCTGCTAGTGTGAGTCACCATAAAACCGAGAAGCTAGATACTGAATTATATTACTCATCTCAGCAACATTGTTCTAGACACCGTCTAAGCGCTAGACAACCCCTCTTTAGTTAAAGTTAGACTGGTGTCTAGACATATCTAGGCGATTGCCTAATCATTTAGACGCTTCTTAGGCGCCGTCTTGATATTAGGCGATTTCTTATCGCTCAGGATTCGTGTAGCGCTTTCCAGAGCATTGCTCGACAATTAATAATAAGATTGATGCTGAATATATATGCACGGAGCTAGGTAGGGAACGTACGTAGGGATGAGTTGTAGGTATATGCCTTCCGGATGTCTCTAATTATACAAAGGGCATCGCTCAATTAAAATTGGGGAATCTCCCCTCTTCGTCTTCGCTCACTCTCCCATGTGAGGTGTTTTTAATTAATTGCTTGCTTTGGCCCCAAATCAACTTCACATGGATGCTTCTTGTTGTAGCTCTAGCCTCTAGCCATAGCTCTTCATTTTTTAATTTCGGGAATATTTTCATTCTGGATCATAGAATTTAACAACTCTCTGTTGTATACGGAGTAGTTAATAATTTTATAATATTAATATGGTTGAAAAGATATATATATAGAGAGAGAATAGTCATAAATAGACAATTTTTTGAAAACCCTTGCACCAATAGCACACATCCTAGACAATTTGTAAAAATAATATCTTTTCTAAAATTTGGCAAAAAAGTGCCTATTATCCAACCTTGTATAGCCGGTTTAGGCGCGAAAAAAAAAAGAAAAAAAAAAGTGGAAAATAGGATAAAAAATAAAGGAAAAAGGGAAAAATTTTCAGAGGCATTAAATGTCTTGAAAAAAAGGAAGAGAAGACTACTTTATCATCATCACACCTTCTCTCTCCATCAGTTGTCTCTCTCTTCATTTAAAAAAACCGTAAGAAGGGAAGGGAAGAAGACGTCGGCGATTTGGAAAAGGAAGGAGGCCGAAAGATCTCGCCGCTGTCGGAGTGTCGAGGAGAAGCGAAGAACGCCGACCACCCACTGTAAAGGTACGCCCCCCTCTCCATTTCACTTCTCTTCTCCGTTTTGTGCGAACGTGGGGTGTGGGGTGTATAGGTGAAGGCACCTATTATGTGGTTTAGGAATTGAATGTCAATGATGGGTTGAGTGATGGGTTGTGGAGGGGTGACAATGGTAGGTGCGATTGAAGGATGAGGAGGGCGGTTTTCGAGTATGGTTACGGTAATTAAATCGGTGGTTAGGGTTTAGGAAGGGCGAAGAGGGTGACAATGGTGGGACTTGAAATTGGGATATGGGGATGTTTTGATGGGTGATTGAATAAGAACGATTGAGGTTTCAGTCATGTTTGATTTGAAATTTTTTTGTTTGAAAGAGAAACTGGGTGACATGAGTTTCGAATTGGATGGAAAAAGATGTCATTCATTTGCACATCTTCATTTTCTGCAGAATTTGCATACCACACACACACATAGAGAGAGTGTGGTTCGGGTGTGCACACCCCATAAGATGTACCTTGTATACAAATATTATTCGGTGAAATGTGAAACATTATTTGGTGAAATTTGAAGCATTATTCAGTGAAATGTAAAACATTATACCGAATACTATTATGTTTTCTTTTTCCATTAAATTCATATGAAAACGTATCAATTCCACTGAATAATTTATAACATTCTACCGAATAATGTTTAGTTTTTTTATTTATCCATTTCAAATAAAAGAAACCTCAATTCCTTAAACAATACCTACAATTTATACAAAATGCTTCAAATTTCACCAAATAATGTTTCACAATCCCCTAAACAATACTCACATTTCACCGAATAATGCTTCAAATTTCACCAAATAATGTTTCACATTTGACCGAATAATATTTATGCACAAGCTACACCCTAAGGCTTGTGCATGCACAAGTGATCCATGCACTATTAAATAAATTTTATATATATATATATATATATATATATATATATATATATATATATATATATATATATATATATATATATATTAAATAACTTTTATAAGACATATTGTTATATTAAAAAACACAAGAGATGAATAGATATATTATAAGTGTTTTTGTAGATAAATTGATATATTAAAAAACTCTAATGGATAAATAGTCTTTTTTGCCCTATTAGACTTTTTTTTTACGGCAGACATACAGTAAGAGAGCTCTACTATAAACGTAAATCACTTTCTTGATCATCCAGAAAGATGATGTTACAAAGATCCCTATTAAAAGGGAGAGTGGACATATTACAAATATCCATATGCTTGGTGATATAATCAGCTACCTTGTTTGCTTCTCTATAACAATGATTGAACTCAATATACTCAAATGAGGTCTTGAGTAGATCAATTTTCTCCTTCGACAATAATATTTCGAAATCCCCTGGCTACTCTAGCTGCATGCCTACACAAATGGTTGAAGCCTCAATTTGGAGAACTGTACCTTGAAATGTCTCTTAATGAAAAATATATATGACCTGACCCTCCGAGTTTCTGATGACTCCCCCACTTGGCATAAGCCAATGGCATTGACCGAGCCATCAACATTAATTTTGTAGATGACCCTATGTGGTTTAATCCATTTAGCTTTTAACCTCTTATTATGTTTTTAGTGATATCTTCTCCTTTATTTTTTTGGTTCCACTTATAATATTTATAACCCTAACTAGCTAATTAGTATAGTGAGCAATAAAAACACAAACCAAACTATATTTATAATCCATTTAGCTTTTAACCTCTTATTCTGTTTTTTAGCAATAAAAACACAAACCAAACTGTATAAATGATCTCCTTGGCAACGATGCCAAGATTTGACGGGCGTGAATCAGTTGTTTATCCTATCAAATATAATATTTATAACCCTAACTAGCTAATTAGTATAGTGAGCAAACAAGGGGTCGAACCCACATATAGATCATGCTTTGATTTTATTCTTATGTTAACTAAAACAAATAAATAACAAGATTGAGAAAAGTGAAGTAATGCAATTGAAATAAAGAACGGAATGATTGCGAATTTGTTACTAATGGGATGGAAGCGCTTCACCTGCAATTCTTAACGATGGTTGGTGTTCAAGATCCTTGATCTGATTTATGTATTATTCTAATGCAATAAATGCAATTGATCTTTAAGTTATTCCGACTTTGGTTTAATTAGACTGACACTCCTTACAGAAATGTCAATCCCTTACACAATATGCAATCCTCACCCTGTTTGGATGTAAACCTAAAGCAACACAAATTCCCAAAGTCTTGGCAGTTTGGCAGTACCAACCCTCCTAAGCAACTAGTATGATGTTAAGAGTTGTCACTCCGTTAACCCTAATCCTCTTAGGGAACGATATTTAACTAAGTTTCATTACCTTGCACACCCAATTGATGCTTTCATGGGACCAATGACATGTGCTTGCTACTACAGTCTAATTATTCCTACGAATTCATTAAAACCTAGCATGAATGCAAATTCTGTCGAGTTGATCAATCAAGAGAGAATACATGCAACCAACAATATGAGCACAAAGGTAATGAAATAACTATGGAATAAAAATAGAAATCACAACCTCCACCATTTAACCAACCATGTCTTCGAATCGTAGACGAAATAATGAGTTCAGTTACTCATACTCTAACGAATGATGAATTGAAAGTGTCTAATGTTCTCTAGATGCCTTTGTCTATCTCTCAAAACCTAATAGTAGTTGGACTAGATAGAAAAGGAGTCAGCCTCTAAAACCCTAGAAAGTAATATAATAATAAACTGCTTCGGATAAGATCGGTGTTTGTTGAAACTGCCTGACCGGTCACGCCAGTGTAATAACGGCGGGCGCCGCTTCTTTGTGTTTCCTTTTTCTTCTTTTGTTTTTGATCCTCTTCTCCTTAGCTCCTCTTATGATTCTTTCTTGCCTCTCTTAAGCTCCAAATCAGCATCTTCTAGACATCCTTAGCCCCTCTTCAAACTCGGATTGTAAATCTGCAGAATAAACACAAAATAACATAGATTCCGAACTCTAATGCTCAAATGAATAGCAACGCAAATGAACTATAAAACATGCAAGAAACCTACTCTTTTTTTTTCCAAAGGTAGGAACTTAGGCCATTACAATATTGGGGGAGGGGGATTCGAACTCGTGACCTATTGATCACTACATGTCATTTTCAAGAGGAAGAAGAAGGCTCCACCATGGGAGAAGGTCCAAAGGTGCATATGACTTGATAATGGTCTCGGCGCCAACACCAGAGGCATCAACACCGAGAACTGAAGATGATATTTGCTTATTGTTGGTATCGACGCTGACACTAAACCCTCGGCGTCGAGACCCTGATGCCTAGATTTCATATGGGCCGAGATTTATTAAGTCTTGGAACCCTAATTTTCATTGTTCTATATAGATCGAATCAGTCCTTATCGTTCGTGTCTTTATTGCGATTTTGAGTCTTTATTAATTCTTGCATCGAGTCTTGTTCTTTCTTTATTATCGACATCGAGTACAATCTGTCTTTGGTGTTTCTTTGTCGTTCTTGATCGATCTTGCATGTTTCTTGGTCGATTCTTGAGAGTCTTGCTGTGTCTCTTTGCTTTTTTGGTTAATCTTGCTTCCGTTCTTTAGTTTCTTGTTTGATTGTCGAAGATCGGACCATCCTACGGCTAACCCCGTATCAATGCCCATGAAGAAAGGCATTGTTCACATCAAGTTGATGTAGAGGCCATTACTTTGCTGTTGCAACTGCTAATAAAATCCTCACAGTGCTAAACTTAGCCACATGTGAAAAAGTATGCTTATAATCCTTTTCATTAATCTGATTATATCCCTTGGCAAATAATCTTGGCTTGAATCTTTCAACAGATCCATCAGGTTTATACTTGATCTTATAAACCCACTTACTCCCAATGGCTTTCTTCCCTGGAGGTAAATGAGTCAATTCCATGGTTTGATTGTTTTCTAGAGCCTGCAGCTCTTGATTCATTGCTTCTATCCAGTGCTTCTCTCTAGATGCTTGAGCAAAATGAGATGGCTCATAAAATGTTTCCATACAGGAAAAAGAACTAAAAAAAGAAGCATCTACATGATCTGTTTTATGAAAGCAATCTGCAAAAAAGGACTGAGAGGTTGACTCATCTCTACCTGTGGATGGACATACATAATCCTGTAGTATGGGCCTAGTTATCTGCCTAGAGGTCCTCCTTAAAGGATGAAAATTAACCTCATCATTTAGGAAATTTCGTGGCAAAATTCTCAGACTCCCCGGAGCTCGAGAACTTCCAGTATCAGCAACTTGAGAAGGCAAACTTCATGAAGAATAATGTGACTCAAAGTGAATCTGTGTTGCTGGTGATTGACTCTGTGTTTGTAGTAATGACATTAAAAATAATCATCATGATCATCTGTAAGATTTACCAGTGGAAGAGCATGCTGCTGTATTCCATTCCTTGAGGCAACATCTTCCCCAAAATCTTTAAAAGGAAACACATCTTCATAGAAAGTCACATCTCCATAGAAAGTCACATATCTGCTCACAAAAGTAACTCTTCTGTCAATATCCCATAAATTGTAGGTCTTTTGGCCATGAAGGTAACTGATCAAAACACATTTTCTTCCCTTTACATTCATCTTATCTTTCTCTGCATTGGCATTGGTGCATAGCACAAACAAACAACTATTTTCAATTCATCATAGCTTGCTGGCTTGCCAAATAACACCTCATAAGGTGTGTTCCATTTCAAGATTTCAGTAGGTAGCTTGTTAATGATGTGTGTAGCTGACAATACACACTCTCCCCAAAATTTCAAGGGCAATTTAACATGGATTCTGATTGATCTAGCATTTTCAATCTTGTATGTGCTTTCTCTCCACCCTTCGATTTTGCGGTGGAGTGTGAGGAATACTTTTCTGATGTACAACGTCAACACTAGGAAAGTACTCTTTACACTGTCTTGAGGTAAACTCTGATCCATTGTCAGTTCTGATGCACTTCACTGAGCATTTGAACTGATTTCCAACATAAGCAACAAAATCACAAACTGTCTTGAACATCTGAACCCTGGACTTAAGTAGGAAGGTCCAAGTGACCCTTGAGCAATCATCTAAGACAATTGAAAAATATTGAAAGCCATTGTAACTGGGAGTCTTATAAGGCCCCCAGATATCCATATGAACAAGATCAAAAGGACTATCTGCCTTTTCATTACTCCTACCAAAAGATAATTTGTCATGCTTACATAAAGCACAAGTTTTCACAATAGAAATGATCAAAATCAAACTGGTTCACATGATCTAAATGTCTCATTTTTGAAATAAAAATGTAACCAAGCCTGGCATGAGTTAACTCTAAGCTACTTCTAGCTTTATTACTTAAACTGGAGGGCAAAAGGTTCAAAGCTTGAAGGTTCTTGCAATTCTTCCATCTTTGAACTTGATCTGAAGATAAAATCTTGTAAAGTCCATGCTTCCTTACTCTTGAAAGCAGTATTCTTCTAGTCCTAGGGTCCTGAACATAGGAAAAGGTTCGAGTAAAGATAGCTATCAATTCATGATCATCAAGTAGTTTCCCAACTGACAACAAGCTATGTTAAAAACCTGGAACCCATAACACATCTTTTAAAACAACTGAATCCGGAAATTGCAACTTTTCCATTTCTCTGACAATCTTAATAGACCCATCAGGCAACCAATGTGCACAGGTTTTCCTAACTGAGTTCTATCTTGCACATAAAACTCATCAGGCATCATGTGGCATGTTGCTCTTGTGATACGTTTGGAATCCCCGATCCTTCGCATGTGGGCTCAGAATCAAGAATCGCGCTGTATATTTGCCCGATCTTGCAATGCTATTTGATATCTCTTGATTGGAACAATTTTAAACAAGTAATTAGAATTTGAGTTTTAGCGACAGTACCACACAGAATTTTCCAGCAACTTGTAAATAGACAATAGCGACAGAATTAGAGATGAGAAGCGAGAGAGAGAGAGAGAGAGAGAGAGAGAGAGAGAGAGAGAGAGAGAGAGAGAGAGAGAGAGAGTGATGCGCGGCACAACAGTGTGCGGAGCCGAGGACAACCGCAGGAGCGCTTGGACGCCTGGCGCCGAGTGAGGCCGAGTGACGTCCGGGTTTTCTCTTCTCTTGCAATGTGCCTGTTCTTCCAGCGACGAATTCTGGGTTGGTGGTTTGTGTTTGGCGGAGTGGGTTGGGATGTTGTTTGGATCTTTGGTGCCGAGTGAATCAAAGAACAAGAGAGCTTGAGAGCTTTTGGGATTGGGGAATTGTAGAAACCTTTATTCCTATAAAGTTCCACAATTATAATTCCAATCTAATTTTATTGAATGAAATTCAATGTGTTTAAATAGAAAATATGAACCAATTATATCTTGCAAAGAGGTATAATTATATCCAGAATTATATCTAGAAGAGATATAATTAATCCCACATTTTATTTTCTAAATTCCATAAAATAAATCTAATGTAACTAAGTAACAAAACCGGCCCACAAGAGAGAGAGAGAACTCGACATGGCTTCAAGGCCTACTCGACATGGGCCTAAGACAATCGGCATGGCCAAGGCCCACTCGACATCTTCCTCATTCCACTCGACATGTGATGGTTTCGAGTGGATCTAGTTAGCTGATCAAGGGGGACGTTGTCTTGGTTTCATGAGCTCCTTTTGTGGACGCAAGCTCAACACATGTGTTGGTGGTGTAGTCTTGAGCAAAGTGATCCAGGGTGGCCTGAACCCTTTCTCCATTGTTCCTTGGTAACGGACAAGAAGTGCTCTAGTTGCATCTTCAATCTTCTTGGCCCTTGCAATAGTGATAGGACCATCAAATGACACCTTCATGTTGTCCTCAATGTCACCAGAAGTCATCGACATTTGTACTGCATCATCTTGTATCAACAATCCACTCACGTTTGCAATTGCCAGGAATAAGTAAATCATGAGAAGAAGACGAGATTTTACCTCCAAAGTTGGCATAAGAATTCTCAAAGGAACCCTTGCCTTTCATCTTCTTCAATATATCCTGGTAAACTGCATTTACCATTGCGAAATCCAATTGATTCTTCATTCCCCTCCTCATAGACAGATCATTATCAAGTGGAGTCCTCATCTGGTCTTGCGGAACCGACTCTACAACATTCAGTGAACTCTTTCCTCCACTAATTCCCTTTTGACTCTCTTTTAGCTCTTTATACCAATCTGGAACCCCTATGTAATTTGAAACATTCATCAACTGTGTGCCCTTTATACCCACAGTGAGAACATTTCTTTTCATATTTGGGTTTCTTGAGCTCACTCCAGTCCTTCTTAATCGTAGGACCACTCTAGAGGAGTTGGGCTACAAAGAATAATTCTTCTTAGATGCAGCCAAGGCACTCGAGTCAGACATTGCATATTGAGTTGAGCATGTAGCTTCAGATCCAGTTTCTACTTACTAACGAAGATAATAAGCTCTATTGACTGATGGCAAAGAATCAATAGCCAATATCTAGTGCCTAGCAGCCTCATAGCCATCATTCAAGCATGCCAGAAGCTGCATCAACTTGTTCTTTCCTTCAATCTCAAAAATCCTTTTAGATAACTCACACCTGCACTTACAACTCATCCCAGTGCTTCTTGAGAAGATTATATACTTCTCTAAGAGTCATGCTATCCTGTGACACATTGTTTAACTTCTTTTTTTTTTGAAAAATCTGTGGTGCATTGTTTTGACTGTATTTCTCCACTATTTCACCCGATAACTGTTTTGAAGAGTCTACAAACATCAAGCCTGGGAATGCGTATTTTAGATAGGCTTTATAGATGGTTTTAGATGCATTTAGAGTATGTTTCTTGTGTGTTTTATAGCTTATTAATATTCTTGATCATTTGGCATTCGAAGTTCGGAATCTACGGTTTTTAGTGTTTATTTGAAGGTCTTATGATTCAGACTCGAAAGGTGGAGAAAACTTGGAGCAAATGGAGAAAAGAAGAGCTAAGGAACAAGAGTGGAAATGAAGAACATGGAGAAATCTGATCTTTAAGGTTATGAGAAGTCGGAATTGGCTTCTGAGGTCTTCATGATAATCGTAGTTCTTGGAAAGAGTTTTCCAACGCATATTCATATGCGTCAATCGAAAGAACGATGACTCTAGAAAGTGGATTACAAGTTCAGTTTGTCGATGCTGTCAAGATGTACGGACAGCGCCCGCCGTGTCGTCAGATCCGGATTTGCGATACGCGGCTCGAGTTTTTTTTTATGGAAATTTTTATCTATTTTTTCCTAGGGTTTTGAAGGGCCGGTTTTGAGCCTTTAAAGACGATTTTTTCATTATTCATTCATTAGACAACTATGGAGAGAAGAATGGAGGTTTTCTACTTTGGTATGACTCACTAAATCTCTTTGGTTTCACCTACAATTCGGAGACATGGTTGGTTGATGTGTGAGACTTGAATTCTATGTTATTCCAATGATTAATTCATTACCTTTGCGTTGATTTTTTGTTGTTGATTCTACTTTGATTCGCATCCTTGATAGAATTGCATCGTGCTAGGGTTTCAATTATTTCGCGAGAGAAATTGCGCCTTTCATAGCAAACACAAGCAAGTGATTCCGCGAGGATGATCTTGATTGTGTAGGGTAATGACAGTTTGGACGACTATTATGCCTAGAACTTTGGGAATTTGTGCTATTTGTATGTTAAATCCTACAAGGTTAGGGTTTTGCCTATAGTTGTAAGGGGTTGTCATCTCTGCGAAGAGTGTCAATCCATATAAACCAAAGTCAGATTAATCCAAATAATTAGAATAACTAGAAAGAGGGCCAAGGATCAAAAAACCATCCATTGATGAGAATTTGTTGGTGAAACTACTTCATCCCTATTGTTATCAATCAATCATCATTCCTACTTTTACTTTATTTGTTTGCTTCAATCATCTGAATTCTCTTCAATTTCATTACTTTTGTTAGCAATTTGAGTAGACAAGAAAATGTATTATCTCTGTGGGTTCGACCCCTTATTTATCCGCTATACTAGTTTACTAGTTTAGTTTATTTGTTTGGGTTATTATTTTTGGCGAGGTGAAACACGCGACATTTCATCCCACCAAATTTTGGCGCCGTTGCCGGGGAGAATTACTTTATTTTCTTTGTTTACTTTTATTTCTATCTATAGTGTGATTCACTTCGGTGGATCACACTTTGGTTACTAATCAATCTTTCTTGAAGTTCTTGATAGACAGAGATGGCTGAAACAAGTAATCCCCCTCTCAAGAAGACATTGAGAGAACTAAAAGAATCTGATTTGAATTCGCGAAGTCTTGCCATCAAACTTCCTGAACTCCCCGAGGGCTCCAAATTTCGATACAAATCTGATTGGTCTTCAATTTTACCAATCTTCCATGGATTGTTTGGATATGAACCCAAAAAGCATTTGATGGAGTTTATCAGTGTATGTGACAGAATCAGACCTTAAGGATTTACTGATGATCAACTTATGCCGAGACTGTTTCCGTTCACCCTGAAAAACATTGCAAGCGATTGGCTTCACTATTTGTCGGCATGAAGCATCACTACATTGTTGGGCCTGAAGAAGGCTTTTCTGCAAAAAATACTTCTTTTCTATGCGTTTGAGCAAACTGAAGAAGCAATTGTCAAGCATAGAGCAATCCCCTAAGGAGAGTATGTATGACTACATTGTTAGATTTCGGAAACTCAAGGCAAGTTGTCCTCAACATGGTATACTAGAGGAGGATTTGATTCTCTATCTTTATGAAGGGCTACTTGATCATGAGCGCACTCTCATCAACGCCACTAGTGGAGGGGATATTCTAGACAAGACACCTGAAGAGGCTATGCAAATCTTTGATGGGTTAGCCAATGCTTCTCAGCAATACAGAAAGTCTCAAGGAATCGAGGAAATTCATAGTTTGGATAACTCTGAAAGGGGCTGCAGAGAAGAAGTGATTAAGTTGATAGAGATTGTAAAGAACATGGCTATTCAGATGTCTCAGTTGCAATCACCACTCAGAGATAAAAGGGATGGAACTGAAGAGGTCAATGCTATATGGAGTTCCACCTCTGAACTACCTCAAGAGTCCTCCCAGAATAATTCATTTAGAGATGACACTCTAAGAAGCCCGATGGACATGGTAAATGATCAAGGAGAACTCATGCGACAAATGGCCCAAGAGCTACAAGAACTCAAATTGAGAAATTGGAGAAAGGATATGTCCGGAGGAGACTCTATGGCTATGGTTCTTGGAGGTACAGATTTGAATTTTTCCAATGAAAGTTTAGAAATGAAGCATGAGGAGATGATTTATGGAGAAAAAGGAGACGAAGAAAAATTGGAGGCACATTGTTGGAATGGCGTCCGCCGCACCCTGACACGGCGCCCGCCGCCACCTCCAGTGACGGAGCCGGTTTCGGATGCTGTTGAATCTTCGAGAAAATCATCAGAGGAGTGGTCTTCTGAGGTTTCAAAACGTGTACCACCCTTTCCTCATGCCTTGAATCTCAACCGTAATTGGGAAAACGACAAAGACTTACTCGATACTTTCACCAAACGCCAAGTAAATATTCCTCTCCTTAATCTAGTTGAATCTGTTCCTCGTTATGCCAAATTTCTTCGGGAAGTTTGCACAACCAAAAGATCACAACGAGAGAAGAAAAGAGAATGTAAGGAACTACAAGAAAATCTTTCTTTAGTTTTTCAAAAGCGATTGCATGAAAAGTGCGGAGACCCAGGTATGTTTACTCTTCCTTGCACGATTGGTGAAGTTAAATTCGAAATTGCCATGGTTGATCTTGGTGCATCTATTAATGTGATATCGTACAAGTTATATGATGAATTGTGATTGGGGCCTCTGAATGAAACTAGGGTTGTTATACAACTTGATGATCACTCTCAAATTCACCCTAAGGTATTGAGGGAGATAAAGCTAAGATATATTTGATTCAGTCTTTATTTTATCCTACTAATGTGCGTGAGATTCGTTATTTCTTAGGCCATGCAGGATTTTATAGTTGGTTTATTAAGGATTTTTCTAAGATAACCTCCCCATTATGTGAACTTCTTGAGAAAGATGTGTCCTTTGTATTTGATGATAATTGTAAGAACGCTTTTCATGAGTTGAGAAATTAGTTGACTTTAGCACATATTATTCAGGCTCCTATTTGGACTTTGCCTTTTGAGTTGATGTGTGATGCTAGTGATTTTGCCGTTGGGGCTGTTTTGGGACAAAAAGTTGAGAAGGCATCTCATGTGATCTATTATGCTTCTATGATGTTGAATGCGGCTCAGCGGAATTACACTACTACTTATTGGGTGCCAAGGTAGTAGTTTATAGTGATCATGAAGCACTCCACTATTTGATGACAAAGAAGGAAGCAAAGCCTCGATTGATTTGATGAATTCTACTTCTGACGGAATTAAATTTGGAAATCAAAGATAAGAAGGGAGCAGAGAATTTGGTAGCTGACCACCTAAGCAGAATTTACAGAACTGATGGTGGAGGAGAGCAACTAGAGAGGCTAGGAGAGTTCCCTGATGAAGAATTGATGCGAATTTTGACCTATCACCACTGCATAGACGGCGCCCACCACCTTTTCCACGGCGCTCGCCGCCCAGACGGTTTTTCGAGGTCCGATTTCTATGATGAGGATGATGAGGAGCCGTCTGCTTCCCTTATGGGTATTCAAACTAAGCAGCCTTGGTTTGCTGATATTGTTAATTACTTGGTGGATGGAATCTTTCCTTCCAATTGTCTAAAAGCTAAGAAGGACAAAACTCGGCACGATGCTCACTACTATGTTGGGGATGATCCTTTCCTGTGGAAGCACTATGCTGATAGAATTGTTCATCGATGTCTTCCAGACAATAAGGTAACTTCTGTTTTGAGATTTTGTCATTCAGATCCAAGCAGTGGACATTTTGGACCACAGAGGACGACTAGGAAAGTCCTGGAAGCGGGATTCTGGTGGCCGCATATCTTTCGCGATGCTCATGCTTTCTGCAGAACTTGTGACCGATGTTAGAAAACCGGAAATATCTCAAGCAAAAATGAGATGCCATTATTTTTTATCATGGTATTTGAGATCTTTGATGTCTGGGGTATCGATTTCATGAGACCCTTTTCTAGTTCATTTGGGAATGTCTACATCTTGCTTGCGGTTGATTATGTGTCTAAGTGGGTTGAGGCAAAGGTGACAAAGACTGATGATGCTCGCATAGTTGCTAGTTTCTTGAAGAGTTTGTTTGCTAGGTTTTGGATGCCTAGAGTTGTTATCAGAGATAGGGGAACTCATTTCTGCAACAAGATTGTCAGCGCCCTTTTGAGGAAGTACAACGTGACTCAGAAAGTCTCCACCGCCTATCATCCACAAACCAACGGACAGGCAGAATTGTCCAACAGAGAAGTGAAAAGGATTCAGGAGAAGATTGTTGCATCAAATCGGAATGACTGGAGTCTCAAACTAGAGGATGCTTTGTGGGCTTACCGTACTACTTATAAGACACCTATTGGGATGTCTCCATTTCACTTGGTTTAGGGAAAGCCTTGTCATTTACCAGTTGAGCTCGAGCACAAAGCATACTGGGCAGTCAAACAGACCAACATGGATTCATTTGAAGCAGAAGAATTGAGGAAGCTTCAACTTCAGGAGTTGGAAGAAATTCGCTTGGATGCTTATGAGAATGACATGATCTATAAGGACAACACTAAGGCTTGGCATGATAAGCACATCCTGCGAAAGGAATTCCGTCCAGGAGATAAGGTCCTATTGTATACATCGTGTCTTGCACTCTTTTCAGGAAAGCTCCACTCACGTTGGACAGGACCGTATACGGTGGTCCAAGTCTATCCCCATGGAGTAGTGGATGTGCGTAATGACAAGGAGGATAGAGTATTCAAGGTAAATGCCCACCGTCTCAAGAAGTACCACGAGAGTGTCTCTAGACAAGTATTGGAAGAGATGCACCTAGAAGACCCAACTTAGGAGGCCTAGAAGCTTATTGTGTCAAGCCAAAGACATAAAACAAAGGCGCTTTTTGGGAGGCAACCCAAGGTAAGTTCTTTGGTTTTCATTTTTTTCAAAAATTCTAGTTAGGTCTTTGGTCTTTCAAATTAAATAAAAAGATAGAGTTCCATATCAATAAGTGCTTTGGAGGAGTCTTACGGTTCTGCACAAGCGGCGCCCGCCGCCTAACCCACGACGCCCGCCACCACCCCAGTATGCCAAAGCTTGTTTTGTCTGACAATTGTTGCCACCATCGCCGCGATCAAGTAAGTTTCCTTTTCCCTCAGTTGATTTTATCGTAAATTTTGTTGTCTTTATTTGATTTTCATTGAGGACAATAAAAGATTTAAGTGTGGGGGAGGGGATAGTGAGTTAGGTCATGTTTAAATTCAGTTTCATGTTTATTTTTCTGCTATTTTATTGCATTAGAAAAAGAAAAAAAAAGTGAAAAATGTCAAAAATCCAAAAATTTCATGCATTGCATATATATGTTGTTATCCAAACACGCACCTTAGTTAGCGAAACTCTGCAATTTCTTTTGGCATGAACTTGTAAATCCTACGATAAGTTTGAAGTGCTTAGCCTTATTTCTTAAAATGTTTTTCTTATGGAGCATGATTGGTGATAGACGGTGTTTAGTCGCCTAAACCGTATCAAAATAAATTCGAACTTACTAACTAATGTAGTGAGATAAGCACGAGTCGATCTCACACAGAATCAAGTTATTTCTAAGTTAAGTCTATTTACCAATTAATAGAAAAGGGGGTTTTGGTGTGATGAGAATAAGAAATAAAATAAAATAAACTATAAACAAGTTAACGGAGATAACAATTAAAGGACTAGTTTCATCTACAAATATCCACTTTAATTTGACCGGTTGATCCTTGATTCTTCTTCAAGTTCTGTTTTCATCCTATTATTGTTCCTGTTCAGATCTTGTGTAAATTACTAGTCCTACGAGTCCTGGTAACCCTTACTAATTAGATAACCCTAACACGGTTAAGATTCAACCTAATAGTAGCATTAAGATTAAGGATTAACTAGGATACATGCAACACCAAGCTACGAGTCAGCATTCAACATGTAATTGATTCTCTACACACCAGTTTAGTCCTACGAGTCCTAAAAAGGCATGATTGCTACTATAGATTAAGGTTCGCTACGAGGAATCTACAAAATCCTAGCAATAATCTCAACTAGTTGTACGGGCTAGAAGAAATCAACAATACTCGCAAAAAAATCAATACGAATCAATAAGAATAGAATAAGAATAGAAATCTCGCAACTTTATCAAACTAAAGCTTCAATCCATAGACGAAACGGGAGAGTTTAGATCTCCATAAAAATAAGACAAAAACAATTAGGGTTAAAATTGAAACTAAAGTCGGCTACGGTGTACTTCCGTCTTTGCCGTGGGAGTGAATGTATATATAGTAGTATAACATAAATCTGATCCTAATCTATATATCTAAACTATCCTAATTTAAATAATAAATATAATCTAATCTAATTTATCTACTGAAATACCCAAAATAATACTCCGTATGAATATATAATATATCTAGTCTTCAAGCCGCATTTGCACAAGTAACTTGATGTCGGTCCACGCCCAGCCCACGTACGTCCTAACTCCAATTTGATTTCAAAAGTGACTTTAACTCTTAACGCAGCAATCAGGTATCAGCCCATCTTTCAATTTGCAATATAAACCCATAAATTATGATCAACATCCAAAATAATACGATCCAGTCCATAAATACCTGAAATATATAAAAAACACCAGTGTAGACTCCGAAAACTAAATAATACAAATTAAGCTACAAAACGTGTAAACATGCTCTAAATTAATATGCAAATCTATACTAAAAACATCACTAAAATAAACCCTATCAAACTACCCTATGCTTAGACTTTTGCTTGTCCCCAAGCAAACTAACTCAAAATGAAAGACAAGAGACTCAACGAAATTTCTATGAATGATCACTCATCAGTATGATTATCATGGCTATAGAAGTATTTATTACGTTAAGCTCAAAATAGTTAGGACACTATGAGACCCACATCAAACCTTTCATACTCATTGCTTTAAATTTCGATTAGGTTCAGGGGATGCTTGCATTCAGAATGTATTGAGCAATCAAATTCATTAAGCACATAAAGTCGTCATAAACACCCATAGATTACTAGGCCTTTTCTACTTCGGAGTTTCAATAAAGCTCTTATTTCTTTTTCTCTTTTTTTAAACACTTTTTCTTCCTCCTTGCGTGAATTTTATTCTCCACAAACAGGATTGGTTACTAACCGTATTTTTTTTTCTCAATTCTTATGAGTATCGAGTGAATTTTATCCTCCCCGAACATTTCTATCAAGCCTGGTTTATTGATGATTCTTTTCACTCGAGTGAATTTTATCCTCCCCGAGCGGTGTAAGTGAATTTTATTCTCCTTACACTCATCAACCCAATATACATATCAAACACATAAAAAAAATCACATCAAACAGGTAATCGAATTTACTAGTGCTTTTCATCAGGGGTTTAGACATATACAATAGAAATCATATAATTTTTTTAAAGATTGCTCTAAACTGAACATCCAACCAATAATCAAATTATAATTAAAGCTCATAATCCAGATTATCTATGGGAATCCCAGAAGTGTCGTTATTCAATTAAAGATCAATTTTATTAACTCTTAAGCCATGAAAAACCATATATCATCATCGAGGTCATACCAATCATAGAAACAATTTCCTATAACACAACTAAAATGAAAAACTAACAAAAAAAAAAAAAAACAAAGACTCAATAACATACTATGACCATGGGATAATTATCAAACATAAATATCTAAATTGCAACCTATAATGAAATGAAATGCATAACAAAAATTGAAAAATAACAAAAAAAAAAAAAACTAACATATAAATAAAATGCGGAGCTACACTTGAATTTCCCCCACCCCATGCTTAAAATCTTACTTTGTCCTCAAAGTAAAGAAAAGGAAAGAAAGGAGTAAGAGGAAACTCACAATGAAATCAGGCATTCTAACAATAGCTTTCAATTCAAGATGAGGTAGTTGTGTAGCCTCTTAACCGATCCTAAGCAACAATGTACTGGTTTTCACAACGAACAAAAACCAAATCAATCAAAGACAAGGAACTTCAAGAAACAAGCAGGAAAAATAAACCAATCGATCGATGTCATCACATTATTCTCTTGTGAGAACATTCATATTCCGCTGATCCATCCCCAACCATCATATGTCTGCATGTGAACATGACATTACAATCAGAAGAGAACAACAAATGAAACATTTGTTTGAAATAGCACTAAGGAATTAGATAAACCAAATATAAAGGAATTGCAACCACCTCCGGTTAGGAAATATGCTCTAGCTGAGACTTTTATCCAGCTTAGCACTTACACTATAGAATGTGAAAACTGAAGTAAAACAGAAAAATAGATAGAAGCACTCAGCATGAAGCAATGAGGCAGAACAGTGGCAATCACATCATCCACACATACATAACAATAATTGAGGAAACTTAAGATAGATGAAAAATGCTACAAATTAGTAACTGATTAGCTCTAGGAGTCAGCAAGTAATATTTATATCTCGTCTTGGTTAATTGATTCATAGTAAGTAATTTTTTTTATGTTGGCAAGTCAATATCTAGCTCACTGGCGTGAAGGAATTTATCTGAAGCATTATTTTTGTCTATAAATGAGGACTAGTTTCAAACTAGCATGAATGTACAACCCTGCTTTATAGTTTAAGCACAATATGCTTAAGCATCAAAATTTCAAGGACGCTTAAAGAAGAAGAAAGAAGATCTACAGAATACACTGCAAGTCTGCAATAGAAAAAACTACAAGCAATCTAAAGTTACAAGATAACTTCACATAAACATGTTTGAATTGAGAATGCTTACCTTCATGTTATAGTCACATCCATATGTGTAGTGAATAATGTACCTATCTTTAATTTCCAGGTCCCATGGTGGCTGAAAATCAGCGTTGAACACAGTTTCTACGAGCATACTGTAAAAAAAAAGGCCGATTTCAGTTCGTTTTCTTTCAATAATTGATGACATAAAAGGAAAAAAGAATAAATAAATGACACTTTTTTTTATATCACAAATCAAGATAAGTCATGAAAACAAAGACATTATCACAAATAAATGCCAATAAGGAATACTTCCTTCCTATCAAGGTAGAAAGATAACACACAAGGATAATACTATAACAAGTAATATGAAAACATAGGTACAAATTACACAATTTAGAAGAAAAAAATCTCAAAAAAAAAAGACAGTGAGCAGGAAAAATCAACAACTCTCCTGGGAGGAAGACTTTACAGTGAGAAAACACATATGCTCGATATGGACCGAAGATGAGTGTGCAGCTGCAAAACCATTCCAAAAACCATAAAAATCAGCCATTAAAGACACAATTACCCACAAACTCAAAAAAGAAAACAAATACATAAGAAATAATCAGCTGTGCAGCTGAAAAAACAGATAGAGAAGCATAAGAACAAAATAAAACACAAATTTCAGCACAAATGAACAAGATCATATGAACCCATTTTTATTCATAAGAAAATCAAAATTATACACAAATTTGCTTTCAATTGTCTTCCTGAATGCCTCAATATTCTCTCTTTTTAACAGTGACCAATTTCGCACCAAGAGTCCTAAACTGGATAGAATCCAGTAGTGTCTAGTGGAGAGTTTGCTGCTGAAATTCAGATTGAGAATCCTTCATAAATAACTTCTCTGTGATTGCAACCTAATGTATTCGCCCTCTTAGATCATTTTAGATGGTTTTGATGTTCAGTTAGGAGAAACCCTTCATATGCTTCTTTCTACAACCCATTGTTTAGTTAGCTTTTAGGAGTGTCCTCATTGGAAGTTTGTACAGATATCAGTATAGAACTTTCATTTGGGATTTACAAAGAATGCTGAAATTCAGCAACCATCAGCAACAAACAACAAGGCACAATATCAGATGCAAACAACAACAAACCCTAGATCTACAAAACAAAAATCGCATCAAACAACAACAAAAATCGCACAGTCTGAAGCCCAGATTTCCAACAAGCCATAGATTGAAGCAGAGAAAGAGAAAGGAGAGAAGGAGAAGCGTACCTGTTGAGCGCAGAGAAGAGCGAACAGAGAAGGGAAGGATGGAGATATCACGCAATACCGGCCAAAAATTCAGTATATCACTTTGGGCTGAGTTTGAAGAACCCTAATTCGAAAAAAAAAATAAAAAAATGGAAGAACGATATTACCTTCAAATTCCGTCAATTGAAGGTTATAATTAGTAAACTGAAGATTGTGATTTACCTTAGACCTTGGAAAACTTGTAACTGAACATCCCTCTTCACTAGTGTGCCCTTCCCGGTAGATCTGGCGAGGGTGACCCGAGAGAGAGGAATGGCCATGGCGACCAAAGGAGGAGACGACGAGGTTGGGGTGGTGCCGGCACGAGCGACGATGAGGGATGGCAACCGGAGTCGCGGATTGCCTCTCTGTATGATTCACAGATTTGGGGGAGTGAATTGGGAGAGGAGAGAGATAGAGAGCGGCAGTAGTTCTGTAGAAGAGAGAATGAATTTAGGTTATAGCTTCTTATTCTTTTCCCTTTTACCGCTCAATAATTTGGCCCAAATTTTTGGACTAAAAAAAATTGCCCCAATTTTATGACATTTTGAAAACGCCATAAATTTGACGACGTTTTAAAAACGCCATAAATTTGAGTTCATAAATTTTAGTTTTAATAAAATGGCGTTTTGTAAACGCCATAAATAAATTGTATTATATAAATTCATGACGTTTTTTAGTTAAAAGTCATAAAAAGGTATCTTTAATGGCATTTTTAGGAAAACGTCATCTTTTAAATGTCATAGATAACACCATATGTAGTAGTGATACTTCTATGCTTTGATCGCTAAATACATGCTATGATGTTTATTCGCTTGATCATGTGTTCATTCCAATTGATGTTGCTTTTGATTAAGGCCATTGCATGAATATTGATGAACTCGTAGGTATAGGTTGCTTTCTATTATTTTGCTTGAGGACAAGAAAGTGCTTAAGTGTGGAGGAGTTTGATAATGCGTATTTTAGATAGACATTATAGATGGTTTTAGATGCATTTAGAGTATGTTTCTTGTGTGTTTTATAGCTTATTCATATTCTTGATCATTTGGCATTCGAAGTTCAGAATCTACGGTTTTTAGTGTTGATTAGTAGGTCTTATGATTCGGACTTGAAAGGTGGAGAAAACTTGGAGCAAATGGACAAAATAAGAGCTAAGAATGAAGGTTTTCTACTTTGGTATGACTCACTAAATCTCTTTGAGTTCGCCTACAATTCGGAGACATGGTTGGTTGATTTGTGAGACTTGAATTCTATGTTATTCCAATGATTAATTCATTACCTTTGCGTTGATTTTGTGTTGTTGATTCTACTTTGATTCGCATCCTTGATAGAATTGCTTCGTGCTAGGGTTTAAATTATTTCGCAAGAGAAATTGCGCCTTTTATAGCAACCACAAGCAAGTGATTACGCGAGGATGATCTTGATTGTGTAGGGTAATGACAGTTTGGGCGACCATTCTGCCTAGATCTTTGTGAATTTGTGCTATTTGTATGTTAAATCCTACAAGGTTAGGGTTTTGCCTATAGATGTAAGGGGTTGTCATCTCTGCAAAGAGTGTCAATCCATATAAACCAAAGCCGGATTAATCCAAATAATTAGAATAACTAGAAAGAGGGCCAAGGATCAATAAACCAACCATTGTTGAGAATTTGTAGGTGAAACTACTTCATCCCTGTTGTTATTAATCAATCACCATTCCTACTTTTACTTTATTTGTTTGCTTCAATCATCTCAATTCCCTTCAATTTCATTACTTTTGTTATCAATTTGAGTAGACAAGAAAAGGTATTCTCTCTATGGGTTTGACCCCTTACTTATCCGCTATACTAGTTTACTAGTTTAGTTTATTTGTTTGGATTATTATTTTTAGCGAGGTGAAACACACGACATTTCATCCCACCAAAGCTCTCAGCTATAGTTTTATCCCCGGAATTCAACATCCAACAACGGACCATAAAGTCAGCCCTGATCCATCTTTGCAAACTTGCAGAGCCGTCATCTGGTTTCATACAAGTTCCATTGACAAATCCCAGTTTATACTTAGCTCCCAATGCCATAGTTACCCCTCTACTCCATGTCATGTAGTTTGAACCATTAAACGGAATACCAACCAATTGAGCACCTTGATGATCAGAATTAGAGAGATAGAGAGGATCATTGATGTTACCTTGGTTTCCTTCCCCTGACCTTGACGTCGAGTCATCATTTCCAGAAAACATTGTTGATGAAGAACGAGAAAAGAAGCTCCCAAATCACACCGTTTACTCTGATACCATGTGAAGATCTAGATCCAATATGTTCTAATGATAGAAATGTCACAGAACAATCAAAATCCAAGAAAAAATAAAGCAAAATCAATGAGCATTCATGCTCTTCATTCAATGATAAAAAACGGTAAAGTCTCAACCACAAGTAGCTAAAGATGGCATTTATTGATCCCCAAAACCCTACCTATCACACTCACAATCATCCGCTTAAATAGTTGTCCAAAACCACGTGAGTGTCTTGTGCAAGAGGAGCTTATTACAAAGGGCAAGGAAAGAGAGAAAATAACATGATTGCCATTCTCATAAGAGAGATGGACAATGTGGCTAAGACAAAATGAAATAAAGACTTAAATTAGAAATGCCATATTTCCATATCCCCCCTCAAGTTGGACTTGGTAAAAAGCCAACAAGACCCAACTTGAGAGCAAAGAAGTTGTGTTGCTTCTCCCCAGGAGGCTTGGTCAAGATGTCAACTAACTGCACTCATGTCCGGACATGTTGAGGATATACCAATCCATCTATTAAATGTTGTCAGATAAAGTGAAAATCTATCTTTAGGTGCTTAGTCCTCTCATGGAATACAAGATTCTCAGCAATATGGATTACAATTTTATTGTCACAATAGAGAGGAGTACTTTAGAGCTTACTCCAAAAAATTTAGCCTATTTCACCTATTTGAGATTTCATTAGTGGAGTACTAAACTAATCCAATAACATGATATATTTTTGTTCTTCAAATTTATAATTTCTTACCAAATTGCTTATCCAAAAAAAAAATTGTCCAAATGTCAAAATAAGTAATATAATTTTTCATTTAAAACTCAATATAATCTTGGTTTTTTTATAAGAAGTATAAGGTAATTAATATATGTCTAATTTTAAAACTTTTCTAACTTTTCACACAAGCATATTATATGCTCTCTCCTCTCTCTAGTTTTCTAGAGAGAGGGAGTTCAACCCTAGATCCGGCTGAACCACCCCGGCTTCGGTTGTTTTGCTTTGGCTTCGGCCACTCCACCCTGGTCTCCGACCACATTCAATCCGATTTGGAGTCTCCTTGATTTTGTCTCACCGTTTTTCGGATGTACTTCGGAAACGTGAAAACCCTTCCCCATTGTCGGATTTCGAACTAATCCTAAAATCAAGATGGGGCTTTTTCTGATTTTGGGTTACTGCCACCACTTCTGCAATCTCCAGGTTCTTCTACCTGGTTTCATCCCCCCACTGAGCCTTGGCTTGTCCCTCAGTGTCACCAACTTGTTGTCGGGTCCGGGCCCCATCGGCGGCGCTGGTTTCCACCCTCCTCCTACCTTGCTGTCCCGATGTCCTTGCGCTCTACGACTTCCCAGTTCTTCGGGTTTTTCTTCGTGGTTCCCGATGTTGATGCCTAAGTGAACCCTCTTTCCCCAATCCCTTTTTTTTGACCTCATCGCCCTTTGGTTCTCGAATTCAGTCAGTCCTGATGTGGGGTGGTGTGGTGTGATATCTCCATTTCCCTCCTCTACATCTTCTTTGCCGTCATTAGCTGCTCGACGCACATTTCTTTTTCAACGTCGCCAGGTGCTCCACCACCGTCTCCCCGGCCTCCAATCGGTGTTGCCATCCGATTCTACTCCTTAATTTCGCCTCTCGACGACATCCTTTTCCCTCCCCGAACCCCTCTGGTTTATCTTCCACCCCGTTCTGGCCCTTGCTCTGCCGTCACCCTCTCATCATCTCCACCCAAAGTTTGCTTTTTTGGGCTTGGTGTTTGTGCGTTCTTCAGCATTGGCCCTCAGGCTCCTCCTTGGGCCCAAAGTTTTCTTTTTTGGGCTTGGTGTTTGTGCTTTTGGCCCAAGGATTTGTCTTGGGCCCAAAGCAGCCCAAATTGGGAATAATAATTTAAAAAAAACGAAATGGATAACGATATTTAATATTTATATATATTTATATAAACATTGATTAAAATCCCGCAAGGTATCAAACCCCGCTTGTATGGGCGTGTCCTAAATCCCGTTAAGGTTGATTAAATCTCGATAGGGTTTTTGGGTGCTCTTACTCAGACGGTGTGAGGCTCTGCAGTCAGGTAACTTGGTGATCTCCTCGATGAATTTGGTTCTGGTTGTCGAAGTCGGGATATGTTGGGGTCGTACGTGGAAGTGTGTATCGTGGTGTCTCCTCTACTCGGGTTGACTGCTTCCCTGGAGTTTCGTTCTCATTTCCCACAGGATGATCGGGTCCTGATGTATCGCTGGCCTATGGTTCTACTTCAGTGTGGGCTTGGCTTCGTCTGTCATCTTCGTCCTTATCAGGTTTGATTTAGATATGCTTAGTTTGGTTTATTTGTAGAGTGCGTGTATCTAAGTCTGCACCGTTATGTATTGTTGTATGTTTGATTTAAGACGGTTCTACCGTCTGCCGGCTTGTCCGACCTTCGAGTTTCAGATATGTCTGAACTCGAATTCTTACATAATAAAAAAAAATTAGGGCTATTATATGCGTGGAGTAGCTCAAACTCAGCGCTTGAACTCGATAAAAGCTCGGCTCGAGCTCGTTCATTTTCTAAACAAGTCGAGTATGAGCACATTTTGAAGCTCGATTCAAAGCTTGACTCGTTCAGTTTAAACTCGAATAGCTCGAATTTTGTAAAATTTTCTTTAAATGTTCGACTATGTTTTGAGCAAATAGAACTGTGTTTAGTGTTCGAAAAAAGCTCGATTCGAGCTTGTTCGTTAATTAAACGGACCGAATATGAGCACATTTTTAAGCTTGAGCCTAAATTTAGGCTCGGTTTGAGCTCGACTCGTTTCTAAACGAGCTAAATATAAATAATCAATACTCGACTCATTTGGTTCGAATAACAACCATATAATTCCCTACTATATGTAATAAAAAGCTACCAAATGAAACATAAGCCTTATTATTTAGGGCTTGCTACTACCCATTGTAGTCCGAATGCAGCTACACCTTGATAACGTGCAGTGGCAAATTAAATTGTAGTGATTGACCACTAACCCTATTAAATGACGAATTATATATAATATGTGAGAATCTTAAACTTGTCATTTCAAAATACTGTATGCTCTAAATCTTACGTTAAGAAAAATGGGGAAAAAAATAAAAAGAGATAAGACCAGACGTGTTTTGTGGTGTGTCGAGTCGATGGCGCGCGCCTTCTTAGCAACTTCGCAGCCTTAATCCCAGCATGTTGAGTTGCTGACATTCATTATGATTTATCACATTATACTATTTGATTAATTAATATTCCAATTAATTAATTAATGTATTTTAATGCATGTTGCTTATGCATATGTATGGAGTATGGACACTTATGTAGACAATATATAATCATGATTAGCAACTACGGGATCGGTGTCCACACGTACGTACTTGCAATTTCTATATACTACCTACATAATATTCCACTTATCTTAATAGCAGTTCCACTTGACATTATATCTTAAGACAGATTAGTCAAGTAATATCACTAGGCCAAAAAACCCATTTTACATTGGGTGAAAAAGACTATTTACATCGGACTTGAACCGATGTACGGGTTGGTGTAGTAACAAGTGTTTGTGGGCGGAACAGATGTATAAAGTGTTTTTACACCGGTTATCACCAGATAAGCTAGAGAGAGGTCGTGTGCGGGTCCATGTACGGGAGACATGAACAACACATAAATTCAACGAGGTTTTATCTCAAAACCAATTGGTAATAGGAGACGTAGCTAGCAAAGGCCACTAAACTTATATTTTGTTCATGATATCTCAATATTACAACCCCATATTTCAAAAATAGGCCAGATATCCAAATCGAACCACTCTAATACCATGAACTTCAGCGGGTCAATAATATGGAGGTCCACACGTTGTATGTTCAGGTCTCATATAAAATTCTAATGAGTTTACATCTTAAAAATAATTGAGGACAGAAGGAGTATCCCACCAACATTATATCTTATGACTCGAATTAATCTCATCTTTTAGTGTGAGATGCATGTATTCCAACAGAATGCAACATGATAAAATGGTATGATTTTAGAAATGAAATCAAATGATGGGATTAATTCGAGTCTTACCATTTTATCATGTTGCATTGTGTTGGAATCAACTCGTGTAGACCCAATTCAGCCTTGATCCATCCTGAATATATGGATGAAAACCCAAATAAATAGATAAATAAGTGGATGATGGATTAATGGATGATGGATCGAGTCGGATATGGATGAAGGGATGTCTAATCCATCACCAGATCCACTAAAATTGTTTATTATATGAAACTTGATCATATCTTTTATGCATCTTATTTATTATATGTATGTTGATTTGATAGTTTGAGTTTTTTCGTTTGTGTAAGTTGATAAGTACTTTAAATTTAATATATTAAAATTTTATTTATTTTTTGAAAATTTTATTTTATTTTCATTTTGAAAATTACGATTGATGTTTCATGAAATTTCACATTCATATATATTGTACCCGGTCCACCTAATAACCTGCGGATGATGAATGAATATGATATGATTGCAAGGGCTAGTGGATGATGGGTGGATCAGATGAAAGAAATTTCTTAATGGATCGGGTGATGGAATAGGTATATCCACCCATAACCCAATCCATTTTCATCTCATCAATCAATACATAATACTAAAGGAGAAGTCGCCTAAGTCATGTGGCGGCTTCTCCCTTAAAGTAGGGTTTTTTAGTTAATAATTAATAATTAATTTATTTTGTATAATCTAATTAAAAAATAAATATATTATCTATTTCTATTAATTCCTTATAAATACCAAATCGGTTGAGATGTTCTCGATATTATGGTAATTGGTTAGTTTAGATATTCACTAGATAAGATTAAATTAAAATTATATTTATTTTTTAATATAATTATATAGATATGAGTTTATCTGTTCGAATTTTTAGGATTTTAGTTTTAACCGTAACTTTCTAGATAATCTATGTTCTTCTTCTCACTTTTCTGTTTTTTTCTGATTGATACATATCACATTATCACCCATTGACAGCTTGATGATAATGCTCTCTAATTTTTTTTTTACTTCGTAGTAATTTTTACAATTTTAAAACACAAATGCAATCTCAAAACTGCCATCTTGAGATTTTCATTGTTTTGCCCTATTAATATCTTTCATTTGCTCCGTGATCTCCTAATTAGTATTCGATTTAATGTAAAACGGTGGTTTAGATAGAGCTTGGTGCAATACCACATAGTATACAAACTCAAAATTGATTCATTCATTTAATTTTGAACAATATCTATGTAGATTAAAAGATGTGACTGAATCTCATGGGTCCTATTGTTTAGCTAATGTATCTTTAATTATTTTTATTTATTTCTTCTTCTTATCAGTTTGTTAGAGAAAATATTTTTGTGATTTTTTTTTATACGGGTGTTTTCCACCACATGCTATATCAAAAAATTCAAATCCCTATTGATTTTTGTATGCAAGATGATTATCTCCATATGTATTTTGGATGGTTACGAGTAATGGTTACACACTTACACGTATCGGTATCGATGAAGAAATGATTTTATACTTTTCAATTTTAATTACATTAGAAGTTGATGGTTGGAAAAAAGATTGACGTATCAAAGAACCACATGGTACTAAACTAGTATTAGAAATGAAATCAAATGATTTAAAAATCATATCGAAAATTTATCAAACAGTTGAAACGTATACGGTGAGAATAATCAAACAATGATTCGAAAGTAAGAAATATATTGCATTGCTCAAAAAAAAAAAAGAAATATATTGCCATAGAAATGAAATCAAATGAAAAGCATAAATAAGGAAATGGAGGAACTGTTTAGAACGCCCAAAAAGAGGAAGAGGATAGAGGATAGAGGATAGTGAATCAGTGATTAGGTTGGGACCCGTTTGGGGACACTCTTCAAAGCTAACCTCTTGAATCTTGATTAGTTGATTAGTTGATTGTGTTGTGTTGTGTTGGATCGTGGTGGACCTACTTTCTCATTTGTAACTTTGTCTGCCAACATCCACATGTTCTCTCCTTTTATTTTATACTACACTGCAAGATAGTACATTTATATTATTTTCTATTTTATAATTCTCACTCCCCATTTATGTATTTTGTTCTTCGTTAATTCTTTTTAATAAGTTACAATATGTTACTCGTTACTCCATCCTTTCAAAAAATTTAAAAAAAAATGAAGCATTTTTACTTCTTTTTTGGGTATTTTTAAGTAAAACAATATATAAAATATTAATGTTTTTATATATAATTTTATATGTATGAAATAATATCAAAATCAAGATTTTATATAGTTTTTAACTCTTAAAAATGTTAAAACACTTATATTTTTTAAGTTTTAAATTAAATTATTGAATTTTGCGTTAATCAATTTTCGAACAAGTCTCGAATACTAACGAAGGGAGTTTTATTTGATAATATATCATTAAAATAATTTAAAATTTTCTGTTCATAAACTATATATAAATCATACCCACTTAATTAAAAATGGGTTAAGGTTCCGTTTAAGAAATTAAATAATAATATCTAAAGGTAGATGTCTTTAGTAAAACTACTCAATATATTGATCACTCAATCGAAATGGTAAACACTACGAGCATAACATAAATGGTTGAAGATAATTATTCTCGTCTCTAAATGTCTAAAAAAATTAGACGGATTTATATTTATAAATAAGAATTCATTTAGACATAATTTCCCTTAATTTTAAATTTTTTTTTTTGGAAGCAGGATAAAGATTAGGAAAGTCGCTGAAGACCTGGCTTCTTCCCTAGCGCGTCCGAGCGGATAAGAACACGGAGTTACGAATCATCAGTGATGCTATCCTCGGCAGGGGAACTGTGAGCAAGACGAGCAATCTTGTCAGCCACAACATTAGAATTCCTGAAAATATGAAATATCATGAAATATCATATTATAGTTTTTTTTTTTTTTTTAAAGAGTGGGTATCATGAAATATCATATTATAGAATATTTTTAAAATTCATGAAGCAATATTGTATTTTTATTGAGGTTTATTTAACTAGAAATTTTGAAACATAGTTAATTTTTTTTAGGGTGTCACTATATACACCACAAATCCGGATTAAGGATTTGCACGTCCTTAAAGACGTGCAAGTCTGGGACGGTGCACGTCCGCTAAAAATGTCTTGCACGTCCTTAACAACGTGCAAGCATTGCACGTTCTTAAGGACGTGCAATGCTTGTACGTTATTAAGGACGTGCAAACCCTAGTTAGGGTTTTGCGTTTAGGGTTTAGGGTTTAGGGTTAGGGTTTAGGTTTTCCGGCGATTTTTTAATGTTAATTGATAAAATTGTGTTTAGCTAGTGGATTTGAAAGATTTAGGGTCAAATTAAACAGAACACAACAATTGTAAAAGGTTTTCATTCGGATAATATGCGAATAACGTTACAAGGAACGGAAAAAAAGGTTTACATTCATAATTTTAATAAAGTTGTGGAATACAATCTAGGAAAATAGTAAAGGACGGCCGGACTCGGCACGCAAGGCTCTAAATCTCTCAATCTGAGCTTGAAACGGAGCATCCCATCCTTCGACGCTCAGATGATGATGTTCGACCCATTCTAGTGGAGGCGGCGGAAGAGGAGCGTTAGGACGCAACCAGATCTATGAGAACAAAAATTTAGAGTTAGAGTATTGACATATGTATGAAAAACATGAATAGGTAATAAAAAAGACGTTTGAAGTCGTAGCGCGGCAAAATGGTCTTGGTTTCCGATGCAGGCAACACCAAGAGTTGCTGATTGGGGAGGGTTGTTAGCAGATGAGGAGACATGTGAACGGATGATGCCAAGCTAGGACGACGAGAGGAATCTGATATACCGTCGCAAATACTAAACCCATGATGGGTAGCTCTATCCACCGTCTCCTATCACCATGTGTGGCTCCGGCCCATCTCTGGTAGTCGACGAACTGCTGGAATGGGTACTCTCCCGAATAAAAACCGGCGTACAGATCGGCGTGATCCTCCAAGTGATTGCATAGTAACGTTTTGAGTTCCGGGAAAGCAGTCTCGCCGATCGGTGATGTCAAAGCCGCCAAAGCACGGTAGCCACAATGACCATCTCCAACAGTGTCCCTCACCGTCTGAATATGACCGAGCATGAAGGGATCAACGTTGTTTCGACCCCAGTTGAACCCGCCGAACACATCATCACGTCCACGTCGAGCTGAGGTCGCTTGTGGACGGGGCCGAGCAGCATTTCGAGCAGCACGCGCTTCTTCTCTCTCCAACCTTTCCCTTACCTCCTCGTATGGCAACGGGTTGGTTCTGCAGGCATTCCTCGACCCCCGAGGCCTCCCCTTCCTTTGGACGCTTGCTGATGAGGGTGGGTGCAGCTCATCCTCGCATGCAGCGTTGGAAGCCGTGTATGAAGATGACAGCTCATACGGCAGTGGGGTGTCGTCGAGGTCAGTCCATGTCAAATCCATCCAGAACGGGTGGATGTCCTCGGCAGGTATCGGAGTACCAGAGTTGACGTATGCCTGAATCTCATGGACACAAGGGATCCCGTAACAAACCCTCCAATGTCGGTCCGTGCATACCGGAGGAACCTTTTGGTTCACGACGTCCTGCCACATCTTGTACAGATAATCGAAACACTTTTTGGAGATTAAAGTCTTTACCTCATCGAAAAGGTTGACTTTATACACCGTTGTTGGCCATTTGAAGCGGTCGATCTCCAAAGCAGTTTGCAGCTCATGCAGTTGACAATCCTTGACTCTATGGATTGCATCGATCACGATGCGGAAGCCAAACCGTACTATGCTCCTGCTGTATGGAAGCCAAACCGACTCCAAATACGCCACCACACCTGGGAATGGGTGCCATGCAGCTCGTAGCGCCCGACGACGTCGGTTGAATGATTCCTCTGACCTCGATTCGAACAGCCCCCAACAGTTGCCCTTAAAGATGCCAGCGTGGTTTAAATTCTTCGTGATCTTTAGAGCTGCTTCCTCACATCTTCTCGTCACGTGTAACCAACAAAGGAGATGCTGGACGTCGGGGAAGACAACATTCAGTGCCACCAAGAGACCTAGCTCTCGATCAGTCATGATAGCTTGAGGCTGAACCGTCCCAAGCAAGATCTGAAGTTGTCGCAACACCCATGCGTATGTGTCTTCGTTCTCTTGCGACATGAAGGCATAGGCGATGCAGTAAGCATTGCCTGAGCGTGTGAACCCGACCACCTCGCACAAAGGAATCCCATATCTGCAAGTGTAAATATGTTACATATAAAATACTTTATAATTGGCTATATGTGCAATAATGTAATCGTAATTAAGTAACTTACGCATTTGTTTTGTATGTGTTGTCCATTATGATGACGTAATGGAACCTTCGGAGAAGGCGTATCCCGTCGGGATGCGCCAGGAAGAGGTCGCTCAAGACGTTGTCGTCATCCGGATGTCGTCTGAAGTCGTAGTAGTACCTTCTTTCACGCAGATGGTGCAAGGTATCCTGGGTCATCGTCCGACTACCTCTTTCTTCGGCGACCATCATGGCGAGCGTGTTGGTAAGGCTCTTCCTTGACGTGACGCTGGTATCATCCAACTGCCTCAATCCGTACCCAATGGATTTTGGAGGAATGCCAACTTCCTTCATCCACCTCGCCATCTTCTTTTCCCCCTCTGTCATCTGTCCGGCGATGGCGTGACCCTTCAAGCTCGTGGAAAGCCCGTGGTTATGAACACCATGGGTTACCGTCATGCGCCACTGACCCGGCGGAGCTTCGTGTCCGTGTAGAGAGAATGGACAACCACTTATCTTCGACTGCATGCTCCGGAGCTTCCTCCCGCGTGGTCGGTACTCCCCAAACTGCTCGCAAGCAAGGAGAACCCCGCCTGGACGATTCGACGCCCTTGTCCAAGACCGCTTGATTACTAAAAATCATGTAGTGTCTCCGACCCAAGTCCTTGAAATGCGTAACCATTTCGTCATGGTCATTCCAAACCCTTGGGTCCGAGAACTCAGACGTAAAGTCTCGAAACTGTATTCACATAATTGGAAATATGAACAAAACGGAAGGAATACGAAATAAGTTGACTCTACGAAACCTATCCGTACCTGGGATACTTGGAGACGAGGATTGCTTTGCGGATCGGCCATAACGATTCTAACGGCGAAAGAATATATCGAAAGAAGTCGGACTTTGTTTTGGAGTGCAGAATGAAGATGTCCCGCAGCTCCCGCATCTTCTTCAGCTTCGCGTCGTCCTTCATGCGCGTTGGCTGCTTCGGACCGATGAACTTCGCGTAGAAGCGAGGGTCATCCTTCCTAGCCGGGTCGCTGGACAAATCATCTCGGAAGCGAGGGAAGTACGCCCATATCCAAGCCTTGACACAAAAAAGTATGTTGTTAGCATATAATTTAAATATTTGTAAACTGAAACCCTAATTCAACGGTCTCGTACATGTACGATCGGCGTGCAGCTGTCTATCCCCTTCGCACCTGAGCGGGTAGCCTCGCCTAGGCCCCTGTAGAGACATGCGAGGGCACCTGCAGCCCATGCAAGGGTGGCCGTCCGTGGGATGTCCCAAATGAGGCCGAATATCCTCCATGGGATCCGGCTCTGCGACTTGTCCACAAACAAATTCGCAGCGAGAGCGATGGCCATGTAGGTCCTATGCAGAAACAGACGATGTGCAGGCTCATCCCCAGGCTGCCCCCCTCCCACATGCGTGCGCAGCCGAATCTGCTCAGGATTAGCCGCGGCCTCTGGGTCACCGTCGGGGGCGGGGACGACGAGCGGCCCGTGTCTCTGCTGCCATTGTGTAGTAAACCCAGTCACTAGAGGGCCGCCAGCGTGTCTGTACGACTTCAGAGTCGCAGGGGTGAGCTGGTAGTACTCCGCGATGGCGGGGACCAAAGCGGCCGCGGGAAGATGTGATGTGCAGGGCTGGCCATCAATCGGAAGTCCCATCAAACAGGCAACATCGTGGAGCGTGATGGTCATCTCGCCCCATGGAAAGTGGAAGGAGCTGGTCTCCGGGTGCCAATGCTCCAAAAAGGTCGTGTAGGTGAACTCGTCCACACACTGCCAGTGGAGGGACCTGAGCTGGGGGATGCCGGATGGGAGCAGATCCTGCACCCAGGTCCCCGGGCCCTCAAATATGTAGGGCTCGAAAGGCAGCAAGTGAGTCGCTCGGTGGTGGAACTTCAGCAGCGGCAGCTCCACCGTAGGATCTCTCCACACCTGATACGCACGGTGATGCATGTACGACAGAAGCAGCTCTCCCGGCGGCAACAAAGGCTCTACCTGTGGGCCCCCCTGGCCCTGAGCCTGCCCCTCCTGACCGTCGTCAGCCTCCTCAACGACGTCAGGGATCACATCATCTGCAGAGCCCAAGGAGATCGCCGTTGGTGTGGTGGAGGTCGAAGGCTCGGGCTCGTGTGTGCCGGATGTAGAAGCCTCTGGCGGCACGGCTGAAGCAGAAGTCTCCGGAACGGATGAAGAAGATGCCTCCGGGATGGTGGGTGGAACCCGAGTAGGAGGTCTACCCATGTCGGCCCGTCGCCCAGCGACTACGTCGGTGATGCAGCTACTCAAAACCTCAGGGGGCTCTAAAGAAGGCTGCAACCCCATCATCGCATCGCCAGAAGGATCCCAAGGTGGCATACCCGACCAGAAGGTGTCGTGCTCGTCGGCCGGGGGGGTCCCCATCGACTGTTGGTACCGCTCTGCCGACGCGAGCAGATCGTCGACTGTGGCTGTCGAACTGTCCGGTATCGTCCTCTCTGTAATCTGGCTGACCGCTGCCCAGTTGGCGAACGTAACAGGCCGGAGGGTACCGTCCCCCCTCATGAGCCTCCCTGCATGTTATTATGAAATGTATTTTATTATAATTTATTATATTATAATTTAATATAATTTATTATATTTTAATGTTTTTATTTTCTTTAAATTTATATTTATTTCTATGTATTTTATTATATTTTAATGTTTTTATTTTCTTTCAATTTCAATTTATTTTTATGTATTTTATTATAATTTATTATATTTTAATGTTTTTATTTTCTTTAAATTTAAATTTATTTCTATGTATTTTATTATATTTTAATTTTTTATTTTCTTTCAATTTCAATTTATTTTTATGTATTTTATTATAATTTATTATATTTTAATGTTTTTATTTTCTGTAAATTTATTTCTATGTATTTTATTATATTTTAATGTTTTTAATTTCTTTCAATTTCAATTTATTTTTATGTATTTTATTATAATTTATTATATTTTAATGTTTTTATTTTCTGTAAATTTAAATTTATTTCTATGTATTTTATTATATTTTAATGTTTTTATTTTCTTTCAATTTCAATTTATTTTTATGTATTTTATTATAATTTATTATATTTTAATGTTTTTATTTTCTTTAAATTTAAATTTATTTCTATGTATTTTATTATATTTTAATGTTTTTATTGTCTTTCAATTAGAATTTATTTTAATTTATTATAATTTATTTTATTAAATTTTAATATTTTTATTTTAATTTATTTTAATGTCTTTTAATATATTGTAATAAGTTTTAATATCTTGTAATATATATTAATCGTTTTTTTTGTTTTTCCATTAAAACTATCAAAATATATAAACTATATACTATCTTTCAAACTATATACTAAAACTATATAATATATCAAATTATATAGTATCTATCAAACTATATACTAAACTAATTATAATCTTTCAAATTATATTATATATTAAAATCTAAACTATAATATAAAACTATAAAAATAAATCAAACAAAATAAATAAATCAAAAAACATACTGGTGGTGTCGGGACCGGCGAAACCTCAATAGTCCGCCGCTTCCGCGGCGGTTCCGCCTCCGCCACTCCGCCGCCATCACCACCACCACCACCACCAGACGCCGCCATCACTGCCGGCGATGCGTCTCCACCGCCACCACCGTCACCACCACCACCCTCCTCAACCTCCATGGGCGCCGCCCCACAACCACCCCCGGCCCTCCTCCCCTGGCCACCTGCTCCACCGCCCCTCCACCAACCTCCTCAGCCACCACCACCTCCTCTCTCTCTAGCTCCATCTCTCTGTCTCGATCTCTTTCTCTTTCTCTCTCTCCGGCGACCTCTCTCTCTCTCTCTCTCGCTCTCTCTCGCTCTCGATTTCTCTCCGGCGACCTCTCTTCTCTTTCTCTCTCGCTCTCGCTCTGAACTCTGACGAAGAAGGAACGAAGATGAAGAGGCACGTCCTCTTCGCCTTTTAGAAGACGGACTTGCACGTCCTTAGGGACGTGCTTGCACGTCTTGCTTCGGGTGGCTCTCACCCTGCTTGCACATCCTTAGCGACGTGCAAGCACGTCCTTAAGGACGTGGGGATTTGCGGTGTATATAGCCGAAACGTTTTTTTAATACGAGGACACAACTCATCTTTGATGTAATATACTCTAGAGCATCTGATCCAACCGATAAGAAACACAATGTAAACTAACTCGTGTCGACCAACGTGATCGAATGGTAAAAAATAATATGAGACTTAATTTTTCACTGAAGCAGAGGGTAAGCATCAGACACGTAATTAGGGGTGGACTGACGTTCGCTCCAATCCGCCCCGTTTTTTTTTAAAAAAAAAAGGGAAAAAAGGGGGGGAAATTAATAATAAAAAAAATATGTATTCTTAAGGCCTTGGTTGGTTAGCAATTAAAAAACTCAGGAAATAGGGAACCAATCTGTGTTTGTTTGGTATTTTTAAATTTCAAAACCCCGTGAATTCAACTTCCTGAGAAGTTAAATTCCTTCAATTCGGAGAAAGTTCACTTACCTAGTCTCCCCTAGGTAAGTTCAATTTCCACCCTTTTTAACTAGGAAATTTTCAAATCCTACATTTAATCCCCTAGAATAAAAAAAATCATCCAAACTTTCTTTCACAATTCCCATGAATTGAACTTTATGGAAATTCAATTCTCATGAAGTAAGTTCCCATGAATTTCAATTCCAACATCAAACCAAACGGGCCCTTTAAAATAAGAGTTTTCTTAATGAAAATTATGAATATATGAAAAATCCATCTAAATAAAATTTTATTTTTTTGTTTTAGTTGGATATATATACCACCCGTGTAACGGGCGTCAGAGGGAGAGGGGGACCGAAGAAGAGGAGGGACCCGAGTGAGTATGTGCGCAGATGTTACAACCTGGTTATGAGTGACGACCGTGACAACCGTCGAGGGAGAGGGAGACTGAAGAAGAGGTGGGAGAAGGTGATTAGAAAAGACTTGATGGATTTGGGGCTAATATGGAGGAGCTGACTCTTGATAGGACGCAGTGGAGGAGTGTTTTTAGAACTCGAGAATAGTAGTGGGGTCCTACGTTTCACTCTTCTTATATGTCTGCCAGCGTCACTTGCTTTCGTGTTGCCCATACATGCACCCTACAGTAGCATAGAGTTTTTTGTGCTTATCTCTCTCCGTGTTTCTTTATGTGGTGATATTTATTCCTCGTTGTCTTGATGTGTTGCTTGTGATGTGGGTATCCCTCTCTGTGTTTCTCCCTGCTTTCTGGATCATAAGAAAACATCATCTCGAATTGATCAGGAAAATGGTGCGTACGATGAGACTCTCAGACTATATCTCTGGCGAGATATACTAGGTTGTTGTTGTTGTACATGTAACGTTCAAGTAAGTAACTTTGGGGGATATACTTCTTATTCTTATAGTACATAATATGTTGAAGCTAGGTAGGCAGCTAGCTAGGGGATAGGTGCAAAACATTAGGAACATGGGACCCCGACTCTTTTAATCACTCAATTATTCATCATTCATGCATGTAGTACAACTTAACCTTTGTTGAAAGGAGAGGAATTTGTTTAAATATCACCATAAAAACTCACTTCTATAAACATTATACTCCGTAATTACTTAATTTATTTCCAACAAGCTTAAATGTTGGTAGTAAAATGTTCAATTTTGATATTTGTGAGCAACTAAAAGTGGAAGATTTACAAGTTAATTCGTACAAGACATTAGATTTTTTTTTCAAAATATTCACTCAAAAATCATTATTTACCGTGATATTTACACATTTAAAATATTTACGAAAATATTCATTTTTTGCAGCTTTGGCAGAGAAACGCGGCTTTAAACCGCGTTTCATTTGTAAGTTGTAAAATTTAAAACTGAAGAAAAATTGGACAGAAAATAAACAAATAAAACGCGGTTTCAAACCACGTTTTACCCTTTTATTTTTTTTAAATGACATATAAATAAAAAAAGGCAAAAAATCAAAGGTGAAACGCGGTTTCAACCCGCGCTTCACCTGTTCATCTTCTTCTTCGCTTTGTCCAGGTCGGCGCCAGATCGGAGGTCGGTGAGAGGGAGGGAGTCAGAGGCAGCGGCGAGGGAGAGGAACGACACTGGTTCAAGCGGGAGGGAGGAGCAGCGAGGGTGAGGAATGGCACTGGAGGCGGGAGGGAGGCGAGGGACGGAGGCAGATGGTAGGTTGGGGAGAGGGAGAGAGGGCGGGCGGGGAATGGCGCTGGAGGCCGGTGTCGTTGGCGGTGGAGGCCGGTTGGGCAGAGGAAAGGAGGCAGATGCAACAGAGATGGTGGGCGGGGAGGAAGGTCTCGAGAGTTCGTCAGCTGCCAAATCGTCTCCTCCGATGGTGCTCGAGAGGTCGGAGCAGGAGGAAGATAGATGGATGGACAGATACAGAGAACAATTGAAGCTCTCGATGGTGGTGGTGGTATTGGCAGCGGCGGAGGCGCTCTCCGCCTCAATTGAAGCTCTTAGCGGCGGCGGCGCTCTCGATTGAAGCTCGCCCTTGCAAATTTAACGCCGTCGCGCGCCCTTGTAAATTCATCCGGAGAGTCTCCACCTTTCTGCGCCGACCTCTGATCTGGCGCCGACCTGTACAAAGGGAAGATGAACAGGTGAAGTGCGGGTTGAAACTGCGTTTCACCCTTCCTTTTTTTTTGAATTTTTATTTATTTGTCATTTAAAAAAAATAAAAGGGTATAACGCGATTTCAAATCGCGTTTTATTCTTTTATTTTTTGACCACTTTTTCTTCCGTTTTAAATTTTAGAACTTACAAATGAAACGCGGTTTAAAACCGCTTTTCTCAGTCAAAGCTGCAAAAAATGAATATTTTCGTAAATATTTAAATGTGTAAATATTACAGTACATATTTATTTTTGAGTGAATATTTTAAAACAAAATTCAAGACATTATGGGTGTTTGGATTCCATTGCATTTTAATTATAATGCAATTATTTTACCTTGTTTTATATGAGCGTTTAGTTGTAAAATTAAAAATGTCATAAAAACTGAGGCAAAATTATAATTTAACCAAATAATCACACAAATCGAGATAAAATAATTATATTATAATTAATATATCATGAAAAATAAAAAAAATCCTAATTTAAACACCTTAAAAATGACGTTAATCAAATACCACCTTATCATTTTACATTATAAGCATAATGTATCTGGAATCCAAACACACCCATAAGTCATAGGTCAGTCCAAATCCAACAGATAAGTTTAATAAATTTTATCTTAAAACTAATTTCTTTAAAAATGCATGTAATAAACTAGTGCTAAATACATGTGAATATATATAAGTTTTGGTAATTTATTTGAATGTGATGTTGCGATATGTACCGAGCGTATGTGCTAAACGCACTTATATATGCATATGGACCTAGGATCCGTTTAGGATAATCAATTTATAATACATTTACCATAACAGTAGTATACTAGTGTAATAAAGGCACGGGATTTTGATTCATTTCAAATTGAATATCGTTCTATATATCTATATATCATACTATATTAATATATACTTGTTTACAATAAAAATAATATGTATAAAGTATTTTTTAATTTATAAATTAGTTGGAAAGCGATACAATATAATTTTTTAAATAATTTAATAAGGTAAAGTAGTAATAAAACTCAAAAACACCACCTATTATAATTTGAAATACATATATAATTATTATCATTAAGATAAAATTAAAAAGGAAAATATAAGCTGTCATATAATGATTAAAAAAATCATAAGCACGTGATTGTACGAATACTTTTGAAGTTATGTAGATATACATAACTTATTCATTATTTTCATGAGAAAGATGACTAGAAAGAGGGAGAAATAAATAGAGAAAATAAAGGTAAGATGGTAAAAAAAAATTGATCTAAGGCGTGTCATCTAAGATGTAAAATAAGTAATGCTTGTAAGTCTTAACTAACTTTTAAAATATGTAAATTGAAAAAAAAACTTTTTTGGCTCTAATTGATTTTTACAATTAACTTTTGAAATCGAATATTCACAAATTAATTATTTTTACTAACTTTACAAAAAAAAATTGCAAGTCTTAAATTATTGAAATTAAAATAAGGTACATCTAGGGTGTATAAAATAAATATAGATGTAAAATATTCATTTTGGGGATAAATATTTTTTCTTTGATATTTGAAGCCAAACACCCAAAATTAATCATAAAAGAGTGTTTATTTATTGGAAATTTTACAGGAAACCACCCCTTATTTATTAGGCTTTTCATTTAACCACCCCTTATATAAAACCTTTCACTAAACCACCCCTAATTTATTAGGTTTTTCATTTAACCACCCCTTATACAAAATCTTTCATTAAACCACCCTTTATTTATTAGGCTTTTCATTTAACCACTCCTTATACAAAACCTTTCACTAAATTAACCACCCCTTATATAATCCCGTCAACAGATGACCACCCCTACCTCTATTCCGTCCAATTTGATGTTAAAAAATTCTGAAAAGGACCGAAATGCCCTTTTTTTAACTATCCATCTTCAACCTTTCTGCTGCCATATATAGACATCCTACGATCGTCCAGACTTCAGAGCCATCGACGAACTTCAGGCTACACGACCAGGGGATTCGGAGAGGGATTCGATGGTGTAAACTGATCACGAATGCAGAAGGTTCTCCAATCACAAGGTATAATCAATGTTCTAAAAAACGCTCGGCGGTGGGGTACCGCCAAGCGCCAAGACGGTCCGGCGGCCTTATTGGCGGATTCTTAGCGGTCAAAACGTTTTCTTAATATTTTCTTATATTTACCCCTGTACTAGGACTAGAATACATATGATATAATAGTTATTCATTTCTATAGTGTTTACCATCACTACATTAACAAAAACATAATGTAAATGAAAGTTATATGATTAAGTCGTGACAATTTTAACTTTATTTTGCTAAAAACGAACAAAAGGTGACATAAACATATATGTTAAAAAACAAAAACTCAATCCATATCAATAAGGGGTGGTTTAGTGAAAGGTTTTGTATAAGTGGTGGTTAAATGAAAAGTCTAATCAACAAGGGGTGGTTAAATGAAAAGCCTAATCAATAAGGGGTGGTTTAGTGAAAGGTTTTGTATAAGGGGTGGTTAAATGAAAAGCCTAATAAATAAGGGGTGGTTTCCTGTAAAATTTCCTTATTTATTTATTTTTAAATGATAATATATGAAAATTTCACATTTTCTTTTCTCAAAATTCTTCAATTTTTGTTTGTAGATCTTAAAATGTTATTCTTTGTATTCCAAATAGTCATTTAAGATGTTTAATATAAATGTAGTTTATCTCTAAAAAATCTTTTGTTAAAAATTTATATAGATGTCATGTAGAATGTACAGAGTAAGTATGGATTTAAAATACTCATTTTGGATAATTATGTTTCTCAAATTTTGAAGGTTAATAGGTGCAAAAATAATTTCCTCCTAAAATTAATGATGTTTTGCTTCTATCTCCAAAAATATATTTTTTTAAATCAATAAAAATTTAAGATGTCTATATTGTATAATAAATGTAAATTTTAAAAAGAAATATATAATATTATTGATGAATGAAATGTATAAAGAAAGTCATGATATTAGTGAAATAATGATATAAAAGACCACACAGAATGATAATATCCAAAATTGTGGTCCGACGTATCAATGTACATAATCTTTTCTATGAAAAAAGAAAATAAATATATTTAAAATAGATAAAAAAAAAATTGATATAATTCACATATCAATTTAAATAATCTTCGTATGAAAAATAGGAAACAAATATATGTCAAATAGGAAACAAATAATTTCAGCAATAACATTGACCAATAAGAAAATACCATTTGAATAAAAAATTCAACTTTAATTGTGGGCGTGACACGTCAGCAAAATGCTAGCAGAATTAGTAATATTAATAGATATTGTAATACATGAATAAATTATACTAAATTATTCATTGTATCACAATATGGAATCTCTATGGTAGTAATATTGTATTACAATAAAGATGAAATATTGTATCAGAATATAAAAGTTGTTGTGTTATAATAATAATGTTAATTGTAATGTATGCACTTAAATATTTTATTAAGGATTGGATATAATAAAATATTAATTTTTTTCCTATAATATTGTTAGGATAGAGAATAACTAGGCACGTGTCTAGCACATGTGTGGAAGGCTATATGAAGTGATGAAGAGCTTGTAATGACATTCATTCATACAATCATACAGATTCATCAGATTACCATACTCTCTCTCTCTCTCTTGGTTGTTAGGCTAACTAACTCAAGGTCCTAACAAGTGGTATCAGCAGCTTGATGTTCTTTCGGCTATGGCGGATGGAACTCATCTCAAGGCTACGGAGAAGATGGATGTCCAGCTTCAGCAACTACAGACATTCACAGCGAGCTCTCATGAGCGATTGATAGAAGCTATTCAGAAGCAGGATGATCATCATCGGGCACTTCAAGAACAGCAACAGACGATGATCGAAATGAAGCGATCATCGGAGGAGTTCCAGGCACGGACGGAGCAATTCGAATTGAGGATTGAGCAGAGCGTTTCACATATCACTGAATGGATTCGACTTCAAAATCAGAAAGCCACACTTCAGTCCGGATTCGTTACTCCGCCGGTGGACCACCAAGAAAAGACACCTCCGGTGAACAATAGGGAGATTCCGGAGGAAACAAATGCGTACCGACCACTGCCAATGAGGAACGACAGTGTCTTTCAATGCTCATAACCGTTTTCCAAAGGTTGATTTTCCGATCTTTGATGGGAAGAAGCCGCAGAGTTGGGTACGAAAGTGTGAAAAGTACTTTCTCCTTTTGGGGATCCAAGAACACCAGAAAGTGGAATTGGCAGCCATGTATATGCACGATAGAGCAGACACATGGATTCAGGGGTATATGATGCAGAAGAAAGAGGTAAGATGGAAGGAGATGATTGAAGCTCTATGTTGCAGATTCGGAGAAAAACAAGGTGTGGAAATTGTTGAAGAATTCAACAAATTGAATCAGATCGGGGATCTAGAAGAGTATAACGAGAGGTTCGAGAAGCTTCGAGCAGGTATGCTATCGTATAATCCACATTTACCCGAGTGCTATTTCGTTACTAGTTACGTTAGTGGATTGAAAGCGGAGCTTAAGCCTTTGGTTAAGCTTGGCCGTCCGAAAGATCTTGCTAAGAACTTGGAACTCACAAGGTTACATAGTGACGATGTTCAGGCATTGGTTAAGGTTAGCACACCTCCATGGAAACCGGGATTCGTGAGCGAGAGAAGCCAAGATGGAACCAAGAATTCGAAGGAATTCAAAAGAATAGCGGGCTTGTGTTTTAGATGTGGTGACAGATACTTCGTCGGCCACAAATGCAAGAACCCATCAGTGAAGTATGTGACCACGCAAGATTTGGATTCTGGTGAGGAAAAGGAAGCCAGCGAGCTTGTAACAGACGAATCAGGGATCGAAGAAGGTGATCAAGGGGGATTCGTGCGAGCCCTCACTGGGAATGGATCAGACACATCGATCATGGTCAAGGGCTTCGTGGGAAATAGGGTGATCAATGTATTGATAGACAGTGGATCCATACACATCGTTGTGGATCCCTTGATTGCGAAAGAAGCTGAGTTTAAGTTGTTGCCTGCCAATTTGATGATTGTAGAGGGTCTCAACAAGGGCAAGCTGTTTTGCCGATAGGAATGCAAGAATTTTCAGTGGAAAATGCAAGGGGGTGATTACAGGTTTGATATTCGAGCTTTGAAAATTGGTGATTCTGAGTTGTTGCTTGGGGTCAATTGGATGAAGAAGTACAGTCCAGTGCAGTTCGATTATAATAGAATGACCATTGCATTCTCTAAGGAGGGCAAGAAAGTGGAGACGTAGGGTGTGACCGTGTGAGTGAGGACAAGAAGGAGACCGTCATTTGATATCTCATTGGGAATGAGTTGAAATTGTTGATCAGGGGTGATGAGCATGAATCCATCACACAGATTGCCTAGGTGTTCCAAGTGAGTGCTAATTTGGAAGAGACTCCACCAGAAGTTCAGGGAATTTTGGGAAAGTTTTCAAGGGTCTTTCCAGAACCTACACAATTGCCTCCAGAAAGAGGGTGTGACACATGGGATTCCACTGAAACCGGGCACATAGGCTATATGTTCAAAGCATTATAGGTACCCCCATGGACAGAAGGACGAGATTGAGCGGCAAGTGATGGAAATGTTGGCCAGTGGGTTGATTAGACATAGCCAGAGCCCGTTTGCTTCACTAACATTACTAGTAAAGAAGAAGGATGGAACTTGGCGTTTTTATGTGGATTATAGGAAACTTAATGATGTGACAGTGAAAGATAAGTTTCCCATCCCCAACATAGAGGAATTGTTAGATGAACTACATGGGGCTGCTGTATTCTCAAAGCTTGATGTGAGGGCAGGGTAACATCAAGTGAGGGTGGTCGAGTCTGACATTCCCAAAATCGCCTTCAGGACACACAATGGCCATTACGAGTTTAATGTAATGCCATTTGGATTGACAAACGCACCAGCAACATTTTAATCCTTAATGAACATGATTTTTTCTGAGCTTCTGCGTAAGTATGTTCTAGTTTTGTTCGATGATATACTGATTTACAATGGATCTCTTGAGCAACACTTGGTGCATTTGGAGAAGGTGTTGGAGATCATGAAAAAACACCAGCTTTTTACTAAGCTTTCTAAGTGCAACTTTGCTATATCTAGAGTGGAATATTTAGGCCATTTGATCTCAGCTGATGGGGTAGCAATAGATCCTTCATGGCCAACATCTTCTTCTGTCCACTTATGAAAAGGAGATGTTGGCAATCTTGTATGTTGTAGACAAGTGGCGCCACTACTTAGAGCCTGCTCATTTTGTAATTGTCCCAGATCACCAGAGTTTGAGGTACTTGTTAGACCAGCAAGTGATAACCCATCTCCAACAGAAGGCTATCAGAAAGCTCTTAGGCCTATCTTATTCGATTCAGTACAGGATGGGAAGATGTAATGCAGTTGCAGATGCATTGTCTAGGAGGGGATTGCCAGCGGTTGGGGTTACAGAGGGGTCATGTAATGCTCTGGTGGAAGTCACACCAAGATGGATTCGGGAGGTGGTGAATAGCTATGTCAATGATGCTGGGATTGACAGAATTCGAACTGAGGTTGCAATGGATCCTCAGTCTAAATTCAAGTGGCAAGGTCACATTTTGCGTTACAAAGGAAGAGTGGTGATTGGTGAAAATCAAGAATTAAGGCTCAGAATTACCCAAGCCTTTCACTCTGAAGCCATGGGAGGACATTTGGGGTTGAGGGCGCCTCATCAGAGGATCAAGTCCTTGTTCTACTGGGCCCAGATGAAGCCATTAACTGATAAGTTTATCAAGGAGTGTGATGTATGCCAGCGCCATAACACGAGACTGTGGCATACCCGAGTTTGTTACAACCCTTACCGATTCCAGAGTCACCATGGATGTCAATTGGCATGGACTTTATATAGGGACCACCTAAATCAAATGGGTTTGACGTGGTATTGGTGATAGTAGATAGACTTACCAAGTACTGCCATTTTTTGCTACTTAGTCATCCATTCACAGCGAGTCAAGTAGCTAAGTTGTCCGTTGACAATATCTACAAGCTGCACGGGTTGCCTAGGGACATAGTGTTTGACCAAGACAAGGTCTTTACAAGCCACGTGTGGAGAGAGTTGTTCACTTCACTGGGAACAACATTGAAGATGTCGACGGCCTACCATCCACAAACAGATGGACAGACAGAATGCGTTAATTAATGCCTAGAGACTTACCTAAGATGTATGTGTTCAGCAATGCCAAAGCACTGGGCCAAGTGGCTTTCTTTGGCAGAGTGGTGGTATAATACGACATATCACATGACCTTGAAAACATCTCCATTTCAGGCTCTGTATGGTTACAATCCACCACAATTGGGGATTCGTTCAGGTGGTGTGACCACAGCTTCAATTGAAGACTGGTTTCAGGAACGAGAAGCTGCTTTGAGTTCACTTAAATCGGGCTTGACTGCTGCCCAGGAGCGTATGAAATTCTTGGCAGACAACAAACGATCAGAAAGAGTTCTACAAGTGGGTGATATGGTGTATTTGAAATTACAACCATATAGGCAGACTTCCGTTGCATTACGCAAATGCCTCAAGCTCGGTGCAAAATTTTATGGTCCATTCGAAATCATTTCCGGAATTGGAGAGACAGCCTACCGTTTGGCATTGCCAGCGACATCACAGATCCACCCTGTATTCCACAGCTCTCAATTGAAGAAACGAATTGGGTCTGCTGTATCGGTGTGTCCTGAGCTTCCTGTGACTGATGATGATGGGGTGGTTATCACTGCACCTAAAGCTGTGTTGGACTCCATAGTCACTCATCTCACAAATGGAATTCCGGTGGTTGAGTGGTTGGTGAAATGGATTAATTTATCGGTTGATAAAGCAACATGGGAACCGACATGCCACATCCTCCACCAATTTCTCGATTTTTCTTCTTCTTAGAACCTTGAGAACAAGGTTTATCTTAGGAAGGGGGTGGTGTTAGGATAGAGAATAGCTAGGCACGTGGCTAGCACATGTGTGGAAGCTAAGGCTATATGAAGTAATGAAGAGCTTGTAATGACATTCATTCATACATTCATACAGATTCATCAGATTACCAGACTCTCTCTCTCTCTTGGTTGTTTGGCTAACTAACTCAAGGTCCTAATTAACAAGTATATATTATCTTTGAATATTTTTTTACTCATTTTTCAAATTTATTATTAAAGATGTTAACTTTTAAAAATAAAAAGTATGGTAGGATATAAATGGAATAATATATATAAAAATGTCTATATAATTAAATAATTTACTAAGGGGTCTATATATAAACTTAAAAAGGCGCTTCAAACTATATTTCTTTCGTTTTAAAAAATATGTCACTTTACTTTTTAGAAGCTATAAATAATAAAATATATATTTTTAACTTTTTTTTAATGATAATAAGTATGAAACTATATATATATAAGGTTAAATAACCTCTACAAAAACTAGGACACTTAAACTCTCAAACTTTAGTTTAACTTAGTGTAGTTAGATCCTTAAAATTTTAAATTTTGGATACTTAACCCCCCTAAAGTATAACTTCATTTACTTTAATCATCAAAATCAATTATCATAACATTTTAATCTATGATTTAATAAATAAATAATAACAATGTTGAAAATAATTATGACTATTATTCTCTTAACTTTTATTTCAAGTAAAATATTCTAATAATATACCGTATAAATTTGTTTGCTATATGGATTATATATGGGATATAATATTATTTATTCTATGAAAAATCATATTATTTCAATTTCTTAGTGATTTTTAAAATATATTATTATCATATATAATGTAATTCCTATAGATGTCATATGTTCAATAAGATTGTATAATCCATGCAAAAAAATAAATTTACACATTATGTTAAAATATTTTACTCAAAAAATACAAATTTTTTAAAAAGAAGAATCACCATTGTTTTCATCATTCTGATTATTTTATTTTGATTAACTAAAAAAGAAATCAATGTTATGATTAACTTATGGATTAAACTAAATAAAATTATATTTTATAGGGACTTATGTGTCCTGATTCTAAAAGTTCAAGGATTGAGTTGTTGAACCGAGTAGAGTTCAGAGGCTTAAGTGTCCTAGTTAGAAACGTTTATGGGTCATTAAGGTGGTATTCAAGCCAAAAATTCATTAAAAGGTTGACATTTTATATAGCTTTTTATCATCTAAAACAAATGTGTGTGAATAATATATGATATATTTTTTAGAATAGAGGTAGCAAAAAATATCATTGTTTATTACTGTAATTTTTAAAAATAATTTCATACTTACAAATTATTAATCATAAGTACTACATTCGTTAAGCAAAATATGTCATTTTAGCACTTTGAACAATTTTATAGGGGATTCGATAAAAAATATATCTTTATACTCTAATTTATTACTATTACTCTTCTTTTTCATTTTCTAGACAACTACCAGTCTACCACTAACAATCTCTTAATAATTATATATATAAGTAAATAATAAAAAACCTAAAATAAAATCTTTCACTTAACATAAATCCCATCATAAAATGACATATTTTGTTTTATGGAAAGAGTATAAAATAAAAAGGTAATATTTTATATAGTTTTAATATCTTTGGAAAAAATTATCTATTGGGGGGGTCTCTATGCTTTGAGCCTAACTTTCACATGAAAAATAAATATCCGGAGATATATGATATTGTAAAATCACCATTTTTATGCATATAAGCATATACTATTCAAATGAATAAAATCTCTGTGATGAATGCAAAATCTGATTTCCCTCCCAAAAAAATGCAAAATTGACAAAATAAAATATTCCTCCAGCCAGTAAGGCCTACCAATACAATCCACTGAAAAAATACATATTCTTCTGGCACACTGAAAATTAGGGATTCCGTTCAAAATCTCCATCCTGCAAATCTGAAATTGATTCAGATTTCCTGCAACTGCAAATTATCAAGGCTTAAACAAAGCCTCCGGCCATGTGATACCCAACAGAGCTTCACTTGTACTTCAATTCTCAGGCTCATCATTTAACCGTTTCAGATGGGCAATCTTGGTTTAGCTCAAGTCACTTTCATAGATTTGACCACAATAAGTTAACCTAACAGGCATTTTTAGCTAACCAAAGAATCATATACTCCCAAAGGTATATATACTGTAAATTCATCAATTAAGATCTGGGTCAGGCTGTTGTGTGCATACATTACAAGTGGGGTGTATAACATTACCACAAGTCTGTATATGCTTGACGAGTCGCTGTCGGAATAAGGAAGAAGATTAGAACTTGTAATATATGCAGTGATTATGGTGGCCTTTCTTTCAGGCTAAATGTTACCTAACTGAACTAACAAGCACTATGAAGTTATGAATTGTGGAAAAAATCTTATCTATTAAAAAATAATACTTTAGTGTTGTGATGTCTTGAACTTGCATATAATTCAGTGAGTTACTCCTTTTATTGCCAATTGGTTTTAGGTTATAGACATTCAGAGTTCTGGGCTCTCGTCCTTCGGGATGCTATTTACACCATCCAAATCCTAGCTTTGTCAATCAAACAAAAATGCCTCCCAACTAGATTTTTTTAAAATAAAAAAAAAAATCCTTGTGAGATAAAACAAATTACATTGCATTATTCAGTTACTAACTGCAACAGAGCAAAGCCTATAAATATAATGCCTTTTTTGAAGAATCATTGTTAGATAAAACAAAATGCCATTCTCGTCTCATTACTGGTTGATTTTGATATGAAAAATCGTTGAGTTTACATGTTGGTCTTATCGAACATCGATCACGTAAGTATACATATATAGGTGGATGCACACAACACTCAACACAACAGTGTATGTCTACACAAAACTTTGCAGGTGAACATTCTTTGTAGAAAAAATTGTATGACTTCAGGATCATATATGATAGAAAGAGAGCAAGCCAGCCAGAATAGAAGCAACTGAGGAGCGATAATCTGACTCGAAATAACCCAGTCATGAGATAACTGAATAGTCTTTGATCTCGAAATAACTCCATGGATGATAAGCTTGTGACTTGCTTTTTTAATGGCTTAAATCTAGCCTTTTAGTAGTGTACCATACACATGATACAAAATATGAATTTAGAAGACATATATATCAAATATAAACACAAAAATTAATACCTCCTCAATTTCTCAAAACATATATATCATTTACGTTTTTTTTTTAAAGTTAAAAAAAAAAATAAAATATTATCATTTTTATATAATTTCATAATTAGTAGTGTAAAATTATTTTTAACAAAATAATAAAATTTTAATGTTTATATATTTTTTTTTAACTTCTTAAAGCATCTGTACTAAATACTCCGTAACATGTTTTAAAAAACCAAAGGGATTAACGAGCACGAAACTCGAAGGCAGGCACTTATATGCACTTGGGCTTCCTAGTTGTACCAGTAAAGGCCTAAACATTGTGAAATAGAACTGGGCTATTGAGCTTGTTTTAAGATGCTTTTGGAATTTGGAGGCCCAAATTAAAGGTGATGTTTACAGTTATGTTTGATTCAAGAAGCCCACTTAATCATGGCCGGAATTTGTTTTTGAAAATATCATTTTTTTTAATAACTCAAAATAATATAATACGAGATAAAGAACTACTCAAACAGTCACCTCCGCAAGAAGCTGATAAGCCAAGGCATAGATCCAAGGAAACTATTGAAGTCCGTTGGGACTCGGGATCGGGGGTCACCGGACTCGGAATCAGGGGTCGTGTGCACACGTGCGCCCTTGTGCGAATAGCCTAGCACATAAGCCGAGCGAGATTTCATCATAAAACCAATTAAAAATAGGAGGAGTAACCCACTACCTTATATATATACTAAGTCTTCTTTGTTTATATTATCAAAGTGAAACTCTTTTGGTCTCTTCACATCTTTCACTCTCTCAACAGACACATAAGCCGCTTGATGATGTTCAAGTGCGCAGCTTAATTAGATTAGATGTCCGAGGAGATCAAAGGAGAAGGAAGCAGATCGAACGAGAGAAGATGAAGGTTGAACGAGCGTATTAAAGATAGAAAGAAAGAGGCAGCACCGCGTGAGGGTTTTTTTTCTATATATAAAAAAATAGATCCGTTTTAACTAATTAAAGTCCTTCTTTCCTTCTTACCGAACCGAAGGCTTCTCACCTGAACCCTCCCCTGTATATAAATCCAAAATAATATGGTCCTCAATTCTGACTATTTTAAAGTAACTAGTTGGGTCCTGCGTGCACTCAACTTCATTCTAGCGCTTTTCCTCAATTTGGAAGAAGCTCTTCCAACACTCATCTTCTTTGACTAATTTCAGAGCTAACCAGTTAACAGAAGTTCTTCTACATCAGCAAAAGAGAGAGAGAAATGGACAGAAATTGGAGGAAACAAGAAGACAGTATGGTGCTAGATTTCTCTATCTACACTGGCAAGTTTGAATAGAGTCATTTACTTTCCTTTTGAATCAAAGAAGAGATATCGAAGTTAATATATTTAGCAAAATATGAAAATGTATATACATGTATATTATGGTATAATTCCATATATTATGCAAAAAAAATAAGTTCATTCAGGGACTGCTTTTTCTGCACCTCGCACATTCCATCCTTAAAAAATGGCTCAAATAGATGAAGTTGTACCGGATTCCTACTTGTGAGAATGGAGCAAACTGGAATGAAAAGCCTTCTCAGTGTGGGCATCTACATTCCATAAAGGCTCAAAATGGGCATAGCATAATTAGAAATGTTGTTACTGAACCTGTAACATATCAATAACTGGGCTCTGAATAGCTTTGCAGTTGAAAGAATCAACAGCATCAAGAAAGAAATCTGTTGAAATCAAGGTTATTAGGATCGGGATTCTAGGATCGAATCACAATAAGGTCTGTGGATCGGATCGTAAGATCCCATTAGGGATCGTAAGATCCTCGAAATATAATTAAATAATAAAAAAAAATATATATATATAACAAAGTTGCTTAATTTAAAGTTTTAGAATGAGGGGAAAAAATGTTAGTTACACAATATATTTTTATTTTAAGACATAAAAATCTACATTTACGACCTTAGAACTTGCCATATTGGTTAAAAGACTCGAAAACAATTGTCTCTAAGCTATTTTTCATGTTCCTTACATGAATGTGTACTTTTAAACACCCTAAAATCAACCAAGGAAACAAAACAAATGTTTAAAAAATACATATTGTTAATAAAAATAGGATCTTTAGGATCGTGTAGGATCGTAAGATCCTATCGATCCATTAAGATTCTAAAGATCTCATTGTAGATCCTACACAAAAAAGATCATATGCATAGACCCGGATCGGAGCCATAGGTAGGATCGTAGGATCTTAAGATTCTAAAGATCCGGATCGGGATTCTAATAACAATGGTTGAAATATCTAAAAACAAAACCATAGAAACTATTTGCAATCAACGAAACATAAATGTTAGTAAAACCCATTCAACATGGAAAAAGAAGAGCTTTTGGACATTAAAACTGTCAAAGAAGAGGAGTTTATGACAATGGTTAAAGAGAAGAATGTCAGGAAAAGCTAAAGCTGAAGTGAGCATCTATCTCCCAGGCCCATGAATGATAATAGCAAGGGCTTTATGTCAAAAGGTATTCACAAACCTCTATCTCCCATCCAAAATTGTATGTATTCGACCTTTCGGTTTCTGGATTACCGACCTTCTTCAGTGTCGGTTAATCATGGATGAAAACTATATGCCCTTTCCATCAAACTCGGTGGCTGAAATGTATACTTGTAATAGGGTCATCTTTCAACCAGTGCTCGATTGTAGCCTGGATTGGATGATAAGCCGGGTTCTTAAATAGGCTGTCATGTGCTCCAATAATTAGTCCAAATGAGCAGGGCGGTGAATGATCCAGCTGCATATGCAAATAAACTTGAACTGATACAACATCCATGTTACCAACACTGATCCATTTTTCGCTTTTCCAATCTTCTTTGCCTCACTCATACTTCACGTTCTTCTTCTTCTTGAATCTTCTTCAACTCTATCTCATCCTCTTCTTTTGCATTTTTTGTGCTGCATCACAGCATAAAAACACTTCAAATTGACTTTCAGTTAAGCAAAAGATTGTATATATTGGTGAAAAATGGCATTGATCTTACCTCCGTCTTTCCTCCATCTGGATAGTGTTGAAACTAACTTCCATGTCACTTAAATCATCACCATCAGTGTTATACTTTTCTGGATCATACCTGCAAGACAAACAAAAATATACATTAGAAATATGCTCCAATATGATCATGTATTCTAACACCATTTGTTCGGATGCATATTTAACTTGGAAGTGCCACCAATTAATCCAAGAAATAAGACCCATAATCTAAAAAGAGTTCAATATCAGTATGCTTATTCGACTGGTCTATTTTGTATTTTTGTTAGATCAAAATCAAATGGTATTTATGATTTTTTCAGTTCAAAAGGAATATAAGTGGGGAAACTGAATAAATACGCCATAAAAAATTTCCATGTCCAATAAACTCTAGAAAATGTTAATTTAGTAAGTAAATCTAGCTCACCAAAAAAAAAAGTAAGTAAATCTATAAATTATTTGATCTCAATTGAATATCAATGAACCTGGTCGAAAATTAGAATGTTTTATAAACAGTTATGTCAATCGCAACATGCCAAGGTCTCTCATTCATACTAAATAACATAATTCATCTAAGAAGACCCAAATCAACACACACATTTTGTCATTTTCAAGAAGAAAAGGCAGCATAAGAGATTAAAAACATTACGTGCAATAATAAACTTGAAATTCCATTACCGTTAGCCCCATAAAATCTTGATGAAACCTAAAATGTTTAGATCAGACATTGAATACAAAAGTCAAGCATAAATTAAAAATCCCCAAACCAAACTTCTCTATCTTTTTTTTAATAGTCTCTCTTAGGCATTTAATCAAACACCTTGAACGCATCATCAACTCACATAGATAAACTTAAATTTAAGGAGTCTGCAATATATAAGCACCCAAAGTTGAAATTGTAGCAGAGAAGTAAAGCTAAGGGTTTCCTATCACTCTACACGAACATAAGAAGTTGAAATCAAAAGAAATTTGACAGAATAATCTATCTCTAGTGTTCGGAACCCCACTACTGTCAGCTACGAAATCAAACAAACAAATAACTGGAAATGGAGGAGTCTAATTTCGCCGAATATAAAACAACAATCCAATTTCAACAAATTCAAAATAAGAACCGCAAAATAAGTATTGAAATTGAGAAACAGGATCAAACCTTTGAACGTTTTGAGGTTATTAAGAGGCGACGATAATGAACTGCTGCTTGTGGGAGCAGGTTTCCGACGGGTGCATCTAGAGGAGGTATGAAAATTGAAGGGAGGGGATACGGTGAGGATCGAGCCTGAAAGGTGGGAGCAAAGATGACGGCAAGGTTGTGATAGTGGTAGGCGGTAGCAATGGTACATTCGTAGCCGGAGAAGTGAAGGCATGTAGGGTAGGAAGATGATGTAGGGTAGGAAGATGCCAATGGTTGGGAACGAACGATCAAAAACGGAGCCAACAGAACGGGGAGAGAAGAAGAACCAGAAAGAGTGGACGCGGAAATTTTACAAATAACATGGGTAAAAAGGTAAATATACTGTTCAAGAGGCCCTTTCTCTCTTTTTATATATAGATATAGATATAGATTATGTATGTGCACCCAACTTATACTTCATTGGTGAAAAGTGAGAACCCACTTTAATTCGAGTGGTTTGTAAAAATATTCATAAAATATAAAATATTTACCAAATTATTTAGTGTTTGAAAGTTTTTACAAAAATATTTACTAGGGTCTCACTTGTCTTTTATAATTTTCTATAAAAATAAAAAAATCGTATAAAATCACCGTATCTTTTTATAATTTGCATTAATATCCTTGTATGTTACTTGTTTAGTTTATATTCCGCATTAAAAATTTATAATTAGAACCTTGATCCTGCAATTTGGTATCAGAGTCAAGTTAATTAAAAATAATCTGTATTTATCTATAAGACAATCTGGAGGTGTCTACTAATTGCCCCCATAAGACTAATCCTCATGCTTTACATTTAGATGTAAACGATAAGCATTTTGGAGCAATTTTAAATGCCATTTCAGATCAACTTATAGATCTAAAACTCGAAGTTAAAAAATTAGAACAATTATATATTGAGATTAGCAGTAAAATATTTAAGACTGTAAAAGAGACAGGCGAAGTACATCACTCAACAAATCTAAAAGCCATTAACGAAATTAGTCATCAGATAAGCTTAACATCAGGTGGTGAAATTAAGAAAGGAGATCCTTTTAAATACAGTTATCCATTTAAAAAATCCAAAAAGAAGTTTTCTACTAAATTAGATAATATAAAGAACAAAGCGACTGCAGAAGAAGAAGACCAAGACGAAAATCTTAAAAATGAATCACCATCCACTTCGACAAACAAGGAGATTCAACACTAAGCTGGATGACCCAGAATGGAAGATGAAATTACAAAAACAAAAAGTCATTGAAACCAACTTTATGAACCAAGAGGTCATGAGCGACGACGAGTCTGAAAAGAATTCGGATGAAGAAGCTGTGTATCAACAAATGGGATTAATTAACCTAAAAGATATAGAAAATATTCCCATATCTAAAGTCCAAAGAAGGTTAAATGAAATTTTAAGACAAAGAAGGTTGAAGGAGAATGAACCTGCAGAACAAAATGAAGCTAGAAGATATTACAGAAGATATGAACATGGTTCAACTAGTAATTACAGACCTAGGTTAAAGCCTAGAGAATTTCTGGAGAAGAAGGAAAGATTGGGAGTAAGCATTATGCCAAACCATAGACCAAATCAAAGAGAAATTAATCTAGAACCCATAAGTGAAACAGGTTATAAATTAAACCTAGATGGTATAAGGAATAGGCGTGAAATCATAGAGTTCTGGAAGAAAAGTATGATGAGTGTATTAAACATGCACGTAGGATGAAACTCTTCTCAATTCCTTAATTACATAGAACATAGTTTCTATGGATGTATTGCCGACTGGTATGGAGCTATTGGTGATGAACCAAAACAAGAGCTTAGAAATTTAGCAAGCCCAGTGATGATGTTCACCTTAATATGTGACTTAATAGAAGACGAATTCATTGGAGATAAGGAATCTTTAAAATGGCATAGAACCTTAAACAATCTTGAAATCTGTAACATGAAATATGTGGATCATTATATAACAGAATTTGAGAAGTATTACTATAAGATAGGGGAAAATAGCACTAATCTGCAAATGTTCTTTGATAAACTTCCTGCCCCAATTAATGAACAAATAAGTAAAGAGTATCGAGAGTTAATTAAAAATGGAGATAAAAATACTCTGGGTAACATAATTTCCTATGTTAGGAAATGGGTCGAGAAAAAATGTCGAGACGTAAGAAGCACCCAAAGAATGAAGAAACAATTTTTAACTTGTTGGGAGACGCCAACAGAATGGGGATGTAACAATAGAGATTACCAAGGAAAAAGAAACTATAAGAGAAAAAGTTTCAATAAACAAAGAGGTGAAAAATATTATAAAAAGTATTATAAAAAACCATTCTCTAAGAACAGAAGGTTTTTCCAGAAAGCCTCGTTCTGTCTTGAGAAAAAGAAAAACTGTAAATGTTGGGCATGCGGAGAATCCGGTCATTATGCTAATGAATGCAAAAACAAGAAGAACAATAGATTAGCAGAAGCCCTAGGTAGTTTGGATTATATCGAGCTATCTGAAGATGAAGCAGTAGATCTAGCCCTAAGAAATAACAAAGGGATAGTAGAAATAATAGAAGAAAAGCTTGAAAAAGATATAGAATCTGAAAATGAGTCAATAGAAGGTGAAGAAATTAATGAAATGATGGAAGGAGAAGCTCCTAGTGAGTTCTCTGATGAATATGAAATGACTACTTTAGCTCAACTTCAGCAAGCTGAAACCTCTATTGATGAGGAACAAGTTGAAGAAATGACGAGATCAGGGGTTGATTTCCCAATCATCGCTAAAGAACAGTTTGTTAAAAAATCATTATTCTCTAAATATGCTAAATATGTTTGCGAAGAAATGTCTAGAGATGTAATTGTCAAGAATAATGAAAATCAAGCAAATGAAGTAAACTTAATCAATTGGGCAAACATTCAGAAACATAACAAAGATAAAAAATTTAAATATATTTTCATATGTGGGATCTAAGTAATTATAACTCCATTACAAGACTATGGAAAAGATGTGCAATGCATTAATTTTGTTTGTGACATTAGGCATAAAAAGTTTAGTGATCAATGCATCATTGGTATAGTCTGTAATTTGAGTCAAGGAGCAGTTTCTTGGATCTGTAGACCTAACTATTATGTTAGTCTAGAAGATCATTATGCATATAAATTCTTAGCTATAAAATTGTTAACAGAAGGTATTAGTATGCATAAGGGAACTTGGCCTTTACAATTAAAATGGAAGGTAGTTTATAAACTTGAAAATACTACAAATCCTCCACAAAAGTGCCATATAGTAGAAGTTGAGAAACACGAGGTGGTAGGTCCAAGCAAAGAAGTTGTACCTGTTAAGTTAAGACCTGATCAGATAAAACTTAAGACCATTTGGATAAAGGCATTTGAAAATTCTACGGGTAATAGCAGTAATAAAGTTTTAACCATAGATGAAGAAGGTAGAATCCATACGAATGCTAAACCATCAGTCAGTCTCTCTAGATGTCCAAGTTTATCCAGAAACACTAGTTTTAGGATCAATCCTAATCTTAGTATTACTCAAAGAAATCAGGGAGCTACTACAAGCAAAAAAGACAAATCGTTTGTGGTAGATGAAGACATAGTAAGCATGATAGCAGCATTATATAGACTTAGGTTCTAGCCAATTTAGGGAATCGATAACATCAATTCTTCCAATAGTTCAAAAGGTTAGAGAAAATCAAGAAGGATCATCTAGTTTCGAACAGAAAGGAAAGATAATAGGATACCAAACTAAAACCTTTAGTGAACCTATCTATGAAAATGATCCAAGGGCTAAAGATTTAAAAGAATCTCTCACAGATTCTTTATTTGATGAAGAGTTAGGAATGAGAATGGAAGTAATAGACCTCAGACATCTCTATGGAGATAATATGAGAGTAGAAGAAAGCTTTGAACATGTCAGTAGAGAATCACTGAAGAAAAATTATAGGATTACCAACCCTAATAGCATTTATATCCCGATAAGTATTTGCTTAGAAAGGTTCAATAAATATGAGTTATGTGCCTTTGTAGACACTGGATGTTCAGTATGCTTTGGAAAGAAGGCATTATTTCCTGAGTTTATTTGGCAGAAGTCTCGTAGACCAATCCAAGTTAGAATAGCTGATGATAGTATCATGGTTCATTCATAATTAGCTTCTGATGTACCTATCATGATAGGAGGAGTCCAATGTGTAATTCCTACACTCTGGGCTACTAATCAGCCCTCACATGATATGTTAATTGGGAATAATTTCCAAAGACTCCATATGTCCCAGTAACTCAGCACCTAGACATGATGGTCTTTAACATTAATGGAGAAGATGCTTGGGTTAAAAAGATTAAACAAGCTTATACACACCAAGAAATAGAGTTTACGGCGCACTAAGCGTGGTGAGGAATATATTCTTCCTACACAAAGAGAATTTGCACTCTCTATATGTGAGGTAACATTAAAAGATAAAATCCTTAAACAACAAGAAAAAATGTGTAAGGAGTTATATTCTGAAAAATCCTTTAAAATTTTGGGAAAAAGATAAATCATTTGCTACCATAGAGCTAATAGATCCAAAAGTTGTCATTAGAGTAAAACAAATGGTTTACACTTATAAGGATCAACAAGAATTTAAAGAACAAATTGATGAACTCTTAAAGAAAGGCTTAATTCGAGAAAGTAAAAGTCCTCATTCTAGTCCTGCCTTTATGGTCAGGAATCATGCAGAAGAAAAAAGAGGAAAAGCCAGAATGGTTATCAATTACAAAAAGCTTAATGATAATACTGTTTTTGATGGATATTATATCCCTAATAAGACAGTTTTATTTAATAGAATACAGGGAGCCACTTGGTTCTCTAAAATGGATTGTAAAAGTGGTTATTGGCAGGTAAGAATGGACGAAAAGAGTATTCCACTTACTGCATTCAGTGCTCCACAAGAACACTATGAATGGGTAGTCATGCCCTTTGGTTTGAAAAATGCACCACAAATATTTCAGAGAAGAATGGACAATGTCTTTAAAGAGTTTAAACATTGTTGTCTTGTTTACATTGATGATATCTTAATCTTCTCTAAAACTATAGAACAACATAAGCATGACTTGAAAGCTATAACTCAAAAATGTATTGACCATGGAATCATTTTAGGACAGAAAAAATGCATTTATGCTGAGCCTGAAATTGAGCTCTTAGGATTAAAAATTAAAGCAGGTCAAATTATTTTACAAGAACATATTCTAGAAAAGGTAGAAAAATTTCCTGATGAAATCAAAGATAGAAAACAACTAGAAAGATTTCTAGGTTGTCTTACTTATGCTTCTGATTTTATTAAAGATCTAGCCAAGTTGAGAAAGCCTCTACAGGTTAAATTAAAGAAAGATCAAGTCTGAAGTTGGACTCAATTAGACACTAAAATAATCAAAGAACTTAAAAGAAGATGTGAAAAACTTCCAATATTGACTTTACCGAATGAAGAGGATGAGTTAGTTCTGGAAACAGATGCTAGTGATTATCACTGGGGAGCTGTTTTAAAAATAAAGAAAGATAACAAGCTTTGCAGGTATAGCAGTGGCAGCTTCAACAAATCTGAGTATAATTATACTGTCATGGAAAAGGAGATTCTTGCAATTTATCGTGGAATCCAGAAATTTATAATCTTCCTAGCTCCTAAACCTTTTACAGTCAGAACAAATTGTAAAGGAATATTGGGTTTCATAAATAACAATCTTGATAATATGAAAGCGCATGGGAGACTCCTGCGTTGGCAATTAGCCCTTAATCAATTCACTTTTACCATTGAACATGTGCAGGGATCTAAAAATTCTCTTGCTGACAGCTTAACAAGAGAGTTAGCTGATGGATCAGAGAAATCAAACGCGGTGGGAAAATCCGCAATGGGTGTTCCACCCATGGGATATTAATATCTTAGGAGAAATAAGAGGATACCAAGGATGGGTTTCCCCTCCAAGTTTTCATATTTCTGTTGATTTTGGAAGATTTACTGAAAATAGATTCCGTCGTGGACTCCTACAAACGAGACACAGAGCGGTTATAAGAATGTTAACTCTAGAGATAATTATAAAAGTTCTCCAGCTACCTACTGAACTCCAGGAAGACATCTGTAGAAGATGGAAAATGAGAGATTTCGACAACTTCTACTGGATGGTAACTTTAAGAGATCACGATACTCCAGCAAGGATAAGAGAATGGTGTAACCATTTTTGTGTAACCACTGGCGCCGGATTGGGAGGATTATCATTACACATCATGCCAAGTGAAGATGCAGACTATTTAAATTCGTGGAGATATGGAATGTGCAATGGAATCCACAATAACAGGAGACCATGGCCAAAGAAAGAAGAAGAAAGCATCTTGTACAAGTATTTCACTAAGTTCCAGAAGGAGGTCTTCCTCAGAGCAGCAACATTCGAAAAAATAGAAGACATAAGTTGTTGCCATATTACCAGTGCCTGCATAGATGTTAGCCAGGGAAAAACTCGGCTACCACATTACCTAATCTTCATACTAATGAGAGAAGACTACTGGTATGTGACAGACCCATTGGTGGAAGGAAGAATCGACGTAGTCAGACATACTTGGGAGGCAAGAGCAAAAGGATTCTTTTACATCTACTACTACATCACCAAGTTCAGGCAGACAGATTGTGGGATATTCAAAGTCGGAAATATAACCTTCATCGTAACCCCACAACTCAATCCATTAATGCAACAAGCCATAAACAGGACCGAATCCATCAATCTTTACTTAGCAGAGATAGAGGCCGGTCACTTTCTAGATAAAAGAGGACACGAGAGGATGATCGATTTACTGATTGCATGGGATCGAGAATACACTGAAGGATTAATGCTTGATCTCGATCTAGAGTTTGATAATACTCTAGATCTAGTTCAAGATTACAATGATGATGACCTGGAAGCCAACATGGGAGACGAAGGGGTCCAGAACCTGGATGACTAAAAGCCATCATCATCCACCAAGCACAATTATTGTACTTTCTGCTTTTACTGTTTTTGCTTTTATCACGTGAACCTGTATAATTATTGTACTGTGTGCTTTTACTGTGTGCTTTTACTGTGTGCTTTGTCAGGCCAACCTGTAGGCCAATCAATGTAGTCGTTAGAGAGGCATCCAATGCCCTTCAAGTAGCTCTATATAAAGGGCTCCCCTCATACTTCTCAACACACAATTCAGAGGGAGAAACTATAGGAGAAGAGAGAAGAGAGTTTGTAAATCAGAAAGAGAAGTAGAAACGTTTTGAATTTGAGTAGATTGGTGTTTCCATCACTCTAAAGTTCAAGACCTTTCAATGGATCTTCTGATATGAGTGTTAAGTGTGTCTAAGTTTTAAGTTAAGAGTTCTTGTGTGTTGTAATATTTTCCAGATTCAATAAAGTTTGTTTTTAAGAAAGGGAAAGCTACTTAATTGAACACTATGTTTTGAATACTTTGTTTTCTTGATTCAAATCTCTTCACCCTCTCAAAAACAAAACCAAAAGCTAGAGACTACGGTCTGAGGTAGGAAACGAAACAGATCTGTGCTCTATCTAGACTAAGGGAGGCCTGGTTGAAGGTTAGCCACCTCTAGAAAGCCGGAAGCTAAGAAACGCCGGTGGCCCAGTGTAACTACATTCAGGTATGGGTCAAACCTCTTTAGCTTAAAGTTTTAGTTGCAGAGCGTGGTGGACTTAAAACCATAGAAAGCTTATTATTCATAATATGGTTAGTAGATTATGGTAGTTAGTACCACCAAAAGCCATTTATAAGTATTCTATATTGCATCTTAAGTATTATTGTCGAAAACTAGAAAGTTAAGACCAAGTTTGTAATTTAGTATAAAGTACGGGTACCTTTTGAAAATTAAAAAGCAAAAAGCTGAAATCTTTGAATTTTTTTAAAATAGTTGAAAGAGCCTAAGAGCCTCATTGTAACACTAGTATTGGAGCATTGACGAGTGGAATGCTGTGCATCATAACCCAATCCAACCTCCAAGCTCAATACCACCTAAGCAAGGAAGACCAAAGAAAAAGAGAAAGAAGGAACTAGATGAGAAGGGACCAACCGGAAAGATGAGAAGGTTTGGAATGGCTATGCATTGCACCAACTGTGGTGGGATTGGGCACAACAAAAGGGGGTGTAAAAGCCTCCCCCAACCATACCAGGTTATACTTTATTTTATATATTTACTAAAACTTATTTCATACATTTGCCTTATTTGACCTCATTTATATGTAATGTTTTAGGCTAAAGCTTCAGAAACTTCAAAAGGTAGTGGGTGTGGAGGATCAAGGTGTAGAGGAAGCCAAAAATCAGTGGCTGGGCAGCACAACAACAACCAAAGTGGATGATTACTGTCCCTAATTTGACCTATATGTATCTCATGCTCTATCTATGTCAATGCAACATTTGAACAAAATATTTGGCTTTTCTCCTTTAATTACACAAGTGTTGCAAATTATACAAGTCTTTTTGATAAGTTTGTAATGACAGCAACTTGTGTTTATTATGAAAATATTACGTAGCTTTTTGTATGGAAATGGCCTTTCTCCTCATGCTTTTCTCCACCGTAATTTACTTGTTTTTATTTATGTAGTATGAAAATAGCAACTTTTTTTATGTTCATCCTAGAGTAGCAAAATGCCATTTGGATGCCACGTGTAAAGGTAAACCACACTAAACCGAAGAAACGGAAGAATGGGTTTAATTAACGGAAGGGATGGTGGATGAAAAGATTTTTAAAGGTTAGGGACTATTTTAGAACAAGTAAAAGGTTAGGGACTATCATGAAAACGAAATGAAAGGTTGAGGACGGTGAGTGTAATTTACCCAACAATATACTTTGTATAAAATATTACTGACCATTTGACCCAAGAATTGAAATCAACTTAAAAAGGAAAGATGCAAGCTAGCTGCCCTTTCCACAGCACTAACTGAGTCAGACAAAAAAAAAAACTACTCCGTAATTGGTATGTACCTATGTGGCAACTAGTTTCAGAATTCAGACAGAGCATCAACTTTCAACAATTAGACTAACTCCAATGGTGATGTGCAATTGTGTAAATGTGTATATTTTACACAATTATGAGCTCCAATGGTTGTTTTGTGGGTGCTCAAATGTGTACATTTGAGCATGAAGTGTGTATATTTGAGCACAAAACCCCCATATGTGCAAAAACTTTCCCACTTTTTGAGAAAGTGGATAAAAGCTTTGTCCAATGAGAAGAGAGAAAGCATGGTTTCATAAATGACTTTTTATCATTTTTTTTTATAACTAAATTTGATTTAATATAAATTAAATTAATCTAATAAATTTCATTTAAAAAGTCACATCTAATGACTAAGAAATTCATTTAAATATTTAAGTTTAAAACTAACAAAAAAAAAAAATTAAGTTAAATTAGTGATATACATTTTTTAAGAAATAACCATCCAATTTTGTGAACGAAATTGAAATTTTGATTTTTTAAATTGTGGTGAAAATTATATTTTTTTATATCAAAATGTGCGTAATAAAATTTTATAATACAAAATACATATTTAATTTTTAATAGATATTAATCACAATTAAAATGTGAAGATAAATATAGATCAATTGGTTATTAAAAGAGATGTGTACAAAAAATACACACTTTAACCAATGGAGTAAAATGCTAAAAAGTGGTGTGCAAAAATACACATCTTGTGCAAATGTGCACATTTGCACACCTAACCATTGTGGATAGTCTTATGGGGGTTGAACTCTCTCCCTCTCTCTCTCATTTTCATTTTTAACAAATAAAAATAATATTTTTATATACTTTAATTAAATAAATTTTATTTTCATTGGTTGAGAATATGTGATAGGGTATAGATAAAGTTGAAAACAGAGAGGTATAATGTGTCGAAATATTGTGAAGAAGAAGAACGCAAAATAAGGATTGGATTAACCCATGGATATTGATGCTCTAACATCCTCAAGTAAATTTAATGTCTTTATAGTTTTGGTAATAAATTACAAAAATTATGCTTTATTTTTGACACATTTTTTTTTAAAAAAAAAAACTCTATAAAATATTATTTTCTTAAAATATCTTTATAGTTTTATAGATGATAGTATTAAGTATGAAATTATAAAATAATTAATATTTTATATAGTTTTTAAGCAAAAAGCATGTCAAAAAAATTAAGTTTTTTTTAGACGAAGAGTACTAATTGTTGACAATAATTTATTCCATCTTTTTTTTGAGAAAAAATTTATTCCATCTTTTGAAACTACCGACAATGATGAATTTTATAGAAGATAATTAAAATGAATTATTTTCAACAATTGGTGAGGATATTTCATAAACATAATAGCTATTGACAAAATATTAAAAGGAGATCATTTTTATACGGTCCGGATAAATACACCTCAAATTTGTACGTCAGAATGGACGTGCAAGTGTGTTGTGAGCTAATTAATTAAGAAAGTCTGTTAATTAATTAAAAAAGGTGGCACGTTGGAATGAACGTGCATTTTAAAAGAGTGATTTGTGGTGTATCTAACAACACCATTTTATAAAAATGGTAAACAAATCCTTCTCATAGTATTTGAGTGTCTAGTGAAAAACCCTAAAAAATGTGTAAAAAATAGTCCTATTAATTCAAGTATTGGATAGAGAAAGTGATCGACCGAGAGCTAAGCTAGCTAGATTAGGGAGAACCGAGGGTGTGCTAGAGAGTGGTTCATAGAATTGGGACTTGCCAAGGATTGGAGAAACGACTGATAACACTAGTATTGTATAGGCTAATGAGCTTAAGGGCCTCGTTGTAATTATTTATTCGTGTAACCTATATATATATTATATCTAATGAAAAGCAAACCTCAAGGGGAAATTTATCTAATCTGACATGGTATCTGAGCATCTAGGGTTTAATCAAAATCAACCCTAATTTGTCTTTTTTTCTCCTTCAAAATTTCAGCCGCCACACGCCATCACCGTCCTCTCCTACCGTCGCCTCCACCGCCCTCTCCTACCGTCGCCGGCTCCTGGCCTACCGCCGCCGGCTCTTCCCCACCACCGGTAATCCCTCTCCTCACCGTCTTCTTTCTCCTCTCTATTTCTCGACCTCGACTACCCTTCCCAGCCGCTGGCTCCTCACCGGTAATCCCTCTCCATAGCATCCCCTTCCTCTGCCTCTCTCGCTCCCTCGTGCAGCCGCCTCTCTCGCCTCCCCATCCCCTCAAGCATTGTCCCAGATTCTGCCCCGATCCGACCTCTCTCGCTCCCTCGCCTCTCCATCCCCTCAAGCTCCGTCCCAGATCCGGCCCAAACCCGACCTCTCTCGCTTCTCTCGCTCCCTCGTGCGTCCCAGATCCGACCTCCACAAGCCCTCCGCCACCAAGCCGCCACCCAACAGATCCCCCATCCACACCCGTCCAAACCCCGACACATTGTTCCCCAAAAAAAAAAAAACGAGAGCTCACCCCTAATTTCTTTAATTTCAATTTCATTCCCACTTTTGCAACTCGCAATGGCTGACGCCCCCAAGCCTTCAACTTTCCACTTCGCTCTAGTCGTTTCCAATGTCAAAAACATTATCCCCATCATCCTTTATGCTGAAAAAGGTCCATATCCCTCTTGGAAGGAGCTATTTCGTATTGCTGCTCGTGCTCACAATGTCCTGGACCACATTGACGACTTTGTCAAACGTCCGGAAGGCATTACTGATGATCTCTGGAATCGGGTTGATGGTGTCCTCTTGCAATGGATCTATGGCATTGTCCCTCAAGACCTCCTTCTCACTATCTTGGAGCCGAATATAAGTGTCAAAACCACCTGGTTGAAGATCGACAATCTCTTCAACGACAACAAGAACTCGCGGGCGGTTTATCTTGAGCAGCAACCGACGAACGCCCGTCTCGAGTCCTTTTCCTCTGTCTCCTCTTACTAAAAGCACATGAAGGAACTCTCCGAACAACTCTCGAATGTTGGTTCTCCTGTCACCAACGCTCGCCTAGGCACGTCCTTCGCACTATCTCTGGCTTGCTTGTTGAGTACAACACCGTCGCCACCATGATTCAACAGACGGATCCTCTCCCTGACTTCGGCAAGGCTCGCTCTCAATTGATCCTTGAAGAGACTCGCCTTGCGGGTCAATCGGCGCTCCCTAAGGCACCTTCGGTAGAAGCCCTAGTCTCGTCCGGCGACCTCGACGTCGCTCCGTACACCCCTCGGCCGTCGTCCTCTCCCTCCAACCACGACAGCAACAACCCTCACGGTAGTGGCCGAGGTCGCGGCGACCGCTTTCGAGGCCATGGTCGCGGCTCCTATCAGCAGCATGCGCCGTGGTCTTCGCATCCAAACTACTGGCCTCATCCGCCTCGCTACCCCGGTCCCAACGGCTACCCTCCCCCCGGTTGGACCCCTCCCCCGAGCCCATACCCTGGCTCCAAGGGCATTCTCAGCCTGGCTCCGCTCCATTGTCAGGACCATCAGACCATGATAGCCGCTCCACACATGGTATCACTCCGCCCGACCACACATGGTACATGGACTCAAGAGCGACATCTCACATGTCTCACAACTCAAGTATACTCTGTTCGTCTACTTCTAAGAACATGTCTTCGTCAATAATTTTCGGAAACGGTGCCTGCATTCCAGCCTTGGGTTTAGGGCAAACCACCCTCCCCACCCACAACAGCCTTATTCACCTAAACAATGTCCTTGTCTCTCCTAAACTTATTAAAAACCTTGTGTCTGTTAGGCGTCTTGTTATTGATAATCAAGTTTCCATTGAGTTTGACCCGTTTGGTTTCTCTGTGAAGGATTACCCCAGGAACTCTGCACATGAGATGTAATAGCACAGGAGAACTCTACCCGGTCACTCTCCCCGCGTCCGCCCATCTATCCCTGGTTGCTCAATCGGCGTCCCTCTGGCATGCCCGACTTGGCCATCCAGGATCACCTGCTTTTGATATTCTTAGGTCTAAGTTTTTGCATTGTAATAAAGAGCTCCGCTCTCCTATATGTCGAGCATGTCAACTCGACAAGCACACTAGATTATCATTTGTTAGTTCTTTGAATCGCGCTCTAGCGCCTTTTGATGTTATTCATAGTGACTTGTGGACCTATTTGATCGTTAGCAATGAAGGTTTTCGCTTTGTTCTTGTTTTCTTGGATGCTTTCTCTCATTACTTATGGGTGTTCCCTCTCAAATACAAGTCTCAAGTTTACGCTCACTTTGTTGTGTTTCATGCCTATGTTCGCACTCAATTTCAATGCTCCATTAAGTCCATCCAATGTGACATGGGATGTGAATTTAAAACACCAATCTCCACACCTTCTTTAACAATAATGGCATCCAATTCCGCTTCTCCTGCCCTCATACATCATCTCAGAATGGCAAAGTTGAGCGCATCATTCGCACCATTACCAATTCCATGCGCATCCTTCTCCATCATGGACACGTCCCCTCTATATATTGGCCATATACGATTGAAACGGTGTGCTACCTCCTCAATATAACACCCACCACCACCCTTCAAAACCTATGTCCGTTACAAGTCTTATTTCGCTTTACAACATCATATTCTCATCTTCGAGTCTTTGGTTGCTTGTGTTATCCTAACCAACCGTCGGTTGCCCCTAATAAGCTTGCTCCTCGCTCTACCTCGTGTGTCTTTCTTGGGTACCCCTCTCACCATAGGGGGTATCGCTGTTTCGATATCAGTCGGAATCGAGTCATCCTCTCGCATCATGTAACCTTTGATGAATCCACATTTCCTTTCCCACGCCCCTTGGCTTCTGATGCTCCCTCCTCCGATGATGCATCCCCTTTCCACACTATTCCCTTCCTCTCTCCCTCTCCTCGTGCTATTACACATCATGTACCTCCCGACAACCCTCAGGGTACCCCGCCTTCCCCGCCACCCCGCCTGCCATCGCTGCCGACGCTTCCCCTCCACCGCCGAATCCTCCCCCTCCCCACCAGATGCCGAATCCGGCTCCTGGCCCCCTCCCCCTCCCCCGCCAGCGCCGACACCTATCCCCAATCCAACGCCCGCCCCTGCTTCTAGCATCATTCAGACTCATAGCAAGAGTGGTATTTTCCACTCAAATAAGATCTTTGACCTGTCTGCCTCTCATCTGTCTCACATCCCCACGTCCCAAAAAAAGGTCACTCTTGACCCCAACTGGAGTGCAGCAATGTTTGACGAATATCATGCTCTTATTAGTAATGACACCTGGGTTCTTGTTCCTTGCCCGCCCCGGACCAATATTGTTCGTTGTATGCTGCGCTCGGATGGCAACCTTAAGCATTACAAGGCCAGATTAGTAGCCAACGACAATTCTCATTAGGTTGGGATTGACTGTACGGACACCTTCAGCTCTGTGGTTAAGCCTGTCACAATTCGCACAATGCTACATCTTGCTATCTCCAGATCTTGCCCCATTCATCAGCTCGACGTGAAGAATGCGTTTCTTCACACTACTACAATTAAGAACTTCGGCAGCGGTCAAAAACCACCACCTTATATAGGATAACCGCCACCAAAACCCTAAGGCAGCGGTTTTCGACCGCCCCTTCTGCTGCCGTCGCCTTAGCTCTATGGTAGCGGTTTTCATGACCTAAGGCAGCGGTTTCATAAAAAGGAGATAATCGCTGCTAAAGGTTAAAAATAACCGCTGCCTATTACTCTAAAGTGACAGTTTGTTACTCCATCACAAGAAGCGGTTTTACCATATATTGGCAGCGGTTTTGAATTGAAAAGTATGTAGCTTCCAATTGCATTTTTTTGATACAATTGCATTTTAAATATTTTAAATACATTCATATAATCATAAATAAATATTAAATATTTATTATAGTATCAACATATATATTTAAAACAAAATACTTTCATGGACTCGTAAAGTAACATTAATTACATTAAGAGATCAGAAGTGATCGATCTACAAGTGATTATTTGATTGATCTACAAATTGGTCATTTAATCTAGTCATATACTCGTTAGTCGTTTGTAATCTAAACAAAGTGGAATAATGAAAAAGCATCCATCTGCAAAATGGTTTAGAGATCTACAAAATGGTCATCAAGAAACAATTTGTCAATTTAAGATGCATATATAGATCAAGTACTACCATTGAATAAAAAATGGCACGAAACAGAGTGCATCAACAATTTTAGTCAACCCTTCCCTTTTTTAATAGCAAATGGAGCATGTAAATGTTTACCTTCTTGTATGCATTCATCTCTATAAGCAGTTGGCTTCCCTTTTGCAGTTCTGGCTTCATACAAGGCTTTTTTTTCCTATCTCAAATATCCAAAATACTCTAGTGAGTGAACATATAAGTAAGCTCCGTCATTTTTAGTTTTATTTTTACTACTATAAGTAAGAACTTGGCAACAATTGTTCGAGGCATACTGATAGAAACCACTAGGAGCAAGGATCTCGCACCTAGGAAGACCACTCAAGCAAGGATCTCGCTAGAGGATTTGTGCATGAACTATCCCACTTTTGACACTTGATATATTGATAATTCAAAGATTCCTACAAACTGAAGCTGCACACAGCTTTTAAAGGGAATTAAGTAACTGCCAACCTTAACCCACTACCCCACTAACTACTAATGCACTACAAATTAAGGAAACTACCGTTGACTGACTCTTCTATTAGTTTTTTAGGTAAATAACTCTAAACTGAAATTACGCTTATAATGGGCAAATACCAAAATGCTAACTAAAATAAACATAAGACCCTTAATCTGAATTCTTCTTCCTATGGAGTCGTATCAATGCACCCGCCCTGAAAATTCGGCTTGTCCTCAAGTCGAAACTGAGGTAATTGATGCAGCAGCAAGCAAAATTCTTCCCAGCTAACTCCCACATAGGACCAAACTTTGCAATTGGGCCAAGGGGGTGGCCTAAGAGGCTCGGGAATCAGACTCTCATCCTTCACAGGTCTCCCTTCCTGTATCACCAGGTTTCTGGCCCACACATCCTCTTTGAACTTGCCTTCATGAACAGGATATTGCCGAGTTCGATCCTCCATCATCTCCATGAGGTCGTTGAACTCTTCTCCTCCATTCTAACCCTTCTCCAGATAAGAATGGATACGGGGTTCCTTCGTCGAGCTAATATGGTTGTCGCTATAAAGAACAACTTCTCAACCTTGACTTCACCTTCCGACTTGAGATTCATCTGCTCAGCTGTGACTGCCTTAGTCGAGGACTCCTTAACCTTATTCACCTCGTATAACAAAGCTTCTACGCCAGCCTTGAGGGTAACCATTTTGCTGATTTTTTTTGTTTTTCTTCCTCATCTTCTTCCTCTTGGATCTCCTCCATTACTGCTTCCCAGCAGTTCTCTAAGGCCCCGTTTGGTATAAGTGTAGTAATCGGAATGGGAATGGAAATCGGAATGGGAATCAAAACTCGGAATGAGTCATTCCCAAAGCATGTCGTTTGGTATAATATCGGAATGAGAATTTCAAAAATTCAACCTAAAAATACACAAATTCAACCTATCCTATTCAAAAGCACACAAATTCAACCTCACAAATTCATCATAAAATATCCACATTCAACCTTCCAAATTCATCAATTAAAAAAAACGCAATTTCTTAACAAATTAAAGAGTGGAAAATTACGAGACTAGAACTGGGGTGCACTGTGCAGTGTTCAACTGCAATGAGGGGGCTGGGCAGTGGTGAAAGAGAAGGTGGGAGGAGGGCGAGGGCGGCCGGGCCGGACAACACTGTGGAGATTTCAATATTAGCAGTGATGATTTTTACTCAGAGGTAAAGCTCATATAAATAGTTACAAGAGGAGAGTTTGTAGGGATTCTAAAAACTAATAACAACCTATACAATTATCAGCTAATTAACAAGATAAGTATACGTTTGAATTTTGAAATACAAAATTTGATTCCTAACTTATCTATATCTTAACATCCCCCCTCAAGACGGGCGGAGGTTCTGAAAGGCCGATCTTGTCAAGTAACATGTTGAACCGAGTTTTCGGAAGTGACTTTGTAAGAGCATCTGCAAGTTGGTCGTCATTAGCTACATGGGCGACTCGAATGGCTTGCTCTTTTACTTGTTCCCTAACATAGTGGTAGTCCAAAGCCAAGTGCTTCATACGACTATGGAAGACCGGGTTCGCAGAGAGTCGCACCGCTCCAACGTTGTCACAAAAGATAGTGGGTATGGCATTAATGGCAAGTTTTAATTCACCCATGAGAGACCGCAACCATTGAAGTTCTGCAGTAGTATTAGCCACAGAGCGGTACTCAGCTTTGGTTGACGACCGAGCAATCGTGCGTTGCTTCTTTGAACTCCATGAGATAGGATTGCAACCGAGATAGACAATATAGGCACCTGTAGAACGATAATCAGACTTGTCACCGGCCCAATCAGCATCAGAGAATGCATGAAGATTCATACATGAGGAACGACGGATGATTATGCCCTTGCTCGATGTGCCACCCAAGTAGCGGAGAAGCCGCTTGAGTGCTGCCCAGTGAACTTCGGTCGGAGCTTGCATGAATTGAGATAACTTGTTGACACTATATGCAAGATCTGGGCGAGTTAACGACAAGTATTGAAGACTTCCAACAGCTTGTCGGTAGGGAAGAGGATCATCCATCGGCTGGCCAACATCAGGGAGCAGTTTGACGTCAGGAGCTAGTGGAGTTGAATAGGGTCGAGCCTCGGACATGTTGTAACGGGTGAGCAGATCATGAATATATTTTTGTTGGGATAAAAATATACCATGGGAACAAGGAATGACCTCAACCCCAAGGAAGTAATTGAGATTACCCAAGTCCTTTAGTCTGAACCGCTCGGTGATGCTGTCGATCATGGCCTCAACAGCTTCGGAATTCGAACCTGTGATGATTATATCATCAACATAGACAAGAAAGAAGATGACACTTATGGAATCTGTTTTGTGGAAGAGCGACGTGTCCGATGTGGAGTTAGTGAATCCAAGTTGGAGCAAGTGATGTCGCAGTTCTGTATACCATGCTCGTGGTGCCTGCTTGAGTCCGTAGATGGCTTTTTTTAGATGACACACATGATTCGGGAAGGCTGAATCAATGAAGCCAGCAGGTTGCTGCATATAGACGCTCTCCAAAAGGGTTCCCTGTAGAAAAGCGTCATTAATATCTAATTGCCTAAGTGGCCAATTGTTCATGACAGCGATGCTCAGAATAAGTCGGACGGTTGCCGACTTGATTACGGGGCTAAACGTCTCAGAGTAGTCTACTCCAGGTCGTTGATGGAAACCCTTGGCTACCAGGCGAGCTTTATGTCTGTCGATAGTTCCGTCGGGGTTGTATTTGGTACGAAAAATCCACTTGCACCCAACCAGATTAGGAGCTTCACTTCGAGGCACTAGATCCCATATATGATTCGAGACGAGGGCTCGGAATTGTTCCTCCATAGCGTGCCGCCATTGGGGCGTTTTGAGAGCTTGGATTATGGTTTTTGGAAGCGGGATGTCCGTGGAGGGAGGTGTTACTGGGGTATGGAGGTTTAGGCGTTGGATAGGTTTAGAGCTATTAGTCTGAGATCGGGTTTGGATTCGGCACATGGATTCTGGAATAGGTGGCTGTTGGATAGGTTTAGAGATATTACTCTGGGATCGGGTTTGGATTCGGCGCGAGGGTTCCGTAATATTTGGCGGTTGGGCTTGATTTAGAGGTGGAGTAATATTAGGCAGGTTGTTTGGTATAGTTACTGGGAGAGATAAAGTGGTCCATGATTCAGGATCCTCATCCGAAGGACTAGTGACTGCTGATACGGTGATTTTGAAAGGATATTCAAGTTCGACAAATTTGACATGGCGAGACACATATACTTTGTTTGTTGAAGGATCTAGACAGTAATATCCATGTTGATTGGGAGGGTAACCCACAAAAATACACGGGGCAGATTTTGGTTCAATTTTTGTGGTGGTGTAGGGGCGTAACCATGGATAACATAAACATCCAAAATTACGAAGATGATCATACTTGAGAGTTTGACCAAAGAGTGTTTCAAATGGAGTTTTGTTATGAAGAGTGGGAGTAGGAAGACGGTTGATTAAATAAGCAGCGGTGGTGATGGCATGGGTCCAAAATTTCTGTGGCATGGAAGCATGAGAAAGAAGGGACAAACCTGTCTCGACCAAGTGTCGATGTCGCCGTTCAGCAAACTCATTGTGCTCGGGGGTGTGGGGAGGTGTGGTCAGGTGTTGTATTCCTTGAAGGGATAGATAGGGTGTGAGGCCAATGTACTCTCCACCATTGTCAGAATACAAGGTTCCTATTTTGGTGTTGAGTTGTTTTTCAACGAGGGCTTGAAATCGTTTGAAAACTTCAAACGTATCAGATTTTTTTCGTAAGGGATATAGCCAGATATAGTTGGTGAAGTGGTCAACAAATATTATGTAATATTTGAAGTTATCATATGAATGAACGAGAGATGTCCATGTATCACTGTAGATGACTTGAAGAGGTTTGGTAGTAACAAGAGATGAGGCGGAAAAGGGAAGCTTGTGACTTTTATTAATCTGGCAGGCATTACATGAATCTGACAATGGTTGAAATTTCAAAAAAGATGAAAGCAAGCGATAAATTTTAAGGGATGGATGGCCTAGTCTATGATGCCATGAGGTTGGTTGGTTGACAGTGGAAGCGAGCACATTTGGGAGCTGAGCGGCAACACCTTCGGGCCATTCGTAGAGGCCCTCCTTAGCGAGACCGGTGAGAAGTGGAGTCATGGTTGGGCGACCCTTTACAAAAAAAAAATCAGAGTTCAATTCAACCGAAACATTATTATCAACACATAATTTATATATTGATAAAATATTGCGACAAATAGTAGGAGAGTGTAAAACATAATTGAGTTTAAGATTTTTTGTGTTTGGAAGAGGTAGAGTGGTTGAACCAGTAGATGTAATTTTGAGGGTGTTACCATTACCAACAACTATCTCTTCCGTGCCATCATAAGGGTAATGGACGGAGAGATTGGCTAGATCGGATGTAACATGATGCGAGGCACCAGAGTCAAGGAGCCAAGGTGTGCTTGTCGATGATGTTGTAGCAGTGTGATTGACCTTCGGAGGAGGAGGCTGCTAGGACCGGTTTTGGTAAACAGGAAGCTGAATTGTGGGATGGGCTTTTTGGAAGACTGGGCAGCGAGAGAGGGAGTGGCCAACAGTAGAGCAATATTGACATTTCCCTTGATAAGGCTTAGGACCAGTTGTGGGTGGACGGGGGCTGTTAGACTGAGGAGTTTGATTTGGCTTTGGGGGTGTCGGGGTTTGGGGTTGTCGGGTTGTATAGTTGGCAACAACTGGAAATTGGGTGGGAGGCGTTCGACAGCGGAGAAACAATTCCTCGTGGATGAGCTTCTCGTGAAGTTCATCAAATGTGATCGGGGTATCCCGAGCATGAACGGAATCAATGACAGACTGATATTCTGTATCAAGGCCGTCAAGGACCCGATCGGTTAAATCTTCCGGATCTTGTGGTTTGCCTAAGTGGGCAAGTTCATAAACTCAGAGATCGCTGATGTTCCCTTTTGAATGTGGCGAAGCTGATGACGGAGTTGCTGGAGATGAGCCCATGAACCCTTGGCATAGGTGTTTTCCAAGAGATCCCACGAGGCCTTCGATGTCGGTGTGGAGGATAGCAGCGGAACCAACGAGTTCGTCAGAGTTCCTGCCAGTGCTCCATTGATGAGTTTGTCTTGCCTTACCCATGTTTTGTACGCATGATTAGGGCTCGTGACTGGAGGGGTAGCTGCATTAGTTGTTGTTTTTGGTGGACACGGGTGTGATCCATCAACAAACATGAAGAGATCGTAACCAATGAGGATTGATTCAATCTGGTTTCTCCACGCAAGGTAATTTGTGGAGCAGAGCTTGACAGAATTGGGGAATTGAACAATGATGAATGGAGTGGTTTGATCATTTGGGTTTGGAACTGTGTTAAGATTTTCCATTGGGAGGCGGAAAAAAAATAAAATTTGCAGAGGATCGTGATTTATTTTTGTAATGGCTGTGATACCATGTGGAGATTTCAATATTACCAGTGATGATTTTTACTCAGAGGCAAAGCTCATATAAATAGTTACAAGAGGAGAGTTTGTAGGGATTCTAAAAACTAATAACAACCTATACAATTATCAGCTAATTAACAAGATAAGTATACGTTTGAATTTTGAAATACAAAATTTGATTCCTAACTTATCTATATCTTAACATTGGCAGGAAGGAGGCCGAGAGCGCAGTTAATGAAGAGGATGACGATGACGGCAAGAGATGAGCAGGCAGGAGGGAGCGCGAGGGTGGTGGCGGCGGAGGCAGATCTGGAAGATGACAACGACGGTGGTGGCCGACGGAGGCAGATCTGGAGGATGACAACGACGGTGGTGGACGGCGGAGGCAGCTCTCGACGGGGGCGGAGGAAGGTGGTGGCGGTGACGTCGTCGGAAGATTTGGATGGGAGCTGTGGAGTTGAAGAAGGATGCCGACGAGAGGATGGAGGATGGGGACTGCGAGGGAGGGCGAGGGTTTGTGGGAAAACTGGGGATGAGGGGATTCCCCTACTTTGGGAGAGGAATGAAATTGGGTTTAAAATGGGGATGGTGGGATTACTAGTAATCATTCCCATTACCCATTTTTGACCTACCAAACATTAAAACGGTAATCATCGATTCCGATTACCGATTTCTCATTCTCGGGAATGGATACCAAACAAGCCCTAAATGCCCCAATTCGAACTACAATTTGCTCCCAGGAAACTTGGGTCTGCTCTCCCCATCTTCAATCCAAGACAACATCAATTCCCTTGCTTCCTCTATCCATCTGTAGATGAACAGGAACGCTTCTTCCCTAATCTCCATTGTAGTGTCTGGTGTGTTTTCGGAGGTAGAGGAGCGTGTCATTACCATTCAGATCGAACAGCTCTGATACCAATTGATAGAAACCACTAGGAGTAAGGATCTCGCACCTAGGAAGATCACTCAAGCAAGGATCTCGCTAGAAGATTTGTGCAGGAACTATCCCACTTTTGACACTTGATATATTAATAATTCAAAGATTCCTACAAACTGAAGCTGCACACAGCTTTTAAAGGGAATTAAGTAACTGTAAACCTTAACCCACTACCCCACTAACTACTAATGCACTACAAATTAAGGAAACTACCGTTGACCGACTCTTCTATTAGTTTTCTAGGTAACTAACTCTAAACTGAAATTACTCTTATAATGGGCATATACTAAAATGCTAACTAAAATAAACATAAGACCCTTCATCTGAATTCTTCTTCCTATGGAGTCGTATCACATACCCCTCATAATTAGCCAAGAAAATAGAGAAGATACCATTTTCTCCGAGTTATTTAGAATTTAATCTATGGAATACATAATATATTAACAATTGAATGAAACATATTAATATTTCCCAAACCTTGCAGCTGGTCAATTTCTAAGAATAATCACCATTGAATTTCTGCTTGCACCTTACAGCTTGTCAATTTCTACCCCTGTCCAACATCCACGTCAAGACATCTTCGTGTTATCTATCTTATTATGGGTGCACCTCTTCATGCAAATATCTTCAAGCACTTTGGTAAGAAAAAAAAAAGTTTGCTCTTCACGTAGAGAAACTGAACAGAATCTATATAAATTTTTATGCCATAGTTTTACAAAGCATGTTCTAAAGCTTCTCCAAAAAATCTACCCACTTTTAACGACATACTTGGATAACTTAGAGCAAGACCAGTGCAGCTAGGGGTGTGCATTACCGGGTATCCGACACGAACCGGATAATCGTGTCGGATACCCGAAACCGTTTAGCATAAAAAGGCCGAACCGTGCACGAACCGTTATAAATCGGGTATCCGACACGGTAAAGCTAAACGGATCCGTGTCGGATACCCGTGTTATCCGACACGAACCGTTAACCTCTTTTTTTTCTTTTTCTTTTTTCTTTTTTTCTGGGTTGTGTCACTGGTTCCCCTCTTTCTAACCCTATTTTGTCAAGAACAATCAAATTTGACATACACAGATCTGAAATTGAAGCCATAATTCTTCAAATTTGACAAAGAGGATGATAGATCTGATAACATTGACCTAAATCTGCAAAGATATACTCAATTTGGTCTTCTTCCTGATTGAAGCTTGAGATAGAGCTTGAGATATGGGGTTTTGGATTCTTTTGTTCTTCAGCAGCGTCGTCATCGCCTTGTCACCGTGAGCATTGAGCCGCCTCTTTGCCTCGTCGTCGCCGTGTTCCGCCTCTTCGCATCATCATCTTCGTGAGTTGCCTCTTCGCCTCTTCGTTCCATCATTGTGACTTGCCGGGAAGTGAGCCCTCTCATCGCTGCCTCCGACATCGACATGGTCGTCATCGCCGCCTCGTCGAGCCAACATAGATAGGTGGAAGAAGCAGCCACTGCGTTTGATTGAATATGAGATTTCACCCAAAAAATGAATTTGAGAGTTGGAGAGGAGAGGATGTATATGAGATTTCACCCAAAAGTTTGAATGAATATGAGATTTCACAAAAAAAAAATGAATTTGAGAGTTGGAGAGGAGAGGATGGGACAAACACTCGGATTCGAACCCAGGATGTGTTGGACACACGGGTAAGCCAAGGCCAACTGAGCTAGCGGAATTTTGTGATACATTAGGGATTTTATAATACTAGTACTATATTAACCTTATCTATAAATTTAAAAAAAAAAATAAACGGTTCGTGTCGGGTACCCGATAAGGGGATATGCCCGATCCGAACACGAACCGTTTAATGTCGTGTTTTAGCGGTTCGTGTCATTTTCGTGTCGTGTTTTTTCGGTTTCGGGTTTTTTCGTGTCGTGTTGTCATGTTATCGTGTCGTGTTTTCGGTTTCGGGTTTTTCTGCACACCCCTAAGTGCAGCAACCAACTACTCCTGAATTATTAACTTGAACAAGAAAAAGAAAAACAATTACATCCTTCAATCACATAAAAGATTTAAGAAAAGAAAATTTTGATAATGAATAAGAAAATAAATCAACCCCTGATCATTTGGAAGGTCCTGCGAATCGGGAAAGTCATAGAAAAATCAAAAAGTTGCTAGAATCGAATCAACGAGACCCCGAATCAGTGAAGCCTTAGAAAATCTCTAGTAAAATGGAACGCCTGGAATCATTAAAGCCTTACAAAAGAAGGGTTGGAATCTATAAACCCTTAAAAATTAACAAACCCTTAAAAATTAACAAACCCTTAAAAATTAACAAACTTGTAAATGGAACGCCTGGAACCATTATGCTTCAAATCTTACTTCTTAAGTAGGATGGTGTTTTGAGAGTCTACAATTTTTATTATAAATCAGTCGAGGTTAAACTTCAGCAAACTAGTACTCCCTATTCACCACTAAGTGCAGTCGATTGATATATACCTTGCTCATTCTCTGTTAGGGAAGTAGCAAAAGCCCATCATCAACATCTATTATTTCTCAGATGTGTGAATAAAGAGAATTGCTCAACTGTGAGGAAGCTAACAATCCTTAATATATTGCCTGTGGGTACAATCTCTCAGAATTGACACAAGAAATGAATTTCTTAGCTGCCATAAATAGGGAAACACAAACAAAAATCAATTCACAAACCATTGCGCAAACTTCTCAGCATTGGCTTTAGCATCTGAAACTGTGTCATCTTCCACTGCTCGTTTCCTGAATCAGAGAAATGATGTTTAAGATTTACTAGATCATGCTAGACATTACAAGAATGTAATCATATGAGTCATCCAACGAAAGTTGACGGCAAACAAGAAGTATAACACTCTCGAAACTGAAAAGCAATAAAAATGTATGTCTCTCTCAATTACTGTGGTAGTCTAATTTCACTAATCACAAACAATAAATCTTCTCTATTAGATACACCAGACCAGCCATCCTAATTTCACAGCCATCCTAACTTCCTTAAATTATCATGCTCACTTATTCGACAGGCAAAAAATAAAAATCCATCAAAGGTATCTTACTTGTGGCAGATTATATATCATTATTTGCATATGAACACATCAATTGACATCTACTGAAAAATGGAAGATTACCCAAAAGGCTATCAGTCACACAAGTCTGCAGTCATTCAAAAGATTGGCGATTACCAGACCAACGATTTTTGTTTTAACATGGTCACCCTTTTCAAGGAAAGGCTAAATAATGAACTTCAACATGAAAGATGAATTCATAAATATCTAAATCTCATCAGATAGAAGGAAAATTGACATGGTTTTTTGTTGGACATTTTATCGAACACCTAGAGTGCGTTACTAAATTATATGCGTAGACCTTAAATTTGGAGAGATTTGAATCCATTATCTCATCAAACACATACAAAATCGACTTTACAATTCTAAAATCTTCTGAACTATCAAAACTAAATAAACATTTTTAGAAGATGTGGTGAGAAACTTACCTTTAGCGCAGAGGTTGATGGTTGGAATGATGGTTGCGACTATGGTGGACCAGATCGAATGCTTCATTCATTGGCGAAGGTCGATCACTAAAGGAAAATGCTGATGAAAGAGGCAATACAGAGCAATGCAGATCGGTTTGGGAAGAATAGCGAAAATGTCAAAGAAATAGGAGAAGACGGAGGAAGGATAGGGCATAACCTGGTGGTGAGCAGACTCTATCATTCTAGGGCTGACAAAATCCCCCTTGAGAGTTGAAAGGCATCTGCTGCGAGACAAATTGAAGAGAGTGAGAGACTGATGAGAGCAGCTTGAAGCCTTGAGACGATCGGAGAGAAGCACAAGAGTTGGGAGAGAGGGAGAACCAAAGGGCAAAGTCCATCCGCCTTTAATTTAGCGGATTTTCAAAAAATAATTGGAAAATTGGGCGGGCGGGTTAAAATATTAACCCAGCAATTCATGAACCGCTCCCTTAGGTGTTTCCGTGTTTTTATTTTGGCGGGTTTAACTGAACCGCTGCATTAGGTAAATTTAATTTTAAAAACCGCTTCCAAAGGGTAGTCAAATCGCCACCATATATATATATATATATAAAATACTAAAACAGAGACCGCTGAAGCGACCTCGCTTACGTGTCATATTTTGAATTAAACAAAAATTTATCTTTTGAGATCACTTATAAATTAACAAGGTGAAAAGAGATGGAAAAATTACTTAGGTGCAAAATAACACTGGTTCGTAAGTATAAGTCAATAACCGCACTTTGGATAAGTAAACAAAAATTATTATTTATATAGTACGTTAGAGATTGTAAAAATAAATATAATAAATTGAATTTAAATATTGGTTATAACAACCATGTAGATTTGATAGTAGTGACAAATCAATTTATTGTGTAATCCCTCTATTACTTATTTAACCTATATAAAATTTTATAGTAATAATCAAAACTTAACATTAATACCATTTAAAAATAAATATCAAATTTATCACTAGATATTGTTTTCATAAAAATATTAGCAGATTTAAAAATAAATATCAAATTTATCACTAGATATTGTTTTCAAAAAAATATTAGCAGAGGACGCTCGCGTACACTGAATTTTCTGAATTAAACGGGATTATTTTTGCTTACGTGTAATTTTCTGGATTAAAATGGTATTATATTTTCGGGTCACATCAATTAATAAACCAATATAATTTTTCCATCTACTTGATAAAATTTCATACGTCTAAACTATCTATTTTTAATATATAAAAAAAAATCTAAACAAATTGATTTTGGATGACAATAAATCTTCCATCCCATATTCATTAGTTTTGTTTTAATCTTTACCGAGTTACAAGATATTTCATATTAAGTAAATTTATCTTATTATCATGTTTAAAATACATTCATTTTATTTTATTATCATGTTTAAAATACGTACATTAATTAGTTTTAATTTATGCTTTATTTTTATTAGTTGTACACATGAATCGGAAAATAGTTAATTTATTAATTTACAAATCGATGTAAGTATTATTCAACCAAATAAATTTTACATGAAAACATTCGAATATCACATGATATTTTATTATTCTCAGAGAAATTTAAAAGATATAACATAATATAACATCTACCTTACTAATATATGTAAATTCATAGTGCTCTCTAAACCTTATTTAAAAGAAAAAATATATAATTAAATCATATTAATTTTTAAGTTTATCTCACATATTTGTATTGTTTTGGATTTATTACGTATCGATCTTTTTTTATATTTTTATCTATATGATATATATATATATATAAATTAAAGAAATTTATGTACATATGCCTGACCGATCTTATCCAAACAAAAGTTCTATCTTTCTTTTACTATTGATTATTGAAATTTGACCTATTCAATATATCTTATAAATAAGAATTTTTTTAATGAATAAATAAATCTTAAATAATATGTGATATAATTAATTAAATTGAACAATATATATCTATCTATATCTATATCTATCTATATTCTATATAATATACTAAAGTAGGGACCTGAAATGGCATAGATCTCTGATATTAATTATGACTATATTACAAAAGAAATCTACATAAAATATATTTATATATTGCACCGTTAGTGGATTCAAATTCGATAACTATCTAATATCTAAAATATACTTATATATAATTAAAAGAATTCTTCTGGATTAAGGTAAAGGTAGAGGAAGAAAAGAGAATAAATAATCAATTGTTAATTTATTTCATCAACTATTAAAATTATATCGAGCAAGTTTGATTAGATTTCTATGTACTAAAATATCATTGGATATATATGTAGAGGGATAATTAATTGATAAGAAATATGAGGGAATTGTACATACTAACCCAAAAAACGAAAAGTGTTGCAAGGTTAACCCAACCCGGTTTTAAATTGGGTCAAACCGGATATTTGATAACCTGTACACCCGGTAGCCCGTTGCAAAGGAGAGAAGGGAAGAGAGAAGGAAGGGGATCGGAGACGGGGACAGGCGGAGGCATCTCCCTCGAGGCGAGGCGCAAACGACTAGAAGGGGATCGGAGGCGGGCGAGAAAGGAGGGAGAGGGAGGGGGATCGAGGGAAGGCGCAAGCGGAAGCATCTCCCTAGATGGTGGATTGCTCGAGGCGAGGCGCAGGCGGAGGCATCTCCTTCGATCTCTGTAGTTGATTGAAGGCAATGGGGTTAGTTCCTTCTGTTGTTGGCTATTATCGTTGGAGATCTGTGGCTTGGAGGCGCAGGCGTCGAGTACTTCCACTCTCTCTTTCTTCAGGCGATTTCGAGCCTCGTCGAGGATAATCTCCACAATTGGCTTCCATTCTGCAATTCCAGGTACAATCCTTCACCCTTCTTCTTCTCTGCTCTATCTTTCAAGCCTTTGAATTGGAATTTTTAGTTTAGGGCTAGAGATTGAAATTTCGAATTTCGGAATTGAAATGGTTTGGTTTGAAGGAGACGAATGGGGTTTGCTGTCTGTCATGTCTGAATAAACAGGTGACATGTTGATTGATGTAGGTGTCATGTAGTAAGTGATGTTTCCAAATAGAGGGTTGAGTTTGTCCGTGGGATTTTCTAGTGGGACAGGGGGTAATGTCAAGGGTAGGAGTCAATAAAGAGGAAGATGATGATGAAGAGTTGAGATTGGTTGGAGAAAGGTCAATGTCAGGAGTAGGAGATTCTGAAACAATACCTCATATGGAGTACTCCATGAATGCAGCGTTCACATGAATTAGGATTTGTTACTTGTGGAATTGTGTATCATCGTCTTCTTCCATGTCCCCAGACAATACTCCCTCCATGAGTTGAGCGCTTGGTTGTTCTAGAAGGAGGGCATGTTGCTGAATATATCAGCAAGGCTATCGATCTCACACCGTTGTAAATTTGGCTTTCCTGTGTGCTATTTGTTCTCTCATGAGAAGTGGGAGATCTAAATGAATGAAGAAACCTTTAATATAGGTATGTTGGTGACTTGATTCATTTTAGGGTTGTGTATTATGCACTAGTGTGTTTTGTGTGCAGAGCAAATGATAATGGACAAGGTAAATGGATAGACCCTCACATATCAAGTTTCTTTGACATAAATATTCTTCCTATGTAGCCTATTAGCTCAATGGGAGAGCATTGTGGTCATACACAAAGATGTGGGTTCAATTCCCACGTAGGCTTATTATTCATTAATCAACACCGACTATCAACTTATGTTTAGAACAAGTCAAGCTTGCTACATCACCAAATTCATGTGTCAAGTAAAAACAATTCATATGTCAAGTAAAACACATTATATGTCATGTAAATCCGGTATGAGTGACATGTAAATTCAGTATGGGTTATGGGTTATTTTTGGTGCTGCTATCACATAATTTAGTGGCATAAGTGCTTGGATTAGCATGTTTCTTTACTTGAGGGACTCGCAACGCAGAAGTGAGTTCATTATTAATAAAACATCAAACGAAGGCCACTTTAGTTTCTTTGCTTGGATTAGCATGTTTCTTTGCTTGGATTAGCATGTCTTCTTATTGTTGAAATTAATAAAGTTGTTGGAAGGCCACTTTAGTTTCACAGTCATTCCTGTAGAGTGAGTTCCACCAGTCGTTCGGCTTATCCCACACTTGAAATGTAGGAAGAGGAAGATTGTTGTTGCCCAACAAAAGCCTTTTTCTTTATGTTAAAGGATATAAATTGTCATGTTAATACCATTACATGTCATGTTATTTTCATTCATTAAGGAGAAGAGGCTCGATTCGCATTACCTGTCATGTTATTCGCATTACCTGTCATGTTAAATAGTATAACATGTCATGTTAATAGCATCACCTGTCATGTTATTTTCTTTCATTAAGGCAAGCTTTTTCACAATCAATATTTTTTTTAAATGAAGATTATATATATAAAGCAAATAGATAAAGCACTGATCAATCATTGCAGCTCTAGAATAAACAACAGCTTCATCCCCACCCCTTGTCCAGTGTAACAGCAACAACATTGACAACATCAACCGTGCACAACATTGACAACATCAACAAACTAGCAATGTTACAATGCTCAAGAATACATTGATTGATCCACCAAAAGAAATTACCATGCCAGTTCAGGTGCCGAAAACACCCATTAAAAGAAAATGTGTGGTGATAGTTGCACAATTATCTTCAATATGGAACTTGTACAGAAGTTTCACTCTTGCTATAAATATTTATGAATAAAAGATGTTATCTATATCAAGGTTCAAGGGGACTAATTGACAGCAATTACAATAAAACGCAGCATAGTTTGTACACATCAAAACATAGCTTTGGTACACCAGATCGATCAAAGGAAATCCTGCATACATGACATGAACTTATATTAACATGTCATTCAAATCCTGGATACATGACATGAACTTATATTAACATAGCTTTGGTAGCAATTGAAACGAAATTGGACAAATCTGATGAGCGATTAAGTAGTACCTATAGCTTTAAGAAGGAGAACTGATGCTGGGGGAGTTTTGAGTATGAAAGTCTCTTATCCTGTCATCCCAAAGCAAGAAATCAAAATTGTGACTGAAAATTGAAATCCAGGACCATCAAGAAGCAGGAATCAAAACCCTAATTTACACTATAGAAATCAAAACCCCAAATCAACAATTTCTATCTATGTATCCCTAAATTAGGTTTAATAGATGGAAAATCAGGGAGATGCCAAAACCTTAACCCTAGAATTTTCACTTACAATCGATCAACAACTGCCTTCGACTCATAGCTGCCTCTATCGACCTTTGCAATTGCCTTCAATTTCGTAGGAGTCGTGCACCACTAGCCTCAAAATCTGCCAGATCTGGAGAAATTTCCTAGCGACAGGATCGACCGCAACAATGGCATCCGGGTTTGGGGCCGCCATGGGAGACGAATGGGAGGAAGAAGGACCAAGATGACTGCGCTCAAGCTCTCCCGTCGAGCCCGGAGGCCTATCGCCTAGAGTCGCGAACCCCACCTCCAACGACGGCGTCTCCCACCGGTTGCAGGCTGTAAGAAACCGGTTACTTTGCAAATTTTTTTTTTTGGGGTTAACCCCCGCAATCCAACCGGATATTTAGGTTAGTTTTGCAAATAACCCAAGAAATATTGTTATGATAAAATTAGTAGACATAAGTAAAAAGGTAATATATATACACACACAAACCTTTAAATTATTATAACCTTAGAATTTATTATATGTAACTAAAAAGGTATATATAGCTAAAAAGGTGTATTAAAAGATCCAAACATTTCAACCAAATTATTACTTCGTATTACTTTCAAATTTTAGGAAAAAGATATATATATATATAACATTATTTTGTTTATTAAGAAACCGCACAACGGGCGGGTACCGACTACTAGTTAGATTTAAAATCGCTGCCACAACCGCTACTATAAACTAATTTCCTTTTGAACTCATAGTATTTTTCTAAACCGCACCAATAAACCGCCTCCTTAACCAAACCGCCACCATAAACCGCACTCTTTGCTCTTAATTGTAGTAGTGTCACGGCAATCTACACGAGACAGTTTACATGTATCAACCTCTAGGATTTGTTGACACTGCCAGACTAGATCATGTGTGCCTGCTAAAGAAGTCTTTGTATGGCCTCAAGCAAGCTCCTCGAGCGTGGTATCTTTGCTTTGCTACTTTCTTTCTTCAGATTGGATTTGTAAGTAGCAAGAGTGACTCCTCCCTCTTCATCTACCGTCGAGGTAATCACCTGGCTTATTTATTGTTGTGTGTTGATGATATCATCCTCACAGCGTCTACAGAGCTTCTCCGGTCTACTATTATTCAGCAGCTGAGCAGGAAGTTTGCTATGACTGATCTTGGGCGCCCTCTCAGTTTCTTCTTGGGGGTTTCTGTTACTCGCGCTGCATCAGACCTGTTTCTTTCTCAGGAAAAGTATGCTAAGGAGATTGTCTCCAAAGCAAATATGATGAACTGCAAGCCGGTCTCCACTCCGGTTGACACATCAGCTAAGCTAGTCTAGGCTTCAGGTCCCTCTGTCTCAGACCCTACTCTCTACAGAAGCTTGGCGGGTAGGGATGGGCAAAATTTGGATCGGACCGGGACCAGACCGGAAATTACGGTCTTGGATCGGACCGGAAACATTACGGTCTGGTCCACGGTCTAAGGAATTCTAGATTCCGGGTTCCGGTCCAAACCCGGGACCAGACCGGAATTTCCGAGTCGGACCGGAAACGGACCGGATTCCCTCTCCATTAAAAAAAAAAAAAAAGGAAGAAAAAAAAAGGGAGGCATGCCTTTTGTCTTACAGTACACGCATCTTCAATCTTCATTTCATTATACAAATATGGTGGCCGCAGATCCACCAATCCTTCCATCGTTTCGTTCTCCTCCCGCATTGGCACCACCGTAGGTCCACACCCTGCAACCATGGGCTATTCCTTCTTCCTCTTCTTTCGACTTTTCTTTTTAATTTCCATTTTCATATTTCAGAATTTATGAGTGCGATTTGGGAAAGTTTTTTGTTTTTCTTTCGATTTGTGGTGTTTCTGACTATCGATTTCAGGTCCTTTTTGGTTCAATTGGTACTGTTGGGTTCAGATCTGGCTGGTTTAGGGCGGTTTTGGTCGTGTGGCGAGCTTGTTGGTGGCTAGGGTTTAGGGCGGCTTGGGAGGCTCTTTCACTATTTGTTCATTAGCGGTGGGCTCGTTGGTGGCTAGGGTTTGGTCTGAGAATGGGCTCGTTGATGGTGGCTAGGGTTTTGGTCTGCTGCTGTGGAGTTTTCGGTCCAATCGGTCTTTACGGTCCGCGGACCGGAAAACCCGGGACCATATGTTCCGGTCCTAGTCCGATCCACTGTCCATGTCCTCGGATATTCCGATCCATCGGTCTTGAATCGGACCGGATGCCCAGCCTTACTAGCGGGTGCTCTGCAGTACTTGACTTTCACCCGCCCGGACATCAATTACGCCGTGCAGCAGGTATGTCTCTTTATGCATGATCCCATAGAGTCGCATTTTTCTGCTCTGAAGCGCATCATACGGTACGTCCATGGCACCTCAGCTCTCGGCATCACCATCTCCCCAACGGCGTCACCGGTCTCCTTGGTTGCCTACACCGACGTTGATTGGGTGGGTTGTCCTGACACCCGTCGCTCCACTTCCGGGTAATGTGTCTTCATGAATGACTCTCTGATTTTCTGGTATTCCAAGCGGCAGCCGGCTGTGTTCCGCTCCAGCGCAGAGGCCGCTCCAGTGCAGAGGCTGAATACCGTAGAGTGGCCAACGTCTTTACTGAATGTGCCTGGCTGCGGAACCTCCTTCTTGACCTTCATTGTCCTTTGTCTCGTGCCTCCATAGTTTACACGGACAACGTCAGCGCCACATACCTTGCTCACAATCCGGTCCATCATTAACGGACCAAACATGTAGAGATTGACATTCACTTTGTCTGTGAGAAGGTTGCCTTGGGTCACGTCCGTGTCCTCCATGTGCCTTCGGCCTATTAGTATGCCGATATCTTTACAAAGGTTTGCCACGTCAATTGTTCTTGGACTTCAGATCTAGTCTCACTCTTCGGTTCCCTCCTATTTCGACTGAGGGGGTACGACAACAGTAGTATTGTATAGGTTAATGAGTCTAAGGACATCATTGTAACCTATATATATTCTATTTAATGAAAGGCAAACTCCAAGGAGGAATTATCCAATCTGACAACGACATCACGAGCTTGTAATCGGTGGAACAACTTATGCTGTTTGAATTTAATCGTTATCCAAAACTAGAAGATTGATAGGTAGGTCAGCAAATCCGTAACCAAAGCAAGCCTTTGGAATTGATGAGGCGGTCAATATTGGAGTTGCTTGATTAAAATTGAAATCCCTAACCAAAGCAAGAAGTTTGCACTGAATTGATGAACGTGTTTGATCGATGACTAACTCTGCAATCATGTGATTTTACCACAATAATTAACATGGTTTGTTAATAAAACTAGAAGACAGATTACCAATTCAGGAAATTGCGCTTTTTGTACTTGACCCATAGATGAACCATAATCCGTGTGTCTGTCTATCTATATGTCTCTTTATATGTCTGTCTATATGTCTATCTAGTATCTATCCATCCATCTTTCTTCCTCCTACTAGTAAAGTAAGCTTTTTTTTTTGTTTTTTTTTTGTGGAAATAAATAGGCCAATAGGCCAACTGAATATTCGAGAGTAAAAACAACTTAAGCTGAACAACTAAATCATAGAGGAACAAAACATCACCCTCGTTAATTAGTATCCCCTAATTTAATTGAAAATGAAGAAAAAAAAATTTAGCAACCGATTTAATCCATCTCTTTTTATTCCCACAACTAAATCATAGAAGAACAAATCAGCACCCTCATTAGCAGCTTCAACATCTTTCTTACTCTATAGTAAAGTAAGTGTTTTTTGGTCATTTATTGTCCATTCATTTAGCCATTATTAAAACTCTTCTTCTACTACAATTGTTAAATAAGCGTTCATTAATTGTAAATTTTATATTATAAAATTAAATAAAATTGTAATTTTAGTTTGAATAAAAGAATTATTAAATAAAATTAAGAAACTTATTAGAATAATCAATTTTTTTTATTAGGTAAAAATTCGATGGCCAGACAGGCCAAACGGCGAATCGTCGAGCATACAATCTAAAATAAACGGTGCAATACAAAACGACAACTAAACAACCCCAGACGAACCTAAGCAAACAGAGTAGAGAAAAATACGGACAAACCCCAGAGCCAAGCGCCACCAAGCGATGACACCACTGACCAGCGGTACATTAAGAGTCCCTCATGTGGGCGATGAAGACGAACCTCCAAGGAAATTTCCGGAATACGAAGTCGCCTCGATGCACACCGCCACAACCCCAGCTAGACCCGACAGCGGACACCAGAGTCACAACTCAGACTAGGATCGCCACGAACATCTGGAAACGTTGCCGAGAGCCACCCTGTAAATAACGCACCAAAAAACCCTTATGGAAGATTGTCAAGACCCTTATGAGTGGGTTTATTAGAATAATCAATTGAGTAAATTGGAGAAGAATTAAAAGAATAAAATATAAGGAAAAAACTATAAGAATAAAATAACATTATTTATATTTTGGATATCATAAGAACAAAATTAAAACAATATTATTATTATTTATATTTTAGTAAAATAATAATTAGAAAAATGTTATATAGCTACATAGAAAATAGACAAAGACAGATTAATTTAATTTAATCAAGAAAATAAGATAACAATTGATTAAAATATAATAATTATATTTATACATGCAACAAAAAATTAAAAAATTAAAATAAATATGTTTTTAAAACTCACTTTCTAATGAGTACTAAATAAACTTATTTCCAACAATTAAAAATTATTTAAGTAATTAAGCATGTGCGTAGAACGAGATCGTCCACTAGTTTAATGTATTTTCACCGTTTGCAACTGAATAATTTAGATGAACTCTTTTAGGTTTTCTTTTTACTCTCGGTCAAATTCGAAAATATTTTATGAATTTGAAAAGGATTTGTGTACAGTTTATTCAAATTCATCTTGTCAATAGTCATTTGATTGTCTTGCCTTCATCACTCTTTTATAAATGTAAAATTTATAGAAAACCACCCGTTAAACATAGATTCTTACACTTAACCACCCGTTAAATACAAAATTACAAAAAAAACCCATTAAATGGTTTTTATTAACAAATCACCACCCACCACATATTTTCATTAGAATCCCATTAAATATGGTATATTTTAATATTTTATATTTAACGTTTATAGTTTCAACTTGAATATATTTAAATTATATTTATGGTAGGGATTACAAATTATATTAATATATCAGCGGCAAAAAAATGTGTAAACTTTAAATTCTATATTTATTTGGATGGCAGATGTTTTGAATCTGGAAAATATTATTGAATATTATTTGAAAATTTAAGAAAACTTTAATAAAAATAATTTTAATAAAAATAATTTTTAGCCTGAAAAATATTTATATAATTTTTTCATTTTTAGTATATACTGTAAATGTTTACAAATGAAAGAAAATGTGACATTAATTATTAATATCAACTATCAAGAATATCATTCAATTTAAATAATGTTAATGACTTATAGTTTAGGTGTTAATGACTTATAAACTTATTTTAATTTTTCAAATTTATAACCATTTTTAGGAATTAAATAGGAGAATTTGTTCATATATACATCAAGTTTTTTTAAAAACAATTTAGTAAAATACTTTTTAAAATCTATTTGAGATTATAATTTAAATACAAAGATTAAAATATTATAATATCATATATATTTGACAAACCCTAATAGAAATAAATAACGGGTGGTGATTTGTTAACAAAAGTTATTTAATGGGTGGTTTTCTGTAATGAGGGAAATGCACAAACTAACTCAAAACCCGGAAGTATTGCAAGGTTAACCCAACCCGGTTTATAATGATGTGAAACCGGATATCTAGGGAACCCGGGTAGCCGGTAGCAGGTAAGGAAGGTGGGGGCCAGCTATGCATTGTGTGACACCTTAGAGAGAGAGAGAGAGAGAGAGAGAGAGAGAGGAGAGAAAATGCGGGACTTACCTCAGAGAACAGAGGCAGATAGGGAGAGAAAAGACAACTTGGATTAGACGCAGAGATAGAGCTCTTTGAGTTTGACAGAGACTGGGTGAACAGTGAGGGGATTCCAATTTCCCGCCAACCCATTGCGCCAAAAAGGCCTGAAGAGGAAGAGGAGGGGGAGAGTCTATAAGCATTGAAACTCCACCTAAGTCCAATGATTAATCCACATTAATGCACTACAGGAGGAGAATTAAATGGAGGAAGGAGAAGCGCCGACAGAGAGTGAAGGAGGAGGGTTGGCGGCCAATGATGTGGGGATCTATATAAGGATATGGGAGGGAATGATGGACGTGGCATTTAATGGGTACCAGGTGGAAATAAATCTGAAGATTAAGAGAGAAGACATCGTAGAAGAAGCTAGTGGGTCGGGGTTTATCTCGACAACCGAGAGCAAACAACGCGACAACTACTAGAATGGACTAGACAGAGTCGCGACCGGCTACAGATAGAAAATGGGTAAGTAGTCTCTCAATTAAGTTGACGAGAAGAAAAAATGAGTACATATATGTTACTGTCAACTAATTGTATCCCCTTGCTATGTAAATGAACAGGGGACAAGACAATCGTATGCCTGACTGTGGTGTTTGAAGGATGGTGGGCTTGCGAAGCGGGCTGTTGGGTCTTCAAAGGGTCACGGAGCCAGAAGGCTGTGCTAGTGGACGAACGTATCGACTACTGACGGAGGTAAAACCTATCATTGATCCGTCAAAGTAAATCTCAAACCTATAACTAGTATAGTAATAAGTAAGAGGTCGATCCACGGGGAAATTCACTATTCAAGTGTGATTAAGATGCCAATCAAGTAACCAAAAGGGGGGTTTTGAGAGTGTAAAAGATCCGCGTTTTATCAAAGCGGATTGAAGAAAGCAAAAGTAAATGATTGTGATTCAAACAATTAGGAGAAGCAATTCTACATACAATTTTCCACTTTATTTGGTTTGAAGCGATCCTTGTAACTTCTTCTTGTCCTATTAAGTTTCCTATGAATGCCCTTGTCCCGACCTAATATAGTTACTAGTCCAATGAGTCCTAGAAACCCTTATCAATCGAACAGTCCCTAAAGAATGATTTAACCCAATTGATAGCTTTAAGTTCAGAGATTAACCAAGGTATTTGCAGTCCCTAAAGAGGGATTTAACAACACATGCATCCAACTTCTTACTTGTTCAATTAGTTCAATCAGCCCTAAAGGAAGAAGTTTGCCACTTAGGTTAAAGTTCACAACATCGGATCCACGATTACCTGAAATAATCAATAAACGTGTGTAGATTCCGACTCCACTAACATAGAGAGCAAATATGCAAATTGTACTTAATCCATCCATGAAATGCATTTAACTAAGCTAAATGCAACCTATTATGCCTACCTAAATGCATGCTATCAACTACGTCGCACTGAAGAAACTCGTGATGGAAAAGTTTAACTTTGATGGGAGAAGGCATGAGGTGGAGCTCACATATGGGAAGCCTAAGAAGGACGGGTGCAGGCCATATGCAATAGGAGATGACGAATACCTGCAGGCCTTCAAGTTTGTAAACGGTCTAACTGGAGAACAATCGTGGCCTATCGACCTCCATGTCTCCCTGCGAACCAAGCTTGGTTGGGATGGGCCACGTACACAAGGATCGTCAACGGGTGGCTCAGTCGGGGTGGGTATCTCTGCGTCGGAAGGTGAGGAATTTATAGTGGCATTAACTCGGCCGCCGGTGACCCAAGAAGATCACGCACATACGGGCCCCCGATTGGCTGGCGGTGAAGAAGACGAAGTCGTGATAGCCGGAGGTGTCCAGGCAAACCAAACCTCCGTCCAGTTAGATAAAAGTACCGACGAGTTAGGGATAAATGAGGATTTGGAGCTGGAGTTGGCGTAGAAGGCACAGAAAGCCGAGGAAATTAGACGTGGGATGCAGGTCATTTATGTCAGCAGTGACCCCGATGATGAAGTTATTCCACCTGGTGGAGATGGACGGGTGTCCATTAACATCGGCAGCTCCTTCTCCGACGATGAAGTACTCCCAAATGCGGTGAAGCTGGAGCTCAGGTGCGCAGTTCCGACGAAGTCGTGGTCATGGGATTTTGAGGCCGAGCAAGCTGTGGAAAGTGAACCAATGGTTGTGGTGAACCCATTGGGTCCTCGACAGCACACCGTTCAGCTCCGGGAGGGAAAAGTGTTTCGGTCGAACGAGGAGGTCCAACAGACAATCAAGTGGGCGGCCCTAGCTAGGTGTTTCACGACCAAGGTGAACAAGTCGACGAAGAGCTTGTATGTTGTGCGATGCGGTGCTCCCAACTACAAGAGGGTATGTCGGGTTTCCACATGCAAGAAAACGAGGATTTGGATGATCACGAAACTTATGGGCGAGCACACGTGCGACCTCAACGACATGATGACACAAAATCGTCGTGCGACATACACCCAGATGGGGCAGCACATAGTGGAAATGTATGTCCTTCGCCCTAACCACATTAGTATCCATCCAATGCAATTCTCCAATACGTAACAATAAGTGTGCACCTTAACCGACTGACCTGGACACCATGATGTTTTAAACTGGACCCTGGTTGAATTTAACTGGACATCTACTGCATTGAAACTGGACATACGGGAAAAAAACTCACCCAAACCGCTTGTAAATGGAAATGTGCAGTTTCCTTGGTTCAAAGAAGGCCTTTGTGCTGGAGCAAGTGCAGGCTCTCACGAAGTCGCATATGGGGGTCACGTCCAGCTACTGGAAGGCGCGGTGAGCCCGGATGAGGGCAAGGGACACCACCTACGAGACAGACGAGGAAAGTTGCCAGAGGATGTACTCGTACATGCACATGTTGGAGCAGGCCAACCATGGCACGTACACCCGGATAGAACGCGACACGGAGGGACGATTCAAGTATGTGTTCATGAGCCTTGGAGTGTGGCGGAGGGCCGTCCCCCATCTACGAAAGGTCAGTCCATCATTGTCTCCACCTTGTTTGTCCTTTATTGTGAAATATGTTACTACCATGACATCGATTAATAACTCTGCATGACGGCCTCATGTCGTTACTTGACATAATGATCTTTTGACATGACAATAGTTAAAAACCACATGACATAGGTAACGATTGCGGTTGTTGAATGTTTCTAGGTCGTTTCAGTGGACGAGGGGTTCTTGAAGGGGAAGTTCCGAGGGTGCCTCCTGTTCGCGTCTGCATAGGATGCCGACCACTCCGTGTATCCAATTGCATTCGCAATGGTTGACGGGGAGAATGATGGGTCGTGGGGGTTCTTCTTCAGACAGATGTTGCATGTTGTTGAAGACTCGTCTGATCTGATATGGGTATCTGACCGCCATATTAGCATCGAGAAGGGAATACGGGACAGCTACGTCTTTGCCAAGCACGACATATGCACATGGCACTTATTCCAGAACATCCGGTTTCGGTTCAAAATCAGCGCGATGAAGGACCAATACTTCTCGATGGTCAAAGCATACACCCACGACGAGTTCTAGTCCTTATATAAGGACTTCTGTGCGATTGCTCCCGCAGCGAGCCAATACCTTAGGGAGGTCGGGTTCGACAAGTGGGCAGGGATGTGCTACCCGGGTAACATGTATAACATCACAACCACTAATAACTCCGAGTGCGTGAACTCGGTTTTCAAGTATCCTCGGGACTTGTCGCTCACAGCGCTCATGGATGCCATTCTTGAGACTGTCAGGGAGTGGTTCGTCAAGCGGAGAGAAAGCAGCTTCGCTCCTGGGAAAGTTGTCAGCAATTGGGTCACTACAGTCATAAAAGCCAACTTCGCACAGTCCCTTTCGATGTTGGCCAGGCCGCTCATCCCCCACGAGTTCGAGGTACGCAATGGTCAGTCCACATGGCTTGTCAACCTCACGGGATGTTTATGCACCTGCAGACGCTTCAACGTCGATCAGTACCCATGTGCACACGCACTAGCTGCTGCACAAGTGCGGGGGGTGGACGTGCACTCACTTGTCAATGACTTCTACAAGTCAGAGGCGTGGCGTGCTTGCTACCATGATGTTTTGTACCTAGTCCCGTCTCGAGACACATGGCGGGTGCCTCCGGATATTGCCAACGAGACCTGCCTCCCCCCTCCCCCCCGTGTGAAGGCCCGTCCGGGTAAACCCAAGAATAGACGGTACCCCTCGCAGTGGGAAAGGAGATACAAGCCCCAACCCAACTAGACGATGAAGGGGACATGACATGATAGTCAGATGGGATTTACATGACGAAAAAGCATCTGGGGGGTTTTGGGGTTAAGTAAGCTGGACATGTCGTTGTTCATGGGGTACTTTTGCGTCTATGTATTTAAGTATGTTGATATGTGTGTCGTTGCCTCATTTTGGTAGTAACTGCTATGTCAACGTTTTCAAACTTCTTCTCCGTACGGGATAGTCATCCATGTTAACTTGATGGGTAATGGTTATGACATGACAATACGTCTTTGTGTCAAGCGTGTTTGTCTTGAACGTTATGTTATTGCACCCAGTCGGCAAAACATCTTTCATAACCATCTAAAACAATAGAGGAAATGAAATAAGTGCAAAAGTAACCATTTAAAACAACCATCTACAACGACCATCTAAAACATCCTTGACAACGTTAAGTACATCCCAACTTGTCCCTAAAACGAAATGAAAACAGTGCAAAAGTAGGTAGAAATGTCAACCAACAGAGGAATCCAGCGACATTATTAATGTTAATGGAAACTACAACCATCTAAAACAACATTGTTTACTTCATATAATAAGGACCGAGCGATTACTGAGGATCGTTGGTGACACCGAACCCATGATGGAAGATAGCGACGCATAGAAGCTGCCGGTACGCAGCGACGAAGTCGTCGTCCAAGCCCTCGAAGTTGCGGTCCCCGATAGCGAGCTGCTGCATGTACCAGATCGCGTATGGCCCACAGTCTCCCCTAAACACGGTCAAAATTTGCGTAAATGGATATTCAGTGAACATTCAAAACACGGGGAGGGAAGCGGGACATCCACTTACGACTGTTTGTTTTGCGGGATCCCCTTCACACGGGTGAGGGTGAGAGGACGGGGAATGTTGGCTTTGTGTTTGGCATGCAACTCCTAGTGGACGACGAACAAGGTGGGCAGGACATGCGTCACGGGCTTGAGCAATTGAGTCAGCTAGCGCTCCTTTATCAAGTGGGTGTCGGGGTCAAACACAAGCACAGTCCATTCGGCGAAGTTGATCTCTAGAGCGACCCGGTGCTCGTTCTTCAAATTCCAAGGGAGCAGGATGCGGTCCATGGCAGCCCACGGCTTGGGAAACCTCTCTGGCAGTACACCATCCATGTACAACTTCAACTCGTCCTCAACCACCAGGCCGGTCTGTCGCTCCAGGAATACCCGGAAGAAGTTGTCGAGCACGGCTACTGATGCGAACATCGATTCGGTGAGGATGGCCCTACGAAGGATTGCACATGCATGCTCGATATGCTGCGGTATAGAAGGAAATCGTCGCGACGAGGTCGAAATGTCATGCAACAAAGTCTCGCGCGTGAAGGAGCATTACCTCAGAGGTGACCCAGTTGGTTGACGCCTGGAGATCCTAGAAGAGCTTCTTCTCGAGGAGGGTACCCTTGATAGACCGTGCAGGGGTTGTTCCGCCTTTCATCCAAGCGTCGAAGGCATCCACCTCTGCCCTAGTCGCCAGGCCACGGTCAACGGCGTCCAATTTGGTCTTCGAATTGCTCACCGTGGCTTCTTCACAGGTTGAGTGACATCGTGCCCATCAAATGTAGAAGGGACCTTACGAGCTCTCGTCCCCCTACACGTTAGTGGCTCGACCTGAGAGGTTTCCTCCGTGTCCCTGTCAGGCTGCACCCACATGACAACGGGAATATTTGAACATGTCACATAGCAACCGTAACATTACAGTAATGACAGTCGGAGGGAGATGACATACCTCACTGGTTTTCTGTGTGGGTGCATGGTCGAGGACCGCTTTCCCCTTCTTGTCCATGCGTCCACCTTTGGCCTGCATCACACCATGGGCAAGTGTGTCACCATCGTCCTGCACCCACAGTTAGACAACTGGAAAATTTTAACATGTCACGTACCAACCATAACATGACAGTGGAAGGGAAATGACATACCTCATCGCTTTTTTGGGTGGGCACGCGGACAACGTCGTCTGTCCCCTTGCTGTCCTTCTTCCCGTCCTTGCCCTTCTTCCCCACCTTGGCAGTCTTCACCCCCTCGTCCTTCTCCCCCCCCCCCCCCATTGTCCCCAGCTATTGGGCCAGGCTCCTGGTCCTTGTTCGCATCCCCTTGGTCCTTCTTACCCCCTTGTCCCCAGCTATTGTGTTAGACTCCTGGTTCTTGTTCGCATCCCCTTGGTCCTGTTCGTCACTATCCTTTGTCTGTGCTTCTTCATCAACCTGAGAACGTCGTACCAAGTACAGTAATGGGTAACTAACGACATGATTTTTAGAAAAATTCCAAGGCTGAGGAAACTCTTACCTCCTTTGTCGACGAGGGTACGTCCCTTCCCTGCGAGACTGCGTCGTTGGACTCGTCCAGTACCTCCCTCACCGTCCTTTGCAGTTCATGGATGGCATCCTCAAGGGGCTTGATCCTCGCAGCGAAGTTAGCCCGTAATTCCCTTGCCAGTTCATCTATTTTCGCCATAATCAGTGAGACATCACCCACCGATGTCCGATGTCTCTCTTCCTGCGTGTGGAATGCCTGGGTCGGGGCCTGGGTGCCGCTCTCCACTGGCGCCTTTTTGTGCGCAACCTGCTCGTACTCGTGGAGGAGGTTGTCAAAGAACATGTCGGTCTTCTCTCTAGGGTAGACAGCACCCCAGTTCACCCGGGTGTTCGCCTCAATTGCATCGGGGATTAACACTGTCTGCACACTGTCAGCAAGGCCAAAGCTTTTCAGCTAGTCCCTCTCCTCCACCATGAGGTCGACGATTAACTCATACTTAATGTTTTGCTCTTTTGACGCGTACCGCAGGCACCGAGGGTGGCATCGGATTGGATAGAAAGCATCGTACGTCCACAACTACATAAAACAAGAGGGCATGGATGTCAACAGCTGTCCAGTTTAAATATAAGCGTGTCCAGCTGACATACTTAGTCTGTCCAGTACCATACTAACACATACCTGGAAGGCGAGGGGGAAGCCAACTAAAAAGTATGACGACCGAGGGCCCTTCAACCCATGATGTAGCTTGCACTCAAAAATGTTTTTTAGGGACTCGTGGGTTCTCTCGTAGCAGTGCCTACCCCACGGGAAACTCAAGAGAGCGTCGACGTCGGCCACCATATTCACCACCCATCATTGAATGTAGTTGCGGGGATCCTTCCCAAATAGCACCCCCCACCAGCATCAGCAACGCATACTTAAGTTTCTTGGCGGGCGAATGTTGTCTGCCCTTCATCGCCACTAGGAATTCTACCTCAAAATCTTCCATCCTCAGCTTCTCCACCCCAAAGAAGTCCTTCACGGCCGACTTGTCCCCATAATTCTCCTCGGGCAGCAATACGAATGTGCACTTTAGTCCGGTCACCAGTGCGAACTCTTGGATGGAGAACCGAGCTATTTTGCCGTGTATAATGTACCAGCTCTCATTCTCCTTTCTCGTCCGCAGCTGGCGTTACAGGACGTAATTCACCAGTTGGGCTGAGAACTAGACACGCGAACCAAGCCTCGCAATGGTGACCAACGGGCTTGCCATCAACCGCTTCCAGTCCCCCTCACTTAGGTAATTATCCAGGTTTGCAAGTATTGCTGGTCCTCGGGGACATCATAGATGGCCTGCAAAATTAGGTACAAATGTCAGTCGCACATCGACACTACTGTATTCCGTTGATCAACACTACGCACACCATACCTCGCATGTTGTCTGTGAAAGGGGAACCCTTTTTAAAGAGCGGGAAGTCGACATGTTCGCCTGTTCTTGATATCCTTCACAATTGGGAAGCAAAACCTTATGACCATCAACACACATGACAGTAAATGTTATAAACATGACATTTGACTATTACAAACATGACAGAAATCAAACATGACATGAAATCAAAATGCCAGCAATTCGGTCCAATGTTCGAAGGTATCTCAACATTAAACATTTCCAACTCGCACTACTCCTGTTATTTCGTAATCCGCAATAGCCGTTCCCCATTTCCCCCAATTCCCCCAAAATCCCCAACTCTTCCAATTTCACCAATTCCCCCAAATCCCCTAATTTCCCCATCCAACTAAAACCAGTATATCCATTTTCCCTCATTTAACCCTAGCCATCCCCAATTTCACCCAATCTTCAAGACCAATTGTTATTTTCCCCCAATTTCCCTTCTATCCCCCTCGTCAAAACCCTCTTTCGGAAACTTTCCATCCCTTGATTTCTAAATGCCAATGGTTGCTACTTACATGACAGAGGGAACCTGAAATAGAAATTTCTTTCTTCACCCCATTTCAAACAATGGCAAAAACATTTGGATCCGCCACTCGAGTCCTCGCCCTAATATTTTGTGCAATCGGTAAATATTCGGGGGCTTTAGAGTTTTGGCTTTACTTACTTGTTATCGTCACTTGTATGCAGGGGCGTTAGGGTTTGATGTCCGCTTCTTCGTCTCCTTTGCAGCCTTGCTCTAGTTCTTCTTCGAAACCCTTCCTCTTCTTCCTTCCGTTTTCAAATTTATGAGAGAGAGAGATGGAGCAACAATCGGACTTACCCTTCCCCTTTATTAACCTTCTTTCCTAGGCAGTTAAGATGACAGGTTTTTAAAAAACCTGTCAAATCTCTCCCCATCCACACGTCTCCCTCTCTCTCTCCTCCATCAATGCAGTCGGTCTCTCCCTCTATTGTAACCGGCTGGGCTGCAATTTTTAAAGGGTTTGGGCTAACTTTTTGCAATTAATATGGATAGGGGATAGGGGGTGCAACCCAACCGGGTTTTTTGGGTTAGTTTTGCAAATGCCCCTTTCTGTAATTTTGTATTTAACGGGTGGTTAAGTGTAAAAGACTATATTTAACGGGTAATTTTATGTAAATTTCCCATTATAAATTGTTGACAAAATTTATTACTGTGGAATTATGTGTTAGCACTTGGCAAAAGGGAAAAGGTCTATGTTGAAATTTGGCTTGCTGACTTCAATTGGTGATAAATTTTAATAAGGAAAGGTATTTTAATCATAAAAACTACTGAGTAAAAAGTATGTGTTATGGAGGGTACGATTTAGCTAATTGATCGAGTTAAAATTGTAATTAGGATCTTGGAGTGGACTTGAAGGAATTGTGTCCTTTAATTTATTGTGCAATGACTAATTATGGAATAGGACAATTGATAGAGATATTCAATCCGATTATTTTAGGAGTCGTAATGCTTTGCTAGAAGCCAACTACGATTAATGGGCTTAAACGGGTTAAACCCATGCCTATTATAAACGGGTCCTATGCGGTCACACAGTTAGAGTTGATGGGCTTGATCAAAAGATAGATAATTTTATTATTAGTGTATATTAGATATATATTAATAATAATGGGATAAGATTTATTTGTGAAATAAATAATTAATCAAGTAAGGTATAAATATAAGCTTATAAAGATGGACTTATGATGACTTGACCTAATTAACACATTCCAACAGAGACAAAAGGAGCTTTGCCGTACGTTTGGTCTGTGTAGGATGAATTCCACCATCATCAATCAAGAGCAATTTGATTGTTCGCCTTTCGATCTTCGTCCTAGCAGTCGAAGGCAAAGGAGATCTAGACCGGGCTCTTGTGGACCAAGTAGAGGAGTAACACGTGGGGCTCTAGTTCTCTTCCGAATCCTCACCGTTTAGATCCGGTTCACGCATCAAGAGGTATCTCCTATGAACAATGATTTGATCTATCGATTTTATGCATGAAGATTCTTGCGATTAGATGATAGAAAATAGTTTCTAAAACTTTCGCTGCGCATCTAATTTCCATCAGTGGCATCAGAGCATCTTGTATAATTTGATATGATCGATTGATTTTCTTGTTAGTTTTGATTCAATTTAACAATATATTTGATATATGGAATAATTTGTATGATTAAAATTTTGATTTTGATTAATTGGATGTATTAAATTTAATTCGGGTTCGGAATTTGATTCCGTAACAAAGAATTTAATACATGTTCGGAAATTTGTTCAAGTAAGTTTGGATTTTGATTCCGATCCAAGCCGCCTACCTTGCGCTAATCAATTTGGAATTAACGTATAAGGATACTACGTGGTTAAAGTCAACCAAATTAGATGGCAGATCTTATGACTTCCAAAAATTCTTACTTTTACCCAATTCGTTTTGAGTAATTGTCGAAACGGCGCGGCATCAAGTTTTTTTTTTTTCGTGCAATGCGATGATTTTTTATTTTATTTTTTTCAGATCAATTGATATAATTTATATAAGAAATATGATTTCTTGTATATATCATGAAATATTTGATTTCATAAAAGTACAAATTGATTTAAATTTATGAAATTGAGAATTTTATGATTTTGATGCATAAAGTTGATAAATTTTATGTGAATTTGATTCATATATTTATTTGTCAAAAGTTTAAGTTTTATGAAAACTTACCATCTTAATCCTACAATTGTCAAAGTTTGTAATTGTTACAAATTTTGAGTGGGAGTGGATGAGGCGGAATTAGGATTATGGAAGATATTTATGATTTTAGTGTAAAATCTTAAATTACCTTAATTAGATATGGTAGATATCTTATCCCTAATAAAAAAAATAAAATTTTTTCTATCCAATTATACAAGGTAATAGTTACCATAAAATTAATTCCATATATATTATTGCTAGTTTTTGAATTAAAATATCAAGAATGTTCATGGATTTATTATGCTTGTTTTATATTATGATATATTGCTTGCATACATAAGGTGACTAGTATGGCCCGTAAATACGATCTGCGTATCGTAGGGGCCATACTAGGATCACAATTTCATTGCATTTTGAATGCCTTATTTTAAGTTTTATGTTGTTTTTATTTATGATATTTTTTCACTTATAAATAAAGACAAATAAAATACTTAAGTTCTTAAGGTAAATTGGGGCAATGCCTTTTCATATCATAACCCATTAAGTTCTGGATTTTTGGTTGGATGGGCTTCACAAAAGTGAGGGTGTCTTTCCATAATCTTTGGCTAATGAGGGTGAATCTATACAAGGGGTTCATAAGCTTTGATATGGTCGTACCCAACGAGAGACCAAAAGGCAAAGTTTTGGATCTTGAGGCATAGGATGATTTTACATTGGATGTGGATCATCAACCAAGAATTATAAGGAGTTATAATTAGTAATTGTTACTTACCTTGAGCATACAAGACTCAAGGAAGTGCAAAAGTACGTTGGGTCTTGTGTGTAATGGGATCTTGGAATCATTTTATTCACCAGGAACAATAACAATTTGAATAAAATGCGCATTTACTTATTTTAAAGGTGTTTAATCCTAAGTAATTTGCATTTCGAACATAAATTGATTTGTATGTCATTTTTTTTATATAGGCATTATGTCGAACGATAACTTGAAATTCACCTTGCGCTCAATAGTTGAGAAAAACAAATTAAATGGAACGAATTTTCTCGATTGGGAAAGGAATCTGAGAATCGTCCTCAGGTCTGAGGGGCGTGAAGATGTCCTATCAACCCCTATCCCTGTCATTACTGATACCTCATCAGATGAGGAGAAGGCTAATGAAGTAAATCTTAGGAGTGGGTCTTTGTCTGTCACTTGTCTAATGCTAGCAAGCATGGAACCTGATCTTCAAAAGAGGTTTGAACATCAGGATGCTTACACAATCATCACCAACCTGAAAGTGTTGTTTCAGGAACAAGCAAGGATTGAACGATATGAAACTCACAAGGCTATACTGGATAGCAAGCTTGTGAAGGGGAAACCAGTAGGTCCTCATGTGTTTAACATGATTGGGCTTTTTAGCTGTATGGAGACACTACGCACCCCATATGACCAAGAGTTGGCCACAGATATCGTGTTGCACTCATTGCATGATGGATTTGGCTCATTCAGGATGAACTATCATATGCATGGTCTCAAGAAGAACCTGAATGAACTCCATGGTACGCTCAAAGCTGCTGAGCAGAATACTCCTACTGACAACAAGAAAGAAGTTCTTAATGTCAATAAAGGGAAAGGGTTTAAGAAGGTAGCCAAGAATAGGAACAATCCCCAAGAGAAAGGCAAGAAAGTTGCAAAACCTAAGGGAGGTGAGAAGCCAAGAGTGGCTGCAAACCATGATTGTTTCCATTACAAGGCGAAGGGACACTGGAAAAGAAACTGTCCCAAGTACTTGGAAGACAAGAAGAATGGGACTTTGAGTTCCAACACTTCAGGTATTTATATTATTGAATTACTGTCAACCAATGTCCTCACATTAGATAATGGTCCTACTTGGGTATTAGATACCGCATGTGGTGCTCACATTATTTCAAATGTGTAGGGACTAAGAAATAGGAGACAAGTGAAGAAAGGGGAGATAGAGCTACGTGTTGGAAATGGAGCAAGCGTTACTGCACTTGTCGTAGGAGATTTTAGTTTATCTCTTCCTTCTGGTTTAATCTTAGAACTAAATAATTGTTATTTTGTTCCTAGCATTAAAAAGAACCTTGTTTCGACTGCAGTAATTTATTCTGAAGGTTTTAATTTTAGCACTACAGATGAAAGTATAATTATTCACAAGAATGATATCGTCTATGCTCGTGCTCAAGATATTAATGGAATATTTGTATTCGACCTTACAACAGAATCATATAACATAAATACAAAAAGGCAAAAATCAAGTAAGTTGAGTGAAGCCTACCTATGACATTGTCGTTTGGGTTGCATCAGTTTAGACCACATGAAGAAGCTCCATAAAGATAGACTTCTAAAAGACGTGGATTGTGAATCCATTGATACATGTGAGTCATGTTTGATGGGCAAGATGACAAGATCACCTTTCAAATGAACAAATGAAAGGGCTACTGAGCTATTGGGCATTATACATACTGATGTATGTGGGCCAATGAGTACATAAGCTAGAGGTGGTTATAAATACTTCATCACATTTACTGATGACATGTGTAGATATGGATATATTTACCTTATGTCACATAAATCGGAATCCTTTGAAAAGTTCAAGGAATTTCAAAATGAGGTAGAAACTCAAACTGGCAAGAAAATAAAATCACTTCGATCAGATCGCGGTGGTGAGTACTTGAGCCATGAATTTGATCATCATTTGAAAAATTGTGGGATAGTAACACAATTGTCTACTCCAGGAACACCACAACTTAACGGTGTATCTGAAAGGAGAAACAGGACCCTATTAGACAAGGTCCGATCTATGATGAGTTTTGCTGACCTTTCGGTATCCTTCTGGGGATATGCCCTCACAACTGTCGTACTTACACTAAACAGGACTCCGTCTAGAGCTGTAGACAAAACTCCATATGAGATAGGGACTGGAAAGGTTCCAAAATTGTCTTTTATGAAGATATGGGGATGTGAAGCGTATGTAAAACGTTTACAAACGGATAAGCTTGCCCCTAAATCAGATAAATGCTATTTTATAGGGTATCCAAAATGTAGTTTTGGATATTACTTCTATAATCCCGCTGAACAAAAGGTGTTTGTTGCAAGGGATAGTGTCTTTTTGGAAAGAGAGTTCATTTCCAATAAGTCAAGTGGGAGAAATATTCATCTTGAACCAGTTCATGATGAAGAGCAACAAACTCAACAACGAGATGACATAGATTATGTCGAGGATGAGTTGATGGTTTTGGAAGGCCAAGGGCCCCAAATCATCCAAGAACTAGAACAAGAGGATCCACAAATAGTTTTGGAAACTGTTCCAGCTCCAGTTGTTGAACTAGTTGAACCCACTCGTAGATCAGATAGGCCAAGGGTACAACCAAGACGTTATGATGATTTCATCTTGAATGTAAACCTTGATGTTCTTCTGCTAGAACATGATGAGCCTAATACCTATAAGCAAGCAACGACGGGTCTAGACTCCAAGAAATGGCTTGAGGCCATGAGATCCGAAATGGATTCGATGTTTGAAAATCAAGTATGGGACTTGATAGATTTGCTAGATGGGGTAAAACCCATAGGGAGCAAATGGGTTTTCAAACTTAAGACAGATAAGGATGGAAAGGTATTTGTACACAAGGCAAGATTAGTTGCCAAAGGCTTTAAACAGATTCATGGTATAGACTATGATGAGACCTTTTCACCAGTTGTCATGATAAGATCCATTAGGATAATCCTTTCTATTTCCGCCTATTATGATTATGAGATTTGGAAAATGGATGTCAAAACCGCCTTCCTAAATTGGTTATTGGAAGAGGATGTGAACATGACACATCCAAAGGGTTTTGAAGATCCAAGTGATGTAGGGAAGGTATGCAAGCTTATAAGAGGTCTAAATATGGACTTAAGCAAGCATCCAGGAGTTGGAACTTTCGGTTTGATGAAAAGATCAAAGAGTTTGATTTCATCAGATGCGAAGAGGACCCTTGTGTATACAAGAAGTTTAGTGGGAGTAAAGTGGTTTTCCTAGTTTTGTATGTGGATGACATACTACTTATTGGGAATGACATTCCGATGCTAGAGTCCGTTAAGAAATGGCTGAAGAAATGTTTCTCAATGAAAGACTTTGGGGAGGCAGTGTACATACTTGGAATGAAGATCTATAGAGATAGATTTGAGAGATTGCTTAGATTGAATCAAGGAACTTATATATAGATAAGATTCTTAACAAATTCAATACAGAAGATTCCAAGAAAGGGTTTTACCTATGTCATGGTGTGTACACGACCTGATGTTGCATTTGCTATGAGCAGGTGTAGAAAATACCAATTGATTCCATGAGAGGCACATTAGTGTGCAGCCAAGAACAACAAGAAATTATTGAGAAAAACCAAGGATGATTTCTTAAGGGTGATGACAAGTTGATCGTATATTTTATGAGGATGTTTCACCTTATTTGACATTAAGATGTGTAAGGTGCATACATATGACAATATTGCAAATCCATTGACGAAGCTTATGCCTAGCCCAAGCATGATGGTCACACTAGGGCTAAGGGTCTCAAACACATTGGAGAATGACTTTGAGATTGCTTTCTATTACATTTTATGTTTAGAGTGTTAGACACTAAGTTTATGTTCGACTGGATGATTTTATGATATATGATATTTCATCTTTATTTATATATTGTGTTGAACGATAATAAATAAAATGTCAAAATAATTCGTAGTTCGCAAATGGGCTTATCTTAAGTGTTATGGTAAATGAAACCCCATTAAGTGAAATGCAGTTATGAATTATCACAAGTCCGTAGTCTGAAATCATCAAATTGGACATAGGTGATTTTATTAAATGACTATATTGTAAGTTGACTGATAGCGCCAGGTTTCATGGGCTATAGGGACATGGAGATGTCTAGTCAATTACATATATATGTATGGATGATATATATAGGACAGACCCACCTTAAGACTCTACAAAAGGGATTGCAGAGTTTTAAGTTAAACCATGATTAGTAGATTCCTCATACATGAGTGTGTTATGGTCCCTCTTGATGATTAGTATTTCTTTGACACGGCTAAATGCTTTCCGTAACAGGGAGTTATAAAGGTTATAGTTGGGATTGCCAAAAGTTGAGTGGGAGCCATAGTCATACAAGACTGTAGATGTCCTCTTTCTTCATGCATACTGTGATGCATTGAAAAGGAATGGTGTCTAGGCCACTTGGAGAGCAAGAACTGAAAATGCACGGCCATGCTCGGATGGATTATTTGTAATCATCCATTTAATTGACAGTTCGAACTCGGAGTTCAAGGAGTATATATTTGATAATAGATATGAATGTCACCATATCATCAAATATGACATTAAGAGACACGGGTATCTGAAATTGCACACTTGTTTAAGGACAAGTGGGAGATTGAAGGAATTGTGTCCTTTAATTTATTGTGCAATGACTAATTATGGAATAGGACAATTGATAGAGATATTCAATCCGATTATTTTAGGAGTCGTAATGCTTTGCTAGAAGCCAACTACGATTAATGGGCTTAAACGGGTTAAACCCATGGCTATTATAAACGGGTCCTATGCGGTCACACACTTAGAGTTGACGGGCTTGATCAAAAGATAGATGATTTTATTATTAGTGTATATTAGATATATATTAATAATAATGGGATAAGATTTATTTGTGAAATAAATAATTAATCAAGTAAGGTATAAATATAAGCTTATAAAGATGGGCTTATGATGACTTGACCTAATTAACACATTCCAACAGAGACAAAAGGAGCTTTGCCGTACGTTTGGTCTGTGTAGGCTGAATTCCACCATCATCAATCAAGAGCAATTTGATTGTTCGCCTTTCGATCTTCGTCCTAGCAGTCGAAGGCAAAGGAGATCTAGACCGGGCTCTTGTGGACCAAGTAGAGGAGTAACACGTGGGGCTCTAGTTCTCTTCCGAATCCTCACCGTTTAGATCCGGTTCACGCATCAAGAGGTATCTCCTATGAACAATGATTTGATCTATCGATTTTATGCATGAAGATTCTTGCGATTAGATGATAGAAAATAGTTTCTAAAACTTCCGCTGCGCATCTAATTTCCATCAGGACTCTTAACAAAATTTTCTCTTCGTAAACGGGGGAAAATACCGCATACAAATAAGGGTATATATATATATATATATATATGTGATTTTGGTAGATAGCCATTTTTGAATGTTCAATTAGGTATTTAGACCCCAAAATAATTTAATTAGTTTTTGGTAGACCCCATCCAAATAGAGTGGAATGATCAATGGTCAACCGTTTGACCGATGACCGGTCAACGGTTGACCATTGATTGGTCAACGTTGACCAACTCATTTGGATTTTTTATGCCGTATTTTACCGTTTTGATGCCAAAAATTTATTATATTTTATTTTCACTTTGATGCCACTTTTCTAATGAAATGATTTGATGACGCATTTTGAAACTTTGATGACATTTTTTGTTTAATGTGATGCCATTTTTTTATGTCAATTTTTTGATGATATTTTTTTACCGTGATGCCAATTTTTTTTAAATTAGTGTTTTGATGGCATTGTTTCTTTAATGTGATGCCACTTTTTTAAAGTAGTATTTTGATGTTAATTTTTTAATCAAATCGTTTGATGTCACTTTTATAATTCAGTAAAAATAATTAATGGGCCTAACTACCTAAGTAAACATGCTAAAGGGTTTAAATCACCAAATTCCCTCATATATCAAAGCTTATATAGATTATAAGATAATATTTTTTAAAAAAACTTGAAAAATATGCATAATCAAATATATATATATATATATATATATATATATATATATATATATATATATATATATAGGGAGGCTTTATAATGTAAAAACTCCTTAACGTGTAAAATATGCTTAACGTGTAAAATTTTGGTTTATAGTGAAAACCGGCACGCGTGTCACAATTAAATAAAACTGAACCGGACCGTTTTTTTTTTAAAATCTGAACCGGCTATGAAGCACAAAGACTACACGCTCCCATGGCAGGTTCCTCTCTTTCTTTTCGCTCGGCAGCTCTCGACGGTTTCCGTAGAAGAACTCAACGCTGAATTCGACGTCGATGAAGGTCACTATCATGAATACGGTGGTGTAGTTGTCACATGGTGATAGTTCCGGGTGAGTTCAATCTTTTTTCATGTTTACTTTCGAAAATTTAGGGTTTTAGATTTGTATTTAGGGGTTTCTCCTCTATGCATTTTTTTAAAAGTTCTTAAAGTGTGGACTAAAATAACTAAATTTTACGAATTCGTGTTTTAATTCGTGATTTCTGGATCTGAGAAAACACGAATTTTACGAATTCGTGTTTGTCTTTGTTTATGTGGATCTCTCAATTGTGCAGAGGTATCTTTGTCTTTGTTTACGTGGATCCCTCAATTCGTTTGATCTCTCAATTGTACGTCTTTGTCTTTGTTTATGCGGATTGTTTAACATAATTCCTAAAAAAGAGCGGGGAAGAAGTGTCCATTGTTGCAGAGGTAGTGGAGGTGGAGAACTCTACTGACAAGATGCAAACACTAAGAACGCCATATCCGAGTATGATTATGCACACCACTTGTTTGATAAAATGCATAAAGTGAAATTTAAGCTTTAGAAGATGCACCACCTGTTTGATAAGATGCACCACCAATTCATTTGTTTATGCCAATAACGGGCTTTACAAGAATTTTTTCTGCCAATTCATTTGTTAAATGAATTGTATCCACCAATTATGGTTATTGGTGTGAATAGGCTTGTATCTCTGAGATTGTCAATATCGGTTTTGCAGTGCATATTACTTATTGCTTGAAGATTCAGATATGTCACTCGAGTTTATTGGACATACAGAAGAGATCACTAATACAAACATTAAGTTCACAAAATGTCAAGGTTGTTTCAACTTTGTATTCGTAATTTCTGAGGTGCGATTCGTGTTGCTATGAGATTGTTAAACTTTTATTAATGCCATTATCATGCACTTGCTAAAGTTTTTTAAACATCAAGCACTCTGACATGCTCTGTTGGGCTTTGGACTTGGATTACTTTTCGTGATAAGTGAAATTTCAAGCACTTGCCATTTATAAAAGAGCTGGCTTACAGGTTACAGATTTCATAGTTCTATCCAAACGGATGCTGGGGGATCAACCTATGATCTGTTAATGGTTTGACATTCACTAAGACTAATGATGTGCAACAAGATCCAGTGAAAAATCCATGCAAAAATGATATAATTATTGATAGGCAAAGCATTAAGGAGACCGATGAATACAAGCGTGCCATGGAAGAAGAATTGAAGGCAAGACAGTGAGAGTTGCAGATTCAGGTAATTTGAGTTCCTAATACTGCTGATTCAATTTAATATGGTGAATGGTAGAATTTTAGCCTTTTAGTTATTTAATATTACACTGCAATATCAATGGATTTCAGGATTTCGTAGTGAGACTTAGAGTTTTAGATACGGTTAACTTTAGAAATGATGGTTTTATTGATCTTGTTTTTGTTTCTGGGATGTAACCACAAAAAGTGATTACAATTGATCATGAACTAGGATGAAAGAAACCAAACCCAGAAGACAATCACACTTCACCTATAAAGGACCACCCTACAAATTTGACACCATTAAGCAAATCCCAACTATGATAAAATATTTTTGACCTATTATCTCAATTGGTAGAGCGATGTGCGTATGCACAAAGATGTGGGTTCGAATCCCACATAGGTTACATTATAAACAAGAACACATCAATCCCAAATTGGTAAGCATGCACATTATAATCTTAGTTATGCACTTTTAAACCTTAATTATGCACTTTTTAACCTTAAGTATGCACTTTAATTTGAAATTGTTATACGTAAAAAAATCGATTTCAAAATCACATCTATCAACCTAAATTATGCGAGAGATGAACCCAAACTCTCAAGAGTATAAAAAAAAACAAAATTAAAACATCGATTTCAAAAGGACATCTTTTGTCTTATTCATGCACATTATGATCTTATTTTTGCACAATTGTATTCTAAATCTGCACAATTGTATCTTAGTTTTGAACAATTGTAGTTTAAATTTGCACAATTGTATCCTACTTTTGCACACTTGTATTCTAAATGTGCACATTACAATTTTATTTTTGCACTGTGTTATTATATTTGCACTTTAAAGTTGCACAAATGCACCTCACAGTTGCACAAATGCACCTCACAGTTGCACAAATGCATATTATAATTTTATTTTTGCACCTTATACTATTCACGAAGAGAAACATAATAAGAGATACCACATAGATAGCCTATATGGGGTTTGAACCTGCATCTTTGTGCGTAGGCACATTGCTCTCCCATTTTGAGCTAATAGGCTTTAAATCACATCACTTTTTTTGGGCAAGAAAAAAAAAGACATCTAACATACCTTTACATTTGATTAAAGCAAAGGGACATACATCATTTTGTCGTTAATGAAACAAAGCCAATTGAACCAAAGACGAACACAACTAGCAAAAAAGAAATTGCCAAACAAACATACTGTATAACCTAGCCACTCACCTCTGAAGGATTCATAAAGTACCTGTTCACAAAAGACCATTGAGAAATTGTAAGAAATCTATATGGAATTATGTTGCTATGCAACATGTTTCTTCACTGAGAACGTTCATTTGTTCAGCAACCGTTATAGCTTTAATAGAAGGGTATACAAGCTGCAAATGTTGGTAGTCAGTTTTTTCCCATTAAAATTTCAGGACATTATCAAGACATGGGAAGCTAGACTGTCACATTTTAGGGATAAATTGCACATTTGCACCAAGTCAAAGTAGTAGTTAGAAATTGCCAAACAAACATACTGTATAAGCTAGCCACTGCAAATCAAATAGTCCAAGAAATTGCCAATTTTGTTAAACAAAATTAAAAGGAACCATATTCAGAATTCAAAATTTCAAGTTAACAGTAACCACACATTAAAGACCCTTGACAAGATCGTAAGTACTGGTCCTCCAATTGTATGCACGACTCTGAAATTATGAAGTCAATGATTTTTTGCTCAAATTTTCACTGACGGCTTCGATGTCCGTAGTTTGAATCTTAGAAATACAATGCGCATCAAGATGCTCTAATACAAGCATGGATAATTAGCATTTAAGCTACTTGCAATTTCTTCTATAAGAAAGCAGTGATGGATACTATCAAATAAGGAATGGAAGAGTTACCTTGCCAATGATCACAGGCACCAAGAGAATGAGAACAAGACTTGTAAATAGTTTTTGCGTTGGAATGGATACACCAATTCCACCAGCTACCAACAGTGAGATAGAAAATGGAATCTGTAAGGTAAAGGAGCATTGAACATAAAAAATCGAATAAATAAATTATTGAACATAAAAAATCCTACAGGTAGGAACGCAGCTAATGCATCTGGTTATGAATTTATGATGATGATAAGATCCAGATCCAATTGAATCTAAAATGTAGATCCAATCGAATAAATAAATTATTTAGTAAAGTAAAGCACAAAAAATAAAGCGAGAATGGATCGTTGGCCCAGCTATGCTCCTCGAGCAAGTGGCGATAAGTCTGGAAGCGCAGAGGAGGGAGAAGAAAACAGTGATGGCTATTAGGTGCTTCTCTCCCTAAATTGCAACCTAATCAAACAAATTGCAGCTTAATTGATGTGATGGTTCAAAACCACATTGAATAAATTGCAACCTAATCGAACAAATTGATTCTTAATAGAACAAATTGTAACTCAAAACAAAAATCCTACTTTTGACAGGACAATAGGGCAAAACCTAGGTAGAGCGGTAGGATCTGAAGAAGGACGAGCAGAGAAGCATATTTGAAGGAAATCTGAAGGGAGGGGAAAGGAGAAGAAATCGAGCACAAACCTGGGCGCCTTTGAGGGGGAGAGGCACCTAATTTCGCCGACCACAGCTTCAAAGACAAAGACCTGCCATCTGCTTCGCCACTGCCGTTCTCCATTCATAAAACCTCCAAGATCGAAGTAGAAAGATGATGACGACGACGCGTGACAAAGGTTGACGAGCGAGGGTGAGATAAGTCGAGAGAGGAAGCGCGATATCAGATCTGAGGATGATGAGTGATGGAGGAAGGAGAAGCAATAGGAAGAACTGAAGAACGCGCTAAGTAAAATCACCCCAAACGGCCAAAAGCCCCCAAAATGCAGCGTCTCAAAATTTTACACGTTAAGCCAAATTTTACACATTAAGGATATTTTACATTTGAAGCAAACCCTATATATATATAGAACGGATTAAATGTTTAAACAATGATTTTCTGGATTTATTTTTAATTAAAAAGGGGGGCCCACATGGATTTACACCCCACTTTCACAAGGCTAGAGCATGTGATGCACAGCCAGAAGCCAGTAACTGACGTGTGGAATGGTAGGCGTTTTTTTAAAAATTTTTTTTTTTCAATTTACACAAATTTCCTTTTTGAAAATATATTTGGAAAATCGTGATCAAATATTCTGGTATGCAAAATCTTTGAAATGTTCAATAACCAATAATCATCTTCTTATCACAAATATTCATCTCCTTATCACAAATATTCAAGTCATTCAATTCATCGAAATGTTCATCACAGTTTCCATCTCAACATCATAATATTCGTATCAAGATCACACTAATTCAGAAATATTGATCAAAATTACATAAATATTCATCAAAGTATTTCAATTATGCATCAAATACAAGAATTCATCAATATTCATCAAAGCTATTTGGTTGGTCTTCAAAGTCATCACTGCTATCTTCCGGATACAGTGCACGTTTCCCAGTCCCCTTATTTGAGAATGCTTCTTTCCCTGCCTCAATGTTTTTCTGTCCACCTCTCTTAGCCATCATCTTCTGACCTGACGGGCCACAATATTACCCAAAGATTAATCACAACAGTCACAGTCTGAATTCACATTCAGCAACATGCAACATATATTCATCTCAAGATAAAAAATACACAATATTCATCTCAATAGAAAAAATATTCATATCTAGCTAACAATTATTCACCAAAATCTCTTTTAAACTCAATTATTCATCTATAGCTATTCATAAAAAATAATCATATCAGGGCGCCCAAATATTCAGGTCATTCAAAGCATCGAAATATTCATCACATTTTCATTTGAATCGCATAATATTCGTATCAAGAGCACACCAATTTATCAATATTCATCAAAATTAAACAAATATTCATCAAATTAACTCAATTATTCATCAACGACAAGAATCCTTTCACCAATATTCATATCAATCTAACAACTATTCATCAAAATCTTCTTGATGATCCCTTATTCATCACAAACACATTCTAGGAATTCAATACACTATATTCATCTCAAGAGCAAAACTACTTTAGGCATTCAATGCATCGACATATTCATCGATATATTCATCACAATACTTCATAAATCTTCTACAAGTTGACATAACTATTCGTCAAAGCTACTCAATTATTCATCAATGACAATACTATTTGAACTCAATTATTCATCAACATACAAGGCATTCAATACCCAATATTCATCTCCTTATCACAAATATTCAAGTCATTCAATTGATCGAAATGTTCATAACAATTTCCATCTCAATATCATAATATTTGTATCAAGATCACACTATTCAAGTCGGCTAAGAGTTGGTCGATGTCGAGGGATGGAGAGAGAATGGTGGTTTGATATCGAGTAGAATATGTGCCAAATAAAAATAATAAAATAAAACAAATAAAGATGCAAACTTCCAAGGTTAGGGATCACCACATCAATGAACATATGTGTAGATTATAAATCACATAAAGATGCATGCTTTATATCAAAGAATCGACTTTCACAAATTCCAACAATTTAGGTGATAGAGGCTCTCGCATAAAATCTTCAATTCAGACTTTCTGGAATTTTCCTCGACATCGAGTAGTTTCCTCGACGTCGAGTAAGGTCTTCACTCCTCGGATTGTTCTCGATCTCGGCTATCGTCTGGGCTCGTCGAGTTTCCTCGACATCAACCAAATTTGGTCGACGTCCACTAAGTGTGGCTCCTTGAGTGGCTCCTTCTCGATCTCGTCCTCTGGAGCAAAAGTCGAGTAGAATTTGGTCAATTCCGACCAATTTGGTCGACTTCGAGTAACTCTGTCGCTTTCAGCATTCTGCTCCGTTCTTAAAACGCACTTTCCCGAGTCCTCGTTTGTCGGATTGACGCATATGACCATGCATTGGAAAGCTGTTTTTGAGGGATACAACTATCATACAGACTTCAAAGCTTGATTCGAAATGATGAATGGTGAAAAATGACGTTTTCTCCAGCCGCACCATCCTTGGCTTCTTCATGACTTTATTTTAAGCTCCAAAGTGCGTCCGATTTCTGCGAAATATAACAAAAACTTGTGTAGACCTCCATATATTGCAAATAAACATAAACTACACAAATTATGTATTATTCTAGCCCAAATGTATGAAATGTATGCAGAAAATGATATAAAAGTAACTATAAAACATGGCAAATCAGGCTCACATCAAACACCCCATACTTAAGCTTGTTTGTCCTCAAGCAACACTTTTAATTGTCATTCAGGGGAAGAATTCAAACTCTCAACATCTTAGATTCATTGTTATATGTCCCTACAATCAATTACCATCCTCGAAAAGGTACTAGTGTCAAAAATTCATGCATGTGCAATAAAAAGCAACATCTACTCACAAAAGGAAGGTTCTGCAAAACAATTCATTCATGACAAAGCATTAATAATCAAGAGGACTTTAATTTAAGCTCAAATAAGGAGTAGATTGGTAAAAGGCTAAAGGTGGGCAATTTTTGGCAATGTGGTGTTAATGATCAGGGGAAATTGAGTACTTCCAAACTTTCTTTAACCACATCCCTTCTTCATAAGATTCATCACCTTTCTCTCATTGCTCATTGATTTTTTCAATTATAATGCTTTTACCTCTCTAACCTCAGCACTGCCTTCTCGCGAGTCGCAAACATGGGTGTCATGAATGGCCCCAGATACATAGTGCTTCGGACTCTTCACATGTGTGTCCCATCTCACTGAACTATTATCTCAGTAAGCAGGGTCGATCTACCTTTATCTCCTGAGGTGATCGGATTTTCTTTCACTCATTAAATTTTCCATATATTTTTTCCAATTTCCTGCCAAACTCCAATAATGATAATAATAACACAACAACCATATAGTGATCTCCATAATGTGACATCATTCTCAACATAATCCCCGGATAGGAAATAAGGTAGAAAATGGGCAATTTTTAGATCATGTGGAGCATAATATGAAATAAGGCATAATATGGCTCTTTGTGATGAATAGGCATAGGTAAGGCTAGGAATATAAACATATGAGCATTATTTGGAAATATAAAGTCCTCCATCCTTTTATCATGCAACATGTCAAAAGCAACATCAAATTTTACCTTCTTTCATGGTTTTCAAGAAAATATGCATTTCATTGTGACTTCCCTTTACTAAGCAATTTCATGCTATATCTCTAATGAATCCAATTTTGTATCGTCGAGTTCAATAAAGCTTCCATGACATTTATCAAAATTTTAAATGTGGGTCATTTTTCAAAACTTTGGAAAACATGCATATAAGCACATAAATCAATAATGAATTCCAAAATAGCCATGTATAAGCAATTCAATAATGAATTCCAAAATAGTCATGTATAAGCAATTCAAGAAATAATGCACAAATATGGTCAAATAAAGTCAAATATGCACAAAGTAAGCCCTTCCCCCACCCCATACTTAAACATTACAGTGTCCTCACTGTATAAAAAATAAGGGTAAAGAAAGAAACTCACTAGACAGGTGTGCAAGATGTCAAAATCGAGTGTAAGTGATGTAGGCCTTGGTCGATATCGAGTAGGGATGGTCGATATCGACCTACTGTACTCGAAATCAACCTCTTGTTTTCTTCCTTGTCCCTGAAAAATGTAGAAAAGAAATACCCACAATATAAATAATGTCCAAAACCAAAAACAAAAGCAACAATGTCCAAAAATCCCAAAAAGTAATTGTCTATTTACAAGCTCTAGATTTTATAGTCGCTAGGCCGACTTCTCCATTAAGCATTAGCCTGACTCATCTTTGTCCGGAGGTATAGGTGGATCTGGTGGTTCCTCCGGTGGTGGGAAGCGTGGGATGTCATCCTGGGGCATCGTATGAAGAAGCTTAAACCTCCCCGAGTGGACGCTCCATGACTCCACCCATTCATCTTCCCTGGCTTGAGCTAGCATGTATAAGGGAAGATATAAAGAAAATATACATACCTCATCATCATACCTCTTCCGCTTCATATGTTGATTTGTTTGTGCGTCTCCACCACAGCAAAGCAGTGGAGTGGGAAGAGATATTTCCACCTCATCATGCGGAGCTTCATGCTACTTTGCTAGGACCTCATACTTGAATATGAACATCGTTTGCTCAAAATCATCGGGGATAGCCTTTACCTTGTAAGGTAAAAGCGATCTTGGAATGCCCTGGTCAACAATGTCCAACTTCTTCTCTTCTAGTGCTATTTCGCCTTGGGATCCTTCATATGATTCATCAACAGTAGGTAGCAAAGTAGGAATGAAATTCGAGGAAGGACATACCCGGTTGTCGACATCGAGTGGGTCAATTGGCTCGTCGGGAGGAAGGCATGGTCCCTTAGACTGAATGGAAGCCTCAAGCCTTCGAATTTCGTCTTTCAACCAGGCTATTTCCTTTAATCGTGCCTCCTCCACTGCAATCCTATTTCTCCGTCTAAAATCTTGAAACCATTCTTTCCTTGCAGGATTCCCTTCGACAAAGTCTTCCATCTTTGTACCTAACCTTTGAAATCACAATCAAGAACACAAATTAGTAGCAAAAGCTTGGCACCCAGTTGGTACCTATGAGGTAGGTGGTGGTAGGGTATGTGATAGGGTAAGAAAAAGGGATGGGGTTTTCTGAACCTTTAAACACAATTAAACTAGGCGCGATTGATATCTCCCCGGCAATGGCGCCAATTTGACGAGAGGGTTTCTCGACCAAATAAATTTGTAATCAAGACCCCGCTATAAGATAGTGGAGTCAACTTCGTCCTCAGGAGAGAAGTCATCGGTTCTAGGTTTAGTGTGTTTTGGGGTTCAGGGGTAGCGGGAAAAGGTGGCGAGGTTGCTGTCGACGTCGGCTAAGAGTTGGTCGATGTCGAGGGATGGAGAGAGAATGGTGGTTTGATATCGAGTAGAATATGTGCCAAATAAAAATAATAAAATAAAACAAATAAAGATGCAAACTTCCAAGGTTAGGGATCACCACATCAATAAACATATGTGTAGATTATAAATCACATAAAGATGCATGCTTTATATCAAAGAATCGACTTTCGTAAATTCCAACAATTTAGGTGATAGAGCCTCTCGCATAAAAACTTAATTTGTTTCTATCTTTTCTTAATTAGGATTAGTCGGCTCTCGCAAATAATCCCTAATTACTATCCAATTCATAATAAGATCACTTTCGCTTCAATATCACGAATAAGGAATTTCCTCAACTCTCGCAAAGGATTAAGCACATAGGTAGATGATGATAAAGACATATAAATTCATGGATTTATAAATCAAACACACATATCTATGTTGGGATCACCCCAACCCTAGAAGAAGAAAATTAGAAACAAACCATAATAAAAGAAATTAATTTTAACATAAAATAAACTAAAACTTACAACCGTTCGTCTCTTTCCTCCTCCTTCTCTCTCTCTCCCTCTCCTCTCTCGCCTTCTCTCTCTCTCTCCTCCTCCTCTCTCCTCTCTCCTTGCGCCCTAAGACGACTTGACTTGAATGAATGAAAATCAGCTCCCTAGGGCTTTATTTATAGCCTTCGTTCCAAGCTAATCTAGGAAAGAAAACTATATCTATATCTAATTTTATCTATCTAATAACATAAAGATAAAACATGGAAATAAATAAATAAATCTTTAAAGGAAATATATCTAATGTAGGTAAATATCTTCTCCAACTTGAGAGCACTTGATAGATCTTGATGGAATTTGATCTCGAAAATATCTTCATTGGACTTTGGATAGAAACTTAACAAGATTCGGATTCCTCGATTCGGACTTTCAGGAATTTTTCTCGACATCGAGTAGTTTCCTCGACGTCGAGTAAGGTCTTCACTCCTCGGATTGTACTCGATCTCGGCTATCGTCTGGGCTCGTCGAGTTTCCTTGACATCGACCAAATTTGGTCGACGTCGACTAAGTATGGCTTCTTGAGTGGCTCCTGCTCGATCTCGTCCTCTGGAGAAAAAGTTGAGTAGAATTTGGTCGATTTCAACCAATTTGGTCGACTTCGAGTAACTCTGTTGCTTTCAGCATTCTGCTCCGTTCTTCGGATTGACGCATATGACCATGTGTTGGAAAGTTGTTTTTGAGGGCTACAGCTCTCATGAAGACTTCAAAGCTTGATTCGAAATGATGAATGGGGAAAAATGGCGTTTTCTCCAGCTGCACCATCCTTAGCTTCTTCATGACTTTCCTTTAAGCTCCAAAGTGCGTTCGATTTCTGCGAAATATAACAAAAACTTGTGTAGACCTCCATATATTGCAAATAAACATAAACTACACAAATTATGTATTATTCTAGCCCAAATGTATGAAATGTATGCAGAAAACGATATAAAAGTAACTATAAAACATGACAAATTAGGCTCACATCATTATGCAAAACTCGAAATTGATGTAAAGACTCGACTGATAAGGACTAATTCGAACTAAAACATAACGAGATAAAGACCCTAGGCCTCCGTAGAGGGTAGGAAGCAAATATCAACGACTATAAAGCCCGCCTCTATAACCCTACACAACCAAGCGGACAACTTGGAGGCACAAGTAGGGGACTTGTGATTACCAGGATCCCCAAGCTCTCGCGAGGTTGATGAACTCAAAGCAAACCTAGCTAGATCTATGCCAATTGTACAATCGATGAGCCCTGCTTCGAATCGATTGACTTTGAACGCTCAATGTGTTTCACACAAGAGAAAACTTTCATAAAATTCAACCAAGTTCTACAATCATGTTCGGCCGACTATTTAACCTAATCAAAGCTGATTTTCAGCCTAAATTAAATAAAATAATAACTTAAAGAAATTATTAAAATAACCAAAAAAGTTTACTAAAATAACTTAAGTAGAAAAGTTACTAAAATAGGAAATAAAAGCAAGGTTCCAAGACTTAGTATATTTCGGCTATACATGGCCTAAGGAGGTTCGGCCATTTCAATCCCGATACACATATAGGTCTTCATTGTAGGCTCCGGGAGTTAAACCGTGCTCGAGAACAAGGCACGACCCACAAACATTAATCAGTCGTGTTGAAGCTTCTTAGCTCGGGCTCGAGTCATTGGTCCTTCTCCAAGTATGATCGGCGTGTCTGGAGGTGTAGAAGATGGTGTAGAAGATGGTCTCGCATCAACCTCCCCTTCTTGGAAAGGATTCGACCACGAATCCAAGTCCTCATCCACGACAAAGTATGGAATAAGATCCGCGACGTTGAAGGTAGCACGTACTCACGCCATATGTTCCAGGAAGCTCCAGCTTGTAGGCATTGTCACCCTCTTTCTGCAGAACCTTGAAAGGTCCATCTCCTCGTGGTGCAAGCTTTCTCTTCTACTCATATGGAAACCTCTCCTTCCTTAGGTGGACCCACACGAGATCCCCAGGCTGGAACGTCACCAATCTACGCCCCTTGTTGGCCTTATTGGCGTTGTATTCAACCTTTTGCATAAGCTCTTGACACGTCCGTTCATGTAGCTCTTTGACGAACTCAACATGCTTACCTGCTTCAAATGATTCTCTCTCTCTCTCTCTCTCTCTCTCTCATAGGATAGAGAGTAAGATCAAAAGGGGTTAGTGGATTAACATCATATACACATTCAAATGGAGTGATTTTGGTTGAGGAATGCATGGTCCTATTATAAGCAAACTCCACATGAGGTAAGGCTTCTTCCTAAAGCTTCAAATTCTTTCTTGTTATGGCTCTAAGGACAGTGTTTAAGGTTCTATTGGTCACCTCAGTTTGGCCATCAGTTTGGGGGTGACTCGAGGTAGAGAATAACAATCTAGTTCTCAATTTATTCCATAAAGTTCGCCAAAAATGACTAAGAAACTTAACATCCCTATCACTCACTATGGTTTTAGGCACCCCATGCAACCGTACTACCTCCCTAAAGAATAGGTTCGCAACATTCGTAGCATCATCGGTCTTATGGCATGCAATAAATTGAGCCATCTTAGAGAATCTATCTACCACCACAAATATTGAATCCTTCCCATTCTTAGTTCTAGGCAATCCTACAATAAAGTCCATAGAAATATCTTCCCAAGGGGATGAGGGTGTAGGTAGTGGTGTGTATAATCCATGGGGCATAAGCTTAGACTTGGCCTTTAGACAATCAATACATCTCTTAAGGCAATGTTCTACATCCCTAAGTATATGTGGCCAATAAAAGTGTGACTTATGTGTATGATATGTCTTATCTCTCCCAAAATGACCCATTAATCCTCCACTATGGGCTTCAATAACCAATAATAATTGAAGAGAACACCTAGGTATGCACACTTGATCCTTCCTAAATAAGAATTCATTAAAGATATAAAATTGGTCGGTAGGACCCTTATCTAGGCACTTTCGAAAAACATCCCCAAAATCCACATCATTAGCATACAATTCCTTAATGTACACAAAGTCGAAGACTCTAGAATCCAAAGTGGTTAATAACACATGTCTCATAGATAATGCATCAGCTACCACATTGTCTTTGCCTTTCTTATACTTTATAACATAAGGAAATATTTCTATGAATTCCATCCATCTACCATGTCTCCTATCAAGTTTATCTTGGCTCTTAAAATGCTTTAAGGATTCATGATCAATCCTAAGTATAAACTCTGTAGGCCAAAGGTAATGGGACCATGTCTTAAGGACTCTAAACAATGCATATAATTCTTTATCAAAAGTAGAGTAATTAAGACATGCACCTTTTAATTTCTCAAAAAAGAAGGCTATAGGCTTACCTTCTTGCATGAGAACTCCGCCAATCCCAACTCCGCTAGCATCACATTCAACCTCAAAAGGCCGAGTGAAGTCAGGCAGATCACGTGAGCTTCTCCTTGAGCATTCGAAATGCCTTCTTCTGAGCTGGACCCCACTTGAACTCACACCACTTCTTTGTGAGCTCCGTGAGAGGGGATGTGATGGAGCATAAGTCGCACACAAAACGTCTGTAGAATCTCGCCAGTCCCTGGAAGCTGCGCACATGGCCGATTGATGTGGGTGTCGGCCAGTCTTGTATGGCATTGATCTTCGCCTCATCAACACGCAGTCCATTTGAGCTCACTACAAAACCACGAAAAGACACTTGATCGTTACACAATTCATATTTCTTCAAATTAGCATACAAGTGTTCTAATATTAAAGTAGAAAGTACTTCCTTTAAATGTGCTTCATGATACTTTTAGGTGATTTGATATAAATAAGAATGTCCTCAAAATAAACAACAACAAATTTACCTATGAAATTTCTAAGCACACGATTCATTAATCTCATGAAAGTACTAGGAGCATTAGTTAAACCAAAAGGCATAACCAACCATTCATAGAGTCCAAATTTGGTTTTAAAGGCTGTTTTTCATTCATCGCCTTCCTTCATCCTAATCTGATGATAACCACTTTTTAAATCAATTTTAGAGAAAATGGAAGAACCATGCAACTCATCTAACATATCATCAAGTCGGGGAATAGTATGGCGATATTTCACAGTTATGTTGTTAATGGCCCTACATTCTACACATATTCTCCATGAACCATCTTTCTTAGGGACTAACAACACAGGCACAACACAAGGACTCAAACTTTCCCTAATGTATCCCTTATCCAACAGTTCCTGGACTTGGGATTGAACCGCTTGGGTTTCAGTGGGATTCATTCTATAAGCATGCCTATTAGGCAAAGAAGCCCCTGGAATGAGATCAATTTGATGCTCAATTCCTCTAACAAGGGGTAGACCTGCTGGTATGTCCTTGGAAAATACATCCTTATACTCTTCAAGAAGAGATAGGATGTAAGGATGGAGGGTAGCTCTAAGCTCCTCACTCAACATGTTCAACCCTTTGCATAGAAGCATGAGGGTTGTTTCACAATCCACAAACTCGTCTAAATATGCACTCTTGGAAGCCAAGAATACATCCTTAAGCCGAGTAGGGGTAGACACATGGCTCGACTGAGCCTCCTTATCTAACTCACCTTTACTTACATTTCGCTTCTCAATCTCGTCCGCCACTTGTGTTGGCGTCATCAGCTTGAGAACTATGATGTTCTAACCCTGGAAAGTACATGAATAGCGGTTAGTAAAGCCATCATGCAAGACCTTACGATCAAATTGCCAAGGACGACCTAATAAAGTATGACAAGCTTGCATAGGTACAATATCACACAACACTTCATCCTCATAATGTCCTAGTTTGATATGTACTTTAACTTGCCTATTCACCTTTAAGTTACCACAGTCATTCATCCAATGCAATCTATAAGACCTAGGATGCTGAATTGTAGGAAGTTGTAATTTATCAATCATGTTCGGCCGACTATTTAACCTAATCAAAGCTGATTTTTGGCCTAACTTAAATAAAATAATAACTTAAAGAAATTATTAAAATAACCCTAAAAGTTTCCTAAAATAACTTAAGTAGAAAAGTTACTAAAATAGGAAATAAAGCAAGGTTCCAAGACTTAGTATATTTTGGCTATACATGACCTAAGGAGGTTCGGCCATTTCAATCCCTATACACATATAGGTAGGCGTGGCCACAAGTTACGGGTCAACCCGTGACCCGCCGGGTCCAGGTTGCCGGGTTGGCGGGTAGGGACGGGTAGCGGGTTAGGGTTAGGGTCGGGAGATCCGTGACCCGTGACCCGCCGGGTCACCCTATTTAAAAAAAAAAACCGTTGGAGGTGGGGCCCACAGGTCGGAGCTAATTTTTTTTTAAAAATATAGCCGTTGTAAAGGCTAGTAGACTCGGGGATATAAATACCCGACTCCTCCTATCACAAATCCCATCCAATCCATCAATCACCTATCATTCTATCAATTTGATTTTCAGAAGCTCGTACGTTGTAATCATGTCCGGTGACAACCTCAAAGAGGCGTTGTTTCAAGATCACTACGATAAGGCGGATGTGCAAGCCGATCGATCATTCGTAGCCGTTTGTCGTCATTGTCCTAAAAGGTACAAGATGCAGAATAACCTTGGCCATGGTAATTTGAAGTATCACATCACCAACAAGCACCCCGAGAAGATTAAGAACGATGGCGCTTCGGGCTCGAGTGGAACGAGTGGTGGTAAAAACTAGTTTATTATTCCTATGTCCTAAGTCTTAATAATAAGTAGTGAGTATTGTAGACTTGTAGTAATGTAGTGACTAGTGAGTTTATGTTTTACGTTTTTATGTTATTATGTTATGTTATGTGAATCGGTAAATGTGAGTCGTGATTTGTAAACGTGTATTCGTCTTTCGGTTTACAATAAACTTGTGTTTGAATGATTCAAATAATATTGTTTTATAAGATAATATTTTTACTAATTACCTAACAACTTATAAAAAATTACCTAAACATTATATATTACATTTAAAAAGTTAAAAAAATAAAAATCTACATAAAATATATTGGAAACTTAACATATAAATTTAATTAAAAGTTAAGCTAGTTAACTAGTAGCCAAACACCACCCAAGTGCAAATTTTAAAAAAATTAATAATATTTGAATCGAGAGGGCAACGGTCACATTTCCAACGGTCGACCCGCCGGGTCGACCGTTGGACCCGGCGGGTCGACCGTTGCCCAACGGCTCTATTGGAGGGAAAGGCTCGGTTTTGGCTCTATAAATAGCCCCTTTCCCTCCCAATTCCAACCCACACCTCACTCATCTCCTCTAATCTCATCTCAATCTCTTTAATCGCTCTATAATCGCTCTCTAATCGCTCGATCTTGTCTCTCGTAATCTCCTAAGTCTCTTCAATTCAACATGTCGGGTTTCATTAACCGAGTTACTAACCGAGTTACTAGGGGTCGCAAGAGTGTTAGTGGAGCCCCATCTTCATCGACCCCTAGTGTCGGAGGAGGCGGGTCGAACCCGGCGGCGGCACCAAGCCTTCGTCGAAGTGCATCGGTCTCGGCGACGAGCGGATCCCGACGTCGTCGAGATGATGCTCTACTCGCCGACCACGTCGACGAGATCGAGGAGGAGGAGGATGCCGATCTCGAGGGCGATGGGACCCCCACCACCCAAGCCGGAACTCCGACGATTCTGACCCAAGAGTCCGGGTTCCCCGCCGAAGGGAGCCAAGGAACTCCAGCCGATGGCAACCCTATTACTAAGGCGGAAGTTCGAGACGCTACTTTCAAGTATTGGTTCATGAAGGGTCCTAGGGAGCCGGCTTGGGAGGAATCGAGTTGCGCCGCCAAGTGCAACTTTTGCTCCACGGTCTACAAGCACAAGAAGGGAGGCGGATATGGGAACTACGGTCGACATATCCGCTCGAAGCATCCCGATAAGCTCGGCCTCGCCAAAGGGCAAACTCAACTAACCGGGTACGCATCTTCTTCCTCTCAACCCCCTGGTTTATGGTCTTATGATTATCGTAGTTGTCATGATCAATATGCGGAAATGATAGCTGCCGAGGGTTTAGCTTATAGTTTTTCACAACATTTATGTTTCAATGAATTTATTACGCAAAATGTTCAACCTGCATGGCAAGGTATTAGTCGAAACACGGTTAAGAGGAAAATACTTAGACGGTATAACACCCGTAAAAATGAATTAATTGAATATTTTTAAAAAACCATGATTTACACGTTTCGATTTGTAGTGACATTTGGACCGACCATTGGCAACATCACTCATTCATGGGTGTTATTTGTCATTGGGTTGATCAACGTTTTCAATTGCACAAACGTGTTTTAGCTTTTCGAGTTTTCGACGAAGCACACACGACACGAAACATAGCAGGTGTCCTTTTAACGGTTTTACAAGAATATAGATTAACTAAAAGAGTTTTTAGTATCGGTTTTGACAACGCTTCTGCCAACACCGCATCTATCCCCGATTTAATCCAAAACTGTCAGCCCGCGATAGGCGGCAAGTTTTTCCACATCCGTTGCGCCCCTCACATTTTAAACTTATGTGTTCAAGATGGTTTATTATATTTACAAAGTGTTGTTGAACCAATTTGATTTGTTTTGCGGGCATTTTGGCGAAGCAAACAGCTTCGCCAGCAATGGAGCGCTTATTGTCGTAGCCACCAAACCCGCCCAAAAACGTTCCCCAAGGACGTTTGCACTCGGTGGAACTCCACTTACACAATGATTTATGATTCGATCGCTTACAAGGAACTTCTTTCCGGTTTTGCAACACTACACATCCCGGACTCACACATATTTTCCGATGTGTGGACTCAGGCCCGGGACGTTGTGGAGGATTTCAAAGTTTTTTACGACGCAACTCGGACGTTTTTCCACGTTTACATGCCTACATCAAACATTTTTTGTTTTATTGCAATGAACGTAGCATTAGCTCTTCAAGACGGAGTTAACACGCCTTCCATTTCCCAAGAAACTATGGAGATACGGCGGAAATGGATCGCATATTACAAATTTATACCCGACATTTTCCTCGTAGCGTGTTGTTTCGACCCTAGATATAAATTAAGCGGAGTTCAATTGTTTTTAGAAAACTATTATCCGACTTTAGGAATTGTGGATGATCCTGATTGCAATGTTGCAATTATTGTTGCTAGAGTTAGAGGATTGTTAGAACAATTATATACTGAATATTCGACGGGCGATAGAGCGCCCTCCGGTCGTCCTCCCGTGCCTTCCGGTTCAAGCGGGTCACGAACCAGCATCACCGCTAGAACTAAGGCACTTGCCCGAGATATCTTTGGGTCAAAGAGGTCGAGATCTTCGTCAAGCCCCCACTCGGAGCTCGACGAATATTTGTCCACTAACTTTGATTTTCTCAGCGATGAAGAGGAAGATTTCGATGTCCTTGAGTGGTGGAGCCGACCCGAAAGATAAAGATTCCCGACATTGCAGGTAATCGCCCGACAAATACTTGGGGCACCTTGCTCCACCGTAGCCGTCGAGCAGCTTTTTAGTCGCGGAGGTCAGATTCTTTCGGAGAAGAGATCAAGGTTGCTTACCGAGAACCTCGAAGCCCAAGTTTGCCTTGCAGATTGGAAGAAGGCGGAGATGCGGATGAAGAAGAACAACTTGGGGACTGATTCCGAGGATGATGACGGAATAGAGACAGAGTCCGTTGGGAGCTTCATTGATGGCGCGGTCACAGATGGCTCAGGAGGTGGTGGAGGATCCGACGATCAAGAAGACTAGAAGAGGAGGTAACCGGGCCGGGGTTCAGACATACAGGTAAAAGAACTACGTGGGCTTTGATTCCTCACCCCCGGGAGGATACGTAGGCAGTCGGGAAACCGACTCAAGCCCTTCATCCTTCCCCCCCAACACTCCCTAATACAAATATTTTACAACTTTTTTGTAATTTGTAAAACTTATAGAGTTATAAGTTGTAGACTTTTTAGTTTTGAAAATTATAAGATGTAATATTACATATTGTATTTTGTACATAAAGACTAAAGAGTCAAGTTATGATTTGTGAACACGAAAGGATATTTGTCAAACACATAGGCGTTCAATTTTCGTTCCCTTTCTCGACAAATTCGATCCGAAAATTCAGATTCCGAGTCCGAAACAAGTGCAAACCCGTCCAACCCGGGTTCCAACTCGTCGGGTCGACCCGCCGGGTCAGCGCGTCGACCCGACGACCCGCCGGGTGACCCGAACCCGCCAACCCGTGAAAATCCCGGGTTAGGGTTCGAGTCGCCTTCCCCCGACCCTTGACCCGGCGGGTCGAACCTGTCGACCCGCCGGGTATGACCCGTGGCCACGCCTACATATAGGCCTTCATTGTAGGCTCCAGGAGTTGAACCGTGCTCGATAACAAGGCATGACTCACAAACATGAATGAGTCGCATTGAAGCTTCTTAGCTCGGGCTCGAGTCATTTGTCCTTCTCCAAGTATGATCGGCGTGTTTGGAGGTGTAGAAGATGGTGTAGAAGATGGTCCCACATCAGGTCCTATCTTGCGTCATAACTCTCCTCTAATGGGCCCCTCCTCAATTCGAATAACTCTTCTCTATGATGTCCAAAATGGCAAGATCATGCCTAATCACCTCTCTCTAGCTTTTCTTGGGTTGCACTTGTTTGACACTGTCACACATATGCATTGTTGCATGCATGTCTCTTCTTTATATATGGCAAAACCAAAGCAGCCTTGATTCTTGCAACTTATCATTGATACTGGCTACTCCTACCATACCACGAATAACCTCATTATTGATTCTATTGTATTTAGTATGCTCACACATCAATCTGATCATTCTCATTTTTCCTACCTTCAAATTTTGTTCTCGCACCTTCGTAATCGCCCAACACTCAGCCACGTATATCAAGACATGCCTTGTATTAATATCTTACAATTTTTTTTAAAAAATAATAATTTTATAGAGTTTTTTTTTAAACGTGTTAAAAAAATCAACAATCTATATTTTAAAACAAAAAAATACTCTCTAAATATTTATATTTATAAATGTATTAAACACTTTAAATCCTGTAAAATCTAAACACACCCGTGAGTCGTGATCCTCTAGCAGCACCGCTCCATTACATCTTGAAATTAAGAGAAATTTACAGAAAACTTCCCATTAAATATAGACATTTAAACTTAACAACCCATTAAATAAAAAATTATAAAAAAAATCACCCATTACATGGTTTTTGTTAACAAATCACCACTTACTACATATTTTCAATAATACAATTCCATTAAATAAAGTATATTTTAATATTTTATACTTAAAATTGAAAGATTAAACTTGAATATATTTAAATTATATTTATGGTAGGGATAAAAAAAATTATATTAATATATCAGGGGAAAATGTGTAATTTTTTTTAAATTCTATATATATTTATTTGGAGGGTGGATGTTCTCAATGTGGAAAATATTATTGAATTTTATTTAAAAATTTAAGAAAACTTTAATAAAGATACTTTTAATAAAAATATTATTGAGCCTAGAAAAAATTTAAAAAATATTTAATTCAATTTTTTTTTTCATTTTTAGTATATAATGTAGGTGTTTAAAAATGAAAGAAAATGAGACATTAATTATTAGTTTAAAAATATTATTAAATTTAAACAATGTTAATGACTTATAAACTTATATGAATTTTGATTGAAAAGTAGTCTATAAAATATTTTTAAAATTTTTAACTATTTTTTAGAATAAAATAAGAGGATTTGTTCATATATACATCAAGTTTTTATTTATTTTTTTAAATTAACTGAAATATATTTTAAAATCTATTTGAGACTTTAACTTAAATGTCAAGGTTAAAATATTAAAATATCGTATATATTTGACAAAACCTAATATGAAGGTTCGATAAAGTATAACAAAGTAATATAAAGATACTCTAGAAGGGGGGGGGGGGTTGAATAGAGTATGCCGGATTTTCGCAGATAATCTTAAGACTTTTGAAGCACTTGCAAAACCCTTTGAGATTAGACACAAGTGCGGAAATAAGGTAAAACAATAAGTAAAGGGCGCAACGAATTGTTAACGAGGTTCGACACGAACTTGGCCTACGTCCCCGCCTAGGGTCCTAATAGCTCACCGAGAAGCCTCTCTCTTATACAATTGCAATCTAGTCAACTCACGTTCCCTTGGAGTCCTAGACCAATCTAGAAGAGCCCCACCTCTCTCAGCTATCTAGTAAAATCCTCTTACACTTCGTGAATCAATCGCCTAGTGTTCACTTCATGAGTTATAAACTCTCGAGTATAACACTCTCTCTGAATATATCCTATAAGCTCACTGTGTAACTCTCAAATTCTTTGAAACAAAATATAAGACTCTTAAGAACAAGCAGAGAGAACACGCTGAAGAGAGATCGTAAACTTGAGGGCTGATTGTGCAATGATATTCGTGAATGTACGTCAGTACTCTCTCTCTTCTTCATCTCCTTTATATAGTGAAGATCATCGGCGCCACTTGAGGAAGGAATCTTCTCCAACGACTAACTTGGATTATGGCTTGTGGGTGGATCTTTGATATCTTCTATTCTTGTAAATTCTGAAGCCATAATCTCCGATTTTATTCTCCAAGTTATTCAGCTCAAAGAAGAAGATCTAATTCGAAAAGCTTCCTGAAGCATATAATAACATATAATAATATTCGGACATAATATAATAAAGTACAGGTTTTGTGTTTCATCAACACAGTTGTAGCTTCAAGACCTTTGACACAAACTGTCTGTCAAAGCCTTTGAAACTAATTCCGATTTTCATCAAGGTAGTGGAGTTATCATAATAGAAATAGACAACGAGTAGTGATTTGTTAACAACAAATATTTAATTGGGAGGGGGGGGGGTTCTATAATTCTATATTTAATAGGTGATTTAAGTGTTAAAACCTATATTTAACGGGTGATTATATGTACATTTCTCTTAAATTAATTATAGGGCCAAATTAGGCAAGTATACACGTTTTGGTAAAAACTGCAAAACCATACACGGATTTTTAAAACACAAAAAAACCTCCTCTCCCCCGTAACTGTGTAACCCCTCTCTCTCTCTCTCTCTCTCTCCCATGTCTCTCTCTCTCCATTCCGATTTTCAACTTCTCTTCGCTCTGGAGTTGTTCTTCTACTGATTTGTTCGAAAAGTGGCGTTTTCCGGACGTTTTCGTGCTCATTTTCGTGTGTCATTGAAGATTATTGAGTATGGATAGCAGCGTAGGTAAACATTTTGTTTTTTTTGTATGGTTTGTTTGTCTTAGGGTTTTATTTATGTCAGATTATGCGATGGTGGGCGGTGCGATGTTTGTCGTTAGTTTTTTTTTTGGATGAATGTGTGTTGTTCGTTATCAATCATACTAGTATGTGTGGGTGATTTTGCAGTTACTACTTCTATTTTTAATGTTGACCTCGATTTTGGCATATCTTTCTGTCCTTTTGGAATCCATCTCCATCCTTTTGCATGTCCACTCTTTGTTTTCTATGATTTTCGGCGTGTTCTATTTGTGGTGTGTGTGTATGTTTGTGTTTGATTTCATATTTCTGTGGGCTGACATCCATTTGTCTTTGTTTATCTTGTTTTTTATATGTTCACAGGGCACTCAAGTGATCTTGATACATATAAATACAAGTCTGTTTGATGTGAGTCTATGAAATTTATATAGCAGTTTTTGTCATTGTCTTTGCTTCATATGCTGACATGTGCTTTTGTATTCAATTTGTATACTTTGTTTGCAGAAATTAAAGTTATGTATTCCATACAAGGAACGTTTCCATGCTAGATCAAACCTATATTGTCACCCTAAAGTTTGTGATATCATAAAACAACATTTGTTATGAGAAAGGAAGAAAAGCTCGAAAGTCAACTACAGAAGTCCAAGGTCAAGGAGCAGCGGAACCAGGGCAAATTGAGTTGGAAACAAGGAAATCTGCTCGACAACACTTTGGTCGATATCGACTACACCTTGTCGATATCGAGTAAATCCAAGTCGATTTATAGCAAGGATTGACCAGAATCGAGCAAGGCTAGGAGAGAAGGAGCACAGCTTACCCGATATCGAGGAAATTACTCGATATCGAGGAACACCCAAGTCGATTTCCATGTCTGGAGCCGATATCGACGAAGCTGAGCTGAAACCGAGGATGAACCAAGCCTTTGTCGATGTCGAGGAAATCTCCTCGATATCGAGGAAAAACCCAAAGTCGATTTTGCGCCCAAAAGCCGGAATCGAGTTGTTGAGCGGAAGACGAGAAAAGTGCTAATCGATATCGAGGAATTCTACTCGATATCGAGGAAATCTCAGAGTCCGACGTCGAGCAGTCCGAGGGTCTTATTAAGTTTCTATCCTGAAGCCAATGGTGATATTTTCGAGATGAAATTCTATCCACATCTATCAAGAGCTATCAAGTCAAGAGAGAAGATATTTTATCCACATTAGATATAATCCTAGTTTTATTTATTTCCATGATTTACCTTTAAGTAAGTAGATATAGATAGACTTTCTTACCTTGATTAGCAAGGATTGGAAGCCTATAAATAAGGCCTTAGGGACTGATTTCTAAGCATTCAATTACACGCACAATTAGTTACATAGAGAGAGTAGAGGAGAGAGCTTGTGGCGAAAGAAGTTGGAAAGGCGAAAGCGGATTTTGCTTCGATGGGTTGTAAGCTTTCTTTAGTTTATTTAATGCAAAGTTATTTCCTTTTATTATTGATGTCTTTCTTGATGATGAAGAGCGAGTAGTCCACCCACTTCTAGGGTCGGGGGTGAGCCCGACGGTAGCCATGTGAGATGATGCGGTAAAGGTTTGATCTTTTTATGCAATTCGTCTTCTATCCCTATGAGCATGATTCTTTTGCGAAAGTTGAAGGTGATCCTTGTTTCTGTTATTGAAGCGAAAGTGATCTTAATACAACTTGGGTTAATTATGTGAAAAGGGTTAGTAACAATTACGGTTTATGCGAAAACCACTATATTCCTATTTGTTAATAACGAAAGTTATTTGATGAAAAGCATGATCTTTTATGCCTTTATGTGTTATTTTGCATGGTTATCGTTGCTGTGTTGAAACCCTGACCTTGGAAGTCTTTAGTTTATTGAATTAATTCATCAAAATCTGCGTTATGCGTTCGAAAAGTTGCACTTTTAAGTTTCTGTTGCTTTATCGATTTCGAGGAGTGTTTGTCGACATCGAGTAGTTTTACTCGACATCGAGGATATCTTGTCGAGATCGAGTTACTGTGTCTGAGTTTGCTTTCTGTTTGTCGATATTGAGTTTCTGGTGTTGATCAGTTTACTCGATATCGAGGAATTTTAGTCGATATCGAGTAGTTTCTGTTGCTTTACTTTATTTTCTGCTTTTTTTCTTTGTTGTTTCTGTCTTTCTGTCTGTGAGATTTACAACTACCTGAGATCTGCTGACGTGCTTCCTTGAGGATCGATCCTGACTTCCCACTTCTACATCAGGAGGAGGTCTTGTAATTATTTGCGTGGGCACGGATCTGGTTTGATTTATATTTCTATATTTTAAACTCGATTTCCTCTTACAACAAATTGGCGTCGTTGCCGGGGAAGCTATCATTCGCGCCTTAGGTAGTTAAATCTCACGTTTGCTTTGAGTTACTTCGCTGGTGTATGCGCCGTTCTGGTCAACCACCTGAGTTTGACGGCTTAGACGAACCAGAACGCCTTCTACACGTCCACGCTAAACTAAAAAGAGCCATGGCGGCTGCAGAAACACAGGAACAACTGATACATAGGCTTCAGAGAGAACTAGCCGCCAAAGATATTGCTCTCACCACTGAGAGAGAAGGCAGGGAACAAGAAGCTGAGCGAAGGAGGCAAGAAGAAGCTAAGTTTGCCCAATACCCTACCACTGCAGAGGATTACATGCACCCGACTCTTGTCGTGCCTGAATCGGCCATTCTAATCCCTGAAAATATTTTTGAAATTCGCACTCACTTCCTTATTGAACTTAAAAATAATGCTTTTCATGGAAGATTTAATGAATGCCCTCTTGAACATATTACTAATTTTTCTGACATGTGTCGTACTCTTACTGAAGGTACTACTCTGGAATATGTCAAGATGAAGGCCTTTCGTTGATCTCTCACCGGTCCTGTATTGAAGTAGCTTGAAGGACTGAAACCACGATCCCTCACAACATGGGCTCAAGTAGAGCAGGAATTTCTCAACAAATTCTTTCCTCCTTCCAAGACAGAACTCATCCGCCAGAAGATTACAACTTTCAAACAGAAGCCTAGGGAGCCGCTGACAAAAGCATGGGAACGATATAAGGAACTACTACGATCTTGCCCTACTCATGGACAACCCCCCTATGTTATTCAGGAGATCTTCTTCAATTCTCTTGACCAGACCACTAAGGATAGGATCAATCAGTATACTAGATACGAGTATCTGAGAATGCCACCAGCTGACGCATGGGGTGTACTCGACAAGCTCACCAACTACGATAATAAGTATGGGGCTTCTACAAACTATGATGAGAATACCTATGCCAGGCCAGCCCCATCCATGCCCCTCTACGAGCCTTCTAAGGAGATTGACCCTGATGTCAAGGAGCAGTACTACAGAGATCAGAATAGGAAGCTCTTCAAGCAAGTAAAGTATCTTTCTGTCAACCAGCCTTGCATTGAATGTGGATCACAGCGGCACACCACTACTGAGTGCCCACACACAGAGCAAGTCAGGCTGGCAGAACACCTCGAAGAGGTGCCCCTAAGAACCCCCCGCCATATAGAGCTCCAGGACATCCGGAAAGGGACCAGAAAATGGGTGTCAACTCTAGGCTTGGGGAGATTGATATATGACGGAGGAAATGCGGAGGAACCATTCAGACACCAAGCAGTCCTTCAACTCAGTCTACACTAAGATACAAGGTGTCAACTCTAGGCTTGGGGAGATTGATATATGACGGAAATCAATGGAGATACAGATTGGCCAGCTAGCAGCAGGCGTCCCAGACAGTCTGGTACGCTCCCTGGATCTTCTAAGCCCAATCCAAAAGGGAAGTCAAGACACATCGCAGCTGTAAAACTCAGGCGCGGCCGTCAACTACGCGAGCCAGAAGTCGGAAAGCAGCAGGACAAAGCAGAAAAACAACTCGATATCGACGAGCATCTAGTCGATGTCGATCAAAACGTGCTCAATATCGAGGAAGGCCGATGTCGAAGAAAAACTGGACCACCCTTCGTCTGCACAGCACAACAACTCGACATCGAGAAATTTGGTCGATATCGAGAAGAATCCTGTCGATGTCGAGGAGAATCAAGTCGACGTCGAGAAAGATGCAACACATCCGACATCTGTTCTGGCTCCGAACCAGAAAAAGAAGCTGTCTTTCCCAACAAAATCTCCAAAGGACCCAGCAGAGAAGAAATTTCAGCGCTTCATCAAGATGCTTCAAAGGCTCAACGTCACAATACCTTTCACAGAAGCTCTCAATGAAATGTCATCCTACGTCAAATTCCTCAAGGAGATTCTAAGCAAGAAGCGGTCAATGGCTGAGATTACAGAAGAATGCAGCCATATGGATATACTTGAGAAAAGGCCAGATCCAGGTAAGTTTGCTATAACCATTGGATTTGGTCAATATAAATTTAATGCATTATGTGATCTTGGAGCTAGTGTGAGTATAATGCCTTTAACAATATGGTCCAAGATTAAGATAGGTGCCCTATAGCCTGTGGATGCCAAGCTTTATATGGCAAATAACACGGTAGTCATCCCAACAGGCATGGTGGACAATGTGCCAGTGCAAGTAGGTAAGTTCTTTGTCCCTGCTGATTTTCTAGTTATTGATATGGCGGAGGACCCTACTTGTCTAATTATTCTAGGAAGGCCCTTCTTGGCGACAGTGGATGCCAACATAAGCGTTAGGAAGAGAGTATTCACTTTCAACATCAGCGATGAGGTAATTGAGTATTCTTTTAATAAAACTGGAAGGCACACAAGTCCCATGGAAGAGGTAAAGTCTATATCAACTTTCATTACATGCGGGGAACCTAAGGTAAGAAATATGACTTCTGAAGAGCTGGAAAAGAGGGATATGGAGGCCCAGGTGGAGAAGATCATGGCCATCCTAAACGACGACACAGAGGATCTGCTCGACATCGACCAAGGTAAGTCGCCGTCGACTAACTATTTTTCGGATGCCTTGACAGGATGCAAGTATGGGGTCGAAGTCACCCAGAATTCCTTGACATCGAGGAATTTAGTCGACATCGACCAAAAGCAGAGCCCTCCACCAGCAGCTTCGTCAAGGAGCCAACCCGAAGCCGAGAATTCCTCGACATCGACCAACTTGGTCGACATCGAGGAAAAATCTCTTTCCTCGACTTCTCCTCCCTCGAAGAGCGACCCATTGGAAGTTGAGAATTCCTCGATGTTGAGGAGATTAGTCGATATCGACCAAAAATCTCTTCCCTCGACTTCGCCTTCCTCGACGCTGATTCCACCAAACGAGCTGAACTCCTCGGTATCGACCAAATTGGTCGATGTCGACCAAGTACCGACTTCTTCGACTTCGCCATCCTCGAGCAGTAGCCTACCAGAAGCAGAAAACTTCTTGATATCGAGTACCCTTACCCGAAATCAACCAAAATCAGAGGTCCCCGAATCCGATTCTGTTAAGGTAAGCCAAGGTATGGATGTTTCTTCTCCTATTTCAATTAAAGATTTATCTATACATGTGAGAGGGTTGCCTTGGTATGTGCGATTATGTAGGATTTCCAATGACGAGCCTAAGGAGTATGAAATTGGAGACAAGCTCTATGTTTCCAAATCAAAGGATTATTGGTTTCCTAACAAATTTTACAAAAAGAAGATGGGGCCCTTCGTGGTGAACAAGATCCATTCAGGAGGACTGCAGCTGATGGACAAGAATGGAGTCCTATTTGAAGCCCAAGCTACATGGACCCTGCAAATGCCACCTTGAGCTTAATGGAGAAAGTCGGCCTAGCAACTATAAAATCTAGAGCTTGTAAATAGACATTTATTTTTTTGGGACTTTTGGACATTGTTGCTTTTGTTTGTTTTTGGTTTTGAACTTTTAGTTTTTCTATTGTGGGTATTTCTCTTCTACATTTTTCAGGTCCATGGGGATAGAAGCAAGCTAAAATCGGACAAGGCCCAACAATATTGCACTCGATTCTGACAATTAGCACACCTGTCTAGTGAGTTTCTTTCTTTACCCTTATGTTTTTATACAGTGAGGACACTGTAATGTTTAAGTATGGGGTGGGGGAAGGGCTTACTTTGTGCATATTTGATATATTTGACATTATGTGTGCATATTTAGAATTTATTTCTTGAATTGCTTATACATGGCTATTTTGGAATTCATTATTGATTTATGTGCTTACATGCATGTTTTCTAAAGTTTGAAAAAAATGACCCCCATTGAAAATTTTTGATAAGTTTCATGGAAGTTTTAATTGAACTCGACGATGCAAAATTGGATTCGTTAGAGATATAGCATGAAATTGCCTAGTAAAGGGAAGTCACAATGAAGTGCATATTTTCTTGAAAACCATGAAAGGAGGTAAAGTTTGAAATTGCTTTTGACATGTTGCATGATAAGAGGATAGAGGACTTTATATTTCCATATAATGCTCATATGTTTATATTCCTATGCATTACGCTATACATATGCATCACAAAAAACCCATATTATGCCTTATTTCAATTATTGCTCTACATGTTCTAAATAATGTCATTCTTTACCTTATTTCCTATCCGGGGATTATGTTGAGAATGATGTCACATTATGGAGATTATTATATGGTTGTTGTCTTGTTATTGCTATTATTGGAGTTTCGAAGGAAATTGTTTGAAAAATATGGAAAATTTAATGAGTGAAAGAAAATCCGATCACCTCAGGAGATAAAGGTAGACCGACCCTGCTCGCTGAGATAATAGTTTGGCGAGATGGGACACATTGTGAGGAGTCCAAAGTACTAAGTATCCAAGGCCATTCATGACACCCATGTTTGCGACTCGCGAGAAGGCAGTGCTGAGGTTAGAGAGGTAAAAGCATTATTATTGACAAAAGCATTATGAAAGGTGATGATTCTTATGAAGAAGGGATGTGGATAAGAAAGTTTGGAAATACTCCATTTCCCCGGATCATTAGCACCACATGGCAAAAAATCGCCCACCTTTAGCCTTTTACCAATCTAATCCTTATTGAGATTAATTAAAGTCCTCTTGATTATTAATGCTTTGTCACTTATGAATGTTTTGCATAACCCTCCTTTTGTGAGTAGATGTTGCTTTTTAATTGCACATGCATGGATTTGTGACACTAGTACCTTTTCAAGGATGGTAATTAATTACAGGAATATATGAGAATGGATCTAATATGTTGAGAGTTTTGAATTCTTTCCCTGAATGACAATTAAAAGTATTGCTTGAGGACAAGCAAGCTTAAGTATTGGGTGTTTGTTGTGAGCCGAATTAGCCATGTTTTATAATTACTTTTATATCGTTTTCTGCATACATTTCATGCATCTGGGTTAGAATAGTACAAAACCTATGTAGTTTATGCTTATTTTCCAAATTATGGAATCTACACCAGTTTTTGTTTAATTTTTGCAGAATTCAAGGCAATTTACAGCAGTCCAAGGTCAAGGAGTAGCGGAACCAGGGCAAATCGAGCTGGAAACAAGGAAATCTGCTCGACAACACTTTGGTCGATATCGACTACACCTTGTCGATATCGAGTAAATCCAAGTCGATTTCCAGCAAGGATTGACCCGAATCGAGCAAGGCTAGGGGAGAAGGAGCACAACTTACTCGATATCGAGGAAATTACTCGATATCGAGGAACACCCAAGTCGATTTCCATGTCTGGAGCCGAGATCGACGAAGCTGAGCTGAAACCGAGGATGGACCAAGCCTTTGTCGATGTCGAGGAAATCTCCTCGATATCGAGGAAAAACCCAAAGTCGATTTTGTGCCCAGAAGCCGAAATCGAGTTGCTGAGCGGAAGACGAGAAAAGTCCGACGTCGAGCAGTCCGAGGGTCTTGTTAAGTTTCTATCCCGAAGCCGATGGTGATATTTTCGAGATGAAATTCTATCCACATCTATCAAGAGCTATCAAGTCAAGAGAGAAGATATTTTATCCACATTAGATATAATCCTAGTTTTATTTATTTCCATGATTTATCTTTAAATAAGTAGATATAGATAGACTTTCTTACCTTGATTAGCAAGGATTGGAAGCCTATAAATAAGGCCTTAGAGGCTGATTTCTAAGCATTCAATTACACACACAATTAGTTACATAGAGAGAGTAGAGGAGAGAGCTTGTGGCGAGAGAAGTTGGAAAGGAGAAAGCGGATTTGGCTTCGATTGGTTGTAAGCTTTCTTTAGTTTATTTAATACAAAGTTATTTCCTTTTATTATTGATGCCTTTCTTGATGATGAAGAGCGAGTAGTCCACCCACTTCTAGGATCGGGGTGAGCCTGACGGTACCCATGTGAGATGATGCGGTAAAGGTTTGATCTTTTTATGCAATTCGTCTTCTATCCCTATGAGCATGATTCTTTTGCGAAAGTTGAAGGTGATCCTTTTTTGTGTTATTGAAGCGAAAGTGATCTTAATACAACTTGGGTTAATTATGTGAAAAGGCTTAGTAACAGTTAGGGTTTATGCGAAAGCCTCTATATTCATATTTGTTAATAACGAAAGTTATTTGATGAAAAGCATGATCTTTTATGCCTTTATGTGTTATTTTGCATGGTTATCGTTGCAGTGTTGAAACCCTGATCCTGGAAGTCTTTAGTTTATTGAATTAATTCATCAAAATCTGCGTTCTAAGTTCAAAAATTTGCACTTTTAAGTTTCTGTTGCTTTGTCGATTTCGAGGAGTGTTTGTCGACATCGAGTAGTTTTACTCGACAACGAGGATATCTTGTCGAGATCGAGTTACTGTGTCTGAGTTTGCTTTCTGTTTGTCGATCTTGAGTTTCTAGTGTCGATCAGTTTACTCGATATCGAGGACTTTTAGTCGATATCGAGTAGCTTCTGTTGCTTTACTTTATTTTCCGCTTTTTTTCTTTGTTATTTCTGTCTGTGAGATTTACAGCTACCTGAGATCTGCTGACGTGCTTCCTCGATGAACGATCCTGACTTCCCACTGCTACATTAGGAGGAGGTCTTGTAATTATTTGCGTGGGCACGGATCTGGTTTGATTTATATTTCTATATTTTAAACTCGATTTCCTCCTACAACACGAGGCGAAGCTATCACTTGCTTGTGATGACGAGAAGTTTGGACTCTATCCATGGGGCAGACAGTCTTATGAATCTCTATTGAAGGCCTTGAAGAAGTCATCTACGATAGATCGCAAGAAAGCTAGGCCTTCTTATGAGTTGTATGGATATTGGATCGCTTTCCAGGTTTTGTGTTTACTTGTTTCATTCCGCTGTGGCATCATTTCTCACTATGTGTCAGCATTTTATGCATTCCTTACTATGTGTCAACATTTTATGTATTCCTTACTATGTGTCAGCATTCATCACTTGTGTCATCATTCCTCACTATGTGTCAGCATTTTATGCAATGTTATTGTGTTTGTATGACCTCTTGTTTCTTTTTAACAGTCCTGGATATTTGAAGCTTTCCCAGTGTTGTCTGATAAGTTTGACTGTAATTTGAAAATGAATGATAAAGATCCTCATTCTTTGCATTGGGTTTGTAAGGTTAGGCATACTTAAGATAAATATATCAGTTGTGATTTCAAACCTGGGTTCTTATATACATGTGTTTTGTTAATTTTTTTTTTATGTGCATGATAGACAGCGATGTTCCCAAACTACAGAGAGTTTGTAAGAACCCCAGGTATGGGTTATATTGATGAAGAGGCTGACGATGTATTTGATTGTGTTGGTGATCCTGTGTTTTCTCAACCACCAACTAATCTTCTGTATGATTGCCGGCATATGCGTAAGTATGCATATGAAAACAAGTTTCTACGTAATGATGGTTCAGAGATTGAATCATTCCTGACTCTCGAGTATGGATTAGTTGGAGGAGAAAAAGATGAGAGATCTGCTGACATAGAGAAGCGAACGAATAGAAAACATGTGGTTGATGAAGGAAAGGATGAGGAGAAATTGGTTGATGTAGAGAAGGGAAAAAAGAGGAAACACATTGACATAGGAAACCCTTCTAAGAAGAAGCAGAAAGGCCCATCTACTGAGATCCAGTTGAGGAGAGTCGTTGAGGAGAGGTCGTTCTAGTGGTCCCCCACGAACCAACCCTCATGCTGACATAGAAGTTAAGAAATCAGTCAGGAGGAAGGCTAGGAGGATTAGAAAGAAGGCTGCTGAATTTAAGAGAGTTGAGGAATCTAAGAGAGATGTGATTCCTTATGCTGACACAGATACAACCACAGTGAATGCAGACAAGGGTTCCAAGAAATGTGGCGCTGACAGAGAAGAGGCTGTTGTCCGGGCAGAAAAAGATGAAGGTGGATATGCTTACGATACATTTGATGAGGATAGACCTATTCAGTATGTTTTCCAAAAGAGGAAGAAGTCTATGGGAAGTACAGGGAAACGTAAAATTTTATACAAAAGTAGCACTTCAAAGAAGTCTTCCTCCATCCCCAAAGTCCTCCTTGATGTGTTGTTATCTTCTGTTGAAGTTGTGAATAGGTTCACACTGCATGAATCTATTGTTGAAAAGCCACAGTCATCTGTCAACATTGATCAACCAAGTAGTAAGATTGGTGTTATCCTTGAGGACGTTGTGGTTGCGGAGGAAGCTGAGTTGGATGCACCTGAAGAATGTAAACAATTGAAAACACCTGTTCGTGGTGATGAGGGAGATGAACCCCAATAATTGACGGTTGATGTTGTAGTTTTGGAGAATATCATTCCTGTCACATTGGTTGAAGGACAGAGGACATTAGAGTCAGAGTCAGTTCACTTTGTTGTTGATCTAGGTCGTGATTCTGATTTGATGTCCACGGAGCCAAGAGGTGAAGAGTTTAAGGACAGTAATGATGGACTTCATGAAGATGTTGACAAGGGCTTGAAGAGTACTGGTGAAGGTATTAAGGGCATAAATGTTGGTGAGGATGTAGAAGATGACATGTTGGTGAAGTCGACTAATGAAGATGGTAAGGAGGCTCTTGTAGGTGTTGATGTCAAGGATATTGTTATCCCATCAGGTGACAAGGGTGATGGGGATGAGAAGGTTGATGTTGCAGTAACTCTACCTGCTACCATTGCGCCACCACGGACTATCAACTTGGATTCCGCTGAAGGTGATGAAGATGCTGACATGGTTGGATTGCCCACAGTCAGTGACTGGGTTGTGTACAGCAAGCATCCTAAAGTAGTTGAAGAGATTGAATCACTAAGGCGATCCAAGCGTATTCCAAAAGCTAGTACCTTCTTGACGAGTCCATTTGAGCAAGAAAAGAAAGGGAGGTGGCCAAAGCACAATCCGAAGAAGTCATTGTTAAGTGAAGCTGATCATGAGTTTATGTACAATACTATGAGGAGTAAACGATATTTTTTATTTTTTTACTCGTTATATATTCATGAACTGTCTTGTGCTTACACCTCATATTATCTTGTGTTTAATTCATAATTTTTGCTTGTTTCCAGGGATTTTTCTGTCATCTTTGCTTTTGGACGGCTTCTGGACTATGATGGCAGCAATTATATATATATATATATATATATATATATATATATATATATATAGAGAGAGAGAGAGAGAGAGAGAGAGAGAGAGAATGGGTAACTTGTGCACAAGGCTTAGGATGTGCATTGTGCACAAAATATTATTCGGTGAAATGTGAAACATTATTCAGTGAAATTTGAAGCATTATTCGGTGAAATGTGAGTATTGTTTAGGGGAATGTGAAACATTATTTGGTGAAATTTGAGGCGTTCCATAAAAATTGTAACTATTGTTTAGGGAATTGAGGTTTCTTTTATTTGAAATGGATAAATAAAAAAACTAAACATTATTCGGTAGAATGTTATAAATTATTCAGTGGAATTGGGACGTTTTCATCTGAACTAAACGGAAAAAAAAAACATAACAGTGTTCGGTAGAATGTTTCACATTTCACCGAATAATGCTTAAAATTTCACCGAATAATGTTTCACATTTCACCGAATAATATTTGTGCACAATGCACACCCTAAGGGGTGTGCACTCTGAAACCACTCCCTATATATATATATATATATATATATATATATATATATATATATATATATATATATATATATATATATATATTTGCTTGTCTTCTGTTTTTTGTTTACAGATATTTGTTGATGTATATTTAGTGATGACAGTAATTTGTTATTGTGTGTTGTAGCATATTGAAGCAGGTTTGTATTATTTGAGGAAGAGGATTCATGAGGAAGCTAACAAGTATGCAGATTGCGTTGTTCTTGATTGGGTGTTCTACCAGAAATACGTGCCATCTAATGCTGAATCGTATGAAGTAGATTGGGCTGTGTCAACAATGATTGCGATTTATTTCCTGGGTCTTTACCCTGAGTATTATGGTAAGCCATGGGCGTATGCAAATAAGATTTACACACCCTTCAACGTTATCAACAAGCATTGGGTTGCTTTAGAGATCATAATTGATCAGAAGGTGATTAATGTGTATGACTGCAATGTCTACGACGTTAGTAAGGGTGTACTAGATGCAGAACTACAATCAATTGCTCATTGGCTTCCTATACACTTGGTGAAGTGTAGAATATATGAAAACTTTAGCTCTACACCATTTGAGATAAGGAAGGTTCCTGGGATGGTCCATGATAAATCTGGGTTTGTATTCTTATCTAACTTTTATACTAATTGCTGACATACATTTATTTTCTATTTATCATTTGTTGACACATCTCTATTTGTCTGTTGTGTGAGTGTGTGCAGAAGTGCTTGTGGGGTGTTCACAGTGAAAGCAATTGAGGTTGTTGTATTTGGTGGAGATGTCAAAACAATCACAAATGAGAAGCTATTGCGCTATAGAGAGCTTATTTGTTCAGACTTGATCAAGGAGACTTGGAGCTTCATAATTTGAAATATCATGTAATAGTTTAAGTGACATTGTAGGTTATGATCTTAGTCACATACTATGGATATGTAGTTGGATATGACAGTACTTAGTTGAATATTAACAGTTTCTATGTTACATCGTTTGTGTATGATGAATGTATGTATTTTTTAGTGTTAAAGTACTTATTCCGAATTAAGCATATGACTTTTTATATTAGACCGAGTTTGATATAGTCTCCAATCATATATAATGTATAAAATCCAATATGACATACGTAATGATGAAACAAAGTGCATTCAATATTTTGAAACATATGGGAATGTATCCATGTCAGCATTGCCCACAATGCTGACATGTTTTTAGGTATACTATAAAAAAAGTAATTTCTAAACAGAACAGGTTTATTGTATGCAATGTATATCACTTGGTAGTTCTAAGTTCTTGTATCTTAGAAGTCTATGATATAAAGCGAGCCGGTCTGGGCAATGCTGACACCATCATCTTGAGTACTTAAGTCTCCTCTTTAGCTCACAAGCAGACACCTTTCTCTTAGATGGAGATCTTCCTGGTCCCCTCCTAACAACAGGAGGGTAACACTTTGCCTTAATTTTTTCATATGCCAATTTCCAAGCATCAGTTGTGTAAAATCTAACAACAAAGTCTGATACATATTTTGCCTTAATTTTTATGATGGCTGAAAGAGCATGAATACATGGGGTCTTCTCTATATCGAAAAACTTGCAAGGGCATGTATTTGCTGACAGGTCTACCATTGAATGAGACCCTTGCCCTTTTACTTCAAATTTATATTCATCCAGCCTCTGAACCTTGTATGCTCCAGCTTCATCTTGTAGGTTCCTAATCAGATCAAATATTGTTGGTGGAAATCTGTCCTCATGTTTGGATGCCTTTTCTCTACGCTCTTGGAACCATGTTGCGAGTTTTTCTCTAGCAAAATTCAACAGTGCAACAATAGGATAATTCTTCTTCCCCTTGAAAATGGCATTTATGCTTTCTTCATTATTAGATGTCATCATGTTGTATATGGTGATTGGTGAATGTGCTCTAGCCCACCTATCTACTCCTGCTGACAGTAAATATTTTGACCTCTTGGGACAGCTTTCCTTTATGCGGTCAAAATATTTGTCGAAATCCCCAGTAGTATAACTATCGATTTGCTGCTTTCTTGAACCAATTTTCCAAGTATCTTTTCTTGAAGGTGCTTCTAATGTTTTGTTCCATGTGCCATGTACATATGCAATGATGTGCACTGGGGTAAACCAAGCCAATTGCTCTTGAAATGCTGACATGTCTATCAGACACAAACACTAAATCATTTGATGGAGGAACAACCTTCAGCAGCTGGCGAAGAAACCATTCCCAAGAGCTGTTATTTTGTGTGTCAGCAATGCCAAATGCAAGTTGGAAAATATTTCTGTTTGCATCTTGTGCTACTGCTCCAAGCAAAGTCCCTTTGTATTTCCCAGTTAAAAATGTTCCATCAATAACAACAACCTGTAAAATAATGATTATAACTTGTGTGATGACAATGAAACATTCAAAAGTGAGTAAGTAGACTCTGTGCTGACACTGATAATTTCATACCTTTTTCAACACAGGGAATGCCCGAATGCACTGTCCAAATGATAAAAACAAGTATTTAAACCTGTCATTATTATCTGTTCATGCCACAGTTCCATCATTTTTCTCCATAATCATGTGGAAAAATAATGGCAAGTCAACAAAATTTGATTCCGCTGTCCCTCTGTCATTTTCTTGTGCAATTTTTCCTGACCGTCACGCTGTCCAATAACTAATGGGCATTTTTTTTCTGTCCTCATTTTATCCATTATCTGATTTGGATTGTACCCGCTGTTGACACTGTAATTAGGTATACATTAGAATGAATAATGTGATACTTCAATTGAGAGTTATTTTGATGACATACACATAGTTACATTGGCTGGATGATGCTTGTTATCACTGAGGAAGGTGCTTTCCTACAATTTTTTGTTCTCACATCCCATGTGCATGTGTGCACATTATTGTACGCTGACAGCTCATAGCAAGTGTGAGAAATAGTATTTACGTGTAACTTCCATCTGCAGCTATTATCCATGCAATGCGCCCTAAAATACTTGGGTTCTGATCTTTTTACTCGATACCCAAATATTTATGTCACTGATAATATACGTAAAGCATCCTTTATTTCTTGCTTTGATTCAAAGATTCTCCCAATGTACATTATGTTGGATGAAGTATTATAGAAACTACTCATGCTAGAGCTGTCATCCTTAATTGTAATCTTCTAGTGTTTTATCTCTACTGTGCATTGAATAATGCTGGCTTCTCCAGGTGTCAGCATCATAATCAATGTCATTATCATCATCCATATCATCATACATATCATCTGACGCCAAAGTCTGCATTTGAGTGTCAACAATCAATTGATTTCCGTCCATGACATACTCAATCAATCCAACTGATTTTCTACTCTCCCTGTCATCTGTGTCAACAATTGTAGGTGGTTGTGCCTGTACGCTGACACACAACTCAACAACAAAGTTTACACCATCTAGTGCTGGTATATCGAGGAATTCTTTCAAATCAGCGTCACAATCAATTGTAAGTGGGGCTTTCAGCATTTTGTATGGGTGCAAATGACTAAATTGCAATTCAAGCACATTGTCTACACTGAATCTACTACACACCTTTCTCTTCATGTCGTGTAGTGTGGTTGAATCATAGAGCATAAACACTTTTGATGTTGTATTTCCAACGAATTCCAGGCCTGTGTCAGCAAATACCCATGATCCACCAAATACTACTGTAATCACATGAGGTTCCATTTATGTTTGTCCTATCAATTAATTTACAGACAATATGCAAACAAGTACAATGAGTTACTTCTGATTCCGTGTCAGCATGATATATCTAAGTTAGATACATGTTATTTATTTAAGAAATCTCAGATAGTACGTGTCATCATTATACAACGAATCCAAAAATTAAACAGATCTATGTAGAACAAATCATATAATGATTTCCTTTCAATTCATTTAAGCATAACAGTTCGAATTCATTGAACAGACAGATTTATAACATTGCATAGACTAATTAAGATTGAACTTTCGTTATATAGACAGATCGAGTATCTATTAACGAAGCAGATCGATGAAGAACTTGAAATTCTATATATTGTCGACGATTTACTCTGATTTATATTCAAACAACAACAAACGAAGTCGTAATTACACGATCTACACTAAACGAGCTAGTTCAGCAATTAGATATAAAACGATATTTACACATGAATTCAAGTTTTTTTCACAGATCTACGAACGACAGTCAATCAACTATACGAAAGCTGACATAAAAACTACAATTCAGTAATATTTAGATGTTAGAAGAGTATAGTACAAAGATTCATGAGGAGATCGGTGATCGATACCTACGATGATCAAAATCAGATCTGTGATTTCGTGTCAGCGCTGGCGAAGAAGGAGAGATCGGTGTCGCGCGTGTTAAGTGTGTTGTATAGTTTGCTAATTTTTCCCCAACTTTGTATAGTTTCCTAATTTAACCCTATTTGTGTAGTTTGCAAACCATCCCTTAATTATACTTGGCATTGTATCAGCCACTGAAAAGCTGGTATTTAATTTCTTTAATTGTTGGTGCTTAACGGCCCATATAATCACTTAATTGGACATTTGTCCAAAGCATGAGATAATTAAACTATACACGTATTCAATATTAGTGTGTAATTGTTAATTATATTATGGGGGTGATTATAAAGTGTATAAAGCTGGCATATATATAATGGTAAATGGTCTGGAATTCTGGATTACTCGGATGATTTCAGGGTGTGAGGTACGTGCTTAGTTTGGATTGGACGCACAAAGATAGAATCTTTTCAATCTAAATTTGAGCACGTATGTAAGCACGTTCCACTCCATTTTGCTTAAATAAAAAATACCTTGCAATGTTTTAAAAAATGCTTGGCTAGTGCTCGGCGAGTGATTGACGATAGGGTAGGGTCAAGGGTTTAGGCGGGGTGCAGACGGAGTTTAAACGGAGTTCATGGCGGGTCTTTGCAATTTAGACGAATTTTAACGACTTTGACGGCCTTGGTTGCGGGGCGAGTTTAAGGGTTTAGGCGGGGTCTCGAAGGGTTTTTTAAAACAGTGCTCTCTCCATTAATTAAAACTTGACGTTTTACTATTCATACACGCTTTTTGATGTGTTAAAAACTATATAAAATACTACTCGTAACTTTTTAATTTTTAAAAATAATTTCATACTTATTACTATTAAGTATGAAAATTATTCATATAATAAAAGTGTGCATAAATAGTAAACGATAAATTCTGATTAACATGGAGTAAAAAAATATAGGGAAAATTTCATGAAAACTATCCGGTTATTATTAATAAAAATTATTCATATAATAATTTTTTTACCTATTCAATCTATTTGCTTTATAATTTCTGAATCTATGTCCGCATGGATGGTATTATACATTGCCCCTTGAAACTATACTAGTATATTCCTGTTTATAGTCAGTCCAGATCTACTCCCCTCGATGGTCCTTACGGCGCATTACAAAATTATTTCGAGTTTAATAAACATTAATAAAAATTTAAAAATATTTTTAGATTTTATACTCTTATATTGATATATTTATAAAATTTTATTATGAAAATTTATGTTTTAATAACATAAATAATTAAAATATCGATTATTTAAAACATGAATTTTTATATTAAAATTTTATAGGTATATCAACATAAGAGCATAGAATCTAAAAATATTTTTTAAAATTCTTATTTATATCTAAAATAATTTTATGATGCACCGAAGGGAACACTGGAGGAGAGCAGGAGATCCAGACTGGTTTATAGACCCTTTTTTTGTACCAAAAAACATTAGTACCCTTGTTTTTATTTTTAGTAACGTTGATTCTTTCATAGTGGAGGATTAGTTGCAAAAGGACGAGTCAATTAAATTCGAATTTATTTGGCAGTTTCTTGCTTTTGTTTATACTACGTATGTTTTTTTTGTTAAAGAAGAGTTTTGAGGGTTGAAATCTCTTAGACCAACTCCAACAACTTCTCTAAAATAGAATATATATATATATATATATTTTAAATTATTTTTGTTTTAACTCCAACGACTTCTCCATTTAAATGAGATAGTTTGAAAAATATACAAATTAGGGAAGGGCCAGAGGGAGAGGGAAGGGCCAGAGGGAGGTGGAGGAGAGAGGAAGAGGCGGAGGGAGGGAGAGGAAAGGGCCGGAGGAGAGAGGAAGGGGCGGAAAGAGGCGGAGGGGAGAGGAAGGGTCCAATGAATATAATCGAACCAGGGTGAGGGAGGAGGCTCGGTCTCGGATTCGGATTCGGATTCGGGAGAAGTCGATCCGGTGAAGAATTGAAACAGGGTGAGGAAGGGGCGGAGGGAGTCGATTCGGATTCGCGAGAAGTTGATCCGCATCAACTCGGTGCTCGGTCTCGGATTCGGATTCGCGAGAAGGGTGAGGGAGCACGCTTCGTCTTCCTTCGATTCCGACGTCTACGACTTGGGCTCGGTGGTCCTCACTGGTGGAGTCCCTGCCTCCGCCTCTATCTCCCCTGCCTCCGCCTCTTGCTCCACATTCCGTCGTTCCGACCGCCTCTCTCCCTCAGATCTGCATCTTCCTCCTCCCAGTACCCTCCCCGACCCTCACCCGCTCCGCCTCCCTCTCCTCTGCCCCTGCCTCCGCCTCTTCCCACCTTCCTTCGATTCCGGCCGCCTCTCTCCCTCATATCTCCGTCTTCCTCCTCCCAGTTCCTCGACCCTCACCCGCTCCGCCTCCCTCTCCTCTCTCTCCTCCGGCCTCCTCTCTGTTTCAATTTTGCGTAAAAAAATAATAAAAAAATACAAGAGACGCGGGCTGGGACCGCGTCTCTTTTGTTGATTTTCGTTCTATTTTCACCCAATTTCAGAAATTTGACCTTACGAATAAAACACGGTCTAAGACCGCGTTTTTCTGCCCAATCTGACAAAAATGAATATTTTTGTAAATAGTTTAAAAGTGTGAATATTTTTGTATTTTTTTATTTTTTAGTGAATATTTAGAAAAAAAATTCTAAAAAACAAATCAAATTTAAGGACTCAAGCATATAAATATACTTACATATATAATATCCAACTAAACACAATGTCAGCACTAAAAACTTGTCATTTACTATTCACGCACGCTTTTTTAGAATGATAAAAACTATATAAAATATTCATTTTTTTAAATTTTTTTTTAACAAGTTTGTATTTATTAATAATAACTACGAAATTGTTAAAAAAAAATTAAAAAAATAGATATTTTATATAGTTTTTATCTTCTAAAAAGGCGTGCGTGAATAGTAAAACGTCAAGTTTTGCAGAACGGAGGGAGTATACAACTAAAAACGATGTCAGCACTAAAAAAAATAGATTGCTAAATATCTATATTGGTGTAAAAAACCAAAAACCAAATTGATGACAATCATTCACCAAAAGTGATATAACTCCTAGTTGTAAAAAACATTTTAAGACAACCTGCAAGACCATAAATCAGCTTATATCTTGCATACATCAAATCTCAAAAGTAATTAACTAATTAACATGAAATCGCAAGTTATGACAGTAAAACGATGTCAGATTTAAATCGAAAGAATATTTGTATCCCTATGTAAATCATATTTAAATCAGTTCTTCCACGGATTCAACATCGAATTCATAGTGAAAGAGCAACCTAACAGGTAATAAAGACCATGTCAATACGAGGATATACCTTCAATCTGATGATGTACTCTTCTTCCTTCTCGACAAAGACCATGTCAGTACGAGGACATATCACATGGAGATCCAAGCCTTAAACCCAACCCCAATGTCGCTTAGTGAGTGATACTGGCTTGCCTAATTAGGATGCAGGAAATCAAGTATACCATTACAACTCCCCACATTTTCACTGGACCTGGATGTGTGTTTGCCACCTAAAGATGGGATCAATCATTCACAACAAAAGTGTCCCACATCGGCCCTGTAACATGGGCGATTCGTGTCAATAACCATAATATGATGAAGTACTCCTCCTCCTCCTCCTCGAAGAAGACCATGTCAGCACGAGGACATACCACATGGAGATCGATGCGCAGAACATCGTGAATCCAGATCTAATCCTGTTGAGATGTGAATGTAACCAAAAGTGTCCCACATCGAAAAGTTGAACATATCAATCCCTAGTATTATGAGTAGGAGGACTACTCCTTTTATTGCCAATTAGTTTTAGAATGGAACCCCACACGACTTGTGTGCTAGGCTACTAGCGCATGCGCGCCCGTGCACACGACCCCCAGTCATCGGTCCGAGTCGGAATTTGATATGGTATCAGAGCGGTTAGCCTAACAACCCGTGTCGATCCTGGTCTGGGTTACCCAGTTATTCAAGTCTCAACTAGATGGTCATTCCTAGTTGGACTTGCAGGGGCGTGTTGAGATGTGAATGTGAACAAAAGTGTCCCACATCGGAAAGTTGAACATATCAATCCCTAGTATATGAGTCGGTTTGCTACTTCTTCTATTGCCAATTGGTTTTACAATGGAACCCCACACGGCTTGTGTGCTAGGCTACTAGCGCATGTGCGCCCGTGGACACGACCCCTAGTCATTAGTCTGAGTCGGACTTTGATAAATTCAGATCCGGTCGTCCATGGAAGAAGACGGAGATCGAGCAAGGAGGAGGAGGACTCGCGGTAGTTGAATCGCCGATCTACGAGCGGATTCAGTCGTCATCTTCTTTGCCTTGTGCCTCCAGTCGTCGGCTCATCATCGGACCACCAGAGAGGGACGAGCGGCTCATCATTAGACCACCAGAGAGGAACGAGCGGCTCATCAACACCGACTCCTTGCCTTCAATCTCCGTTGTGCGTTCCGCAATCTGGAATCAGCGGAAACATCAGCAAAAACGGCTTGACAGAGGAAGGTTCGAGGGTTGCTGCACATACGAACGAGGAAGGACAAAGCAGCCGACGTCGGGGGCGAGGAGCTTTGCCTTCGACTTTCGTCACCGCACGAGGAGGAGCATCGTCGTCTTCATCGATGGCCCAATCTGGAAAGAGGTAAGAAAGAGATGGTCTTCGTCGACGCAGAGAGATAGAGAGGGGAAGTCGTCTTCATCGACTTCAATCGCACCCAGATCTGGAGAAAGGAGAGAGAGAGAGATCGAGAGATCGAGAGAGGGAGATCGAGAGAGAGAGAGAGGTGGTCCGAGATCTGGAAGGTAGAAACGTGTATAGTTTTCTAATTTTTACAAAAACGTGTATAGTTTTCTAATTTGGCCGAAAATTTGCACATTCGGCGAAAATTTTCTCTTATAAAATTTGGAGAATTATTTACTTTTAAAGAATACTACAAATTTTTATTTTTTCTGCTGCTTCTCCAATTTGAGGAATCTATTCGGCAAAAAACTTCTAAAAAATCTCTACAAACTCCAAAATCTCCAATATAAATAATCTATTAGAGATGTTCATCCTCTATGGGTCCGAGGTTAGGGTCGAGCCGCCTATGACCCGTCAACCCTGCGGGTCGGACTAGGTGGATCAAACCACCGTTTCATTTTTTAAAATGTTTTTTTAAATAAGTTTTTAATTGTTATGTATATTATTTTTAGAATAATTCATAATAACACATACACTAATATGCAATAAGCAATGTGGCGTTGGGACAAAGACACCCTCGTTCTTCTCTTTTTATAACTTTGGGAGTTTTTTTCATTCCCTCATTTCCAATGTGGGACAATGGCTTCTTCCCACATTGAAAATTAGGAGTTACAATGAGAATGCATGAATGTGTGTGTGTGTATGGGCCTATTTTTTTTTAAGTAAACTGCTAATGGGCATAATTTATAAGTAAATGCGCTTAATTTAATAAGCAAAAATTTCAACCCCATGTGCCCCCCTTCCCTCTTAGATCTCATCCGTCGGGATGCTATCAGTTAGGCTTAGCCAGCTGAATTTTTACTTAATCAAAATATATATATATATATATATATATATATATATATATATATATATATATATATATATATATATATATATATATATATATGCCCCCCTTCCCGGTTTTTTTTTTTTTGGAACTGTCATTTTTTTTCTTCGTGTCAACACTTTCTGTTGTGCAAATATAACTTGATGTTGTGCACATATAACATTATGTTGTGCAAATATAACTTTATGTTGTGCAAACATAATAATTCCTTATGTGTAAATAGGTAAAGGGACATATTTCAATTATAAATTTTTTTAATTGAAATATGCTTAAATATTGAAATATGTTGTGCAAACATAATAATTCCTTATGTGTAAATTTTTTCCCCTTTTCCTCCAATTTCAAAATTTTAAACTTACAAATAAAACGCGGTCTCAAACCGCGTTTTTTCGATAACTCTGCAAAAAATGAATATTTTTGTAAATATTTTAAAAGTGTGAATATTATTGTAAATAGGCTTTCTAATTAAAGTGCATAAATAACATTAAAATGTGCATATTTAAGGTTAAAAAGTGCATAACTAAGATTATGATGTGCATGATTAACAATTTGGGATTGTTGTGTTCTTGTCATGTAACCTATGTGGGATTTGAATCCACATCTTTGTGCAAATGCACATTGCTCTACCAATTGAGCTAATAGGTTAAATTATGATATTTTTTTTCTGCAGAAAATGTTTTTAATCAAGGAAGGAATACTGCTCGATCTCGATTCAGACAAAAACGTACATAAGCGTTAGTAGGACTAGGACCTTCCTACTACTATGTTGCTTTTGCTTTGGGGCTTAAAATAAGTTGTAATAACGTATAAGTTTTATGTTACTTTCATGCTTAAATATTGTCGGTTCAGACGAAAACCTAAGCGTTGAAATAACATATACGTTTTGGTTAAATTGTATTGTATTTGTATGTTTTTTCTCAACACTTGGAAGTTGGTAAATTACCATTACCAACATGTACCAACTAACTTAATTGATACCAATTAAGTTGTCACAACCCCTTTGATGTTTGGTAATGGTAAGGGTTTTACGATTACCAATTCAAATTGGTTGGTACATGATAATCGAAAAAATTAATTGATGATGTACCAATTCCTGAAGAGGTGAATAAATACATGGTGTGGTATCAGGTTACAAAAAAGCACAGACCACAAAAATATGTCTCGCTAAAAATGGAGGAAAAGTATAAGCAAAAGTCCCTCTATACATCTCACTATCCCATACATCGTGGACGCCTATACCCCATAAAACCCTGGACAAAAAAAAAACCCACTATTCGGCAGCAGATCTCCCTTCATGACTTGTACTTGCATCTAAGGAAGATCTGAGATTTGTAGTGTTCAATTATAGCAATAGCAGAATTGTGTGATTACATGGGTAACCTTGGAATAGCCTTGTTTCTAGACATCCAAGTAAAATAAATAGTAGTATAGAACACCAGAACTTTCCCTTGGAATATTGGAGAAGAGCGAGACCCCCTTGTTTCCCAAGCAAACCATTCAAACATATCTCCAGATTAGTGCAGCCACAAGAAAATCAAACGACAAATGATCACTAGTCTCCTTAACTTACTTACAAAACACACAAGCAGCCGCTCTCGACCCCTTATAGTGCTTTACCCGTTGGCCAGTTTGAAGTCTCTTCTTCGCCACAAGCCAAATGATGAAAGACCATTTTCTGCATTGTGCTTTCCTCCATAACATCTCACCCCAACACACAGGCCCCCGAACACGCAACTGGTCATAAATTTTAGCGCATGATAAATTACCATGTTCATTAGGGATGGAACTCACCTCGATATGTTGCCCTTCTGTGTGCCTAAATAAGTCTTTGATTTCATCACGAACACTTAGCATGTTCCAGGCCCAAGGATCATCAATTTTGGGACCCAACTCCCACATACTGATTACTGACGCCTTTGAGGTGGTTCTAATCAATCCATCGAAGCCAAATGCTCAGCTTACCCAACACAATTTCGCCAAGCAACTTCCTAAACATACTCTTGTTCCATGTAAGGATTTTCTTAAAGTCAAGCCCGCCCTCATCATATGGCTTTGTTACCTTCTTCCAGACCACCAAGTTCTTGTATCCTTCATCCTCTCCACTCAATAAAAACTACCGACAAAGTATCTCTAAGGGCCTGTTTGGTACGGATTAACGGGAATCAAAACTTGGTAATCAGAATGAAAGATTCCCATTTTAATGTTTGGAATTGAATTCGGATGTTTTGAATTAAGTCTAATAGTTAGTAAATGTGTTAAAAATAAAAGAAAAAAATGTGATTGATTTAAAGAAATAAAGAAAAAACAAAAAATATAACTAAAGAAAAAAAAATTTGATTGGTTTAAAGAGATTAAAAAAAAGTAGGATATTAGATATTGGTTGAGAGAGCTAAAATGAAAGTGGAGATGACACATAAAATGTTATACTTTAAGATAGTATATAGATATAGATTTTTATTTTAATTTGTGATTTTGGGAAATTATTCTTTTAGAAAGGGTTTGTGAAAATATAAATTTTATGTTTAAAATATGAAATTGCACAAGAGAAAGGAAAATGCTCATTTGCAAATCTTATAACCACCGAACACCAAATGATTTTTTTAAAAAAAATAAACTACATTTTTCACATCTCCAAAAAAATCTCTAACTCCATTGCCAAACACAACATTAAGTATATATATCCCATTTAAAAGATTAGCTCATACACTCTCATATTTTCATGGGTGATTTTGGTAGAGGGCCTTTTTTTAATATTCAATTAGCCACTTAGCCCCTAAATCAATTTAATTAGTTTTGCCCTAGCCCCCTTCCCAATAGGGTGGGTTGGTCAATGGTCAACCGTTTGACCATTGACCGGTCAACGTTGACCGTTGACCGGTCAACGTTGACCAACCCATTTCGATGCCAACTTTTTTTTTTTTTTTTTTTTTAAATTTAGTGATGCCATATTTTACCGTTTAGATGCCAAAATTTTACTATATTTTATTTTCACTTTGATGCCACTTTTTTATGTCAATTTTTTGATAATATTTTTTTTACCGTGATGCCATATTTTTGATGATATTTTTTCAAAGTAGTATTTTTGATGACATTTTTTTCTTTAATGTGATACAAATTTTTCAAAATGGCATCAATGGTCAACGTGACATTAGAGTAAACAAAAAATGTCATCAAAGTTTAAAAAAAGTGTCATCCAATAATTTAATTAGAAAAGTGGCATCAGAGTGAAAATAAAATGTAATAAAATTTTGGCATCAAAACGGTAAAATATGACATCACAAAAAATGTCATCAATGTTTTAAAAAAGTGGCATTAAAAAAAGGTCATCCAATCATTTCATTAGAAAAGTGACAATAAGGTGACAATATTTTGATTCCACGTTTTAAGCTCTTATGCCATCAGTTATATAAAATTGTCACCATAAAATTTTGGCATCAAAACGGTAAAATATGACATCACTAAAAAAAAAAAAGTTGGCATCAAAAAAAAAAAAAAAAAAAGTTGGCATCAAAATGGGTTGACCATTGACCGTTTAAGAGGGCTAAGCATGCTAAAAAAAAACAATTAATGGGCTAAGCATGCTAAAAAACAATTAATGGGCCTATCTAGCTAACCAAATATGCTTAAAGGTCCATTTGAACAAAATCCCTCTATTTTCATTCTAACTTTTTATTAAAGTTTTTTAATGAATACACAGTGGCGTACACCACATATATTTCAATCCCAAAAAAATAAAAAAGGGCACAACAACCTTAATTTAATCAATTAGCTTTAGAGTATATATAAACACTCCTCTCCACATCCTAGTACGTACCTCAAATTAGACATCGATCACTCTAACACTTGATTGGAGTACGTAAGAGTGCAAAATATCGACGAAATGAAGATCTCATTGGCCTCCATTCATCTCTTCTTACTTATCTCACTTGTTCTTCTCCATGGTACTTACTTCATTGCTTACTTATCCATTAATTAATCTTCTTATGCCAATCTTTAATGAGTTAATTTGTGCTATGATGGATTCGACGACAGGAGGAGGAGGGCAGCCGTGTGGGCTAGGGACGATAGACATGGAGCGATGCTCGATCCCAGAATGCGAGAGCGGGTGTCACAGGAGAGCCCCTCACTCCTTCGGCAAGTGCATCACCTTCGACACTTGCTGTTGCGCCTCCAGGAGCCTCGACACTCGTAAAGTACTAGGCTAAAAACCTCAATGTTAAGCTGTTGCAACGTCAAGATCGAGTCTTGAGGTTTTGTATGTTTAATTTTGTCCCCACAAAATAAATGGCGTATACATAGTTTGCTTCTTGGAGTGGAGTGGAGTGGAGTGGAGGTGTCTTCATATATTCACTCGCCCTCATGTAATAAGATTTTGCTGTTTCGTTGCGTCTGTTTTCTATTTTCACTGTATGTTTAGACGGTTTTCGTCTGCCGATTCGTCGGCCTCTCGAGAATCATACCTGCATGATCTCGAATATTTACTTAATAATAAAGAGTTGTTTTTTTCTTGTTTTCTTTCTCTTAAATATGTGGCATATGTTTTAGTTTTGTTGATTAATCCTAATCATATATGGTTTTATTTTTTGTTTGATAATTGCCACTTGATTTCCCTTTTAATGAGGGCAATTTTTACATTGCACCGGATCTATATAATTAACGCTACTATACGTGTACCCTGTTGAAAACATTAATTAGTATGTATGGATGGGGTATATAATCTAGCTGAACTTGGAAATATAGCTTGCCTTTGTGGAGAATATGAATATGTGGGAGTGTCTCACATTGATTAGAAAGTAAATTCAAGTCTTGCATATAAGTCGGTGGGCTATCCCATATAACACCAATTGATTTTAGGATGGAACTTCATTCCGCTTGTGTGCTCGGCTTGGTTGGCGCGTGTGCGCTTGGCGTGCGTGGCCCCCCCACGTCGGATGACCCACCGTGATTTAATATGGTATCAGAGCCGAGGTTCGGCTAGGTACGGTGTGGTTTGGATTCATGGTCTATTGGCTAGCCGGTCTTAAGACATTGAGTCGTCAAGTCCAACTGGCAATAATGCGTGGTAGGCAGTTGCACTTGTGGGGGGTGTGTGGAGAATATGATTATGTGGGAGTGTCCCACATTGATTAGAAAGTAAATCCAAGTCTTGCATATAAGCCGGTGGGCTACCCCACCTAACACCAATTGGTTTTAGGATGGAACCCCACTCGGCTTGTGTACTCGGCTTGGTTGGCGCGTGTGCGCTTGGCGTGCGTGGCCCCCCCACGTCGGATGACCCACCGTGATTTAATAACCTTTTATAATTTACCTGATGTTGAGAATATAGTTATATGGTTTTTACATTTTTTTTTACTTTATTAACTCCCTGTATTTATTAGTCGATGCATGCTACCTTTGTTAATCATTTGTTTACTTATATAATAATAATAAATTCTTTATTATTAATAATTTTTTAACAAAATCGCGTCATGACACAGACACTGCACTGGTATAGTTTTATATAGGTTGAAAGTGTTTTTATTTTTAATATCAATAAACCCTAAAAAAATGGGGTTTATTTGCCTCTTAGATAGCCTAAAATGTGTGTGAAACTCGAATGTACACAATCAAATTAAAGTAGCGGAATAAAGCTAATTTGAATCCACACAAACTAACAATATCTAGGACATAGAAACAATCCTAGCTAGACAACCTTTTACAATATTGAAAGAGTGATGCTATTAGCATCCATAAATTTTACTATCTACGTTCCAAAATCAAATTTTTTATTATTTAAAAAAAAACCCTACGCATCTTGAATCACATATGTGAAACTCAACAGGAGCAAGGTATGTATATAGAGAAAAATAGTTGCGCCTCTCGAGTCACACATATGTGACTCAAGAGGCCTAGGGTCTCTGAAGTTGTTAATTAAAATGTAAAAAGACAAAAAGACTACGACCAGTAAGTTACTCTTCATATTTTCTATTAGTTTTAAGGTATAGAATCTCATTACTCCCAATTGTAAGATCGATCCTTGATAAGACAATCAAAGATCTAAACGGACATATATGCAACCTCCATTGATGGAGTTGTACGTGAAGAAGTGAAGGTAATGGAGAGGGAGAAATATCTTGTAACTAACTTTTCGGATTCAATCACTTTGTCTTACAACTTGCTTGTCTAGGCATTTATACTAGAAGGTACAAGTACTGAAGTACAATTAACTAAATTGCCCTTAACATACATCCATATATACAATTCCATATATACAATATACTTTATATCGATCCCCTCCTCAAGTTGAGTTGGTTGAACAAACCAAGCCCAATTTGGAAGCTAGTAAAGAGTGTTATGTCTGTAAGTTGTAAGTGGCATAGTATGAAGGAAGGATTCAAAAAATCTTTCTGAAGTTTTTCTCGAACATAAATCCAAGAGTAAATGCTTGGCCCTCTCATGGAAGACCGGGTTTTCAGTATATGATTTGATGCCTTGTTATCACAATGAAGATCAATTGCTTTGGAAAAATGCACCTAAAGTCCTCCAACAGAATCGAATTCAACCAAAAGAGTTCATCCCACAACCGGTGCGTTGAATCTACGTACATGAATCCTTCCAAGATCTCTATAACTATGGAGTTCAAGATCCAACAACGAACCATATAATCGCACCTCTTCCATCTCGGCAATTCCCCCAGCATTAATACATCTTCTTCCTGGAAGCATCCATCGATGAATGCGATTTTGAATTTGGCTCTTAATGCCATCTCTCCTCTGCTCTAGCTTAGAATATCCGATCCATTGAATATGTTTGTGTTATGTTTATAATCCTTGTAATATATATTTTGACACAAAGAACTTGGTTTAGTTGTTTGTATTATGCACAAGCTCATTGGTCACTTGCTCAATCAAGTTGATATCAATGGCTAGCCCTTGGCTCACTTGATGGGGCTCAGAAGAGTACATGTACATAACCTAAGTATGGTAAGAAGGAAACACACACACATGTGTGTGTGTTGTGTTTGTTTTTTAGCTGTTTTGATAAGGTTTTTGGGCTGGTAAGCATGATGGGCCTCCCTGAGACCAACCCACGTCACTTATGCCCAACTCGGATGATTGAAATTAAAACGCTGCTGCCCTGGCGACTATATAAGGACCTCTTATGCTACCCTAGTGTATTGTAGTACGAGCTCTTTCTCCGAGGTTGCACTAAGCCGCTAGGGTTTTAAAGAGCTCCTGAAGACAATGGTTCCTGTGGTGCTCTATTTGCTTAAGTGCTAATCGAGTTCCTTTGTGGATAAACAAAGACGAATAAGACGATGAGAAACTGAGAGTGAGACATCTCTGGAAAGATTTCTCGGTGTCCTAAATCGGACGATTTCTTCCCTTTATATTTGTTTAATTTTGTTGTTGCTTTTGTGCTTTGAATCGTCTCGTATTGTTTGAGCATTCAACCATTGTAACCAGTTCTTTGGCCTTAGATGCCTAGTGGATTTGGTGAACCTCCCCTCCTGAGGTTCTACGGATGTAGAGAAATCGAACCGCGTAAACAAAGTCTTTTGTATTCTCATTTTGTTTTCGTTTGATTCGTTCTAGGTTTGTTAGTCTGATATCGAACAAAGCGACCCTAGATCGAACAGCTTCCAGTTGTGCTCCAAGATTATCAGAATTTGATAAAGGGGAAATTGGGCCAACATACCCAATTTCATTCACAAGTTAATCAAATGGACACAATTAAATACAAATTGGTTAAAAGGTCATATACTATGAAAAATAAAATACCCCCACTTAAACTTATTCCTTCCTCTTAGTTTGGCCGTTGCGCGTCTCTCTCTTTGATCTTTCCCTTCTTCCCTCATCAATGGATGCCGAGGAAGACGATCCTGGTTGATTTTATCGAAGACGAACTCAGTCTTCTTTCTTCGTCGTTTTCGGGAAAGAGATTGTTGATATCTACTTGTCTTCTTTCAAAATTCATGAGGGAAGAAGATTGATGATGTCGAAGGCAAAGGCGAACTCAATGTTCTGTCAAAAGCGGACAATTGTCCCCGTGTCAAGACGCCTCATGGTCCATCCCCATGAAGTTTCTCATGATGGAGCGGACATGGAGATGGCAGAAATAGAGATGTGGCGGACATAGAGATGTGGTCTCTCTACTCCAATTGATTCGATTTACAAGAGAAAGGGTATAAGAAGGGCCATGGGGTCGGCGCCTGTTTGGCAATGGGAAAGATGAGTATAGTCGGTAATTAAGTAGATCTATCTTTGAATTTGAACTGATTGCGCTCAATTATCTCTCATTCTCGAGTTCTCAATTTTTGCTACTTGGCACCATAGATCTGGCTCCCTCCGACAATTTTTGCTACTTGGTCTCTCTACTCCAATTTGAACTGATTGCGCTCAATTATCTCTCATTCTCGAGCTCTATTTCCGACTCACGATCAATCTCGCAAAGAACCCATCTCTAGCATCTCTAAGTTCACCGACAAATGGGAAGGGAGAGGGCAATGGCTGGCTACGATTTCTCCCTATTCTGTGTAATGTCAGCCAAAAGAGGAAATGTTGATGATGGAGAATCTGATGAATCTCCACAACATAAGATCTTGCTACTCCTTCCTTCCACGCTCGTCCATCTTCAGTATGATGAATGTCCACTCTTTCGCCTTTGCAGCGAAACCTTAGTCCGCTTGAAGATTCAGTCCATCGGTGAACTCTTTTTCCACCACGGGCTCACGGTCCGCTCTTTCGATTGAAGTTTCAGTTAGTCTGGTTGAAGTTTCAGTCCATTGAGAAGAGATAACAAACGTTTTTTGCTAACTTCGGGAGGAGGGATCGATGCTCACAAATCAATCACGTTTGACTAGAAATATATTATTGATGGTTGAATCGATTTCCCGGAATGCGTTGAAGATTTGAACCCTTTTAAACTACTAAAGTAGAAGCAAGGAAATCTGAGATCAACACTTTAAAAGTGCACATATTTGCTGACAAATCAACCATTGTTATTGTCCCTTTTCCCACTACTTCAAATTGAAAACCATTCATTTTCTGAACATGGTATGCTTTAGCTTGCTGCTGTAATGTTTTAAGCATTTTCACAATTGTCAATAAGATCCCTTGTGTGTTTTTATCAGCCTTGTCTCATCTTTCTTGGAACCATTTTGTCAATTTCTCTCTAAGATAGTTCAATATGGAAACTATAGGGTATATAATTTCTTACCCCTTACAATAGAATTTAAGTTTTCAGCATCGTCTAATGTCATCATATTGTACCTGTCCCCATGTGTATGTGCTCTAGACCATCTTTCAACCCCTGCTTCTATCAAATAAGCTGACAACTCTTTACATATTTTTGTTATCTGGTTAAAGTAGTGGTTGAAATCACTAATTCTGTACCTCTTTGCTACTTCTTGGAATAATTCACATAGCCGCTTTTTCTTGAAGGTCACCTTGATATTTTGCTTAAGGTGTCATGTACATATGCAGTGTATAACATTGGGGTAAATCAGACATATTGCAAATCTTCTGTTTGTGGTATCACTTTTTTCAACTGCTGAAAGAACCAATTCCAAGATTTGTTATTTTTTGAATCAACAATCCCAATTAAATTCAATTTGATATATACTTGTGTCAACATCTTGTACAACTGCTCCTAGAATTGTTCCTTCATACTTGCTAGTAAGTAATGTCCCATCAACAATAATAACCTACATAAATGCAACATTGAATTATGTTTACCGTGCTAACAAATGGGGTAAAAAATGATGTTGACATCACCTAAAAGATACTAGAACGAAGCTGACATCATATATAAAGGTATTTAAAATGATGCCAAAATTATGTGTGTATGTAGCTAACAAATGATATAAAAAGTATTTTCCTCCATACTTGTCAGTAAGGAATGATCCATCAACATCAATAACCTATATAAATGTGATGTCCACTAAAATAGCCATGTTGAAATGCACATTTTAGCTCCTTATTTTATACACTTTGCATATTTTGGGCTGGGAATATGTCAAATTTATGTAATATATGCTTATTTGCAAGAAATGGAGATCTACATAAGTTTTGGTTTAATATTACAGAATTTGGAGCCATTCCGGGACAAAACCAAGAAGCCAAGACGGAAGATGAGCCTTACTCGATATCGAGTACTTTTCCTCGATATCGACCAAAGAGGTACGAGCAGGGACTGGTCGAGGAAGAACTGGTCAAGGAACTGAAGACGAAGCCAACTCGAGTTCAGGACCCTACTCGATATCGAGTAGTTTACTCGATATCGACCATGCCTTGAAGTCGCATCTGGACTCGAGGAAACAACACTTGATCGAGAAGAAGAAGACCAAGAGAACTCGAGTAGCACTTCCTCGATATCGAGTAAATTGCTCGATATCGAAAAGACCAGAAGCACTTGTCCGAGCCAAGTCGAGAACCAGTTACTCGAGCAAGCCAGCAATCCGAAGTCGATGACACATTTCCTTGATATCGAGGAAATTACTCGATATCGAGCAGAACCTTCCTGGGCCGCGTTACGCGATTGGGTTTTCCGAGTCGAGTTGGGCTTGCATGGGTACGAAGATGTCCGAATCTATCAAGTTTGATCAAGATCTATCCATGAAGAGAGGATTTATTATTAGATAGATATTTCCTTCCTTGATTAGCAAGGATTGGAAGCCTATAAATAAACCCCATGGGGCTGGTTTTTCATTCATTCAGTTTCAGAGAGAAGACAAGTAGAGAGAGAATGAGAAGAGATTGTAAGTTTGGTTGAGTTTATTAATGCAAGTTAGTTCCTTTTCATCGAAGATGTCTGCGATTGCGATGAAGAGCGAGTAGTCCACCTACTTCTAGGGTTGGGGTGAGCACAACAATAGTCATGCGTGTTTGAGGTAAAGATCCGACCTTTGTCATGTTTTGAGCATCTACTACCTTTTATGTGTTTATTCCATTCAAGTTATTGCTTGGGCACAAGCAAGCTTAAGTATGGGGTGATTTGATGTCCACTAAAATAGCCATGTTGAAATGCACATTTTAGCTCCTTATTTTATACACTTTGCATATTTCGGGATGAGAATATGTTGAATTTCTGTAATATATGCTTGTTTGCAAGAAATAGAGATCTACATAAGTTTTGGTTTAATATTACAGAATTTGGAGCCATTCCGGGACAAAACCAAGAAGCCAAGACGGAAGCTGAGCCTTACTCGATATCGAGTACTTTTCCTCGATATCGACCAAAGAGGTACGAGCAGGGACTGGTCGAGGAAGAACTGATCGAGGAACTGAAGACAAAGCCAACTCGAGTTCAGGACCCTACTCGATATCTAGTAGTTTACTCGATATCGACCAAGCCTTGAAGCCGCATCAGGACTCGAGGAAACAACACCTGATCGAGAAGAAGAAGACCAAGAGAACTCGAGCAGCACTTCCTCAATATCGAGTAACTTCCTCGATATCGACAAGACCAAAAGCACTTGTCCGAGCCAAGTCGAGAACTAGTTACTCGAGCAAGCCAGCAATCTGAAGTCGATGACACATTTCCTGGATATCGAGGAAATTACTCGATATCGAGCAGAACCTTCCTGGGCCGCGTTACGCGGTTGGGCTGTCCGAGTCGAGTTGGGCTTGCTTGGGTACGAAGATGTCCGAATCTATAAAGTTTGATCAAGATCTATCCATGGAGAGAGGATTTATCCACACATGAAGATATTTAGATATTTAGATATATTTCCTTTTATGATAAATGTTCCTTTTATTAAAGTTTTATCTTTATTATTAGATAGATATTTTCTTCCTTCATTAGCAAGGATTGGACGCCTATAAATAAAGCCCATGGGGCTGGTTTTTCATTTATTCAGTTTCAGAGAGAAGACAAGTAGAGAGAGAAAGAGAAGAGATTGTAAGTTTGGTTGAGTTTATTAATGCAAGTTAGTTCCTTTTCATCGAAGATGTCTGCGATTGCGATGAAGAGCGAGTAGTCCACCTACTTCTAGGGTTGGGGTGAGCTCGACGATAGCCATGCGTGTTTGAGGTAAAGATCCGACCTTTGTCATGTTTTGAGCATATACTATCTTTTATGTGTTTATTACCCATTAAATGGAGATCCATGCTAACAACTTGGATTCTAAATCTAAAATCGGTAGATATAATTAGGGTTTCTTGAAAGAGTTGTCTAATTTTTGGAAAAGGCGAAAGCTTGGTCCTTCGATGTAATTTGCATGATTATTGTTATTTATATTGCCTTATTGCATGCTTGGTTATTGTCATTGCAAACCCCAAATCTTGGAAGTTTTCTTACATACATAGTTTATATCGAAAAAAAGCCTTTGTCTTTATTTTATTTCGTTTTAGTTTCTGCTCTACTCGATATCGACCAACACTGATCGACATCGACTACTGACCTTCGATCATCAAGATTGTCGTAGCTTCTGGTGTGCAGGTACCCGACGTCGACAAAACTTCTACTCGATATCGACCAAAACCGTAGCCTGCCGCATGCTCTGTTCGACATGTCCGATCTTCTGTCGACTAACCCTAGTCGAGATTGAGCATCTATAGTCAACTTCTGCCGTGAGATTCATCCGCTGCCTAGGATCCGCTGACCAGCTTCCTCGTGGATCTATCCTGACTTCCCACTGCTACATCGGGAGGAAGTCTTGTAATCATTTGCAAGGGACGGAATCTGGTTTGCTTTGCTTTATCTACATTTTAATTGCAAATCTCGATTTCCTCCTACAACAAAATGCAATATTGAATTGTGTTTATTGTGCTGACAAATGGGGTAAAAATTATGCTGACATCACCTAATAGATACTAGAACGATGCTGACATCACATATAAAGGTATTTAAAATGATGCTAAAATTATATATATGTAGTTGACAAATGATATAAAAGTATTTTTATTTTATATGTAATTAAACACTTTACACAAACCTTCTTCAAAATAGAGAATGTTCGTGCACATTGCCCGAATCATAGAAATAAGTATTTGAATCTGTCAATTTCATCGGTAGCAAACACATCAATTGTCTCTGCATGTTTCTCCGTAATCTTGTGGCAGTATGCTGGTAAAGCAACAAAATTTGACTCTAGTGTTTCTTTTTCTCTCACATTCGCAAATTGAGGTGCTCTCCATGCTTTCCAGTATGTGATTAGGATCTTGTGATCTTTTTGCATTTTATCCACAATCTGTGGTGGATTGTATACGTTCTCAACATAATAAAATATTCAGTCAATAACCCCATTTGTTAGAAGAAGTTGACAAATATTATTGGGGTTTTGATGGCATACATTGATTTTTCAAAGTTAGCAACAATAGAGTAAGAGGTTTTTTTGCTATGTCTAGATCTAATCTCCCAGTTGTATGTATATATTTCAACATATATTATTATCTCATGACAATCTGAATAGATTTTTTTAGTGCACCCTCTAGCCACGCAATTATCATCTATACATTTAGCTCTAAAATACTGGGGATTAGATTTCTTATCCTCAAATCCAAATATATTTGTCATTGCAGACATGATGTATAGAGCATCCTTCACTGCTTGCTTAGATTCAAATACCTTCCAGATCTACATCATTTTGCCAACTTGTGATTTATAGGTTCCAAAACTCTCAATGCCAGCACTGTAAGAAATATCAACATTGAATTCTTCTATTGTATTCTCTTTCTTCTTCATTAAAGTATATCTTTGACTCCATATTTGCATGGCCTTTTCATTGTTGTTTGATTCATCATAATTAAATTCAGTGTCTCCTTCACCTTCCATTGTAATCCCGACTTCCTAGTTGTCGTTTTCAGCTACAATATCATCAACACTGATATCAGCATCATCTCCATAAGTCTTTGAAGTACTCATCAGATTCAAATGTCTTTCTACTTTATTGGTCTTCAGTTTCTAGCATTAGGATGTCAACTGTTGTTTGTAGTATAGATAATATGGTCTTCTTCCTTTTGATGACACATAATTCCATAGAAAAATTCATTTTCTCTAGCCTACTCGATCAATGACATGAATTCTTGTAAATCGTCTTCATAATTGACAATAAAAAGATGTTTTTAAAATCTTGAATGGATGCGAGTGGATGAATTCTAGTTAAAAGATTGATTGATCAATATCAAATTTGTTGAATACTCTCATAGTAAGTGCTTAATTTCAGTGTAAGTTAATCATCCACTAGGAAAGGTTTTGATGTTGTATCATCAATTAATGAATGATAGTCTGTTGTCAACACTTGTCCATTCTCCCCCATACACAAAATAATGTGGATTTTCATAATTACGGGAGCTGCAAAGAAAAGAACAATGTTATAATGTTCTGAGACAACAATTATTTATGCTGATAATTGCATGGGGTTTAAGTAAAAGAAAAGCATATGCTGACAAACGAATATGTTATAATTGCATATGTGTGTGTGTGTTGAAAATGATGTTACAAGGAAGAAATAAGCTCATATATACAAATACATATATTGGTAATTATAAATACATATGCAGACAAACGAATTTTGTCACCAAATATGTGTTGAAAAACGACTCTTCTGTGAAATCGATTGTCAACATGTATTAAATATGTGATGATATATATTAATACACGTTAATACATGTTGAAATTGTGTGTGTAATAGATCGATCATATGTACACAATCCTTATGGTGCATCATGTTAACAAATTAGGACCATTGAATTAATAAGATCAACGGATAAAGAAGTAACTTCTGATTATTCAGTGGTATTCAGATTATTCGATGAAATGAAATTATTCGATGGTATTGGGTGATTATTCGTTAGAATAAAATTTATATTTTTACACTCTTTGTACAGACGAATAATCATGTGAAAAACGACGAAGACTCATGAGTAAATAGACGAATAATTTTTGTGTACACGATGGATAAAACATGTGTATATCATAAGAGTTGTGTACACTGTAAACATACATATATATATATATATATATATATATACATATATATATATATATATATATATATATATATATATATATTGACAAACGATTTTTATCAAACAATAAGTGGTGATGATACGTGAGATAATGATAAAAGTATGAATTTTAAAAAATTTATGAGAGGGAACTAGTGATAAGTACTCGGGTAGGGCTGTTATCTGAGCCGAACAGCTCGAGCTCGGCTCGAAAAAGCTCGAGCTCGGATCGTTCGAATATGCAATACAAGACGAGCTTGAATAGTATTTTGGGCTCGAACCGAGCCTGAGCCGAGCCCGAGCCGAGCTCGAAAGCTCGTTCAAGGTGTGAAAATTACATAAATGGCAGGGTTATTTGACTATTTGAGGCTTTAGCTTTCGTCTTTCACTTGTTCCACCTGAGAGGCGTGCGTTCAATCTGAGACCTGAGAGGCGTTCGTTCAATCTGAGACCTGAGAGGCGTTCAATCTGAGACCTGAGTTTCCCGTCTTCGACTTCAAACTTCACTTCCCCAACCTCGACTCCGGCTTCCCCTTACTCCCTCCGGATTTCACCCTCATCGACCATCGCGCCTCCATTAGATCCGAGCCTCCACTGTACCGCTGCACCATAGCCGATCTGGTTCGTGTACACCGGCCAGATCTGAAGCTTCTCGCCTAGATCTAGATGTTCCAATCACCCTCTTGCTCAGATCCGGCGTCAATGGAGGTCGGGTGTTCTCATATCTGAATCTCTCACCATCCTTCTTCCCTCCGTCATTCCTCTTTCGTCAGTCGGCGCTGTTCGATTCCGCTTACTCAGGCGGCGGCTACTTCTTTTCTCTTACTCACCATCCATATTTCCCTCGGTCATTCCTCTTTCCTTCCCTGCGGCGCCGTCCTCCTTCCAACAACACAGGTAAGTGAATGGAGATTGAAAATTTGTACAGCTACGGGAGTACTAGGGAATGGAGATTGAAAATTTTTGGTAGTTTGAAATTTGTAAAACTGCGGGGGAATAGAGATTGAAATTTTTTGCTAGTTTGAAATTTCTACAGATCTAATTATGCTGATTAGAAATTCGTAAATTGAAGAATTTTGCTTGATTGGAAGAATTTTGCTTCATTGGAAATTTGTAAAGCTTAGAAATTCAATGATATTTGCTTGATTAGAAATTTGTATAGCTTAGTTATGGTGATCGAAAATTTTAGAGTTTTGGATACAAACTGAGCCGAACGAGCTTGAACGAGCCCAACTGACGAGCTCAAATGAGCTCAGGCTCGTTCGTTCAGCTTGTTCGAGCTCAAACAAGCTGAGTTCGAGTTTCACCTTGGGCTCGCGAGCCGAGCTTGAACGCCAAAAAAAGCTCGAATAATTTTTGGGCTCGGGCTCGGCTCGTTTCCCGTTCGAACCAAGCTTGAACATGTCAAGTTCGGCTCGTTCAGCTCGAATATCACCCTTATACCCGGGATTCAGATTGTGGGTAGAGAAACTAGAGAGAGTGAGAGAGAAAGTGGAGAGCGAAAGTGTTATGTGTGCTTGCTACACAAGAAAAATATGGGGCACGCAAACAGACAACTTAGGATGCTCGTGTACATTTAACTAATAAATCTTAGATTGTGACATTTAATTAATTAGGTCTTATAATTATATGGACAGCTTTTTTTCTCCCTAATTCTAACTTTTCATTAAAGTATTTTAATGAGTACATAGTGGGCGTACACCACTACATATATAATTCAATCCCAAAAAGGAAAAAGGGTACAACCTTAATTAAATTAATTAGCTTTAGAGTATATATAAACAATCCTCTCCACGTCCTAGTCTCCCAAAATAGACATCGATCGGTGTAAAATGAAGATCTCATTGGCCTCCATTCATCTCTTCTTACTTCTCTCACTTCTTCTTCTCCATGGTACTTACTTCATTGCTTGTTTATCCATATATTAATTTCTTCTTATGCCTATCTTTATATAATGAGTTTGTGCTATGATCGAATCCGACGACAGGAGGAGGAGGGCAGCCGTGTGGGCTAGGGACGATAGACATGGAGCGATGCTCGATCCCAGAATGCGAGAGCGGGTGTCACAGGAGGGTCCCTCACTCCTTCGGCAAGTGCATCACTGTCGACACTTGCTGTTGCGCCTCCAGGCACCTCGACACGCGTAAATTAGTCTCTGTAATGCAGTAGCCACGCGCAGGAAAGGTACTCCATCAATCCCGGGATGTGGTGCCCCTTCGCAGCCTAATTAAAAAACCTCAATTTTAAGTTGTTGCAACGTCAAGTGTCAGGTTTTTTATGTTTAATTTGTCCCCAAAATAAAAGGCTTACATATATTGTTTGCTTCTTGGAGGTGTCTTCATATATTGACAAGCCCATATGTAAGGTTGCTGTTTTTTTTTCTCTTTTTCTTTAATTCTCTTGAATTTGTGGCATATGTTTAGTTTTGTTGATTAAGTTCCTGTTGGAATGTGGTTGTCCCAAATCGGTAATATAGAGAATGCTTGAACAACATATAAAGTTGAAGGGCTACTTCTGCCATTGTCAATTGGTTTTGAGATGGAACCCCATTGATCGGATTTATGTGTTGTTCGGTTCTCCCGTATGTGGGCCCACACACACGAGTACACGACCTCCCTCCAGCTTTTCTTAACCCCACCGAGCTCAGCCGACTTTAACAGTTCCTCCTCCATTGCATCAGATCTAGCTATATGTCGCTAATTAGGGCGTATGGATGGGGTTTATAATTAATCTAGTTGAAGATGAAAATATAGCGTAGGTTTATAATTCAGCTGAAGTTGAAAATGTTGATATATCATATCTTTGTAATTAGTTTTGATTTTATTCTTGTATAGCAAGTACCATATCTTTGTAAGTTATGATAGAATAAACCTAGTTTAACCTAATTGTGGTGTATATATTCTCTTCAATTAATCAATGGAAAGCACACTTTTTGCCTCCTATCTTTCTCTACATGGTATCAGGCTTACCGATCCTTCTAAACAATTAACCCTACCGCCGACCCTCCTACCGTTTTCCCATGGCCGCCACTCTTACCACCGCCCTTACCCCTGCCTCGCCCTATTACCTTCATCCTTCCGATCACCCTGACCTTGCTATTTTCCCTGTGATCTTACGTGGTGAGAACTTCCCTGAATGGAAGATCGCCATGCTCAACGCTTTCTCCTCCAAGTTCAAAGATGGCTTCCTCGATGGCACCATCAAGCAACCTGAGGCCACCTCCACCGACGCGGCTTACTGGAAGCGCGTCAACTCCATGCTGATCGGATGGATCGCTCAATCCATCGAGCCTTCCCTTCGGTCTAGCATCACCTTTTTTGTTACCGCCAAGGAACTTTGGGACGATCTTGATCAGCGCTTTTCTGTCGGCAACGGTCCCCGGATCCTTCAGATTCGCTCTGAGATCGCTCGTTGTCGTTAGGATGGCCAATCAATTGCTGCGTACTTTGGTCGTCTCAAGAAGCTCTGGGACGAACTCATCACCTACACCGGGTGTACTGCATGCACTTGCGGCAACGCCGCTAAGGAGCACGAGGTTGAGCGAGCCCATCAATTTCTGATGGGGCTCGACGATGCTGCTTATGCTACCATCCGCTCTACCATCGTCGCTCAGGACCCGCTTCCGCCGCTCAACCGCATCTACTCCCTCGCCGTTCAAGAAGAACGGCTCCAGACCATCGCGAAGGACAGGGACGCTCGCTCGGACTCCCTGGCTATGGCTGCTTGGTCTCAGTCTCGCCCTTCCTCGGGTAAGACGGACAAAAGCGGCCTCCTTTGCACTCACTGTGGCCGATCCGGCCATGATGTGTCGTCCTGCTTCAAAGTGATCGGCTTTCCGGACTGGTGGAACCACGGCAAAGGCGTTGCCGACCCTGCTACAGGCACCCCTGCTCCTGGACGAGGCCGTGGCGCTCCGACCCCGTCTCCTCCGCCTGCTCCGTCGTCCAAATCTCTCACCCGTGGATCCGCTATGCACGCTGTCATGGCGAATTCGGCTTCATCTTCGGCCTCGCAGCCTCTGACTTTTGCTGATCGTGTCGCCTTTGGCTCACTGGTCTGTGATACCGGTTGGAATCTCCTCTTCGAGAAGTTCAAGGACTTCCATGCTAAGTCCTCTGCTGATCGCATGTCAGGTACCCTCTCTACCTCTTGGATTCTCGACTCTGGGGCTTCGTTTCACATGACAGGCGATGCTACTCTACTTCGTGATCTTGGTGACATTATGCCATGCCACATTCGGCTCCCCAATGCCACTGTGTCGATAGCTACACAGGCCGGCAGCCTTCGTCTTTGTCCTGGAGTGACTTTATCTCATGTCTTATTTGTTCCGGGCCTTGATTGTCACCTTTTAGCGTATGCCTGTCTCTCTGCTGAATTATCTTGCCTTGTCATCTCCTCTGATAAGCTTTTTGTGATACAGGACCGCATTTCGAGGATGCTGATTGGAGCGGGTGAAGTCCGAGATAGGGTGTCCTGGCTGCGATGGCTTACTCCGCCTCTCTCCCCTCCCCACGGCTGCTCTTACCATACTCCTGTCGACAACTCCTCCACTCTTTGGCATCAATGCCTTGGGCATCCTTCACATCATTTAGTCCAGTCCATCCCGAGTATTTCTGCTTCTAAACTTATTTCAAATAAGACTGATCCTTGTGATATCTGTCACAAGGCCAAGCAAACTCGCATTTCCTTTCCCATTAGTACTTCTCGGGCTACTTTTTGTTTTGAATTAGTTCATTGTGACATTTGGGGTCCTTATCGTATCCCCTCCACTTGTGGTTCATCTTATTTTCTCACTTTGGTTGATGATCATTCTCGTACTACATGGGTGTTTCTTATGAGTCATAAGTCCTAAGTCTCTTCATTACTTCGCAATTTTTGCACTATGGTTCAAACACAATTTCATACGTCAATCAAGTGCTTTCGCAGTGATAATGGCTCGGAATTTATCGCCCTTATGCCATTTTTTCGAGACCATGGGATTCTGTTTGAGTCTTCCTGCGTCGGCACTCCGGAGCAAAACGGTCGTGTAGAGCGCAAACACCATCACATTCTTAATGTCTCTCGCGCTCTCATGTTCCAAGCCTCCTTACCACAAAAATTTTGGGGTGAATGCGTTCTTACCGCCTGTTATCTTATCAATCGCACCCTAACCACCCTTCTCAAAGGCAAAACTCCCTATGAGCTCCTCTTTCACAAGTCCCCTGATTACTCTCACCTACGAGTTTTTGGGTGCCTCTGCTTCTCTACCCGGGTCCCTCGCAGCTCCGACAAACTCGCTCCCCGAAGTCGTCGCTGCATCTTCTTAGGTTACCCATTCGGTCAAAAGGCCTGGCGGCTCTATGAATTGGAAACACATACCTTCTTTACCTCTCGGGACATTGCTTTCCATGAGCACGTATTCCCTTATACACAGCCATCCCCCGCCTCTCCACCTCCTATCATACCCTCTATCGACCCCCCTTCGCCCCTCACTTATGACGATGACGGTCCGGCTCCTGCAGCCATTGTCGGACTCAGGGGGAATCCGCCTCCCCCACCTCCTCCCACACCTCCTCGTCGCAGCACTCGTCTCCCCCAACCCAACACCCGTCTTCGCGACTATGTGTGTACAGCCGCTCGATCTTGTCACCCTATCTCGCCGGATCCCTCTTCGATTTCGTCTTCAGGTACTCTGTATCCCTTAGCTAATTATGTGCGATATGACAACTTGTCCGAGTCCCATCGGCATTTCCTTGCAGCCGTCACTAGCACACTTGAGCCCACATCCTTCCGTGAGGCCATTCAGCATCAACACTAGCGTGATGCGATGCGTCTTGAGATTGACGCTCTGCATCGGAAAAGGACTAGGGAGGTTGTCGATTTGCCTCCTGACAAGACTCCTATCGGCTGTAAATGGGTTTTCCGAATCAAGTATAAGTCGGATGGAAGCATTGAGCGCTACAAAGCTCGCTTAGTTGTGCTTGGCAATCTGCAGGTTGAAGGTACCGATTATTCCGAAACCTTTGCTCCGGTTGCTAAGATGGTTTCTGTTAAGGTTTTCTTGGTTGTGGTTGCGATCCGTGACTGGCAGCTTCATCAAATGGATGTGCACAACGCCTCTCTTCATGGCGATTTACATGAGGATGTCTACATGACCATGCCGCCTAGTTTTTCTATTCCGGGTTCCTCAAAGGTTTGTCATCTTCGTAAGTCTCTTTATGGTCTTCGTCAGGCTCCTCGCAACTGGTTCTTCAAGCTCGCCTCCGCTCTCAAGCACTTCGGGTTTGTCCAGTCTTATGCCGATTACTCGCTGTTTTCATTTCTGCGTTCCGGCGTTGTTCTTCATGTCCTTATATATGTGGACGATCTTATTATTGCCGGCAATGACTCCGCTTCCACCACTCGCTTCAAGGCCTTCATGCACTCCAGATTTCATATGAAAGATCTCGACCACTTGAAGTATTTCCTTGGCCTTGAGATCACTCGCACTCCCGCCGGCATTTTCCTGTCTCAACGCAAGTATGCTCTCGATATTTTGACAGAAACAAGCCTTCTTGCTGCTAAGCCCGCATCTTTTCCGATTGAACAGAACCACAAGTTGGCTTTGGACACTAGTGACTTGTTCGATCAGCCTGAACAATACCGTCGGTTAGTCGGTCATTTGATCTACATCATCATTACTCGCCCATAGCTGATTTATTCCGTGCACATTCTAGCTCAGTTTATGGCTTCACTGACGGCAAACCAGTGGCAAACAGCCCTCCGTGTCGTCCGTTACCTCAAGAGCAGCCCTGGTCAAGGTATCTTCTTGTCACGATCCAGTGATCTTCGGCTCAATGATTATTGTGATTCTGACTACGCTACGTGCCCTCTTACTCGTCGTTCATTGACGGGCTTCTTCATCATGCTTGGTGAGTCACCGGTCTCTTGGAATACGAAGAAACAGTCCATCGTCTCTCGCTCTTCGGCAGAGGCCGAATATCGAGCTATGGCTACTACCACATGTGAGCTTGTGTGGCTCAAGTCCTTTCTGTCATCCCTCGAGTTCTTTCACCTCCAGCCCATGCGCCTCTAGTGTGATAATCAGGCAGCTCTCCATATCGCATCCAATCCGGTCTTCCACGAACGTACCAAGAACATTGAGGTCGATTGCCATCTGATTCGTGATCATGTTCAGGTCGGCACCATCATCACTGCTCACATTCGGTCATCTCTTCAGCTGGCCGATATACTTACCAAGGCCCTTGGACACGCCCAGTTTCATACGCTACTTCGCAAGTTGGGAATTCGGAACCTCCATGCTCCAACTTGAGTGGGAATGTTGAGATATCATATCTTTCTAATTAGTTTTGATTTTATCCTTGTATAGAGTACCATATCTTTGTAAGTTAGGATAGAATTAACCTTGTTTAACCTAATTGTGGTGTATATATTCTCTTCAATTAATCAATGGAAAGCACACTTTTTGCCTCCTATCTTTCTCTACAGAAAATATAGTTTTATATAGGTTGGAATTGTAAATGTTGTTATATATAAGTCTTTATTTTTAATATCAATAAACCCTAACAAAAAAATGTGTGTGAAACTTGGATGAACACAATCAAACATTCAAAAGTTGCGGAATAAAGCTAATTAAACTTGAACCCATACAATTTCTAGGACATAGAAATCGAGACAGTCTCTATAGTGGTTAAAATGTGAGTATCAGTAAGTTATTCCTCATATTCTCAATTAGTTTTAAGGCAGTATATATCGCATTACTCTTAATTCTCTAAAAAGATGCTAGTCCGGTTGTCTAAATAGTATCTTTACAAAAGGTTTCATTTTAGCCTCATATTAACAATTTTTTTTTCCTATCTTATAGATGTCCTAACCTAATATTCCCGATTTTGAGAAATATTCGTGTACATATACACTAATTTAACTTTTTTTTTTAAAAAAAAAACCTATGAGTATACTCTTTTAGCTTGATGAAAATAGTTAGAAGAATAGCTATTCAGTGTATATGCTCGTTACAATGCATTCGTGAGAACACTTCTAATTTCTAAGTCATTGGATAAATATTGAATAAAGGGTTATGATGAGAAGTTCAAATGGTAAAACTAAAAAGGGTTCTACTACTCACATGGTGAATATATCGCCTAATACACGGTTAGAAATCGCGGATTACAATTTTTTTTTTTTAATTTCCGCAACCGCGCATTGCGAGTTTGCGGATTATTGCGATTGTAGTAGTTAAGGATTTGCACGTAGTTTCAGGACATGGACGTTATAATACAAGGCATTATAAAAATGCACGTATGTTTTGATGTGCAATTTTGCACGTCAATTTGGACGTGTACTATTGCACGTCAAATATGACGTGCATACAAGTTTTTTTTTTTTAAATTACGTGTGTGCACGTAGGCACGCTTTGTGTCATATCCAATGCACGTCGTAATTAACGTAAGGATTTTCAGTGTATATATCCTGGGCGTATTTGAATATGCAGTTCCTAAATCAAGATTACTGGAAGGCAACTGGAAACTGGAAACGAAACTTGATGAAGGAACTATTGGAAGGCAAAAATTAGAAGCAAACAGAAGGACCCCTTATTGAGAGGCACACTAGTGTGCAGCTAAGAACATCATAAAGTTCTTGAGAAGAACCAAGGATGATTTCTTTAAGGGTGATGACAAGTTGATCGTACATCTTATGAGGAAGTATCACCTTATTTGACATTAAGATATGTAAGGTGTATACATATGACAATATTGCAAATCCATTGACGAAGCTTATGCCTTACCCAAGCATGATGGTCACACTAGGGCTAAGGGTCTCAAACGCATTGGAGAATGGCTTTGAGATTGCTTTCTATTACATTTTATGTTGAGAGTGTTATACACTAAGTTTATGTTCGACTTGAAATATATGATATTTCATCCTTATTTATATATTGTTTTGAACAATGATAAATAAAATGTCCAAATAATTCCTAGTTCGCAAATGGGCTTATCTTAAGTGTTCTGGTAAATGAAACCCCATTAAGTGAAATGCAGTTATGAATTATTGCAAGTCCATAGTCTAAAATCATCAACTTGGACATAGGTGATTTTATTACTAAATATATTGTAAGTTGACTGATAGCGCCAGGTTTCATGGGCTATAGGGGCATGGAGATGTCTAGCCAATTACATATATATGTATGGATGATACATATAGGACAGACCCACCTTAAGACTCTACAAAAGGGATTGCAGAGTTTTAAGTTAAACCATGATTAGTAGATTCCTCAGACATGAGTATGTTATGGTCTCTATTGATGATTGGTATTTCTTTGACACGGCTAAACGCTTTCCGTAACAGGGAGTTATAAAGGTCGTAGTTGGGATTGCCAAAAGTTGAGTGGGAGTCATAGTCATACAAGACTGGAGATGTCCTCCTTCTTCATGCATACTGTGATGCATCGAAAAGGAATGGTGTCTAGGCCGCTTGAAGAGCAAGAACTGAAAATGCATGGCCATGCTCGGATGGATTATTTGTAATCATCTGTTTATTTGACAGTTCAAACTCGGAGTTCAAGAAACATATTTGATAATAGATATGAATGTCACCATATCATCAAATAAGACATTAAGAGACACGGGTATCTTATATTGCACACTTGTTTAAGGACAAGTGGGAGATTGAAGGAATTGTGTCCTTTAATTAAATGTGCAATGACTAAACATGGGATAGGACGATTGATAGAGATATACAATCCGATTATTTTAGGAGTCGTAGTGCTTTGCTAGAAGCCAACTACGATTAATGGGGTTAAACGGTTTAAGTCCATGACTAATATAAACGGGTCCTATGAGGTCACACACTTTGAGTTGACGGACTAGATCAACGGAATTGATGGTTAATTATTATTAATATATATATATATATGATTTATTATTAATAAGTAATATTATTTATTTCTGAAATAAATAATTAAATAATTTAATTAGGGAAGTTACAATCTGACCAATTAATATAAGGAGTTACAACAGCTAAATGGGTTAGCATTGCCTCCTAATTAATTGTTCAACACCCGGCCTCTTATTTTGGAGAGAGGGAGTTACGTGACTTTGGTTAATTAGTAAGACTAATGGCTTCCTAATTAAAAAAAAAAAAACTTCAATCTACCCTATTTGCCTCAGTGCCTTCGGTGGAAATGAGAGCTAGAAAAACAAATGCAAAGGGTTGCTATTTTTCTAATTGGGAAAACCGAGAGCATGCAAGAAAAAGAAATGCAAGTAGTTGCTAATTTCTTTCTAAGGCAATACGGTGCGTCAGTAGTAAAGGGAGTGATAAAATCAAAGTGTTGATTGTTAACCACCATCATAACCCAAAAGCAATTGGATTGTCAGCCTTTCGATCTTCGTCCTAGCAGTCGAAGCCAAGGGAGATCTAAAAACCGGGCTCGTGTGGACTAATTAGAGAAGTCACGCTTGGGGCTTTCGATCTCTTCCAATTCCATCCAGATTCGATCCGGTTCACGCATCGAAGGTATATCCTCTAAACAATGATTGATCTATCAAATATGCATGAAGATCCTACGATTAGATGTTTAGATATGATCTGAAATTCCGCTAACCGCATCTAATTATCCTTCATAAACTCTACTTATTCGTATGAATACATATTTAATTATTCATCTGAATACATATCCATTTTGAATATACGTTCCATCTGCTCCAAATTACGCTTCTCTTCTTTGGATGAACGTGATTTTACGTTTCATCTAGTTCAAATTAAGCTTCCATTGCAAATGAATATCATCCAGCTGTGCTTCTACTCTCTCTAAATAATCAAATCTTCCGTTTGAGGTTAATGGAAACCAGGCCACATTAGAATGATTTAAGAAGAGAAATATGAGATTTGGAGGGAGAAATGTAATATATTTTTTATTTAAATTATTTCCATTCTTTCATTCAAATCTAACCAGCCTCCCCATCGTCATCATCCGACGGTTCATGCACGGTCTCACAAATGCATTCTAAGAGGTGAATGCATGTGAAAACTCCCCATAGTTAGAAATACAGAATAATTCTATAGGATTTTCTATTGATAAATTATTGATGATTAATTATCATGTTTCTTATTGAAAAATAGATGCATTATGAGCTATTTTCACACAAGTTCTATGTTGTGATTGTTTAAAGGGAAAATGGCAGAAAACCACCCCTTAAATATGATCTTTTCCAGAAAACCACCCCTTAAAATTAAAATTGCAGAAAACCACCCCTTAAACCTATTTTGCCTATAAATTGCCACCCACCATCTTTTTTTCCGTAAGTTTGCTGTTAAAAAAAGGTGAAAAGTTATTTTTACCCCTCCCTTTTAATGTTATTTTAATGAGGGAAAATGTATGAATTGAAATAAATTGATAAAATCTATTTATTCTTCCATTTTAATGTTATTTTAATAGAATAACATACGTTTTCTCTCATTAAACGGGATAGATAAATATGTTTTATTAATTTATTTCAATTCATACATTTTTCCTCATTAAAATAACATTAAAAGGGAGGGGTAAAAATGACTTTTCACCATTTTTAACGAAAAACTAACGAAAACAAAGATTGTGGGTGGCGATTTATAAGCAAAATGGGTTTAAGGGGTGGTTTTCTGCAATTTCAATTTTAAGGGGTGGTTTTCTGCAAAAGGTCATATTTAAGGGGTGGTTTTCTGCCATTTTCCCTTGTTTAAACTTGTATGTTGTAAGAAGTTAGGCATGTGTGTGGAATAGCATTTAAACTTGTAATTGCTTATAGATGAAATAATATGTTCTGAGGTTTGGATCCTTGATCTTAATCTAGTAATCATGTTATAAGGATATACCATGTGCATATTGTATTTCATACTTAGGTAAACCTCATCCTGAAAACATATATGGGCTTATTATTGTTTTGGGCTGATCTAGCTCAGTATATAGTGTCTGCAGGCCCATATGTTTTGAACCATTGGAGCTCGCATATAACTCAAGCTCGGCTTAGGGCTATATAAAGCCTCTTCGGTCTACTGTGCACTTTGAGCCTCAAGTGTGCACTTTAGGGGTTTTAAGTTGCTGAATTTTTACAATAAAAACAATAATAGGAGAAATCTTTGGCATATGGATCACCCCAACGACAATCATGCATGCATGCATCGCAATGAATCACATAAAAATCAAGTTTTTATCTATTAATTAAAAAGGTCAATTTGCATCAACTCCAACAAAGCAATCAATTTATTTTCATAAATTAATAAACTTTACTATCAATCTTAATTAAGTTATCAAAACTCGTGTTTCAAAACCCTAATTACTATCCAATTCACAATTATATCTTTCAATTTATTCGCAGAAAAAAAATCCCCCAATTTTCATTGAATACTTAAGCACATAATTAATATAGAGAAAACCAATCAAATCAAGGATTCATAGCAATTCGCACACATAACTATCATTGGGTTCACCCCAACCCTAGAAAAGGCGACTACTCATACATATTCATGGTAAATAACTCAAAATTCATGAAAAGGTAATAAAAGCAGAACTTAAATTTGAAAAAAAAAAACCGAAGAATATTGTTAACAAAGCGCCTCAATAGCCCTACAAAAAGTTCCTCAGCTTTCGCCGAAGAAAACGCCTTGAAAAGCTCTCAAATCACTTAAGAAAAAACCCTAATAATTGTTTCTTGCTGAAAATTGGATGATTTAAAACCTAACCCTAATAATTGTTTCTTGCTGAAAATTGGGCTCCCAGGTGGGTTCGGTTTGGGCTCTTTTCAGGGTCGGTTCAGCTTGGTAAAATGATCATATCTCCTTCGTTTTAACTCTGACTGCTTCCGTTCATTTTCCAATGAACTCCATATTCTCTTCTGCTTCTTTTCACTCTTGAGTATTTCTTCAAAAAGAGCTAGCTAGTGTAAAATACATGAAAGCTAGTGTAGACCTTTATTCTTCAAGAAATAAGAAAACATATGTTAAAGACACTAAATCCAATCCAAAACCTAAGAAAAGAACTCAAATTAATGCTACATCATATGGAAAAATATAGCTAAAGAAATGCACATCACTTCTTCAACCCTAAATTTCCTCCCTATAGTCAAGTTGATTCACTTCCGCATCATCGATCTCAAATTTGAAATTTCTTGATTTTTTTCCCCAAAGAACAAACAATGGTTGTTGATGATTGGTACCTTCGACTCCGAGAGGAAAGTCGGTAGTTCATGGAGGAAAATCAGCGGAAATGGGATGAGCGGAAACGAGAATGGGATGAACGACGGCGAATTGCGGATGAATGACTGCGAATCGAAAGCCAGACAGCAGATCAAGAATGAGATCGCCGCTTTTACAGGATCATCAATGAACTCAGAAGGGAGATGGGCATGCCTCCAATGAGGAACCCTTGCGATCCAGTTGCGGAGGGAATTCAAGAAGTAGCCCCGTCCCCATAGATTGTCGAGGGAACTGCAGAGCAAGAAACGTCATCTTCAAAGCAGACAAGTTGTCCTTGTGAGCCAACTCCTTCGGTGGTTCTTAAAGACGGTATGAGCAGCAGCGAGCGAAATCAACCACGACACCCTCAAGAAGACGATAGAATCCATCCAACAGAGGAATTGTTGGCGGCCCTTGATGAAGATTTTGAGGTGTGGCCGGAGTCTTTTACTGCATCTTCGAGTCATGCTCTAAGTGGTTCAAAGAATGAACTAGCCAGTGCGGAAGCAAAGTTGATACAATTCAGAGAGTCTGCAACTCCAATTGACGAAGTGAGTCAAGAAATTGATTCGACTTCCCAAATCATCGAGGATACAGTGACCCATGAATATACTGCGAATTCGATCGAATATGGCAGCTTTGGAAATAGACTTCAATCCATAACTCATCGAGAATCCAAAAGTTCTTCAAAACCTTGGTGAATCTTCAAAGGTAACTTCTCCTCCTTTGCAAGATGTAGTTGCTAAAGTTGCATCCAAAGATTTGGGTAAATTAGTTGAATTGTTGATTGAATTGATTGAAATCAGATTGGCTACTGGTAGGACAATGGATTTTTTACCATCATGTTGATAGTGGGATCATTTGTAAGGGTGATTAGCTGAGCAATTTTTGTAAAGCTATATATGTAGCTTAAGATATAGCATTCTTGTTGCAGGTGGACTGGAGGCTATAACATTTTTGTACTGGAGTAGATATAGCCTAGGCTATGCAGGTGCTGAGCAATCAGTGCTTAGAAGTGCATTTGTGTAGTGTGGCCTATTGGGTGTTGGAAGCACTTCATGAACAAGTTGTAGCCACCACCTGCATACATGTCCAGAGTGTGGTGGTATTATAAGGACTGTTCTTTGGAGCTATTTGGTAGATGTCATCTGCAGTCATGAGTCATAGCATCATAAACTTCCATTTCATCAATGTCCTGCTCATGTGGAAGTCTGGATTGCAAATATATACTTCATGGCTAGCTAATGGGTTGTTGAGCTGGCACTCATGTTGGACCTCACATAGGGGAAGTGATTGCCATTAGCTCCAATTTATACTACCAATTACATAGCAATGACGTTGCTCTCACTGTCTCACATACTAAATGCATTTGCATTTGTTCCACCTACTTCATCGGGTTTTTTTTTTTTTTTTACTATGGGATAACTCGTAATAGATACTAGCGTCTCATATATTCATTTCATTTAGATGTTAAGAATCTTCTATTTTCCAAGCTTTGAGGACAAAGCTTTTATAGGGATAGGTAATGTTTTGTATGGGTATTATAGGGCTATATGTGTATGGGTATCAAGCATAAATACCCTTGTTAGTTGTAACTGAGGATCATGAATTGAGTAATGAATGAAATCAATATTCCTTTTCTCCTTAACCCTTACTCTCTCTTTGCCTTTACGGTCCCTTCTTCCTTTAACCTTCTCCAACCCTAAATTCCTTCCTATTCACCATCTTCCCCTAAATCTCTTCATCTTCACTTTCAATCTCACATGTCCATGGCTTAATTTGAGTCGGGACATAACAAATATCTTCGTGAGAAGTTTCTCGATTGCCCATTAAGAGAGTTGCTTCTTCCTTCTTCCTTTTTTCTCTTATATTTTTTGGTTTTGAGATTCCAATGTTACTCGTTTTTAGTGTTTTGCCGTCATAGCCGGATTGTAACCTAGTTTTCTAATGTTTAATGGATATTGAGACCAGATCTCCCCTCATGAGATCTCACGGAGTAGGATTTTTCAAACTGCGAAAACAAATTTTGTGTTGTCTTCTTCTTTTTTCTTTTGTTCTTCGTTTATTTAAAGGTTTTTCAAAAAAAAAATGTTACAAATTACTAAGTTTTAAATAATATGTGAACCGGTAGGAGTTAATTAACTATCCGGAAAAGGTTGGGCTTTGGCGATGGATCGGCCATAGAGATGGGTTTCTCGTGTCGGATCTAATTAAGTGGATCCGTACTTTGACCCACCATCGGCCATCCCAATGGGTTACAATACATGAATCGTCGATTTACGGGTTGAATTTTAATTTGGCCAAATTGCCTAAAACTTCCCTTTAAAGTTTAAAAATACACCTATTTGCCATAAATCACCCATTAAATTGATATTTTCAAAAACCTACCCTTTAAATAACTTTCTTCATCAATCAATCACCCCCGAATATATTTCATCCAAATATAGGTTAAATTTGGTAAATTACAATTCTACCACCTCTTTTATATAATATTCTAATAGAATTTTAACAATTATTTTCTCTTTTTAAATAACCGATAAAATGATATCAACTTCTACAAAATTGTTCTCCATCCAATTGAGTCGCTCTCTTCCTCCTTCTAAATCACTTTTTAATTCTCTATTAGCTTCTACACACTTTCAGTTTGGGAGAAAAAAATGACGTCAATTAATTTTTATCATCTCAATATAATTATTATTTATTTACTTTTTCCTTTTTTAATTGTTAAATTTTCATTACCATATTATTTTCATTACCATATAATTGTTAAATTTTCTTTTATCCATTAAGTTTTTTGAAATGGTAAATATATACATGTGGCAGGGTGAACCCCATAGTACAAAAAAATACGACCATATCAAGAGTCTTATGTAATAGGAAAACGTATACCCAAAAGGTTCCCTCTATACTCTTCCAAAGAAAAAAAAACCCTCAAAAGTGTCCTACCAAGGAGCCTAAAGTCAGCTCATCTCTAGCTCTCCAGTAACCCAATAGAATCCTAACCTCCTTTCTCTACTAACGAACCTTTAACCGTACCCAAGAGGGATACACACTAGCGAATATCTGCGTATGACTTGCACTTGCAGAACACAGATATTCTCAAACTAGTGGCTCAATTGACCCTTGATTTGATCTTTTGGGCTACATCTATATCAACAATCCCCTTGATTCGATCTTTTGGGCTACATCTATATCAACAATCCCCTGATTCGAGCTTTTGGGCTACCATATTCGATCGCGGTATCTATTCTTATATGCCCGGTGAGTCCAGTGGCGGATCCACGGGGGGCTCGCGGTGGCTGAAGCCCCCCCCCCCCCCTCCCTAATCCGGACTTTTCTTTGTAATATATTTAAGTTAAGTAGAGATACATCACATAGATTATTTGGCCCAGTGGTTAGGACACGGAAGGCATTTAATTCGGAGCCATTAGCCCCAGGTTCGACGCTCATTAACTCCACTTTTTTTGGTATCTTTTAAAAAAAAAAAATCAGAAGCCCTCTTCTCCCTTTTTGTATCTTTTTTTTTAAAAAAAAATCAGAAGCCCTCTTCTTTTGTTTAACCCAGACACGAAACAGAAGCCGCATTCTTTTTTGTTTAACCCAGACGTGAAACAGAAGCAGTAGAAACTCAATCACACACATCCCCGAGTTGGCCGCCGCCGCCAGCTCCACCTCCGGCTGACAGTGCCACCTACGCACCGCAGCCCATCCCTTTTTTTGTCTGTTGTCTGACCTGTCCCCCTCAGTCCGCACAGCCAAAGTGGTTCAATCTTCCCTGTTCAATATTTTTTAGTTAGTTTTCTTCCTCCTACTTTTAATTTGATCGTTTTTAAGTTCAATTGGTTGAGTTCAAAATCAATTTAGATTAGATTTTTTGGATTTAAAAATCAATTTGGGAGAAATTTCAATTAGGGTTTTTTATTTATAAGAAATAAATTTGTGGTTTGTGGTGAGAAATAAATTTGTGAATTTGTTGTTTGTGATTTGGAATTGTGGTTTGTGATTGTAGTTGTGAGAAATGAATTTGGTGAATTTGTGATTTGAAATCGTGGTTTGTGGATTAGTTTTGATGAGAATCTATTTAGATTAGAATTTGTGGATTTGAGAATCAATTTGGGGAAATTTCGATTAGAGTTTGTGATTTTGCTAATAAATTTGTGGATTTAAGAAGGATCGATCCTATCTCCCTTTGTATTTTTCAGCCCTCTCTAACAAAAATCCTAGATCCGCCACTGAGTGAGTCTTTGGTCCGAAAATTCTTCCACTTGTTCGACTTAAAAAAAAAAAAATTCTTCCACTTTCCACATATAGAAACAACATTTTGAGTAGATACTTTGTGTGGCCGCCCAAACCGTACGTATACCAAAATGTTTTCAACTTTTGACTCATTAATGCTTTGTTACATTAATTTCCTGCTTGAAAAAATAAAATTCATCTATATAGATTGAGGCTGAAAAAAAATCCCATATATAAAATCCAAAACCGTACGTAAGCAACCTAAGTGATTAGGATCTACGTTCTGCATAAGAAGTACTCCGTAACTAGTTGAAGAGATGAGTTTCTGTTAAAGTCGGCTGAGCCCGGTGGGGTCAAAAGACAAGTTCGAGGGAGGTCGTGTGTGCAGGCCAGACACGGATCCAGGAATAAAAATCGGGGTAGGCTAAAATCACCTTATACAATAAACAAAATTTTAAGAGTTATTAATATCACATGTATACCATAAATATACACATCTAAGGAAAAAAAAACTAACAAAGAGAAAAATAAAATATATAATAAACGTTTTTTTTGATGAAATAATGAACAAAATTTTATTAATTATTATCACATATATAACAGTTATAAACATCTAGATAAAAAAAATAATGAAGAGAAAAAGAAAAACCTATGGGCATGAATGCATGATAGGTGAGAATCGAAGCACAGGGAGTAAATACATTCAGGTGAAAAATAAAAAGGGTGAATTACATTTTTGGTCCTTAACCTTTACCACTTGTTTCACTTTAGTCCTCAACCTTTGAAACGTTTCAAAATAGTCCTTAACCTTTCTATTTCGTTTTATTTTAGTCCCTAACCTTTCAAAGGTTGTAAAATAGTCCCTAAGCGTATATTTGTTATTCGTTTTAGTCCCTGATATTAAAATATTATTTGAAATAATTATAAAAAATCACCCTAAAGTTATCATAATGTATATAAATGAGTAAATTACTCATATAAAGAATAATTATAAAACAAATATCCAACTTTATGATATTTTTTTAAATAAAAGATCTCTTTTATTATTCAAATTCATTATTTTAATGGATTAATACAAATATATTGGATCTATGTATTGGTAAATAAGAAAAAAATATATCCCACAATCTCTCATAGTTAATCACAAGATCTATAAATTTTATGAGATCTTGTGAAAAAAAAAATTATGGATAATTTTATATAATATGCTCTTATGATAAATAGTAAAATAGTTCGAGTATTTTTCAAAATTAAAATTATAGAGTTAGATGATTTTATATACTTTTCTTTGTATGAATGATTTTATTTAAATTATGATAACTTTAGGGTGATTTTTTTTATAATTATTTCAAATAATATTTTAATATTAGGGACTAAAACGAATAAAAAATGTAAGGTTATGGACTATTTTACAACCTTTGAAAGGTTAGGGACTAAAATGAAACGGAATAGAAAGGTCAAGGACTATTCTGAAACGTTTCAAAGGTTAGGGACTAAAGTGAAACAAGTGGTAAAGGTTAGGGACCAAAAATGCAATTCACCCAAATAAAAACAAGGAAAGAGGGAGTCGAACTCTGGTTGTTCAGGAACATCTCCAAATTAGTCTTTTATAACCAACCAACTGGACTACTCAGCTTTTGTGATACATGCTACCTATAGTTAAATAACTTCTGTGATTTTGGGGTGGGCTGCAGCAAAGCCCAGCCCACCCCTGGGTCCGTTCCTGGTGCAGGCCCACATACGGGAGACTCGAACAAAAAATAAACCTGAACGGGGTTCTATCTCAAAACCAATTAGCAATGAGAGAAGTAGTCTTTCAACCTTATATGTTGTTCAAGTATTCTCTATATAACCGATGTGAAACACCACATTCCAACAGTTTTTATTGAGTATCAATCGCAATGTTTGCATAACGACGAACGTGATAAACCCTTCACTTGTAACCTCGATTTTCTTCTATAGCAAACGGCGATATTCAACTATAAAATGATAATCAGAATGTGTCATAACATAAACAAACTCTGCGTACATGGGATTGAATTTTTTTATCTAGGAAATAAATTAAGAGGAACTGGCGAAACAATGTCATCCGAGAGCATCCTTATTGTTGAGGTCTCGAGACCTTGATCATCCTTACAAGGGATGAATTGGCAAGAAATTCACATGTGTGTTATTACAATTTGATTTTAGTTTTCGTTTTGCGGTTTTTGTGTTGTCGTTAAGCAATTAGATGAAAACATGGACAAGAAGAAAGAGAGATGGAGAAGAAAGAACAGAGAGAAGCCATGGAACGGAGGAAGATGACGAAGAATAAGAGAAAGAGATTCGCTATAATCTATATGATTTCATATTGCTTAACTGACTTGCTTACAAGTTGGATTAGCGGCCAAAATACAAAACTCGTATTTAAAACTGACAACGTTTGACAATTTGGTATTTAAAAAGATTTCGGTGCCAAATTGATATTTAAAACTGCATCGATGGACAAATTGGTTTTTTTTTTCTTGTCGGAATTTCGATTTTCATGCGCGTGACTCCTAGTCAGATCTCTCTGATCCCCTTCGATTGAAGTTATCTCCCTCGATGGTGTTCGAGGTGCAGCCTCCTCGATAGTAAAAAAAAAAAACCTAATTCACAAAAATACTCATGCCTATAGCTATGCAATTTCAGATCTCAAGTTTTCGAGTCCAAGCATCACATGCAACCATATTGATGAGCGAGCTTGCCCGTTCCCATATCTGGTTCCAAATCCGTAATCACCACCGCTTTCGAAGTCACTAGAACATAAATCAAGAATCAAGGCTTCATATTTAGTTGTTTTTAATTATAATTTTATATGTGATTGTAATCCTAGCATTAAACTAGTGTTTTATTTCTTTTGACTGGCGACCCTGTACGTGGGGTTATCAAGCCATCTTTTGATGGCTTTAAGATCGCTTCGTCGATCTACTTTTTGCCTACCGTAAAAAAAAGAGTTAAATATTGACTCAATGTTTATTTTATTGTGTTTCCTATCTTTATTTTGTTAGTTTTCTTTCTTGGACTATTTCATTTATTTATTTATATTTCTTTATTTTTTTAATGAAAACAATAACAAAGTTTTATTTGGTATTATAGACCTCTAATTAGAAATGATGAACTTTTTGTAATAGTATCGAGCAGCGCCCCTCCCCTCAAAACTTTCTGGCTCCATATCCGTGACGACCCAACTCTAGGCCAAAGTTATCTAACAAAATCAACAAAGGATTCAATCGAATCGGTCGATGTCTTCACACAGCCACATAGGTACATAAAATGATAAAAGTGGGTGGCCGGGTAAGCTTATAGTATATGTAATTGCATTTTACATGAGGTGAGAGGTTATTTAATTATCAGAAAGCAGATTAGCATGCTACTCCTGAGTCCTGACAACAGCAAACGGCTGCATTGTCTCCCATTCTTTGCTTTGCTTTTTTCTACCCGCAATAGTTTCAACTTTCAAATATGAAATGTCTCACATCAGGAATAAATTTTAAAATAAAATAAAAATTAAATATAGACTACATATAAAACCGTATACTTCAGTCCTGATCCAATCCAGGATCCCAAAAAGATCTATACGGCCCTGTGTCAATACTCAATAGGGTTGGTGTCGAGTTTTCACACCTACCAAGTAAAGGTATGGTTTTTGTTGCATAACCAATATTGTATGTGCACAGTCATCCATGGAATATATGTAGTATATATGGTGCACACTTGCCTAACTTTGTTTTTTAGCACCTAATTTGATTTCACAGTACATTATAAAAGCTCCTAATTAACAAAGAGATTAATGCATTCTAAATTACTCAGTGCTGTCGATCTGCAGACCAAAAAAGGCAGTCAAAATTTCTGCAAATTTATAATGGATTGCCTTGAATATCATATGCACAAACAACGTGATGCCATCAATTTAAAATTCCCCATTTGTCTCCTAATTTCTACTATAAATTCTGTAGCAAACTGCATCATGTTCTTCATCCATCCACCTCCAATCCTCCATTACATTGCAGCTAATACATTCAGCATCACAGTCACAGCATGAAGAACCCTATTGCAACCACTCTCTTTCTTGTCCTTGTCATCGCCTTCTCCTGCGGTATTATATTGTTCACTAGCTTATCCTAATTTCTTCAATTTAATGATCATTCATAGTAACACATTGAATTGAATTGATCTGTTTGAAACAGAAATTGAGTCCGCAGAAGGCCAAATCTGTACGCTTGGTACGATTGAGATGGACAGATGCGGCATTCCTCAGTGCACTTCAGGATGTCGCAAGAAGGGTGCTCGCTCTGGCGGCAAATGCATTACTATAGACACTTGCTGTTGCATCTACTAGCATCTCCTCTAACACTATCAAGTTTGCAGTTTAACCGGGGTCTATATATATATATATATATATATATATATATATATATATATATATATATATATATATATCTATGATCGAAAATAAAGGGTCGCCATTTATGAAGTGATCTAAGACTGAGTTTAGCTATCTAGTTACTACTTCAACAATATGATGATAATATGTTATGTTATATTCTTAATTATAATGTTATTAATGTCTACTTTCACTACTGCTAGCAGTAGCTGATTGGGCTACCATTTATATATAATTCATAATCTTGATGATTTGAGTTGAATAAATTGTCAACACGCGCCCTAAATCTCTCCCTCTCTTCGATCACTTGCTATGGGTTTTGCCCTATTGAACCTAATAACATACCAAAAAAAAACAATGTTATATTATATATATATATATGCCAGAGTAGCCCGAAATCTGAAACCATACCGAACACGCCCTGAGATATATAATAAACTAATTATATGAAATATATTCTTCATTTTCCCGCCTTAAGTCTTACACAAATATCTGAACTGGTAAATATATATAAATCTCCCAAGCCACTCTGCAGTGTGCATAGATGAGATAGTAGTTGATCGATCTAGGCATCATGATACTCATGGCCCTCCTTATTTATTTATTATAACTGTTGTGTCCACAACCCCTTCCTTTATATCCTGTACATTAGTATATACTCTTGTTAGGAGGAAGTTGCTTACAACAGATATACAACAGTCTAAACCAATTGAGGCCAAATTGTAGGAAAACACCATTTGAATACACTATTTTAAACCGAAAATTCTAGGAAACATTCCTTTAAAAGCTAGATATTTACAAAAGACCACTCATCCTACTTTTTACGTTAAATTTGATATTAAAAGTGCAAAATTACTATTTTGCCAATTCATTAATTACCAATATCTAGTTCATGTTATAGCAATTCTCATGTGTTTCAACCTTGATTTAGTTAGTTCAAAGTTGGTCGTCCTTGATTTAATTGCTTGATTCAAAGTTCTCCCAAGTGTTCATATATTCTTCACCGCGCAGTCCTTTCCTCAAATGAAAAATGATATTTGTTGAAGGGATATTGGAAGGATAATATCCCTTTTAAGCTTTACCCTTCAAATATATTAAAAATACAATTTTAGCATCTTAACGAAAAATGTGAAATGGCGAGTATCTAGCTTTTTAAGTGAAGTATATGAAAATTTTAATTTAAAACCTAGTTTTGAAATAAAATTAATGGTGTATTTAAAGGGCATTAGAATCAAGAATAACGTACTGGGTGTACTGGATTCGGACTTTGCCGGCTAAGGGGTTTGCAATTTGTTGGAAAGCAGCTTTAGAGAGATTGATGTCACCATAACAAATGGACCTGCAGTAGTCCACAACCGTCACCACCACCTGCTTATACCTCTTGCAAGGGTTCGGGAACTCGTTCGCGCCTCCCGTGCACGTCACTCGGTACCTCCTCCCGCAAGCTCTCCCCCCGTCCCATAGCGTGTCGCTCACCCCCGCCACCATCGCCCCCTTGTCCGCATTCCCATAGCACGCCGAAGCTGCACCATAACCCTCAAAGAAATAAAAACATAGCAATATCTAGTATGATGATAAATATATAGTTAAGGATCGATCGATGACGGGACGTTACGAGTGTATCGACCGTATCGGTTAGGGTCGTAGTAAACGGCTAGGCCTTGGTAATTTGCGTAGGCGACGGAAAAGGTGCATAAGATGAAGGCGAAAAGGACTAAAGTAGAGGATCTCATTCTCATATATATGTTTGATACTTTGATAGATGTTTTTTGTGGGCGATGCACGGTGTTAGGTGTATAATATATATGCACCCTTTATAGGGAGCGATTTGAGTGTGGAAGATTGAATTTTGCAAGTGAGTTGAGTGGGGAAAGAGTTGATTAGTATGCATTGGAATTTTGGCAAAGTTTTATTTGACTAAAATGTGTATCGGATGGAGAAGTGGACGTCACTATTTCTAGTCTTGTTTTGTAGACGGGAAGTTTCCTAGGTAGAAAATGTGTCTTCACTCTTCATTGATTGTTATCAGAAATTTATGAGAAAGGGTCATTGTGGTACCCAGTGTTCTAAAAGGCGTTAGGCGGTTGCTAGGTGGTGGGTGATCGCCTAGCGCCTAGGCAGTTAGGCGGGTGTCTAGGCGGTGCCTAGGTGGACTTAGACTAAACTTGATTATTTCTCTATATTTTAATGGATAGAACATGTCAATAATTTATAGGCATGAATAAAAAGTAAATGCATCCCGACTTGGTGGATAAAAAAACTATAAGCTGACTAATCACTCTCCTAGAAACTAAATCTAAATAATCACCCACCTAGGTGGAGTTAGGCGGGATTAGACGGGGACTATACGACACCTAGGAGGGATTAGGCGGCGCTTAGGTGGATATCCGCCTAGAGACCGCCTAGGCGTAAAAATTCCTAGGTGTCTTGCCGCCTAGTGCTCAGGCGGCGCCTAGACGCGATTTTTAGAACAGTGGTGGTACATGAGGTGTTTACATTTCAATGTATTAGTGTTTGATTATATATTTTAGAATGTATTTAAAATAATTGAAATTTTTAATAAAATATCTTAAAAATTGTGTCAATTAATTATATTAAGTTTATAATGTAGTTATAAAAATTTACACAATAGTGAGTATTTATCTGACACGATTCATAAAGTATTTTATTTAAAACTTATATTTTTTTTAAGTGGATTGATATATACACCTATAATTTTTACTGGATACATCGCTAATTTTCACAACATGTTACAGAGTGAGTTCTGCAACCTCTTGCGACACTGTTGTCAGATGACCTAAAAATTTAAGACAAAAAAAAAGTTTAATATGAGAATTCCGTAACTCCCACCTATCAAAATGAGAGACGGAGAAGTGTGCACCTACTTGCGGAAAGCATGAGCGGAGTTTCTATATTTAATTATCTTTTTTTTTTCCTTATAATTCCGACATCTCTAATTAAGAAGGGATTCCGCAAGAGTGTAACCAGTAAAAAATAGTACTCATTTCCTTCCAAAATAAATGTCATTTGTCCTTTTCTACTCGCTTTTTAAAGAGGTAAAAACACTATAAAATATTATTTTTTAATCAAATTTTTTACTAATTTCATACTTGTTAGTCATAAGTAGGCGTGGCCATGGGTCAGACCCGGCGGGTCGAACCCGTCGACCCGCCGGGTCAAGGGTCGGGGGAAGGCGACCCGAACCCTAACCCGGGATTTCCACGGGTTAGCGGGTTCGGGTCACCCGACGGGTCATCGGGTCGACGGGTTGACCCGCCGGGTACCCGCCGGGTCGACCCGACGAGTTGGAACCCGGGTTGGACGGGTTTGCACTTGTTTCGGACCCGGAATCTGAATTGTCGGATCGAATTTGTCGAGAAAGGGAACGGAAATTGAACGCCTATGTGTTTGACAAATATCCTTTCGTGTTCACAAATCATAACTTGACTCTTTAGTCTTTATATACAAAATACAATATGTAATATTACATCTTATAATTTTCAAAACTAAAAAGTCTACAACTTATAACTCTATAAGTTTTACAAATTACAAAAAAGTTGTACAATATTTGTATTAGGGAGTTTTGGGGGGGAAGGAAGAAGAAGAAGGGCTTAAATCGGTTTCCCGACTGCCTACGTATCCTCCCGGGGGTGAGGAATCAAAGCCCACGTAGTTCTTTTACCTGTATGTCTGAACCCCGGCCTGGTTACCTCCTCTTCTAGTCTTCTTGATCGTCGGATCCTCCACCACCTCCTGAGCCATCCGTGACCGCGCCATCAATGGAGCTCCCAACGGACTCTGTCTCTATTCCGTCATCATCCTCGGAATCAGTCCCCAAGTTGTTCTTCTGCATCCGCATCTCCGCCTTCTTCCAATCTGCAAGGCAAACTTGGGCTTCGAGGTTCTCGGGAAGCAACCTTGATCTCTTCTCCGAAAGAATCTGACCTCCGCGACTAAAAAGCTGCTCGACGGCTACGGTGGAGTAAGGTGCCCCAAGTATTTGTCGGGCGATTACCTGCAATGTCGGGAATCTTTGTCTTTCGGGTCGGCTCCACCACTCAAGGACATCGAAATCTTCCTCTTCATCGCTGAGAAAATCAAAGTTAGTGGACAAATATTCGTCGAGCTCCGAGTGGGGGCTCGACGAAGATCTCAACCTCTTTGACCCAAAGATATCTCGGGCAAGTGCCTTAGTTCTAGCGGTGATGCTGGTTCGTGACCCGCTTGAACCGGAAGGCACCGGAGGACGACCGGAGGGCGCTCTATCGCCCGTCGAATATTCAGTATATAATTGTTCTAACAATCCTCTAACTCTAGCAACAATAATTGTAACATTGCAATCAGGATCATCCTCAATTCCTAAAGTCGGATAATAGTTTTCTAAAAACAATTGAACTCCGCTTAATTTATATCTAGGGTCGAAACAACACGCTACGAGGAAAATGTCGGGTATAAATTTGTAATATGCGATCCATTTTCGCCGCATCTCCATAGTTGCTTGGGAAATGGAAGGCGTGTTAACTCCGTCTTGAAGGGCTAATGCTACGTTCATTGCAATAAAACAAAAAATGTTTGATGTAGGCATGTAAACGTGGGAAAACGTCTGAGTTGCGTTGTAAAAAACCGGAAAGAAGTTCCTTGTAAGCGAATATGTGTGAGTCCGGGATGTGTAGCGTTGCAAAACCGGAAAGAAGTTCCTTGTAAGCGATTGAATTGTAAATCATTGTGTAAGTGGAGTTCCACTGAGTGCAAACGTCCTTGGGGAACGTTTTTGGGCGGGTTTGGTGGCTACGACAATAAGCGCTCCATTGCTGGCGAAGCTGTTTGCTTCGCCAAAGTGCCCGCAAAACAAATCGAATTGGTTCAACAACACTTTGTATATATAATAAACCATCTTGAACACATAAGTTTAAAATGTGAGGGGCGCAACGGATGTGGAAAAACTTGCCACCTATCGCGGGCTGACAGTTTTGGATTAAATCGGGGATAGATGCGGTGTTGACAGAAGCGTTGTCAAAACCGATACTAAAAACTCTTTTAGTTAATCTATATTCTTGTAAAACCATTAAAAGGACACCTGCTATGTTTCGTGCCGTGTGTGCTTCGTCGAAAACTCGAAAAGCTAAAACACGTTTGTGCAATTGAAAACGTTGATCAACCCAGTGACAAGTAACACCCATGTATGAGTGATGTTGCCAATGGTCGGTCCAAATGTCACTACAAATCGAAACGTGTAAATCATGGTTTTTTTGAAAATATTCAATTAATTCATTTTTACGGGTGTTATATCGTCTAACTATTTTCCTCTTAACCGTGTTTCGACTAATACCTTGCCATGCAGGTTGAACATTTTGCGTGATAAATTCATTGAAACATAAACGTTGTGAAAAACTATAAGCTAAACCCTCGGCAGCTATCATTTCCGCATATTGATCACTACAACTACGATAATCATAAGACCATAAATCAGGGGGTTGAGAGGAAGAAGATGCGTACCCGGTTAGTTGAGTTTGCCCTTTGGCGAGGCCGAGCTTCTCGGGATGCTTCGAGCGGATATGTCGACCGTAGTTCCCATATTCGCCTCCCTTCTTGTGCTTGTAGACCGTGGAGCAAAAGTTGCACTTGGCGGCGCAACTCGATTCCTCCCAAGCCGGCTCCCTAGGACCCTTCGTGAACCAATACTTGAAAGTAGCGGCTCGAACTTCCGCCGTAGTAATAGGGTCGCCATCGGCCGGAGTTCCTTGGCTCCCTTCGGCGGGGAACCCGGACTCTTGGGTCGGAATCGTCGGAGTTTCGGCTTGGGGTGTGGGGGTCCCTTCGGCCTCGAGCTCGGCCTCCTCCTCCTCCTCCTCGATCTCGTCGACGTGGTCGGCGAGAAGAGCATCATCTTGACGACGCCGGGATCCGCTCGCCGCGGAGACCGATGCACTTCGACGAAGGCTTGGTGCCGCCGCCGGGTTCGACTCGCCTCCTCCGACACTCGGGATCGATGAAGATGGGGCTCCACTAACACTCTTGCGACTCCTAGTAACTCGGTTAGTAACTCGGTTGATGAAACCCGACATTTTGAATTGAAGAGACTTAGGAGATTACGAGAGAGACAAGATCGAGCGATTAGAGAGATTAGAGAGATTGAGATGAGATTAGAGGAGATGAGTGAGGTGTGGATTGGAATTGGGAGGGAAAGGGGCTATTTATAGAGCCAAAACCGATCATTTCCCTCCCATGGAGCCGTTGGGCAACGGTCGACCCGCCGGGTCCAACGTTCGACCCGGCCGGGTCGACCGTTTGAAATGTGACCGTTGCCCCCCCCCCCCCGATTCAAATTTTTTTTTTTTTTATTTGCACTTGGGTGGTGTTTGGCTACTAGTTAACTAGCTTAACTTTGAATTAAATTTATATATTAAGTTTCCAATATATTTTATGTAGATTTTTATTTTTTGAACATTTTAAATGTAATATATATTGTTTAGGTAATTTTTTCTAAGTTGTTAGGTAATTAGTAAAAATATTATCTTATAAAACAATATTCTTTGAATCATTCAAACACAAGTTTATTGTAAACCGAAATACGAATACACGTTTACAAATCACGACTCACATCCACCAATTCACATAACATAACATAATAACATAATAACATAAACTCACTACATTACTACAAGTCTACAATACTCACTAGTCACTACTTATTATTAAGACTTAGGAGTTAGGACGTAAGAATAATAGACTAGTTTTTACCACCACTCGAGCCCGAAGCGCCATCGTTCTTAATCTTCTCGGGGTGCTTGTTAGTGATGTGATACTTCAAATTACCATGGCCAAGGTTATTCCGCATCTTGTACCTTTTAGCACAATGACGACAAACGGCTACGAATGATCGATCGGGTTGCACATCTGCCTTATCGTAGTGATCTTGAAACAACGCCTCTTTGAGGTTGTCACCGGACATGATTACAACGTAGGAGCTTCTGAAAACCAAATTGATAGAATGATAGGTGATTGATGGATTGGATGGGATTTGTGATATGAGGAGTCGGGTATTTATAGCCCCGACCCCGAGCCGAGTTACAACGGCCATATTTTTAAAAAAATAAATTGCTCCGATCTGTGGGCCCCACATCCAACGGTAAGTTTTTTAAAATAGGCCGACCCGGCGGGTCAACCCGGCGGGTCACGGGTCACTCAACCCCCGACCCTAACCCTAACCCGCTACCCGCCCCTACCCGGCAACCCGGACCCGGCGGGTCGTTGACCCGTACGACCCGGCGGGTCACGGGTTGACCCGTAACCCGTGGCCACGGGTTGACCCGTAACCCGTGGCCACGCCTAGTCATAAGTATAAACTTATAAAAACAAATTCATTAAAAATAATATTTTATAGAGTTTTTACCTCCTTAAAATATATGCCGAAAAATCAAGCGACTTTTATTACAGAGTAGTTTTTTTTAACAAAAGCGTAATTTAAAAACATTAGTATTTTTAAAGTATTTATAATTATAATTAATTCATGCATTAGAATTCATACATTGGGTTAGTGACGCATCTCAAGTCTCATCAGTGGCAAGACTTTTTATTTTTTAAGCACAACTGCACAGGTGCACATCCAAGGGAAGGCAGGCTCCTTCATATTGGTGGCGACATGATTGGTAACCAAACCGGCCCTCTAAAGGCAGAAGCTATTGCTCTAAGACAAGGCGTTTGTTGAGAGATGTGAATGAAACCATAAGTGTCCCACGTTGAAAGTTGAACATAACAAGTCCTGGTATATAAGTCAGTGGGTTACTCATTCTATTGCCAATTGGTTTTAGGATGGAACCTCCCTGTGTATATGTGTTGGGCTTAAAGCGCACGTGCGCAAATTCACACGACCCCCAGTTATTGGTCCGAGTCGGACTTCAATAGCATTACTCAATCTGTGGAGTTGGGTATAAACAAATTACATATTGAAGGAGATTCCCTAATAATCATAAATCACCTTAAAAAGCAAACCACATGCCCTTGGAAAATCATAAATCACCTTAAAAAGCAAACCACGTGCCCTTGGAAAATCAAAATGATCATGTCATATATTAAAACCCTTGTGTCGGTCGAGGGTGACTGATAAGGTTGCACGCCTTTGCCGCTCTGTCAGGGGTCTCGACATTCATAGCGACATAGGTCTTTAGGACCTCATCCGTAAAGATGCTCTCTGGTAGATTCTCCACCCGAATTTTTACCTAATAAAAAAAAAGGGAAAACTAATTAAAATACCCCTACCTTTAGGGGTATGGTAAAAATATATCCTCAACTTTCAAATGTAATAAAAATATCCCGACCTTTCAGGGTAGTGGTAATATATTACCATGGGTATTCTCATGAGTCAAAAATGCCGACAAGAAAGCCTATGTGAAAGCCTTTTTTCAAATTAGCACTAAATTTGAGTTTTCTTGAACGGTTTCCTTAGGAAAAAATAAATCGACAATAAAATTAAACCCGAAAAACGAAATTGATTCAACCAAGTAACTAATCCTGTCAAAATTGCATCAAATTAACACACCACGACTATTCCCAACAACCTCTTCATTTTTTCCTAAGGAAGCCGTTAAAGAAAACCTTTGTCAAAAAAATCTACGTAAACTGTCTTGTCAGCATTTTTTACACGTGAGAAAGCCTGTGGTAATATATTACCACTACCCTAAAAGGTTGGGATATTTTTATTACATTTGAAAGTTGAGGATATATTTTTACCATACCCCAAAAGGTGAGGGTATTTTAATTAGCTTTCCCTAAAAAAAAAACAAAAAACAAAAACAAATGCGAGCTACTGTATGAGGCTATCAGTTATGGGGAGCCCATGAAAATGTTAAGTACAGCCTGAAAACGTCTCAAATCACACGGAGGTGTAACATGGGACCTTGTGCACGTACTTGTAGTAGTTCCGTGCTCGCTTAACCGTCCCAACAACAAGGAGAAACTGTCCTATGACTGTGCGCATGTGCCTACGCTTCTTCTTCCTCTGCTCGGTCTCCTCGTCGGTACCTTCTTCGGACCTCTCATCCGACATTGTTTGCATTACGCCTAATCATCCCAACACATAATCGAACTAGTCATCACAACACATAATCACATACAAAGGGAAATAAACTGTTATGGTAGTACGCAAACATGTCCGAACAAAGTAAACCATAGAAGTTGGTGTGCGTCATACGATCGCAAAGCAACAACGAAAACACATCAATTTAATAGTCTACAAACAAGTCTCGATGACAAACTGGAGGAAACCGTACGCAGCAGGGTTAAAGGAGGGGCAGGGTGAGTGTCACATGTCTTCATCGCCGCAACTCTTTCGAAAGTGATACTTCAGCCAGGCAAGCCTCATTGCGTTGCTACGAGTGCACGCGAGAAACATCCTTGCCCTCTCGGGGATGATAAGAGTGTCCATGGCAAAGCATAACAAGGCGCTCTCGTCTTCGATGAACCCTTCAGCAACAAGTTCGTCGAGAACCTTCATCATCTCCGCCTCACGGCTGACGGGTGTCTTCGACGCCTCTGACTCACCCCTCACCCAATTCAGAATCTCAGCGCTTGTTTCCCCAACCATTTTCATGTGCGTGTCGAAAGACTCTTCTCCAGCCGAACGTCTTCCACTTCGTCTCTTAACAGATGTTGTCCCCGTCGACCCCGAAGGGCGCTTTCTAGGCCTAGGTGGTAAGCTACGACTGATAGGGTTTATAGAAGGAGGTGGCTTAACGGGAGGGGTAGGGAAGGAGTTGCTAGTCCCTCGTACCATGTCAGGGAACCGCCTGAGGTCGAAGTCATCAATTTTGTTGGCATCAACCCCAAGGTCGACCTGGGGGCTGTGTCTTGTGTCCTCTGAGTCCCACCCTCAATATTGGTCGTAGTGGACATCGGCACAACGCTGTCAACGGGGTCCATGGAGGGAGACACGCAGTGCTGCCCGGTCGCAACTGTCCCCCCATAAATCTGGTCCCATGCCTCTTCAATGTCAGGGGGCACGCACTTCTTCCTCAGTTTCCGAAAGTCTTCCTTCTCCTGCCACATCATTCAACCTTGGGGATTAGGACATTGGCAAACGACATAATAATGTAATTTCCTACATCATTGGGGAAACTATAGTAAGTGACACAGTAGAGTAATGGATCATACCTGACGTTTCCGCTCCCACCATTCGTCAGTCGCGTTGATGCACCCTCGTTCAAAGTCCCAACCTAATCCGGTCTCCCCGTGCTTCAACTCTTTCCAATTCCTTCATCGCTCCTTCATAGTAGCGTGTTTGTTCTTCAGCGTATTGCAGCCACATTTCTGCCCTGTAGCTTCCTCGAATTGGGTGGTGAGCACCACCCAGCTTAATCCCTGGTCGCGACCATATTTTCTTTGATACGCAATCAGCAGGTCCAGGAATATTTTCAGCAGGGTAGGTGTCCAAGTGAAAGGTTTCTCCTTGTTAACCTTGGGTTGTTTGTCCTTCTCCATAGAAGGGGTCTTGCTACAGGATGCCATACAATCTGTCGGGGACAAATGATATCTCGAGGGACACACAAATCGGTAAAACACAACAACGAATTAATTGAAGCAAGACATCAACCACGGTCATCGACAATTGAGGATCAACCAAGGCAAAAAACAAATTGGAATAGCTTCACAGGTTCCCCTCCCTAATGAACTACCACACATCGGTGACGGCCAGCCTCTGCCATCGCCGGACACCGACAATGCCATACAAACAGTCGATTTCGAATTTGCCCCAATTTGACATCTAGGGTTTTAGAACTGCCGAACACACATCGGAATTGTAATTTGCCCCAAATTCAAATCTAGGGTTTTAGATCTTACCACAAAACACAATGAAATCACACAAATCTATAGGTCCTAATTGCGGAAACTGTAAGCAAACGCTACAAAACGAAAAAGGTTGCCGGATCGCACATACCTTTTGCCGGCGGTATTCCCGATTGAGCTGTAGAGGACCTCGCGCCTTAGTCCCACCAACAGATGATGACCTCCTTGTTGCCGATGACGAGGACTGGGTTGTCTCGGCTCGGCACTGGTGTTGGAATCGGCAGCTCTGGCCTTCGCAGGGTGGGTGCTTCGTCTTCGCGTCGGCTGAGCGTGCTCTCCAATTTCGCTACTGCTTCAGAGAGGAGAAGCGACCCAATTTGTGGAGGGGCATTGGCCAGGGGTACATTTGTCCTTTTCTTTGTTTCAAATACACTTCAATCTTCAACCCACCAAACACCTTTTCGAGATTTCGGTCAAATAAAATCTCAATCCACACAATCTCAATAATCTACAAAATTAATATCCATCTACCTCCATCTTCTTACATCTACAAAAATCCCCATAATCTACATAAAATTAATCTACCGCCAAACACGCGCTAAGTACACTAAACTCTTTGTAATTGTTCAGTTAGTTTACAATAACATATTTTCTTCTTCAACCGAGAATTTGGAATCACTCAATGATCAAGAACACTTTCATCTTGTTCTATGATCCAATTTTTTTATTTGCATTTTGAAATCTTGTTGGGCGGTTTGGTTCACTCAGTCGAGCTAATCAGTTTGCCACTTTCAATCGAGGGAATGAACTAAGGTCAGTATAATAGTGTTGTCATTCACATTGACTGTGGGTGGTATAACAATACAAAATATAAGGAGAGAGTAATCTTTTACACAATGGCTTAAGCTTTTGTGTTAAAAAGGTGGATCCCGACCTTATAAGCAAAAACAATATAAATCCGACACGACCCCCGTTTTCATACAACCCAACCGGGGTTTCTCGGAATCCAACACAAATAGTTCGAGCCTATGCATATACCTTGACACATATATTCGACCTTATCGCTAACTCTCCCATGTCTTTCCAGATCAACCGGTGTAGAGTACGCAATTGCAATGACAATAAAGTTATTGAAAATTCATCGAAACTAAATGAACCCCAATTCACTCATTGAAGGGTTTCAATGAGTTTGATGTGTTTTAGGGATTGGGGGATTCCAATAAGAGTTTTTTTTTTTGATGAAAAATCAAAATCTCATTCAGCCTCCAAGTCAGCAACAGCTATGTCAAACAAAGCTAAAGGAAAATCAAAATCAAAAGAGAAATACAGTGGCTCCCCCGGTCGCATCTGAGCAAGAAAGTGTGCTGCCTGGTTGCTCTCCCGCCTCACAAGACTCCATCTACAACAGCTGAATTGTCGAGCCAGCCACCCCACCTTTCGCCCCAGTGTGCCTACCACTCCCCTAAAGGAAGCTTGACTCTGCACCACTTGCACAGCTTGCACGCAGTCCGTTTCAATGACAACGGAGGAGACACCTTTTCCTTGCACCATTTGCAGTGCTCTCACAATTGATTCAAGTTCAGCAGCTAAGGGCTCCGTCCCCCCTTGGATTTTCTCCGCTACCGCCCAGCACACAACACCATAGGCATCTCGGGCAATCGTGCCCACCCCGCATCCCTTAGTGGCCTCAGACGATGCGTCACAGTTAATCTTCATGAACCCGTCTTCAAGGAGATACCAACGTGCTCGCACCCTTCCTCTGTCCGGTATATGATTTTGCAACGGCGATCGATCCACGCTTCCCCTGTGCTGGGCCAACCTTTCCATCGCACCGTCAACAATGGCCCCAGCAGGTGTGTCCACCCTCTCGAAGCAGAGCCGATTTCGGGCGTCCCAAATTCCTGCTGTTGTATAGGCCCACAGACAGGTCGTCTCCCACTCCTTTCCTTGCATCATAGCCTCCGCCCATTTACGAAAATCAGATGCTCTTTTGCCCTTTCATCTGATCTCCGACAAAAGATTCCAAACCTCGCGAGCTCGTTTACACTCCCATAAAGTGTGCCAGATCGTCTCCTCCCTCCCACATTCTTCACACCAAGGTTCCATTGGGACCCTCCTCTTGACCAATGCACTTCGACATGGCAATATTCCCCTACAAGCCCTCCAAATAAAGTTTCGAATTCGTGGCACCGCAGGCATCCTCCAGACCTTCTTCCACAAAACTTCGCCCCAGTCCCCTGACGGCTCCTCTCCTTCCTTCTGATGTCGCCGGTCTTCCACCAAGAGGTGATAGGCCGAACGCACCGTAAAATTACCATCTCGGGTGTGGTACCATGCCAAGGAATCCTCTGTGAGCGGATCGACCAGATGGACTTTGAGGATGATTTCCACATCACACGGCAAGAAGGCATCCCGAACCGCATCCTCATCCCAAGTACCCGCCTCCCAATCTATGAAGTCAATTACTCTCGTGAATTCACCTCTCCTTCTCAAATTTGCCACTGGCTTGAAAGATGTAGGCCTCGGTAACCATCTATCACCCCAAGCATACAGATTTGCTCCGTTCCCTACAGTCCAATAAACCCCTTTTTCTAAAACCTTCCTCGCGCTCAATAGGCTCCTCCGGACATAGCTAGGATTACCTCCCACTCTAGCCTCAAGGATCGAGGAGTGTGGGAAGTACCTAGCTTTGAGAATCCTAGAAAGAAGCGCTTCCGGCTCCGTCATAATCCTCCGGCCCATTTTAGCCAGCAGCGCAAGATTGAACATTTTCATATCCCGAAAGCCCAAGCCCCCTTTGTCCTTTGAATAACACATCCGCTTCCAAGACAACCAATGCATTTTCCTCTCACCCTCTCCATCTCCCCACCAAAAATCACACATTAGCTGCTCGATTTCATGGCACATGTAGCTCGGCGGCAGGAAGCAGGACATGGTATACATTGGAATCGCCTGCACTACTGACTTAAGCAAGACCTCCTTTCCGGCTCTCGACAGAGTCCTTTCCTTCCACCCCTTTAGTTTTTTCCATATCCTATCCCTCACCCCGCTAAAAATGACTTTTTTTTGACCTACCAATCATCGTTGGGAGCCCCAAATATTTCTCATGCTTCTCAACCTCCACCACACCTACCAAACCTTGAATCTCCTCTCAGACCTTTGCACTCACATTTTTGCTAACCGATAATTCTGACTTTGCAAAGTTTACCTGTTGCCCTGATGCTTCTCCATAAATACGGAGCATGTTCACAATTTTTGAGCCTTGTTGACAGTTAGCCTTTGCAAACAGAATACTATCATCCGCAAAGAATAAATGAGTTACAGTCGGAGCCGACGGAGCAATTTTAATACCCTGCCACTTTCCATCCTCTTCACTCTTCCTAATAAGGCCTGAAAAAGCCTCAGCACATAACAAGAAAAGATAGGGTGAGAGAGGATCACCTTGTCGGAGCCCCCTCTCCGACACAAAGGTTTGTGACGGAGAGCCCCCCACTAATCCTGCAAAAGTCACCGACGTCACACATCGCATGACCAAGCTTCGCTACTCCGGATGGAAACCCATTTTCTCCATACAATGATCAAGGAAGCTCCATTCAACTCTGTCGTATGCCTTTGTCATATCCAGCTTCAGCGTCATGTATCCCTTCTTCCCTTTCCTCCGGTTCTTCATGTAGTGGAAGATCTCAAAAGCAGACAACACGTTGTCCGTTATGAGTCTTCCAATCACAAACGCACTCTGGTTGAACGGGTTTAGTATTTTGTATAAACTTGTTTATGTTTTCCTTTTACACTTAGTCCGATTACTATTTTGTATTTTTTAACTTAAAAATAACTTGTATGCAATTTACCCAAATTCATCTTATCAGTACACGCTTTGACATATTGCCAATATCATCCTTTTTTATTGGGTTTAAACTAATCTTAAATGTATTGAAATACTCGTGAAATATATTCGAACTCAAACAAAGAAAAACTTCAAATCTTTCAAGTGAATGGATTTGAAGCTCTCCAAAGATCCATCGGGGCTCTCCCCAACCAGCCCAATTGAACTTTACCAGATCTTTGGACCGTACTGTTGGTCCATATCGGCCCAATTTAAAATACATAAATTTGGGGATAAATACAATCATAAATACAATAAAGGAAAAATGATCAGAAATAATATAAACTATTGAACCGATAATAATACAAATTTTGAATATATTTTATCTCTTCAAATATATTTTAATGTCCAGTTACCACGCAATACATGTCATCGAATATTTAATCGGAAATGGTTTCGTATCGAAATCGGTTTAAAACTCAATAGTTTGTATACCAATTCAACTTGTGATTTTTAACGTTGGTATTATTTTCGGTTTACAACCGATAGTTTAACACATAGTATTATTTGTGGTCATTTTTCCTACAATAAAATATATATTCTTCTTAACTTATCCCACCTCAAGTAGTGAACACACATATATTCATATGCTACACAATTGATTTATTATTAAATCTCACAAAATATAGCCTTAAACAGCTTAATTCGCAGTAACATCCGTAAGTAACAGTGCTTCATCTATATGCGCCCTTCATCGATACTCATAGATTGCTTCTTTTATATCCTGGAAAAAAAAATGAAATATATATTAGCGAAAAAATACATGGAGATTAATATTTACACCACAAAATTTACTATTTATCAAATACATACGGAATGTACTGGATTCGGACTTTGCCGGCTAATGGGTTTGCGATTTGTTGGAAAGCAGCTTTAGAGAGATTGATGTCTCCGTAACAAATGGACCTGCAGTAGTCCACCACGGTGACCACCACCTGCGGATAACCACCCTTGCAAGGGTTCGGGAACTCGTTTGCGGCTCCCGTGCAAAACACCCGGTACCTCCTCCCGCAAGCCCTCCCCCCGTCCCATAGCGCGTCGCTCACCCCCGCCACCATTGCCCCCTTGTTCATATTCCCATAGCACGCCGAAGCTGTACAATTTTTGAAAATATAAACAAACAAGTCTTAGTATATAAACTATTGGACGGAAAAATGAATCACAGTATATAATTAGTGTATATGAAGATCGAATGGGATTGATGATCTTACGAGTGTAAAGACCGTATTGGTTAGGGTTGTAGTAAACAGCTAGGCCTTGGTTTGCATAGGCGATGGAGGCGAGGGATGCGACCAAGGCGAGAACGACTAAAGTTGGAGGGGATCTCATGTTTGATGATATATGTGTGTTTTAAGGTGTGGATGTGAATTGATGGAGGTGTTGGATGCACATTTTATAGGGAGCAATTTGAATTTGGTGTGGAGATATGAGTGTTGGGGTCAAGGCATATAAGTATACAAGTCAAAGTCACGTTGGGGACCAAAGAGTAGAATTAATTGTACAAGCCTATAAGGTAGGATTTTTCCAACTTGTTTGTGAAATTTTCCACGGTGTACTTTTTTTTTAAAACGAGCAAAAGGGTTCAATATATAAGATAATTATATCTGATATACTCAGAGATCGAAAAAATCGGTGGATAGACAAACCATTACGAAAAGCAACTAAACAACAAAGAAAAAGCAAGCTCACAATCGAGTCCATCTTAAATGAGTCTATTATATGTATATACCCTTCTCTTAGGCCATGTTTATCAGTTACTATTCAAGATACTAAAATTATTATTTTTTTATTCATCTCTCTCCGCCACATCAGCATAACATCTCTTCCTTATTTTTTTCACTTTAACAATAACATCCCTAACATCCAACAATTCATCTTTTTTTTACCAATTCAATTTACGAATATACCCTTCTATAAAATTATTTCCAACATGTTTATAATATGATTATAATATTATATTAGTATTTAATTACTGAAATAACCCTTCTATAACAATTATTTTAGTATTTAATTACTAAAATAACATTTTTTTTACCAAGATCCAATTTACCGACAATATAATTATATTGAAAGAAATATTTTTTTTAAAATATGTCGAAACATATTCAAAATTGATGTCTATGTGTAGAGAAAAATGAATCTAAAATTATAGTAATTTTTTTTAAAAAAAAATTACATTTTAAATAGAGAAAACAATATTATTTGAATTTAATTAAAATGTGCTAGATTAAATCTCAGCCGTTGCTTCCCTTCAATCTCAACCGCTTCTTCTCACCTCTAGTGCAAACATGACACGCGTCCCCCCAACCATTTATTATACTCATAACTATTTTACTAATATATTCACATTAAGCATCCTAAATAGTAACCCGTTAAAACTTCTCTTAAGATCAAGATTCATCATCGAACATAGAGCTTCGGACCAAATATGTTAACAACACTCTCACTCACAAGGGATATATATACTCCGTATTATTAAGAGGATCCCTGGTTGATCGAATTTCTTGTCAATTGATGTAGTATTAGGGACAGATCTAAAGGTGGACTGAGATTTGCCGTAGACTACCCACTTTTAAAATAAAATAGAGACAATAGAAATCATATAGGCCTAATAACAAATGTAGCAAAGAAGTTTGTCAGAAGAGGTTTAATAGTTTGTGAGAAGAGGTTGAATTTTTGTTTTCTGCATACGCACACGGTTTTAATAATTTTTTATTCTCTTCCACACCCACCTCTTTTATCAGAATCATCAAAATATAATAATCTTTATAAATTAAATATTTTTATAGTTACCATTTGAAAAAAATTATACGTAATTCAGCTTATCTATTTTTATTTATTTTTATTTCTAATCGAGTGCTTGTATAGTACCATAAGGTCCATAACCATTGTACAATTTTGTGATTGATAATGTAGTATAGCTCTTTCGATCTCTCTGTGGATACATAATAATTTTGTTGATGTGAGATCTTTGCAAGTAGAGATGGGGAAGTTTCTTGGAAAGATATGTTTGTTGCTATATATTTATGTTCCAACTACTTAGTCACCACAATAAATCCAACCCCGCCCTTCACTCCAAATCAAAATTGCATGTCATAAAGTAACATTGTATATGCAATTTTTCAAAATTGATTGAATTGTCGACCAAAAGAAAAGGTAACATTGTATATGCAATTGTTCAAAATTGATTGAATTGGATTTTATATTATTTTTCTTATAGATTAAATAGTTTTCTCATTTAATTTGAAAATTTATCGATAAATTATTTTACGATGTAACATACATAATACATTATTATATAGGCTAGAAAATTATCTTAATAGTAAATACATACGCATTTTTTTTTCAAAATATTCAAAGGAAAATAAAATTTTATAAAAAATTCACAAGTTGAAAATATTTACAAAAATATTTAAAATTTGCAGAGGATTCAGAAAAACATGGTCTGAGACCGCGTTTTATTCACAAGAAGAAAACTCTAAAGATTTGAAATAAAATAAATGAAAGAAACGCGGGTTGAAACCGCGTTTTATAATTAATTTGGGGTAAAACGCAGTTTCAGACAGCGTTTTTACCAATTTTTAATTTAAAAAAAAAAACTGAAACTCACTTGCAACCAGTCGCCAAACAATAAAAAAAGGGGGTGAGGGGATCACAAAGATGGAGGGGGAGTTGTGGCTGGGAGAAAGGAAGGAGGGACGTCGGAGAAGGAAGGAGGGACGCCGGGGGAGGAGGAGGAGGAGAGGCCGAAGGAAGGAGGAGACGCCAGATCCGGTGGAAGGGGGAGAGGCTGGAGCCCGGAGGTCGCTAGAAAGGAGAGAGGAGGCGATTTTCGGGCAGCAACCGGATGAACCTCTGACCTCTCGAGCGCCACCGGAGGAGGAGAGAGGAAGCAAGCGTCGATCGGATCTTTGGCCTCGGCTTCCTCTTCGATCTGACACGGGCTTCGATCGAAGATGGGCGGTATCGCGAGCCTCACCACGAAGCGGCCTTTGATCAGAGACGACCCGGAAGATTTGGGGGTTGGGCTCGAGGATCCGCCGCTGACGAGGGCTCCGACGGCCTGATTCTGGTCCTGGGAGATGGTGGCGGAGCGAACAAGGCGGCCTGATACCGGGTCCTTCCCAGCGAGATCCGGGCTCCGGGCTTAACCTCTAAACGATGGGCAGCCTACCAGTGAAGACGACGACGACAATGGCGGAAAGAAGAAGCCCACTGCGTTTTTTCCCAAGGAAGAAGAGGGGTCTAAAATGAAACGTGGCCTGATGCCGCTATTTAGTTTTTTGTTTTTCGATAAACCGCATTTTTACCCCAAATTAATTGTAAAACGCGATTTCAACCCACGTTTCTTTCATTTGATTTTTTCAAATCTTCAGAGTTATCTTTTTGTGAATGGAGTTTTTCTGATTCCTCTGTCAATTTTGAATATTTTTGTAAATATTTTAAATTTGTAAATTTTTTTGTAAAATTTTATTTTTCATTGAATTTTTTTTAAAAAAAAACTATGCTTGGCCCGAGAAATAGGACCAAAAGAGAAAGTGAAACGGCCCATCAAAGTGAATAAACACATATGAGGAACCTTCGGATGAAACTGTGAGCATTGTGGACTTGCGAATAACATTCACATGTTGATCACAAATATATGGAAGAATCAACGACAAAGAAGGCTAGTGAAGGCCAACCAATGGCATCAAAGGTGGAGACAAAGAAGAAGATTGCAGTGATGAGACGGTGGAGAAAATGTGCAGCAATGAGATCGATGATAAAGTTGGCGATGAGGTGTTTGAAGGGGTAAGCAAAAACCTTGAACATTTGGTGAAAAAGCAGTGAAAGGAGATACTTGAGTTGTAAGGATAAAAGGAGAGGCAAAATTATAAAATAAGATGGGGAATTTATTGGGTAAAAAAGGGCTTCAAAACATTGTCTCCAAAACAGATGTAAGATGGTTTTTATCATTCTGTTTTTCGCTTTTTGCTCTCTTCTTTTGAAGAAGAACGTATTAGGGTAAGAATTCAGTTCACCAGACTAACAAGACTAGTGAAACCGAGATATCGGACGAGTCGGTAGATGAGAAAACGATTATGACAATCAACCAAAACAAACCATGCAAAAGATCAACACAACAAAGAAACGAAAGACGCCAAGCACAAATGAATGGATGTAGGAAATCACCAAATTCTAGAATTGATCACAAATGAAAAACGCACACAAAAGGGACTCTTGGCGAACAATTTCTTACGCCTCAAATTTAGACTCCTTTATGAGCCTTCAGGTATCGATTCCATATGACTTATTCAATCACAAGGAAGCACAAGTCAACACCCAAGAGACACGAACCCTCTAAAACCATTCAAAATTAAAGTAGTGAAGTACCCACCAATGATGAACCCAACACTTCAAAATTCCAATACAATTAAGTCAGAAAAATTAGGCCACTCTCCAAAGAGGAAGAACCACTCTAACAATGATCGAGGTTGTTAGAGGAAATAGGTAGGAAACGTCTCCTAGCTACGACTTTTCTGTATTAATTAGGAGACTGTTTTTTGTATTAATTAGAACTAAGCATGCTTTACAATTAGATCTTAGCTACCATCTAAATAGATAAATCTAACCCTAAACTATCCACTTCCTCCAATTAAGGACTAGTACTGGAGTAACAATAACTGAAAATTAATAAAAATAAATCAATCTAATTAATTCTTGCTCCTGTCTTCCACAGTTTGTCCTTTGCTGGAACCGTATCACAATCATGCTTTCAGTTTCTCATGAACAGGTTTCACCTGCAGGCATCTCGGCTCCAGTTTCACCTGGAAAACCTTGGCAAATTCCCGTAGAAGAGATTCATGTGTGATATCATGCTGATGAGCCTGAAATCATCAGCTTGTAAAAGATTTTCAGCTACAGGCTCGCCTTTTGCTTGAGTCTGTCCTAGAACTCCCTTGATACTTCCAACACTGCGACCCTGTATCCCACAGGGAACAATTAATCTGATTGAAGGGGCTTAAATCCATTTGAAACATTTAAAGCTAATCCATGGTAAGTTATCCATTAAGGGATACCCGTATCCCTATTGCTGCCAGTTTCTCATCTCCTGATTTGTTAGCGCAGATCATTTACTTTGAAGAAGATTATGTATGCACCACAGACATCTACAACATTCAAATAATTGAACATGTAAAGAACTGAAAGTGAAAATTTATGGTTTTACCTGTCCTGGTCCATGATAAGTTACTTGACCACCACGCTTTGTCCTAACAATGTCAAAAGGGGCACTGCTGTACCTAATGTATAGACAGGATGGTGTTGGAGGACGATCACAGTATCGCAACATTCCTCGTTCCTCTCAATCAAACCCTTCTTCTCTTTTAGTATTGCTTTCTGTAGATCTCACCCCTTTCTATAAGGCACAAGCTCGTTGTGCAGATCGACGTACTAGCTCACAACTGTTCAAGCCATATGCCAATTATGGTACATGGAACCCTCGGTATGCATTTGTGAATAAGATGTTGGAGTTAATGAATATAGAAGGTGGTTTTAAGGAAATTTCAAGGGTATCATAAAGGGTTTTTAAGGAGACTCTCCCACCATCTACATTGAGAGGTTGAGGAGGAGATGGGGCACCCACACCGGCCACACGTGTGCCCGTTGCTGCTGCCTTGTGCTCCGAGGTTGGAGTTAAATTTTTGCGGAAATTTTGTTTCTTGAGGCCGAAGATATTACGGATTAGCTTGTTCGTGCTTATCCGCGAATATCTGTTTTTCACTGGAAAAATATCTTTTCCGATATCTTTGAAAACCGTTTTTGGATGAGCATGCGCTCAAATCCTCTTATGATAGACTCGAATCTCTCCTTTGCTTGCGACTTAACGAGGATTTCGGAGCCTATATAAGGAAGACTAGGGCTTCGCTTTTCAATAGACAGCGAACACAATTGCCTCTCTCCCTCTCATACCCTTTTCCCGTTCTGAGTGCCTGTTCCAGTTCCAACTTCTCTCTCTCGAGTGCACCTATGAGAGAAGTCGGTGAAATCCTTGGGGGACGTTGTCTCGCATACGATCTGCACCACTGTCGGGGGCAAATACGTTTCTCATTCAGTGGCTCTCATACCACGCTTCACCGCAACCCTAGTCCCTCACATAAACAAGTTCGGCCTACATCCACTAACGCTTTATAGCTTGTTGGTTGCTTATTGCAGGTTCCAGCAGGGTCACTCTCCAACATAAGATACAGAGAATAAGAACTTGCCTCTTCCGATTAGAGTTTTTCGTCGACAAAGATGTGCAGAGGAGATCTTTGGGATCAGAAATTGGACTGGATATGCAGAAAACCCGATAAAGCTCACGTGCTGAACTTAACTGATTTTGAGAGGGATATGTTGGAGTTGAATGAGCTGGAGTTATCGAGCGAATCATGTTGCTTCAAATTGAAGTCTGAGCTTGTTTCTCAATGTGTAGTCATCGAAGGATTATCACATAAGTTGATTGGTCTGTAATGTGTAGTCATTGAAGGATTATCGCATTTTGGTAGAAGGGAAATAAATGTATGGTTTATTTGTCGTAGAATTCTTTCAGAAAGGAAGAATCCTTTTACCGCTTTGATGATTCCTATAATGTCCCAGTATTTTTGTAGAATTCTGATGTCATTCCTTCAGGGTCTGGTGATTTATTATTGTCAAGGCTAAATACCGCCTTTTTTATTTCCCCATTGCTCGGGATCTGGGTAAGATAACTATTTTCCTCATTGGTGATTGTCAGGGAGACAAGATTTAGGTACTCCCTTAGGAGATTTTCATTCATCCGTTCCTGTTTAAACCTTTTCTCGAAATCTCTACGGATTTCATTTCTGATATTTTCATCACCCTCAATATGTGTACCTTCACTGGAAGTAAGAGATCGAATGATTTTACTATTCCTCCTGCCAGTTGCAATGTTCTAAAAAACGTTTGGCGGATGCTCGACGGTGAGTTACCGCCAACTTGGCGGATCCTGAAGCGTTTGGTTGAGGGGGCGAATAATTGATCTCTACTCTTTTTTCGACAAAATCATCAATATTTGAAGTTTTCGGGTTTAATTATAGTAATAAGTTATGAATTTAACAAATGATGAGTATGATAGAGGTGTATTAATTTGATAAATGATGTGGAAAAAAATTTATATCGCTTCAATCTTGAAACGTTTATAACTTTTTACTCAGTTATCAGATTTGAACTTATAATATATCAAATCGAAGCTATCGACGAGGGGAATATGTATATTAAATTTCATTTTTGATTGGGGGCGATTGCCACCCCCGGTCCTTTAAAGGATCCCGGCGCCAAGCGCCAAGACAGTTCGGCGGCCTTATTGGCGGATTCTTGAAGGACAAAACGTTTTCTTAATATTTTCTTATATTTACCTTTATACTACGACTATAATACATATGATGTAATGATTATTTATTCCCAAAGTGTTTGTACACTATAATTATAGTCAAATATACTCCAATCATAATATAGTGGAGTAACAAATAAAGCAATTGAGTTACTAATCAGTGATCACAAATTCACAAATAGTCAATTCACATATTCACAAATCGGCACTTCGACATATCACAGATTCATAAATCTCAATTCACAAACAATGCATTTTACAAAAAACCAAATCGGCACTTCGGCAGCCTAATCAATTAGAGTAAATAAGTAATCAACTAGTCACAATTCACAATTCACAATTGTTCTGCAACTGCAATCGGGTCTGATGCCGGTGTTGGCGCACCGCCAGTACACCACTAGTCCACCAGATCGGAGAGAGAGCGAGCGAGCAAGAGAGAGACCGTGATGTGAGAGCGGGCGGTCAGACGAGAGCAGTCGAGCCCTCGACGAGAGATGTGAACGGTATCCACCAGACCAGTCGAGCACCGCCAGCCATGATCCATCGGAGAAATCGAGCACTCAAGCAGAGACGGCGGAGACGGAAGAAGCCGAAGGGCGATCAACGAACGAATTGGTCGATCGCAAGAATGGATTTGCTGAAGAAAATACTTAATTTTGTTTTAATCCGTCTTGACCGCCATGACCGTTCCGCCCCGCCAAGCCCCGTTCTGCACCCGCCAAGCCCGCCAAGCTCGCCTTTCACTGTCGTCGAGGCCTACTTCCGCCAAGAACTGTCCGCCAAGGCCAATTTCGTAGCGGGAGGTCACCGCCAACCGTCTTGGCGGCCGCCAAGCCCGAATTTTAGAACACGGGCCAGCTGCTACCCTATGGAAACAGGATGTGTTTGAATCTGCCAGCTTAAGATGTTTCGTTTTGGCCCTTTGATTCCAATACTTTTTTTGAAACATAAGAAGTTCCTCTCTTTTTCTCTTTTATTACAGGACATTTCTTTCTTCGGTTCTATAATCCAGCCAGTTCTGCTGAGCCATTATTGGTTGTATCTCTAGTAGGCTGCTTTCTACTTCCTGGAGTTGTCGGAAGATATTTCCGAATGTTTTCTGATTCCAATCCCTTGCTTTTTGTTTAAACAGTTTGGATTTTTATATAACTTGAAACATAGCAGAATCAGTACACGACGCTCGCCAAACTTGTTTAACAATGTTGCGAAAATCCTTCCTTTGTAGCCAAATATTCTCAAACTTAAACGGATGTGGTTTATGAATTACACCATTATCAAGGTTTATTGTAATGGGACAATGGTCTAATGAGGAAAATGCTCCATTTTTTGTTACTAATTCTGGAAAAAATTAAAGAATTTGATGTTGAACAAGTGCTCTATCCAATTTCTCGATAATGTTGTCATCCCCCTCGGGTTGTTTCCTCCAAGTGAAGTGGTTCTCCATAGTGGGTAGATCAACCATAGAACAATTGCTTTTGAAATTAGCTAGTCTCTAGAACCTATGACTATTGATTTCAGCCCCACCAATTTTGTCCGAGCTCCAAGCAATTTCGTTTAGATCCCCATCACAATACACGGAAAGGTTGAGGTGGTGACTAGTTCAGTCAGAGTTCTCCAAAATTCGTCTTTTTCCCTAAACCCCAGAGGGGCATAAACAACGAAGAGCATTAGGGAATAATTACTTTGCGAGCTTTTATATCTAACACCAATTATTCTGTGGAGGTGGATTTCTATAGAAATTGTCTCATTAATTAGGGGTTTTGCCTTCCAAAGGATACACAATCCACCGGATTTACCTTGATCAGGTGACCAAATTGTGTTATCAAACCCAACATTCTTCCATACAGTTTCACTCGGAATGTTTTCAGTTTTCGTTTCCGCTAAAGAAAGGAATTTGATATGATCATTTTTACATCATGTGTTGATATTGGTCCAGAATGTTGTTTTTCCTATACCTCTACAATTCCAATAACGGACTTTCATAAATAACTTTTTTTGTCGTGGGAGCAGAGAATGTCACCTCTCCCACGAAAATGCTTTGTATCAAAGAGAGTGTATGCAATTGCTAGGGTTATAATCATTATACACAAATTAATTCTGCGTAGATAGATTATTTTGCAGAACTGCTTATAGTAAGCTTTTATATGGTTTTTTCCATAGCCAACCAGTCTATACCATTCATTTCTCAGTGAGTTAGTAAATAAGAGGCATACATTTCAGTTCATAGATTGACATCCAATTCATATCACCATCAACCCCAAAGTACTTAATATTAAATTTGCAAGATGGTTCACAAACATGGAAGTTCATGCAATTACCCAACAGGCAGGGAGGCACAGTAAGAGGGGCAAGAGAGTCACGTATGCATTTACTGGAGTCCGGGGAGGGAAAAACTCCACAACCAAGCTGCACAACCCCAAGTAACCAACTAACATGTACACAGGGAGTGACAAAAGTAGATGATGACGATTGAGTCTGTAGCAGTAGATTTTCCAGTTTAAACATAAAGAGATTTTTAGATTCACAAAGGTTTCTCTGGGACGGTTTAACATGTCTGTCATTGCATACAGCTTGGAAGCTAAACATTTTATACAGCAAATCATGATGCAACAGTGGTAAATACACGAATTCAATGAAATTTTCAATCCAAATGTAGGAGAAACTGTTTACAAACCCAACATTTAGTTGATAGAACACAAATCTCATCCCCAATAGTGGACAAAACAGCCTCCCAAGAAAGTGAACACAAATAAGATTTTGAGCACAACAACCAAGAAGAGCCAAGAGTTTCTCACTGCCGATGGTCCTTCTGTGTTTCTTTCCATCTTTTCCTCCCAGTTTTTCCATCACTGCATCATTGAAAGACTGAAGCCCCTGAGGTGGAGAGCCATCGGAGCATGGTTTGGGGCCCTTTCGGGATTTGGTATTTGGGAGAACTGACAAATCAGCCCCCAAGGTTGTTTATCAAGCCCTTTCGAGGGGTAGGCTGCGTAGAGAAGAAAACATCCTCCACACCGATATTATTTTCTAAATCATTCATGAACAGGTTAGTATACCATAGCATAGACCATAAACTTTCATTTTACTACTGCTGAGTAGCCGTATAATTCCCACAAGGGGTGTTTTAAGTTGAGGCTTGAAGCATATAGGTGAGACATAAAAATGTACCACACAATTGAGATACACCACAAAGTACAACATCAGAAACAAAGAACAGTTGTCATAATTTCCAACGGGTTTCAAATTGCGCATAAAAATAACATAAGATTCAGTGCATCGGAAGACCATAAGAGTTTACTTGCAATCCATGACTGATTTTTCAATCTAAGATATCCAATGCCGAAGCTAACAATTTCACACCAACCTTTCCAAAGAGTGTAGACAAAGAAGGCAAAATTAAATACACCAGACACATAAAAAGTAAGCATCTTACCCTTAGAGGTGTGATTCCAGGACAACGACTTCCCATTGAAAGAGATATGAGGAGCAATAGGATCGTAGGACGTTCTAGCGAGGCTGGATTGAAAACAACAATGTAATTCCCAATTGCAGATTTTAAATACTAATTGAATTAAGTTGTTGATCAACTGCTTAACTTCAAAAGCAGACCAAATTACCTCCACCCTGGAAATACAAAAATTGATGTTCATGAACCTAAACAACTTAGACTCTAGAATGGCATCATAATGGATATAATCCATGTTTAGATATGCTTTGGTTATGTAACAACAGCAAGTTGAGCAGAGTGTACCCCGGATAGCCATAGCCGAAGCCGGATACAAAATTTCAGTAACCAGACAGAATATTACAGTAACAGTTTTCATGAAAACTACTACTTCATCAAAACTGAAGATCGGAGCAATCAAAGCTCCAGAATCCAGAGTCTTTTCAAGGCCTTTTCGGGGGGTAGGGTGTGGAGAGGCTTTCACCTCTAACACAGTTTTTTCCGAACACCGGAAGGTGATGATATTTTGTGCAAAACACAATAGGTAAACCAAATCGAATGTAGGAGCAAGAGGTTTTCTAAAAAGAAGACTTTATAACCCGGGAATTTAAGGCTTTATAACCCGGATATTATTTGGGTTAAAAGTCAGCGGGTTATATAGTCACAATACTATATAACCCGGATCAATCACCCGGGTTATTTGACATGATAAATCCGGATATCCACTCATATTATACACCGATGCATCCGGGTTATTTGGTGTAACAGTATAACCCGGAGGTCAAGTACCCGCGTTATTTAGTGCGTAAGTATATTTTCTGGATTTATTGATAATCCGGGTTATATAATCCATAATTATAACCCGGGTCTTGGAGATCCGGGAAGCTTGCTTGAATGTGAACCAGGAAAGCTTGCTTGCAAGTATGTGCAAGGAAGGGGGGAGAGGATTACTTGGGCAATTTCCAGAACACTAAATGATCAAGCACTAAAGTAGTAGAAGGACAATCACTGCACAAGTTCTCAATCTCTGAAATATGTCGATTTAGAGCCTGGAATTTTTCCAAAAAGAAAAAAAGAGCTAGGGGCTGAATTATACAGTTCAAATTATATCATGGTGCTTCTTCATACACATGAAGCCCACTAGTACTCCAAGTTTCCTTGGCAAACAGTTCCCTTCCTATTTCATTTGTCATTTACAAGCATCACAGAAACTATAGGGATTACTTTATCATGACAAAAAAAAAAAACTAGAAAATCGATCAAGTACACTTTGAAAGATTCTAATAAACCTCATTACAATAATAGACCATATAAGAATACTAGAAAATCAGTATAATTGATGAAGATATTTCCATGAACCATCATACCTCAAAGCTCCAGCAATAGGTCTTTGGCCTTCTCCTTCTAGACCTGAGCTGGTGGATGTGCTTTTCCGGCTCCTTTAGAGCGTTCCAAAATATGCTTAACTGAGACAACATGATTGTTAAAGTTAATACAAAATGTTAAAGGGAGTATAAATGTAACCATAACTAATATTGTTGGGTTTAAACTAACCTCATTAAGTTTTTCCTCTAAAATTATCAAGTGAGGACACAACATGATAGCGTCACCAGAAATGCGCATTAACATCCTGTTCTTCTGAAATTGGGCACCAAAATATGCACCTTTGCCTGCATTCATCCCATATGTTTCTCAGTTCTTGCTGGCTAAAAGTTGCTGATTTCTTATTTGACTACTTAAGCATATAAGTTGCACATTATCAGAAATCAGATAAACAAGCACATTATCTAGATCAGGAAAGGAAGAAACCAATCAAGAAACCAATTAACCAGCCCTGTTATCCCGACGAGTACCACAAATTTCATACTTAGGCACATTGATAAAATTGTGCCTATAAGCAGTCTTATGAAAATCAGCATTTTGTGCCTATGTATGAGGACTTATTTTCTTTATTCATTTGTATTCATGTTCAAATAGAAAACCCATTCCAATATAATCTACTAGAATCAGTGACAATTTTGGTACATAGTGCAAACAAAATTACTCAACCAAGTAATCTGACTTCATAATTTATTGATCAACAACTAGGTATATCATATATACATTGTTGGAAAACAAAAGTCGCCAGACAAATCATCCGTTTATAGAAACCATAAATCTAAATTAATTGAAAACTAAATCAATACTTTCTTTAGATATGTACAGACTTACACATAGAGATTCAATTACCTTATCATCTAGACCCATCCTCAAGAAAACACTGAAAAATGTTTAGCAGGTGGAGAAGAACCAACATCTAACAAAGAGATACTAGAATTTTGTCAAAACACAAGTATAGAGTAAAAGAAAATAAAATATGCTACATAGTTCATGATAATGATGCATGCAACTTTCCACAGAGTGTTTTCTCCCTCCACAAAGAGTCTAGACTACAAAATTCATGTAAAACCCATTTTCACGAATGTAAGTATATCATGTTTCTGAATTCTCACTTAGTAAAAGCTAGTGTACCCCCTTAGTTAGAAACTCCTATATAGATATATCAATTATGCAGAAACAATTAGTGGAAAGGGGATCCTAAAAGACAACAAATAAAAAAACAGATATTGGAAAGTGGAATATGATATTTATCATAGTTTAGTAGTTTACATACAAACTAACTGTTTCATGGGCACCAAAATCAAACCATGCCAGCAGCTTCATGCCATTTGTCCCTGATATGCCTCTAGCTAATCTAATAATTTGCTAACTAAACTCCGGTTGGATAGGACCTAATGTATTAGTCTTTTACTATAGTACTAGACTATAAAAAGGTCATCCCACTCACATTCTATTAACAATTACTCTTCTAATTCTAAGATTTCACATAGTCAAACAACTATAAATATTAATTAGACTCATGTATGTCTCTGCCTTATAGCTATAAATATTTTCTAATTAGGTTCATTTATGTCTATGCCTTACATGGTTACACATAATTAGGATATAGCAAAGGCAGGTGCAAGGAGGAGAAACGAACTGTCTTTTTATTCATATTTAGTTTTGGTGCAAGCATGATAAGAGAAAAGATAAAAATTCCAATTTTACATATAAGCTCACTACCTCTAAGATTTGGGTAATATAAAGGGTTGCACATCCCTCTTTTTTCCCTAGTCAAATGATACCCAAAGATTATTGGTAAAAATCACAAACGAATCCGACCTTTTTCTTCCCTTTATGAGAAGCAAGATATGACTGGTTGATGTACTCTTGCTCCTGAGCTTACTACAAGAGCTACAACAACACAGATTGCACTTGAAATTTCAGCACAAATTCATCCCAAATTGACCAAAATTTCAACTAAACCCGAACACAATAGATAGAGTAAGAAAAGCATTAAAAAAATACCTTTTGTATCCTTGATGGTCCAATTGAGGTAGCAACAGTGGGGCACGCGCTGAATAATAGAGGCAGCAACAAACCGGGATGAGCAATAGAGGGATCAACAGACCAGTCGATCGGAAGTTCGAGAAAGACCGGGATGAAGCTGCGAATGGCGATCGGTAGGAAGAGGAAGCCAACGGCGAGACCGGGTCGAGGTTGCAAATGCCGAGCAGCGGGAGGAGGAAGACATCGGCGACCAGCAATTGGCAAAGGGGTTGATTGACGAGAGAGAAGGGTCGGCGGCGAACTGGTCGAGGGATGGGTTTTCTTGTCTATCTTCAAATTAGAAATAGGACCAAATAACCCGGATTTGGGGATTTTGTTTATATACCGGACACTACACTATCCGGTATATAAAGGTCATCTATCTAAATCTATTTTCTTTGGTTTCACTTTCACACTTTCACCCCTTTATATACCATAAATATTAAATAGTTCAAATGTGGCTTTATGCCGTTGGAGTTTCTCTGCGAAAAACTGAAACAGACGGTAGCCCTCTCCGAAATTCTTCCCTCCATCTCAAGTCTCAACGACTTTCAACTTCAAAACACAATCCTCCCTGGATCAGCACAGCAACAATCGAACTGCGTATCCCGCAACTGAAAACCACAATCGTCTGTTGTGTTGGGCCAGGCGTCTCCTACAGGCTGCACCACATACCGCGACTCAATCTCCGAATTGGTAACTCGTTCGGTTTGTAATCAGTCAGTTATGTTTGATTTTATGTTCATTAGAGGTTGATTTTACTTATTAGGCGTCTCGGGTGGGCAATGGGTGCTTGTGGGTAGGCCTAGGGTTTGTGTGTTGTGTTCTTAAACGAGTCTCATTCATGGTGTGTGCAAATCAGTTTGCAATGGAGCCGGACTATCTCCAATTGACAACCCTTACCGCGGAGCACATGGCCAGATGGTCAAAATTATCAGAAATGGATATTTTGCCAACTAAATTTTACGATGTTCCGACACTGAAACGACTAGGAAGGTTCGAAATTACGAAGAGCATGCTTGATCATGCAGGGCTGGCAGAATTTGTGAACAAGAGTGCGCCAACGTACAAAAGATATGTTCTCGAATTCCTCTCCACGGTATCGGTGCGTCATGACAACTGGATTTCATTTCACCTTAATGATGTGGAGCGATGCCTGTCCTACGACGAGTTGCGGGACATCCTCGGGGTTTCTCGTCAACCTACTTTGGGCTGGAAAAATACGGGCAACAAGATTAAAGAGGTTTGGGAGGCCATTACTGGTAGAAAGTTTGGCGGTCACAAGGGCGAGACTAACTCTTCCCTTGGGCATCCGTGCTTGATGTTGGCACACAAAGTGATTAAGATGGCTTTTGGGGGTCAGGTAGAGACTTGCAAGTTCATGGTCTCAGATTTGACATGGTTCCGATGCTTTTTCGAAGAATGCAGGGATGTGCCTGGGCTTCTATATTTGTTGCATCTTGCATTCGAGATGCAACAAGCGGAAGCTCGAAGGGGAAGTTAGCCTTGGGGGGTATGATCACATTGATCGCTAGAAAGTGGGAACCAGAACCCCCAGAAGGGTTCGAGCCGGTGCATGGGTATCATCAGTACAATGAGAAGAGTCTGCAAACGGCCAAACTGTTGAGCAACCAACTGGAGCAGAAGTTTGGGACAAGAGCCGTTGAGCATTGGAAATGGAAACCTTCGAACGGTTGCGAACGACCAATATATTTGCCATGTTCTCTGCCGTTTGGGACAAGAGCTGTGGACTTCCGTATGATCCAAAACCAAGAGAATCGTAACTCGGGTCGAGATGAACGGAGTCCACCAATGGACATGGACGACCCCCTGCCCAAGAAATTAAGGTCGACGAGATGGGAGTGTCAACCGAAGAGGGTATGAAGTGGGATACCAGGGCTTGTCTGATTAGTTCACCCATCGACCAAGAAGGGAGGGATATGAAAAAACGGGTATGCTATTCTATTTCATATAGTGATTTCATTATAATTATGATGACATAACCGTACCTAATCTATTCCATGAATTTTTTTTACACTTATGTAGGAAAATTCTGACTTTAAGCAGTTCCGTGGCCCTGGGGTTCGTCTGGAAAAGTTATGGGGGGGGAATTTTGGGTGACTCTTATGCTACTGGGGAGAACTGTGTGGTTCGGGGAATTGATTGCCCACCTGATACAAATCTGGAACATGAATCAAATGTTTTGGAGAGTCAATTAGGTACTCCTGATCCAGACACCCCAATGACAAAGTGCGACCATTCAGCGGAGAAGCTTGGTCGCCTTGATCTTGGGTTCTTTAGGGGTTCGCACACAAGTCCTGGGGAAGGACAAACCTCGTCTACACCGACATCTCCTACCCTCGCACCTATGCCATCTCCGCCTAATCGCCCGTCCCCCATCTCTTATGGTGGATCACGTTCATCACCATTAGGGTCCAGTTCCGATAGGAGCAAGCGAGCCAAGTTATCACAGGCATCAATGTTTAGAGATGTTTCGGAGCTTCAAGAGGAGGGAAAGCGGACAAATACACTAACTGGAAATCTTTGCGCAGCTGGAAACTTTGTGACACAACCCCTTACTCCTGCTACACATCCACCTCCTATTGTTGATCGAGTCCCATCAATACAAGATGCTTTTAGTATTCTCTACATGATGAGTGAAGAGGGGCTACTTGAGCGCCGTTCAGATGAATTTTACTTTGCTGCTCATGAGATTTTGGATGAGAGCAACCGTCAAGAATTCATGTTCCTTTGTTCAAACAGGCATAGGCTGGCTTGGCTTAAAGATCAGATGAAGAAAAACAAGTAGACGAGCTGTACATCTCTTTTATTTTTTGTTTATCCATGAAACAGCTTCAAAAAATTGTAGGCATTTCTTTTGTTTTTGTCAGGCCTGTCAATAGGCAGCTCCTTGGTGCTTTTTAATTATGTTTGCTTTCCATTTGCAAACATATCCACATATTGCAGGTGGGTTTCTAGCATTCTTGATGCCATGAAAGAGAATGATCTATCTCAAGTCCAAATGGTAGTTGTTTTCAGTTGCTTGTTGCATCAAAGACTTGGACAATTTCTCCACCCCGGTGTGCTCACCTGGAGTAGCTCATGAGTTCTGATAGGCCCTGCAATGGCCTTACAGACGGAGATGGTTTTCCAGAGTGTAGTTGATGTTGACTGAAAACTTTTGTGGTGAACAGATTGTGTTTGATAAAATGACTCAAAATGGAACGTCAATATGCTATTCTATGTGAAGTATTTCTTCACTGCGAATGAAATTTTTTTAAGCTGTATAGTTCATCCTCATTTACTGACATTAGCAATCCATCGAATTGATTTAATTTGCCTTGTTATTGTAATATCATATTCTCAATCAGATGAAAAAAATGGCTTACGGCCTTCTCTCAAGTAAAAATACAATCAGAGATCCTAATAATTCCTACATGAAGGGATTTTTGTCTGAACGTCGTTCATCTCAACCAAGATTTTGAAAGAAAAAGCATAGGTTATATCTTGAACTACAAAGTTTGCATTCGGTACACGATTAATCAAGTCGGGCAACCAAAACAATTAGTCAGATACCAACCGAAACATTCAGGTCTAATATTCTCATTCAAACCTGAATACAGAAACTCCTATTGATCAGACATCAGAGCAAGCTGCTTGATATCAAATAATCAATAATCAATGATCAACGGGAATGATCTCATCAGAGCTGCCTTTGTTCTCTGGAATCTCAGCTCAGCTGTGCTGAAGTAACTCTAAGAGGAAGTTGAGTAATCAAGAATCCGAAACCCCTCCAATGCTCTCCAATTTTCTAGTTGCACGAGAGAGTTGAATCATTTGTTGCTTGAGGTTGTATGGTCTTTGTCATGTCTAAGAGCAATATAGCATCTCCTTCTTCAACATTAAAAAAGAAAAGATAAATAAAATCAGATTCTCTGCAAGAGTTGTCAAGATGGGAAATTTTGATCTGACATATACTGATTGTTGCCCCCCAAATATAGATCAAGTCATCAACAAAGCAAGGAGTAGGAATAGTACCTTACAATCATGCTTTCAGTTTCTCACGAACAGGAAGCCGTAACATCAGCATCTGAAAGCAACAGATAAATTATATAGGAAGATCCCGGTTGGTTTCGACAGGTTTCACCTGCAGACAGCTCGGCTCCAGTTTCAGCCGGAAAACCTTGGCAAATTCCCGTAGAAGAGATTCATGTGTGATGCTGATGAGCCTGAAATCATCGGCTTGTAAAAGATTTTCAGCTACAGGCTTGCCTTTTGCTTGAGTCTGTCCTAGAACTCCCTTGATACTTCCAACACTACGACCCCAAATCACACAGGAAGCCAGATACGGCTTCCTCCAATATACCAGGCTAATAACGAACACAGTGAAATTCTCAATACAAAGTCGGAGAGAGCAATAAAATATGTTCTATGACGCTAAAAGAAAACGTGCTTTTCACAGAACTGGAATTGTTTTACCCCAAGCAGAAAAATAGAACAAAAATTCGTTGACTAAAATATAATACCGGAAAAACACTAGCTGACAAGCCTAAGAAAATACCAGAAATATACATAAACTATCATCCCTTCCTGCAACTCAACCAGCAGATGGAATTGATGTATTTCTTATCACAGCAACTTCGCCTCCTTGAGAGCAACCTCAAAACCATCTTCACTATTCCACGAAGGAATCTGAAACAGCACAAGAGAATGGGGATATTCGCATTACTCAAAACAGTAAAAGCACTATGTCCATTTTAAAAGAGTTACGATGAATTCCTCGCTAAATTTCACTTCAGGCTACAACTTGGGTGAAATTTGATAATTACCTCACTAATTTGCACCCCAAAGTGCTGTTCTATTTTTTGCATCAAACGAGTGTCAACATCAGAACACAGCAAATTAAATACGGCTCCTGCATAATGAAGAAAGCAACTTGATTATCTCACAAGAGAATCTACTAATGGTTCACATATTTATCATCTGCGCCTTTTATGGGCATTAAAATGTGACTATGTGAGAGGTTATTATTATGCACTCCACCAGAAGTATTACTTTACAAAGTAAACTGCACTACTACACTACAGCAGGGGAAGAAAACAAAGACCACCGCAAAAGTAAGAAAACTGGAAGGAGAGATATTGAGCTTACCCTTCCGACCAAAACGTCCTGCCCGTCCCACCCTATGCAGGTAGACCTCACAATCAGGTTCAGGACCACCTGATCGATAACCTTGGGGATCATGTTTCATTGGCAGATCATAATTAACCACCAAATTCACCTGCATAATGAAGAAAGCGACTTCATTTTCAAGGCAAAATCTAAGGCATTTAGTACAAAGGTGGTTGGGAAAAAAATCACAGAAATGAAAACCTGTGACTGATCAAATCCTCGAGCAAGAACATCCGTAGAAATGAGAACTTGTGTGAGTCCATCCGTGAACTCTTTCACTATCTTATCTCTGTCTTCTTGGGAAAGTGCACCTTGAATAGTGGTTACTTCGTATCCATAATCTACAAGTGACTTATGAAGCATGCTTGCACTCTTTCTTGTGCGTACAAAGATGATGGTCTGGCCAACCTTTTTGCCCAAATCGAAGATCTTGTCTTTAATGACAAGAATCTTGGTCAATTCATCCGGGCAGTGTACTTTGAATTGCTTTACGGACTCTAAGGATAAATCTTCTTTCTTAACAAAAAGCTGGTTATAGTCATGAATTGTTCTTGTAACAAAGTCCTTAACAGTGTCGTTAAATGTGGCAGAGAATAGTAGAACCTGAAATAAGGGGGGGAAAGGCGGAGAAAGCATTAGGGGACACATATCCTAATTAATCACATAAACATAATAGTGAATGCTCAAAATAGATACAAACATAATAGACCATTTCATCAATAATGTTGAAACAACATATCACCAAATTGACCAAGATGTTCCACATTGAAACTCTGATATACAATACAACAATCTAATCACAATTACTGTCAAGTTTGGTTATCAACTCTCAATGCAGATGAAAAGGGTAAAGTTGGCTTCCAATAATTTGTTGAGCACTATTACAAAAGCTCGGTTTAAAAAAGGGCAAGTATGCATAGATCGTTCACTTTAGAAAATAATATTCAGGGGGCAGCAGAATGCAAAGAACCTGGCAATTTGCCCCACTCCGCTTGATGTCATTCATAATCTTCAAAGAGTCATCCCTAAAACCATCCTGCATTGATCACAACATGAAGTGTAATCAGAAAACATGGAACATCAACCAAATACAAAGGGTCTGTTTCACATACTTAACATCGATCAATCAAACTATAAAGCATGGGCACTAGTATAATCAGAAAACATGCCTATCTGCTAAGGTGATGCTAAAGCTAGAACCATCTACTCCTGCTCCAATTAACGAGTGAGGCGTAAACTACGAGTGAAGTGTAAAAGTTATGTACCTCAGCTAGCATGTGATCAGCTTCATCAAAAACAAGGATCTTCATGTGAACCAGAGACAGTTTCCCGTATGATATCAACCTCTTAATCGTCCCGGGCGTCCCAATTACTACCTGAGAAGTAATTGGTCCTCGCCTCTGAACTGGAATGCGTGCTTCGCTACCAGATTCCGGTACAGCACGTTCTGCAGTGATGCCAGTATACTTCATTACTTCCCCATTTTCAACAAAACTTCCAAATTCTGTCAAGCAATTATACATCATTACACATCAATTCCTTCAGACTGTACCACCAAGGCACGAAACCAATACAATTTAGTGCATCAAGCATACCTGATTAACCAACTCCCTGGTAGGGCACATACACAGCGCCTGAGGTGCTTTGAGATTGGGATCCACACGGCTCAACATGCCGAGAACGAAGCAAGTCGTCTTGCCAGATCCATTGTGTGCTTGCGCAATTAAGTTCTTATGCGGAGGTGTCAGAATCATAGGCAATGTTACAGCTTGAATCTTACTCGGTCCTTCGAATCGCATCTCCACGTATAAGCCCTTCAACAACTCCGCCGGCAAGTTCAAATCCTCGAATCTCTTCGCCGATTTGTACGGCGTTTCGCCCGAAGTAACCTAAATTCCCCAAAGATCATTACAATCCAAGTTCTAGCAAATTCCAAAGACCAAAAACCTCAACTATAAGAAGTTGCTGATCGAAAAGATAGAGTTTAATTGTTTATTACCGCTCGAATGTTTGAATCCTCAGGCTCATCAAGAACATTGGGATCTTCGAGTGTGAGAGCACCGACATCGAGCTCGGATGTTTCATTTTCTTTGGCGGTTGATGAAGGAACTCCAGATTCAGCATTTCCGTCATCGTCGTCAACTTCTTCCCCCCATGCCCGCTTGATTTGGGTGTCAGTGGAGGAGTTGGATGAATCAGCCATGGTTGAGAACGACGAGCAAGAAAAAACGTCTGCGGCGAGATCGCTCGTTTCTAGTTTTCTCTGTCAAATAATTAATATTTAAAAAAAATATTAGCTTCAGATTTACGCATTTCATTTGGGAAAAAACACGATTTTTATATTTTTTTATTTTCCATTACTTGAGAATTGAGATAAAAATTAGTAGATAGATTACTTGAGATAAAAATTAGCTTCAGATTTACGCATTTCATTGGACTAAATATTACTGTAGCAGATTACTTGAGATAAAACACGGTTTTTATCTTCTTTTTATTTTCCCAAATCCTCTTTTTTTCCCTCTTTTTATTTTGGGAAATTTTGGTGAAATATCTATTTAGGATATCTAATTAGGTGAATGTCCATTTATTTTTACAAATTAAGTAAGTATTCATAATATTTGTATAAACCCCAAACTACCCTTGTCCTCCTTTATTCTTCTTTCCATCTGCCTCACACCTCCCAACCTGCGCAACCGCTTCCCGCACAAATTCGTAGTCCCCGGTGAAGACCCAACGCCGGTCGTTACGAAGGAGATTCAGAAGATCTTGGTCCCCCGACCACCTCCTTCAACAACCACCACTGCAATAACCACATCCACCATTCAATCAACCAGCCGGAGATATCCAAATCGACATGGGAAGGTGGAGCACAGGGTCGTGTTATCTGATAAGGCTTCAAGCGGCAAAAGCTTAAGGTCCGTTTTCCACGCACCTGGAGGAGGCGATGAGACAGGAGCGGTGACAGCGTCAGCCTATGGTGAGCCGGAGGTGTCGCACTTGGGATGGGGTTGGTGGTACTCTGAGAGAGATGGAAGCGGCGATGAGTACTTGATTGTCGGATGAGAGTGTCTGTTTCTTCTTCATTTCCTTTCAATTTCAATTTCTGTTTATTAATTTCAGTTTCTATTTGATTTAATTGGTTTCTACTTAAAATCTATTTGCTATGAGATTGAGATGGAAACCTGGTTCTCATATATATGCAAAGATGGATCTTTGACCAAACAGATTGAAATTGATGACGGTGGAGTTTGAGTTTATTTGTTTATGTGCTTGTTTTTTTTTAACTAAATGGACCAATTTTGAGGACAAAAGGTTAGTGATAGTGTACATTAAATTTTCGTATGCTTAGTTTTAGCCCCTCTAGGGTGTATGCTCACCTAATTCTAGGGTTTCGGTTTGGTGACAAAAATGATTTAATGTTTTGTTCGTAGTTGGTGATAATACGTTTAAGAAAATAATATGGTGACAATGTTCCGGAGTTGGTGACAATTTTATGTAGTTAGGGAAATAGGTGGTGTCAATTTTTAATAGTTGGTGACATTCAAAATTGGTGACAATGTAAGTGTGTGGTTTATAAACTAGTTTAAAATCAAATTTAATACTTAATTAATTGATGAAAGTGTAAGTGCGTGGTTTATAAACTAGGTCCAGTCTAATGGTATACCTAAGGCTCTCCGATTTGTTTATTGGTGACACTATCTTGGTGATATTTAGTATGGTGATGATAATTTTTTTGTGATTACATGGTCTTGGTGACAAATATTTGTTGAAACAATATTTTGATGACAATAGGTTGATGATATTATTTTATTGTTGGTGACAACATATTACTAAAGTAGGTTGCTGACAATAAGGGGTGGTGATAATGTTATCTGTTTAGGGATAATAAATTGGTGGCAATGTTTTTTAGTTGGTGACAATTAGTTTGTGACAATGTTTGGTGATAGTGTTCACTTGTTGGTGAAAATAATTTGATGACATGGTTTCGCAATTGTTGACAATAGCTAGGTTGATGACAATATTTTGTAGTTGGTGATAGTATGAAGTTAGTAAAAATTGGTAGTGACAATATTTTATAGTAGGTGACAAAAAGTTGACTACAATGTTCTATAATTGATGACAATAAGTTGGTGAAAGTGTTCACTAGTACCAGATTTTTTTTTGTTAAATGTCACTTGAAAAAATAAAATGTCACAAAAAAGTCAGTTGTCACCAAAATAATTATCACAAATAACTGTTACCGGAAAAATATACACAATTGTCACCAAAAAAACTGTCACCGAAATAAGGGGGGAATGAGGGGTATTTTTGGGAAAAATGGGCATTTACATGTAAAAAAAATGGACATTTTCTTAATTTTCATATCTAAAATGGATATTTACCAAATTTAACATTTTATTTTCCGATTGTTTCCAATTCTGATTTTAATGACCTTATATTTTATTCTTTTTATTCACACTTTAAGCTTTTGTTTTAACCAAAAGACGTTAAGATTATGAAAATACAGAAACATGAAAAATGCCTATTTCTATGAAATCTTTTGAAAATGACCCAAAATTGAAACAAACTCAAGGCATATAATTTTAATAATATACCAAAAAAGATGACAAGAATGCAATTTTTCATTATTGTAAGTTGTATGGATTTTATCTCATAACTTTTACATTTTTATCAAAATGTAAGCTTTATCTCATAAACTTAAATTTTTTTATTCAAAAATAAATAACATATGCACAAGAAAAAAAATTATTCATCTATTGTTGTGTAATAGATGTAATGTGAAAAATATATAATAAATGTGAAAGAAAGTGAGGTAAAACTATACATTTTTTTTTTATAAAACTAGCAACTAAAGTTAGACATTAACTCATTATCCATTCTCTCCGTATATATTTATAAAAAAACTTTACTAAATTGATAATGATTTATAGTTGTTTCAAAAAATTAAATATAAAATCAGGTAAAATGAATAAGACAAATAACCAATTATAAAAATAAATTCTTTTATTAAGGGTTTATTGTGATTCTATATAGTTAAAAAAAAAGACTCGGAATAAGAAAAATCTACTTGATTTGGTGAAATAAAATAACCACTTTATTTAGCGTGTGTTTGGTACTAGATTGTGGGGGGATTGTGGGGATTCTTGCAAAATACAATTCAAATTGAGGGGGCGGAAGGGTGTTCGGCAGGGAGATTGTATACAATATGGGATGGAGATTGAGGAGCTTCCATGGGATTGTTTCACAATCCACTCCCCCCAAGATTGTGGAGATTGTGGATGGATTTATGTATGTGAGATCCTCATTTGCCCTTCCCCCATTCCAGATCTGAGACGGCCGCACGAGGAGAGAGAAGAGAGAAGCCGGAGAAAAAATCGCGACTTCGCCACCACCGCCACCAAGGTATGCTACAATCCTTCCCTCTCATCTCTGTTATTGGGTTTCGGAGTAGGTGGGGTGGGGTTTCAGGGCCGGCGGCGGAGATCTCCTCCAGGGGAGGCGGTTTTCCAACCCTCCGAGGTGGGATTTGGGGATGGGAAAGGGAGGACCGCCTTATTCTCCTACCGGCGGGCTCCTATTGTGGGTTGTCGAAGCCCTAGAAGGGCCGGCCATGGCCTCCTTCAATTTTGAAGCCCTTGACGGGTTTGGCCTCGCCCTCTCCGTTCTCGCCTTGCTCTCCCCCCCCCCCTCTCCTACAGATTCCAGTACAGATTTTGTCATATGATAAACCTTCTGTTGCTGCTAAACGAGCTAATCAACTATCATCATTTTCATTCTCATATGATAAACCTTAATTGCTACTATACTTTGTGTGAATTACATTTTCATTGTCATCTGATAAACCTTCATTATGTTGCTGCTAAACGAGCTAAACAACTATAATCACTCCCAGGAGTTTCATACATGTATGTAGAGTTGTATAGATGTTGATTACTGCAGAGATGAATAACCTCCAATTTCAGATAGGCACATTGTGCGTAAAAGTTAAAGGAAAGTTAATAGATTTGTTTTTTTCTTTCTTTCTGGTGAGCTCCTGTGAAAGTTAGCAAAATAATGTAATGACAAACTATGATAAGCTCATGTATGTTTGTACTGGACAGCTTAATGGAACAAACTCTCCATTTGTCCTTTTAACCAATGTCTATAATGTTGTAAGCCTTTAATCATTTGAATTAAATTACAACATCATCCAGCAACTAATATTCTCTGATTATGCAAGCAACAAAATGTTACAGCAAATTCGAACAATTTCATTTTCAGCTTGGTGCACACAAAAACTGAAGAGTTGCAATTCTTGTGTAGGTTTGTGTTTCCCATGCTTTTAACTATAACCTTGTGCTTTTTTTTACCAAACTGTTGCAAGTATTGTTATGTTTACCAAACATTTCATTCACAGTGTATATGATTATGTTTACCAAACAGTTCGCTTCGAAGGTTTAATTTTCAGCTTGGCATTGTATATGATTATGTCTCATAGGTAGCATTGCTAACATTTCATTCCAAGTGTATATGATTGTATATGAATATGTCTCATATGTGGCTAGAATGTATCAGTTTGAGTCTCATCTTCCATTGGTTTTAACTTCCCTCAATATCACCCTCTCTTTTATGGAACTTCAATGCTCTTCAAGCTGCACATTGTCACTGAGTATCTTTCATATATCAACTACTAATGACTGCCAATTGGCGCCCCCGCAGATACATCATGTCTTCCTCTAGCAGCTGGGCAAGCGGATGTCCTGAGAAATACCCATGGATTGGGGGGGAGGAAAGGATTCCCCCGTGGTACGAGCAAGTTTGTACAACCATTCATTTTCCCTGTCAACCTGTTTCCTTTTGTTAAAAGGATGCTTATGTTTGGTGAGTGGAATGTGCAGAAGAGGGACTTGTGGGTTGAGCGCAGCTCGAGTAATGTTCCGTCTGGCGACGAGAACATGCCCCCACTTCAGGAGATTCCTCAGGCTATCCCACCAGCTCCCGAGGACCCCAGGATTCAGCAGCTTGAGGACATCGCGATGGACCTCACTACCAGGGTCTTCGTAGCTGAGGCAACGGTTCAGAGGACTGCTGACGAGCTGGAGAAGGCTAATCAACTAAACGACCAGCTGATAGAACAACTCGTGACCCTCTCCAACCAATCGGTGCAAGTCTGGGGGGAGCTGCTTGGCGCAAGGTCCCAGTTGGAAACCCAGAAATGGATGTTCATCGCCATGACAGCTGTCGCATTAGCGGCCCTAGCAAGGAACTGAAGCTGCCCGTCATGTGAAGAAATTTTTTGTGTAAATTCTCTTGTAGTATGAAATGGGATTCGAATCCCTCCCTGTAAGGTTTGATCGTCCGAAGACATCGTGTATCGGAACGTTAACCCCCCTTCCCTAGTCCTTTTTTATAGCTGTGTAGGGGGCACTGATATGTTGCAATGTACGCAATCAAAGATGGGTTTCAGGAGGTTCGCACTTGTAGGTGCGCGTGTAACAAACACTGTCCGTTTTTGCTTATGTAGGAGGTAAATGGTGTAGGCTAATGTTTAATTAGATTGGAAAACTTTGTCAATTTTTGGTGTAGGTAATGGGTGTCGGCCAGTATTGGCAAAACAATACTTTGTCATTTCGCAGAGGCTTTAGTATGAATTCAGGAACAACTTCTTGTCATATATCACAATGTAAGCATACACTTTCATACACATTTCATACATATGATCACAACTAATCCACGAACCATACCTGTGAAACCCTTGGGCAATCCTTCCAAAAGATTGACAAATACATTAGGAGTTTACACCGCACATGTTATCATAGTACCAATATCGTACTAGGTTCGGAATGTTGATCACACATATGATCACAACTAATCCACGTACTAGGTTCATACACATTTCATACATATGATCACAACTAATCACGGACTGCGTTCGGAACGTTGCACACGCACATGTCCCATAATACAAAAGCGAGACATTACCTTTGGAACGTTGATCACGTCGCGTCTGTCCCTAACCCCACTACCGATAACGTCTCCTGTCGGCCCAAATTTGTCGTGCTATCACGTCCCGTAGTTCCTGCATTCCCTCGGGCTCCAGGTCCTCCGCATCGCTGTCAGAAAGGACGAGCTCCTCATCGCTCTCGTCGTCGGATGCGACGGCTGCTTCCGCGACACCTTCAACACCGGGCTCGACATACCTGTCATCCACTAAGCCGGTGACGGATTCCCCTGCTGCCCCCGATCGCCGGATGAAATTATGCAATGCCACACACGCGATGATGATGTCAACCTGTTTCCCTACGGGATACTTGTGCATTGGCTTGGTCATCTTCCACTGACTCTTGAAGACACCGAACGTCCGTTCGACAGCCCCGCGCAAGGAGGAGTGTCTCTGGTTGAAAGCTTCTTTCTCGTTGTCCGCCGGTTCCTGCACGAACGCCGCTCGATGGTACTTTGTCTTCGAGTACGGAATCATGTAACCCGGTCGCTCAGGGTATCCCTTGTCACACAAGTAATAACGTCCTGCGGGCGGGTGGGGGAAATGCATCCCAGGTGTGCTAAGGGCGTGCTCCAGCACACGAGAATCGTGTGCGCTGCCCTCCCACCCGGCGGATACGAATGTGAAATTCAGGTCGAAGTCGCAAACCGCTAGGACGTTGAACGTGGTGATGCCCTTGCGTCCCCTGTAAGGTAGCTGCTCGTCACGCGGAATAACAGCTTCGATGTGTGTGCCGTCGAGGGCCCCGATGCATCCCTGCGGGTAGCAACTGCATGTTCATTTATACTAAAAATGAGCAAAGAGACATGAATAACAAGGAGGTAGTTATGACCTTGAAGTATCTGATGTATTTGCCATCTTCGCTTATTTGCTTCGGGACCTCAAAGAATGTTGGGTCCACCGGTCTGATGACGTCGCGAGCGAGGCCATTCCAACCCCGGCTATGCCCGACAAGTGCCTCAAGGACGTCGGTGATGGCTTCGCTAAGTGACGATGTCGATCTTTGAAAGCGCTCGCACGAGTCACGAAGCGAAGCACCCCAAGCCATGGTGTTGACAAAGATCCCCACCTTCTCCATGACGGTCATGTGCTTCGATCCTTGCAATCCATATCTATCGTGAAGAGTGGAACACAGGGAGGTGAAGACGTGCTTCGGCATTCTAAACACTTGGACACATCGGAGGTCGGTCTCATGGGCGAGAATGTCCTCAATCCACTTCTGTCCGGTGTACGCAGAGGTGTAGCACGGCACCTTGTGTATGTGCTTGTAGTAGTGACATGCTAGGCGCACTGCCTTTAATACGAGATGCCAGTAAGCTAGGAGAACGCGCTTCTGCCTCCGCTTCTTCCGCCGTCGAACTGCCAAGGCATCCATTCCACCTACAAGTTTCAGAGAATGTAGGTACGATGCTTATCACATTTATAAGCATGCAATTATGGTAGAAATAATGAAACAGTGATGAAGTTAGGCTTTGACAAACAATGACAGCTCGATGGATAACGCATAGAAATGAGGTATGACAAATGCATTCAACCATAAGATTACACATAACTACCCATTATCAACTCCTACAACAGCAGGCGAAAATGACGGGTGAAACCGCAAATCTCGAAAGTTGTCTACAACCTCACTATCCGGAAAATCAAGTTTTCAAACATAAGTGTCAAACACACCACATAAAGCAACTTCAAACACAATGAAAGGGAACTCCTGTTGTGCAACATTAACCCCAACCCGACCTACGGCTCACCGCCGCTCTGGCGGAAACGCGACTTCAGCCGCGCTAGCCTCACGGTGTTGCTCCGACTAAGCGCAAGGAACATCCTTTGTTTGTCGACGGCGGTGAGGAAGTCAATTGCGAACAACAACAAAGGGCTCTCATCTTCTATCATCCCATCTGCCACAAGCTGGTCTAGAATCTTCACCACCTGCACCTCCCGGTTTGCTTCAGTTCGGGACAAATCGTCTTCAGAACGCACGAATTCGAGAATAGCCTCACCTGTTTCCTCAACATAATCCATTCGCCTATCGAACGCCACTGACCCAGATGACTTTCGCGCACTTCGCTTCCTACCCGACGGTGTCGCAGATGAGCTAGTCGGACGCTTCCCAGACCTAGTGGGGAAGGTGCTACATCCATTTGTAGCTGTGGGGGGTACCTCCACTGGACGGACAGGAGATGACTGATCTACATCTTCGCTTCCTACCCCACGGACTAGTTCCGGAAAGCTGCGGAGGTCGAACTGATCTACATCTTCTACATCATCTCCCAGGTTAACATCTGCAGTTGTCGGCTGGGGGCGGTGATCGTCACCTCCGTCGTCAGGCGTACAGGACATCGGCACAGGGCTGTCGACGGGGTCCATACTCGGAGACACGCAGTGCTTGCCGGTGGCCACGGTGCCTCCGTAAATCTGATCCCATGCATCTACAATGTCCGGAGGAACGCACTTGTTCTTCAGTTTGCCATAATCTGCCTTCTCCTGCAACATCAGTCCAACCGAAGAAGCGTTTGAGTTTGCAAAAAGCTTCTTTAACTCATCACATGTAGCTCAAGATGACACAAATCACCCACAACTATGCATATAACATCAACAATCACCCACAAATCACACACAAAGTTTCCTATAACTACAACAATCACCCACAAAGATTCATATAACTTCAAAAATCAGCGACAAAGCCTCATATAACTTCACCTATCACCCACAAATTACCCACGAAGATTTGTATTGTAATAAAAGCGAACCACTATAGATTGAATCCACATTTGTTTTTTAACACTTAAGAGCACGCCAATCACCCACCAATCACATTTTCAATCAAACCCGGATCACACAATGCATATCATAGAATTCCAAAATCCTAAAACCCTTACATTTCCAAATGAAGTACTCTCAAACTGAACAGAAATTACTCCATAAATCTGACCACAGAGACCAAAATGATACAATTCATAATCGTACTAATAAGACAACAACTTAAACGTCTTGCAGACGATGGCGTACCTGACATTTCCGCTCCCACCACTCATCGCTGGCCTTTATGCACCCTTTTTCGTAGTCCCACCCCAATCCTGTCTCGCCGTGCATCAACTCTTTCCAAGCCTTCCACCTCTCCTTCATTGTCGCGTGCTTGTTCTTAAGGGTGTTGTTTCCACACTTCAACCCTGTCTCCTCCTCGAACTGTGTCGTTAAAACCACCCAACTGAACCCCTGATCGCGGCCATATTTACGCTGATACCCAATCAGCAGTTCCAAATACTGTTTCATTAGCGTCGGAGTCCACTGAAAAGGTGTTTCTTTCGATGCCTTGGGTTTCTTTCCCTTGTAAGGAACCGGGGGCTTGCTACCGGATGACATGTTACCAATTCGTCCTCAACTAATCTCCCCCAAGGACAACAACACATGAAAACAGATTCAACCATCAGCAGGAGACAACGACATGAATCTCTGATTGATGGGGGTTCCTCCAAATTCGACCGTTTCTCACCGTCACAAGCGAACTTGATAGGGTTCAATCGGGTCGGGAGCCCACTAATCGAAAATCCTAACCACTAGGGTGCCCTATTAGGTGGCTGTGTCAAAATCCCCAATTCACCATACTATTCTACACTCAAATCCCTAAATTGGCGATTACAACTCTCAAATTCCAATTTGATTTTTCGTGTTTCAAGGAACAATCAAACTAATGAACATGGCCATAGCAACGGTGGTCGAAATTTCCTCAACACCCACACATTTGAGAGAAATACATACCTGGGAAACTCCGAAGACCGCCACGGGTCTCTCGGAAGCGGGAGGTGAAGACGTGAGGATAGGGACTTCAAGGTGCGGGGTTGAGCGAGGGATCTTCGTCGACGCGCCGCCGGCAATACTCCCCGAGCTCTTCACGGAGCGAGCAACGGTGGTTCCTTGTCCTCCGATATCGCCGGGCTCCTGGTCTTTGTGAGGCCGTCGAAAAAATGGCGTCAGTGGGTTCTCACCAAAGAAGAAGGGGTAATGGGTAATGGGTTTTTTTTTCCAGGGGCTTTTCGGTAATTTTGTTACTTTATAATACATCACAATCCCATACCAACCAAACACCTTTTACGAGATTTCCGACCTCCATAATCTCAATCCCCACAATCCCATTAATCTATCAAAAAAATCTCCATCTCCTAACATCTACTGAAATCCTCATAATCCCCATAATCTCCATCTAGTGCCAAACACAGCCTTAGTTTATAGTTAGATGAAATCTTCCATTGAAATATTTCAAGGAAACTATTTTAACATTCACATTTTTTAAAAAAAATAATATAATAAAATACATAGTACTGTTGTAAAGAAAGCGCACCATCCATTCCGATATTTTGTTTAAAAAATAGAAACACTCTCTTCTGAGAGCCTGGAAAAACCCAAAAATTGGGGAGGATGAACAAACCACCGCCTACCATCACTTCTTAGGTGAAAAAACGCATTCGACGGCTTGAGAAGCAATTCGATATCTTCTAAGTTTTTCTACACTTCATCGACGATCATAATTCCGTCTCCGGTAAAGGAAAAACTCTCTTTTGAGGGCAAACTAAACCTCCTTCGGGAGCCTTAAATCTCATATGGGAGCCCCAATCCACCCATTCGGGGGTTGCTACCGCCTTCCTCTAACCCTCTGCCTCCTCTCGGTTCTGGTTTATCGTCGGCGCGGACTTTTCGCTCTCTGTTTGCGGAAGTCCTTTCCCCCACTGTGAACGCATTCTTCCTCTAGTTTCCCAATTTCCATAGGGTTTTTTGAAGATTGATGTCAAATTGTGGGTTGTGAGCTTGTGGATTCATCCCGTCTGCTCCTATCTTCCCCTTCTTCGTTTAAGCGATCTCCATCCGGACCCAATCTCTAGAATCGCGCGGTGCTCCGGCCCGGTGTTATCGCCTCCGTCTGCACTCCCTTCCGTCAATCGTTTGCTCAGTCGTCGGCTTTCCTCGCCGTTTATTGCCTTAGGCAACGCTCGGTGGCGTCGTCCTGGTGGTGCCTAGTTCTGTTGGTTCGCTAGTGGGTTGATGCCGGCCTTGGTTGGCGTTCCTGTGTCCGCCTTCTCCGGTGTTTCTCTCCATGCCGATTCTTTAAATCCATTCTCTTCCTCTCCGGTAGCAGCCTTTCCAGCGGTTGCCCTGCCAAATTGCCCCCCTTCATGCCCTGCAACCCGGGAGTGGGTGGGTGGTGTTTCGCTAGCGCTCTCTTCCCCGTCTCATCCCCGCGCTCCTTGCGTCAGGTTTTCTTTGGGTTTGTCTTGGGCCCTAAGGTGACCCGAATTTGGATTCAGCCCGATTTGGGTTTCCTTGGGCCCAAAGTCTTGCTTTGGTTCCTTATAGGCCCATGAAAAAAGGGGTTAAATATAAATTATAATAATATCAGGTATAATTAAAAATAACTACTAATAAGTAATTCCCTGAAGGGCTTACGTTCTTCCCGCTTGGGTTTTCCTAGTGGGGTTTGTGTAAATCCCGTTTGGGTTTCTGGTGCTTTCGTTTCAGGCTTTGACTCTTCGTTTGGTGTGACTGGATTTCTTCTCCGTTGGGTGGGGTTCTGGCAGTCGGAGTCGGGATAGGCTGGGGTCGTGGTAGTGTGTATCGAGGCGTCTCCTTTCTCCGGAAGAATGTTTCCTTGGAGGTTCGTCTTCACTGCCCACAGGTGACTCCTGATGTGCCGCTGGCCTACGGTGCTGCTTCAGGGTAGCACTTGGCTTCGTCCTTCGTCTACGTCCTCGTCTTGTTTCGGTTTAGTTGTATTTAGTTTCGCTGTTGTAGAGTTCTTGCATGTATTTTGCACCTTCTTTGTATTTTATGTTTGCTTAGACGGTTATCCGTCTGCCGACTTGTCGGCCATCGAGGTCCATGTATGTCTGCCCTCAAATTTTTACCTAATCAAAAAATAAATAAAATAAAGAAAGCGCACCAGAGTGCGGACAATAAAACTAGTACTAATGAAAAATCAGTTTTCCCTCCTTCCTCCTTCTTTTTCCTTCTTGAAGCTTTCCTCGCGGAACTCATTAATATTTTTGCAATCCTACATAGTTTTGAAGGAGGGCTTTGCAGCTGTTCTTGTGAGGGGTGTTTGTCATATATGAGAACGAGCGAGCCTTTGAACGAACCTCGACCCTCGTTAAGCCCTCTCTCTTCGATTTTCATGTCCTCCTAGTTGTAGGGGTTTTATTGCCCTCCATTTTGACATAGCCATTAGCTAGTGAGATAGCGTTAAGCAAGTGAGCCGTGAGTGCGAGAGGGTGAGCTGTGAGGGCGGAAACGCAAGAGAGCGTGAAACAAGGGAACGAGTGAGCAAGCAAGTGGAGAGAGTGCGAGCTCGGGAAGAATATTAGCATCCTTTATCTTTTTCTGTTGGTAAATTTACATAAAATCTCCCTTTAAACATGAGAGTTTTCACTTAACCACCCTTTAAATTTAAAATTATAAAAAAAAGAGGCAAAATTACAGAAAACCACTCGTTAAATATATGAGTTTGCAATTAACCACCCGTTAAAATCGAATTTACAGAAAATCACCCATTAAAAGTACCCCGTCAACAAGTCACCACCCATATCCAACCTGGTGCTAAGTTCTCGTTTAATAAAGGTAAAAAGACCCAAATGTCCATATAAATTAAAGAAAACAAAAGGAAAAATAGACCCAAAAGAAGGAGCGGATGAAGACGATCTATCACTCGCACAATCTCTCCTCTAAATCCATCTGAATCGTGCGATCGAGTGAAGAATTTGGAGACAAGAGGAGACGACTGACGATTTGAGTCACGGAATCAAAGTCCTGCTTGTGTATTGCACATGACAAGGTTGGTATTCAATTTAGGGTTTCACTTCTACAAATTTGGGGGTTTTCTCGATTGTACATAACAATGGTGCAGAAATATGTTTTCTTTTGGTGTTTGTTTTAATAACCTAAAACCTGACTTTATATACCTCAAAATTGTTGATTGATCTATGATAATCCGGTAAAAAAGAATACACCAGTGCCTATTTGAGTTAGCGAATTGAAGTCTTGCTTGTGTACTTACTACTTAGAAAGTTAGTATCTATTTCGGGTTTTGATTTTGGGTTTTGATCTGAGTCCCCGAATTGAAGGCTAGTGGCAAACGAGGCTTTCAATTGTGCACTTTCACTAAAAGATGGAACACTGCAGCAAAAGATAGGAAGTTGGTATGATGTCAATGTGGAGTTACATGTCATTAATTACTACACGTCTATGATTGATGACAATCCTAGTAGAAGATTCATACGATGTGGGAACCATAGGGTGAGTATGACAATAATTTTCACAATATATTTTTCTGTTGATACAATTTTTTGAACTAATTGGTCTAATATGATTTCAGATTGGAGGATGTGGTTATTGGGAATGGTTTGATCCTCCCTTGTGTAATATGGCTAAATAATTTATTTCATTGATAAGATACGAGATGTTGTGATTGATGGACACATTACAAGTTAAAGAGACAATGGTTTCAACTTATTAGAATGAAATTCGAAGGCTTCGAGAGGAGATGAGATAACTTAGAAATGATGTTGATGTTGGGGATGAGACTTCAGTTGACACATGTAATGCAGGAGCTCAATCTGTCCACCAAGATCTTGCAAAGGCTCTTGTGCGAATCATTTGTGCTATTGGAGTTGTTTTTGTCATTGCAAAGCTCTTGTACTAGGTGCTCAACCATGTGTAAAGTGCTTGTGTTAAATGTTAAAAGCACTTAGAGTTTCTTTCTGTTTTTTTTACTCTCATAGTAGCTACAATATACCAGGTTGTTGTTGTCATCCATGGGTGGTTTAATGTTAAAAGCACTTAGAATCATTTGTGCTTTGGACTTATTTTTTGTCTATGTTGTTGATGTCATAATGCACTCAGATTTCCAAATGACTTACATTCCGAAACTGTTTTGTATGTTGCTGTCATAGAAGCACGTACAAAAGGGAAGGGCAAGAGATTGTGGTCTACACAGGCCTTACTCTTGACATCAAAATTTCACACTAAATGAATGAAGTGTCCTGCAGTACAGTTTTCCTCAAAAGGCTTCCATTAGAATGGTCATGCAGTTTAGTTTCCCGTTAATTTGTCCATCTTAATGTTGAGATCAAAATGCAACAGGCCTTATGGGCATTAAATGGTAAAAGGCTTGCATTAGAATGGTCTAATATAAAGAAAAATGTAGAATAAAAATGAAGTGGGAAGATGGCAGAAAGAGAGGAAAGGGGTCATTCATTTAGTGCTTTTGTTGACTCCCTCACTCTCTATATATACACTTTCATGCCTTTGTGTGCCCACTCTCTTCTGTCAACTTATTCCAACCCATGCACCTTTATTCATCCTCCAAATTGAGCATAATATACAGAAAAAGTGATAGCAAATTAACAAAGAAAAGGCACAAGGAATCCGACAATATTATGACCCAGATCAATAAAAAAAACTTTGAGTCATTTAGATGGTGCAAACTACATAGAGTAAGTGCAAAATATACCCATCTGTTTATAGGGATATTACACATCAAGGTTTTCAAAGTACTAACGAAATACTCCCTCCGTTCAAAATTATAAGTCCTTTTAGACTTTTGCACACATATTAAGAAAAGTCTAAATATATTACTTTTATACCCCTCATTAATTATCCACTACCACTATCAACCAATAACATTTCACAAAACAACTCAAAAAGTTACTTTTCTCTTATCCCAATGCCTCGAAAACCTAAAAGGACTTATATTTCTAAACAAAATTCCAAACCTAAAAAGACCTATATTTTTAAACGGAGGGAGTATATACTTAGGGCTTAGAGTAAGTGCAAACTATGATCAAAATACAAATTATAGAAGCTTTGAGTCGCTGCCACTAGTTCTACCAAGCTACATGGCTATCCAAAATACAAACTATAGAAGCTTGGAGTCGCTGCCACTGCCAAGGGTTTATCTCAGGGATGCTACGGATTTGTTCGCGCTTTCAACGATGCCTTCTAGGTGAGTTATAGACGAGATAACTTGTTTCCTAGGTGGAGCAGTTGGAAAATACTTTTGTGCGGAGCTTGTTCCTGTAGATTCGATCCTTTGAGAAGTGCTAGATCGATGATGTATAACAGTATAAGCAAACAAATAGAAAAAAATATTATAAAAAGCAAAAGCCATAAATATGATATAAGAAAGCATCTCTCTGCACATGGAAGTGGATTGTACCATCACGGCATCACCTACCTTCTACATATCATTAGAAGAAATGGGTTTTCATTTATGAACTTTTAAAGAAGCACCGCCATTGTTTGTTTACTGGTAACCTCAATCCAAACTAGTTTATTGATCGAAAAAAAAACCCAAATTGTAGAAGTGAAACCCTAAACAATTTTTTGATTGAAAAATACCCCAAATTATAGAAGTGAAACCCTAAATTAGATACCAACCTTCTCAGTGGAATACACAAACAGGACTTCGATTCGGTGACTCAAATCATCAGCCGCCTTCTCCTTTCTCCTATATTCTTCACTCAATTGCACGATTCCTTGGGTTTTGGCGACTAGAAGAGATTGTACAGAAGGGATCGATCGCATCTGGGCTTTCTTCATCTTCTTCTCCTTTTGTTTTCTTTAATTTCTATGGGCATTTAGGTCTTTTTACCTTTATTAAACGGGAACTTAACACTAGGTTGGATATGGATGGTGACTTTTTTTTAGGCAAAATTACAGAAAACCACCCTTTAAATATGAGTGTTTTCACTTAACCACCCCTTAAATTTAATATTACATAAAACCACCCTTAAAATAGTATTTGTTTACAACTCACCACCCATTCAACTATTTTCGTTACTTTATCATTAAATATATTATATTTTAATATTTTTAAACTCAAATTTGATTGTAAATATATTCAAATTTTGAATTTAAGGGCCCAATTATATTTTAGGGATCATTGCATTTATTTTTAAAAATAATAATCAATAAAGCCTAGAATTATTATCTTAATTTATGTTTGAAAATGTTTATAAATGTTTAAAACATTATGTAAATTACTTTTATTTAAAATATAAATAAATAAGAGTAATTTCCATAATATTTTAAAATTCTATAAACATTTTCAACCATAAATTAAGATAATAATTCTAGGCTATATTTATTTTATTTTTTAAAAATAAATAAAATAATCCCTAAAATATGATCAACCCCTTAAATTCAAAATTTGAATATATTTACAATCAAATTTGAGTTTAAAAATATTAAAATATAATATATTTAATGATAAAGTAACGAAAATAGTTGAATGGGTGGTGAGTTGTAAACAAATACCATTTAAAGGGTAGTTTTATGTAATTTTGAATTTAAAGGGTGGTTAAGTGAAAGCACTCATATTTAAAGGGTGGTTTTTCTGTAATTTTGCCTTTTTTTTAACAGTAGGCAAGAAGTAGATCGACAACGTGATCTTGAAGCCATCAAAAAGACGGCTTGATGAACCCTACGCAGAGGGTCGCCAGTCAAAATTAAAAAGCATTTAAAAATAAAAGTCTTGATTCTTGACATTAAAAATTAAAAAGCATTTAAAAATAAAAGTCTTGATTCTTGACAGCTGGTTGCATGCTTGATAACTATACAGTGCTCAACGAAGCCTCTGGAGGGTCGGACAGGAATGCTTGACTTTGTCGTCGTCGGTGGCAAGAACAAAGAAATTATAGGGATTGACTAGACTGGATTCAACAGACCTTGTTTTTGGAGTTTTGTAAGACAACGGATAGGGTTGAGTTTGTTTTGGGGTCTTTTGGTTGAGTTTGTTTCTGGTTTTTTTTCCCTCTATTTGAGAGGATTGAACTGACTGGTAAAGAAGGGACAAAGAACTCCCGTCAGTGGGAGGAAGGAGGCATAGGTGGAGTCGTGGAGTCTTCGACCGGCGGAGGCGGCATATGGGTGGTGACTTGTTGACGGGATACTTTTAATGGGTGGTTTTCTGTAAATTCGATTTTAACGGGAGGTTAATTGCAAACTCATATATTTAACGGGTGGTTTTTTGTAATTTTGCCTAAAAAAAACAACCCTTTAAATGGTCTTTATTTACGGCTAACCACCCATGTTAAGATTTTCCCTTATATTTAAGTTATAAGATTAAGCAATAACCTAATTTTTTTAAAAAGGAAAATTGAAAGAAAAAAGTTATCTATAACAAATAAAATGGATTAAACTCATATTTTAAGTTGAAAAATATTAAAAAAATTTAATAGATAATTTTCTTTTCATATAAAAAAAGTTTATATATATGGAAATTCACTTGCTTTTTACCTCAATTTTTTTTAAAAATAGTTTATCGATTAATTGTATAACTTAAATATAACAATAGACCTTTTTGATTTTTTTATCAAAGATAATTAAAATTGAACAAAAATATTTAAACTTTATAAATAAATAATAGTATGTTTAAAATATAAATAAATAAGAGTACTTTACATAATATTTTAAAAACTTATAAATATTTTTAAACATAAATCAAGATAATAATTCTAGATCAACTATATTTATTATTATTTTTTTAAAATAAATAAAATGATCCCTAAAATAAAAACAAGCCCTCAAATTCAAAATTTGAATATATTTATAATCAAATTTGAGTTTAAAAATAATAAAATATAGTATAATTAATGATAAATTAGCGAAAATAGATTAATGAGTGGTAAGTTATAAATAAACACCATTTAAAGGGTGGTTAGGTGTAAACTCCCATGTTTAAAGGGTATTTTTCGGTAAATTTCCCTTTTCTTTTTCCTTTATGCTACTGTTTGGTAGTAGAGTTCAATAATGCTTGTATCGTAGGTGTGCTTTTCTAATTTGAATAGGTCAACCTATCGACTACTAGTTAATTAGTCGACAAAGAGGCATACATTGCCTTCTACCGAATCTATAAATAGAGCTCTTCTCAAACTTCAGAGGCGTCGAATTCTAGAGAGAGAAAACATATGTGCGAGAGAAGAAGTCTTATAAATGAAAAAGAGATAGAGAAGTATTTTTGAAGTATGAGCAGATTAGTTCTCCATCACTTAAATCCTTCAATGGATTTTTCTAAATGTTTAAGTGTTTTTAGTTCAGAAGTGCTTGTGTGTCGTAATATTTCAAATTCAATAAAGTTTGGTTTTAAGAAAGGGAAAACTACTAAATCAAACATTATATTCTGAATATTTTGTTTTCTTGATTCCAATTCTTTCACACTTATAGGACGAAATCGTTGTATTCCTATCAAAAGAATATCTAAACTAACCAACTAGTATACGGTATACCTAGTAAGTCCGGAGTCAATCCACAGGAAAGTACCTTGACTTTATGCGTTATAATTACAAACAAGAGTAAACAAGGGAGTTGTAGAGATGTAAAGATGAAACGAATTGAAGAAGTAAATAATGGTGATGGTTGTAAATAATGATGAATGAGATATTTCACCTACGATTCTCAACTTTGGTTCGTCTACTTGATCTAGCTCTTCCTTCTAGTTGTGTCTTTTCTATCATCCACTCTTATCTTGATTTAAATAGATTATTAGTCATAGGAGTTCTAATAATCTCTTATTCCTAGGTAATCTTAACACGGATTAAGGTTTAATCCTAGGAATAGCACTAAGTCTCAAGATATATAAAACTTATAAGCAATATTAATTTCCTAAAGAACTAACATTTAACCTATAGTCAACTTCTTATAAAATCAAGGTTTTTTATGAGATCCACTCAATTGTATTTGCTACTTTGGATTAGGTTTCACAAACGTATGAATCAAAACCCTAGCAATGATGCAATTCTAACGAGGTTGTGAATCAAGATAGAATCAACACCATCAAGCAATCAAAGCACGAAGAAGTTGAAGCAGATAATAGAAATCAACTAGAATTCGAAACTCACAATTCAGCAAAACCAAGTCTTAATCGTTGCAAAACAAGGTGAGTTTAGTTAATCATGCTTCCAAACGTCGTCTCTCAATTCTTCAAAGTCAAAGATTCCTAAAACCATCTAATTTCATTTCAGTCTTTAAATACCTAAAAATACCGTCATAAAACCCTAGAAACCATTCTCCAAAGATAGAGTCTAATTTAGGTAAGATAAATATTCGTCGCTGAATTGGCCCAGTAAGGTCGCGACCAGGCCGCGGGTGCGGCTTTTCCATAGAGTTGTCCAATGCTGGCCGCGGGTGCGGTCTTCCTAGAATTCTTGTTTATTTGGCCGCCAGTCACGACTTTCCTTTCGTGTACTTTCTTGCCTCTTCCTTGTGCATTTCAATTGACTTTTCTAGCTCGATCTCTCCTCCATATGGTCCATAAAACTCTCATGACTGACCTCCTTACTACTTCAAATCCACAATCTGCAAATAAACACTAAACTTGTGTAGATTCCGAACTTAAATACCAAATTAGCAAACAAGTAAACTAACCAATTAACATGCAATATATACATCTAAATGACCCTAAAACTACTCTATAATGCCTATCTAAATATGCATTATCAAACACTCTCAAAATGAAAACCAAAAGCTAGAGACTACAGTCTGAGGTAGGAAACGAAACAAACATGTGCTCCGCCTGAACTAAGGGAGGCTTGGTTGAAGGTTGGCCACCTTTAGAAAGTCGGCTGCTACAAGAACGTCGGTGCTCTAGATCGAGTAAGTACGTTCAGGTGTGGGTCAAACCTCTTTATCTTAAAAGTTTTAAGATGCAAAGCATGATGGACTTGAAACCACATAAAACTTATTATTCTTAATTAATATTAGTTACTACTTATAGTAATTAGTACCACCAAAAGTCATTTGTAAACAATCAGTATTAAGTTCATAATAATATTTTAAAATCTAAGAAATTTTGAATAGAATTCATAATTTAGCATAAATATAAGTATCTTTATATAATTAAAAACAAAAAAGACATCACCTTTGGCTATTTCTCTAAATAGTTTTGAAACTTGGCAAGTTTCCTAAATACTCAAATTATTGTTTTTGTAGCCAATTAATCCGAGAAGCAGAGGCGAGGGTTTGCCGGGGAAGCTAGGGAGTAGGGATTACTCGCTTTCGAATTTAAAATTTTGGGAGGGAGAAAAATTACACCCTGATGATACATTGCTCAGGGCATTAGCTTTGCGCTTGGGATAACCCCTAAGAGCACCCGCATTCATGGAACTCAATTCGGTTCATTAACTCTCCTTTTTATTTTTCTATCTCCTTAAGAAATCCTACTTAATTTTTACTCACATATCCCTACAACCCATTTCAGTATAAACTAAATAATATAAAATTAAAAATAGCCCCACCACTTATCCGAAACCCCTCTATTTCTCTCACCTATTTCTCTCACCTTCTTTCTTTCTTTTGTTTTTAAGAGTTTCTTACTAACAAACTCATCCAATCATTCCTTAATAAAACACATTTCTCCTTTATTATTTTATTGTTAAGTTCCTTATTTCCATCCTTTAAACACCCCAATGATATGGGTGCTCTTAGAGGACCCCTATGGTGTGGTGCCCTAAAACCTCTCTCTTTTCTTTATTCGTGTTGTGAGCCTAATTTGCCATGTTTAACAGTAACTTTTATATCGATTTCTGCATACATTGCATACATTTGGGTTAGATAGTACATAATCTATGTAGTTTACACTTATTTGCAATATATGGAGGTCTACACAAGTTTTTGTTATATTTGGCAGAAATCGGACGCACTTTGGAGCTTAAAGGAAACTCATGGAGAAGCTAAGAATGGTGCAGCTGGAGAAGAGGCCATTTTTCACCATTCTTCGTTCTGAATCAAGCTTTGATGTCTTCATGAGAGTTGTATCCCTCGGAAAGAGCTTTCCAACGAATGGTCATATGCGTCAATCCGACGAACGAGGACTCGGGAAAGTGCGTTTTAAGAACAGAGCAGAAAGCTGAGAAATCTTTACTCGAGATCGAGTACACTCTACTCGAGATCGAGGAGAGCCTGGTCGAGAAAGAGATGATCGAGAAGCCGAGGACGAAGACGCAGACCACCTCTACTCGATCTCGAGGAGGCTTAGTCGAGATCGAGGAGCTCGGAGCCAAGGTCCGAGCATGTCGAGTAGATCCACCCGACCAAGCCAGCCAGACGACGAATCCTACTCGATACAGAGTAGGGCTACTCGATATCGACGACGCCCAGGAGCCCAGATCCGAGCCATGTCGAGCAGAGTCACCCGAGAACACCATTCGACGACAAGTCCTAGTCGATGTCGACGAGCCCTTGTCGATGTCGAGTAGACCAAGTCCTGTAAACGCGTCGCCGTGAGCAGTCCGAGTAGAGTTGGGAATCCTTGGGGCCGAAGGAAGTCGAGTAAGCCGAGATCTATCAAGTTCTATCCATGGAAGGGAGATCTATCAACATGAAGAGACTTACCTAGTTTAGATTTATTATCCTTTCCATTTTAGATTTAATTCCTTTATAGCTTTTATTTATCATTAAAGTTTTAGATATAATTTTAGATAGAGATAGAAGATTCTATCCTTGATTAGCAAGGAATAGAAGCCTATAAATAAAGCCCTAGGGACTGGTTTTTCAGTCATTCAGAAACACAATCAATTCCATTCAAGTAAGTAGGAGTAGAGAGAGAGTTTGTAGCAAGCAAGGTGGAAAAGGCGAAAGCGGATTTGTCTTGTGGGTTGTAAGCTTTCTTTATTTAATTCAATGCAAGTTAGTTTCTTTTGTTATTTAATGTCTTTCTTGATGATGAAGAGCGAGTAGTCCACCCACTTCTGGGGCTGGGGTGAGCCCGACGGTGGCCATGTGAGATGATGCAGTAAAGGTCAGATCTTTCTATGCAATTCGTCTTCTATCCCTATGAGCATGATTCTTTTGCGAGAGTTGAAGGTGATCCTTGTTTGTATTATTGAAGCGAAAGTGATATTAATGCAACCTGGATTAATTATGTGAAAAGGGTTAGTAACAATTAGGGTTTATGCGAAAGTCTCTATATGCCTATTTGTTAATAACGAAAGTTGTTTGATGGAAAGCATGATCTTTTATGCCTTTATGTGTTACTTTGCATGGTTATCGTTGTGGTGTTGATACCCTGGCCTTGGAAGTCTTTTATTATATTGAATTATTTCAGTCGAAAATCTGAGTTCTGTGTTCGAAATTTGCAATTTAAAGTTTCTGTCTTTCTTGTCGATATAGAGTAGAATCTTGTCGATATCGAGTAGGACCCTAGTCGATATCGAGTTGGCTTTAGTCTAGGTCGAGTTGAGTTCTGCTTATGTCGTTGAGTTGAAAGTTTCTGTTTTTACTGAGTTTCGTCGATCTCGAGTACCAGCTTGTCGAGATCGAGTAAAGTTGCTGCCTTGCTTTGTTCTTTACTTTCGTTTGCTTTTGTTCTTTACTTTCTTTCGTTATTTCCTGTCTTGCTTCTGTTTTGCTTTTATTTATTTGTTTCTGTCTTTTCTGCTCCTTGTCTGTGAGAATCTGTTGCTACCTAAGAACTGCTGACGTGCTTTCTCGTGGATTCGATCCTGACAACCTTCTACTACAACGGGAGGAAGTCTTGTATTTATTTGCTGAGACAGGGAAGTCAGTCTGATCTTTATTCTATATTTATTTCATACTTGACCATCCTCTTGCAACAACAATTCGTCCACCTCATTTTCCACTAACTTTATTATCAACTCTCACTAATTCATTTTTCGGAAATTTCACGGGGTGCCCTTGAGGTATTGCAATTTTCACGGGGTATACAACTCTTTTACATATTTCATGTGGTGCCCCTGAGTTTTTGTTAGATTTCGCCTCGCGTCCTCGGTGGTTAAACTTAACCGAGGATTTGGTCTCCGTTACTTTAGAAATTAAAAAAACGAAAGAAACGAAGGATAGCTCGAGCAAGAGAAAGAGAAGATGAAGGGTGAACGAGGCAGGTCGCGAGAGAGAAAGAGAAGACGAAGATCGAAGAAAGGCAGGGCGAGAGAGAGAGAAGACGAAGCTCGAAGAACGAACGCTGACAAGATTGTCGCTGGTGGATCGAGCTCAGTTGGTGATGCAGGGCTAGTTTTTGGGTTATGGTTTTATTTTAGTAATGAACCCGGTTCTCTTTATGTTTTATGTGTTAATTGTCAAACCCGGTTCAAGGATTATATAAGCTTATATTTTCCATATTCTGAATCAACTAATGAAATATCTTCTTCTTCCTTCCAATCTCTCTACTCTCAAATCCTGAACTGAGATCTCAGATCTCGTTGCAAACCGACAGTCTCTTGCTCGATTGGGATTTCTACCTCACATCCTCCGATCCTCAAGGATTGTATGCCTCTTTCGGACTCTCTTCGGTCCCTGATTGGCTCTATCAATTCCCGGACCGCATCATTGGTATCAGAGCTTGCGGTTCTCCGACCATCAATCATGTCCGACGACCAGCAGCAATCTCAGACGTTTTTGGAAATTAAGGAGATGCTTCAATCACTGATAGACCACATGAGGCACTCAGTTCACCAGGAGCAAGGAGGTGTCTCGTCCCCTTCACCTACGGAACAGAAATCAGTTGAGAAGATGACGAATGGGGAACAAGCAATTCAGATCGATGGGATGCCAGTGTTTGACGTCGTTGTGAATCCCGGCAAAGAGGTTGAACATATTGAGATGACAATGGATCCAATCATTGCAAAGGAACTCGTGAATTCCACGACTCACCAACTGTTAGACGAAATGTCCAAGTCAATGAACGATGAGGAAACGGATCTCTCGAATGCAGATGGAGACGCAAGTAGTGATGGACTCAATCTTCAGGTAGAGGATGAGTCTTTAATTGCATTAGAAAACACCAAACCGATTGTATATCAAGTGTTTGATGAAATGTTAAGGCAATTTGATGAGTTCATTCTTGTCACTGATAAAGTGAGCATCCGATTGAAGAGATTCCAGGAAGGTAACTCTCTTATTGATCGAGCTAAGTTTGTTAATCTTGATTTAGAAAATGTTCGAGCGGTGACATTTGATTATATTGAGTTGTTATGCTTTGATCCGGGAGGACTGCGTTTGTTGACTGAGGGCTATGGTGTATTGGAGGTGCTGCCTAAGTCTAGAGACCATGGTCCTACTGTTGCAAAGGAATCCCTCAGTGAGGCCACTCACCAAGTGCTCGACAAAATGTCTGCACCAATGGAGAGAACGAATAAGGAGGAAGAATATCCCCAGGTTGAAAATAGGATTGAAGTGACTCCTATAAGGGATGTGTTGTTTGATTTGTTTGAATTGTAGCATGTTTTTGATCCTGGAATAGCAGAAAAATGGATCGAAATTGTTGTCTCTACCCCTGATGAGTTGATCGATATTTTGAAGAAGGTGTTGCTAATGAGCAGAGCAACTTACCTCGATGATCTGAGTAGTCCTTTATGCGCTGTTATCATTGGGTGGCTTACCTCAACTAAAGCCAATAATTCAGCTCAGCTTCGTTTTAATCCTGGAGGGGTGATGACTGTGAGGTTAGAATCCGTTGGGAATTTCCTTAATCCAATAATGGTGGCTTCAGAAAATCCAAGTGTGGTGCAAACCGCAATTGTGTTTCGTATGATCCTTGAGGACAAGGATCCTTCAAGGAGGGAGTATTGTGAGATGGATGTTGGTTCAGAAAATGTAACTGAAATGGCATTCACTATTGTCTTGGGAATTAATATTGTGAAGCTAGAGCTATCAATTGATGTTTTTGATGCTTATTTAATCGCTGAGTTCAGATTCCCTACAGAACTACAAGAAGTTGGGGCTCTATATGGGGTTGATTCTAGGAAGCTAAAAGTTAAGATAAGCTTCTTTACTTCTATGTTGTTGTCACATTTCACTCTATTAGCTTGCACTATTTTTCAGCAAAGTAGAGTGATAGTAGTTGCATTCAGGATGATCAAGCTAGAAGAGTTTGCTAACATCCATATCATTACTTGCTCACTATTATTGGAAGTCAGTGGTGAAATTATTGATATCATGTTTGGAAGAGAGGTCATGGAAATGCAGAATATTGAGGCCATGGAGAATGCTAGGAGATTACCTAGTAATCTTGCTTTTGAAGCGGCATTTCCTGATTTGATTTGCCTTTTGTTATATGATGAGTTGAGCAGGGGCACTGTTCTCTTAATTTTTGAACCTAAGCTTTTATCAAGGTACTTAGGGCCTGAGATGATGCCGGATAAAGCTACCTATGGATTCTCTTCTGAAATTTCTAGAACAAGTGTGAATCGAAAGTATGAGGTGTGTTGTGATGTGCTTGATAAAACTGATAAATTGGCAACCTATTTGGGTGAAGAACGTTCAGTTATGGTTAGCAAGGATCTCCAAGCAAGGTTACATACTTTTATTTTCTTTGATGAGCAACACATTTTGTCCTTTGCAACTATGGCATTGCTTGTTTTTTATCCCGGAATCACATGTAAGGGAGCATGGGGAAATGAAGCCCGAACTATTTTGTTGCTAGCTTGGTATGCTTCTTGAAATTTACAAGTGGCTAGTTGGGATGAGATATCATACACCGAGCATTAGCTGGAGGTGCCACTATGGGGTCCCTTGCCCAAGTCTTATCCTGCTGAAATTTGCTTGCATTAGAGTTGGGGAAATGCATGATTCATATGTGCTCATGAATTGCTCCCATTACATGAATCAACCTATTGTATTTGATCATATAAACCCAAGACAAGGATTGAGTGGTCCTGATCTGCATACATGGAACAATCTCTGTACAACCCATTATATGGAATTGCTTTATGGATACACTTTTGAACTTTCAACAAGAGGCTTGGAGAGTTGCTTTCATCATGACAGGTATCACATGCCATGTCCAGCAGGATTTGTTGTGCATATGGAGGTTGGGATACGAGAGGATCTGAGAAGAAGTCTGCTGCACATAACAAACTTTATGAAGATTAAATGCTTGGTGGTTACCCCTGCTGGGTTTTTTGAGGGCACTGCGGTATATGTCTTCGATCCCGGAGGTCAATGCTCAAAGCTTGCAATTATAGCTCAACCTAAAGCTTGCGAGGTGATCGCATTCCTGTTTACACTTGATCATTGAGGACAATGATCTTTGAGGAGCGGAGTACTGATGCAGGGCTAGTTTGTGGGTTATGGTTTTATTTTATTAATGAACCCGGTTCCCTTTATCTTTTATGTGTTAATTGCCAAACCCGGTTCAAGGCTTATATAAGCTTGTATTTTCCATATTCTGAATCAACTAATGAAATATCTTCTTCTTCCTTCCAATCTCTCTACTCTCAAATCCTGAACTGAGATCTCAGATCTCGTTCCAAACCGACAGTCTCTTTCTCGATTGGGGATTTCTACCTCACATCCTCCGATCCTCAAGGATTGTATGCCTCTTTCGGACTCTCTTCGGTCCCTGATTGGCTCTATCAATTCCCGGACCGCATCAGTTGGTACCGAAGGTGAAGGTTAGTATCTCTCAATTTAATCTAGGGTTTGGAGATTTAATGATTCGAATTGTGAATGTTTGCCTACTAGGGTTCGAATTTGATTCCAGTAAAAACACGCTGATTTCGTTTTCAATGTGGTTGATAGGATGATTTGAATTGTGAATGGTTGATTTCGTTTTCCACTAATCTAGGTTTCAATTTGATTCTTCATAGGATGGTTGATAAGGGGTTTCGAATTATGGGGTTTCGAATTTGATTCTTCATTGGAGGTGCTATTGTAGTTTCGAATAAGGGGTTTCAAATTATGGGGTGATTATAGATTGAAGGTGAAGGATTGAATTTGGTTGTGTATTATATGAATTTGATTGTCTGCTACATAAATTTGATTGTCTCTTCTCGAAAAATCACCTCTAACAGCAAGCTATTAGGGCCAAATATAACTGTCTTATTTTTGGTAATAGTTTAATTTTTGCTTTTAATGCTTTGATACATATTCCCTCCATTTTTATTACTCGCAGTTGAATGAATTTCATCTTTCAATTGCATAGATTTGGATGATACGCTCCATCCTCTAAGTTCCGGCATAGCTAAACATTGCTCCAGTAACATACAAGGTGGGCAATGATCAGTATCATCAGTGCTCATAAACCTCGTCATGTTTGAATGAATTCTCTGATTCTCACTGTTGATTGGGCTTTTTCTGTGCAATTTCTTGGTGCTTAGAATATATGATTCAAAAGCTTGGAATAGAGCAAACTAATGTTGTTGATGTGTGCTTTCTACTTTACAAGTATTATGGTACAACCATGGCTGGTTTGAAAGTAAGACCTTGAACTCAAATCAAACTCCACCTCCAACTTGCATTTTCTGAAAATTTGGGATTGTTTGTTGAAGTAGTAAAATCAATTGCTAACTACTTGAGCTCCTCGTGTTTCTAGGCTGTCGGATATGACTTTGACTATGATGACTATCACAGATTCACAGGTACAACTTTACCTTGGGATTGTTTGTTTTGGCCTCTTGTGTTCCGTTTTTTAATAGTTCGGTGGTGTTTATCATGTTTTCGTAGGTTATCTTATTTTTATATATATTTTGATTTGATTCTATATGATAAATTTTAGGCCTATTAGCTCAATGGTAGAGCAATGTGCTCATACACAAAGATGCAGGTTCAAATCCCGCATAGGCTAATTTGATTTGTCTTGATCAAATCTTCACTTTTATTCAAAGTAGAATTTTTAACTCGATTTGTCATTCATGACCCGATATATTGGAGCAAGTACATGCTTTAAAAAGGAACTTCTAACTCACCAAATATGCATGACCATATAGCATTTGATATGTTGTGTACATGCTTTAAAAAATTCCCAGTAACAAGAACCTGAAGAATGAAGTATCGAGTAGGATAAGCGCATAGTCATGATAAGAAATAAATAACATTATATATATGCTGCAAAAATAAATGTACGCATTTAATTTTTGATGTGTCACCCTACCTTAGTTTCAGACCTGGCATATGCCCAGTTTGGTGAAAAATCAATAATGCTGAAAAGCTGATCCTGTGAAGAACCTAGCATATATTGGGAGGAAATGCTACCATCATCAAACTGATTTTCACTTTCAACAGTTTAGCCAAAATTTAATCTTATATTTATGACAGTATCCAGTGGCAAACAAATATGACACTCAAATATGACACTGCAGTTAGTACTAAGGAACTACTCCGGAGTAATAAATATCTAGAAAGAGATGCTTATTCATTTCTTGATAGATACAATTCAATAAAGCCTATATGGGATTCGAACTCACGTCTTTGTGCATGAGCACAATGCTCTTCCATTTGAGCTAATAGGCTAAAAACATTTGATGACCAATTGGACCAAAAATAAGCCTGTTTTTCTTACCAATGAACAAACTAAACTTTAATAATTTGCCTTCCAACTAGGAACAACTCAATAACTCCACAACAAAATCAATAGCAATCAACGAGCACTACACAGATCTCCTTGACACGCAACTCCACAAACAATTGATGTACAATCGGAGTTTCTAATAAATCCATTGAACTCACCATATAACCCGCAATCTTAATCGTGACCAATTCAGGCAAGAAATCAAGCAATTCATCCCATTCTTCTTATTCAACTACAAGCAAAGAAATATGAATTACCTTTGGATGCTCTTTCAGATAGGGCCTAATAAGGTACCCCATTGTATTCCATCAAGGGTGTCCTTTTTTGATAATTTATAGGATTTTTTTCTCAAATTTTATCATTAGAGTAAACAACATTATTAGTTATGTTACAATATTATGCCATTGTACCCAATGTCTCTATAGAGACTAAAGTAATCTCAATCTTCCTCATAAACTGATCTGGACGAACCATAACTGAATCCATTTCAATATAACCAATAGGAACTCTCACTGGCAAAATATATGATAATTGCAAGCAAAATTTATGTAATCAGTACAGTTACACAAAAGAATCAGATTCCTATACAATTAAATTTTGAAAACTATATGGAAACTTCACTGTGAATGTTGGTGTGATGAGTCTCACCATGAGCTCTACACCGGCTAATCGCCTGCGTTTTTCCTCTCTCTAAAAGTTTACTTTAAAAATAAATCTAACGGAGTAAGCTATTCTGTTAACATTTACTTGAAAAGGGCATGACACGAAATAACCCTAAACCTGAGGGGTACCACACGAAATATGTAAAAAAGTTGTATACCTCATGAAAATCGCAATACCGCAAGGGTAACCCGCGAAATTTCTGTTTATTTTTTACATCCTACAATAGTAGGATTTCCCAAATAACTTTTTTTCATCTCACACCCAGGAAAAAAGAAAGAAAATGATTAATTATAGCAACACATGAGTTCATTTGATTGGTTTCAGATATGAGAAGGTTCCCAATATATTGAATCACTCGAAAAGTGGAGAGGTTGTCCACAATAGTCGAGTTGCCCAAATCGAATGAAAAAGTAGCATGGGGAGGATGGTTCCCCACCTTGGGGGAAGGGGGTATTGCTCTAAAAAAGATCAGAAGCTCTGAGTTTAGCAGGGTTGTATGCTATGGTTTTACATTTCGTTTGGGCTATTTTATGTATTTTGGGCCTCGCCCTCCTAGCAAATTATGGCATACGACCCATCTTTATTTATGCATTAGCTGGTTTAATAGGAACCCGGTTTATAAAATTCATACTTTTGTACCCGTCTCCTTTATGTACCCGCCTCACTTGGCATTTCAGGGTATCCAATTACAACTCGATTTGTCCAATCTCCTAAAACTCTGAAAGTTACTTTTCTTCAGTTTCCCTTCGAATTGACTTTTTTGGGTTCCCAAGGTTGTTCCTAGGTGTTGGTAAATTCATATTATTGCAAGCTCCTAGCTAATGATCTATCTTTTCTATTGTTTTCCTGTTCTTTTTCCATTTTTCGCATACTTACTATTCATTTGGTATCAAAGCTACTCAAAATCGATGGTGAATGAAATAAGTCAACAAGCTTTTTAGTTATTATCAAAGTAGGTGGATGTGTTGTCCTTGGGCTTTGAAGCGATCGGAGCGGAAAACACCGACCTCAAGGGAGGTCGATTAGAGCTTCAATGAAACATGGGAAATATTAAAGAGATGTTAGGGACACTGATGCACGAGAAGAGCTCAATTATTCGTGCTAAATCGTCTGACATCGGTGGATCTTCAACTGCTTGAAGTTCAGGAACCACTTTTGAGCTTGATCCTCCAAATCCGCTTGGATCTAAACTAGTGAAAATAGTTCATAATCAGACCAGGACAATCCCAGTTGGTTAGCTCATTTTGGAAAGCCTAGCGATTATTCGATGTGACTAAAATGGAATTCTCGAAGTTTGATGGAACCGTAATGAGGGAATGGATAGTTCGATGTGAGCAATTCCTTCTCTTGGGAAACACTGCACTATAAACGAGAGAAGGCCATGTAGTGACATCACAATTACATCCGGGGAAGGTGTGATCAGTATCCCTATTGGCCTAATTAAGTATATATATATATATTGTTGATTTATCAGCCAGGTTTGAGCGATTATTCGATGATCCTCTCACAGATCTAGTAAATCTAAAATAAGGTGAGTTTGTATTAGATTTCCTAGATAAATTAATGTGATTAACCAAGTTGAGTCTAACTAAGGAGCATGAGTTGAGTATTTTCATGGAGAATTTGTATACCATCTTCATATTGATATCAAACAATTTAATCCTTCATCGCTAGAAGAAGTGGCTCGTTTGGCGCAACTCCATGAGTCCTTGCTGAACCTAACTCCTCAAAATGCCTATCCCTCCAAACCAAACTCATTCCACATCCCAAGAACCCAACATGTCCTCCCAAAACATAGCTCTTTTTAATCCATCCTTCACATAATCCGAAACAAGGGGATGTGTATGTTTTGCGATGAACCATACATCTCTGGCCATCACTTGAAACATCGCAAGAAGATCTTTATGTTAGATGGTGATAATGATGAAGGTCCTGCAAAGATTGAACAGTTGGAGGCCATGATAGAAGCGTTTAAGGATGGGATGAGGACATGAAGGCACCTCAATTGTCCTTCAATGCCTCAGATGGGGTAGAGAAATACCATTGGATCGGATGAGGGTAGTAGACATATCCTTATCGATCCAAGAAGCTCACATAATTTTATTGACATCAACACAATCAAGGAGTTGGGTTGTCAATTGGTCAAAGTTGAGGCTCAGACCGCCGCGAGTGTAGCTAGTGGATACAAAACGGATATAGAATTTAAATGCGAAAATTTCAAGTGGCAGTTGTAGGGGTACAAAATGGGAGCGGATGTGATGACACTCCCGCTAGGTTGTTGTGATGTGGTCGGTTTCGGGTCTCGGTATGAAAAAATTGTAACCCGATATGTTCGGTTTCGGGCCGGACTATGGGGCACCTCCTCCAAAAAAACCGGGTTGTCGGTTTCGGCCCGGACCATTTAATTCAATTCAGTTTGGGCCAATTTAGGCCGTTTGAACAATCCTAAGAAAAATGAGATTTGCACAAAGTAGCAAGGGGGTGGGCTCCAACTCTCGAATGTGTCATGGTAGCCAGTTTTTTGTTGGGATAATCGGGGTGAGGTTGAAGAAATTAACGAGGTTGAAGAAATATTAATTTTTTTTAAAATAAAAGAAGTTAGGTTTATAAGACAAAATTATGTGAAAATTTAATGGTACAATCGAGGGAAAATAAAAGTGTGGAACATCAATTGAAATACTCTTTAACCTTAGAGTGGGTTTATTGGTGAGCCTTTGGGCTCACTAATAATACACCTCATCAAAAAAAAAAAGGAAAAAAGCAATAAATGCATACCTGGAAGTGAGCCCAATTCAAAACACCCTTGCAGATGAGCCCTTCCTTTATGTCAGAAGTGGGCCCATTTTTGCATTTAATTTTTTTTTTGGCATAGGAGCTGCGTTCCAACTACTTCTGGAAAATTTTGAGAGCACAAATGAGCTGCCACGTGGCTGCCATGCAGCGCGCCACGTGGCAGCGGTGTTTATTTTTTTTTAAAATGGATTTTCCCGGTTATTTAGTAATATTAAAAAAAAAAAAAATTATTTTCGAATATAATTTATTTTTATCTATCCATAGACACCAATTTTGCATATGTTTGTTTTTAAAAAAAATTCACACATTTAAATACCCATATTTCTTACCCCATTTTTGCATATGTTTGTTTAAAAAAAAAATTCACACATTTAGCCATTAAAATATATATTTCTTACCCCCTTTTCTTCTATAAATACCACTTACCTCTTCATAACCCCTCACACTTTTCCCTCTTCTCTCTCCCACATTTAAGAAAATTCCATCTTCTTGTGGTTATGGATCCCAATAGACCTCCATTTTACCCTCCTCAAGCTTATTTCCCATTCCCATTTGGAGGGGTTCGCCCAAACCCGAGCGGAATCCCCGACCTGAATATGTATCACCCAAATTTTCAACCTAACCCACATATGTATTTCCAAAATCTTGAAACGGTACCCCCTAACGCTCAGCCCAACCCTCCCCTCCAAGCTACAAGGGTCGAACAACAAGTTGTCCAAGAGGAAGATGAAGAGGATGAGGGTGATGTGGCTCCTTCCCAAACCCGGGGTGAAAGAAGCAAATGGATCGAGGAGGAAGATCATTTGCTCATTAGCGCCTGGTTAAACACAAGCAAAGATGCTGTCACGGGAAGGAACCAAACCATGGCGAAATTCTGGGAAAGGATTTCCCACTACTACAATGCAAGGCGGGGTAACCTACCACCCAGGACAGAGAAGCAGTGTAAGACCCACTAGGGACGGGTAAGCGCTTCAGTTGCGAAATTTGTAGGTTGTTACCTTGCAGCACAAAGGGCAAGAGCTAGCGGGCAGTCTGAGGATGACGTCATCAACTATGCTCGTCGTTTGTATGTTGAGGATAGCAAGGACAACAGGGAGTTCAGAAATGAACATGCTTGGAGGTTGCTGAGAAATGAACAAAAGTGGTTGAGTTCAGTACAACCCTCATCTGCTGCGGGGGGGAGCTCTACTTCTAAGAGATCGAAAGTGAACGAGTCAGGTGCCTACACATCAAGCAACAACACCGACACTCCAACAAGTGAACCGATGTCGGACGGCTCCTCCCTACGCCCTCCAAGTGCTCGAGCATCGAAGAAATATGGAAAGCGAGTAGCCACACCAAGTACTGACGACCCGAATGAGGACGGTGATCGGCGTGATACAGTGCTTGCTGAGCTTTTGGAGGTGAAGAAGAAAGAAATGACAATGAAGGAACGAGATTATGAGCAGAGGGATCGTTTTCTGGAGCTGAAAATGCAAAAGACGGAGGCAAAGAAATTAAGGGCTGAGGCTAAAAAACTTGAGGCGGAGGAGAGGGCTCGCAAGTGTGCAATCTTTGAAGGTTTAATGAGTCGGGTTGGATCACTGTCTATTGAAGAAGAGGGGCTCATGAAGCACCTTGCTACAGAGTTCTACCGCCCCCAGTGACTAGCTATTGTGTCGAGCGTTGCTCATGTCTTCGATCTAAATGTGTTAGTATGTTAGTGTGTTTCCTTTTCCAGTATCTTCCTACTAGTTCTGCAATGTCTTTGTATTTCTTTCAATCGTGTAGTCGTATGTTAGCAATGTCTTTGTATTTCTTTCATTCGTGTGTTCGTATGTTATCTCGTATGTTATCTCGTGCTGTATTTCGCATTTGTGTCATGAACGATTATGACTGTATGTTTTATTTGTACGAATCTTTATTTCCTACACTAATTGAAGCCTCACCCTCCCCAAAATAAAACAAATTCAAACCTACATCAAAATAATAAAAATTCAAAATTTCTCTCTTTCCCAAATACTACAAACTTCCCATCTTCCCCATACACACCAACATCTACTCTTCCCCATACACATCACTCCTCCCTCTTCCCCATACCCAACATCTTTCTCTCTTACCCATATGAGTCACATTCAAACATCCATCAACATAATACAAATTCAATATTTCCCTCTTCCCCATCCAAATTCAAAATTTCCCTCTTCCCCAAATACTACAAATTCAAACTTTCCATCTTTCCCATACACACCAACATCTACTCTTCCCCATACACATCACTCCTCCCTCTTCCCCATACCCAACATCTTTCTCTCTTACCCATAGGAGTCACATTCAAACATCCATCAACATAATACAAATTCAAAATTTTCCTCTTTTCCATTCAAATTCAAACTTTCCCTCTTCCATAATTCATACAAATTCAAACATCTCTCTTCCCCATTATAAATAATCTTCTTATCCCCCACACATCTACCACATCAACATCTCCTCTTCCATATTCACTGTCTTCCATTTATCTCCATATCAACTTCCCAATGTCTTCTTCTAGCTCCTCATCCTCATCAACTTCATCTCTTGATGACCTCTTCTTTCCAATGCCCGAACTCGAAGGGAATGAACTAGATGATCAAATCAACACGATTATGGAGGAGTACATAATCGAAATGTCACAAGAAGCAAGAGGCTCGAGCTCTAGGCCTCGCCGTCGCCGGTGTTACATCGATCGGGATCGTGAGAGTGGACACGTTCGGCTCTTCAACGACTACTTCGCCGACAACCCGACATATAATGAAGCGTTGTTCCGTCGTCGGTTCCGAATGAGGCGACATGTATTCCTTCGCATTACAAATTCATTGTCTAATGCGTTTGAATACTTTCGCCAACGACCGGATGCCACTGGGAGACTAGGTCTATCGCCTCTGCAGAAATGCACTGCGGCGATGCGTATGTTGGCGTATGGAGTGAGTGCTGATGCAGTCGACGACTATGTTCGTATTGCCGCTGGCACAGCAAGGCAATGTCTTTCAAACTTCGTTGATGGCATCATAACCTTGTTCGAGGCAGAATATTTGCGCAAGCCAACCGCATCAGATATGCAACGACTACTGTATGTGGGTGAGCAGAGAGGATGGCCTGGAATGGTTGGGAGCATCGACTGCATGCATTGGGAGTGGAAAAATTGTCCAATCGCATGGCAAGGACAATATGCTAGCGGACACAAGAAGAAGCCAACCATAGTGCTAGAAGCTGTTGCGTCGTACGACCTTTGGATCTGGCATGCATTTTTCGGGACTCCAGGTACATGCAATGATATCAATGTTCTCGATCGTTCTCCTGTATTTGATGATGTTTTACATGGTAGAGCACCGGAGGCGAAGTTCGTTGTCAACGGCCATGAGTACAAGATGGCCTATTACCTTGCAGATGGCATTTATCCAAACTGGGCGGCATTTGTGTCAACAATCAGACAACCATTTGGTGCCAAAGATTCGTTGTTTGCACAACACCAGGAGTCCACTCGTAAGGATGTAGAGCGCGCATTTGGAGTGCTACAAGCACGCTTTGCTATCATTCGTCACCCAGCACGTTCTTGGGACCTTTCATTGATTGGGAAAATAATGAAAGCGTGCATTATACTGCATAATATGATTGTTGAAGATGAGCGAGATACGTACCAATGGCAATATGACACATCGGAGTTCGATCAAGTGGAAGATGTACAAACAAGTTCTAGTACTTTACCGGCTGAGATGAGAGACTACATTGAAAATCGAGTTGAACTTAGAGATAGCGAAACTCATCACCAGCTCAAGGCAGACTTGGTTGAGCATATTTGGGAGAGGTTTGGCACCGACGAAGATGATAACTAGGTTTATGTTCAAGTATTGATTCGGTTGCTCTAGTAACTTGTAACTTTCATTTCGTATTATTGTTCTATGTAACGTTGAATTATTCTCATTTTATAGTACTATTATTATGAAAAGATTAAGTAATAACTAATAATAATAATAATAATAATAATAATAATAATAATAATAATAATAATAATAATAATAATAATAATAATATCTTTTTTTAATTTGAAGGAAAAAAGGAATAGATAAAAAAAAAAAGGTAAGCAGTGAGCCCGGGACGGGGCTCACTAATAATTTACTGAAAAAGTGAAAAGCTGGGTTGGGGCTCATAAGCTGATGTGGCAGTTAAAAAGTAAACAGTGAGCCCGGTCCCGGGCTCACTGATAAATATGCTCTTAGGGGCACCATAATGAATTTCCCAAAATAATGCCAGGTCATCAATCCCAATCCTTAATCCGTGCGCCTCCCCCTCTCAGCAATCCTACACCGTAGATTGACTCCCGCATCCAACGGCCGTGATCTCACTAAATTTCCGCCTTCGCAAAATTCAATTTTCCCATTTCCCTCCCAAATCCCAATCCTTAGTATATAAAAAACCCTAATCTCCTTCCCCAAATCTCACCATCTCCAATCATCTCATCTCCAATCCATTCTGAATCATCTCTCGTTCTCCATTCGCAATCTCCAATGGCCCGTACCAAGCAAACCGCCAGGAAGTCCACCGGAGGAAAGGCTCCAAGGAAGCAGCTCGCCACCAAGGCTGCCAGGAAGTCCGCCCCGGCCACCGGCGGAGTCAAGAAGCCACACAGGTTCCGCCCCGGGACGGTGGCGCTGAGAGAGATCAGGAAGTACCAGAAGAGCACCGAGCTTCTCATCAGGAAGCTTCCCTTCCAGAGGCTCGTTCGTGAGATCGCGCAGGACTTCAAGACTGATCTCAGGTTCCAGAGCTCCGCCGTCTCCGCTCTCCAGGAGGCCGCCGAGGCCTACCTCGTCGGACTCTTCGAGGACACCAACCTGTGCGCGATCCACGCCAAGAGGGTCACCATCATGCCTAAGGATATCCAGCTTGCCAGGAGGATTAGAGGCGAGAGGGCTTGATTTTGATCTGAGTTGCCTCAATGGGTGTGGGATTAGGGTTTAGTGTTTCTTCTACTTCCTGTAGTTGTTTGATGCTTTGTTGAATTTAGGTTTAGTTACTGTTCTTGTAGATAAAGGAAATGACTTTGGATTTCCTTACTATGGTAGTACTGATGTTGAAAATTGTCTTAGAATTTCTCCTTGTCCTTCAATGTGGCAATCTAAAGAGAAATTGATTTTGTCATCAATTGCAGTTTCCTGCTCTGATCTTACTTCATATCAAATTCAAAACTGAGATTCAGTTTCTTCCATTGTTCATGGTTTGATTTTTAATAGCTGTAATTTGAATTGAACATGCTTTGACAAACTGATATTCAGTTCCATTGATATCATTGGAGGACGAGACAGCCTGCTTAAACTGGATTATTCATGAATCTGACTCAAATTGATGCGCAGGTATGTATTTTTAATCTTTAATTTATGTTGTTCTTCAACACTTGCAGCATATTTTAATCATACCTACCATATAGTCCATTGTCCATGGCTTACCTAAGCAATTTATCTTCCGTGTACACTCAAGATTCATACATCATAAAAAGCATATACTATAATTCAATCCTGTAGAAAAAACTAGGAGAGATAGAGAGAGAGTAAGGCATAGAGAGAATGAAGTGGAAGTGGCAAGAGGATTACCTGGATTTGATCTTTGTTCCGAGCGGAGTGATCATCATGGCAGGCTATCATCTCCTTCTCCTATACAAGTATAAGAGATGCCCGAGAGACACTGTTCTCGGATTCGAGAATCACTGCAGCAAAATCTGGGTCAACAAGATGATGCAGGTCAGAAACTATATCAACTCTTTATCATTTCCTCCAAAGGCCTATATTTTGAATGGATCTTGCTTCAATTGGCAGGTCGACGTGGCAAATAGAGGTCCTGCCTTCACGGTTATAGGCAGCAGCATCTCCGCGGCAACTTACTTGTCTTCAGTCACACTAGCTCTTACCTCTTTGATGGGAACATGGGTTGGTGGTAGCTCTTCAAGCCAGCAAATAGTCAACAGGTTCACCTATGGGGACAAAAGCATCACAGTCAGTGCCATGAAATATGTGTGCATTATTGGGTTTTTCTTGGCTGCGTTCGCTTCGTTTGTCCAGGCTGCAAGATGCTTTCTCCATGCCAATTTCCTCCTGAGCATGCCACAGGCTGAAGTCCCAACAGAGTTCGTCGAGCAAGCAGTGGAAAGGGCCCACAATTTCTGGCAGCTGGGGTTGAGATCCATCTACTTTGCAACCAATTTCCTGATGTGGGTATTTGGTCCAATCCCAATGTTTGCTTCTTCAGTAGCTACTGTGATCATCTTGTGCGTCATTGATGCAAACAAGAACCCACTCCATGACTTCCCAAATCCAATTAATCGGAGTACCTTGAAGAGGGTAGGTCAAGAAATAACTGCTGTGGCCATGTCGGTTGGCCATCATGAGAGACTAGAAAGGATTCAAGTTCAATCATCTCAAGAAAGATGACTACTAATAACTATAAGGTTTAAAAGCTTCACATTTCATGTAGTCACCATAGCAGCACTGTAAGCTTTGAAATTATCTTGTTTGTTCACTTCTTCTGTATGTGTGCAGTTGCAAGATATGTGACTAGAAGTGATTGTATTGTATCACAATCAGATAAATGCTAACCGAGATTGCGTTGAAGCTTTTAGCTACACTCTTCAATGCCTCCCTTACACTTCCTGAACCATCATTTATCTAGTGACCGTTATACTGCGATGATTGATAACCAACAACAAATCATGAAACTAAGCAACAATGACGAATCTTCCAAAACCCCAAGAATCCACTAGTTAGAATACCTAAATTAATCAGCTTTAAAACAACAAAAACACTAGTAGATTGCAGCCACTCAATAGCTCACAATCCACAATTTTCTGCTATTCATCATTTAAATTGCTCTAATTCACCTGGAACTTGGACTGGATGATTTTGCACTCCTATGTTGAAATATACATGAAAAATTGTTTCAGTGGTCACTTATTGACTCATATTCATGTATCTTGAGATCAGGCAAACTGGGTTTGACTGATCAGGGAGATATGCTTCTTTGATCCTAATACATACTCCACCTTTGAATCCAAAATATAAGAAAATAAACAAGATTTTGATCTTGCATTTTAACATTTCAAGACACATTTACATGACTTGAATCATCTCACAACACCTATATCGGATATGTTTGCTGCTATTGCCAGCTTAACTACTTCCCTCTTTCTACAGAGTTGAAATTGATGGATAAAGTCCACTTCATATGTTTCCCATGAAACGTTCTAGCATGTTCTAAAAAAATAGGTATAGTGGTAATTAGATATTGAGATGAACATTTGATACCAACTATGATAAATTAGCCAATGATTAGCTTTGATACCATATTACAATCTATGACAACTCACAAGCACTTTATCAGTACAAGATCCACTTTGCAAGGATGAATGTCTTGGCAACATGTTAGAACAAAATGTTGATATCATTAGTGCAATTAAATAAACCGAAAGAATGCTGAATCTGACTCAACATGACGCGACGTTATGCATTTTTAATTTGCAATTCATTCTGTTTTTCTATAATTGCAGCATATTGTATTCATATGTCATAACTACCTAATCCATCAAAGTTTGAAAGGTAGATCTAGTGCATTCATATATCATACAATGCAAGATTCTTAATTTTAGTTGAGCAAGCTAGGAGATTTAGGAGAAGAAGGCATGGGGAGAATGAAGTGGAAGTGGCAAGAGGAGTATCTAGATTTGATCCTTGTTCCGAGTGGGTCACTCATCATGTTAGGCTATCATCTCCTTCTCCTATACAGATGCAAGAGATCTCCCAAGGACACGTCTATCGGGTTCGAGAACCACAGCAGCAAAATCTGGGTCAATAAGATGATGCAGGTCAGAAAGTATACTGTCTTTTCCTTTAATGCAATTCCATGCTTATATTTTGAATGGATATATATCTTACTTTGATTGGCAGGTCGACGTGACAAATAGAGGTCCTGCCTTCTCGGTTATAGGCAGCAACATCTCAGCAGCTACTTACTTTGCTTCAGTGACACTGGCTCTCACATCTCTGGTGGGAACATGGGTTGGTAGCTCTTCAAACAACCAAATAGTCAGCAGGTTCATCTATGGAGACAAAAGCAGCACAGCCAGTGGCATGAAGTATGTGTGTGTTATCGGGTTTTTCTTGGTCGCTTTTTCTTCATTTGTCCAGGCAGTAAGATGCCTAGTAAATGCCAACTTCCTCTTGAGCATGCCTCAGGCTGATGTCCCAACAGAGTTCGTCGAGGAGGCAGTGCTAAGGGGACACAATTTCTGGCAGGTGGGTTTGAGGGCTATCTACTTTGCAACAAACTTCTTGTTGTGGGTTTTTGGTCCAATCCCAATGTTTGCTTCTTCGGTAGCTACTGTGATCGTCTTGTGCATCGTTGATGCAAACAGTAAGCCACTTCATGACTTCCCAAATCCAATCAATCCAAGCAATTTGAAGAAGGTAGGCCAGGAAATAGCTGCTGTGGCTGTGGCAGTTGGCCATCATGAGAGAGTTGATAGGATTCATCTTCAATCATCTCAACAACGTTGACTATGAAAGCATCCCCATTTTATATAGTCACCACTCACCAGAGTAGCAAATGTAAGCATGTATGTACTATGATTCATGTGCCAACTTCAAGGAGCTGATAATGTAAAATGAGGTGTGTTGATTTCTTACAAGGATCTGAATTCTGAAGTGCTGATAATGTAGAATGGCTTTGCAGCCGAAGAAACGAAGATGAAACTTTCTAGTTTGTATCCTTTTGTATGTGTGGTATGACTGTTGAGTGTGGTAGCTACAACAAGTGTTAACTAAATGTGATTTTATTGTATCACAATGACAGAGATGCTTAGCAGATAATAATAAAAAATCACTCATTCATCTAGGCACCTGAAGATTAGTATTAAGCATTCAAATGTAGAACAGCATATCATGGATCTAAGCAAAATTGATAAATCTTCTGAAACCTTAGAAATAAGAATTCGCCCATCAGAATACCTATCATAATCAGCATTATAGCAGCTTAAGTACTAGATTACTGCCACTCGATTGCCTTTAGGCCCCCTGATATGGGCTGATTAAGAGCATCTTTATGGACGAGAACTTTGATATGAGAATTTCATATCAAATGTTTGAGTCGGACATTTATAAGCTACGAGACCCAATAACTAATTCAAATTGGACCTTGATACATCCAATTTTCATTTAAAAAAATGGCTTAAAGAAATTTAAGACATGTAATAATTTGAAAATTTGCATCGGCAAACATTTAATGTAATTCAAAAAATATGAGCAAGTGATGTATATGCCTGTTAGAGATGATGTGTCTTTGCCTCTTTGACGTTAACTAGTTAAGGGAGGAGAGTCTCAGGTTTGGGGTTTATTGACAAACAAGTCCATGGAGAATCATCATCATTAACAATTTAATATTCACAATCAGAAAGATTACAGGCATACACAGCTCAACATGAAATGTGCCCAAGAAACCCTCTTCCAAAAGGCATCAATTCCTCACTTTCCACTTTCTGATTTTCTCTGTAGATTCCTCACTTTACACTTCTCATGATTGGGAGAAACACAATCAACACACATTTGAAAACCACCCTCCTTGAAAAGCATGAGCTTGAGAAGTTTTTTTGATTAATAATAGAATAGAGCAAGGAGGGAAAAAGTTTTAAACAGCCCCCAAAAAATCTCCCTTTTTACTAATTAGTGATCCTCATCAGAAACCCAGGAAAAGAAAATTCAAAGCTCACTGTAAAGCAAACAATCATCAGGCAATGATCATGAGGAGAAATTAGTCCCAGTCTTCGTCGTCGCGGTCAGCATTCTTGGCGCACATTCGAAGCCACAGCTCTTGCCCAGAACTTGATCTGCGCTTTCATGTCTTCAGCTGATCTTTTGCTGTCAGCACATTTGGGAATCGGAGGGGAGTATGACCACTGTGTTGCAATCCAGGCCTCAGAAAGAGAAGGGTTTTTCATTCTTCTTAGACCCTCTTTGCCTTCCACATTGGGTTCTTCCTTGATAGGTAAGCTGGAAAGCTTATTGACAGCACTTGGGCACAAATCCTCTTTGTCAAACTCGAAGCCCAAATCGCGGAAGCCTTGCACTTCTTTGTCACTCAAGGTCTTCAATGACATGCTCCTCTCAAAGCTTCTTGATTTAGAGCATCTTACATTCTCCATATTTGTATTGGGCATCTCTGATCTTCTGTGTTGGAGATTCTTGGACGAGCCAAGAGGCGATAAGTTCTGTTCAATGTTCATGCCATGAAATGAAAACCCACCTCACATTGCGCCGACAAAACTCAAAACTAATCATGAATCTGAAAAGAAAGTGTATAATGCTTAGGTGAAGGCATACCTTGGAGGTGTGCTTGGGTGGCAATAGAATGGAAGGATTCATAGAAGACCTCCTGGTAAGTTTGCAGATTATGGGACCCTTTGGAGCCACATTTCCATGGCCAATATCCTCCTGTCTAATCCTAAGAGGTGGAAGAGAAGGTGCCTTGACAAGCCTACAAGGCATGGCTTGCCTAATCAAATCACCCATTCTCGGCCCATCGTCCTCATCTTCATCTTCGCCCCAATGTCGTTCCTCCTTACCAAAGTTTGGCGGCAGAGAAGGGGTTCTTAGCAAGCTGCTGGCTTCTTCAGCATTCTTCTTGGGGCCAAACACCTCTTCTTTCCTCGACGAAGGCGCGGGCTCAGAGTTGCACCTCACCATCTTGCCTTTCCTGTTGAGCAAGTTGCCAAAGAACCAGCCTTCTTCCAAGAGATCAACTGTCTCTTGCTTCTTATGATCCTCTCCCATGGGACTAATGAGGCCTTTTTTCTTCTGATGTTTCTGCATCTTAATTGGGATTTATCATCTTATTTTTCCGGTGGTATTGGCTAGCAAACATTGAAAACTGTGTGTAGGTTACTTGTGGGCTGGCTTGGCCATGTGAGCAAATAAGCATCATGTGCTGTCACAGGGTTTATGTACATTATAATGTGAATTATAAAATTTCTAATCATTTGAGAGGGAACTTATGTGGCAGAAAAAAGTTTGGTTTCAATCAATCATGCATGTCTAAAGAACCTAAGGAATGCAGGCCATGTGGCACATAAGGGTACCTGGGCGATTTCTCGTGTAGCGCGAAAATCGAAGCTTTGGGGAGATTATCGAGGCAGGGCCGACTATGTCAGATCAACTACCAAACGTTTTTAATGAATCTTTCTTGCTTGGATTGCTCAAACAAACCATTGGAGAGATGGAAGTTTGTAACTTGCAAGGAAAGCAAAAAACATTATCTGGTTGAAAAATTGGGGAAAGGATCAATGGTAGCAAATTTGTAGTGGCATAATGATGGACAATAGAAGAGGAAAGTGTTGTTTATGGGCTTATTGCCTATGCTTATTAGTAATAATTAGGGCTTTGTAATTTGTCTTGCTAATCATCTGACAGCTAAGAAATTGTTTTTATATGCAGGCTACAATAATTTAATATAGTTTGGTCACACCAAATTATTATAATTGTGTTTGGCTCAAAGTCCATACTGTGATCTCCATAGATTTCTAGAGGGCCACACAATGCCTGACTTGGGTTTTAGGAAGGTAAATTGCGAAACATCCGACAATTTTAGGAAGGAATGCAGTAGGAATCGGGGCTTGCCTGAAAATCCAACGGCCTCCGATCATCTTCTGTCAAGAACAAACTGGAACCCACGAGCATTTTTGCCATAAAAAGCCAATTCATCCTGCCAAGAACAAAGTTCAATGAGATCATACCCGGGTTCAAGTTTACCTGATGCCTGAGGTACATCTTGAACCACTGGGTTCTGATCCAAGACGGCGTCACTGCAGAGAAACACCACACAGTGCTATCACAGATGGAGCAACGGAGGTGACAGTCGTGGAGCGGACAATAAATAAAAGTAATGATGCCCTACAGAAATTCAGAGTAATCAACAACAGCAGCTGTTGATTACGCTTATTTGCCTGTCGAATGGACCAATTTAGAGGCGACCAAAGCACTTTACATATCATAATAGTTAAGGCCAAAAAGCACTTCTTTACATATATCATCATAATAGTTCAGACCAAAGCACTTCTTTAAAAAAGAAGCAACAATAAGTTGAATATTATCAAAGCTAAGACCAAAGTACTTCATCATTCCATACGATAGCTGATAACAAACCCGATCACCAAAGCAAACCCCAAAATAAAAACAAACTTGCATACTAGCACTGGCCAAACCTGTATACCAATTACCTTACTTACTATTCAGTAAGCCATCCATCCCTAGCTGCTTTCTTTAATACCGCCAAAATTAGTTTAAGACACCAAAAAGACTTTCTTCACGCCCTTTGTATATCTGGCAATGTCTACATTACAATCAAGCTCCATTTCCTGCGGCATTCACCAGCTCATACTCGACCAAAGACAGATTGTTATCCTCTTTAACTGTAAACTCGGCTGGCTCTGTTACTTCAATGCGGCCCCACTTGTCAACAGCTAGTCTCATAGTTCCTTTGAACATATCAATCTTGGCATTTCGGATAATCAAGGTTGCACCAGGCATCATTAGGTCAACTAGTAGCAATAAACATATAACAGAAGTCAGCATGTGTTTTCAATCTACACAACTCAAAGTTTCAGATGTTCAAACTTCAAATACAAAATGCCAAATTAGAAATTTAGAAGACAATCATTGAAGACTTTGTTTTACGCCTCTAACCAACCCACAAACAATATACAGTTGAGACCATTTGGCTAAATGATCCACAAATATGGAATCTTTAGGTGAAAGTTGAGAGACTACGCCCGTTGAATGACAATATATACACATACCCTGTTAACATAAACGTGAGAAAATGAACTAGATTACTGAAGCTTGTGTTTGGGTTTCAGTTTAAAAAGCCAATTTGATAATTGATATTATTGTTTAGCCACAAATTACCATGATTCTACCAAAAAATACCCTCCAGAAAACGTAGTTACACATCAACAACAACAAAAACAAAAACTCGCAACTGCCGAATCAGCTTAAAAGGAATAATAGGTCAGTTCATAAAACTACCAAAAGAGGAAAAAACTTCATTCAGGCATAACAAGAGACAAATTCACACGACTTTGAACAAAAATACCAATTATGCAGCAGCAGCAGCAGGACTTAAACAATCTCACATGAATACATGATATCATCAAGTAAAGGTAATACGGATTCAAGTGTTTAAGACATCTCACTGACAAAATATCATAACAAGTTATGTTACTTCAACATTTTCAATTCCAGAAGGTACATACTACAGAATAATTGTGCAATGTGGCAATGTTCAATATCAACATGCTACATATGCTTGAATCGTCATAGAAATGTCAGGAATATCCAACTATTCATACAGCAGAAGCAACAGTTTCTCCCAATGCAACGATCTCATAAAGATCACCGACTGGTTTACAAATGCAGCTTTAACACAATAAACAAAAATGCATACGCAAGACAGATGGTCTTCTGCAATGTTAGTTTTGTACCAAAAACAGCAAAGTCTTACTTTTTACACGAAAGTACAAATGAAAAGTCCTTCAACGATTTCCCAAAGTTAGGGTTATCCCAAAATGAACAACTAATACGAAAAAAGTCATCAAAGCAGAAACCAGGCAGATCAAAACATAAGCACACCCAATCACAACAATTACAATGAAGATCAAAGCGCAAATGACTACCTTGATCGTTACGAGCAGTGAAGAGGATACAGCCAGTGTCATCGCCGATGAGGCACTCAGCGATGCGAGCGTTGCGAAGGTTCTGGTTGACCGATCGACCTTTCTTCAAGACGGTGTCGGAACTGAGGACCTTAACGGTCAAGGTGTGGCCGGATGTGCCAGGCTTGATCTGGTCGACGGTGATGAAAACAGGCTTTCTCAAGGCGGGCTTGGCATCTGGCTGGGTCTGGCGTTGGGGGACGGCGGTGGTGGACTTCGACATCGTCTTCTCCGATTCGATTGAAGGAGCAGTAAAACCCTAATTCCGACACTTCTGTGAAATGGATAAACTCTCTCCTTTTATCCCCAAGATTTATAGGCCTTCTTTCTTCGAGTGCAATAAACTCTCATTCACTTTTTAAACTATATTTAAAATGTGAAAATAAGAAGCGCCAAGCTCTTGTAGCTCAGTTGGTTAGAGCACCCGTTTAGTAAGCGGGAGGTCTTGAGTTCGACTCTCAACAAGAGCAGTTTTTCAACTTTCTATTTTTCTTCCCACCAATCCTTATGGCCAAGATGGGAGCCTAAACGGAGGCTCCAAATTGTCGCGTATTATGTATCCATAAGTTCCATTATTATCAGTGGATAGATCTCCATCGAAATTTAGTTTATACCAGTTGGGAGAGATCTTTTGTTGTGAACACGTGGAACCGTTGTTGTGGACCACAACTTGTGGTGTTGAGTTTTACTTTTGTTTCGAGATCGTAATGGAGTTGTTTTGCCTTAACCCAATTATGGAGTTGTTCTCTAATATAAGAGGTGATAGTTCTCAGATTTGGTATAATGTTCTCGAATAGAGCTTTGTTATGGAAGTACTAGATGCACCACCCGGAGGTAGCTAGTTTTGTGAAATCTTTCTTCCCAAAACCTTGCTTAATGAGATTAATCGTGCCGGGAATGTTAATGTTGCGGGGGTGTTGCTAATGCGGGGCGAGTTTATTGATCAATGTGGGTGAAAATAGTCACAGTGTGGCGCACGACCGCACGTGATTGGGCAAGCAAGCAAGAAATGCTCCCGATCTTCGTAGAGTTCATGCCACACAGAGGGCAGTCAGTGGGATACCGATACCTCTGCTGACAAGTATTGCAGTGGTGGGTAGGCCATTTTTGGATAGGCGCCATAGAAATTCCTTTATTTTGGGAAGGGTATCTAGTTGCCAGATCTAGTGGAGATCAGATCGAGTATGTTGTTTTGAGTTATGAATCATATCAATGGTTGACTTCATATAGAACCAGTCAATCTTATTCCACTTCCAAAAAAGTCTATCACGGATTGAGTTTCTATGGATAAGCATTATCAGGATGGAACTGATTGTGCTATCATCTAAGAGGTTACAAATATGGTCATGGAGCTTTTGAGTATTCCAAATTTTATACGGGCCGATGAAGTGACTTACTTTTAAGGAATTGTTATTTAGGGAATTAGGGATTTGTTGTTTGCATGGTTAATTAGTGGGGTGTCGTCTAGCCAAAGGTCATACCAGAAGAAAATATTGTCCCCATTACCAATAGACCATCGCATAACGACTTTGAATGTGTCTAAATTAAAGACTCGTTAGATTTGACCATTGCCAAGAAGTATGACCTTTGTGAGTGTATTGTAATAGTTATTGGGTTTGAGGTATTTTTGTGTGATAATAGTAATCCAAGGATTTGTCGGTTCAACTAGGATTTTTCAAAGTATTTTTAGTTGAAGAGCCTTGTTCATATCCTCCAAGGTGCGCAAACCTAACTTTTCTTTTTATTTTGACTTTAGCAATTTTATAAAACAATTGATTTTCCCTAAATTACAAGGTTTTAGCTTGAGTTTTAATAAATAAAAAATTTGAAGAAGGTAATAGTTTGGGTGAGGTCAGGCCATGCTGGACCACCACCCAAGAGCGTCCTTTCGAACGAGAACACGAAGTTCTGGATGAGCCGCTAATCTAACCGCGTCCACCGAATGTCGGAGATGAACCACCTTATCAGCAACCAGGTTGACATCTCGAAAGACGTGCTCACATGAGGTTGAAGCAAAATCCCGAAGCAACAGAAGAATGTCAGAAATGACAATCTCCACCTCCCAAGTCCCAATGACACTTCCAAGCACCTCTGATAGAGTTAATAATGGTGAGACTATCACCTTCAATTTCAATGTGATGTAGACGAAGGGACTTTACAACTAGGAGACCATCACGAAGGCCGAGAGCTTCAGCCATGAGCGGAGATATAGACCCATAAAGCGTCGCATCGCAAGCCACCATCACCCCAGCCTGATCCCGAATGACGAACCCAGCCGAAGATTCACCAGAAGGAAGTCTGGAGCCATCAAAATTAATCTTGAAACTCCCACAACTAGGTGGTTTCCATCTTAAATTTTTTCTTTTTCTTTGGTTCTGGGGCTTGAGTTTTAATAATGATTTGCTCTCTTCAGTAATTAGCTTCAATAAATTAGTTTTTATAAAATAGTCGATTTTCCATTAATTACAAGGTTTTAGCTTGAATTTAAAAGATATATACTCTCTATTCGCTAAAACATGTTATTTTAGTCTTGGACACAATCTGTAACGAGTATCTTTAATTAACTACCTAAATTACTCCTAGTTTACTTTTCTATTGCTAGTTACAACGGTACATATATACCATTATATTATCATTTATTACTATAAGGAATATCTTTAACTACCTAAATTGCACATATTCTTAACTCTTTTATTGCTAGATAATCATTAAAGTACTTCCTCAATGACTGCAAATTATGGCTCTTTGTATTCTTGTTTTAATTATCACTAGAACAAAGTTTCATACTCTGAGCCACATTTTCATAAGATTAAAATTGGAGCCAAATTTTGAATTACCTAAAACCGAACCCTAGTCATATTAGAATCAAACTTCACAACTGCCATTGTATCACCAGAGAACATGCTAAAACTTCTTATCACAATCTCCTATACTTTATTTAAATTGGCTTCCACATGAAAATGATGCTACTGATATCAATGAACCACCCAATTTTGAGCATTGTAAAGAAGAGGCCGGGGTGTACTTTTTAAGGCAACAATATTGAGATTCTTTAGCATGAATCCAATCAAATAATTAAGTGGTCGAATGAGAGATATTGGTTACAAATATATCTTCGAGTGGTGGTATCCGATCAATCGATCTGAACATGCAACCAAATTACGAGAATTGTGTTTTTGAATCCAATCAAGAAAAACGAGAAGTTATTTCTATTCTAGCCACGTGATCTTCAACTGGTGTTCACTCAAATGAGGAAGAAAATCAACTAACTCATAATGGTAAGATACTATTGTTAATTGCTTAACTTTCATATGTTTATTTATTTATTTATTTGATGAGTCTATATGCAGACAAAATTTAACACGAGTTGTTGACATCGTAATAGTTTGCTGAATTTGCATGTATATTATCTAGTCTGTTGCAGCTTTACGGTTGACCTTTGTTTTTCCTTATCATAACTAACTCAATTTATTTATTTATTTATTATTATTTTTTTGATTAGGTAATAATTCGAGGTTAGACAGGTCTGAACCTCGAGGACCGATAAAATCGGTAGACGGTAAACTATCAAAATAAGGAGAATACAAAGCGGTGTACAACACAGACAAGAAAGCTCTACAAAAACGAAGCAAAACTAACAAAACCAAACAAGATGAGGAAGAAAATGGCGGACGAAGCCAAGCACCACCAGAAGCAGCACCGCAGGCCAGCGACACATCAGGATTCGATCATCCTGTGGGCAGTGAGGACGAAACCAGGGAAGCAGTCAACCCGGAAAGAGGAGTCGCCACGATACACACTACCACGGCCCTTGCCTGTCCCGACTCCAGCAGCCAAAACCCCATCCGCGGAAGAGAAAGCTCGACCCCGCCAAAATGCAAAGCCACACAACGTCTGTGTATAAAGCACCCATACCCTAAGGGGATTTTGATCAACCCTTTCAGGATTTATAATATATATATATGTAACCGTTTACATAATTAATATACATACACCTATAAGATAAAAATACCGAACAAGTATACATATATTAAACTTATTAGATTGGAAAATAAGAATATATATAGCCACAAATTATAAATACAACCGAATATATTTATAATTTAACCATATATATATATATATATATTTTTTTTTTGATTAGGTAAAAATTCGACACACCGGACATGCCCGGATGGTCGATAGACCGAAAAAATCGGCGACGAATAAACCGTCAATACAAGTAAACGACAAAGACATAACAACAAACAGAAATACCAAATTACAAAGGAATAGTCGCAACTGCAGGCTAGTACAATCTATGAAGGAACGGAAGCGATGTGTGACAACTCTTCTATCAGTTGGTAGAGGCACGCAGGGAATCCCTGGGGAACTATTTGGAAACCTCAGATTTGGACTCGGAAATCAACGAGCCTTCAGGCTTCGATCGCGTCCACGACCTCTCGCGCGTCAACAAAGGAGGAGAACACCGCTAGAAAACCACTAGCCCCAAAGCCGAACCACACCATAAGTAACAAGGCACCACAAGCCAACCAACGTACGTTTTTTTTTTTTCCTTTTCTCCTCGGGCTGCCCCGGGTCCAAGGCAAAACTTTGGGCCCAAAGCAAGTTTGAGTCAAGACCAAACAACATCGGGCCCAACTCGGACCCAAGGGAAGACCTTGGGGCCCAAGGCAAGCCAAAGCTGCCAATCCAAGAGCATCTCGAAACGGAAGAATCAAGCGCCGGCAACACAGAGCACGGACCGACAGCAGGAGAGACGAGGGAAGCGGGCAAGGAAGAACGGAGACGAATCTACCGATCTACAAAAGCCCCAACCAAATTTCACAAGAGGGGTTGTCTCGACACCCCCACAGACCGAAGCATCCAACCGGACGGAGGAGGAGCGCCATCGCTGGGGAGCCGACCAAGCTGGAGGATGAGTCCAGGGACGACGTCGGAAACACCGCGTGCACGACTTGAGATTGATTTGAAAGGGGGCGGAAGTCACTGATGGTGAAAGTGAGAACGGAACGAAGAAGACACCGACCCCCACAAACACCATCAGAAGAAGAATCACATAATCTGGATCCAAAAAAAAGGGAGTTTTGAGGGGAATTTAGCCTATGATGAATAGATTTAAAGGAGATTTAGGCTTTGGTTTACAAAGAAACCCGGGGTTAAAGAAAGGGGTACACACATTGGTTTCTCAAGGAGGAGAGAGAAGAGAGTTTCTCTCTCCCCACTGAATTTACGGGGAGAGAAGAAGATGTATCCCCCTTCCCATAATTTAACCATATATATTCATACTACGTATTTAACAAATCCCTTTTCTTTTTTTTTTCTTTTTTTTAATGATTGGGCTTGGTGCTTGCACGCCAAGGAAAACCGTACAAGCACACAGGCAACCAGGCCGGCGGCGAGGAGCCCCGCCACAGGGCCAGCGCCAACGAATCTGGAGCCCGCCGGAGGAGGCCGACCGCAGGCGAAAAGATCACCGACGGCAATTACAGATCCGACCCAAGGACGGCGACCGGAGAAAACGCCGGGGATTCTAGGCTGACCGAATCAATTTATTTATTTTTTAAACCAACAAATGAAAATCTACTTGAGTTATAAAAAAAAAGATAATCTACTTGAAGGTGGAACTGATGTTAGAAGCTATCAGTTGGCATCAAATGAAAAAAGGAAACTTGGAAGGTAGAACAACATTAAGGTCTATCGATCACATAGATGGATATTACGAACGAAAAACTGAAATATAATTCAACAAAAGAGGTATCTTCTATGTTCTCAGTACCCTTAAGAACAATTCAACGAATTAGAAAACTTGGCTAAGCTTCCCTGATAGGTGTTGTGGTTGATCCATCACATAAATGGACAAGAAATAGAAATTGAAAAAGACTCGGAATTGATCTTAATTACATTAAGGCCCCGTTTGGTATAAATATAGTAATCGGAATAGGAATGGGAATCGGAATCGGAATAAAAAGTTGAAATAAGCCATTACCGAAGCATGTTGTTTGGTATAATTCGGGAATGAGAAATTAACAAATTCAACCTAAAAATCCCCAAAATTTGACATATCCAATTCAAAAACACACCAATCCAATCTACCAAATTATGCATAAAATACCCAAATTCAACATTTCAATTACATAAATTCATCATCAAAATACACAATTGAACCATACAAATTTGAGTAAATATGGAAAGAAGAGGGGGGGTTTGGGCAGTGGTGGTCCGGTGGAGGTCGACTGCAACGGAGAGGATTTCCACTGCTATGGCAGTGTTCGACTGCAACCGGGGGCGGGGGTGGCGAGCCACCATCTGGACATGATTGTCGACGCAGGGACGACGGCGACAAGGTCGACGGGGACAGATCTAAACGGATGTGGCGATGGAGGAGAGACGGATCTGGACATAGGCCAACGGGGGCGGATCCGGACAGGGGTCGACCTGGATTCGATGCATAGAGTGAGGGAGGGAGAGAGGACATGGGCCAAACTGGAGGCCGATCTGGACGGTGGTGTCGTGGTGGTAGCAGTGCCGACGGCGGCGGCTTCGGATCTGGACAGTGGCGGTGGCGGCGGCGCTGGACGGTGATGGTAGCGACGTGGAGACGGGTGGTGGAGATGAGGGACACCGGTGGAGATCCAAGGAGGAAGAAGGGGGGTTTATGAAATTGGGAATGAAATGATTCCCAAGGTTTTTCAAAGGAATGAAATGGGGTAGAAAAGGGGATGAGGAGATTACCGGGAATCAATTCAATTCCCGATTTTGAACCAAACAACAAAATGGGAATGACCCATTCCCATTCTCATCCCCAATTTCGGTGGATACCAAAGAAGCCCTAAAGGTATTCCCTTTGAGTCATAGAACAACGTTATGGTCACTATCTCATGCTTTGAAAATTAGTCAAGGCACTTTGCATTCATTCTTGAGGGAACAAAAGATATGAATGAGACATTACAAATGAAGTTGCTATGGAAAATAATGCCAGCTCCTTCCAAACTGAACAGATTTTGTAGACTTCTTTCCGTGAAAGACAAATGCTAGCTCCCTGAGTTTCACTCTCTTAGAAATGGTTTCACGTGGGGAAGAATCAGAAACGATTCGGACAACACTTGTGAGAAATTAGATAGGACACTAGTACAAGATAAAATACTACAATGGTACCCACAAATAGCAACTAGAAACTACACCTTCTCCTCCTTAAACCACTGTCCAATCTCTGTTGAAATCAAAGCAAATGAGAACAGAAAAGCTAGACCATTCAAATTTGAGAAAATGTGGTTCTAAAGAAAAGATTACTGAAATATTGTTGCTCGGGCATAGAGAATGACATTTATTGGATCTTATATGTTCCAAGTGGTTAAAAAAACTCAACTGCTTAAAGGATAAACTAAAGAATGGAACAAAACTTCCTTTGGAAACATATTCCGTCAATTGAAGAACATTGAAGAAAGACTAACAAAATTACATATGACGTCTCCTAGCCAAACTATGGAAATTGAAAACAACAAAAGGCAATTTTGACTTATTAACAAGAAATGCTCCCGGTCTACAATTGATAACAACGAAAAGCTCAATTGGCTACATCATTTGAGATTGGGAGGGTAAAACTATCCACATTGGCTACGACAGAATTGACAACCAAACCCCGCTAAAAGCAGATGCTTTGACATTAACACATGGAATAATCCAAATTCTTGCGTTGGGTATAAACAAGTTACAACTCGAAGGGGACTCCCTTATAATTATAAATCATTGCTACCCATGGAAAATTGAACTGGTGATGTCCGATATCAGAACATTGATGTCGAGTATGAGAGAAGTCTCCTTCTCTCACGTGCCTCGAAATGTCAATAGAGAGGCTGATAAGGTTGCAAACATTTGTCGCCCTGCCAGTGGCTTCGACATTTACGCTGATACAGGTCTCGATACATACAAGTCTCGACTTGTATAATGAAACCTCAAATCGAACCCCCAAAACATACCCTAATTCGAACTAAGCACAAATCGAAACCCCTATTTGCAAACACAAATCGAAACCCCAATTTGCAAACAAAAATTCATACCCTAATTTGAACTAAGCACAAATCGAAACCCAAATTTGCAAACAAAAATTCAAACCCTAAATAGACATACCTAGCTGGCGCCTCCACCACCACCTTCGACGAGTCCTGCATCGCCTCCACCACCCCTAGCGGCACCTCTGACGACTCCTTTATTGTCGCCGATTCAAGCTCTTCTTCTCCTTCTCCTCCAGGTCGGGCTCCAATGCCTTCGAGTTTTTTTTTTTCGTTTTTGTGTTACCCCAGAGGAACGACGTCACACTCCTTCTCCACCTCTCCTTCCGATGGTTTCTCTGAGTCGCCTCTCGTTTATTCGTTTCTACGGAGGGTCTTCGGATAGAACAAACGAAAGAGGTAAACCCTATTAGGTTTAACCGATGAATAGGGGCACGGAGGCGAAATACTTGCATAACTCAGAGATATCAGGCGAATTTAGTCAATATTTTATAAACCACGCGAGATTGACGATATCACTGAGGCATCAGGTGAAATTTCCGTTCAATAAAAATAAAAGAGAAAATTTGCCCAATAGACCCATTTTTGGGCCTCTATTTGGAGAGTGTCTCCCACCCTTGTAAAATTAGGGTTTTGTCCACCAAAAATTTTTTGGACAAAATTACCCCTCTAATCTCATGTATCCATTACCGTTTCAGCGTCACAGATCCTCCCGTTTCAGATCTTGTTCGTCGACCCCTCCCTCGCTCTTCCTCTCTCTCCTCCTCCTCCGGTCACTAGCCTCGCCTCTTCGTACCCTCACCGCCGGAATCCGGAACTCTCCCCCATCACCTCTCCCTCGCCTCGCCGCCGCCGCTCACCAATCTCCAGTTCACCTCTCTCGCCGCCGCTAGATCGATCTTCCGTTCATCATCCGTTGTTCGCGCCGCCGCATCTAGAGTCGCTTCCGGTTCCAAACCCTCCCCTTCTCCTTTTCGATTCCCTACCAACAAATCCGGCACATCTAGAGTCGCTGTCCATCCACCAGATCCGCTCGATCTCCGGGAGCCGACGTCGCTGTCCATCCACCAAATCCGGCGTCGTTTTCCTCCTTCATCGCCCAGATCCCTCCAGATCTGAAAGCCATGGAAGTTTGACGCTCTTGCCCAGCAACTCCGGCACCCTCGCTGCCCCCTCCGGCCGATCTCAGGTCCCTCCGCTACCGCCACCTCCCTCCGACACCGCCGCCTCCCTTCGATCTCTTCAACCTCTTCGACCAGTGCTGTACTGGCGTTGTCCCCTTCCTCTTTTCGGATTTCAGCACCTTGCTCCGGTAAGCAATTTCAGCACCTTGCTCTCTTCGAAAACAAACAAGTGTTGTGTTTAATACAATATGAAGTCACAAAGAGAGGGAGAAGATAAAGAAAGATGATGGTGGGACTGTGGGTGTTGGGGTGCACCGACATGGTTGTGTTTCTTCTTCATTTGTGCTTTGATCATCCTGAATCGTGATTTTGGAAAACAAACAGGTGTTGTGTTTAATACAGTACAATATAAGCAATTTTCAGCACTTAATTTGATAAGTGTATTGGCGTTGTCCCCTTCCTCTCCGGTTTCAGCCAACTCTCCGATCTAAGCCTTTGATAAGTGTCTGGTGAGTCTCTTTCTTGCTGAAATTGTAGGATAGAACTTAATTTGTTGTTGTCGAAACCATTAGCTACCATGAGATTCTCTCTCCTGCACTTGTCTGATTTTTACATTCCTCCCGTTCAACCTTGTTTGATTTTTGACGATATGCTGAGATTAAGGAGGAGGAGAGCGAGGGTAGAGCGAGGAAGCTAGGAAGGACAGAGAGCACAAAGAATTCTGATTTCAGCATTTCAGCAACGTCGGTAGAACGAGGAAGAACAAAGAAAGCACGGTGAACCCCAGTTTCAGCATGAGCTGGAGAGTGACCGCCTTGTTATTCCCTTCTTGGAGAAAAAGAAACGAAGCAATCGTCCGCCAGGTGCATTTTAGTAGTTTGATGAATTTCAGCATTTCAACAATTGCTGAAATGCTTTACCATTTCAATTTCTTTCTCTTTCATTGATTAATTTATAGATATATAAATTATTGTGAATACAAATGTCTGGTGTATATTGAGTCTTTGTTATCAAATTGAGCCTTTTTCTAGATTTTTTTTGTTGAAATTGATTCTTATAAAATTTTATGAGCTACTATATCTTACAAGCATATATGACAACATTTCAGCTTTTCTGTTTTCAGTATTTCAGCATTTCAGTAGCTTGTATGTATAACATTTTCAGCAGTGTCAACAATAATCACTTCAACATCAACAACGTTGTTGAAATCGGGGTTTCAGCAACTCTGGAAACGCGAAAAAAAAACCAAAAAAAAAACTGCTGAAACAGAGGGTGACACATGGTTTTCAGCAATTCTGGAAACGCAAAAAAAAAAAGAAAAAAAAAGCGAAAAAAAACACTGCTGAAACAGATGGTGGCACAGGGGTTTCGGCAATTCTGTTTCAGCAACTCTGGAAACGCGAAAAAAAAAAAAAAAAACTAAATTTCGTTGAATTTTTTTTTTTGCTGAAAACAAAAATTTCAGGATTATGAAAAATTCGGTGGACAAATGTCAAATATGGAGAGGGTGGGAGACGAATTACTAATATAGCCTAATTTCGTGGCCTATATGGAAATTGCCCCAAAATAAAAAATTCTATTACCACTACCAGTTTACCACGCAGGTACTGGATGAGCCCAACTCTGTGGTGTGTGTAGCCCAGCGATTCAAACCATGAGCCCAAACAAGAAGAACTCAGAAGGGTAGAATGGGAAATTCCTCCTGAAGTGGATTACGGTTTGCCGATTTCCTCCGACTTGGAACCTCCATTGTTCGTTCCCATCCTCCTCATCCATCCATCCACAGAGAGAGAGAGAGAGCGCAGAGAAATGGCGAGTGTTATCTCTGCCTTCAATGGCTTCTCTGCTTCCTGCACTCTCCCTGCAAAATTCAAAACCCTAACCCTCTCCAACCCCATTTCTTCTCAATTCCTCTGCTCCTCTTCTCCCATCTCTCTCAGCTTCTCCGGCACTCTCTCTCACGATGGCTTCTCCCAAGGTTTGTAATTTCTTTATTTGCTACCGTTGCATTTCATGTTTGGTTGTATGAACTTAAAAGATAAGGTGTTGGATTCGAAGGTGGTTACTCTAGGATTCAATTTCCAAGTGAGATTGATTTTAGTATGCGAAATTGAAATCCAGAAACCTAATAATCGGGTTGTAGTAGCCCAATCTAGTTTTTGATTCTCCAAAAAGGTTGAAACTTGAACCCCTCTTGCTGATGGCTATGGCTTGATTTTTTGTAAGTACTGAAAATTTGAGTTATCTTTAGGTGTTTGTTGCTACTTGCTACACGCAGCAATCTAAACTTTTTTGAAATTGATTAAGTAATGCTATGTTTTTGGGGTTAAAGCTTCGATTTGATCTACAAATTCGACCGAATTGGAAGTGAAAGTAAAGAACAATGTAATGTTGGGCAAAGCAAATAGCTCTTGTGGTATGAAGATGGTTTGGGTATGATTTGAGGTTCTCTGGATGCTGTCAGGATGTTTGTCGATGAGGCCACCGAGGAGGCAGCTGGGTCAGTCGATTGTATGCGAGGCTGCTACCCAAACCAAGGCTGACTCGGCTGCAAAGCGAGCTCGCCAAGCCGAGAAACGCCGCCTCAGGAACAAAGCCCGCAAGTCTGAGGTTAGGACCCGCATGAGGAAGGTACATTACGCGTCGCTTACACCCTTTCGACTTTTGTCATTTCATGCTTGGTTTGTTGTAGTTAAACTTAGAACTGTAAATTTGGTGCAGTGATCTCAAGACATTCATTACCAAACCACTACTGTTTCATGACTCGGAGCTAGTTGTTCATTTTGCAGAAAACATCCATTGAATTGCATTATGTAATGCAACACATAATCCATTACTGTTTTGTGACTCGGAGCTAGTTTTTCAGTTAAAAAAGATTAAAAAACATCTAAATCATAGCACTGTAAGCATAGGTACTTTCGGCGTTTGCAAGTCGTTAACATTTCTTAAAATGAGATCTAGTTCTGGCTGGTGAAATGTATGCTGATGAACTATGTACGACTTGTGGTTAATGCAATTTTTGCAGCCCAAATCATACACTGAAGTTTCTAGTAGATTTTCTTGTATTAGATTGATGATGACCATAAGATTTTGAATCCATGTAGGCTTTGGAAGAGATAGAAGTGTTGCGGAAGAAAAAAGAGGCACAAGAGGAGGAAATCGTCCCGATTGAGAAACTGATTGCAGAAGCATACTCTGCAATCGACAAGGCTGTCAAAACAGGATCGCTGCACCGCAACACCGGGGCTCGTCGCAAGTCCCGCCTTGCTAGGAGAAAGCAGGCGGCAGAAATCCACCATGGTTGGTATACACCTGCTTCTGCAGATGTTACTGTATGATCAAAACTGTTCTGTAATCATCAGTTTGTAAAATTTGTTCACTAAGATCTAAACAGTTCAATTTTGCCCCTTTCTTTGCTGACATTCAAAGACTATTAATGCATCTAATGACATTGATCTCTTAAGTAGCTTCTGCTTGATTGAAGGTGTGGATCCAATTCAATCAGACTCGTGTTTTAAAATGTTTGTTTTGATTCAGTTTGTGTAAACTCCTCCCTGCAGATGATGTTTTTTGACCCTTAATCCAACCTCCTTCTAAATTTGCTTCCCATCTGTCATTTTCTTCTATTAGATTACAAAACAATTCTTCATTTCATGCCATCAAAGCAAAGAAAAATAAAGACTACCATAATTAGCAATTGCTGAAGAAACCAAACTTATGTAAAATTGCTATAATAGCTATACTATACTAATAATGAACATCAAAGTCGTTGTAGTATAGTGGTAAGTATTCCCGCCTGTCACGCGGGTGACCCGGGTTCGATCCCCGGCAACGGCGAATTTTTTTAGATCTTTTTGCTCCAGAGTGAATTTTTTTATCTGTCATTAAATTCCAAAATTTTTGAAGCTGATTACAGTTCCTTCATTTTGTTATTTGTTCAGTAAATTCCCGTAGAGTGCTAGCTAAGGCTCCTTAAAACCATAGGAAAACTACTCGGCTACGAAGATAGTACAATACAACACTCGGGAAGCTAAAGATGAGCTTTACTTAGCTGTGACTTTACAGAAATGGATGCTTTTGTCTGTTGCAAAAGGAAATCAATAAACAAGGGCCTACTAGTGACAAACTGATGCTTGTTTTCTGGCTTCTTTTTGAATTCACCCATACATGATGCATTAATGTCAGCCCCACCACCATATACACTGGCATTATCTGTTAGCCACTCCTTTCTTTCTTTCGACGATAGAGATTGAATCGGGATTTATTGGCCCACCAGTGACCACTGATCAACTATATACATATACATGTAGTGTAGACATGATCTGCATTTGATGAAACTTGAGATCAAGGGCAAGGGAGGAGGAGAATGAAGTTCTTGTTTCAATGCCCGTGTTGCTCGTGTTTCTGCTTCATGAAGCCCAAGCAGGGGAAGCCGAAGCAGAAGAAAGGCGGTGGAGGAGCTGACCAAGTAGCTCCTCCGGCAGCCCCTGCAGCTAAGGCTGACTGATCTTGCATTCACTCCAAAATCGGAGAAGCTCGGGATTAGGAATTGTAAGGTATATTTGGGGCTAAATTTGTGATATTATTTCTGGCTATCAAAGAAAATATGTATTTTCTTATGCTGTAATAAATTTGTTCATTTTTGTTACTTTCTTTGTTGAATATGGGAGGGATATCTCTTCAAGAACTCGTGTTTCTTCGGGTTATGAACTAGCAAAGTGATTCCTATTCTTTGAGCATTTTTTGTTTGTCTTGTGTGAAACTGAATCGCTGCAACGAAGCTTCACATAAAGTGATTTTACCAACTTCACGGGATCTCATTCGTGCTGCAACGCATTGCTTCTTGCTTGCCTAATTACCTTCAAGTTGAATCAGACTCCAGAGTAGTTTTTCTTGGAGGATAAAAAAAAAAACTAAGTTCTAAACAAAGTTAAGAACATAGCCACAGATTAGAAACACCATCGCGGATAAGCTCAACTTAGAAGCTCAAGAAACTGAGGTTGTGGTTGAAGCAGAAAGGAATCAGGATCAACCAAAGGAGGTTCATTACAATATTACACGATTCTTGTACGCCTAGTACACGAGGATCCACCGTGAATGGACACAATTTCAAAGGGCCACACACACACACACTAGTAGAATATATTCCTTTGTCACTTTGTTATCATCAAAATTATCATATATGTATAAAGATCAGCTGATCACTCTTTTTATCATTTGTAAGATTAGCTAGCAATAGGTGAAGCCATGGCCTCCAAGAAAATGTGCACCCAAGGCCATGAATCAGCCCTCTGTGGCGCGAGCCAAGCATTGGCTGCATATGGGGCCAGCGGAGCCCAAGTCTGCGAGAAGAAGCCCCACTTCTGGCAGAGGAACAAGCACCGCGGGCATGGGATAAGACAGTGGTATGGCCATGGAAGTAACAAGCCAATAGGCCATGGCTTTGTGCCCCATGAGGATGGAGAGATCACCGTAGTGTGCATTGAGACGAAGGAAGAGCATGTCAGCGTCGTTCATGTTAAAAGCAAGTCGCGTATGATGGGCAAGTGCACGCAGTGATGATCCATGATAGCTGCCGAATAATTTCATACATCCATCTCAATCATTCAATAGCTATGGTTGAATTTATGATGTTTGGTATGTTTTTGTTTAACAATGTGAGGAAGTTGTGAATGTGTGTTCTATGACTTGGATGATTGAATCCAAACTATCAAAAATAAATCCGACAACATATAATCATTTTTTTAAGAAACTAATTAATATAATTTCAAATCATAAAATAAGACACCGCGTTGAACAAATGTTGAAAGTGTCTATTAGACCAGTTCTTTTGTGGGTGCATTTTACTCAAGATTTTTCAAAGACAAATAAAACCAACAAATGTCATTTGTCGTGTTCGTTTTTTTTAAAACTCAGAAATTTGCAAAAATCGTCTTATAGAAATATTTGTGACACTAAATATGAAAATGAATTTTTTAATTTATGTTCTTAAAATCCAAGGTAATAGATTTAATTCAGAAATATTTTTTAATTTAAATTATTTTAATTACTTTACTCAATTTACTCATTTTCTAGTAGTAAAGTTTTCCTAAATAAATTTCTTAACCTAATAATTTTAGAACATAAATGAAAAATATTGTTATTAGATTTTCAAATTTTAATTATTAATTTTTTTAATTTAAAATAAATTTATAAAGCTATGAGGTTAATTTTGCATATCTGCCTTCATTTTTGTAGCTTAAGCTTTTTAGGCCTAAACAAATAACCAAATTCCAATTATGTCCCAACTTTTTCTCCTCTCTCACCATTTTTACCGCCGACGGGTCACCTTGCTGATCTCTCTCTCTCTCTCCCCCTCTCTCTCTCTCTCCTCCCCGAGGAGGTTCTTCAAGCTCTTCCTTGGATGTACGTTTCTCCCCTCTCTTTCCCGTTTTGTATTTGCAAGCTGCTAGGGTTTTGTGTTTCTATTGTCAAATCACTCCCTTTCAATTGGATTTCGTGCTTGCTTCTGATTTCCGATTCCTGTTCCCCACGAATCTTTTTCGCTTTCTCCTGTTTGAAGTTGGTAGGCTGTATTCGCTGTTGCTTGCTTGCCGATAAAGTGATGAAGTAGTCTGGAATTATAAGGGAAATGATTTCGCGTTTGTCTGATTTGCAATTTTGCTTCACATTTTGCTGGAAGTAGGCTGAAAGGAATCTGAGATCATATGGTTTCTGGTTGAGTTGACTGGTTGGAGCAGCTGGAAAGTCGATCTAATATTCAGATTTTGCTTTTATTTATTATTTTCTTGTTGCTCTCAAACTATCGTCATCTCGAGTTTGAATTTTGCTTGACTGTATCTGAATTTTGATTCCGATTGTCGTCTCGCATTGGATAGCTGTTAAACCTATGTTGTTCTGAAATCTTCTATTGTTTAGATTGTAATGTTCGAGCTTAAAGCTGGTCTGATAGAAGACTAAATCTGTTGCCGATCACCTGATAAGCAACAGGTACCTTTCTCTCTCTCTCCAAAGATTTTCCCTTCTCTTCACTTGGATTTATGAAGAATTTTGAAGTTGCAAACTTGCAAGTCGATCTACTATTTGATGTTTTTAATGCTTATGTTTCTTTTGAGCTCAATTTGAGTATGAGCTTTCCAATATGTTCAGATCTAGTGTTTCTTTTAGTTTAATATGACCACTCTGGAGTTACATATTTATAGCTGGGGAATGTACGATTAAGTCAGTTATAACTTTGTGGAAATTGTATGGATTTATGAGTTGGTCAATGATCGATCTCAAGGTGAGCTCATTATATGATTGTTATATGTTTCAGGCTGTATATGATTGAAGTGATAAGTGATCTGGTAATTTAAAACTCACATAATATATTGAGCAAGGAGTAGCAATTGCTGATCTTTGGCACATCAAGGTTTGCTAATCTCAACTCTCATACATTAATTACTGATGTGCTGAATTATTTGTCACTCAGGCTGTTATTTGTTGTGGGAGAAATTGCAGTCTTTTGGATATTGATTAATTAGGGACTGGACCATTTAAATTGGTTAATGTAGAAGAAAGTGGTATGTCAATGATTGAATCGAATAACACCTACATTTCAAAATGTGGCATAGTCTCCTTTGGTATCATATTTCTTTGATGTCAGCTTGATACTTACAAGTTACAACCTCTTAACTTTGTTTGTGCTTATATTATGTCATTTAGTAAAGATACTTTCGATTCTTCAAACAGTGAAGTGTGCTCAAGATGGAACATCATTAAATCAACGAGTAGAAAAAAATGATATGATTTTTATGACCCTTTGTAAACTTCTTATTTGCAGACACAAGGGTGTAATATGCTGATTGCTAATTTTGCTTTTTCCATCTGGATCTGAACTTTTTTTTTTGTCTAGTTCTGAACATGTGGAAGTTCAAGCCTTTTATGCCAAAAGAACCCACTGGACTTGATGGCCGGTGCATTGATATTGGTAACATCAAAGTTCAGGTCAAGAATGCTATTGCTGAAGGAGGATTCTCTTGTGTTTATTTAGCTCGGGATGCGGTAGATGCATCCAAACAGTATGCACTAAAGCACATGATATGTAGTGATCAGGAATCACTGGAACTTGTGATGAAAGAAATCTCAGTTATGAAATCACTAAGAGGGCACCCTAATGTGGTGACTCTCTACTCCCACACAATTTTGGACATGGGAAGAACAAAGGAAGCACTTCTTGTTATGGAATTCTGCGAGAAGTCCCTAGTCAGTGTCTTGGAGAGCAGAGGAGCTGGTTATTTTGAGGAGAATCAGGTTCTTTCCATTTTCAGGGATGTCTGCAATGCAGTCTTTGCAATGCATTGCCAGTCACCTCCTATTGCTCATCGGTAAATATTATTCTCATGTCCTGATTCCTATGACAAATATGATAAAGCTTATCTATTCATCTGATGCACTATTAACATTCAGTACTATCTTTCTATCCTTATGCTTCTCATAGCATTGGAAACTACTGCACTGATATTGCCATGTTGTGGTTGACTCCTTTTCACTATATATCCTATAATTTACATATCCTGTTATTAACTATGCTGATATGTTTCCACCAAAAAAAAAAAAACTATGCTGATATGTGGTGATATATCTCCATTCTCCAATATTGGAAAATAAATTTCTAATAATTGTTTGCACATCTGCCTGTTGCCTACGACTAAGAAGTGTGATTGCTGGTCCCGTTGTCAACTGTAACACGAGGTGTAAAAACTAAGAAGTGTGATGAGTTCTCTAGAGTCCTAGATGCCATGAATGTGGTCTTTATTTGGTTGACTGCTTTCTTTATTTCATTTGGATTTTCTATTGACACTCACAATTTCTGATGCTATCCAGTGATTTGAAAGCAGAGAATCTTTTACTAGGATCAGATGGTTTATGGAAGCTGTGTGATTTTGGAAGCACCTCTACCAATCACAAGCGCTTTGTGAAGCCTGAAGAAATGGGCATTGAGGAAGACATCATCAGGAAGCACACAACACCGGCTTATAGAGCCCCTGAGGTTGGAAGGATTTCATATTTCCTCTTAACTGAAGTTTTCACTTGTAAAGTTGTTAATATATCTGTCTTTTCCTTTGAAATAGATGTGGGATCTATTGAGAAGAGACCTTATAAATGAGAAGGTGGACATTTGGGTAAGTTTTTTGCATCATCCAATCTCTAGTGGGAAGCCAATCTTGTTTTAAGGTCCCCTATCAAATTGATTGAAACTTCTTTGCTTGGTAGGCTCTTGGGTGTTTACTCTTTCGTATATCCTATTTCAAATCTGCGTTTGATGGAGAATCAAAGCTTCAAATATTGAATGGAAATTATCGCATACCAGATGCACCTAAATACAGCTCTGCTGTTATTGATCTGATACGTGATATGCTCCAATCTTCACCTGAAGATAGACCCGACATTACGCAGGTAAACAGTCAGCTTGATTCATGATTTGCTTCAATGATCACAGGGTTATTTTTTGATAATTGGTAGTGATTGCAGTGTGAATGTGCCAATGACTGTTAAAGTTTGAACTTGTATGAGTATTATTTAACCGTTTCTAACTTACTTTTTCTAACATGATGATAGGTCTGGTTTCGTGTCAACCAGCAGCTACCTATAGGACTGCAGAAGTCATTACCTGACCAGCCTCCTGAAATGTGTCAAGGAACCCCGGACACACAAGAAGGTGATGATTGCTATTTCGTTTTAAAATAATTTTAATGTTGCAAAAGGAAACTCTGTGCATAATTCATGTTGTTTCTCAACTTCTCAAATTTAGTTCATTTTTTTTCAAGAGTGAGGTCACCTGGCCTCATTCTCGAGTGCCTACTATTATTACTATTATTACTTCCGCTGATTTTTTGCTTTAATAGGAATTTCAAAACCAACTGCTAAGGCCGCTGCACCTCATAGAAGGTCGCCAACCCCACCTGTATCAACTGAATCAACTAAAAGAGTGTCACCCTCACATGTTCCTAAGAGTGGGGCAAGGGGGGGCACTGTTGGTTCCTTTTGGTCAAGTCCACATGCCCAGGACTCATCAGTTGGAGAGGAAAAAAGTGGTCCTAAGTTTGATCAGGAACCAAATACCTATAGTACTTCCAAACAAGATCGAATCCACTTGGAGCAACATCATTTGGCTGGAAAAACGAGCCCTTCAAGTGAGGAAAGCTCCCGAGCATATCCAAGCCAGAAAACTGCATCTAGAGAGTCCCTCCCTAGGCCTGATAGACCTGCAGCTTTTCAGGATGAAACATTTAACACCTTTGTCGCTGAGTTTGATACCTCAAAGCTCAACTCTAGTTCTTCTAGTAACAGCTCCAGAAAAGAATCCTTGGAAGCAGAGGTGGAAAGATTAAAAGAGCTGTTAAAGCAAGCTAACTTGGAAAAATCAGAGATAACTTCAAAATATGAAAAACTTTCTGCAATATGTCGCTCCCAGCGGCAGGAGATAATGGAGCTGAAGCAATCTCTTGGTTCTAGCACTCTTTCACCAGGGGACAATGCTGTAAAAAATCATTCAACTCCTGGAACAGGGACTTCTCAGGTATCACAGCAGCAGATTTTATGTTGGATAAATTTTTGGGTGCTATGCATAGGATGGATAAAATTGTATCTACACTAACATTTTTTTCCCCCCTCTGTTTCTGCTCTTGACTGCATCAATAAGATTGATGGCGCAGTTCAGCCAGGTTTACGTGACCGAGATTCTGCAAAGCCTGAACCAAATCAATGGCAGGCCTTTTCTGATGATCCAACTCCACAGAAACCGTTGAAGAACAATGTACCTCAGTCTGTTAGGACCAGAAATGGACCAAATGGTGATTCAAGAAAGCAGAATGTTTCAGCAACTTCTGCTGATGGGAAATGGGGATTTGAAACAGATGCTTTTACTGCAGTTCCTGCCTCGAGTTCTCAGATTCCTAAAACAGATGAAAAACGGCAGCCATGGGATTCGACTAAGAGGGAAAGCAAGGCTGCTTCTCAACCCGCTGGATGGGCTGGTTTCTAAAATAATTTGGGAACATCGTATATTTTGTCACATCTTTTGCTGTTTTGGCGGCTTGTTCACTTCATCTTGGGAGAAGGCTCACGAGGATATCTCCCCAGGTACGGTCTCATGACCGACTGTACTTTACAAACATTGATAGTTATACCCTTAATCTCTCCGGATTATACAACTGGAGGCCTTAGATAGTTAATGACAGGTATGTAAAGGTGTGTGCTTTCAACCGACTTTTATAAATCGTAATGAGCTATAAAGTCCTTGGTGCAAATTTGATTTGCATTTGATACTGTGCTTTTAACCCATTCATCAATTCTCATGTGCAAGCATATGTTGCCTCTCAAATATTAGATCTTGAGTTATTTGATCCTATTTTGTTTGGTGACTAAATTGCTCGTGCCTCGCGATTTATAGCATAATTTGGTCTTTTTTTTATTGGCATTATCATCTGAAGCCCCATTGTAATAGCATGTAGTTATATGCAGAGATGGCCCTGATTCATAAACTGTCTGTGGCCATGATACTGCATTGTTTTCAACCATTCTAATCAACGAAAAAGACGCCAGGAACAAGCCGGCGGGCCAGCTACGACATACACTATACACAACAAACGTCGTCGTGGTTCTTCATATCTTGCGTCGACAGAGAGGGCATCTCTGCTTCTTCTTCAACCAGTCATCCGCGCATTGCGCGTGGAAGGCATGGTTGCACCCCACGACGATCCTACACAAGTCGCCATCCTCGAAATCCTCCAGGCAAATGACGCACTCCCTGGAATGCGACGTGAAATCCACGCCCTCGAAGCTCACGAGCGGCATCAGGTCCACCTTCCTCGCCTCTTCCTTAAGCCTCTCCTGCTGGGTCTCTCTTATCCTCGCCAGTGTCTCCGCCCCCTCCGCCGCCTCTATGTCCGCAAGGCGTTCGTTGCTGCGTCGGAGGGCGTACTTTTGGGCGAGGCGGAGGAGCATCTCACCCAGAAAGTATCCTAATGACACGGAAACCAGGAACCCGATGCCGAGGATCGTGGCCTGGCGGGGGCTCGTCTGCAGCATGGCGGCGTGCTTGCGACGGCAGGAGGCTCGGTGGTGCCGTGCTCCCACGGCAGCGCATGCTGCGGTTTGCAATGCATTAAAACAATGGTAAAAACAAACAAGGCCGATTCATCTAAAAATCGATCACTACCCGTTTTTAAATAGAAGAAAATGAATTAGCTATATAATTTGTGAAATTGCTTGTTCGGTAGCTTGAAATTAGGAGCAGTAAGGAACATTTAATTAATGGTTATTAAATCCGGATGGTATTTGTTTTGACAAAAAGAAAAGGATCTAATTGTTATTTAATTAAATAAGGAACATTTTATTAAGATTTTTAAAAATTGATATAAATAAAAATTGGAATGGAGTCTTAATTGAATTCATTCAATTCAAGCAAAATATCAGGTCAAGCAACAAATATCAATAATTGAAGACAAGCTAATTTAATTAATTTTGGTATAAGAAAGGACTTTTTATTTTCAATTTTGGTAAATATTAACTCCTCGTTGATAAGCATATAAGTTATTTGTAATTTGCAATCGATTTATAGAAATATTAGAAAGGTAGAAGATAGCTTATGTGCTTGTATTGTAATACCTTGAAAAGAAATGGTAAGAGCAAGCACCGACCATAAAACATGGCTGATAGCACAATTCCTTAACCCCAATCGCACCGATTGAACCACAAAAGGTAATTCATGTCCAAACTATTCGATTAACAAATTGTAATAGGTTTTTGTTGCACAATTTCCATCGAAATCCTAATACAAGTTAACTTCAAACAAATGGTATAAACAGGGGTAAAGAAGCATTCAAGCCTTCGAATACACTTACAAGTCGAAGCTTAATCTGACGAACGAACGGACTTCTCCAAGCACTTCAGCGACTGAAACTCACTCCGTCTAACAACCCTAAGCCCGTCTCTTCAATCGCCGCCGCTTGATTGTACCTCCTATGCTCCAGAGCAATTCGCTGTTGTTCTTAGGTTTCAACTCAGTCGAAGTTATTTTAAGAATCCGATGGCGGTAGGTGCGTCACTTGAAGAGCGCATGTGATATTAATTGAAAGATATTTCTCGGCAATATCCACATTAGTTTTTGTCATTCACCGGCGCTTGATTGTACCTCCTCTGCACCCGAGCAGCTCGCTGTTATTTTTAGGGTTCAACTCATTTTCAGAGACTAAGAGAGAACGCGACGGCCGATATTATTTTAAGAATCCGATGGTGGTGGGTATGTCACTTGAGGGGCACCTGTGATATTAATTGAAAGATATTTCCCGGCAATAATCTCATTAGTCTTGTCAAATTTGAGCTGATATGCTGTAGTCTGTCCGCTTACAAAATTGATATTTTATATAAAAAAAATCTTATAAAAAATATAGCATTTACTTAAACGCTCTATATTTTAAAACAGAGAGATTATTTAATAATTATTTCGGGTTTAGATTATTTGTTACTCCATTTAAATTTGGATTACTAATTATAACCCGAATTAGGTCGAATTTCGGATCTTTTAGGATTTGGATAGGATTTTCGGGTCTAGGGTGGGCTGTTAAGTGTCATATTCTGGCTACTACAAGACAACCCGGAATCCCTCACAAGTCACACCCCCTTCCTCATCTACTCGCCCCTGATACCAACAAAAACTACCATCACCGGCTATGGCGGTCCTCCAATCGCTCCCCGTTTCCCGCTTCCCCGCGGCTTCTCTGACTCCGATCGCAGCGTCGTTCGCCACGGTTCAATCACCGAGTTTGCCCGCTTTTACTGGCCTCCGGATCAGATCTGGAATCTCAACTCGTCATCTCAGTCCCAGAACGGCTAGGTCTGTCGATCGTGTTGCTGGGAGAGTCGTTTGCGAAACTCCAAACACCGCTATCGAAGGTCAGTATGTGTATATTTGTCTTATTTCGTGAATTTCTGGTTGGTTGAGCCGTTGAGGACACCTTCAATCTGGTTTTCTTTCTCGGATTACTTCAATTACAGTCAGCTATAAGTTATTTGCCTCTGTTGCTCCGAGTTGATTGTACCTTGGAATTGAATGTTTCATGATTGTAACAGTTGTGTGATCTGAGCGGGTGTTGTTGTCTGTCTAGCTTGAGTTGTCTTTTTGTGTCAATCCCTAATTTGGACGAATTCATTCAACTGATGAGGGCTCAACTTTTGGCCTATGTTTGCTGCCTGGCTGTACACGGAGTCTGTATTGAAAATTGACTAGTTTGTTGTAGTGAATGTTCTTCAACTCTTGCACCTACTGAACACAGAAGTGAATCAGATTCTTGTACAATGGATTTGATTCCTTCACTTTTCATCTCTTAAAGCATGTGAGCTTTAGCTCTTTGTTTTCTTGTTATATACTGAACTCCTAAACTCCTGTGCTTGAAAACAACTTCAATAACTAAATCAGGTTACATTATGTAACAAATTTCCCTTGATGATAAATTTAAGTCACCAAAGATTACTAAAAAGGTCCTTTGTGGATGTCTGCAATTTGAGTAGCTAATGAGCACTGATTGTGGACTGCAAAGTCCTCCAATTTTCGTTTTAGCTCTTTAATTTCTTGCTATATACTGAACTCCTAACCTCCTATGTTTGGAAATAACTTTACCTGCAACTGCTAATAATCTAAATGAGGTTACATTATCTAGCTAATTTATCCTGATGGAAAATTTAAGTTACCAAAGGTTTATAAAAAAGGTCCTTTGTGGATGTTTTGCAAATTGAGTTACTAATGAGTAGTGAATTAGTGATTGTGGACTGCAACCTCCTCCAGTTTTTTTTAAGAAGGTAAAGCAAATCCGGTCATACGCTAAACTGTCTCAGGCTGGAATTAGTTCCAAGTTTTGACACTACTCACTTCTTCTTGGATTCTTTAGCTTTATAAGCACTGTTTTTTTGTAATCATATCTCAGTAAATTTTCAGTATATAGCCCTGCAGTAGCTTAAGTGAGATTGAGAGATACTATAACCTGATATAGCATATATGCTGTAGCTTTTATTCGCTGAAGTATTCACAGCTATCTTGTTGCTCATGTGGAAAAATGCAGTGCCTTCTGTTACAGACTCGACATGGCAATCATTGGTACTAGATTCTGACACCCCCGCTCTTGTTGAGTTCTGGGCTCCGTGGTGTGGTCCCTGTCGTATGATCCATCCAGTGATTGACGAACTGGCAAAGGAGTATGCGGGAAAGCTGAAGTGTTTCAAGGTAAACACCGATGAAAGCCCTTCAATTGCAACGCGCTATGGAATTCGAAGCATTCCAACAGTTATCATCTTCAAAAATGGTGAGAAGAAAGACACTGTGATTGGAGCTGTTCCGAAATCAACATTAACCACAAACATCGAGAAATTCTTGTGATCTAGTCCCTTATAAAGGATGAATCTGCAGAACCTACACTTGCATCCTGTTTCCAACCCCCCCTCCCCTAGTTTTTAACTGAATAAGACTGTAAGGTGGTTGTATGTACAGTGCCTGTTCAATGATACTCTTCTTGTTGTCTTTTTGAGTTCTTGCACCCTAATTCATAAAATGGTGGTTCTCTGTTTTTTTTTTTTAAAAAAAAAATCTTTCTTGGAGCCATTTTCTTGTGCTGTCTAGTGCTTTGATCTCTTGGTGAGTTGGTGTATTCTTCCTCCCACTCTCAGTACTGCAGCACATTTAAGTTGAAACAGGGTACATTTGCTAGTCACTGGTTTATTTCTGGCTGTCACTTTATTCAGCCTACTTGGTATGGTTTTTATTATTTTCTTTGATGTGCTTGGTACCAAATTTTGTACATAGTATTGTGGGCGCACCCTCATCCACGAGGACCACAATGATACTTTTTTTTGAGATCCACAATGATACTTTAAATTGATCATTGATGTACATATTCAGGGCTCATTTGCTCTCGGAGGACAGAGAAAGCAAGAAATGTCTTAGAAAAACGATACGCTCAAAGACAAGTAAACTCGGGGATGGAAAGAGTATAGTGAGACCACTGGAAAGTAGAACATATAGGACATCAAGCCTGTAGGGAAGTAGAATAATAGAAATCCTCATTGATGAAAGTGAGTACACGGAGAAATGTAAATCATTAGCGATGTTCTCCTACCCAGATGAGTGTCTTTAGAAACCACAAACACAACACAACAACGATTACCACAAAGGGTAATCAAGTAGATGCATATGACTACATTCTCATCCAAACACTTGCTCATTCCATGCCTAAGAACGACTCCATATGAAAAGATGTATCAAGTCAATGAAAAATAAGGCTCTATTTGGCACCATCATCTAGTTTTTTTGAAGCTTTTGATTTTGATATTATATAATTTTAAATGGAATAAATTTATAATTTTAGTTTTATTAACTTTTGAAATCGAAGCTTTTCAACTAGTCACATTTTTAAAACTTTTTTTTTTTTATTATAAATTCCTATAAGATACTCTAATATCTAGGTTTAACAAACACTAGGCTAACTTATTACCCCAGCAAAACAATTACACAAATAATTTCAACTACCCTATTAACTACCATCTTATAAATCAAACAAACAACAACAAGAACAAGCCCAATATATCTCGCTCGGAGAAGTGTCTGGGAGTTCGAATAGTTAGCACTCTCGAGAGGGTGTTTTCTAATGACCCATGACAGGACACCAAAGAAAGAAGATATCACACACTCTCGAAACTGATATTTAAAAGAATAAAATACAAAAAAAAAAGATGGAAAGGATGCATGTGAGGAAGTTGTGATAGAAGGGAAACATGATGCGAGAAACGTTGCACTGGACTAATGTTCACCTGAATAATGTCCCAGAACGGCTAGGTCATGTCTAATCACTTCGCCCTAACTCTTCTTTGGACGCCCTCTTTCCTGTCGAACGCTTTCGATAGCCCAGTTATCACACGACACACGCCTACGTACCGACGCACTCGAATCTCTCCTCTGAAGATCTCCATACCATCAGAGTCTCGTTTCTGATTATATTACCTAAGGTAAACCCATACATCCATCTAAACATCTTCGTCTCAGCCACCAATCGGAGCCTAAATAACGAAAACTACTTTGAATATCATAACTCACAACACAAGTATCTCCCACAGGCCACAACCCCAATTATAACGAGGATCGTAAAACAGCCCAATAATATCAACAAATTGGGCCTACAGTATCCCATTAGATACCGGCCCATCATCAACAACTCATCGGAGCTCATTTCTCTCACGGCAGAAAGCAACGGAAATCAGCGAATACAAAACCCTCTTTTTGTTCTCCCACCGCTCGAATCCGGGAAGGGGAAGAGAGAGAGAAAGACTAGATCGCAGAAGACCACTATGGGGAGAGACCGGGATCGGAAGAGAGAGAAAGACGAGGTCGTAGAGGAAGAGGGAGCTGCCGGCGACAGAGAAAATGGCAAACGAGAAGATTTGAAATTGAAGCGAAAGACGAAGCGCCGTTCGGATTCAGAGTCTGAGTCCGAGTCCGACTCCGGAGGTAGCGAATCAAGCGAATCTGAAGAAGAGAGGAGGCATAGGAGGAGCAAGCGGAGGCGTAGCAGCTCCAAGAGAAGGTCGCGTGGGCGCCACAGTGATGAATACTCCAATTCGGATTCAGGTTCCTCGTCGTATGATTCCGAATCTGAGTGCTCTGATCCGGAGGAGGAGAGGAAGAGGAGGAAGAGGAGAGAGAGGAAGAGGCGAGAAGAGAGGGAGAAGGAGAAGGAGAGGAAGCGGAGGAGGAGAGAGAAGGAGAAGAAAAGAAGGAAGAGAGAGGAAGAGGATGACAAAAGGAGGAAGAAGAAGAAGAAAGAAAAGAAGGATAAAGGAAAGAAAGGTGCGGTCACGAATTCATGGGGAAAATATGGGATAATCAAAGAAACTGATATGTGGTAAGCTCTTACTTATCTTATCTTCAATTGAAGCAATGCATTGCTTGTTGAATAATCATTGTGTTCTTAGCTTTACTCTGCTATTGTTTGGCTTCCAATAGGAATAAGAGACCTGAGTTCACTGCTTGGCTTTTGGAGGTGAAGGAGGTGAACTTGGAAAGTTTGCCCAATTGGGAAGAGAAGAAGATGTTTAAAGAGTGAGGATCTGAAGTTTAACCTAAATCATAATTTCTGAAAGTTTTTTGGATTATTTATCTTCTGGTTAAATGGTTTGTAACTGCGAAATCTTGTTTCAGGTACATGGAGGATTTTAATACGGCTACCTTCCCTTCCAAGAAGTAAGGAATTGCTAAATATTGACTGATCTTTGAAAATGAAATACAGGAAATATATTGATCATTTAGATTACATTCGTGTATGCATGCTATGCTGGTTTTCGATCATTAATTTGCAATGCTATGTGACAGTCTTCTGCTTTAGGAATAACTTCTTGTTTAGAGCCTGATAGGTTAGAAATTAGGGAGAGGCAAGGGAAAGAGAGGTTAGATAGTATAGTTTAGATATAGAAGAAGTGAAATAGGAGAAGGATTCTCTTGTTTTGTTAGTTTAGAGGAGGGAGTCATGGGTTTTGTTATCCCATGCGGGATTGAAACATCGGGGAAGGAAACAATTTTTGTTGGAAAATGAAAGAAAGAGGGTTTTGGTTAAAAGCTTATAATTATGATTTGTGATCCTCATCTAACAACAATTTCTTCATTTCTGTTATATGTCTGTTAATGAGTTCATTTTTTTTGCACATGAAGAATTTGCACTATGTAGGTTATAGAAAAGTATGTTATGCATGTTAAATGCTGGCATTTCTAAGGATATGGATGTATACACCAAGAACTTGATACGTTTTTGGTAATCCTCAAGAACTTGATACTATCACCGTTGTTATGTTCCCAGGTACTATAACCTTGATGTTTATCACAAAAATAAAATGGAGAAGGAGATGAGGAAGGGCATGAAAAAAGTAGTGGCAACGGAACGTACCATATTTAATGATGAAGAACAGCGCAGGTAGGATGCACACTTTTTTTTATGGCTAGATAAGATACTTATGCTATCAAGAACTCCCCCCTTCTTTTATCGACTTTGCATCCTTGATTTTGTGGCTTATGGGCTTCATATCTTTTCTCTGAAATTAATTTGCATGAAGATTTATTTGCATGCTTGCACTTCAAAAGTTTCAGACTTCAATAATATGTTGTGAACTTGTTTTCCTAGCAGAAGTGAATATTATTGAATTATGGAGGCGGTTAACGAATCTTGTTGAAATTTTACTGTTCTATACCAATTTCCTCTCTAGGAAAGAGGAAATTGGTAGGTTGACGGAAGGGAAAGAGGAAATATTACTGTCCGAGAGGAAATTTTACCGATTTCCTTTCTAGGAAAGAGGAAATTGGTAGGACATTTGATGGGTTGCTTCTGTTTGTGAGTATTAATTGGAGTGATTACAAATTTTTTGGTGACCTTCCTTCGTGTCTTCTGTCCCCTTCTTTCGTATTCTTCCTTCTTTTTTTCAGGGAAACCAAGGATCTTAAACCTCACTTACAGTTGTAGGACAGGGTGTACCTATTTGGGATGCCTTAATTATTTTTCTGATGCATTTTTTTTTGGCAAAATTACAGAAAACCACCCTTTAAATATGGGTGTTTTCACTTAACCACCCCTTAAATTCAAAATTACATAAAACCACCCTTTAAATGGTATTTGTTTACAACTCACCACCCATTCAACTATTTTTCGTTACTTTATCATTAAATATATTATATTTTAATATTTTTAAACTCAAATTTGATTGTAAATATATTCAAATTTTGAATTTAAGGGGTTGATCATATTTTAGGGATTATTTTATTTATTTTAAAAAAATAAAATAAATATAGCCTAGAATTATTATCTTAATTTATGGTTGAAAATGTTTATAGAATTTTAAAATATTATGGAAATTACTCTTATTTATTTATCTTTTAAATAAGAGTAATTTACATAATGTTTTAAACATTTATAAACATTTTCAAACATAAATTAAGATAATAATTCTAGGCTTTATTGATTATTATTTTTAAAAATAAATGCAATGATCCCTAAAATATAATTGGGCCCTTAAATTCAAAATTTTAATATATTTACAATAAAATTTGAGTTTAAAATATTAAAATATAATATATTTAATGATAAAGTAACGAAAATAGTTGAATGGGTGGTGAGTTGTAAACAAATACCATTTAAAGGGTGGTTTTATGTAATTTTGAATTTAAGGGGTGGTTAAGTGAAAACACCCATATTTAAAGGGTGGTTTTATGTAATTTTGCCTTTTTTTTTTTTCACTGCTGTCTGCTGTCGTGTTGAGCTTTCTGCATTACAGTGTACTACCTTGTTTATTCTAGAGTCAATATTTGGTCACTTTTAATGTTTTGATTTGGTGTTTTGCAATGCCATTACAGATTAGAGTTGTTGCAAGAACGAGAAAAACAAAAACAGCAAGAGGTTGAAAATTTGAAAAATGCTATGCAGAGTGGAATGGTAGGGTCCTTTATCCTTGTATACCATGTGTTTTTATTTTGATGTAAAGTAGAAACGTCTTGCTTATCATAAACCTTGTCATATTCCAGGCACAGGCAATGAGAGAGCAAGCACGGCTCAGGGAAGAGATGCAGTACCTGTTTAAAATTGGAAACCATGAGGTTCGGTTAATCCATCTAGATATTCTTGGTTTATGGGATCATGTTCTTTTTAACATACTCATTTATATTTACTTGATGCTTTCTAGGCTGCGGCAGCTATACAGAGAAGGTTGGATCCAGATGTTCCCATGTAGTTATGCCATGCATATATATATGTCATTCGAGGTCAGAAAAGATTGGATATTCTAAACTGCGATGATATGATAGATCATAAGAGTGGTGAACCAGAGGAAGATTGAGATCATAATCTGTGAATTCTCTCCATTTTATACTTTGTTTTCCCTTGAAATTTTGAATGAAATTTATCTTGAGGGGCCTTGGGAAAGTGTTGTGGAGGTTTTTAGGGGCAGGATGGGGTAGTAAAACACTAACAAAGCTTAGGTGTTTTTGTTTTTCACTCCCCTATTTTACTTTTCCAACTTGGTAATATATGGAAAAGTGGCGAACCAAAGCGATAAAAATCATAGTTGTTCCCTTGTAAGAATGAGTGATTTTTTTGGTACTTCTAATGATGGACGCATGTTTGAATGGTTAATTCAACTGATACAAAATCTTTCATGCTATTTTGAAGAAAAGCTGTTACACCTATCTTGCTCAAATTGTGTAATTGTCGTTGACTCAACCTACGGAATGACATTTTCCAGTGATTGGGTATGCGGCATGGCTCGAACTATGCAATTGTTATCAACATATTTGATCTTTCAATTCCTTATGGCTCAATAGCTTGTTCTTCCGTGCCAATACCATACCAGCTTTATGCCAAAATGCAGGATCTGGGGTATCTTATCATGCATAATGTATGACAAAGGAATTGGAATCCCTGATTACCAATCCCCGATCCTTGTGTAATGGCTTTCTTGTTCACACCAATTGAATGATCTACAAGCAAGAAACATATCAGGTTCAAGTGTTAGATTTACAGTGTGTACGACCACTATAAAAACCCCAATCCCTCTTCTAGCTCTGTACCGAAACGAAGAAGCATTTAACATGGGTTCCATGAATCGTCTCAGCATCCTTTTGTCCCTGTTGCTCTGTCTGAACCTTTCCTCTGCTCGCAAGTTCTCTTACGAGCACCATGCTCATCATTCAGCCCTACATCCTTACCAGGGCGCGAGTCATTCAGTCACATCAGAACCTGACCCTGAGCAGCCTGACGAGGCTGCTCATTACGGGCAGATCGCGTCAGAACCGGACCCTGAGCAGTCTGATGGGGATAGATCAGAATGGGCTACCATGTGGTCCAGTGGACGAGTCATTCCTGAGGAACCTCCTAAAGGCGGCTCCGATCCACAAGACATTGATTCGGTAGTACTTGTTGCAGAGCCTTATCATCCGCCTCAAAAACGCTTTCATCCACATGGCTTTGGTTTGGTTGCTCATTCAATCGAACCAGATCCATTTGACCCTGGTCAGCCTGAGTTTCCTCCCAAGGGGATGGAACCTAAACATGACAGATTCCACTGAAAGGAACACTACAATAATGTTCCTGCAGCTTTTGTGTACTCCATATCGATAATAAATAATGCAAAGTTGTTTTTAATACTGTCCATTAACAGCATACAATGTTGAAGTTCTGTGCAAGTGCAACAATTGAAAACAATAATCTTAGACAATTTATAGTTTATCAGATTTGCTTGTGTTTCGGTTACTCCATCTAGGTATCCTTGGTTTACGACATCATGTTCTTTCTATCATACTGATATATATATTTCCTTGATGCTTTCTAGGCTGCGGCACTATACAGAGAAGGTTGGATCCAGATGTTCCCATGTAGGTATGCCATGCGTATATCTGTCATTCGAGGTCAGAAAAGATTGGATATTCTAAACTGCGATATGGTAGAGTGGTGAAACAGAGGAAGAATGAGATCATAATCCGTGAATTCTCTCCATTTTATACTTGTTTTCCTTTGAAATTTCGAATGAAATTTAATCTGGAGGGGCCTTGGGAAAGTGTTGTGGAGGTTGTTAGGGGCAGGATGGGGTACCAAAACACTAACGAAGCATAGGTATTTTTGTACTATTCCGTGGTTGCTCTTGCTCCCATGCCTCAATAGCTTGTACTATATCGGCTTTTATGTATGTAAGGAAAGCCGAAAATGCTGGATTTGGGGTTTGTTATCATGCATATTGAATGACAAAGGAATTGGAATCCCTGATTACCAATCCCTGATCCTTGTGTATTTGCTTTCTTGTCCACACCAATTGAATGATCTACAAGCAAGAGACGTATCAGTTTCAAGTGTTAGATTTTCAGGTGTGTACGACTATAAAAAGCCCGATCCCTCTTATAGCTCTGGACCGAAACAAAGAAGCATTCAACATGGGTTCCATGAATCGTCTCAGCATCCTTTTGTTTCTGTCACTCTGCGTGAACCTTTCCTCTGCTCGCAAGTTCTTTTACGAGCACCATGCTCATCATTCAACCCTTCATCCTTTTGTTTCTGTCACTCTGCGTGAACCTGACCCTGAGCAGCCTGATGGGCACAGATCGGAATGGGCTACCATGTGGTCCAGTGGACAAGTCATTTCTGAGGAGCCGCCTTTACAGGACATTGATTCAAAAGTGCCTCCTAAAGGCGGCTCCGATCCACAGGACTTTGATTCAGTAGTACTTGTTACAGAGCCTGATCATCTACCTCAGAAAGGCTTCCTTCCACACGGCTTTGGTTCGGTTGCTTATTCAGTTGGATCGGAACCTGACCCTGATGAATGATCAACCTGAGAAACACGACAGATTCCACTGAAAGGAACACAACAGCTTGTAGTTTTATACTACAAGGATTAATATAGACAGTAATGTTCCTGCAGCTTAATTGTGTACTCCATATTGATAAATAAATAATGCAAAGTTGTTTTTATTATTGTCCATTAACAAGATACAATGTTGATGTTCTGTGCAACAATTGAAAACAATAATCTTGGACAACTTATAGTTTATCAGATTCGCTTGTGTTTCGGTATCATTTGATATTTTGATTATTCGAATTGATAAAAAAAAAACCTAACAAAAATAAGATTCATCATTGTCATTGTCATTATCTTGAGTGACACAATAGATCGATTAAGCAGATGCTATCGTTTCGCAATCTGGCTTGTCCTCCTTTTATACCAGCTGGTTACAGTAATGGAGAACTACAGCATATATAAACTTCAACTTCTACCCTATCAATTATCAAACCATGTACGTTCATGATTAAAATTAGCTTAATTTGAGTATGAAGATTTGATATGATGAATTGATGAGTGAAATTTAGATATAAAGAGTGCTATTGCAAGAGAAATACAAACTATTTATCAACTGAAATCTATTAAGTTAAGATTTATTGATTAACATCGTAACCATTATCCTTATTTTTTTTCATACAAAATTTATTTTACTTCTCCCCATTTCATTCTCTAATTTTATCACAGGGCCGGATTCTCAAAAAAATAAATAAAATGATCATCTACTTTTTATATTTCTATGCCCTACTCTGCAAACTAGGAAGCCTTCAATTAGTTTCTATAGTTACATAATCAAAATATAGAAACAAAAAACTACATACCAAGATTCACAAGAGCACTTTTTTTTTTTTTTTTTGTCACTGATAAATCGGTTGACTGAAACACCTTAATTTCAAATGCAATAGCTAGAGTGATGAGTTCTTAACCTGCAGTTTGAATGTATGATCATTCACCCATTTTCTGGTAAGCAACTCCGCTCGATTGCAGTTAAGTATGTTTTCACAAGTTAAGTGTGACGAATAAATCGTGGGAGTACGTCCATCAAAAACGCGTTTTTCCAAGTCCTAAGGCAACTGATCATCCTGCAACGAACACATATCCATCCTATATATAAACACACTCAAACTCAACTCAAACTTCATCCTCAAACTCACATTTAAAACAAAAGCAAAAATGGCTTCTTCTTCCTCTACTGCACTAGTCATGTTGTTGTGCCTCTTAGCCTTGACTTCCCTCCACCTCCGGCCTGCAAACGCACACGGTGATCACCGTGATGCTCGTATGGAAAAGGAGCTGAGAACACTCAACATGAAATTCATTCCGATGCCAAATGGAACCATAGCACCACTGATGAGCGGCATCAATTGGGGCTGCCCTTGCAATGGGCCTTATGAACTGCAATGTGGGTGCGGCATAACAGGCTGCGGCTGCAACAACATGCCGATTGTACAGCCTCCTTTCGAGTGCCCCGGTGAGCCAAGTTGCGGGTGTGGTCTTTCAGGATGCAGCTGCTATCCTCCACCGGATTACGGATGCCCACCTGATGTCACCTTCTGCGAGTACTACCGCAACAATTTCTACTGTCAAATTCCAGGTCTCCGAGTTGAAGATGAGCTCAATTGAACAAGTTGAAGAACATACAAGTTGTAGCATAACAAGCTAATGTTGTTACTTGTTACTAAGATATGTATAAACAAGCACCTATATATATATATATGTTGCTTGTTTTGAATAAAGAAATGTATTTCAAGGCAGCAAAAGCCACAAATAATATCATAATATTAGTAGTGGACTTTTGAGAATAAATGTGAATATCCATATTTGAGTCATAAATCTTTAAGTGTCGATTGCAAATCCATAATTTATCCAAAACCACTCAATCTCCAAAAAACCATTCAAAAGAACAAATACGGGCGACAGCAGAACTTTGATGACAAAAATTCAAACCAAGCAAAAATGTGTCAGCAAATTTCAATTTTAATTTGGGGTGAGCTTGCCCCGCAACTCATAGAGGAAAAAGTTTTTTTTTTTTGGAAACTAAGCTAACTTGGCCTTCCGACAAGAGCCAGACTAGCACAACAAGATGTAGCAATACCAACAACATGCCAATCACACACTCTTCAAGGGGTGCTTAAACCATGGACCTCGGTGACATAAAAGATCTAATACACCAATCTAGAGATACTAGACAAATTCTAAGTGTAATTTGGGTAGAGAATAAGTAAAGACAACAGGAAATCGTTGGTATTAAGGTGGTGGACAATCTGGTTCTTTAGGAACCAAATCATTTTTTCAAATGCAAATATTCCGACCATGAACAGTGGTTGACAAAATGGTCCATGCACAAATGGACAATTGGACACGCGCATGCACTCCAACCAGCACGTAACACAGAATCCCTCTAAAGAAGGGGAACCTCGCAGAAGAGTTAAAACTAAGTGGAAAACCCTCCAGGTCGGTACCGTTAAATTAAATTTTAACAGATCCACAATACATAACAATGGTAGTATTTATGATTTCATTATTCGAGACTGGGAAGGTTGCCCAATTACCATAGGATACAAAAGATTGGGATACAGAAAGCGAAAAAACTTAACATTTATAAATTACATATCGAAGGTGATTATTTGATTATTATAAAACATTTTAGGGACAACTAATGTCGCCCTTAGGAAATTGAGCTAGTCATGTCCGATGTCAAAATGTTCCTACAATGAGTTACAAAGGCCTTTTTCTCTCTCATGTGCCATGGGAGGGCAATAAAGTTGTTGACAATGTTGCACACCTTTGTCACTTTGCTAAGGACAAGAGATCTTCAATGATTTAGGTCTTCTTGATCTCATTAGTAAGGATTCTACCAGGTAGGTTTTTCTTGTTCCCGAATTTTTACCTAATAAAAAAAGATTTTCCATGTCTTCATTACCTTTTTTTTAAAAAAAGTGGAATTTCTTATTATATTTTATATTAAAAAATTTAATTATGTTTTTATCAAGCAATATTAGATTAAAATTAAATATATAATTAATTATTTGATAATTTTTATCATTATTTGAAAATTAATTAAGTTTAATACGTAGTATATAATTAAATTATATAATCACATTTTCGTTCAATAATATTAGATTAAATATATCATGGACAATCAAACAAAATTTAAATGATTTGATACCTATGTAATCAATTTTAAAGTTTTGATGGGTAAATAACCAATGCAAGTTTTTAGGGCCTTTTGCTAAAATGACCCTATTATCCGAAAGCTTTGCATGAATAACCCAATCCGGAAAAAAATTGCTAAAAAGAGGATATCCGCTTGCCAAGGGTAGCCGGTAGCAGGTGATAATGTGGGGAACAACTTGACAAAAAAGCTGACATGGAAAAAGCTGATAGAGGAATGAAAAAAGGAAAAAGAAAAGCATGTGAGAGAGGGAATTAAAAATATAATTCATTAAAGGTGAATTAATGAGAGGAGAGAGAGTGCTGAGAGGAGGAGAGAGAAAAAACAACTCACTTTTTCAGAAAGTGCTGAGAGAAGGAGAGAGAAAAAACAACTTACTTTTTCAGAAAAAATAACTCACGTTTTGCCACCAACTTTAATACATGCCACCCGTTTATGTCAACATTCCAGCCTCGGCGTTTGTACATGACACTAGTTCATATTTACTTGCCACTAGTGAGATTTTCTCTACTTTCATCATTCATCCATTATAGTTATTGGGACAATTTTCACTATTTTATCAAAACATAGAGCAAGACAACGAGAAATAGCAAGCAAATTAATAAAGGATTAATTTTTTAACTCTATTAAAAAAAGTCATTCGATTAGATATCCTCTCATTTATAGCTTTTGATCACTACCCGCCCGTCTAATGGATATAAAAAAATTAATAAACGAAATCATATGAGGATTGAATGATGTAATCACTCTCCACTGTCCACCTACTTCTCTTTAAACTTATGAGGATTGTGTTTGATCATGTGCTTAATCATGAGGTCCGTCAAGTAAAACAATTTATGTGGCATGTAAAATCGTCTAGGCGTCATGTATAATATATTATGTGTCATGTAAAATACATATAGAGTTGTTTTACCTAACGAACCTTATGAAGTGCATTGTTGTAATCGCATTTTCCGGTTCAGTTTCCTTCATCTCTTACTATCATATGCGTTTGAATGTCATGCTTATAAAACAATTATGTATTATGAATCATTGTTTTGTGTAAGACATCGAGGTCTGTTTGAATTCCCTTGTATTATCTTTATAATGAAAATAAATTTATTAAATGAAAAGTATGATGCACCTGAAGACGCTTATGCTCCGACTTTTGTAATTCAATATGTAGTTAGCGCATTTTGTACTTGTGGGAAATTTTAACATGTCAGGTAATACCTTTGACATGATAGTTGATAGTTTTGACATGACAGTGCTCTATGCGCATCTTGGTCGACTGACCGGTGCGTTTTTGTGCCACTTATGATGCACTTGGAAACAGTTATGCTACATAACGAGGAATTGAGTATGTGGTTCGCACAAATTTTTTTTTTTGGTCAAGTGGTTCGCACATTTTGTAATTATGGGAAATTCGAACTTGTAATTCATAGACAATGTACATTTTTTTTAGTAAAACAACATGTTAAATGCGAAATTGCCAAAGATCATGCATCATATATTCGATAACACTTGTGGTAATAAAAACGAATTTTGATCATTCATACTATATTACAATATTGATTGAACCTCATCTGCATATGAAACCGAAAACTTTTTCCTGTGGACGAATTTACATAGTTTTCTATCGAAACCGAACACTTTTTCCTCTCTTTTCTATGACAGCAACACCAAAAAAACGTTATAGTCCGAGGAGTTGGCTGGTTAAAATATCAATATAATGTCAAATTCATTTTGAGAAGCGGTAAGCTAAAATTCCTCATCGTATAGATGAAGATAAGTTCTTGCGTTGTCTTGTTGGATGAAAGTCGTAGCCCTTGAATCCTCCCTTGGCCACGTAGATTGAATCGCAGGGATAACCTTTTCAATTAGAAAGGTCCGAATCAACATATAATTACCCGTCACCCATATTGAATTTACATGTCACCTATCCCGGATTTACATGACACATAATGTATTTTACTTGACACATGAATTTTTTTAATTGACACGTGAATTGTTTTACTTAACACGTGAATTATTTACTTAACAGGTGAATTGTTTTACATGACAGGTGAATTTTTTTTACATGACATGTGTGAAGCTTGGTATTTTATTGAATTTTAGAATAGTGAAGCTTGGTATTTTATTGAATTTAGAATTTGGCTTAAGTTTTAGTAAAAGTGAATGATATACTGCTTAGAATTAGCCCCTTTGTATTAGGTGATGAATTCAGATTAAAGGATGATGCATGAGTTCTTACCTAACAGACCTTATGAAATGCGTTGTTGTAATCGCATTTTCCGGTTCTGTTTACTTCATCTCTTACAATCATATGCGTTTGGATGTCATGTTTATAAAACAATTATGTATTATGAATCATTATTTTGTATAAGAACAAGCTTATAATTAAATTAGTGTCGTCAAACAAATGTATGCTTTCTTTTTCCCTTTTTTCGTTTCCTTGTTTCTCTCTTCATCGATCAATTACGTTGTTCAGTTTCTTATTTGATCGTGTTTTTCATTTGGCAAATTCGGTTATTCAATTCTTGATGAGGAAAATCATTAGAATTTGGGGATTAGGGGTTGGTTCCCTTTAGGCGATTGCATGAATTTGTAATCTCTATCTTGCTAGTGTAATTAGGATTTCCCATGAATCCTATGTGTCATTGAATAATCTTTGTCAATCTTGCTAGTGTAATTAGGATTTCACTTGCTTTGACATGGTTCACGCATTTTGTAATTATGGGAAATTCGAACTTGTCATTCAAAGAAGATGTACATGACATGAACTGCTATTAACATGTCATTTAAATACGATGTACATGACACGAGAAAAGCACATTCTTAAAGCGATCTGTATCTTAATGGTTGACGTATTTACAAACGTAGACATCGCTTTTCGCTCTCAACTTCGATGTGTTTCATCAAATAAACCTACTAATCTATATTGTGCCATTGTTTTGGAAAGCACAATATTAAACAATGCAAAATACCATACTCACATTCGACGACATCTGGGTATGGCGTTTGAAAACATCACGTTTAAGTCCGGGGAGTTGGCTGGTTAAAATATCAATCTAATGTCGAATTCATTTTGTGAAGCGGTAAGCTAAAATTGCTCATCGTATGGATGAAGATGAGTTCTTTGTTGTCCTATTGGATGAAAATCGTTGCCCTTGAATCCTCCCTTGGCCACATAGATTGAATCGCGGGGATAATCTTTTCAATTAGAAAGGTCTGAATCAGCATATAATTATTCGTCACCCATATTGAATTTACATGTCACCCATATCAGATTTACATGACACACAATGAATTTGACTTGACACGTGAATTGTTTTACTTAACACGTGAATTGTTTTACATGATAGGTGAATTTTTTTTTACATGACATGTGTGAAGCTTGGTATTTTATTGAATTTTAGAATTGTGAAGCTTGGTATTTTATTGAATTTATAATTTGGCTTAAGTTTTACTAAAATTTCTATCGAAGGGCAGAAGAGGGAAAAGGGCGATTGTAGAAGCCCGATTCTTCTCCCTCCTCCTATCTCTCTCGCCGATTCTGCCGCCATTGAAGGCCTTCAATCGATTATTTACCAGCAAAGGGTGACCATGCCAATAGTAAAAATTAACTGTCCACCCTATAGTTTCCTACTCGACACCAATCGATTGTTTACTTGACACATTTTAGGTTTTTCCTCTCTTCCGGGCTATGGTTGTCTACTGGACACCTTATGATTATCTACTGGACACCTTGTGGTTGGCTCAAAACGAAAATATACATATTGATAATTTGATATACATATACTTTGTGAAATATTATTGCAGCAAAGTTAGAACAAGCTCATAAATGTGGGGTAAAAATAATAATTCCACGGAAACAAGATCAAAGTTTAAGACAAATCTAATACATTATTGATGAAGGGTTTATTTTCAGACAAATAAATTTATAAGATAGAAACCCCGCTATAGTATAGTAGGGTCAAGTTCGTCCGCAGGGAGAAAGTCAGTGACTCAATTCTAGTTACCAAAGAGCAAGAAATAGCAAGAAGAGATGGAAAATTATAGAATTTTGGGGGTTTTTGGGCTGCTGGAATTTTTAGGAAAAATCAATAATAATAAAAGTCTAGGGCATAGGGATCACCACAACAATAATCACACAAACATTGCAATGAATCCAGTAAAAATCAGGTTTTTATCTATTAAATAGGTCAACTTGCATCAACCCTAGCAAAGCAATCAATTTATTTTCATAAATTAATTAACTTTACTAACAATCTTAATTAGGTTATCAAACTTTCGTTTCAAAATCCTAATTACTATCCAATTCACAATTCAACCTTTCAATTCAATTGCAAAAGGGAATTTCCCCAATTTTCATTGAGTACTTAAGCACATAAAATAGATAAAACCAATCAATTTATCAATTCATAGCAAAATTGCAAGCACAACTATCGTTGGGACCACCCCAACCCTAGAAAAGGCGACTACTCACGCATAAACATGGTAGACATTGCAAAATTCATGAAATAAATAAAAATCAGAAAATTAAATTGCATAAAAACCTGAGAATAATGTCAAAAAAGCGTCACAGAAGCCTCCCAAAACGTTCTCCAACTTTTGCCGAAGAAATCGCTTCAAAAAGCTCTCAAATCCGCTCACAAACGCTCTCTAAACGTGTGCTGAAAATTCTAACGTGTGCTGAAAAAGTGGTGGGAGAAAGAAGAAGGGCCTCCAAACCCTAAAAATCCTATTTATACTTAATATCCCATAAACTAAATTAGGAAATAACAAATATATGAATTTTATCTAAAGTCTATCTAAGGAAAAGGGGTAAAAATAATTAAATCCGGGTAAATTAGCTTCGCTGGAGCCCATACCGAGGCGGGTGACCTCGGTACCGACCCCCCTTAGGGTCGGTATGACCACTGTAAGCTTATCTCGTCTCGCACTTCCAGATTGAGCCTCGGTACCGACCCCCCTGAGGGTCGTTATGGGGTCGGTATGACGGTAGTCCATCTCGGACTTAGAGAAACGCCCGTATCTCCTTCGTTATAACTCCGATTGCTTCCGTTCTTTTTCCTATACGCTCTAAATTCTCTTCCGCATCTTTTCTCTCTTGAAAATTTCTTCAAAAACAGCTTCCAAAATTCTGTAAAACACACAAAAGCTAGTGAAGACATCTATTTCTCATGAAATATGAAAACTTATGCAAAAGACACTAAACCCAATGCAAAACCTATGAAAATGACTCAAATTGACATTAAAACATATGGGAAAATATAACTAAAAACATGCACATCAAAATACCCCATACTTAGACTTGCTTGTCCTCAAGCAATAACCAAGCAATAACCAATACCTAAAACACATCATTCAAGTCTTCGCCCTCGTCAAAAGCAACATCATAAAGTTGTAGCAAAGCAAAGCAAGTGAATTTAACGTCATCACACATATATGAGCGATCCATAGGCATATGCAATATAAATCCAACCTCACAAGGATAATGTGTTTACACTCAACTCTCAATGTGTTTAGGCTATGAAGATCAACTCTCAACTCAATTCCATATGCATTCTCATAAACATTGCAATTTAAATGTAAATCCACTTCGCAACCAATTATGTAAATGCAAACAAGAACCATCAGGAGGACTTCGCTCAATGGAAGACTTCAAAGAAGACTCCATTCGGCGGGGTTGTAATGTGGCTTGGTAAGAAATAAGGGCATGGAATTATTTGGCTATGTGGTGCATAATAAAATTCGAGAATCAAGACTCCTAAATTTCCAACACAACTCAGCCAAATAATAACTCTCAATCATATGAATCAACCAAACTCTCCAACTCATCTCAATGAAGAACACAACCTCTCAAACTCAATGAATCTTGCAAAAATAGAGAAAATAAGGTAAATTTGGCTCATGCACTTTATTCACAAAAGTATAACTTCTCTCTTTTTTTTTCGATTTTTTTTTGAGAATGAAAATAAAACAACACAAATAACAATAGTGCATCTATAGGTTGAGCCAAAAATCCTTTTACATAATATGCATAGCAAGATAAAAATATCGAACCAACCCATAACTCAATAAACTCAGAAATTCTTCTCACTTGAAATGAAACACAAGCACTTTCCTTCCACCAATAATTACAACCATCTCTAAGTCTTAATTCCCAAATAGGGGTCAGACTCAATTTGGCTAAGGTAAATTTTGTGGAGCTTATAAATAAAGGTCTCAAGCTAATGTTCTGGCTTCAAGCAGAGATAATGTAGGGTAGGTAAAGAGAGGATAAAATTGGCTTAAAAGGTGCCTCCATCATTTAATTCTCATTCACATAAACATATAAATGCATTGGCTTTGAATAACTATCACAATATTTAGAGATGCATAGGAAGAGTAAATACACTCAAGAAAGCAGAGGGATTCTTTATGTTCTCCCTATAAGGCCAAAATTCTCACTAGGACAAATTTTGTTGGATTTCAACCTTTAGCCTAGGATCATATGTGCTCAATTTCATCACAAGTTCACAATCCACATAAAAACATTTTCGAAGACTTAGGCTAAACCTTCCAAACATGTCATAGGATTTACATGATCAGGTCAATCATTTAGTATCATCATAGGACATCTAAGTTAGGGTATAAACTCACTAAAATATAAGACAAATAAAAAATAAACATGCATTTTTTTTTCTTTTTCGACATTTTTTTCAATTTTTTTTTTTGGGGTTTTTCAGATTTTATGAAACTAAAAGCAAGACTAAAGTGACTAAAATATGACAAAAGACTCAAATGCATAAAAACTTAAACATTAATGTATAACATAATCAAAATAAGGTGCAACACATAAGACATGATCTAAAACACATAAAAATGACACAAATAAGTTTTCTGAGTCCCCCACCCCATACTTAAAAATAGACAGTGTCCCCACTGTCAAAAGAAAAATCAAAGTAAAAGGGAAAAGACTCAAAAACTCACAAAAGAAATTCAGAAGCTGCTGAAGACATCCATAAGCTCTACTCTACGGAGAAGGTGGTGGTGGTAATCGATGACGTGGAAAGAAAGAAGATGCCCATGCCATGAAGGAATACTGGTGCGTTTCATGCTTGTCCATCCTCTTATTCAAGCGTGTAAACTCCTCCATAAGAGCACCCTGCCCATTCTGTAGGGCCTCCTGGCCCAGTCGCAGAGATCTAAGCTCATCCATGACGTCAGTAAGGCTAGGAGGATGCTGGGGCGCAGATCTGCTCGAGCCAGCCCCAACAGAAAAGGGGTGGCTACCAGGCCTAGCGTCATGATCCATATAGTCGTGCTCCTGCTGCGTGTGCTCATGGTGAAATCCTTGCCCAAATGATCCAAAACCATCAAATATATTAGGTGGAGGCACGACCAAGTCAAAAGTGCTCTCAGGGCGGGGGTATCTAGATGGTCTTCATCGTCTCAGAGGATCATTCAGAATATCCTCTAGAGTCGGTGAAGGTGTAGACGACCAAGTGACAAACCAATTGGGGACATAAAGCAAGTCCATAGTCGGCCTGGTAATCTCCACCTCGTGATCATGAAAAACTGAAAGAAGCTTGTCTTTGTCGCGCTTGATCACACTAGCACTAATCAGATATGCAGTATCAATCATCAGAGTGGGTACAACCTTGTATCTGGTGAAGTCAACCTCAAGGCACCTGGCCAACAGCGCCACCAGGCTTCCATACCAGATTTCTTCTGTTCGTGCTCGATAGGCCAAGACATGCATAATGAACTCAAACCCCAAGTTCATGGGTGTCTGCATCTCGAATAGTACCCCTCTCAAACAAGCCACTTCAGTTCTAGTGGGTCTTGATAATTCCTTCTTGGCCCAGATGGTGCAGCCAAAAAGTCGCAGAATAATACGGAAGAGTGGGTTTGCAATATCCTTACCTTGGAGTGCTCCGAAAGGCCAATAGAACTTGCCTGTAATCAATGTCCAAGTATAAAGGGCCTTGCAGCTGGAATGACTATATGGCCCTACTGGGTTGGGAAATCCCAGCAATGCGTTGAATTGCTGCAAAGTGAAGGTGTGCTGAACATTCCCCAGCTGGAATGTAATAGGTCCCACAAAATCTGGGCTAGTCATATTGCTTGCCAACGTAGCCGTGAACTCTGCAGTAAGAGCGGGGTAGTGGTGGGGGACATGATCCAGAAGACTAGTGGCGCCTAAGTAAGAGAAGGCCTCCAATAAGTCATCATGTACCCCAAGACGCTCTCCATCATCAGGGCTATACCATCGGGCCTTCAGATTGCCCTTCTTGTGGAACTCCTTGTAGTCCTTCTTCAGACGGGAGTCGGAGATGATGACATTATCCAACGGAACTGTAGAGGATGACTCCCTAGCCCTCTTGCTACGCTGGCGATTAAACATTTTCCTGGACAAGACAAACCAAGTGAAAATTAAAATCTTTTCTAAAACAGTGAAACCAAACTAAATCAGATAAACTCAAAAGAAGCTAACATCTAACCATGCAAATTAAGAATGATAATATGCACTAGAAAAACATATAAACACATAAAGACCGAGTGCACATAAATAGCCAAGCGCAAGAGATACCACCTAAAGAAATAATTGCATATAAACAATATAAAATAAGCTCCAATGCATATAAACTCACCATCATGGCAAATAGAATGCATTACCCATTTATATAACCATATGCTCCACATAAACTATATGAATAGGAAAAACAATATAGACAATATAATCATCATGTAAGATCACTATAATGCAGCCCCTAATCATAACATCATATACTCAAGAAAGGCAAAATAAGTAATTCAAAACTCAATATGCACAAACCAACCATGACAACCCCATACTTAAGTTCAAAACAAGTCAAATAAATATGCAATGGACATATAACTTGTTTGCAATGTCAAATCATGCAAGGGAATAGATTTTATGCTATAATAGAAGAAGCTAATCAACCAAAAGCATAAGAATCAATTCCAAAATCAAAGCCTGAAACGGATCGCAATGAAATCTTAAAATCTAATTAGCTCACAATCCATAACCAATTTGACAATGCCAAGAACATGAAAGTAGCTCTAAATCAACCCAACAACACAACTATAACATCAATTTGGACCAATTTGACCATCGGAAAAAAGCCCCAAATTCCGCTCCTAAATCAAACCCTAGGTTTTCAATCTCAACCTAAATCATCCAATCAATCAAAATAATTGAAATAAATAAGTTTAGGGTAAGAAATCATACCAAAATTGAGTAGAAAGAGGAAGAAAATTCGGGATTTCGAAGGTGTAACGAACCGAAAGGATGAACAACGAATTTGGAGGAAGTGGGTTCGGTGTGGGGGCTACTGGGTTCGAGCCAGGGTGGGTGAGGGCTCGGTGGGTGCGGCTGGGGATGGGGGTTCGACCGACGGTGATGGGTGGCCCGGAGGTGGCTCGGTGGTGTTGTGGGAGCGAAGAGTACGAACAACGATGTGGAAAGAGAGAGTGGGCTCGGTGTGGGTGGTTCTGGGCTCGAGCCGGGGTGAGGCTAGGCTCGAGGGGTGCGGTTGGAGATGGGCTCGTACCTGGCGGTGGAGGGCTGACCGGAGGTGGCTCGGTGTGGGTGTGGTCGGCTCGGAGAGAGGAAGGAAGAGAGGGCGGTGAGGGTTCTGTTGGGTCGGGAGAAAAGAAGGAGAAAGAAAGACAGGCGGGGTTTTAATTTTAATAATTTTTTTTAAAAAAAAAAAAAAAAATTTCAAAAATTCCGTAGGGGGTCGGTACCGAAGCTGTCGGGGTCGGTACGGATTCGGTATACCTACTGGAATTTGAGATTTTTCGAGCAAACTTACCTGATCCGCCAGGGGGTCAGTACCGAACCCCGGAGGGTCGGTACAACCTCGGTACAGTCCTGTTTCTTGCTCCGATCTCTGTTTTTCACCCGTTTTCACCATGGTCACCTCTCAAGACATGCATGGTTAGTGCTATATGTTCTATCCCAGCTAACTTACCTATCCTAGAATTTAAAAATAAAACTAAAATTTAAAAAAAAAAGGAAAATAAAGCGGGTTGCCTCCCGTAAGCGCTACCTTTAACGTCGTTAGCTTGACGTGGTTACCTCAACTTCATTCTAATGATGTAAGAGCCCAAGTGACTCTTATTTCTTCCTCCGGATCCATCCTATCATAGTATTTCTTGAGTCGGTGGCCATTGACCTTGAATATGGCCCCTCCTTCATCAACTAGATCCACCGCTCCATGAGGATAGATATGATGAACCACAAATGGTCCACTCCATCGTGATCTAAGCTTCCCTGGGAACAAACGCAATCTAGAATTGAAAAGAAGAACCTTATCACCTACCTCATATGTCTTTGGCACCAATTTCTTGTCATGCCACTTCTTGGTACGCTCCTTGTAGATTTCGGCGTTTTGATAAGCTTTGAGCCTCAACTCCTCCAACTCTTGCAAGTCCATGAATCTCTTTGCTCCGGCCGCGTCAAGGTCCATGTTCAGCTCCTTAAGAGCCCATAATGCTCTATGCTCAAGCTCGACGGGCAAATGACAAGACTTACCAAAAACCAAGTTGTAAGGAGTTGTACGCAATGGTGTCTTGTACGCCGTCCTATAAGCCCACAACGCATCATCTAGCTTAGATGCCCAATCCTTCCTCGAGCGTCACACCGTCTTCTCTAAGATGCTCTTGATTTGTCGATTTGAAACCTCCACTTGGCCACTAGTTTGGGGGTGGTAAGGTGTTGCCACCCTATGAGACACCCCATACTTAGCCAAAAGAGCTTCAAAGCCCCTCTCTATGAAGTGAGATCCTCCATCGCTAATGAGAACTCGTGGGACACCAAAACGGGGAAAAATGTTAGTCTTCATAAATCTAGCTACAACTTTAGAATCATTAGTACGAGTAGCTATAGCTTCAACCCATTTAGAAACATAATCAACCGCTACCAAAATATATTTATAGGGCCCAGATGAAGGGAAGGGTCCCATAAAATCAATACCCCAAACGTCAAAAAGTTCAACCTCTAGGATACCGGTAAGAGGGTTCTCATGCCTCCATGTGACGTTCCCCGCTCTTTGGCACTCATCGCAGCTTTCAATGTAAGCATGTACATCCTTGAACAAAGTAGGCCAATAGAAGCCACTTTGAAGAATCTTTGCCGTGGTCTTGAAACTCTTTGCGTGGCCGCCTGTTGGAAGGGTGTGACAATGCTTGATTATGCTCTCAATCTCCTCATCCGGTACACAACGTCTAAAAATGTGGTCGCTCCCCTGCTTGAATAAGTAGGGATCATCCCAATAATATTGCTTGACGTCGTGGAGAAACTTCTTCTTGGCTTGCGAAGTCAAATCCTTAGGGATTTCTCCCCCTACAATATAATTAGCAAAATCCGCAAACCAAGGGGTCCTCAACCCTCCAATAGCATAAATATGATGAGATATAGGAGAAGAAGGGGGGGGGGGGGTATAAAAGGAATCCTCACCTGAACCTACCGAATCGTTTTGCATGAGGCTTTCGTCCGGCCTGGAGTCATTGATTGGTACTTGATTTCCGGACTCCAAGAGGTGGTCCAAGGGCAACCTAGACAGATGGTCAGCCACCAAATTCTCCGCTCCCTTCTTGTCCCTAATTTCACAATCAAATTCTTGCAATAAAAGCATCCAACGAAGAAGTTGAGGCTTGGCATCTTTCTTAGTCATCAAATATCTTACCGCGGGATGATCCGTATAGACAATGACCTTAGAACCTACTAAATAAGTACGAAACTTTTCAAAGGCAAATACCACGGCGAGGAATTCCTTCTCCGTCGTGGTGTACTTACCTTGTGCTTCGTCAAGTGTCTTACTTGCATAGTAGATGGCATGAAGCTTCTTGTCCTTCCTTTGCCCAAGCACGGCACCTACGGCATAGTCACTAGCATCACACATGATCTCAAAGGGTAGGTTCCAATCGGGTGATTGCATAATAGGAGCGGAGACAAGGGCTTCTCTCAATTTGTTGAACGCTTCAAGACACTCTGCAGAAAACTCAAAAGCTACATCCTTCATAAGCAAGTTAGTTAAAGGTTTAGCAATTTTTGAGAAGTCTTGAATGAATCTCCTATAAAAGCCTGCATGTCCTAGAAATCTCCTAATATCCTTAACATTAGTGGGAGGAGGTAATTTTTCAATCAATTCAATTTTAGCACGATCTACCTCAATTCCCCTTTTTGAAACCAAATGCCCAAGAACAATTCCCTCTTGAACCACGAAGTGACATTTTTTCCAATTAAGCACTAAATTAGTTTCTTCACATCTTTCTAGCACCCTACTCAAGTTGGCAAGACATGAATCAAAAGAAGAACCATAAACAGAAAAATCATCCATAAACACTTCTACTATATCCTCAATCATATCAGAAAAAATAGCCATCATACACCTTTGAAAAGTTGCAGGGGCATTGCAGAGCCCAAATGGCATCCTCCTATAAGCAAAAGTTCCATAAGGACAAGTAAAAGTGGTCTTCTCCTGATCATCTGGATGAATAGGAATCTGCCAAAAACCACTATAGCCATCCAAATAGCAAAAATAATCATGCTGGGCTAAACGCTCAAGAACTTGATCAATAAAAAGAAGAGGGAAATGATCCTTCCTAGTAGCACTATTCAACTTCCTATAATCAATGCACATGCGCCATTTAGTAGTGGTCCTAGTAGGTACTAATTCACCTTTCTCATTCTCAATCACAGTCATTCCACCTTTCTTAGGGACAACATGAACAGGACTCACCCATTTACTGTCAGAAATAGCATAAATGATTCCAGCATCCAACATTTTCAAAATTTCAGATTTTACTACTTCTATCATATTTGGGTTAAGCCTACGCTGATGCTCAATGGTTGGCTTATGATCATCTTCCATATATATATACGATGCATGCATAAAGAAGGTGAAATTCCAGTGATATCATCCAAAGAGTAACCGATAGCCTTTCTATGGGTCCTAAGCACATCAAGTAATTTACCAACTTCTTCCTCATTCAATTTCGCATTAATGATCACAGGAAGAGTGGAATTGGGACCCAAGAAAACATACCTCAAACCTTCTAGAAGCGGCTTAAGCTCTGGAGAAGACTCAATTGGAATCAGATTGGGCTTTTCCTCCTCCGTCTTCAATATCGCTTCCAGGACCTCCAAAGAATACACTTCCTCCTGACCTGTCAGAAGACTTGGGACTGGGCCTGCAGACTGAAGACAATCAAAATAGCTTACCTCTACCATGTCCGTGGTTTCCTTCATTGTTGGATTGAAGCGAAATTCAACGATGTCCTCCCCAATCTCAAATGTTAGGAGTCCCTTCCTAACATCGATTATTGCTCCAGCGGTGGCTAAGAAGGGCCTTCCAAGGATGATAGGCACCACTGGATCCCCTGGCATATCCATAACAATGAAATCAGTGGGGACGAAAAACTTACCTACACGGACGGGCACATCATCAATCACCCCAGTTGGTGATACAACCGCTCCATTAGCCATGAATACTCTCATGTTGACCGGCTCTAGGGCTCCCAAGCTTGTCTTAGACCATATCGAAAGGGGGAGAAGGCTCACACTAGCACCTAAATCACACAAAGCCTTGAAACGGTAAGATCCTAAACCAATAGTAATAGCGAACTTACCTGGATCTCCAAGTTTCTCAGGGAATTTCACTGAACGGACCTCGTCAGCAAGCTCAGACATGGATCTCTTCTTAGCTAAGATGTCTTTCAAAAACTTAGTGTAAGCTGGCATCTCACTCAAAGCATCAGTGAATGGAATAGATATATTCAAACTTTGAAGCATCTTCACAAACTTTTGAAATTTACCTTCCGCTGTGTCCTTTACCTTTTTCGGAGGGTATGGAAGCACTTTCTTCGGATTCGGGGCGGAAACAGGCCCTGCAGAAGAATCCGTCGTTGCTGGAGGGGTCGGTACCGAGGCTGAAGGGGTCGGTACGACCTCGGTATGGTTGCTGGGAGGAATGGAAGAAGAGATCATACCTGCTGGGGGGGTCGGTACCGAGGATGAGGGGGTCGGTACGGACTCGGTATGGACACTGTTGTCCCCGTTTTCTTCCTCGTTGGGCGTGCTTTCGCGATCAGGCACCTCCTTTTCATTTCTTAGGTGTATTGCAGCTATTTGCCCCCTAGGGTTCTCGTCGGTGTGGCCTGGGAGCTTCCCTTGAGGCCGTGGGATTTGTGCCGCGAGATTACCTAGTTGGGAATCCACTCCCTTCTTCCAAGTTTCCAACTCTCCTAGTTGTGCATGAACACCCTTAAATTGAGAATTCACATCGGCGCGAAGCCCATTGAATCATTCCTTAAGCTCTTGTACCCATGATGGTGGTTCTTGATAGCCAGGGGGCCTATATGGGGGAACCCGTTGATCTTGTTGCGGAGGAGGTTGACTCCCTTGTCCTTGTCCATAGTTACCCCAATTAGGGTAATTGTTGTTCCTCCGTGCATAATTGTTATTTTGATTCCCCACATAATTATTATTATTATTGGGGTTCCTATAAGGAGCCCTCATATAACTTACCTCTTCGTAGTGTTCTGCCCTTTGTACCTGGCTAATATTATTGCAATCTATAGTATTATGAGCCAGAGAACCACATTCTAAACAAGGTTGATTTCGAGATAGAAAACTTACTTGTTTCTTGAGGTGTCGGGTCTCATCCTCATGGAATTGCTGACGCACACCTGGGTCAATTTCATTAGAAGGCTCGTAAAGTTTCTTACCTGACGGTCTAGCCACTGGGGTGCCATACATAGCGTCGTACTTCGTAAGCTTGTCCAATAGAGCCCATGCATCAGTTGGATTCATCTCGAGGAACCCACAATCGGTGTGTAGGTTCAATCTAGTCTCGGTCTCCGCATTGATGCCCTGGAAGAAGATTTCTTGGAGGACATACTCAGGTTGCCCGTGGGTAGGGCATTGTCTTTGCAACTCCTTGATTCTCTCCTAAGTCTCCAAAAATGTCTCTCCTGGCAATTGGTGAAAGGAGGTGATTTTCTTTCTAAGCTCCGTTGTCTTTTCCGGAGGAAAGAACTTTGTCATGAACAAGTCATACAAAGCCTTCCATGTAGTGATGGACCTAGGTGCCAAACTCTCCAACCAATTCAGAGCCTTTCCTGAAAGAGACCATTTAAATGCCTTTAGTTGCACATATTCCAACGATACATCATCAGCAGCAATTGTATCGCATAAATCAATAAAGTTCTTAATATGAAGCATAGGGCATTCATGAGCTTTGCCCTCAAATTGAGATCTTTTAATTAAAGAAATAAAGTGGGATTTAATCTCAAAATTGCGCTCTATCTCAGGGAGGACGATTGCAGACTCAGGCACCCTCAGTTCTGGGTGCATGTATTTCTTTGCATTTCTTGGGATAGCATCCAACTGCTGTTGTAGGCGAGCAGTCGCTTCCCTTTCTCTCGCTGCAGCCTCCCTTTCTCTTTCTTCAGTGAGCCGAAATTGCTCCATCTGACGACGGAGGTCAGCCATCTGCGCAGCAACATCAACATTGTTGCCGTTGTTGCCATTGTTACCTGAGTTGTCGTTGTTGTTGCTCATTGTCCTAGCTTCTCGTAGTCTGCGATGAAAAGAGCGTTCCGGTTCGGGATCGATAACAAAATCGAAATCAAGCCTGCGTCGCCCTGATCGCATAAACTGAAAACAAAGACAAAAACAAAGACACCACAATCAAAAGCAAAGGGGGATGAGCTATTCCCAAACCCTAACAATAACTAAAACTTTGGCACAATTGAAATCTCCCCGGCAACGGCGCCAATTTGATGAAGGGTTTATTTTCAGACAAATAAATTTATAAGATCGAAACCCCGCTATAGTATAGTAGGGTCAAGTTCGTCCGTAGGGAGAAAGTCAGTGACTCAATTCTAGTTACCAAAGAGCAAGAAATAGCAAGAAGAGATGGAAAATTATAGAATTTTGGGGGTTTTTGGGCTGCTGGAATTTTTAGGAAAAATCAATAATAATAAAAGTCTAGGGCATAGGGATCACCACAACGATAATAACACAAGCATTGCAATGAATCCAGTAAAAATCAGGTTTTTATCTATTAAATAGGTCAACTTGTATCAACCCTAGCAAAGCAATCAATTTATTTTCACAAATTAATTAACTTTACTAACAATCTTAATTAGGTTATCAAACTTTCGTTTCAAAATCCTAATTACTATCCAATTCACAATTCAACCTTTCAATTCAATTGCAAAAGGGAATTTCCCCAATTTTCATTGAGTACTTAAGCACATAAAATAGATAAAACCAATCAATTTATCAATTCATAGCAAAATTGCAAGCACAACTATCGTTGGGACCACCCCAACCCTAGAAAAGGCGACTACTCACGCATAAACATGGTAGACATTGCAAAATTCATGAAATAAATAAAAATCAGAAAATTAAATTGCATAAAAACCTGAGAATAATGTCAAAAAAGCGTCACAGAAGCCTCCCAAAACGTTCTCCAACTTTCGCCGAAGAAATCGCTTCAAAAAGCTCTCAAATCCGCTCACAAACGCTCTCTAAACGTATGCTGAAAATTCTAACGTGTGCTGAAAAAGTGGTGGGAGAAAGAAGAAGGGCCTCCAAACCCTAAAAATCCTATTTATACTTAATATCCCATAAACTAAATTAGGAAATAACAAATATATGAATTTTATCTAAAGTCTATCTAAGGAAAAGGGGTAAAAATAATTAAATCCGGGTAAATTAGCTTCGCTGGAGCCCATACCGAGGCGGGTGACCTCGGTACCGACCCCCCTTAGGGTCGGTATGACCACTGTAAGCTTATCTCGTCTCGCACTTCCAGATTGAGCCTCGGTACCGACCCCCCTGAGGGTCGTTATGGGGTCGGTATGACGGTAGTCCATCTCGGACTTAGAGAAACGCCCGTATCTCCTTCGTTATAACTCCGATTGCTTCCGTTCTTTTTCCTATACGCTCTAAATTCTCTTTCGCATCTTTTCTCTCTTGAAAATTTCTTCAAAAACAGATTCCAAAATTCTGTAAAACACACAAAAGCTAGTGAAGATATCTATTTCTCATGAAATATGAAAACTTATGCAAAAGACACTAAACCCAATGCAAAACCTATGAAAATGACTCAAATTGACATTAAAACATATGGGAAAATATAACTAAAAACATACACATCAATTATATCCAGACTTGATTCATTAAATGCACAACAAAGACAGTAAATGCATTATATCCAGAATTGATTCATTAAATGCACCGTAAAGAAATATGATCAATCCAACTAAATATTAACCAAATACCAATACTTGAGACAATCGGTTCTGAATACAATTAGAAAAGACATTTCTTTGCAAAATCAGTGGAATTCAACAATTACAAACCCAACCTAATAATCTTAAACGCATCCGAAATCATGAACTTAGGGAGCCATCTTCGATCGGTGTATAAGGTGGTTTGGAGCCACATACACATTACAAAGCATCCACAACCTCATAACAACCACAATTAGCAAAATTAAGACCTCAAATATTGCAGATCCCTTGCAACCTAGATCTACAAATCAAAGAAATGAAACTGAGAAAGATAAGAAGCAGGGAGTGAAATATGACCTTACGATAGGCGTTGTCATCAAGCTTGACGATTAATTCGATCTCTGCTCCAAATCCATATAATACTGGGAATATCGCCTCCAGAGATTGATTCGTCGATGTCGATCCTGGAGCCTACGAAGAAGAGGACGAGATCGGATGCTGTGATTGTCAGCCCTGCGAAGAAGAGGAAGACGAAGACGAGGACAAGGATGGGGTGTTCTGGTATTGCAGAGGACAACGGTAGGGCTGTTGTTGCAGAGCCTTGTAGATCTCCGCAATTTGGACCTGAATTCCGAACTCAGGATCCCAAAATCGAAAGAAATTGAGAGAGGAGCTTCATTTATTCATCAACCTCTAGAACACTGAATCGAAGCTGAGAGGAGATCTGGTGTTGCAGATGACAGCGGCAGGGTGAAGAGGAGGAGATACGATGACTACTGCAGTAGATACGATGATGGCGATGAAGACTCAAGCCTGCAACAGGATGCAAAGAATCAATTGGTGTTTGTACAGGACATGTTCCGATGTTCGCATTCATCAACATCTTGCTCACCGCCGTCGATAGAACAAATCTCAGAATCCTCATCCCCTACCTATGGAGGTCGCCGAGAGGCCCGGAATCGGACGGAAAAGGCTCTTGTCGTGGCAGCGACGGCAATGGTGGTGGTTGGCGCCGCCCCCTTTCTCCTCATTAATTTCCCGGTTTCCCTTTCTCTTTTTACTGGCCGATGATGCAAATTTTTAAGGAGGAGAGTTAACCCTTGCAAATTGTATGGATAATGAGTTAGACATGTAAAGTTGAGCGGGGCAAGAGTCATTTACCACCATTCCCTCGAGTTTTTATGATATATATCTTATTAGGGATTACTATATACACTATCAAATTTTCGCCAAATACATGACTATTCACCAACTTCCGACATTGATAAACTTTTTTTTACCTGAAAAAAGTTTACCAACACTAACTTCTCGTATCTGCAGAATAGGCGAATATTTTACCAACATGGGAAGTCGATAAAAAAAGTTTGTCAAAATCGAAGGATGGTAAGACTATGCATTTGCCAAATGCCGATATAAAACAGTGCATATAGCAACCGGGTATCTGATTTAATGATATTTGAAATTGAAACGTTCATTGAGAAGACTTTGTTAAGTCTTCGCTCGTCGTCTGCAGCGACTTTGGAACTTTCCTGGTTTCCGCTCCGTTTCGATTGTTCTCTATCTTCCTCTCTCATTTACTCCATGGATCTAATCATCGGAGGTACTTGCCTATTCTTCGGGTTTCTGAGATATCCCATCCACCATGGATCTTTCATTTTCAGGTATGATTTGTGCTCAATTTCTAGTTCCTCGGCTGATTTTGAACTATCTAATTTCTCGTTTCTGGAATCAATTCGTCCTGTTTATAGTCATGTTAGGGTCAGATCAAGATATATTAGTTCGGCGATTCGCCTTTAATTTGAAAAGATTATACAAATACAGTACTAGAGTAAAAGTTGGATGCCACTACCTAAAAAAGCCCCAATTTTTTAAAATCTGTAAACATTGCTCCATTTTGATCCAGAAAAGGACCTAATTTTACAATATGATCTGGAAGTGGAATGAAAACAATTTCCACATCGTGATTTTAACTAATCATTCTAGTTAATTTGAACTTGTAGGTTGAGTTTTACTTATCATTTTAATGCTTTGCTATTTATTAGATATTATCACATATGGATCACCATTGCTAGTGTTCTGGGCGGTCGGCGCGTGGGCTACGAGGTTAATACCTAATGCTCAGGGCGTTTGTGATAAAGTTGAACTGGTAAGGAAGGTACTTAACTTCATTGGTGAAGCTCCGGAGTGGGTATACTACAACGAGAACCTTGAAGCTGATATGGAATCTCTCAAGAGCCTAAAGGAAACGTTGCTATGTGTAGAAAAGGATGTTTCCCAGGAGGTGGAAATGTTGGAGTTTCGGAACAATGCAAAGATGAAGAGAGAAGTTAAGGCTTGGCTGACAAATGTTAGAAGGATAGATCAAGAAGTTAGAAATTTAGAGAGCGATATGAGGGAAACAGGGAAGTTTTTGAGATTCCTGTTTCGGGCATGGATTGGGAGTTGTGTGGAGAAGAAGAAGAAAGAAGTAAACAGGCTACTTGAGCAAAAAGGAACTTTCGAACAACGCCCTGTTATTACTGCCCACCGTGTTGGTCGAGAGAAGCTAGTAGTAAGTCAATTGGTGGGTCAATTTGCTCAAATGAAAAAGGAAGCGATTTGGGGACACCTAAAGTGCCAAGAAGTTAAGATACTTGGAGTTGAGGGAGACCAAGGGATGGGGAAGAGTACTACAATGATGCATATATACAATCAAGTTCTAGATGAGCTAGAGTTGTTCGATTTTGCATTCTATGTTAACATTAAGGAAGAAAAAAGTGTTTATCAACTGCAAACTGCAATCGGGAGGGAGCTGAAGCTTTTGGATTTGGAAGATGAGGATGATGAGACCAGAGTCGTCAGACGGGCAGCGAGGATAGGCAATGCACTGAAGTTAGCCAAGAGATTTGTGCTTATTTTAGATGGATTAATGTCGCCTTTTGAGCTTCATAATGTGGGGATTCCCCTTGAAAGCAATGGTGGGATTGGGAAACTGGTTGTGGTTTCTCAGTCCAAAAAGGTCTGTGATAAAATGCTCTGCAGGCCAGTTATCAGACTTGACGAATTGCCTTTTGAAGATGCGAGTGAGTTGTTCATGGAGACACTGAAGCCGCAGCCAGGTGCTCTCTCCGAAGAGACTAAACTCATTGCTGAGGAGATAATCAGAAAATGCAATGGCGTGCCTGGAAGAATCATAGAGGCATCAGTGTCGCTGAGAAACGAGGACGATGTCTCTAATTGGCAGAAAAAGTTAAGTGAGCTCTAAAACAAGCACAGTATTTGTATGATTTACAACACTTGGTCCCCTGATGAAATCTTTTTTATGATGCAATTTTTCTTCTAGTAGTCCTTATACTGTACTTATAAACATGACAGATTCCACTGAAAGTTGCATTTTAATCCATTTGAAGTAAAAATTGTCATGTTTCACAGGCTGCGGCTGCAGCCATATGCATTTTGTGGGCTTCTGCCATTACTATGCGAACAATTTTTACTGTCGAATTCTCAAGATGTCGGAAACACTAGCTCTATCGATAGAGGATCGAACTAGGCAGGAGATGAGCTGGATTGAGGTGAAGGGAGTAAGAATATAAGCTGTAGGAATGTAGGATAACAAACTAATTGTTACTAGATATGCAAAATCAAGCATCTTTATATGTTGCTTGTTTTTTTGATAATGAAATGTATTCCAAGAAGGCAGCAAAAGCCACAATACAAGTAACATCAAAGGTGGACATGTATTTGCAATGAAGATCTGTCAATCTTTATTTGTTGGGTGTTCGTTAATTACTACTTATATTAAACTAAGCAAAATATCACTTAGGCTATATTTGGTAAAATGGTAGCTGATAGAATATCTGAAATTGATGAATTTGGATTTTTATCACTAGTTTGGGAAGGGCGAAATTGCCAACGACATTCCTCCCGCATCACCTTCACTCATGCTGAATTTGTCAAGTGATGTATACTTCCAAGAACGTGCTATTCTTGCCCCCACTCATGACATTGTTGACCAGATGAATGGCAATTTGTTATCTATCATGTTAGGTGATCAAAAGAAGTATCTTAGCTCAGATTCTATTTGCAAATAAGATGGAAGTCTATGTGGTGATGATTATCCCCCCGATTACTTGAATAATATCAAATGTTCTGGTCTCCAAAATCACAATTTTGAAGCTTAAGATCGGTGTTCCCATCATGTTGCTTAGAAATATTGACAGTCGACTGGTTTGTGTAATGGTACTAGGCTTATAACCACCCGATTCGGAAAGCACATTATTCAGGCAAAGATCATTCCAGACAACAATATTGGTCGATTGGTTGTTATTCCTCACACGGTGCTTACTCATTCAAACACTCATTTGCCTTTCAAGCTTAGAAGAAGGCAATTTTCGGTTCTTATGTGCTTTGCCATGACAATCAACAAGAGCCAAGGACAATCACTTTCATATGTCGGTTTGTATCTTCCACCCCGTATTTTTACACATGGTCAACTCTATGTTGCAATATCCAGAGTGACATCAAGAAAGGAGTTGAAGATTTTAATTTTGACAAAGATGGGTAATCCATGAACAAAACAACTAATGTGGTCTATAATGAAGTTTTCCATAATTTACACTAAGCTTGTATTTCTTTTCTTCCCTTACACTCATCTTTTGTAATTATTAATTGTTATTTGTTTGTTAAAGTCTCTCATCTAATATGTTGTTCTTTTTTATTTGGGAAATTTACAGAAAACCACCCCTTAAATACTGGTATTTTCACTTAACCACCCTTTAAATTTTAAATTACAGTAAACCACCCCTTAAATGCTTTCCATTAACAAATCACCACCCATCACTAATTTACATTATGTTTTCGTTTAATAAATTCTATTTTTAACATTTTTCAACTTAAAATATGTGTTTAAATATTTTAATTGGCAGCAATAACCTATTTTTTAAAGGTTGTTTATAATTTTTCTCCAAATTTTAATTATTGAAATGCAATTTTTAAAATATAAATAAATAATTTTAATGTTATTTTTAACTTTATAAATGGAAATTATTATTTATAATCATATTATACTTAAAAAAATAATTTAAATAATGTTTACAAAATTATTTTAAGACATAAATCGGAAGATATTTCTAAGTTATATTTATAAGTTTTTTTAAAAAATGATATCTATAATTAGACCTGTCAAACGGGTCATTCGGATCGGGTTCGGGTCGAGTCACTTCGGGTTTCGGGTAAAGCGGGTCTCGGGTAAAACGGGTTCCGGGTTTTTCGGGTTGACTCGAACTCGGGTTTAATCGGGTTTCGGGTCGGGTTCGGGTCGATTTTGGGTTTGTCAATATTTTCTTTTTTAAATTAAAAAAAATCATTATTTGATAATTTTGTGATAAATTTTAATTATATATAAAAAAAATTAATTATATATAATTATAAATCAACCGGGTCAATCGGATCAAAATTACCGGGTCAATCGGGTCACCGGGTCGAAACCCAGATTACCCGGAAAATTTCGGGTTTTTCGAGTTCGGGTCGAAAAAAAAATTCAGGTCAAAATTTTTGGGTTCGGGTCGGTCGGGTCGGGTCATCGGGTCGGGTTGTGTTTTGACAGGTCTATCTATAATCCAACCCCTTAAATTCAAATTTTAAATATATTTATACATAAATTTTGAGTTTAAAAATATTAAAATATAATATATTTAGGGATGGCTTAACAAAAAAAAAAGAGGGAAATGCACAATCTAACCCAAATATCCGAATTTATTGCGAGGTTAACCCGATCCGGAAAAAAATTGCATATCCGGTAACCCTTGTACCCGGTAGCCCGTTGCAAAGGAGAGAAAGGGAAGAGAGAAGAAAGGGGATCGGAGACAGGGGCAAGCGGAGGCATCTCCCTCGAGGCGAGGCATAGAGGCGCAGATGACTAGAAGGGGATCGGAGGGGGGCGAGAAAGGAGGGAGAAGGAGGGGGATCGAAGGAAGGTGTAGGCGGAAGCATCTCCCTCGACGGTGGATCGCTCGAGGCGAGGCGCAAGCGGAGGCATCTCCTTCGATCTCTATAGTTGATTGAAAGCAACGGGGTTAGTTCCTTCTGTTGTTGGCTATTATCGTCGGAGATCCGTGGCTTGGAGGCGCAGGCGGCGAGTACTTCCAGTCTCTCTTTCTTCAGGCGATTTCGAGCCTCGTCGAGGATAATCTCCACAATTGGCTTCGATTCTGCGATTCCAAGTACAATCCTTCACCCTTTTTCTTCTCTACTCTATCTTCCAAGCCTTAAAATAGGAATTTTTAGTTTAGGGCTAGAGACTGAAATTTCGAATTTCGGAATTGAAATGGATTGGTTTGAAATTTCCCATTCGGTTAGGGTTGGGGTTTGCTGTCTGTCATGTCTGAATAAACAGGTGACATGTTGATTGGTGTAGGTGTCATGTAGTAAGTGATGTTGCCAAATAGGGGGTTGAGTTTGTCTGTGGGATTTTCTAGTGGGGCAGGGGGTAATGTAAAGGGTAGGAGTCGGTAAAGAGGAAGATGATGATGAAGAGTTGGGATTGGTTGGAGAAAGGTCAATGTCAGGAGTAGGAGATTCTGAAACAATACCTCATATGGAGTACTCCAATTCTTCCCAAATAATGCATTCTCCCCCAAGAAATTGTGGCAAGTTGGCATGCATTAATGAAGTTTCTTGGTGGCTCCATTAATAAGAAACATGCCTTGTAGTATTTTTGTGTATGGAGATTTGAACAAATGTTTGATACTTTTGATGTTAACAATTGAAATTACTTCAATTTCTGATGCAGAGAAGTGGACCCAGGTTGTCCGTGCCCCGGTTTGGTGACTGGGACCAGAAAGGAGCATTTCCGAACTACTCGGTCGATTTCTCAAAGATAAAAGAGACAAGGAATCAAAACAAGAGAGAGTCATCTAGGGCCAGCATAGGCAACGAACAAGAACTCATAAATCCAACTGCACCAATTAATGCAGCACCGATCAATATCTGTATAATTATTAGCCATTAAGGAACTATAGACCTCTTGTTGCGAAATGAAAATTTTCAAGTTTTTACTACTCTTCTAAGTTGTACATCTTTCAAATTTCTGTAAATCTTTTACTTTTAAATTTTTATTTACATATGTAAGCTGTAAATTATGCTACATAACGAGTAATTGAGTATGTGGTTCACGCACTTTGTAATTATGGGAAATTCAAACTTGTCGTTCAAAGATGATGTACATGACATGAACTGCTATTAACATGTCATTCAAAGAAGATGTACATGACACGAGAAAAGCGCATACTTAAAGCGCTTGGCAGAGGAGCGCTCGAACTTCATCATATCCCTTCTTTGAAGAAGTTTTTGAAACTAATCCCCTCTTTGTGATGTTCTTCTGGAACTTGGCTACTTTCCTCTAGCGATTCGAGGAATTCTATGGGGAATACCACGACTACAACTATGACTATAAGATCAATTAGGTATGTTTTTTCCGAGTAATTAGGTCAACAAATTGTTCAGTTGAGCTTAAGAAAAAGAATCAAAACTATTACCTGTCATGTATAATAGATGAAAATTGTGTCAATTATACATGACAGGTAATAGTTTGGACATGTCACCTACGTCACTTGACATGACAGTCGGAGTGAGCGGACTTACCTCACCAGTTTTCTGGGTTGGTGCATTTGACTCAGCACCCTTAAACACCATGGAATTAAGGTTGGGGATTTTCCACTTGAAATTGGGTGAAGATCTTTTGTTATTTCTTGAATCATCTTTAAGAGACTTGAACAACTTGCTGTCCGAATTACTCGGAAAGAACATATCTAATTGATCTTAGAGTCATAGTTGTAGTCTTGGTATTCCCCATAGAATTCCTCGAATCGCTAGAGGAAAGTAGCCAAGTTCCAGAAGAACATCACAAAGAGAGGATTAGTTTCAAAAACTTCTTCAAAGAAAGGATATGATGAAGTTCGAGCGCTCCTCTGCCAAGCGCTTTAAGTATGCGCTTTTCTCATGTCATGTACATCTTCTTTGAATGACATGTTAATAACAGTTCATGTCATGTACATCGTCTTTGAACGAAAAGTTTGAATTTCCCATCATTACAAAGTGCGTGAACCACATACTCAATTACTCGTTATGTAGCATAATTTACAGCTTACATATGTAAATAAAAATTTAAAAGTAAAAGATTTATAGAAATTTGAAAGATGTACAACTTAGAAGAGTAGTAAAAACTTGAAAATTTTCATTTCGCAACAAGAGGTCTATAGTTCCTTAATGGCTAATAATTATACAGATATTGATCGATGCTGCATTAGCCGGTGGAGTTGGATTTATGAGTTCTTGTTCGTTGCCTATGCTGGCCCTAGATGACTCTCTCTTGTTTTGATTCCTCGTCTCTTTTATCTTTGAGAAATCGACCGAGTAGTTTGGAAATGCTCCTTTCTGGTCCCAGTCACCAAACTGGGACACGGACAACCTGGGTCCATTTCTCTGCATCAGAAATTGAAGTAATTTCAATTGTTAACATCAAAAGTATCAAGCATTTGTTCAAATCTCCATACACAAAAATACTACAAGGCATGTTTCTTATTAATGGAGCCACCAAGAAACTTCATTAATGCATGCCAACTTGCCACAATTTCTTGGGGGAGAATGCATTATTTGGGAAGAATTGGAGTACTCCATATGAGGTATTGTTTCAGAATATCCTACTCCTGACATTGACCTTTCTCCAACCAATCCCAACTCTTCATCATCATCTTCCTCTTTACCGACTCCTACCCTTGACATTACCCCCTGCCCCACTAGAAAATCCCACAGACAAACTCAACCCCCTATTTGGCAACATCACTTACTACATGACACCTACACCAATCAACATGTCACCTGTTTATTCAGACATGACAGACAGCAAACCCCAACCCTAACCGAATGGAAAATTTCAAACCAAACCATTTCAATTCCGAAATTCGAAATTTCAGTCTCTAGCCCCCAAACTAAAAATTCCAATTTAAAGGCTTGGAAGATAGAGTAGAGAAGAAAAAGGGTGAAGGATTGTACCTGGAATCGCAGAATCGAAGCCAATTGTGGAGATTATCCTCGACGAGGCTCGAAATCGCCTGAAGAAAGAGAGAGTGGAAGGACCTGCGTGAGAGAGGAAGGGCATGAGGCTTGGCACCCGAGCCCCCGACCCCCTTCCTTCTCCCTTCTTGTGGTTGCCTCAACCATGGCACCCAAGCTCACCGAATGAGGCGTCTTCTTCCTCCTCCGGCCCCGTCGAGCCCGAAGGAGACGAATGGGAGGAAGAAAGACCAAGATGATTGTGCTCAAGCCCTCCCGTCGAGCCCGGAGGCCTTTCGCCTAGAGCCGCGAACCTCGCCTCCGACGACGGCGTCTTCCCTGCTTCATCGAACCCCTCATCCTTCCCTTCCTCTCTCACTGTTGAACGCTTTTCTCTCTCCAACCGGCTGCAACCCGTGAGAAACTGGGTAAAGGGGGGTTACTTTGCAATTTTTTTTTTTGGGGTTAACCCCCGCAATCCAACCGGGTATTTAGGTTAGTTTTGCAAATGGCCCTAACAAAAATAGACCAAGGGTGGTGATTTGTTGATGAGTATCATTTAAAGGGTGGTTTATTGTAATTTCAAATTTAAGGGGTGGTTAAGTGAAAAGACCAACATTTAAGGGGTGGTTTTATGTAAATTACCCTTTTTATTTTTATGCAAGGTTTTTCATTGTTCCATTTTTTTATGGATGAAAGACTCATTCTACTCGTTTAATTATTTTTCAGTTTTTTTTTAATTCTAAATTTTACATAATAATGTAACTTTATGACTTTATTTATGTTGTCTTTCAGTCAAATATTTTTTGTAATATTAACAGTTGATTTTGTTTTTATTTTATGATTATACATAATTTATTTTATTAAATTATTAATTTAAATCTTTTAATATATCTGTGCAATGCACGAGTGATGAACTAGTTTTAGACTAAAATAATTTAAAACTTTTGAGACCGGGGAGGGTAATAAGGGTGTGTTTGGATTCCTAAACATACAAACTTGGAAAGTGTTTGTTTGATAGTATTTACAGTATGTTTAAAATAGCGTAAATGTAAAATTAAACATCATATAAATTGTGCTCACTTAGTATCACATAAAGTTGATTATTGTATTTTAAGTTTAATACAATTGAATGAAACAATTGGTAAGATATTTTATTTTAAATTTACATTATTTTACATACGTGCTAATCAAAATATTATAAACTTAGGGCTCGTTTGGTATAAGAACGCAAGGTAAATGGAATGAAAACAAATTTTGTATAGGAAAATATATCCAGATAAGAGAAGAATGCTATTTTTTGTATAAAAAATAAGATGGGAGGGGTAATGATTAGAGAAGTATAGGAGATATGGTAACCCCTTACTCAAATTAGTAATTGAAATAAGGAGGAACAAACCCAATTTTGTATGAAACGTTAGGAGAATAGGGTAATTATTAAATTTTTTAACAATATATCTTAAACTATAATTGAACTACATTCGTTTCCTTTCCTTTACCTTTCCAAAATTTCAAGCCCTTAATTAATTTGGAATTCAAACAAACCCTTAAGTTCCAATGTGGCGCGGCCATGAGTTGTGCAGATGAGAGAAATCATGACCGTCCGATTGAAGGGCATCGAACGGCCCCGATAAGTCCACATTTTGATCCCGTTTTTTTTTTTTTTTTTTTTTTGGATTAGGAAAAAATTCGGGGGAGAAAGACTCTACCCGAAGGCATCCTTTCGGATGAGGTCAAGAAGACCAGGATCATTCTGAATATTGGTACCCCAGGCAGAGTGGCAAAGGTGTGCAACCTTATCAGCCACTCTATTACCTAATCGGGGTACATGGAGGAAAGAAACACTTTCCATATTTGTTAGCAGAGTCGTAATATCTGACAAAATAAGTTCTATTTCCCATGGACATTTTCTTTTTCTGTTGAGATGGTCAATAATTATACTCGAGTCCCCCTCTATGTGAAGTTTGGTAATTCGTAGATTTATTGCGTTCTATACCCCAAGTTTTAATGCAAGCGCTTCTGCTTTTAGAGGACTTTGTTTTCCCAGTTTTTTGTATCCTATGTTAATAGCCCGACCTTCCCAGTCGCGAATAATAGTACCAGCAGTGCTAGTCATGTTGGAGAGGGAGGAACCGTCGAAGTTTAATTTTAGACTACCTCTGGGTGGCTTACGCCAGCTAATATTTGTGTGATTTGTTTTCCGTCGGCTTTCATGCCCGGTTCGTGGCTGCGAGACAGAGTCAACCCCGAGACCATCCTCAAAATTAGAGGATTTACTCCAATTTAGTTCGTATGTTTTGATGATATGGAGCGTGGTGTCCCGACTGGGAATAGGAACTGACCTGAAGATAAGCTGATTTCGGGAATACCATACAGTCCACCAACAGAAGGCAAGCTTAGCCTTAGATATATTGTTAATGGTGTCCCCAATGAAGGCCATAATTGGTTTGATATCTCTACATTGCCGAAGCATTCCCGCAATAGTGGAGCCTATGTCATTTGGGAATCTGAGAAGAGAGGTCGTGTACTGACATTCCAAAAGAAGATGGGCATCATCTTCCACAACACAGTTACAAAAACAACATGTGGTGGGCACTGAAATGCTTCGATGGGCTAATCTGTCTGCAGTGGGAAGGCCATCTTGAGATATTTTCCATAAAAAATTCTTTACCTTTGGTGGAATGTCCAGGTTCCAAATCCAGAAATTAGGATCAGGACACTGAGAAGACTGGCCTGAAATCAGTTTATAAGCACTCGAGGTGGAGAACCAACCCTCCCTGTCCGGCCACCAGTAAAGACGGTCTTCAAATGGAGCAGAAGGTATAGGAATATCCAGGATTTCGTTGACAATATTTGGGGGTAGCACCTGACGGAGCTTCTCCGACCACCATCTTCCGGCCATAATATATTCACTAACGGTCTCGTCCAGGTTACCAGTAGGATGGCAGTCACCCCTAGCACTCAACGAGAGGCAAGAGACCCAGTTATCTGTCCAAAATTTTACCGATTTACCATTTCCTATGGACCATATCAGCCCGGTTTTGAAAGAGTCAATAAGGGTTGTTAGTTTGGCCCATTGCCATGATGAATCACCCTTTTTCCTATATTCTAGCAAGTTTGAAGATCGGAGGTACTTGTGTCTAATAATGGAGACCCATGCATTTGATGGTTCAGCGAGAATTTTCCATAAAAGTTTCATTTGGAGGACTTCATTCATATCTTTTGATTTCCGAATTCCAAGGCCACCGGCCCCTTTTTGGTCGACAAATCCTATCCCAACTGATAAGAGGGCGGTATTGAAGGTCCTTATTCCAGAAAAAAGTTCTGTTCACTTGATCTAATTCCTTATGTATCGAGGCAGGTAACATAAAGTTTTGCATAGGGTGAAGGGGTTTGGATGCTAAATTTGTGTTTATTAGGATAGCGCGACCATGTTGTGAAAGTGCATTAGCATGCCATTTACTCAACTGATCTTTGGATCTACATATGATGTCCTCAAATGTGGTTTTGCTTACCCTACCATTGATGATGGGGCAACCTAAATATTTCTCCAGAGAGGAGACATTAGGAATATTAAGACAGTTATTGAGCTCAGAATTTTTTGAGTCAGTAATTCCTTTTGTTGTTTGGAAACTAGATTTATGATAATTGACCTTCTGGCCAGAAACTTTATAATAGGATTCAATTATTTTCCTAACTTTGTGACCTGCCTCAGTGCTTCCCTTAGAGAAGATGATAATATCATCCGCGAAGGAGAGGAATGGGATACGAGGACCCCCTCGACCAAAAGTGAAGCCTATTTGACCTTTTTCGGAGTTTGATTCTGCCGCAAGACTTCGCGCAAGAACCTCAGCACCGAGAATAAAGAGAAAGGGGGAAAGAGGATCACCCTGACGGAGGCCCCGTGTGGGGAAGAACATTTCCGTTGGACCATTGTTTACTAGTATTGAGAAAGAAACAGTCGATACACACTCCATCACCCAAGAGATAAAAGTCGTGTTGAAACCAAATTTTTGGAGAACTCTATTAGTGAAGTTCCAGTCAACTCTGTCGTATGCTTTTTTCATGTCTAGTTTTATCGCAAGCCAACCCTCACGGCCCTTTCGGGATCTGAAGGAATGGAAAATTTCATGGGCTATAAGGACGTTATCTTGTATAGCTCTATCTGACACAAAGGCACCCTGAAGCGGGTGAATTAGTTTTCCAATAATTACTTTGATCCTTTCAGTGAGTATTTTTGATATGATTTTGTAGATTGTGGAACATAAGCTAATCGGACGATAATGGTTTGTAGCTGTCGGGTTATCTCTTTTTGGAAGAAGTGAGATGAAAGTGTGGTTAATTTGTTTTAGGATTCTCCCGGACAAGAAAAAACCCTTGACCGCTCTAATTATGGACATGCCAACAATATCCCAGCATTCTTTGTAGAACTCGGCAGTAAAACCATCAGGGCCAGGGGATTTGTTCTTACCAAGACTAAACACTGCCGACTTAATTTCTTTGTTGGACGGGTGTCGGATAAGGAAAGCGTTTTCTTCTTCCGAGATAGCTGGCTGTATAAGATTAAGCAATTCCTCTAATAATCTGTCATCCGTTGATTCTTTTTTAAAACGTTTCTCAAAATCCGATTTTATTTCATTTCGGACATTTTCTTCACCGACAATTAGGGTGCCGTTACTAGAGAGTATGTTGCGGATTTGTTTTCGGTGCCTCCGGCCAGTAGCAACACGATGAAAATACGAAGTGTTTGAATCCGATAGCTTGATATGCTTTATTTTGGCCCTTTGGTTCCAGAACGTTTTTTGGAAGAGGAGGAGCTTTTCCTTTTTTTTAATGAGGCGTTGTTCTCTAGAAAGCGAAGGTAACGAGACCCCACTTGGGTTAGCCGATTGGATCTTGAGCAGTTCATCATCTACCTCTTGTAGTTGGCGAAAAATATTTCCAAAAGTTGACTTATTCCATATCTTGGCTTTTTGTTTCAGAATTCGTTGTTTGAACATTAATTGAAACATAGCAGAGTCGGAGCAAGTAGCTCGCCAGGATTGTTTCACCAAATGACGAAAATCTTTCCGATGCAGCCATGCATTTTCAAATTTGAACGGGGGAGCTTTAAAGGCGACATCATTCAAAAGTGAAATAAATATAGGACAGTGATCGGATGTTGAAAAAGCCCCGTTTTTGGTAATAAGGTTTGGATAGTCATGTATAATCTGATGATGGACAAGCACTCTGTCGAGTTTTTCGAAGATGGTAAATATACCATTGGCACCTTTTCTCCAAGTAAAGGGGTTTCCGAACGAGGGAAGGTCCACGAGGGAGCAGTTGTTCTTGAATTGTATTAATCGAGTGAAGCGAGAAGGATGGGGAGCAGATTCTGCCTGCTTGTCCTCGCTACAGGCAATTTCATTTAAATCGCCCATAATAATACAAGGGACGGACGACGTGTGTATTATAGAGGTAAAAGTTTCCCAGAACTCATCCTTATCCCGAGGATCGGGGGGAGCGTAAGCAAAAAGCATGAGGATGACGTTGCGATCATGACAGTTTTCACATCTCAAGCCAATAATACGGGGTAATTGTATTTCTACGGAAATAAGAAAATTGCTAAGAAGATGGGATTTCCACAACACGCCAGTTCCCCCCGATCGGCCAATACTAGGAGACCATATTGCCTCGTCGAATCCGATATTCTTCCATGGTTTGTTTTCCGGGATGGATTTCGCTTTTGTTTCAGCCAACGACAGGATTTGAATATGCTCATTTTTACATAAAGCATCGATTTCTATCCAAAAAGTATTTTTACCTATACCTCTACAATTCCAGTAACATACTTTCATTTATACCAACCGAATAGGTGGAAATAGGGCGGAGATTTACTGACCCATTCATATGGTACCAAATTAACACTATCCGAGTACATTGAATGTCAATATGAGGTAGCATGGTAAACATAGGCCGTGAAAAGCAATCACATGAGTGGGATCGGATGAATATGTATTTGAAGAACTTTCCTGGTTTCTACTGCCTCTTCCAAACTTTCGTGGTTTCTTCCTCTCTCTCTCTTTCTAGTCTCTCTTTTACACCATGGATCTAGTCACAGGAGGCATTCGCCTTTTCTTTGTGTTTCCGAGATTTCCTCCTCACCATGGATTTTTCACTTTCAGGTATGTTCGGTGCTCGATTCGTTTTATCTTCGCTCTATTTACTCCTCAAATTTCTCCATTGTAAATTTCTAGTTCCTCGGTTGATTTTGAACTAGCTAATATCGTTTCTGGAATCAATTTGTCCGGCTTGTAGTCATGTTAATTTCAGATCGATAGATGTTAATTTGATGATTTTACTGATTTGCCTTCAATTTGGAAAGATTATACAAATTCAAATGTCAATGGTGGACGCTAACTGCCTAAAAAAGCCGTATTTTTTTTTTTCCAGAAAGAAGGAAATGGAGTGAATTTACGATCTGAGCTTGAACCGGAACAAAAACAATTTCCAGATTGTGTAGGCAATTAGAACGAAAGCAAATTGATTATCTTGTAGGTTGAGTTTCACTTCTCATTTAATGCTTTGCTATTTGTTAGATCTTGCCATAGCTGGAGCAAGAGATATGCTAATGATCTGGGCAGTAAGCGCAGTTGCTTGGAGGTTAATACCAAATGTTCAGAGCGTTTGTGATAAAATCGAACTTGGAAAGAAGGTGCTTAACTTCATTGGCGAGGCACCGGAGTGGGTAAACTATGAAAAAAACCTTGAAGATAATATAAAATCTCTCAAGAGAGAAATGGAGACATTGCTGTGTGTAAAAAGGGATGTTTGCCGGGAGGTGAAAATGTTGGAGTTTCGGAACAATATGAAGAGGAAGAGAGAAGTTGAGGTTTGGGAGAGAAATGTTATAAAGAGGAATCAAGAAGTTATAAATGTAGATAGAGAGATGGGGCAAACAAGAAGGTTTTCGAGGTTCCTGTTCCGCGCATGGCATGGGAGTTGTGTGGAGCAGAAGAAGAAAGAAATAAGCATGCTACTTGATCAAAAAAGAGCTTTTGAACAGCATCTTGTTATTAATGCTCATGGTGTTGGCCGAGAGAGGCTACTAGTTCGTGAATTGGTGGGTCAAGTTGCTAAAAACAGAAAGGAAGAGATTTGGGGAGAGCTAACCAGCCAAGAAGTTGAGATACTTGGAGTTGAGGGAGGCCCAGGGATGGGAAAGAGTACTATAATGATGCATATATACAATCAAGTTCTAGATGAACCAGGGTTGTTCGATTGTGCATTCTATGTTAACATCAAGGAAGAAAACAGTGTTTATCAACTGCAAACTGCAATCGGGAGGGAGCTGAAGCTGTTGAATTTGGAAGATGAAGAGATTAGACGGGCAGCGAGGATATATAAAGCACTGAAGTCAGCCAAGAAATTTGTGCTTATTTTAGATGGATTAATGGAGTCTTTTGAGCTTCATAAAGTGGGGATCCCCGATAAAAGCAATGGTGGGATCGGGAAACTGGTTGTGGTTTCTCAGTCCATAAAGGTCTGTCATAGAATGCTCTGCAAGCCAGTTATCGGACTCAGCACATTGCCTTTTGAAGATGCGAGTGCGTTGTTCATGGAGACGCTGATGCTGCAGCCAGGTGATCTCTCCCTCAAGACTAAACTCATTGCTGATGAGATCATCCGAAGATGCAATGGCGTGCCTAGAAGAATCATAGAGGCATCAGAGTCGCTGAGAAACGAGGACGATGTCTCTAAGTGGAGGAAAAAGTTGAGTGAGCTCTAAAACAAGCGCAATATTTGGATGATTTACAACACTTGCTCCCCTGATGAAATATTTTCTCTAATGCTATTTTTCTCATTGTAATCCTTGTACTGTACGTCTAACCAGTTCCGAAGGTAGTCTTGTTTGTAAATTTATCCCTTCGACATGAATGAAAATTGTTTGTATTCATATAGCTCGTTAGAGGTGGCAATCGGTTGGGTCGGGTTCGGTTAGTCGGGTTTTGGGTCATTCGGGTTTCGGATAATGTCTAATAATTTGGTCATTCGGTTGGGTTGGGTTCGGGTTTCGTTTCTCTCGGGTTTCGGTTGTCTCGGATTTCGGTTATTTCGGGTTTAGATTGTCTCAAGTTTTCATTATTTCAATATTTATTTTTAAAAATTTATTAAGATATAGTTCGTGTTATTTCGGATTTCGGTTATAACGGGTTCGGATCTTAATGAGTTTCGGTTATTGGTTATTCGCATTTCGAGTCCAAAATGGATCGAGTTCAGTTGGTGTTTAGGACAATCGATTCCGGGTCGACCGGATCGGGTTTTCGGGTTCGAGTAGGGTATATTATGAATATTAAGATAGTTTAGAGTAATAGTATAAATATTGAGATTTGTGAAACCTACTGTATATTGGAAGTGGGAGTATAATACAGGGGATGAACTTTCTGGTCAACTTTCCCCTCTACACTGCATCCATATCTATCTATTTATTATCTATCTATTAATCTATCTATGTATTAATCTATCTATCTATTAATCTTCTATATATATCTATATAAAATACTAAAACAGAGACCGCTGGAGCAACTTCGCTGGCACGGAATTATCTGGATTAAACGAGATTATTTTTGCCTGCGTGGTATTTTCTGGATTAAACCGGTATTAAATTTCTGGGCCACACCAATTAATAAACGAATATAGTTAGCTCAAAACTTATCTTTTTACATAATTTATTCAATATAACCTTATAACTTATATTTTAATAAACCAATATAGTTAGGTAAAAAAACTTATATTTCTAGATAAATAATCTATCCAATATAACCATATATTTTAATTAGGTTTTTTTATTAAATATTCAACCTTATATCTTAATTAGGTAGAAAACTTATCGTTTTAGATACATCTATCTAATATTATTCATGTGGGTAGTTTTTTTTTTTGGTGTGCTTCATGCCGACAAATTTTAGTAAAATTAAACCGGTATTAAATTTTTGGGCCACACCAATTAATAAACGAATATAGTTAGCTCAAAACTTATATTTTTACATAATTTATTCAATATAACCTTATAACTTATATTTTAATAAACCAATATAGTTAGGTAAAAAACTTATATTTCTAGATAAATAATCTATCCAATATAACCTTATATTTGAATTAGGTTTTTTTTATTAAATATTCAACCTTATATCTTAATTAGGTAGAAAACTTATCGTTTTAGATACATCTATCTAATATTATTCATGCAGGTAGTTTTTTTTTTTTTTGGTGTGCTTCATGCCGGCAAATTTTAGTAAAATTTATCTAAAATGTTGCATTCTAACGTGGGTAAAATTTTTGTCATACTGCCTCTTGGTTTTATGAAATATTTATAACAAAAAAAATTTCTATTATGAAATCGTTTGATCAGATATTTATAAAAAAAGATAATGAATTAATATTTATAACAAAAATAATTTCTAACAATTATGAAATCGTTATATACTAAAACACTTTCTGGATTAAACGAAATTATTTTTTGCTTATGTGACATTTTCTGGATTAAAGTGGTATTGTATTTTTTGGTCACACCAATTAATAAGTCAATATAGTTAGGTAAAAACCTTATCTTTTTAGATCAATAATCTTATATCTTAATTAGGTAGAAAACTTATCGTTTTAGATAAATCTATCTAATATGCAACTTCATATTTTCGGAATTTTCTTGATTAAACGAGATTATTTTTACCTATGTGGTATTTTCTGGATTAAAGTGGTATTATATTTTTTAGCCACATCAATTAATAAGCCAATAATCTTTAAACCACATAGTTCAATAATCTTATATCTTAATTAGATAGAAAACTTATCGTTTTAGATAAATCTATCTAAAATTACCTCATATTCTGGAATAAAGTGATTTATATATATTCAACATTTGCTTTCGCACTAATATTTTATTGCTTGGCTGATTTTTGGATCGAGATATAAGCAATTGTTTGCTTTGAGGATATTTCGTCGTCGATTGTTTTCAAAACATCCAACTTCAAAACTATATTTAAATTGTGTAAACTGTTTTGGCTTCGGTGGAGTTGGATATAGTTTAAATATATTTTGGATGCTTTAAAAAAAACATATATATATATATAATTGTATTCTAATTGATTGGTATATTTTCAATTTAAATGAAGTGAATGTTTTAAAATTAATAAATAAAAGAATATTTAATTGAAACGGCCTCTGGTGCGATTTCGCATTCATGTAATTTTCTGGATTAAAACGGGATCATTTTTTCATATGTGTCATATTCTGTATTGAAATGGTATTATTTTTTTTAGCCACAACAATTAATAAGTCAATATATATATATAGTTAGGTAAAAAAAAACTTATCTTTTTAGGTCAAATAATCTATTTAATATAACCTTATATTTAGATTAAAGTAGAGTCTTATTTTAAAATAAGACTTTTTTACTTTCACAATTTAATAATAAAAAATTAAACATGGATAATTGATATAATAAAATATAATTTATTAAACAACATACTATGCATTTTGGAACTTATTAGGGGTTAATACCGGTACATACTACATAATTTATCATAGTATTCAACTATATATTATTATTTGTAAATAAGATCATATTTAGGTAATTACAAGATTAAAGTATATATTCAAGACACCGTAGATAGGTTTTCTATAATTAAAATAAAAAAATTAAAACTTTTTTTATTTAACGAAAATAAATTGATCAATCACATTTTGAAGAAATATGTGATAGTCGGTTGAAATAACACATATAAGTTCTTAATCAATATATATGCTATAAAATTCACGTTAAAAAATTAGGCTATAAAATTTTTACTTCAGAAAATATCACTTTAATATTGGAATGATTTTATTTTTATAATTCATAAAGTAAGCCTTATTAGTTAATTAACTAATCATATATGATCAATCACCAATCTAATTTCTGATAAAACTATATATTATCCATTGAAAACAATAAGATTAAATTTGAATAATATTTTATCCAATTTTTTGTTAACTTTTATAGTAACAATCTAAATTTAATATTAATATCATTTAAAAATAACTGTCAAATTTATCAGTAGATTTTGTTTTAAAAAATAACATACGAGAATATAATAGTAAAAATAACTGGCGCGACCTCACGACCACATAATTTTCTGGATTAAAGCGGAATTATTTTTGCATGCGCGGCATTTTCTAGATTAAAGTAGTATTATATTTCTGGGCCACATCAATTAAATAAACAAATATATTTAGCTAAAAACTTATCTTTTTACATAATTTTTTAAATATAACCTTATAACTTATATTTTAATAAACCAATATAGTTAGGTAAAAAACTTATCTTTCTAGATCAATAATCTATCCAATATAACCTTATATATTAATTAGATTTTTTATTAAATATTCAAACTTTTAATTAGGTAAAAAACGTATCGTTTTAGATAAATCTATCTAATGTGCTATTTCAGTAAAAATTTGTCGTGCAAGAGCACGGGTAACATATTTGCCGTGCAAAGCACGGGTAAAAAATTAGGCTATAAAATTTTTATCTAAAACGTATCGTTTTAGATAAATATTCATGCCGGCAAATTTTAGTAAAATTTATCTAAAATGTTGCATTCTAACGTCGGTAAAATTTTTGTCATACTGCCTCTCGGTTTTATGAAATATTTATAACAAAAAAATTTCTATTATGAAATCGTTTGATCAAATATTTATAAAAAAGATAATGAATCAATATTTATAACAAAAAGAATTTCTAACGACTATGAAATCGGTTTTTTTATATATAAAAATGTGAATATTTAACCTTTTAAAATTGAGAAACTATTTATAAATATTCAACCATTTAATTTAGTTTATAGTTAGATGAAACTATTTTAACCTACCCACTTTAATAAAAAATAATAATTAATATAATAAAATACGCAATATAATTATAAAGAAACTTCACAAGATTTCTGAAGCAGCCTCTGGTGCGATTTTGTAAAGGTTCGGATTTTTAAATCCTAATTTTCAATAATAATAATAATAATAATAATAATTAAAATGAATTTAAATCGGGATTAGAAATAAACTTTGGAATGTCGACATCTTCATAATTTTGAAGCGTTATTTTAATAGAGTCGGATTTTGGTTCGAGCGAATGAGTTTCGAGATGAAATTCCGGATATTCAAACTTTACCTTTGGGACCACATTGTCTTTTTCCCTTTTTGTTTTGGAGCAGATCAGCCTCCTTTCCCCCACTTGATCCGATTTCAGTAGCTCCAACCCATCTCCAGCTTTCCTTGCACCATTTTGGTTAAACATCCCCTCCCACTTTCCTCTCCCCCCCTTCTACCTTGTGTTCTCTTTTGCAGAAATGGAACTCAACCCCCTATAATCTCCTGCCTCACTGCTTCCCCATTTCAGACTTTGTTGACTCAAAAGACATGTATCAACCCACCCATTATGTATCTCATTTTCCCAATTTTAAACAGCAAACTCACGGACCTCCTCCGCTCTGCTTCACTGCCGCCGGAAACCACCTCTCCGTCCGACTGCAGCAATCAACGGAACCACCACCGTGACCACTTTTCACCCTTGCCGCTCAGCACTTCCTCTCCGCCCTCGACGCCACCGGGATCCGCCGCCAGCAGTAGCAACACCAACCACCTCCGTCCTTTCTCCGACGTCGAAGGTTCCCCAGGAGCCCCACCGACGCCCAGAAACTCCGGCGAAGCCGTCGAACTGTGATTTGCCTCCTTGTTTTCCCGTTAAACTCCGGTAAACTCCTCTCCTCCTCCTTACGATCTAAAACACCGTAAAGCTCCGACTTTAAGCCTCCTATCTTCGATATCGACCAGGCAAGCGCTGCCTCGAACCTCCGGCGAGCTCAATTGGACCTTTGACGCCCGCGAAGATCCCCTCGGAGTCGCGCGGTGAGCTTCCTCTTTTCCTTCTCCTCTATTGTGCGCGTTTCATTCTTGGGGTATGGATCTTGATCGGTGTTAGGATTAGGTTGGGGTGGGAGAGTCTGAGCAGGTAAGGGAGCCGCCGAAGCTTGGGTTCGCTTCCCTTTTCCTCCGTTTTCCGTCGTCTGTGTTCTCCTGTCGAGGGAGGAAGATAGGCCTGGGAACCGAGTTCTCGTTCCTTCCTTTTATTTTATTTTAGTTGAACCGGGTCTAGGGCTGGGAGAGTTGAACTTGGGCCGGATCCTCCTTCCTCTCTTTCTTTTACTGGATTCGGTTTGGGCTTCGGGTTTGGGCTTGCTATTCCGGGTTACATCTTGGGCTGAGGGGTCTTGTATTATTAAAGGTTTTGTTGTTAGTTTATACTATATGTTATATCGATATTGCCTTGGTTTTATATTATATTAATGTAGGTATGTTAGAATTGTTGTTATATTATTCCTAACCTTATAAAGGTATAATTCTGGATTTATTAATTTATATTAGGAAATTGTTTTGAAAGTAATAGAATTGTTTTGGTGATTTAATATCAGAATTTATTTATATAAAGGTTTTGAAATAAAATGCCGGAATTATTCTACAATATGATTTCGAGACATTGGTTCTAAGGTCTAAATGTTTAATGTCAGGATTTGGCTAAGTATGACCTTAAAGGAATTGTTGATTTTCTGAGTTGATTTAACTTGAGATTTAAGGGTTGGAAAGTTTTGGGACAAATGATTTTTGGTTGATGTTGATCGTATCGGAAAGGTTTTGGAAAATGGTTTTACTATCGATTGGTTTTGAGTATGTTAAGAATAGGGTCTCGCGTTTATGAATGTTGGCCCAGTAGCTTATAGCAATGGCTTGATGATAGGTGTGTATTTTCTTTTGGATCGCTTTGGACTTGCATTTCGGCCCTTACTTGTGTTATCCTACTGTTCTGCATCTCCAGGTAAGTTCCCTAGGGGGCTTACTCAGGTTGGACATTCATGCCTGTTGTTGCATTTTATGTTAGGTGTTTCATATGCATAAAAGCATGTCATGTAGTATCCTGTTTAGGTTGCACTAATTGAATGAGCATGTGCCTACTTTATGTGTTTGAAACAGAACGGCCGTTATCTGTGATAGTCCTAGAGTCTTTGCTAGGGTCATAGGGTAGCCCAGCCTCATCGGGTACCCTGAGTCAATCGAGTCATGAACTTCCTTATACTATGAGATGCCTGCGGGCTTTATTGTGGAGCGGGTTAGGCATGCGTGCCGCCCGATTATGATGTAATGCATTCACGAGCTGGCCAGTCTCCGCCCTATCGGAAGGGGGTGGAGGTAGGAGAGGGATATGCCACTTGGCATTGTCTTGGGCCCCTTACAGTATTTCTGCACATTATTATACCTAGGGGCATGCTAGTGTGTTTGACTTTCGTACTGCATTAGAGCATCTTTATTAGGTATAGCACATACTATGTGGCCTCAGCGAGGACTACTGGTCCCGCAAGAGTGGCTCGATCTGACTCCTTTCCCCGTTCTTTTTTTTTAAGGTATTTTCTGCAGATCTTGATTGCTCCTTGCTTCTGTGACGGGAAACCCTTTGGCGAATCGAAGAACCTAGCTAATATTCTAACTTGGTAAAATGTTAATCACTTGCTTATGATTTGGTTTGACCTGGCTTTGTCGTGGCATTTGTATCCTAGTTTTGCTTCCACTTTAATTTCGGTTGAATTGGATTTTGCGACATAGTCTTAGGACAGGTAAAGGGTATCCAATGGCCCTTCGAGGTTTTTAGGGTTTGAAATCCCTCTTTCTACTAATCTTAAATGAGTTTGAAACCTCGACTCGTACCTGGGTTGCAAGATCCGAACAAGGGGTTTCATCCCTTGAAACGTAACCTGGAAATCATAATTCCGGGCCGTTACAAAGATGGTATCAGAGCCAGGTTGTGCAATTCGGGTACACAAGGGTCGAGTGTATGTTTTGGATAACCGCCCATGAATTTCAAGGGATTTGAAAGTGTTTTAAAGGGGCAAAATGAACTTAAGATGCCTAACCCAAATTGGACTAAGTAATGAACTCGACTTGTAATAAAAGAGGAAAACCGACCAAATGGGGATCGAGTGGGTAGAAAGACGTTAGACCATCCCTATTGGATATAGTTGGAAATGGGCAGGCGAAATGTTAGCTTGTTCTTTACAGATGGGTCTGGAAGTTTCCAAAGAGATTATTTTGAGTGTTATTTACTGATTCTATGTTGAGTGCTTGCTATGCTAGAGATCTGATTTGGTATGCCTAACAATGAGTTGTGTATTGACTAATCTGTACAAACGGAATAGTGGGAGTACCCTTGTTTCTGTGTGTTCAAACTCAGCTTCTGTGAAACAGCCACTTCCACTATGTTTGTTGACCCTTTGACGCTCCTATTGAGTCTTTCTCCCGGATGTCAGTGTCTTCCATGGGGAAACGGGTTGGGAAACACATTGTGTCGGAATCATGTATGGGTATGAAGGTTGTCTGAGTGAGTATTGGGAGGTGGTTCTTGATGACATTTTGAGTCAAAAGTAAGGTGTCCTGGGGCTGTCTTTCTTGATTCTTATGATGATCAACCAGTGTATCCTTACCATAAAGATTCGTATCGGAGTCCCCTGGGAATGAGGGGTGAAGAGTCAATTGGGAAAGGTCAATGATTTCCCTTAGGAATCTCTGTCGAGTTGTCTTAATTGCTCTGTCCATGATTGTGTGATTCTATATTTACTACTTCTTGACTTAAGGATTGATCCTTAATGTGAACCTGTGCTTATGTGATTTGATGCTCATGATGACCATTATATAGATTCGTGCTACAATTGTTATATCCATATCATCCCGACATGATCTATTTAGTATATTGCATTATCATACTAAGGCACGAATATATATGTCACATGCTAGGAGGTTGTGTAATTTATGTTCTCCCTGTGAATAGGTTAATGATAGTGTGATCGTTAAATTTTGTCATCCCGACGAAGCAAGTTCCCTACTTGATACGTGTTACAACTTGACGTCAACATGCCCTATATGATACGTAATTCCCAATACATGTTATGATGATGATCTTTAATGTGAAATTCATGGTTGTATGTCATTCTTTATCCATGTTAGTCACATTGTTTAGGTCTCGTGTTGCATCTCGCTTTCTGTCATGATTATGTGTCATTTCGCGTGTCTAATCGACCTGTTGTAATGATCGTACTATTGATTGATTAGAGGAATGAATGGCAGGATATGAGTCTATATGAATGTTTCTTTCCCTGAATTAGGTCCATGATAGTGTGGTAAGATCTTCCTTGTAAGAATGCCCCGTAAGATGATCTTCTTAGGATGATTAGATGGTGACGCATTGGTGCTTATTACTCCCTTGTGACAAGAACCTATAGCATGTCCATTTATTTCGTAATTGCCAGAGTAATTATTGCTGATTGTTTTGCACATAATGTTGTTGCTACTTGTGTGAATGAAGAATATGTGTATGTGGTATAATTGAGTCTCGGTGAATGCATGTTTCATCCTAGTATGTGTTGATCTGCACTCATGCCTCGTATTCTAATCATATTGCCATTACTTAGACTCGTATTATGCATCGTTGAACTTTTCTCATGCCCCTATATAGTGGAATATGATTGAGTGATTTCTTACGCATCACCATGATTAATTGCATGCATGTATCGTACGTTATATTGAGCTTTAGCGTCATGTAGGATCCCAGTTGTGACTTGTGCAAACTTATATCTTGCCTACGTTGTTGCTGATTTCCTCTTGAGCTAGGTTCCTGATAGTTTGGTTCTCCTCTCTTTCTGTCCTCGTAAAATGTTTTACTCATGATTAGACTGATGTTGAATTCGATGATCGACTTTCTTTTCGTTATGGTTATCATAGCATGCTTACATGTTATCGCTCGGTAGTGTTTCCCTATTACTCTATGATATCCTCTCGTCCTTGTGTAAATGTATGACTTGACACCTCGCATGATCACACACCACGCTATATCATGATTTCGTTTACGTATGACGCATGAATGTTAGAATGAATTTAGTCGAATTGCCCTGATTGTGCTCATGTTCGGTGTATGTTATTAGCATCTTGTAGGGCTTATGTTTCCCCAGATGACTTGCTAAATGATTATATGTTGCAATTGTTCTATGATGTGATATTTTCTCTGTTTGGTAAATCCCATATATCCCGCTTAAGACTACTAGGCGTTATGGCTTCATGAAACGATAGACTGTTAGCTTGTCTCACATGCATCCGTGTATAATTAGACTATGTCTTTTGGATTGAATATGCATGTCATTCTCCTTTAGATAGGCACATGTTAGTGTGGATTAATGTGACTGATATGCTCCATGATGAACTCATTTTGCTCGTCAAATTATAACCTCATAGATTTTCATAGGGGCAATCGTTGTCATTCTCGGGTCAAAGTCTTGTCTCTAGTCTTGTCGTCCTTTAGCCTTGGTCTATGCTTGGTTCCGAAGTGAACATTGGGTTGCTCGTCCTTGTCACTCCCCTATCTCTGCTAACTTAGACTCCTCTGCAATATTTGGTGAGCGACTGCTTGAAAGAGAAAGGAAGTTGCATAACGATAGAGCAGTGTGGCGGAAGTGTGGGCCCATAACCCACGGGCCTCAGGATCAACAATGTCGGCAGAGTAAACACATTTTGTGGATTGCGGTTACCGAGTACGATAGAACTTGTAGGCGGGAGTGTCCTCCGTTTGAATTGCTAACCTTTCTGAATATGTTGATAACTATGTTGCACTCCTTGGATGATGACATTTATGTGTTCGTGTGCTGACTTGGTAATAATTGTTGTCTGATTGTCTGTTGTTTACGATGATATGATCCGGTGCCTTACATTTCTAATGTACATGATGTCTTGATGCGTTGATGCTTGAGTTGCTAAGCATGATCTAAATTCGTTACCTATAAAATGTGAACTGCAAATGCTGAGAAACCTGGACTGTCTATTAGATAAGGTTATAATGAAACTTGGTAACTTGACTTCATTATGTTTATGTATGATGTTTGCAAGGATTATTGAGCATGAGGGTAACTAAGACTTGTTGAACCCATGATGTTATGTTTATAAATGCTAGTTGATATGATGTGGACCTTACGTTTGATGATTTTCATGATTGCTTCTTCCTTAAACTTGTGGGTGAGGTCATTTGGCAAGCGTGGCTGGAGGATGGTGGAAGAATTTTGGACGGTTGGGATGGTCGATGGTATTAGGAGGTGAGTCGTGAGAGAGGGGTATTGACTTAGGTAAGACTGAGTGAGCGTTGGGATTTATGGTAGGCAATGTTAGTGGTTCTGATGAGCTTCTAGGTGATGTTGGTAATGCTTCGGGTGGTACAAGAAGTGTAAGAGAGGGCTCGTGAATATTGAGGACATGGTGTTAGAGGGTACTTGGGTGTGCAGTTAGAGATAAGAGTTGGGTTCTTAGAGGTGGATGGTGTGGTATTGATTGGCGGAAGGATGGGCGAGATTTGAGCATCGAGATGAATAGGGATTGTTTGTAGAATTTTTGTCTGAGTTGACGTTGGCGAGTCTAGAAGAGGATTAGTCTTGGCTTGAGAGTGGAGATGGGCGAGTGGGGATTGTATTTTATTTTGACTGGTATGACGTGAGAATTTTCTTGATTATGTGATATATTTATATTTGCTGGCATGATGTTAGATAGCAACTATGATGAATCTGATACAGAATGATATTACATGTTGTTATGCAATATTGAAATCTAGTTGGTAGTGACAAATGTTATCATGATATATTGCTGCTCTGCTATGTTGTTTTAGGAGCATGTTAGGATGTGTTGTGATATGATGTACGAGATAATGATGTGTTATTATGTGAAAGTGTGATCTTATGTTATGGGGTGAAAGCATGATGTTATATTATGTGGTAGTAAACATGATGTTGTATTATATGTTTAGAAAGCATGCTTATGGATATGTTACATCACGAATATGGCTTTCAAAATGAATATGATTTTTATATATGAGATAATGATGTCTGATTACTAAATGATCGCTACATGGCGTTGTGAGGAGTTAAGATGATGTCTGGTGAGTATGCTGACATTCGCTGATTGATATGCTGCTTGATCTCCCCTTTTGCTGAATCTTAATGGCATGATTTTGTTGATGTGTTGACAATGAGTTTTGTTTCGTTGACTCTATGATGAGGTGATACTTTTATGACTTCTGGTGTGATGTCGAGACATTTATTATGATTTTGTTATGTGGTTGAGATATGTATTATGACCCGTAGTAGGATGTAGAGATGTTGATGTGACCTTGTGACACTGTGTTGGCATATGTTTGAGACTTGTCATATGATGTACTGATTGGAGATTGGTTGGTTATTTGGTTATGCATTTCTTATAGCTTTTGAAGCTTGCTTGAATTGAGACTGATAGCTTGTTTTGATTCTGGAAACTAGGAAGAGAATATGGGATTAGCCCTTAGAGGTGGATGATTCCACCTCCGAACTTCTGAATTTGATTGATTATTATGTGGAAAACTGATTTGGTTTTGGAGGATTTTGACGAAATCTTGATTTGAGAGGATTTGACTTGTTTTGGTGTAAGGTTGCTTGATTAAAGTTGGATTTGAAGATTTGAACGATTTTGAAAAGGATTAGATTTGATTTGTAAGGAATAAAATTACCGAGAGTTTCAACAATTTTGAGGCCAATCTTTTTCAATTGTCAAACCCGGGCAACTCTATGATACTTCACGAAGTGGATACAAGCATTTTATGAGGGCGCTTGTAGGGTGCTTGCTAAGACCTAGTGATGACATTGTAGAACTTTTAGAGTTGTGGTACTTCCGAAAAGTCGAAGCGAGTATGTGATAGGGGCGCTTATCGCATACTTGTCAAGGCCAATTGGAGATGTCACGACTGTGACTAGAATGTTGTGAGAATCTCGGAAGACGCAACCGAGATGATTACGAGGTTCTTAGACATGGTCCTAGGACTCATCAATTTCAAACTTCATCCCCTACTTTATTTTGGTTTTAGTCTCGGGGACGAGACTTGTTTTTAGAGGTGGATGATGTAAAGGCTCGGATTTTTAAATCCTAATTTTCAATAATAATAATAATAATAATAATAATAATAATAATTAAAATGAATTTAAATCGGGATTAGAAATAAACTTTGGAATGTCGACATCTTCATAATTTTGAAGCGTTATTTTAATAGAGTCGGATTTGGGTTCGAGCGAATGAGTTTCGAGATGAAATTCCGGATATTCAAACTTTACCTTTGGGACCACATTGTCTTTTTCCCTTTTTGTTTTGGAGCAGATCAGCCTCCTTTCCCCCACTTGATCCGATTTCAGTAGCTCCAACCCATCTCCAGCTTTCCTTGCACCATTTTGGTTAAACATCCCCTCCCACTTTCCTCTCCCCCCTTCTACCTTGTGTTCTCTTTTGCAGAAATGGAACTCAACCCCCTATAATCTCCTGCCTCACTGCTTCCCCATTTCAGACTTTGTTGACTCAAAAGACATGTATCAACCCACCCATTATGTATCTCATTTAACCAATTTTAAACAGCAAACTCACGGACCTCCTCCGCTCTGCTTCACTGCCGCTGGAAACCACCTCTCCGTCCGACTGCAGCAACCAACGGAACCACCACCGTGACCACTTTTCACCCTTGCCGCTCAGCACTTCCTCTCCGCCCTCGACGCCACCGGGATCCGCCGCCAGCAGCAGCAACACCAACCACCTCCGTCCTTTCTCTAACGTCGAAGGTTCCCCAGGAGCTCCACCGACGCCCAGAAACTCCGGTGAAGCCGTCGAACTGTGATTTGCCTCCTTGTTTTCCCGTTAAACTCCGGTAAACTCCTCTCCTCCTCCTTACGATCTAAAACACCGTAAAGCTCCGACTTTAAGCCTCCTATCTTCGATATCGACCAGGCAAGCGCTGCCTCGAACCTCCGGCGAGCTCAATTGGACCTTTGACGCCCGCGAAGATCCCCTCGGAGTCGCGCGGTGAGCTTCCTCTTTTCCTTCTCCTCTATTGTGCGCGTTTCATTCTTGGGGTATGGATCTTGATCGGTTTTAGGATTAGGTTGGGGTGGGAGAGTCTGAGCAGGTAAGGGAGCCGCTGGAGCCTGGGTTCGCTTCCCTTTTCCTCCGTTTTCCGTCGTCTGTGTTCTCCTGTCGAGGGAGGAAGACAGGCCTGGGAACCGGTTTCTCATTCCTTCCTTTTATTTTATTTTAGTTGAACCGGGTCTAGGGCTGGGAGAGTTGAACTTGGGCCGGATCCTCCTTCCTCTCTTTCTTTTACTGGATTCGGTTTGGGCTTCGGGTTTGGGCTTGCTATTCCGGGTTACATCTTGGGCTGAGGGGTCTTGTATTATTAAAGGTTTTGTTGTTAGTTTATACTATATGTTATATCGATATTGCCTTGGTTTTATATTATATTAATGTAGGTATGTTAGAATTGTTGTTATATTATTCCTAACCTTATAAAGGTATAATTCTGGATTTATTAATTTATATTAGGAAATTGTTTTGAAAGTAATAGAATTATTTTGGTGATTTAATATCAGAATTTATTTATATAAAGGTTTTGAAATAAAATGCCGGAATTATTCTACAATATGATTTCGAGACATTGGTTCTAAGGTCTAAATGTTTAATGTTAGGATTTGGCTAAGTATGACCTTAAAGGAATTGTTGATTTTCTGAGTTGATTTAACTTGAGATTTAAGGGTTGGAAAGTTTTGGGACAAATGATTTTTGGTTGATTTTGATCGTATCAGAAAGGTTTTGGAAAATGGTTTTACTATCGATTGGTTTTGAGTATGTTAAGAATAGGGTCTCGCGTTTATGAATGTTGGCCCAGTAGCTTATAGCAATGGCTTGATGATAGGTGTGTATTTGCTTTTGGATCGCTTTGGACTTGCATTTCGGCCCTTACTTGTGTTATCCTGCTGTTCTGCATCTCCAGGTAAGTTCCCTAGGGGGCTTACTCAGGTTGGACATTCATGCCTGTTGTTGCATTTTATGTTAGGTGTTGCATATGTATAAAAGCATGTCATGTAGTATCCTGTTTAGGTTGCACTAATTGAATGAGCATGTGCCTACTTTATGTGTTTGAAACAGAACGGCCGTTATCTGTGATAGTCCTAGAGTCTTTGCTAGGGTCATAGGGTAGCCCAGCCTCATCGGGTACCCTGAGTCAATCGAGTCATGAACTTCCTTATACTATGAGATGCCTGCGGGCTTTATTGTGGAGCGGGTTAGGCATGCGTGCCGCCCGATTACGATGGAATGCATTCACGAGCTGGCCAGTCTCCGCCCTATCGGAAGGGGGTGGAGGTAGGAGAGGGATATGCCACTTGGCATTGTCTTGGGCCCTTTACAGTATTTCTGCACATTATTATACCTAGGGGCATGCTAGTGTGTTTGACTTTCGTACTGCATTAGAGCATCTTTATTAGGTATAGCACATACTATGTGGCCTCAGCGAGGACTACTGGTCCCGCAAGAGTGGCTCGATCTGACTCCTTTCCCCGTTCTTTTTTTTTTAAGGTATTTTCTGCAGATCTTGATTGCTCCTTGCTTCTGTGACGGGAAACCCTTTGGCGAATCGAAGAACCTAGCTAATATTCTAACTTGGTAAAATGTTAATCACTTGCTTATGATTTGGTTTGACCTGGCTTTGTCGTGGCATTTGTATCCTAGTTTTGCTTCCACTTTAATTTCGGTTGAATTGGATTTTGCGACATAGTCTTAGGACAGGTAAAGGGTACCCAATGGCCCTTCGAGGTTTTTAGGGTTTGAAATCCCTCTTTCTACTAATCTTAAATGAGTTTGAAACCTCGACCCGTACCTGGGTTGCAAGATCCGAACAAGGGGTTTCATCCCTTGAAACGTAACCTGGAAATCATAATTCCGGGCCGTTACAGATTTCACATTCATGGAATTTTCTGGATTAAAATGGGATTATTTTTGCTTACGTGTAGAGTCCTGAAGCGGCCTCTGGTGCGATTTCACATTCATAGAATTTTCTGGATTAAAACGGGATTATTTTTTGCTTACGTGTCATATTTTGAATTAAATTGATATTATATTTTTGGGTCACATCAGTTAATAAGTCAATATAGTTATGTAAAAAACTTATCTTTCTAGATCACTTATAAATTAACAAGGTGAAAAGAGATGGAAAATTATTTAGGTGCAAAATAACATCGATTCGCAAGTAAAAGTATTGTAATAGAATATAATAGCAAAATATTGTTTTAGAATATAATAGCAAAATATTATTTAGGTGCAAAATATTGTTTTAGAATATAATAGAAAAAAATAATAATATTCCGTGCAAGAGCACGGGTAACATATACTAGTAAAATACTAAAGCAGAGGCCGCTGGCGCGACCTCGCTGCCACGGAATTTTCTGGATTAAACGAGATTATTTTTGCTTATGGGTCATATTCTAAATTAAACGGGATTATTTTTTGATCACATCAATTAATAAACCAATATAATTAGATGAAAAAACTTATCTTTTTAGATCAATAATCTATCTAATATTTTATCAAAATTGAATATAATATATCTACATATTAATTCTCTCGCCACCTTATTTGGTCAAACTTATCTTTTAATTTTTTCTTTATGTTTTTTTAGCAAACTAATTGACCTTACTTCTGGATATGTATTTTGTAACTAATGCGTCTCATATTTATTAGTTGAATATGTTTATGAAGTTCTAGATAAAACTGTACGGAGTAATATCGCAATGCCGGCAAATTTTAAATCTGAGTTTTGGGCATACTTCATTACTTCACAAAGTACATTTTGGGGGACAGAGGATTTGGACTGCATTTTAATGGCACACACATGATGATAAAAAAAAAATATTTCGACCTCGATCACCAAACAAAAAAAATGAATTTCATATTTTATTTATTAAAAAGTAACTAACATATATGCACAAGAAATAAAATTATTCATCTATTGTTGTATAATAGATGTAACGTGAAAAATATAATAATGTGAAAGAAAGCAAGATAAAAATATATTTTTTATATAAAAAAAATTAGCAATTAAATTTAGTCATTATCCGTTCTCTCTCTATATATATTTATAATCAATCCAATGTAACATATATTCTGAATTAAATTGGTGTTACGGATTATATTTTTGGGTCACATTAATTAATAAACCAATATAGTTAGGTAATTTTTTTTTTTATCTTTTTAGTTCAATAATCTATTCAAAGTAATCTTATATCTTAATTATCACCAATCTATACATCTATTACTCGCCATAAATACATAATTATAAGGGCGGTTTTGCAAAATAGCCACGAAAATGGACTAATTTTGCGAAATATCCGCATTTTGGGACATTTTTGCAAAATGTCCTAAATAAAACCCCCGTCCCTTTGTTTCCTTTCTCTCTCCTCCGACCTCTTTCTCCGCGCGCTCTCTGTTTCTTTGGATGGCGATTGTGAGCGAGGCCGAGATCTATGGCTTCAGCGCCGGATCTGAAGCAATTCCGTCCATCTTCCTCCTTTCCTCCTTGTCGCTGCCGCAGCCGCTCCGCCTCGCGCCGCCTCGCACCCTCCCCCGGCCAGATCTGAAGTCGAAGCGCCGCCTCGCACCTTATGTCCAATTGATTCTGAAATCGAATTCGATTAATTGATTAATTGATTCCAGATCTGAATTCCAAATCTGGAATTCGATTAATTGATTCTGAGAGCGAGAATGCCGGAGCGACGGGAGGAGAGGCGTGAGCGTCGGCGATCGAGAATGCTCGAGATGGAGATCGAGAGCGCCGAAGAGCGAGAATGCCGGAGCGAAGTCGAGCAACAGTCGAGCGAGCCGGAGGCCGGCGGCGGTGGCGTCGAGCGCGGAGCGGGGTTCCTCTTCACAGAAATCTGAGGAAGAAGAAAGACTTTTGACTAAATTACAAAAATCACCCTACAAATATGAGAAATTAAAAAAATTATCTATATTTTATTATGTGATCCATAATCTATATTTTTATTTTTATTTTTGCACAACAAAATATTATATTTGCACAACATACGATTATATTTGCACAATTTACGGTTTATATTTGCACGACAAAATGTTAAAAAAAAATAAAAAATAAAACTAGACTTGCTTCAATTTATTCTGAATCGTTTACAATTTATTGAGAAAGTATGAAATTATATTGAGATAAAATAAGATCATGTTGAGAATAAATTCACAAGTCCCGATTGTCGTGCAACTCTTAAAACAAAGTCGTGCAATCCTTACAACAGAGCCGTGCAACTCTTAAACACAAGAGTCGTACAACTCTTAAAAACAAAGTCGTGCAATCCTTACAACAGAGCCGTGCAACTCTTAAACACAAGAGTCGTACAACTCTTAAAATCGAGTCGTGCAACTCTTAAAACTGAGTCATGCAACTCTTAAAACAGAGGCGTGCAACTCTTAAAACAGAGGCGTGCAACTCTTACAAGAGAGTCGTGCAACTCTTAAAACAAGAGTCATGCAACTCTTACAACAAAGTCGTGCAACTATTAAAACAGAGTCGTGCAACTCTTAAACATAGTCGTGCAACTCTTAAAACAGAGTCGTGCAACTCTTGCAACATAGTCGTGTAACTCTTCCAACATAGTCGTGCAACTCTTACAACAGAGTCGTACAATTCTTAAAATAATATTGAGAGAAAATAAAATCATGTTGAGAACAATTTCACAAATCTCGATCGTTTTGCAAAAAATAACCTATTGTTGAGCAAAAATAAGAGTAAGTTGTGCAAATATGACCCCATTCTATTTTTTTATTATTTTTTTTAACATTTTGTCGTGCAAATATAAGAGGACGTTGTGCAAATTTAATCATAAGTTGTGCAAATACGGTTGTGCAACTCTAAAATACGGTTGTGCAACTCTAAGAAATGTGCTGACATGAAGGAAAAAAAAGTGCTGACACGGAAAAAATATATACCGAACTACAAAGTTATTACTTAGGAAGATGACTCGATTGTAACTAATATCAGTGTCAGCACTAATTGTAACTAATATCAGTGTCAACACTAATTGTAACTAATATCAGTGTCAGGACTAATTGTAACTAATATAAGTGCCAGCACTAATTTTCACCACTAGTTGTGCAAAAATAAAGTATTGATGAGCAAAAATAAGAGCATGTTGTGCAATAATTTATTGAGAAAGTATGGAATTATATTGAGAGAAAGTGAGATCATGTTGAGAACAAATTCACGAGTCTCAATTGTTGTGCAAAAATAATCTATAGTTGAGCAAAAATAAGATGATGTTGAGCAAAATTTCACCAATCCCCCATGTTGTGCAATTATTGTCTATTGATGAGCAGGAATAAGATCATGTTGTGCAATAATCTATAAAAAAAAGTATAAAATTATATTTACGAAAAGTAAGATCATCTTGAGACACAAATTCACAAGTCTCGAATGTTGTGCAAAAATAAAGTATTGATGAGCAAAAATAAGAGAATGTTGTGCAATAATTTATTGAGAAAGTATGAAATTATTTGAGAGAAAATAAGATCATGTTGAAAACAAATTCACAAGTCTCGATTGTTGTGCAAAAATAACCTAGTTGAGCAAAAATAAGATGATGTTGAGCAAAATTTCTTTATCTAGCTTGTGGTAGTTCTATAGACTTATCTCAGATATTTTTGCTAACTTCATTGTGATGACACAACTCTGAACTCCATGAGTTCGCATTTCTCAAAAATGATCCAAGTCTAGTTTTAGTGCTGACATCGTTTTTATACGCACTTTTTAGTGCAAATATAAGAGTATGTTGTGCAAATTTAACCGTAAGTTGCGCAAAAATGATCCAAGTCTAGTTTTACAACAGAGTCGTGCAACTCTTACAACATAGTCGTGCAACTCTTAAAACAGAGTCGTGCAACTCTTAAAACAGAGTCGTGCAACTCTTAACACAGAGTCGTGCAACTCTTAACACAGAGTCGTGCAACTTTCTTGCCTAATTTTCTCATCTAAACCAATCTCAACTAAAATTGCACATTCAAACTAAAATTCCACTTTTCGTGTCAACGCTTTTTGTTGTGCAAATATAACTTGATGTTGTGCACATATAACACTATATTGTGCAAATATAACATAATGTTGTGCACATATACCATTGAGCTAAGAGGCTTTTTTAAAAGCTAAATAAGTACTAGACGAGAGATAGAAATCTAATACTTGTAACATATCCTATAGCATTAAAAAAAGTGAAAAAATAAGATATATTAGTGTTGACACCGTTAGTGCTGACACCGCTATCAGGGGTGATACCGTTAGTGCTGACACCATTATTAGGAGTGACAACAACTTTGTTAGTTTATTAAATAAGTTTTGCGCTCTATGACAGTCATTTGTCCATTTGTTCACTATATTTTTCATGGATTTCTTTTAGCCATCTAGCCCGTATTCAAATAGCTCAGTTTTGGGTCAAAACACAAATCAGATTAAGCACAACTTGAGTCGCTTTCAGGTTGTAGTTTCCACAATTTACCTCTCACACTACCCAAAACCTGTCATCCAAAAGATAATGAACTCAAACCCCACCCAATTAGTACTCCAATAAGTCAAAATGATCACTAAACCAACTTGCAATGAAGCTTTGCAGACACAAGGTTATTTCTAGATTCAATATTTCATAATATTACAAACTGAAAGACCATTTTCTAGCAGATGAAAATTCAGGGAACAACCATATGACACTCTGATGGATTTACTGTTTCAAGGTTATTTCTAGATTCAATATTTCATAATGTTACAAACTGACAGATCACATATATATGTCTGCGGAAACGCTCAGCCTTAGAGCTATGATTCAACTCTTCTGTCATAGCTGCAACTTTAAAACCTGTTTCAGCTGCCTGGTCTTCATAATCCTTTATTTGATCCTCGAGAATCTGTAGCTTTTCATACAAAGATCTCGCCTCAGAGTGTTTGTTCGCAAACTTTTCCATCAGTTCTTGGAATTTCAGTTCAGCATCTTTCATGAGGATAGCATTGATGGATTCCAACTCAGTTGTTTTCCTAGTAGCTTCTTCCAAGACTCTTCCTTGCTGTTGTAGTTGAAATTCAGCAGATTCTAGTTTCTCCCTGATCTCAATTTCAGCGAATCCAGCATCTTTGAGATCATTCTCAACGCTCTCCAACTTGCTTTGGGTTGCAATCAACTCATTGTGCAGTAATCCAAGCAGATTTTCAGCCTCCTGGAGCTTAGCCAATGAATCATGTAAAGCTTCTTCTGTTTTCCCTAGGCGTTGTGTAGACTAGAAAACAGAGTAACAGGAATTAAATACCATCATTCGGGAAAAATTGCAAAATTAACAATGAAGTATCCAAAGTGGCCAACATTCTGAAGGGTGATTCTTGCCCTTATACAGCCAGCCAGAGTTAGTAGGTGATGCAACCGAGATCACAGAGACATCAATTGTTGTTGATTGCATCTGTGGGTAAATTCAAATAAAAGAATCTTTCCCCAAGGGATTCTTCAGACCTAGCGCGTTTCCGAGTAGAGTAGCCAGTGTCATTTTGGTTCTCCATGCTAGATGAAGGTTCATGAGATCATGTTACCCCTATTCCTATATATGCTTATGAGTCAGTAACTCTCTTTTAGTACTATTAGTGAAATCCAAAGGTTTGTCATGGTGTAAAGCAGTAAGAGTTATTTGATACGTACCAGTTGAGCTGGAATATCTGTCGGCATTTTGTGCACAAAGTTCTGTTCCTTTCTCGACGCCCTTTGACTGGTAAGGAGCTATGTTGTGAATGGTATTCTGGAGAGAACCCAATAGGTCATTCTCTATGCACTCGTACCTGTGTAGAACCAAAGTTTCAAATGAGAAAATGCAAAAGCTTGATCAACAAAGTCCCTTTGCATAGGCTTTTATAGAGCATGAAGTGCAAGAAAATGTAAACAAGAACATACATTATTTTTCACAGGTTGTCAACGATATCAGACATAGTAATTATCCGCATCCTTATTTCCACGAGCTTATCCTCATCGAAGGTGTTAAATGGATCCTCCAAGCACATTGACAGCTTCTCAACATTAGCCTCAAGCTGCTGCTATTGGTTCTCAAAGAGATTTTGTTTGATTTCGCTGACCTCTTTTGTCATCTCATTTATGAACAAGATCATTCCTATAGTCCTTAGTGCAGTTTGCTGCCATAAAACGGTAAGCTATTCACCTTTTATACCAAAAATGCAAATGAACCCAGGTATTATCTTCAATTTGGAAGAACAACTGAATTTAAATTAATTGAAAAATGCTATAGGAATGATCTTGTAGCATCTTCAATGCCATAAGTACCTAAAATAGAAGGGTGATTGACTCCAACAATCAAGACTTTAAGGCCAGAAAGTTTAAATGTGTAGATAAATGCTCCAGGAGTGTGAGGCTATCAAATACATTTGGAAGATGACCAGAAAGTTTATTGCTGGCAACAATCAAGACTTTAAGACCAGAAAACTTACTGATGTCCTCGCTAAAATTGCTGGTGAAGTTGTTTCCACATATTGTCAGCTGCTCCAGGGAAGTCATGGAATAGATAAAAGTCAGAATCTGGCTTGATAGGGAATTGTAATCAACATCAGTTGCTTGATAAACAAACTTGCAATAACTAATTCATCTGAAGCACTACACTTGCAAGAATAAAAAACAAACAAGATTTTTTATTTAAAAACTAGCCAAGACAAATCATAATGCTCTTCTTAATAAATCTTGATATTGGCAGCCATCAAGCATGTTGGCATCCAAAAGATCAGTTTGAAAAGAAGCAGCCAAAAATCCACCCTCATATGTCCTTCAAGTATCAACAAGTAAAATTCCTGGGAAATCAAAAGCTCCAGTAACAGTTTGCATCCCAGCCACAGAAGCATATCCACCCTCCGCAAGATATTGAGACGTTACATCATAATGAGTTGTCTTCTGGCTATCAACAAATGGCCAGGAAGGTGATGCTAAACCATGGCTTCCAATGGGACAGGCAATGGGCTCCATGAAGTTATGAAATGCTGAATCAAAGGGCGATGAGAGCTGAATTTGATGGCTGTTATGTTCAGTCCTAGATTCACCAACCTCGTGGCTAGATATATGGTTAAACTTGAGCTTTTATTTTGCTTCACATCCAATGAGGTAGGGGTTTGTCTTCTCATAGTGAAGCAGGGGTTTGGCAGAGCTTTAAACTATATGACTCTCCGGATAGGATAGGCAGACAAGACTCTAGCATGAACTTAGCGGCAATCAGCAAGATATTCAACTCCAAGAAAATCCATAAATGCAACATAAATTCATACCCTACAAGAAATTTCATGAATACTTACGTCTGGATTTGCATATTTCAGGTAGAATACACCACCTACAGATTGCACAATGCACCAAGGGGAGTCAAACGAATTGATCAAAATAGGCAAATAAAGAGATTAAGGGGCGGGATGAGAGATGAAATTATAAACAGCAAAAAATGGCATTCTGGAATCCAAACGACATAAAACCAACAAACCAACGAAAAAACAGTAAATCAAAAACTCAATTGAGGCATAGAAAGATAGAAATTGGGGAAACAAACAAGAAACGCCTAATATTTTCTACTCTAATCTGGAAGGGAACAAGAACTCCACGCATCAACAAGGAAATCTGGAAGAAAACAGATCGAACAAACAAGTACTGGAAGGGATCGAAGAAGGTGAGGTTCAGTGCATACCTAGGCGAGACGAGGAGCGTGACATAGCGAAGGAGGAGAGACTCGGCGAGAGCTGCGACTCAACGACAGTTACTCGAGCATCTGCAATTGAGAGATGAGAGATTAGAGCGGTGGCCGGAGGAGAGAGTCGGTGAGATTAGAGCTTGAGATCGAGAGCCACTTACCAGAGGAGGAAGGTGCGTGAAGGCGAATAGACAGGGCGAACGCGGTGAGACGATGAATATCGGCGAAGGCGGTCAGACCGAGGCGGCGAAGGCGGTCAGTTGGAGAGCGCAAAGAGAGAGTTTGGTAGCAGAGAGAGAGTTCGAATTTTGGAAAAACAGAAAATAATGTCCGTACAAGCGAGAATAGGTATAAATAGCGGCTATTTTGTTAAATTTTCCAAACCCGTGACTATTTTGCAAATACGTCCAAATAAAGTTCCTATTTTGCAAATTGTTTCTAATTATAATCACACATTAAGAACATTTACCGATTAAATATTGGATAGAATTTAAACATATTAATGAACATAACTGGATAAAATTTTATATTGTGACCTTTAAACATAATCTTAATTGAATAATTAATCCCATTAACCTAAATTAATAATTTTTGAAACATGATGAAAGTTATAAATGTATGATCGGTCAAAATAATTGTTAGTTGTCACAACTCGCAAGATAATTAATTTAATTTGGTTAAAAATTATGGTCATGTAAAAAAATAAACTCTAGATGAAATTGTGTTAATTATGGTCACGACCACGGAATTTTCTGGATTAAACAAGATTATTTTCGCCTGTGTGTCATTTTCTGGATTAAAGTGTTATTATATTTCTGGACCACATCAATTAATAAGTCAAATAGTTGGGTAGAAAACTTATCTTTTTAGACTCAATAATCTATCAAATATAACATTATATGTTAATTATGTTTTTTTAATAAATATTCAACCTTATATTTTAAATAGTTAGAAAACTTAGCATTTTAGATCAAATAATCTATCAATTATTTGGTATTATTATTTGCGCGTATATCATTTTTTTTGATGAAACAACCGTATATCATGAATCACTAGCAATTAAACAATTATATAATAATACAATTACAAACTGTTAATCTTAGGTCATTTAATCTTATTTATTATTATTTTTTATTAAATTCCAAAATATATACAAACCGTTAATCTTAGGTCATTTAATCATTAACAATTACACAATCATTTAATAATACAAAGAATATAATAATAAAAATTAATATACATCCCAATTGGATAAAATATTAAATTGAATTTTTATTTCTCCAATTTACATAACTTATCTTTCTTTTTCTTTGTTAATACCTATCATTTATTGGAAATAGCTACCACATAAAATGTTTTGAATTTACAAAATCTTAGTGAGAAATTAGTTTACATTTAAAAAAATTGTACAAAAAAAGTTCTTATTTTATATGACTATAAAATAGTCAAAATTAAGTTAAATATGTAGAATGTGATTTACAAAAAATAACAGAGATTGTATATTTATAGATTTTTCTAAATGATGAAGCTTTTTAATGTATATAATAAATATAATAAATATAATGAATATTTAATTAATGTTTTTTGAAATAAAAAAATGAAGAAGATGGAAATATAATTTAAAATTATTGTTTTTTTTTTGTAATATACATGCATATGATTAAAACATAATATAAATTATATATTTAATTATTTTTACTACATAGATTTATCATTTTATCCTTTATCATACATGGTATTATGATGAATATTTATCTTTTTTTTAAAGTTGTTACGAAGTAATTTATATACTTGCTAACCATATATTGATTTTAAATAAAAAGAAGGTTAGTTTAGCTTATGATTAATTGAAAACTTCCAGAATAAAGATTAAATCAATGTTAATCTTTATAATTTAATAAAAAGCAATAGTTTAAAAATAAATTAAGGAAGTAATAAAATATTTTTTTTAAGAAATCGCGCAAAGTCGCGGGCCACGATACTAGTATTACTAATTCTGCTAGCATTTTGCTGACGTGTCACAACCACAATTAAAGTTGAATTTTTTATTCAAATAGTATTTTTTTTTGATCAATATTATTGCTGAAATTATTTGTTTCCTATTTGATATATATTTGTTTCCTATTTTTCATACGAAGATTATTTAAATTGATATGCTTATATCAATTTGTGATCTATTTTAAATATATTTTTTTTTCATTTTTTTCATAGAAAAGATTATGTACATTGATATACGTCGGACCACAATTTTGAATATTATCATTCTGTGTGGTCTTTTATATCATTATTTCATTAATATCATGACTTTGTTTATACATTTCATTCATATCAATATTATTATATATTTATGAGTACCACAATTTTGGATACTATCATTTTGAATGTCGTGTTGGTTGAGAGTCGGATCGGGTTTGGGTCAGGTCGGTTTTGTCTGTGTTCGGATCTATTTCGAGCCGAGTCAGATTCGGGTCGGGCTCGGTCTCGGGTTCGGGTTCAGTCAGGTCTGGGTTCAGGTGAGTCGGACGGGTTTCTCGGGTTCAGTCAGGCCCGGAGTTACGAGTTGCCGCCTGCGCCGAGCTCCGGTCACCACCTGCCCGCCGCCGCGCCACTCGCCGCCGGTGTCCGCCCCTCTGGAGTTACTTGTCGCCGGTCTCTGCCCTCCCTCTACAATCGCTGTCTCCCTCCTGTATCGTGAGTTGCTGTTCTCTCCTGTTCGATGAATCGCTCAAGAATGGTTCAAATTATTGGTTTTTATGAAATGCCTCCACAAAAGTTATTAATATCACAATACTCGCCCTCCTATAAATTTAAAACACAATTATTGGACAAATTCAAACTTGTGGACGCGAGGCAAAACATTTTGAAACCACAGGGTTACCAGACGAAATATTCGAAACCTTTGTTTACCACGCGAAATAGGCTAAACCACAGGGTTACTAGGCGAAATTTTATTAATAAGGCTCATATATTTAGAATTCTATGATTAACCCTCCTATATATAATTTTTTAAATAAATGCATTTACTTTAATTTTGAATGCATTAGCTCCAGAGTTTATGCATAGTACAACCCTATGATTTTGCTTTATTTTTATGTTCTAATTGTATGTTCATACGCACATATTATAAAAACTATAATCAGTTGTCATTTTAGATTGGGTTAGTACTTCTCTTTATTATTATTGAGAAATTATTCAATTAAGGAATTATAAATAAATTTTTCAACAAACCATTATTTTTGTTTGTAATATGAGAAAATTTGCGCCGAAGGCGCAAATTTTCGGCCAAATTAGCCAAATATACACGTTTTTGTAAAATTTGCAAAAGTATACACTGGTTTGAAACACAAACACACACTCCCCCTCCCGATGCCCCTCAACTGCTCACTCCCTCTCTATCTCTCTCCCGTTTCTCACTCCCTCCATCACGATTTTCCTCTCTCCAACTGTTCTTCGACGGTTTCCTCCGAGAAGCGACGTTTTCCGGCCTTTTCGTGCTCGTTTTTGTCTGGTATTGAAGGTTATTCAGTATGGCTAGCAGCGCAGGTAAGCGTTTTGTTGATTTTGTATCGTTTCTGTGTGGTAGGGTTTTGTTTATGTCAAATTATGCGTTGTTGAGTTGTGCGTTGGCGCGATTGTTGTCGTTAGGGTTTTTTTGGATGAATGTGTGTTGTTCGTTCTCAATCGTACTAGTATGTGCGTTATTGAGTAGTTACGACCTCTTTCTGTAATGCTGACCTCGATTTTGGCATCTCATTCTGTTCTTTTGGAATCCATCTCCATCCTTTTGCATGTCCCCTATTTGTCGTCTTTGATTTTTGGCGTGTTCTGGGTGTTTTGTGTGTGTGTGTATGTTTGTGTTTGGGTTCATATTTCTGTGGGGCTGACATCTATTTGTCTACTTGGTTATCTTGTTTTTGTTATGTTGGCAGGGACCTCAACTGATCTTGACACATACAAATGCAAGTTTGATGTGAGTCTATGAAATTTATATAGTAGTTGTTGTCATTGTGTCTGCATCAAATGCTGACATGTGCTTTTGTATTCAATCTGTATACATTTTTTGCAGAAATTGAAGTTTTGTATTCCATACAAAGAATGTTTCCATGCCAGATCTAATATATACTGTCATCCTGGAGTTTGTGACATTATTAAACAAGAGTTGCTGCCTTTGCACTACAAGATGTTGAAGGAGAGTTTTCTGGGATGGGTGCTCTCCCTGGACAACAATATGACTGTTAACTTCCAGTTAATCCATCAAATGATGTTGCGGCAGGTTAAGACGAAGAAGAAGAAGGAACTTTGGTTCAAAGTTGATGGACTTATAGCTCGTTTTTCGTTGGCTGAGTTTCATGTAATGACTGGTCTTCCATGCGAAGACCGTGTCTGCAAGCCTCCGAAAGCAGTGACTTTTTCTGATTTTCTTGGAATGGATAGATGCTCCCATGATGATTTGATCAGTTGTTTCCGACAGATGAAGAAGACGTCGAAGAAGAAGCTAATTATAGCGAGGCTATTACTCATTGAGATGGTTGTGTGTTATAGGCGGATAGACTATATCACCGAGGAAAATCTATCACTTGCTTGTGATGACGAGACGTTTGGACAATATCCATGGGGCAGACAGTCCTATGAATCTCTATTGAAGGCCTTGAAGAAGTCAGCTACGATGGATCGCAAGAAAGCTAGGCCTTCGTATGAGTTGTATGGATATTGGATTGCTTTCCAGGTATTCTGTTTACTTGTTTGATATATCCTTGTAATCAATCCTCACTATGTGTCAGCATTGAAGGTATTCCTTACTACGTGTCAGCATTGCATGTATTCATTACTTGTGTCAGCATTGCATGTATTCCTTGATATGTGTCAGCATTCATTACTTGTGTAATCATTCCTCACCATGTGTCAGCTTCTTATGAATTGTTATTGTGTTTGCATGACCACTTGTTTTGTGTTTTACAGGCCTGGATATTTGAAGCTTTTCCGGCATTGTCTGATAAGTTTGACTGTAATTTGAGGATGAATGATAGAGATCCCCATTCTTTGCATTGGGTTTGCAAGGTTAGGCATACTTATGATGAAGCTGACGAGCTATTCGATGGTGACTTGGTAAGAGAAATATATCAGTGCTGACACCAACTCTGTCTTCTTATATACATGTGTTTTCTTATTTATATTTTCTTTGATGTGCATGATAGACACCGATGTTCCCAAACTATGGAGAGTTTGCTAGAACCCCAGGTATGGGTTATATTGATGAAGAGGCTGACGATGTATGTGATGCCATTGGTGAGCCTATGTTTTCTCAACCAGCTACTGATCTTTTGTATGATTGTCGGTATATGCGCAAGTATGCATATGAAAACAAGTTTTTACGTAACGATGGTTCAGAGATTGAATCATTTATGTCTTTTGAGTATGGTCTTGTTGGAGGAGAGGAAGAGGAGAGATCTGCTGAGATAGAGAAGCGAACGAACAGGAAACGTGAGGTTGATGAAGGAAATGTTGAGGCCAAATCTGTTGATGTAGAGAAGGGGAAAAAGAGGAAAAATGCTGACACAGGAAAGCCTTCTAAGAAGAAGCAGAAAGGTCCATCCACTGAGATCCAGGTGAAGAGAGTTGTTGTGAGGAGAGGGCGTTCTAGGGGATCTCCACAAACCAACCCTCAAGCTGGGAGGAAGGCTGACATAGAAGTTATAAAATCAATCAAGAGGAAGGCTGGGAGGATTAGGAAGAAGGCTGTTGACTTTAACAGTGGTGAGGAATGTAAGAGAGATGTGATTCCTTATGCTGACACAGAGACAACCACAGTGGATGCAGACAGGGTTTCCAAGAAGGGTGGTGCTGACAAGGAGGAGGCTGTTGTACAGGCAGAAAAACAAGACCAAGTTGGATATCCTTGTGATACATCTGACGAGGATAAACCTATTCAGTATATTTTGAAGAAGAGGAAGAAAGCTATGGGAAGTACAGGGAAACGGAGAATGTTGTACAAAAGTAGCAGTTCAAACAAGTCTTCCTCCATTCCCCAAGCGCCTATTGATGCGTGTTTATCTCCCGTTGAAGTTGTGAATGATGCCTGTAGAGTGATTGTACCGTTTGGTGAGGTGCAAGGTGAAGCTCAGGCTGACACAGTAAATACTGACCCCAAAGATGATCAAGTAGATGGCAGCCAAGGTGTTGATGCTGACACTAAGAATGCTGACACTAAGAATGCTGACCCCAATTATGGCAGTCAAGGTTTTGATGACACCAAGGTTGATGCTGGCACTGTTTCTCCACTGGCTGCTCTCTTACTTCTGAACAAAGGATTGGATGCTGACACTGAAGATGTTGTTGGTGATGGTCAAGACGTTGACACTAGTGGTGATGAGAAGATGGAGGTAGGTGCCAACAGAGACACTGGTGGTGATGCCAAGGGTGATTGTGGTGACAACCAGAAGGGAGTGTCTGACGAGCATGCAAAAGAGCCAGAGTTGGATGGTGTTGCTGGTGAGGTTGACGCTAAATCCAACCCAGTTTGGGTACATGATTTAATTAAAAGGATTGAAAAACTTGAAGAGCTGCCGGCACGTGTAGATGATTTAGTAAGAAGGATTGAAAAGCTCGAAGAGCTTCCTGCACGTCTAAATGAGTTGGGCTCTCGTGTTGATAGGGTGGTTGAACTTGTCGCAATGGTTACAGAACTGATGGAAAAGTATAATTCACTTGAGAATAGGTTCACACTGCATGAATCTATTGTTGCAAGGTCACAGTCATCTGTCAACATTGATCAATCAAGTACCAAGATGGTGAGTGATGTCATTGCTGACATGAAGATGGGTGTTATCCTTGAAGATGCTATGGCTGAGCAGGGAGCTGAGTTGGATTCACCCAAAGATTGTAAACAAATGAAGACACCTTCCTGTGGTGATGAGAGAGATGAAACCCAAAAAATTACAGTTGATGTTGTGGTTCCGGAGTCTATCATTCCTGTCACATTGGTTGAAGGACAGAGGACACTAGAGTCAGATTCAGTTCACTTTGCTGTTGATCTAGGCCGTAATTCTGATTTGATGTCCATGGAGCCAAGAGGCGAAGAGTTTAAGGACAGCAACGATGGAGCTCATGAAGATGCTGACAGGGGACTGCAGAGCACTGGTGAGGATGTAGAAGATGACCTGCTAGTGAAGCCAAGTAGTGAAGAGTGTAATGATGTTGTTACCCCATTAGGTTGCAAGGCTGATGGGGATGAGAAGGCTGATGTTGCAGCAACTCCACCCCCTACCATTGCACCACCAAGGATTATCAACCTGGATACTCCTGAAGGTGATGATAATGCTGACACAGTTGGATTGCCTGTAGTGATTGACTGGGTTGCCTACAACAAGCACCCTAAAGTAGTCGAAGAGATTGAAGCACTCAGGCGATCCAAGCATATCCCAAAAGCGAGTACCTTTTTGACGAGCCCATATGAGCAGCAAGAAAAGAAAGGGAGGTGGCCCAAGCACAATGCGAAGAAGTCACTTTTAAGTGAAGACGATCATGAGTTTTTGTACAAAACTATGAGGAATAATCGGTATTTTTTTTTATCTTTTTACTTCTTATATAATCATTAACTGTCCTGTGCTGACACCTCTACCTCGTATGATTCTGTGTGTTAATTCATAATTTTTGCTTGTGTTTCAGGGATTTTTCTGTCATTGTTGCTTCTGGAAGAGTTGATAAATCCTTTTTTAAACCAATTCTTAACAAGGACATGTGGCTGGATTGTTCGGTAAATGATCTGGCAACAATTATATTTCATATTGTTTGTCTTCTAGTTTTTGTTTATTGATATTTGTTGAGGTATATCCAGTGCTGACAGTAGCTTGTTACTGTGTGTTGTAGCATATTGAAGCAGGGTTGTATTATTTGAGGAAGAGGATCCATGAGGAAGCCGATAAGTATGCAGAGTTTGTTGTTCTTGATTGGATTTTCTATCAGAACTACCTGCCATGTAATGCCAAAGCGTACAAAGCAGATTTGCCTGTGTCAGAAATGACTGGGAGCTATTTCCTGGGTCTTTTCCCTGACCAGTATGGTAAACCATGGGCATCTGCAAACAAGATTTACACACCCTTTAACGTCATCAACAAACATTGGGTTGCTTTAGAGATCATAATTGATCAGAAGGTGATCAATGTCTATGACTGCAATGTCTACGGTGTTGGCAAGGGTGTACTAGATGCAGAACTCCAGCCTATTGCTCACTGGCTTCCTATACACTTGGAGAAGTGTGGGATATATGAAAACTTTAGCTCCACACCATTTGAGATAAGGAAGGTTCCTGACATGGTCCATGATAAATCTGGGTTTGTACTCTTAACTAACTTTTATATTAATTGCTGACATACATTTACTTTCTATTTATCTTTTGTTGACACACCTCTATTTGTCTGTTTTGTGAGTGTGTGCAGAAGTGCTTGTGGGGTGTTTACAGTGAAAGCAATCGAGGCTGTTGTATTTGGCGGAGATGTCACCACAATCACAAATGAGAAGCTATTCCGCTACAGAGAGCTTATTTGCTCAGACTTGATCAAGGAGTCTTGGAGCTTCATAATTTGAGCAATGCTGACACTATCATTCTGAGTACATAGTTTAAGTGACATTGTAGTTGGATATGAAGTTGGATATTAACTGTATGTATTTTGTTGGCACCATCATTCTGGGTTTGGATATTAACTGTTTCCATTGAACATCGTTCGCGTATATTGAATGTATGTATTTTGTTGTGTTTAACGTACTTATTCGGAATTAAGCATCTGGCTTTTTACATTAGATCGAATTTGATATAGTCACCAATCACATACAATGTACAAAATCCAATATGACATAAGTAATGCTGAAACAAAGTGCATTGAATCCTTTTGAAAACATATGGGGATGTATCAGTGTCAGCATTGCCCATAATGCTGACATGGGGTTATGTAAACTATGAAAAAAGTAATTTCCAAACAGAACAGGTTTACTGTATGCATTTTATATCACTGGGGGTGTTTCTAAGTGATTGTATCTTAGAAGTATACGATATAAAGCGAGCTGGTCTTGAGCAATGCTGACACCATCATTTTCTGGAGTACTTCAATCTTCTCTTTAGCTCACACGCAGGCAACAGTCTCTTAGAGGGAGGTCTTCCTGGTCCCCTCTTAACAACAGGAGGGTAACACTTTATAGATCTTATTGCTTCAGGGACGCCTGATTCATCGTATGTCAGCATTGGGTATATTGTTTCAGCATAAGCTAATTTCCAAGCATCAGTTGTGTAAAATCTGGCAACAAAGTCTGATACATTTGCCTTAATCTTCATGATGGCTGAAAGAGCATGAACACGTGGGATCTGCTCTATATCGAAAAACTTGCAAGTGCATGTTTTTGCTGACAGGTCCACTATTGCATGAGACCCTTGCCCTTTTACTTCAAATTTATATTCATCCAGCCTTTGAACCTTGTATTCTCTAGCTTCACCTTGTAGGTTCCTAATCAAATCAAGTATTGCAGGCGTCAACTTGTCCTCATGTTTGGATGCCTTTTCTCTACGCTCTTGGAACCATGCTCCGAGTTTCTCTCTAGCAAAATTCAACAGTGCAACGATAGGATAATTTTTCTTCCCTTTGAAAATGGCATTTATGCTCTCTGCATTATTAGATGTCATCATATTGTATCTGGTGATTGGTGAATGTGCTCTAGCCCACCTATGTACTCCTGCTGACACTAAATAGGTCGCCATCTTCGGGCAGCTTTCCTTTATGCGGTTAAAATATTTATCGAACTCCCCAGTACTATAACTATCTGCTGCTTTTTTGAACCAATTTCCCAAGTATCTTTTCTTGAAGGTGCTTCTAATGTTTTGTTCCATGTGCCATCTACAAATGCAGTGATGCGCACTAGGGTAAACCAAGCCAATTGCTCTTGAAATGCTGACATGTCTATCAGACACAAACACTAGATCATTTGACGGAGGAACAACCTTCCTCAGCTGGCGAAGAAACCACTCCCAAGAGTTGTTGTTTTCTGTGTCAGCAATGGCAAATGCAAGCGGGAAAATATTTCTGTTTGCATCTTGCGCTACTGCCCCAAGCAAAGTCCCTTTATATTTCCCAGTTAAAAATGGTCCATCAATAACAACAACCTGTAAAAAAATGATTATAAGTTGTGTGACGACAATGAAATATTCAAAAGTGACCTGTGCTGACACTGATAATTTTATACCTTTTTCAATGTAGGGAAGGCCCGAATGCACTGGCCAAATGACAAAAACAAGTATTTAAACCTGTCATCATCATCTGTTGACATCAATGCAATAGTTCCATCATTTTTCTCCATAATCATGTGACAAAATAATGGCAAGTCAGCAAAATTTGATTCCGGTGTCCCTCTGTCCCTTTCTTGCGCAATTCTTCCTGACCGCCACGTTGTCCAATAACTAATGGGAATTCTTTTTTCGGTCCTCATTTTATCCATTATCTGCTTTGGATTGTAGCCGCTGCTGACACTGTAATAATGTATACATTAGAATGAATGATGTGATACTTGAATTGAGTGTTATTTTGATGACATATACACACTTACATTGGCTGGATTATGCTTGCTACCACTGAGGAAGGTGCTTGCCTGCAATTGCTTGTTCTCACATCCCATGTGCATGTGTGCACACCATTGTACGCTGGCACCTCGTAGCAATTATGAGAAACAGTATTTACGTGTAACTTCCATCTGCAGCTATTATCCACGCAATGCGCCCTAAAATACTTGGGTTCAGATCTCGTTACTCGGTACCCAAATATTTCTGTCACCGATAATATACGTAAAGCATCCTTCATTTCCTTCTTTGATTCAAAGGTTCTCCCAATGTACATTGTGCTTGATGAGGTATTGTTGAAACTACTCATGCTAGAGCTGTCATCCTTGCAATCTTCTATTGTTTTATCTCTACTGCGCATTGAAGAGTGCAGTCTCCTCCAGGTGTCAGCATCACAATCAATGTCATTATCATCATCCATATCATCTGACCCCACCATCAGCATTTGATTGTCAACAATCATATGATTTTGCTCCCTGTCATACTCAATCAATCCAACTGATTTCCCACTCTCCCTGTCAGCTGTGTCAACAATTGCAAGTGTTTGTGCCTGTATGCTGACACACAACTCAACAGCATAGTCTACACCATCTAGTGCTGATATATCGAGGAATTCTTTCAAATCAGTGTCACAATCAACTGTAAGTGGGGCTTTCAGCTTTTTGCATGGGTGCAAATGACTAAATTGCAATTCAAGCACACTGTCTACATTGAATCTAGTGCACACATTTCTCTTCAAGTCTTCTAGTGTGGTTGAATCATATAGCAAAAACACCTTTGATGTTGTATTTCCAAAAAATTCCAGGCCTGTGTCAGCAAACACCCATGATCCACCAAATACTACTGTAATCACATGAGGTTCCATTTATGATTGACTTATCAATTAATTAGAGACAATATGCAAACAAGCACAATGAGTTAATTCTGATTCCATGTCAGCATGCTGGATATAAGTTAGATACAAGCAATATGTATACAAGTACAATGAATTGCATCTGATTCCGTGTCAGCATGATAGAAATAAGTTAGATACATGGCATTTATTTACGAAATCTCAGACAGTGTCAGCATTACACAACGAGGCCAGAAATCAAAACAGATCTATGTAGAACAATTCATACAATTATTTCCTTTCAATTCATTCAAGCACAACATTTCGAATTCATCCAACAGACAGATTTAAGGATCGTGATGTTGACAGATCGAGTATCTATTAACGAAGCAGGTCGACGAAGAACTTGAAACTCTCTATATATATGTTGACGAGTTACTTTGATTTGTATCGAAACAGTAACAACCGAAGTCGAAATTACACGATCTACACTATACGAGTTCAGCTATTGGATATAAAACGATATTTACACACGAATTGAAGTTTTTTTCACAGATCTATGAACGACAGATCTACCAACTATACGAATGCTGACATTAAAACCACAATCCAGTAATGCTTTGATATTAGATAGATGCAGTACCGAAAATCAGGAGGAGATCGGCGTTGATCAATACCTACAGCGATTGAAAATCAGATCTCGGTCTATCTCGTGTCAGCGTTGGCGAAAATCAGAAGGAGAGATCGGGGGAGGTCCGCGCGGCTTTGTTGTAGTATTGTGTATATTTTTGCAAATTTCCCAAAATCTTGTATATTTGGCTAATATGGCCTTCGTTTTTGTATATTTGGCAAACCATCCCTTGTAATATTCCATTATTTCCATACATTATCAAATTTTGTTGTGCATTTGTTTAACATATCGCTACCATTTAACTTTCATAAATACTCACATTGGAAATTTAGAATGTAACTCAAAATTTCAAACAAATACATACTAGTTGATACAGAATAAGACTTCCAAAATACAAGTCTAGCTAACGAGTAACGACATTTTTTTTTGGTAGAAAAGACGAGAGCAAGCTCTCGATATTATTAAAATGAGCCTACATCGGAATATCCCGGGGGTGGCCCTCCCCTGGATGTCCTCATCAATAAACATAACAATATCTAATGGCGGGGCAATAAACACATGCAACCCAACCGGGAAAGAAAAAGAAATAGATGCGAGGGAGTCGACGACACGATTCGCTTCCCTATAGACATGCCTCAACTGGATCTCCCAGTCTCGGGCTAATAAGCTCTGGCATTGGCGAACCAGGCTAGATAACGGATGATAATCTCTGACTCCTTTCATAATGAGCGAGGTGACGAGCAAAGAGTCAGCCTCGACCACAATCTTCCTATAGCCATGGTCCCACGCCAGACGGAGCCCGTCAACCAAACCCCATAGCTCCGCCACTGACACTGTGCAGCTGCCTAACCGGCGAACAAACCCCGTCATCCAACGCCCGTAACGACATAGTTACTGTCATTGTAGTCGCTTAATTTCAATATACATGGCCAGCTTTTTCCACCGTTCCACACTTAACCCTGGCAATTGAAGTCAAGTCGATCTTATTAATTATGCATTTATGCGTGTTGAATGGATGAAAGTTCATGAGAAATCGGCCAACTCACTTTTTTTTTCTATATATAACGATACAACTCTATATGCATTCTGAACATATATACAATCAAATATACGTTATCAACTGAACAATTAAGCCCTCAACTGCGAGACCAATCGATGGCGAAATCGATGCATAGAGGCTGTAGATTGGGATGGATTATGGTGATCACCCTCTCCATGATGTTGAGTATGATCATCACCATCATCTTGCTCAATATTGGAGGCAATTACAAGTCCTCTTTCAGTGCACCTGACAAGGTACGCGCCCATAGCCAGCAATTTACGGCATATAGGAGGAGGAGACTACGCGTTCTTGGGATGCCGACTCCCACGAGTAATTCTATCCCTCATCTGCATGGGTAAAGTTAGAAGAATGTCAACCACTGATTTTAAAATAAATGGCTAAAAAAATCCTCCTCCACCGTATAATTTGCGATCAACGTCGCGCCTAAATGTAGAATGGTTCGTTCATTTTCCCTCGCCAGTTTGCTTTGGAATTATATACCTATGAAATCAAACCACTATTGATGTACTTTGGCTTCTTTTATATGATGAATTGAATACAACTCGTTCTTAATAAACTCGTTGTTTTGAGGCAGCCACTTGTACTACTCATCGATCGATAATTTACTGATATTCGATCTACCAAAATCTGATGCATTATTAAATCCTTTGTTTCTCGGTGTGCGAGTATAGGGGATCGAGTGATGGGTTGGTGCCATGACCCCGATTTGTTTTCATTTGATACATGCTTAGTCTCACATACTTCTCCTCAAAAAGGGTCTTCTTTGTAACATATCCCAAAAAGAGATGCTCCAATGCACTAAACAACTCTCGTATCAAAAGAGCGAACAATACGGAGTACAAGTTTAGAATATACTGACAATTGGTTTCAGAGCAAGTCCAACAAGAGCTGTAAAATAGAGAATTCAAGTTGCCGTGTGTTCATAGATTTGTGAAAATGGAAGAGTTGACAAAATTCATGAATGAGGGAGGAGTCTTTGGACCTACAATTCTACCCAAAAAAAAAGTCTTTGGGCCTACATCGATCAGATCAGAAGGACTAAATGTCTAAATGACTCTTTTAGTTGTTTAAATGTATGTTGTTTTTAGAATTGTATTAAATATCCTTGATAAGTACATTTAATATATTATAATTTCTTTATTTATTATAGTGTATAACACTGCTAGAAACACGCGTCATTGCTACGAATTTAGTCACGGAGGTAACATCAAAATTAACCTCAAAAACTGTTACCCTCGGATATGGCCTCGAATTTAACCTTAAAATAAAATCCGACCCAAAAAACGCGAAGCTAAATTTAGTTTCGAATAATTTACCTCAAAATTATTATTCGTGGTTAAATAGCCTCGAATATTATTTTCGAGGGAAATTTCCATGGCCTAAAAAGCGAGCCTTTTGAAGTTTTTTAGAGGCTAATTTCAAGCCTTCAACCTCGAATTTAGGATCAAATAAATTGCGAGACATTATTCGAAGTCCAATGTTTCGAGGTTAAATTGTATCGAATGTTACCACGAATTTATTCGAAGGTAAACTTCGAGGGTAATGAGCTATTGAATTTAACCTCGAAAAATAAGAAAACAACCTCAAAATTTTTATTAAAAATATATCTTTATTTTCCAAAATTCATTGTTAAACCCGAGGCTAAATACGAAGTTGTTTTGCCCCCGAATCTAGCCATATATTTACTCACACTTTTCGTTGTACCTAATATTCATCATATAAAAAGAAAATCTTAAACTAAGCCTTTGATCATTCAAAGTAGACAAATTTCATATAACCATAAAAGAGTAGTCTAACCATAAAGTAGTAGGCAATTCCAATCCACAAAATATACCTCCAAAGTCACAAACTCAGCCAAGTTACTTCACATGAGTAATTACCTAATCTGACATTTACATATACCCATTAGCATTCCTAAATATGCAAAAAACATAACCTGTTAATGCCCAACTAAAATGCTACTTCCATGTGCCATAGTATATGACATGAGATGAGCAAAAGTGCACAAAATAATCATCTCATATGGCTGCAAAAAACAGTAGCTAGACGCAATAGCAACAAGTAGTTAGGGAGCGGGATTGGAGCTTGAACCATTTGACAACATGACTTGACTTCCTTGAAGTTGACCCAATTGTTGCATGATTTGTTGCATGAATTCTTTCTGTTGGTTTTGTTGTTGCATGAACTCTTGCAATGTTGATTGAATCACTTTCATCTCCTCCTTAAGTGGTTGAACTTGAGACTCTTCAAATGATTGTGATGAATTTGAGGTATTCTTAGGGATACGAGTGTTTACCATTCCATTTCGAATGAGGGCTGCACCCTCTTCCCCTAAACCATAAATCCTTCCATGGTTGGCTCCTTCACATGCATCATACCATATCTTTTTCTCACGTTCCTCGGTCAACTTCTGTCTAGATTCACCATTGCAAGCATCCTCGGAAGAAGAGGAAGGAAACTCTTTAGCAACTAAGCGTTCAAACTCCTCCTAAAAAAATGATGAACAAAATCATTTAAGCAAAAAAAAAAAGACTTGCACAATTCAATTGGAAGCTAAATTGTAAACAAACTATAACAAATAAGCTATTGACAAAACCGAATTAAAAGCTTAACAGAACAGTAGCAAAATAGTATAGCAGCAACAACAAAGTTGAACAGAACATCTAAGCAAAATAAAACAGTAAAGCAGCAGCTGTACATAACAATGGGGTTAACAGTAGCTGTACATAACTATACAAAACAGCAATTGTACATAACTGTACAAAACAGCAGCTGTACATAACTTTGCAGAACAGCAGATATACGTAACAATGGCAGAATAACAGCAACTACAAAATGATAATAAGGTTCACAGAATATCAGCTGCATCTAGGCAAAATAAAACAGCAACAAAACTGAACAGAACAGTAGCACAACAGCTGTACGTAACAATAGGATTGAATTGCAAACGGATAAAAAAACCCACAAAAGTGCAAGTTCAATTGCAAACAAAACTGCAGTAACTAAGCAAGACTACAAGAGGAAGGAAACTAATCAAAAATACAAATTGACTTTGTTCAAAAGAACATATCAATCAAAGAAAAAACTAACCACATATGCTTTTGGTCGAGACCCGGTCCATTCTCCATTTGATGTTGTAAAAAGTTTGCGCACCATATCTGATATCATTGGCTTTGTACCATCCTTTCTCTACAAATACAAAGACAAAGGCAAATTGGTTTTTAGTTTGAGTCGATAAAAATACAAAGAAAAGTATTTAATTTGAGTACATAAAAATGCAATTTAGTTTGAGTCAATAAAAAGAGTAAATAGATTAAGATACTTACCGATTCCTCGAGATGCTTTGTCAGTTTGCGAGAACCACCTCGATAAACCCCAGATTCTTTTGCCCTTTGTGATGCCTTATTCTTCTTGTTAACCTCAGCTTGGTGCAACATATTTTTGTCGGTTTTTCTAAGCTTCTCCATTGCTTGCCATTGTTTCACACCGATAAAGCTTGGTATTGTACCTCTTGAACGACATGCCTTGAAAACATTGCGAATGTGATCAGCAGCTTGATGAACAAATGTCTTCTTCATTTGGTTAGTAGAAACAGTCTAATAAAAGCTCTTCTGCACAAAAGAAGAAAATGCATTAATAACCTAATTAATATGAATGTAATTAATAAATTAAATAAAAGGACATGTCATAAAATTTAAAAAACCATAAATATCTATTTCAGTTTGTACCTCAAATTCTTTAAACCACAACTCCTTCTGAGTGGCAGGAACCTTGTTCAAGCTTGTCCAAATTCCAGTGTAGTGACCATGGACGATGTCTACCATTTTTCCAAATGTTGGCTGACGGGGCTCAAAATCGCTAAATAAGAAACAACAAATAAGAGACAATTAGCAGATGAATAATTTATAAATAAGTTCAATAGGTTTTAAATTTAAACACTAACCGGACATTATTCCCAGCAAGTCCTACAAGCATCCTTTTACTGCCCGAAGAAGTAGATCCACTAGCCTCCTCCTGGTTTAGACTTTGGGATGGAGTTTGGGTTGTAGTTTCTTCATCTTCATCCACTTCACACTCTTCATCCACCTCCATTTCGACAGAAGGTTGCTCATTTGACAATGAAGGAGTTGTAGGAACTGTAGGAGCTGGTATAGCTCTAGGAGGAGTTGTAGGCGTTGTTGCAGCTCTAGGATGAGTTGTGGGAGCTGCTGTAGGAGCAGAGATTGGAGCTGTGGGAGCTGCTGTAGGAGCAGAGATTTGAGCAGCTATAGGAGCAAGGGTTGGAGCTTGGTCAGCTTGTCCAGGAGGTGTGGAAAAGAGGAGACGTGTAGGCCTAATTGGTTGTGTTCCATGTTTAACCATTTTAGCAATATTCCTACACTCATTGATATGGAAACAATTAGATAAATGCAATACGAAATAAGAGCTCATATAATGAAACTTAATCATTTCATTGACAACTTATCTAAACTTTGAATAATGCAATAGCCAATAAGAGTAAGAGCTCATTTTACATAGTTAAGAGTATTTAGTGATCCAAAGAAAAAGATTTACTTAAAATTAACATACATATTTACTTACATGGCATTACATACATATTACAAAGCATTACATACATATTTACGTAGATGGCATTACATACATATTTACTTAGATGGCATTACAAAATTTGTCATGGTTAAATATGTCATTTTACATGTGTTTCCTTCTTTACTGAAATCAGATATAGGAAACCCACTTCTCAAACTCTACACGAAACCCACTTCTCAAATATGTATGTTAATTAGCACTACCGCTACTAAATGACCTACCAAGCAGCTTTTGTGTAATTTAAGTAATTATAGAAGAAGAAATTAAGATTTTGTCCAACTAAATTGACCCAATTACAACTACCATTTACATCAGCAACAATTAGGCAACAGAAAGTTCAATCGCATATGTGACTTGAGCGAGCAAGCAAGCCCAAGAACATCAACACACAAGGGGCAACCAAGCACAATATGTTTACCTGTTCAGTTTCACAATCACTTAAATTGAAGACGATTCCTTGAATTTGGACCCTAAAATCACGAATTGAAGAGAACAAAGAATAAGAAAAAAACACATAGAAGCAAGAAATCACATAAAACAACAAGAGAGTGATTTACATACTTGATGAGAGAAATAGGCGACAGATGCTCGGATGATGAAGAGGAGAGGAGAACAAATGCTTCGATGAAGAACAGAACCCACTGCTGAGCGAGAGGAGAACCGATTGATTAAGAGAACTCCATGGGAACACTAAGGAGGCCACCGTTCAGCACGGCTGAGTGAGAGGAGAAGCGACAAATAGATTAGGGTTTTTACACTGAATTGGATACTTATACAAAATGTGAAAAAAGCCCGATTCCTTGTGAAAAATTTAGCCCAACCCGCTCATTAAAATTTCAAAGCCCCGCCGTTTCTTAATGAAATTTTAAGGTCCCGGGAATTGCCGAACAAAATAGCACGGGAATGAATTTGACCAATCTAAGTTTAATTAATTTAATGATTTCAATTTTCAACAATTCCTTTTTTTTTTGGTGCAATTTTCAACAAATTCTAATCTACATCCTAGTAATTAATGGAAAGATACTACGTAGTATTATGTAATATATAGAAAAAAAAACACGTAAATCCCCATAAAGATAAAAAATATAGAAAAAAAATTTAATAAACATGACCATAAAGATAAAAATTTAACAAACATGTTAATATAACCATATATGTTTTAAAAATATATATATAAAAAAATATTTTTCTAAAATATTTAATCTTTTAATTATCCATAATTTTTAATAATAATTTTTTGTAATAAAATTTAATAAATATGTTAATATAACCATAAAGATAATAATATCTGCATTTATTTGACTTTGTAAATTAGGAACAACATACGTACCCTTCAAATATCGATGTCTTCATCTTCATCTTCGTCTTCGTCTTCATCTTCGTCTTCGTCTTCGTCTTCGTTTTCGTTTTCATCTCCGTTTTCAAATTCAGTGTTATCGTTATCTTCTATATCATCTTCTACATCATCTACACCACTTGGATCAAGTAGATTTCTTGGCAACTCATCGACAAATACCCCAACAAATTGATCTCCTTCAATATCGTCCTGTTGTAATGGCTCATCAACAATTTCCTTATCCGTCCATCTTTGTTCTAATCTGCGTCGAGGCTTTGTTTTGGAAACAGCTCTCCAATTAGCACGACTACGACTTGCTCCAGGATACTCCATATAATAAACTTGGAGGCATTGCTGGGCTAAGACGAAGGGTTCATAGTTCTTGTACCGCCTGCTGACATTAATTTCTTGCAATTGGTATTGTGGATGGATATGCATACCTCTAATAGTAGAGTCGTACCACAGAGGTTGCAATTGGTATTCTTTTCGATATGCATGACGTCGAGGTTGTGACGAAGCAGAAGATATTTCCAATAAGGAAGACTCCAGAAAATACTCTGCTTTGTGAACTTATGATCACCGTAACCATCTGGTAAAATCAAAGGAGACTCCATGGCAGTTGGAATATTCGTAACACGCTCCCACACCTGGTGACCAGATAAGTATGAAGGAGGTCCTCTAGTCTCAATCCTCCCTTTGTAAAAGCTTGTGCAATCCATCCTGAAGGGGTGATCTTCTGGCAAAAAACGTCTATGCTCATCAAACCATGTAGCCTTTTTTCCATGTTGTAGTCGAAAGGCTCCTGTTTGCTCCATGCAATGAGGACATGCTAAATTTCCATGTGTACTCCATCCACCCAACATCCCAAGTGCAGGAAAGTCACTCACGGTCCACATAAGAGCCGCATGCATTATGAAGTTTTCCTTTGCATGTGCGTCAAATGTCGAGACACCTTCATTCCATAACACTAGTAGCTCATCGATTAAAGGTTGTAAGCAAATGTCTATTAGCCTCTTCGGGTTCTCTGGACCTGGAATGATGCCAACTAAAAACAAATAGGGAGATTGCATACACATACTTGGTGGCAGATTATATGGGGTAACAATCACTGGCCATGCAGAGTATTTTCTACCAGTCTGATGAAAAGGAGCAAACCCATCAGAGCATAAACCTAATCTCACATTACGTGCCTCTGATGCAAAGTTAGGAAAGGTACGATCAAGATGCTTCCAAGCCTCTGCGTCAAAAGGGTGGCTCATAGCTCCATCCATGGGTTGATGCTCGGCATGCCAACGCATGTGTGAGGAGGTGTCATCCATGGCATATAATCGTTGCAGGCGTGGGATTAAGGGCAAGTATATAAATACTTTCAATGGGACTAGTTTCCCTTTCTTTGTCAGTCGTTGCTTATACCTTGGGCTCTTATAAAATTTGCACTCAACGGCACTAGCATCATCTTTCCAAAATAGCATACACCCGTTAGGACACATGTGTATCCTCTTCTCCGGCAATCCCAAATCTCGAAGCAACCTCTTAGTCTCATAAAAGCTTCGGGGAAGGTTGTGGTTTGACGGATACCCATCTCCCACATCTTGAAGAAGTTGATTGAACCCTGCTTGAGACACATTTTGCTCGGTCTTATGCCTTAACAATTTAGCCACCATTGACAATAAGGAAGTGGAACAACCTGGATACAATGGCTCATTTGCTGCCCTTAGCACATCGAAGAATCGATTCGATAGCAATGAAATATCTTCATTTCCATGCCCAAAAGAAGTTGAGTGTGGTCTACTTCTTTCTTCTCCGAGTTCCACGGGATTCTCGTACAACTCTGTCGGACAACTTACATGATCATTACGATCTATTAAAGTGCCAAAATTGAATGATTCGGGAGGAGGAATAAAGCTGGGCCCGGCTGCATCAACAACCATTCTCTGCGAAGGATTCAAATGCTCAAACATATGCATTCCGATCCCAAAGAAGTTCAAGCCATTCACACTAAAGCTCGACGGTTCCTCTGAACGAGGCATTATGTGGGCCAACGACATCTCTCCATGTGCAGTCCACTCGTAATAGTTTTCAACAAAACCCGTTCGAAGCAGATGACAACGAACGATATCCTCAGTCTTAAATTTTCCATTCTTGTACGCCACACAGGGGCATCTGATCTTCTCCCCATCCATCAACTGCACTTGTGATGTTGCAAATCTAATGAAATTATCAACACCATCAAGAAATTCTTGATTCCATTCACCCTCACTTCATACGCGTTCATTGTACATCCAATTGCGATTATCCATTTGGCCTCTAAAAAAATTACAAAAAATTGCAAAATTATATAATGAAAATGACTTGAGAGTTTTGAATTAAATAACAATAAAATTAGTCTTAGAGTTACCCAAAATTATGGTTTAATTAAGTTTAAAAAGCCTTGATTTTTGCATAAAAATTAGCATTTCCCTAAAAATTTCCCTCAGATTTGCCCTCGAAGCCCTAAACTAGAACACATAGCCTCGAAACAAAGAACTCGAGGCTATATTCGAGGGTATACTGGCTTTGAATATACCTTCAAGTTCTTACTTTCGAGGCTATTCACCAATCATTTTTCCACACATTTTGTTTTCTTCCTTTTTTCACACACACATATATACATGAAAATATATGATTAAACATTAAAAAAATAGGATGATATACTTACCGATTAATGTGATTAACCGATTTTCATAAACCTCAAACAAACAAAAGCTTCAAATCTCACTTATTTGAGGGCAAGAGAATCAAAAGATAGAAGAGAGTATTGGCAAAAGATAGAAGAGAGTGTTTGGATTGGTGAGATGTTTGAATATACGGATGAAAATGGCTTGTGTAAAGAGTAAAGGGGATGGTGAGAAATAAATGCGGATGTGAAATTCCGGTGTAGCATTAAATGAAGTTGGTGGATTATAGCCTCGAAGTTGGCCTCGAATTTGCTCTCAAACATTCACACCACATTTTAGCCTCAAAAATAGTTACGACTTTACCCTCCAAGTATGCGTTCAAGTACTAACATTGAACTTAACCTCGAAAATAAAATTCGTTAGTAAATTACACATGAATCGAGCATCCAAAATAGCCTCCATCTTGGTTTGAGGCTAATCGCCCTCGAATTTGGCCTCGGACATGGCCCTGAATATTTGTCGTTGCTATATGGACTCAAAGAAAGTCTCGAATTTGTGTTTGTTGCCAATTGGCCTCGAAATTTAGCATCGGGAATATGTCGAGGCTAATATGGCATCGGAAATAAGTTTCGGATGTAAAATCGAGGGTAAGAGCCACGAAATTACCATCGAAATATTCTGAGGCCAAGGATTCGTAGCAATCTCGCGTGTTTCTAGCAGTGTAATAAATGTAAAAATCTGTAAAATAGAGAAGTTGTTAGAGTTTGGGTTAATTTTTTTTTTTTTTAGAGATTTTGACATTTGGATCTCTTAAATGGAGAATTTTTACAAATGTTGTTGGGATTACTCTTAGAATGAAAGTCCACCTTGATAGATTACACGAGCTTTATATTGTATAGTGGGTGAAAATGCTCATATCCATTGTAACCTATATATATTTTTAATCAATGAAGGAAACCCTTAAGGAGGACTTTACAATCAATCTTATGATCTTACATGGTATCAAAGCTGAGCGAAGAGCTCGTCGTCCTTGGTGGTGGGACGGGCGCTAGAGGAATCGATGTGGTGGAGGACCTTATGAGCCTTAGCATGAGTCGTGAAGAGGTGAGACCATATGGTGTAGGAACTGGATTCATGATCAAGGATGATGGGGATGCAGTTTTTGATGTTGGAGATTGTGAGAGCGGAGTGGAAGGGCAGCTTGGTGGTGGTGGGTTCGGCCATTGGGACGAAAGGAAGAGAGAGAGGAGAGTCGAGAGGGGGGTCGGCGGAAAGGGGAGGCCGAGAGGGGGTGGCCAAGAAGGGAGGTGGCGGCGGCTAGGGTTAAAGAGAAAAGAAAATTAGGACTTGAGACAGTTTACATGTTTCAGCCGCCGGAGTTTGCTGATGTTGATCGTCCCAAGCACGTCTGTCTCCTGAAGCGTTCTCTGTATGGTCTGAAACAGGCTCCGCGGGCTTGGTTCCAGCGCTTTGATTCTCATCTGCTACGCTTGGGCTTCATTGGCAGCCGCTCGGATACGTCTATGTTTATCTATCGCAGAGGCTCAAACATGGCCTTTCTCTTACTGTATGTCGACAACATCATCCTCACCGCCTCTTCTGATGCTCTTCGGCCGTCTATTATTTCGCATTTGAGTGCCGAGTTCGCAATGTCAGATCTGGGTCCGTTGTCTTACTTCTTGGGAGTCGTTGTTCAGCGTCATGCGTCTGGGCTGTTTCTCTCTCAGAGTAAGTATGCTGCTTAGATTGTCGCTCGAGCCAAGATGAGTAACTGTAAGCCAGTGGTCACCCCCGTGGATACATCCAACAAGCTCAGTGCTCATTCTGGTTCTTTGTTTGATGATCCGACGTTGTACAAGAGCCTCGTCGGTGCATTGCAGTACCTTACGTTCACCAGGCCAGATATCAGTTACGCCGTTCAACAGATGTGCTTGTTCATGCATGTGCCCAGGGAACCCCACTTTCAGACCTTGAAGCGGATCATCAGCGGCACCCTCGAGCTGGGCACCACAATCACTCATTCCTCTAAGCATGACCTCGTTGCTTACACTGATGCGGATTGGGGTGGTTGTCCTGACACACGTCGCTCCACGTCTGGATATTGTGTCTTCCTCAACGACACCCCGGTGTCGTGGTCCGCAAAGCGACAGTCTGTAGTGTCCCGCTCTAGCGCCGAGGCAGAGTATAGAGGCATTGCCAACATTGTCTCCGAGTGCTCTTGGCTCCGCAATCTCCTTCTTGAGCTCCGATCCCTTTTCAGAAGGCCACCCTGGTCTACACCGACAACGTCTCCGCCGTCTATCTAGCTAGCAACCCAGTCCAGCATCAGCGCACGAAGCACATTGAGCTCGATCTCCACTTCGTCCGGGACAAGGTTACTATTGGACATGCCCGCGTTCTACATATCCTGTCCTCCTATCAGTACGCTGATATATTCACCAAGGGTTTACCTCGCCATTTGTTCCTTGATTTTCGGTCCAGTCTCACTGTACGGGACCCTCCACTTTCGACTGCGGGGGTTTGATAGATTACATGGGCTTTATATTGTATAGTGGGCCAAAAGACCCATATCCATTGTAACATATATATATATATAGGGGAGGGTTCAAGTGGGAAATATTCGGTCCGGTAAGAAGGAAAGAAGTAAGGTGATTGGTCGGTTTAATGGTTTCATTAAAAGATTGACAAGAAGTGTTTATTTTTTAAAATAAACAAATCAACAATTAAATAGTAAGTGGTTCAGTGTTTTTATACTAAATGGTTCAGGGTTTAATACTAAGTGATTCAGGGTTTTTATATCAAGTAGTTCATGATTTTAAACCAAGGGGTTCAGAGTTTTTATATCAAGTTGTTCAGAGGTTTAAACCAAGTGGTTCAGAATTTTAATACCAAGTGAATCACTATAAATAAAATGGCGGAACCACTGTGAATAAAATTGCTGAATCACTGTGAATAAAGTTGCTGAACCAATGTGAATAAAATTGCTGAACCACTGTAATAACATTGCTGAACCAATGTGAATAAAATTGTCGAACCGCTGTGAATAAAATTGCTGAACCACTGTGAATGAAATTGTTGAACCACTGTGAATGAAATTGATGAACCACTGTGAATAAAATTGTTGAACCAATGTGAATAAAATTGCTGAACCACTGTGAATTAAATTGCTGAACCACTGTGAAAATAATTGTTGAACCACTGTGAATAAAATTGTTGAACCACTGTGAATAAAATTGCTGAACCACTTCTTGTCAATTTTTTTTTCAACAAAACATATACAAAGTGGGTGTCTATGTGTAGATAAAATTAAATTACACCCAAATATATATTTTCTTTTAACAACTGAAAATGCCAAAAAATGATTTTTAAAAGTTCATGTGAACACTTTTACATGTACGTACAATTTCTAATTAATTAGTAAGTTGGCGCGTGCAATTAATTAGTGTGTATGTGAGAGTGGGGGTGTTGTTAATTAATTTTGGTGGGTGTTACTAATTAATTGGGGGAAGCCGCGTGTCTCAGAATTTTAATTCACTTTTGCACATGTGGACCAATCAAATTGCTTATTTCTTTCTCACTTTTGGAGTTGTGTGTACCCGAGCCCAACCCTATATATATATAGGGATTGACTCCGATGAAAACCTCAAATTGTGGTAAAAACCCGTGAGGACTACTTTATATCTCGGTTTTTTTGAAACCCGTGCTAAAAACATCAATCACACGGTGACTTTACAACTCGGTTCAACCTAAAAACCGTGCTAAAAACTCCAATTTTAAAATAACACATGACTTTATAGTTCGGTCAAACCAAAAAATCGTGCTAAAAAGCTAATGTTTTAAAATTATATAGTGACTTTATAGCTCGATTTTATTCAAAACCGGGCTAAAATTTGTGACTCTATAGGTTGGTTCTATTCATAATCGGTCTATAAAGCAAGTGAACCGAGCTAAAAAGCCGGTTCTCACGGGTTTCTACCGCAATTTTGGTTTTCACCGGAGCGCATCCCTATATATATATATATATATATATATATATATATATATATATATATATATATATATATATATATATATATATATATATATACGGGTCGACTCCGGTGAAAACCAATTTTTATGGTGAAAACCGTGAGGACTAATTTGATTGGCTAGGGATTTGGATTCTTACTTAAATGGGGCGCGTGGGCGTTTGGATTGTTTTAAAAAAATAAGGGCAATTTCGTCTTTTCCCTTCATTGTCTTCTTTCCTCTTTCTGGTACGCTTATTCCCCTGTGCGAAAGAAGCTCGTCAGATCGAGCGTGCTTTCATCTCTCTCTCGGCCGACGAACGAAATCCCTAGCAATTTCATTCTCGTTCGATTTGTGCCATTGGTGACTATTGTCTTTTCTTGTTCGATTTGTGCGAGAGAAGATCGCGCCTAATCGTTCAATTTTATTAGGGTTTGGGGAGTTCGGTTTTCAAATCTGTCATCCTATCGGTGTTGGCCCTTCAACGTTGTTGCGGCGCCCCTTCACCTTGATGCTCCTTCACCGTCGTTGTACTTTCTCTCAGTATCAGGTACGAACGACTTCGAATTTCGGGTTATGTGTAATGTGAACTGTTGATTCTAATATGGAAATTGAGCAATTTGTTGAATCGGGCAAATGTATCAATGAATGGTAGAGGACTTTAATTTTGGGCAATTTGCTGATTTGGGCAAATGTATCAATGATTAGGGTGTCTTCATATGTTTGATCACTTGCATTTCCTGGTCACCTCTTAGATGAGTTAAAAACATATGGTGTCTTCATTGGATGATGATGAAGTTCAAAGTGGTATGATACTTGCTGTCATACTTGTGCTGCTGCTGCCTTGTTTATTCAGATTTCAGCGATGTTGTGTACATGTCTTATGTAGTGCTAACATTGTTGTAAGGTGCTTATTTATGCAATCAAATTTATTTTAACAAGAGCCATTATTGCTGTCTTATTTATTGCTCAAAGTGTTGTTGCTGTCTTATTTATGCAATTTAAATTTTTTCCGTTGTTGCTATTTGTTATTGCTGCTACAGAAAAAGTGTTGCTATTGCTAGTGTTACTGTAACTGCTATTGCATAACAGCATAAGTGGTGAATGCAAACTTCTGGATGTGAATTAAACAAATAAAAACTGAACTTTGTAAGACACTATATATTTAGTGTTTATATTCAGAATTTCTGCAGCTGCTAGGGATCAGGTCTAGTGACTTTATATTGAGAGTTTTAATTAGGCTCCCATCATTTGAGTTTGATTTTAAAAAATGTGGAAAATGGTCACATAGATTATATATATGATCCTCCTTAATTAGCTTACTAAACACGTAGTGTCATTTGGGTTTTACTTATATTTTTTATATATATATTTTTTTACCAAATATGATATTCTAAATCGCAAATGATTATTTGTTTATGGGTGAAGAGTATTTTATTTATAGTGTATGATTTTGGTTTCATAGCCCGATCTTGTTGCTAGACTATAAAGTCACGTATTTTTTCTAGCTAGCTTTGACCAGGCAATTGGAAATTTGAAATTGCTTGTTGGTTGGTACGGTTCATCCATGCCTAAATGTTGCGTGTGGTCTTTTATGGATGCTTTTCAAGAGCCGGTTTGTTGGCTGTTCTAAAGCTCTCCAGCCTCCAGGGGCTACTTTTTTTCAAGGGTATGAAGTTTCTTTTATTGTATAGAAAATTCAGCTTGTGTTGCCTTTCCTTCTTTTTTTTTTATTGCTTTCTTTTAGCTAGCTTGTGTTCTTGGTTAAATTGGCTTAAAGTTATTAGCCTATTAGCTCAATCGGTAGAGCATTATGCTTAAGCACAATATGTGGGTTCAAATCCCACATAGGCTATCCAAATAAAATATACGGAGGTTATATATAACTATGGGTTCAAGATTTAAAAATCTTGAACCTATTTTATATGGAGGCAATACACCATGACAAAAACTTGAACCTACTTAATAAATCAACATGAAATGTAAGACAACAATATGTCACTTTATGGCTAAATATAACTATGGGTTCAAGATTTAAAAATCTTGAACCTACTTTAAATGGAGACAACACACAATGAAAAAAACTTGAACCTACTTAATAAATAAAACATGAAATGTAAAGCAACAAGATGTCACTTTAGGACTATATATAACTATGGGTTCAAGATTATAAAATCTCGAACCTTATTTATATGGAGGCAATACACTGTGAAAAAAAAACTTGAACATACTTAATAAATCAACATGAAATGTAAGGTGGAAAGATGTCAATTTAGCTATAATAACTATGGGTTTAAGATTTCAAAAATCTTGAACCTACTTTAAATGGAGACAATATACAATGAAAAAAGTTTGAACCTACTTAATAAATCAATATGAAATGTAAGGCAACAAGATATCACTTTATGGCTATATATAACAATGGTTCAAGATTTAAAAATCTTGAACCTATTTTAAATGGAGGCAATACACCATGGAAAAAGCTTGAACCTACATAATAAACCAACATGAAATTTAAGACAACAAGATGTCACTTTAGGGCTATATATAACTACGGGTTCAACATTTAAGAATCTTGAACCTAATTTATATGGAGGCAATACACCATGAAAAAAAAACTTGAACATACTTAATAAAACAACATGAAATGTAAAACAACAAGATGTCACTTTAGAGCTAGATATAATTATTGGTTCAACATTTAAAAATCTTGAACCTACTTTAAATGGAGGCAATACACCTTGAAAAAAACTTGAACCTACTCAATAAACCAACATAAAATGTAAGTAAACAAGTTGTTACTTTAGGACTATATATAAGTATGGGTTCAAGATTTTAAAATTTTGAACCTACTTTAAATGGATGCATGTAGTACATCATAATAAAAACTTGAACTTACTTAATAAACCGACATGAAATGTAAGGCATGAAGATGTCACTTTAGAGCTATATACAACTATGGGCTCAAGATTTTAAGATCTTGAACCTATTTTAAATGAAGGCAATACACCATGGAAAAAACTTGAACCTACTTAATAAACCAATATGAAATGTAAGGCATCAAGATGTCACTTTATGACTATATATAACAATGGGTTCAAGATTTTAAATCTTGAACCTACTTTAAATGGAGTCAATACATAATAATAAAAACTTGAACCTACTTAATAAACCAACATGAAATGTAATACAACAAGATGTCTCTTTAGGGCTATATATAACTATGGGTTCAAAGATTTAAAAATATTGAACCTACTTTAAATGGAGGCATTGCATCATAATAAAAAACTTGAACCTACGTAATCAACCGACATGAAATGTAAGATAAGAAGATGTCACTTTAAAGCTATACATAACTATGAGTTCAATATTTTAAAATTCTGAACCTACTTTAAATGAAGGCAATACACCATGAAAAAAAACTTGAATCTTCTTAATAAACCCATAATTATTAAAAAAAAACTTGAATCTACTTATATGAGCATCCATAAATGTAAGATCAAGATTTTAAAATCTTGAACCTACTTAATAAAATATTGTACCATAATTATATATATATATAAAAAATTCTAAACTTTTGAACCTGCTTAATAAAATCTCGAACATGCCATTATAAAATCTTAATTTTTTTCTAACGAAGGTCGGATTCATGTCCATTTACTATTCAGATAAAAGTGTAAAGGATTAATTAAGACTAATACGGTAATTAATTTTTTATATATAAATAACATAAACTTAATTTGGTATGTTATACAGATATAAAGCCCAATAAATTGGCATCTCTCCTAATTATTATCCTGCTTCTAAAAAAAAAAAGAAAAAAGCCCAATAAATAAAAATTAAGTGCATTTAGAACATAAAATCTTTCTTCACCGGTTGATACTTGATATGACTTGCGGCAAACAATTTAGAATGGGGTCTTCAATTTCTTCGGTTCGACTCCCCATTACAGCAAGTAATTGTGCGGTATTTTGCTTTTGGAACCTAAGCTACAGTGATGCGTAGTGCGCTAATTTTTTTTGGTGTGCTACAGTGATGCGCAGCGCGCTAATTTTCTTGGTGTGCTACAGTGGCGCGCGTGTGATGTGTGATGTTATCATCCAATCAAATCACTCCTCACGGTTTTCACCCTAATTTTGGTTTTCACCGGAGCGCATCCCTATATATATATATATATATATATATATATATATATATATATATATATATATATATATATATATATATATATATATATATATATATATTGTTTAATCAATGAAGGAAACATCAAGGAGGACTTTACAATCAATGTCATGATCTTACACACCTTACTTATCATGAGCCGATCAGATAGTGGTTAGAAATATATTATTTGAAAAATCACAATGATTTACAAATTAAATTAATTAATAATGGGCGACGTTGTTTAATTTCTTAAACAAGGGGCGATTTTTTTTCCAAAGTTGTGGAAATAACAGATGACATGTAGCACGGATATCAGTGGCGGAACTCACCCTCCGGCGGAAAAATAATTAATGTTATATATACTATATACATTATAGTTGCACTTTTTTAGTCACACCCTGCATCTTTTGAGTCACACCTCTGTAACTCAAGAGAGACATGGTATATTTATTAAAAAAGAAAAGAAAAATGGGATATGTGATGTAGATAGTAATATTTTGTGGGGTAAAAAGCACACCCTTAAATATTTAACAACTGATAGATTACATAAATTACATACTCCCTTCGTTCCTTTTTATTTGTCATTTTACTATTCAGGCACGTTTTTTAAGGGGATAAAAACTATAAAAAATATTTATTTTTTTAATAATTTTTTTTAATAATCTCATACTTATTAGTAATAAGTGTAATATTATTAAAAAAGATTGAATATAAAGTTAATATTTTATATAGTTTTTACATTTCTAAAAAAACGTGCAAATTAGAAAATGTCAAATATTAAGGAACGGAGGGAGTATTGTATAGTGGGCCAAAAAACCCAATCTTTTGTAACCTATATATATGATTGTTTAATGAATGAAACCCTCAAGGAGGACTTTGCACCTACTCTATGTTTCTACATGGTATCACAGTCTAAATCCTTGGAACCCTATTTTTTTTTTTTCCTCCCCTAGCCGCCGCTGGCCCCTCCATCTCCCTCTCGCCACATCGGCCTTCCTAGCCGCCGCCGGCCTCTCTCTCTCCCTCTCGCCCCACCGGCCTCTCCCTATCTCCTTACAGGCCCACCCACGCCACTCCCTCCTGCCGCTGCCGGCCATCCCCCCCACCCCCTCACCCCCACCTCTCACAATGGCCGAAGCTCCCTCAACCAAGCCGCCTTTCCACTCCGCCCTAACGATCTCAAATATAAAAAATTGCATCCCGGTCATCCTTGATCAAGACTCTAGCTCCTACACCATGTGGTCTCACCTCTTCACGACCCATGTGAAGGCTCCTAAGGTCCTCCATCATATCGATTCCGCTGTCGATCGTCCCACCACTGAGGATGATGATCTCTTCGCTCAACTAGACACCATCGTTCTTCAATGGATCTTCAACACCATCTCAAAAGATCTATTGACAACCATCCTCGACCCTAAAGACAACGCCTTGGGTGCCTGGACCAAGCTTCAGAATCTCTTTAAGGACAACAAATCCACCCGTGTCGTCTACCTAGAGCATGAATTCTCAAGTTGCAAGCTTGCGTCTTTCCCGTCGATATCCGCCTACAGTCAGTACCTCAAAACCCTATCTGATCAATTGGCCGTTGTCGACTCCAAACCTAGCGCTACTCGCCTCGTCCTGCAGGTACTTTAGGGTCTTCCCTCTGAATACAATGTTGTTGCCACTCATATTCAGCAGACCGAATCCCTGCCCACCTTCGAAAAAACCCGCTCTCAGTTGATCCGGTAGGAGACTCGTCTCCACCGTCAAACTACCGAAGCCGCTAAGGACAAACCCGCCCTGGTCTCTTCGAGCGACTTGGATGAAACCGCGTACCAATAGCGAAGCCGCAACAATGATTCGTCCCAACATCGTGAGCAGTGGTCGGATTCTCCTCGCCCCTCCTGGTCTCCGTCGTACCGCCCACCGTGCCTGTATCCCAACAACCAGCAGGGAACGAGCGTGTTGGGTCCGGCACCTCGGTCCGTCGGTCACCCGGCCTATCCATCTTCATCTGATCAGGGCTACACTCCGACCGATGTACATCACGCCTTTTCTTCTCTGCAGCTGACACCTCCTGACCCCGCTTGGTACATGGACACTGGTGCGACCTCCCATATGACGAACTCTTCGGGTACTCTTTCTTCTCTTTCTTATAAGGATCCTGCACACTCTATTATCATCGGCAATGGTGGTCGTCTTGCTACTTCGGGTATTGACCACGCCACATTATAGACCCCAACCAACCCTTTACACCTTAACAATGTCCTCATTGCCCCCAAACTAGTAAAAAACCTTATCTCTGTCCGTCGGTTCACCACTGACAATAATGTTTCTCTTGTGTTTGATCCGTTTGGGTTCTCTATGAAGGATCTTACTACGAGGGTTACTCGCCTGAGATGTAACAGCACCGGGGAGCTCAAAATGACACTTTTGCCCCTGCTATTATAGTTTTTTTTCTCCTTCCTGTGCTTCTTCTTCCCATCTAATTGAGCCAGACAATGGATGGAGGCAGACAATGAGATCGAGATCCGCCACACACCTGATGCCGACAATCTCTTCCTCGAGAATGGATTTTCGATCGACGAGGACTGGTTCATTTCCGGTTAGCGGTGACCAGCGTCTGGCAGGAAATGACGAGCAGTTGGGCAAGGCCTCGATGGAGGCGTTGGTGTCGACAAGGCCACAAGGCGCTGCCGTTTTCGGCATCGATCTCGATCTGAGGGCGACGAGACATGGAAAAGAACTAGAGATGTAGATCGAGCACCCAAACGTGAGATTGAGAGACAAATCTACTCTTCAATGGAGGTCAGATCTAATTGCACGAAGTCTTCAATGAGATTGAGTGACAGATCGAGCACCCAAACGTGAGAATCAGGACAGAGGGAGCGGGGTTGCAATATCTGCTCTTCAATGGAGGTCAGATCTCAAACGGGAAGAAAGAAGCGCATCTCCTACTTTCTCTCTTCTTACTTTTGGATGCTCTTGGCATGTGAGTTCGTCTCACATGACCAAATTATTTTCGGTTAAAAAGAAAAGGAAAAAACCCTAGCAAAGCTTGAAAGCTCTTTTATTTTTTTCTTGGAGAGAGAAGGAGATGACAACATGTGAAAGGGCTTCAACTCGGCTCATATAGCTAGGTCAAACACATTGCGTAGTTTCGTAAAACCCTAGAAACCATCTGTCTGTCCCAAAGCCATGCATAGTCCAACGTCAACACCTTTGGACTTAAGGGAGTTGAGCCGTTCAATATGGGCCACGAACCAGCTGATCGACTTAGCCATAGCTTTTGATCTAAGTTTACGAAGTTGCCATCTCAATTGTCCACTGACTCCGTTAGAGGATCAAACTCGTCGAGCTCAATGCAACTCAGTTGAGATTAGCTACAATCGAGCATCTATCTAAAAACTCGTAACCTAAAGTGTATGTACGTTTATAAACTAATCTAATTTAGAAACATACACACAATAAATGATACAATTAATTATCATTATAGGAAGGGGGAGGATTATGAGACTAATATTTAAGGTAATAAGCTACACTCTAACTATTGTCAATTGGTTTTAGAGTATAATCCATTTTAGCTTATATGTTGAGTTTTTGGTCGAGGCTAGCTAATTAACAAGATCCCCTTTACAATATATATGTACATATTACACATGTGATGCATAAAATCCGCATCAAGATTCTTCAAGAAGATCAATCGATTTATAAAACCTGCAATCCACTAATTACAAACGAGATCGGGAGGGGCTAATCTCCCCCGGATGACCCTCCAATGGTCATGTCAGATCCCTTCTGCCCCTTTCGATGGAGGCTTTATCCTCTATTTTATGGTGAAAAATTAGGGTTAGCCTCGTAAAAGACGATCATGCCCCTAGCTAGCTAGATCTTTATGAGCTTATTTTAGCCCAATCAACACATAATATACGTTGATACACTTCCAATATACATTAATTTCCAGGTTTTTCCATACTTAATTAGCCCAGGCATATTGATGAAGTCAAGTCGATCGATCTTATTAATTATTATGCATATGCTGAATGGATGTATGAAAGTTCATGAGAAATCGATAAAATTAATGGATGTTAGCATGCCATTGATATATGATCGGAGGGTTGGAATATATCCATGATCGAAAACGTGCTGTTCATCGACGATCCGATTTCTGCCACCATTACCGTACCGCAGCCCCTACTATATATTGTCAACTGGTCCCTGAACTTGTTTAGAAAATGGATGAACTTGCTAATATATGCCTTTGACAAATGTCTTTGACAAATGTCAAAGACATATATTAGCAAGTTCATCCATTTTCAACATGAATCAAAGTGTTTTGTATTCATATAGCTCGTAACCCCTTTTACCCTCTCATATGACTTCTCTCTTGTTTGTTATATAGATATCTACTTACCAATCAATTTTCAAGGCATTTACAGACTAGAGTTACCTTTTAGGTAGGAAATAGACCTGTCAAACGGGTTCGGGATCGGTACGGGTTATGGGTCATGAAATGGGTAAAATCCACCTATGGTCCCTAAACTTTGACCAAATGTTCAAACGAGTCCCTGAACTTTATTTTTGTTCATTGAAGTCCCTGAACTTTGATACTTTGTACACATTTGGTCCTTCTGATAGTAATTTGTTAAATATGTATTAAGTAATGATATGGAATCAATGTATTTTGGTATAAATTACATGAGTTAGTTTATACAATTGTAATTGCTCGGTATTTGTTTTACTAAAGTAAAAAAAATAAGCTTTTTTCTTCTCAAAAGTCATCATATATAATTGATTTTTATTAAAACAAAGCATATTTTAAAATATATTTTTATCAAAAAACACTTTCTATTTTTTTACCAAATGTTATAATTTTCCAATAATAATTTATTTTAAAGTATTTTAATGACTAAAATTTCCTTATTTAGTTAAAAACAGAGTTTATTTTGTTAACACAAATAGAATTTATTTTTTATAGCAAAAGTAGATTTTTTTTCTTTTTAACAAAACACATTTTAATTTTTTTTAATTAAATAAGAAATTTTCGGTCATTAAAATACTTTAAAATCAAATATTATCGGAAAATTATACCATTTAGTTGGAAAATAGGAAGTTTTTTTTATTATAAAAAATATTTTTTTAAAACATATATTTTTAATATAATATAATTTTTTTTACTTTAGTAAAACAAATATCAATCAATTACATGATTCTATATCATTATTTAACACATATTTAACTAATTTACAAACAGAGGGACCAAATGTGTACAAAGTATCAAAGTTTAGGGACTTTAATGAACAAACATAAAGTTCAGGGACCCGTTTGAACATTTGATCAAAATTCAAGGACTATAGATGGATTTTACCCGTCATGAAATGCTCAACCCAGACCCATATTTAACAGGTTCGGGTCGACCCAACGGGTCAAGAGAGCGTTACTCATTCGGGATTTTTTAAATGTCATTTACCTTTCATACACATTCTTTAAGAATGATAAAATATATAAATATCAATTTTTTTATATTATTTGTTATAATTTCATTCTTTTTTGTTTGAAGCATGAAATTATATATACTATATATATATATATATATATATATATATATATATATATATATATATATATATTATAATTTTTATCATCCTTAAAACCATACATGAATAGAAAACGACATTTAAAAGTAAATAGATGGAATATTTTTAATGACTAATTACATAGTTCGTAAACCTAAAATAGTTATATTACCCTATAATAGTTATATTATTGAAAATAAGCTATTAATGTTGCTACAATAGTAATATGTATATTTATATACATAACAATTTGCAATGTTAAATTATAAAGTAAAATTGATGATAAAAAAAAAGACAATATTCAATCCTAATTATTATTAGTAATAAATTTCAATATTAGGTTAAATTGTAATTTATTTATGTTTTTATTATCTTAGAGCTTGACCCAACGGGTGACTCACAGGTTGACCCAACCCGACCCAGAAATTTGCGGGTTGAACGAATCCGGGTTGCTTCAGGTTTTGGGTTGAAATATTTACGCCAAAACCCACGTTTAAAAATTTCTAGTTAATTTTTTGGCCAAACTTTCGACATGGCAATTGAGCATTTGAAAATTTAATGACATTGCATCACATCATTAAACATTCAATATTTTTTTTTGTAAAAAAATAAATAAATTTGAGTGAAAATTAGATGAGTAAATTAACCTTGAAATCCAGTTTGTATTGATAATTAATTTTCATTATAAATACTCCCTCCATTTCCATATAATTGACCTTTTGGCAACTTTTTCATGTAACAAAATATTTGTCCATTTGAACACCATTAATGATAAAAATTTCTAATTTTTGTTAATTTATCTCATTAATTGTAATTGATTTCCAAAATAATCTATTAATACTCCAACTTCCCATATTTTTTTTTTCATTGGTCCGTTTTTTCACATTATTTATTTGTTAAAATTTTATCTATTCTTCTTTCCATTTTAAACTTTCTTAAAAAGTGTGAAATTTGTCAAAATGCCAATTATTCGGATACGGAGGTAGTATTATATTTTTGCATTTAATAATATGGTGTAACATCGTTAAATTTTCAAAAATTTAGTTGACACATTGAAAATTTGGCAGAAAAATCGATTGAAATTTTTTGTCAGTTATTTGGGCACAAGTGTCGTGTGGGTGTGTTGGGGGTGACAAATCTATCATCCATTTGGTTAACACGCTTCCATTAGATAAGAGTATGCAGAGGCGGATCCATGGGGGGCTCGGGGTGTCTGAAGCCCCCCCCCCAAATCCGAAAAAAAAGGTAGTATATATTTTTATATATCTGTTATGTTTGTATTATATAAAAGCGAAGTGTAGAAACATCACAAATTAATTTGGTGCTATATATCCTGGGTTCGAATCCCAAATTCCCCCACCTTTTGGTCAGATTTTTTCGAAATATCAGAAGCCCCCTCCCAATTCAAATCAATTCCAATTTTTTTTAAAACATCATAACTAGCGCCCTCCCAAATCCCAATATAAATCAATTCCAAATTTTTTAAAACATCAAAAGCGCCCTCCCCTTGAATTGGTAAATAAAGAGCGACCATTTCGGGGTTCGAATCGAGGGCCTATGACTATTATCCACAAGTGCTTTCCGGTGCGCCATTCCGGAATGGTTAGAAGCGCCCTCCCCATTCAAATAAGAAGCGCCCTTTTTTTTATATAAACACAGACACGTACAAACCTTCACACACCGAAAGTGAAAACCCCGAGCCGGCTGCCACAGACAGCTCCACCTCCGGCCGAGCCTGACACCGCGCACCACTGCAACCCAACCATCTTTTTTGTCTGTTGTCTCCCTTAGTCCCACAGTCCGCAGAGCCGAAGTGGTTCAATCTTCATTGTTCTTTTTCACTCCCTCGAGATTAGTTAGTTTTCTTCATCTTCCTTTTAATTTGATTGTTTTTAAGTTTAATTGGTTGAGATGAGATTCAATTTAGATTAGAATTTGTGGATTTGAGAATCAATTTGAGGGAAATTTCGATTAGGATTTGTGATTCGTGAGAAATAAATTTGTAGATTGTGATTTGGAATTATGGTTTTGGTTCTAGTGAGAAATAAATTTATGGATTTGTTGTTTGTGATTTGGAATTGTGGTATGTGATTGTGGTTGTGATGAATGAATTTGTGGATTATGATTTGGAATTGTGGTTTGTGGATTTGTTTTTTTTTATATGAGTATAAAATAAGAACAAGGATTAATTTAAGTTGAATTTTAATTAGATTGTTTTTAAGTTCAATTCGTTGAGATGAGAATCGATTTAGATTAGAATTTTTGGATTTGAGAATCAATTTGGGTAAATTTCTATTAGGGTTTGTGATTTTGGTAATAAATTTGTGGATTTAAGTAGCAATTTACGGTAAATTTTTTTATTTGAGAATCAATTGTGGATTAAGAGTAGGGAGCTTTTAAGTTCAATTTTATACATCGATAGAGTTTGGTTTAAATTGAGTTGTTGGATTTGGAAAATAACTTTAATTATAATGACTTATTTGGTTCATAGAGACAAAAATCTTGTTTAATAAGAATGATCAATCCTATTGTCCTTTCCTTTGTCATTTTCAGCCCCCCTCTGACAAAAACCTGGATCCGCTACTGAGAGTATGGATAGTGGAATGTCCTTACTTCTTATGGACTTTTCTAATGCTTTTAATCTCGTCGATAGGAGCACTTTGATTCGGGGAGTACGCACTTGTTGCCCCTCCATTGCTCCGTGGGTTGAATTATGCTATGCTCCACCCGCTCGTCTTTATTGGCAGGATGTTCCTTTGCGTTCTTGTCATGGTACGTGTGTGCAACAAGGTGATCCACTAGGTCCGCTTTTCGTTTGCTCTGGTGATGCACCCGCTTGCATCAAGATTAATATCTTGTGTGCTCTTGACATCAATGCTTGGTACTTAGATGATGGTACCCTATCAAGTGACACTAGGGAGGGTGCTAAGGCTCTTAATATTATGGTTAGAGAGGGTCCAAAGTTGGGGTTATTCATCAACATTCAGAAAACTCAATTTTTCTTGTCGACTGAAGATCCGAGGAGCTTTAATTTCTCAAGCCACTTGAAGGAAGGAGAAAAAGTATGCATATGTTTGTGCTCCTAAGGGTACTGCTTTATGGCATTTGCGTTCTCTATGTTTGGGGAACTGAGTGATGATACTATTCATTTTATGAAGCGTGTTCAATTGATTATGAATAGCCATGGGACTGATAGTGACGATTTTATATATATTTCATAAAGTTGGTTTTACTATTTAAAAGTGGATGGAGCTCAATTTTTTAGGAGGCTTTCAACTAACTTTATGCAAACCATTTTTATTAGGCCGATTTGCGAAAATACACCAAATTAGTGTTCTGTTTGCAAAAATATACCCGTTTTGTGAGAATAGCAAAAATAGAACGGTGGATCATTTATGCTAAAAAATAAGGGATAATTTTACATTTAGATTTAAATTTAAAAATCTTTAAAAGGAATATTTTAAAATAAAAGAAAACTTAAAAAAACTGAAATATCTATTAAAATAATGTTTTTATTTTTTTTTCAAAAAATAATAAAATTCACAAAAATAAAAACCTTGACTTGGTAAGGAATGTATACGTGACTTCACACCATAACGTTTTTATGGTGACAGGATGAATGTTGATAGTGATAAGACGAGCATTAATATTGACATGATGAAAACAATAATTGGAAGAGACATTAAAGATACGATTTTATCCAAAAGTATAACTGCTAGATTAGTAACCCTAATTAGAAGAGGCATGTGAAGAGGTGTTTCAACACTATAACATTTTAATTTAAGAGCAAAGAACAATATCAACGAAAATAAATTCAATACACCAGTAAATGCTCAACCATAAAGGCAAACAATGATAACCTTTTTAATATTGTATCCAAGTACTAAAACAGTGGAAATATGGAGCTCAATACAAGCACTAAAACATCGTATCATTTGATGCAAAACCTTCTTAATATTGTAACAAAAAATAATTGTACCATCGTACATGGACATATTCATGTCGAAACAAAACAATAGCTACAACGTCAGCCTAAACGAATCAACAAGTTTGCGCCACAATATTGTTAGGCCCTGTTCCACTTGCAGTTGAAGATCGATGTTATGCGTCAGCTCATTCCTAAACGAATCAACAAGTTTATCCGACACAACCAACAAATCCGTCTTCCCATTATTTAGAAGTGCAATATACTTGAGTGTGTACACCCCACAATCTCCCCTGCAGATTTATTGACATAATGATTAATAAGGATTCTATGTTGAAAACCTTCATAAAAACACATCAAAAGTTTGCTAGGTATATTTACCCACGCTTGTTTGTTTTCAAACCTTTCACCCTATTGGTGTATATGTATGTATATATATATATATATATATATATATATATATTGACATAATGATTAATAAGGATTCTATGTTGAAAACCTTCATAAAAACACATCAAAAGTTTGCTAGGTATATTTACCCACGCTTGTTTGTTTTCAAACCTTTCACCCTATTGGTGTATATATATATATATATATATATATATATATATATATATATATATATATATATATATATATATATATATATATATAGGGTGGTTCTGGTGTAAACAAGGCTTATGGTGTAAGTTGTGAACGAATCTCAACCACCCAATCCAGAAAAATCAATGGCCTAAATTAATGGTGAGTTTATTTTTTTTAATAAAAAAACAGTTGCCCCACTAAATAAATCACCCATCACGCGCAGTGGCCTGGAAGTTTGAATATCACCCTCCCCTCCTTTTTTTTTTGCTCCTTACGTTCTTTTTCTTAAAAAAATATTAATGCCTTTTTTTGTTTTTTTTCCCTTCGTTTTTCTATATCTTTTATAAATAAATAATAGGAGAAATTATTCATATAAATGATGACTAATATATGATGAAATATTTACAGTGTATATATCTATATTTATACTTACTATATTTCTATTTAATGTGAAAGCATGCGTTATTAATCCAAATTTTGCAATTACTCAATAATTTATGAGGATTTATTCATATAAATTAATGAAATTTTGAGTAACAATATTCGTATTTATGATTGAGTAATGTGCGATCAAATGGGAAAACATGAGTTATTCATCCAATTTCTGAAATTATTCATCCAATTTCTGAAATTATTCATCGATTTTTGAGGAATTATTCATAGAAAGTAATGAAATGTTTAGTAACAGTATTTTTATTTATGGTTAGGTAATGTGCGATCAAATGGGAAAGTATGAGTTACGCATCCAAATTTTGTAATTATTCATCGATTTATGAGGAATTATTCGTAGAAATAAGGAAATTTTGAGTAACAATATTCACATTTATGGTTGAGAAATGTGATTTAATGGGAAAATATGAGTTATTCATTCAAAGTCTACAATTATTCATCTATGTAAGAGAAATTATTCTTAGAAATGAATGAAATTTTGAGTAACAATATTCGTATTTTGAGTAATAATATTCGTATTTATGAAGCTATAAATTCATTCTAAAATATAGAAGGTGAAAAGAATTGAAACATTCAGTCGATTATTTACATTTTTTTTAGTTTTAGGGATGTTAAAATAACAATAAAAAATTCTTTATATTTTTCAGTAAAATCACAAATGGTATTCATATGTTTGAAACAAATAAAAGAATAATTATTTGGTTAATTTTGAGAGATTATTCAGTTAAATTGTAGAGATTGTTCGTATGTAAGAGGACGATTATTTACGTATTTATTAATTTTTAAATAATAAAATAATAACCAATAAACTTGTACATTATTCGGTAAAATAACAAAGAGTATTCATATATACGAGGTAGTTTGAAAAATTAAAGAAGATGCAAATTTATAGCTTCGGTAAAATAACAAATACGGAGTAGTAGTAATAAGTATGTATAACAAAGAGTGATCTCAATTCTCAACACCCAATAAACCCAGTTGGTGGTGGGGCTCCAAGCCTCCAACAACATTTATCATATTTGTTTTTTTTTTTAAAACCCCACCCACCTTCGTATTTGGCAAATTAATTAAAAAAAAGGCAAAACCGGCCTTTCATTTGTAGTACACGCGCAGGCCGGGTATTGGGTGTGGGTCCCACGTTTTTTTAATTTAAAAAAATAAAAAATGGGGATTAAATTCTCTCCCTCCATTTCACACAATCCTAAGGCTCATATTTGTTCACAACTTGTATCATAAGGAGTGTTTACAAAAGAACCTTCCTCTATATATATATATATATATATATATATATATATATATATATATATATATATATATATATATATATATATATATATGTAAAATGCCTATGTCTTACTGTTTTTTTTTAAGAATCAGCCTTATATATACATATACAAACACACTGTATATTAGCAGAATTTTGTCCGATCATACGGACTGGCAAACTGCAAATAAACAATCCTCTCCTCAAGCCAACCATAGTGCTAGAAAGAAAAAAAACTCTAAATGGACTAAACCACCTAGGGCTATCTACAAAATTAATGTGGATGACTCACTAAAACCCACAGGTGAATGCCATATGGGTGTCATTATTAGGGATCATTATGGTTCAGTGATTGATATCCTTCAATTGGAAACGGCAGCCACATCTGTTATCCAAACAGAAGTTGACGCAGTTTGTGCATGTATAAACTTAGCCATAGCAAGAGGCCTAAGGAGAGTCATAGTGGAAAGAGATTGCCTGGAAGTGATCAAGACGATTAATGATAAGTATCATGGCAGATGAGAAATATCAAGGGAAGTGGAGCTAATCAAGAATTTTAGTGCTAACTTTGACAGCATTGAGTTTAGACACTGCTACAGAGAAGCTAACAAGGCAGCAGACTTCATAGCTAGATCTAGAGACAACTGTACTCTTTGTAATCTCCCTATTCTTAGGGATCTCTGTAACATCATCCGGTCGGATGATCATGGTGACGCCTTACTTTAGTAAGACTCGCCTATTTTTCGCCTACTGTAAAAAAAAATTGTATATTAATATATACTACGTAGTATATGAGCGTATACTTGGTATATATACACTGTATATGTATTACCGTTTCAGACACTGTATATGTATATATTCACAGTGTATACTTGTAATTGTGTAATTATAGTATAAAATGTTCAATGCATATATATAAAACTGTAAAATATAAAAAATATTATAAAGCAGTATATGTTCTACCGCAAAATATATTGACAATTTAGATTTTTTATAATGTTTTTTATTTGAGGGACAAGGCCCGTTCTGTCCGGTCCCGTCCCGTGAGGGAAAAGGCCCGCGTGGGATTGAAAAAAAAATAGTGAATCCCGTCCCGTCCCGCGCCCACCCCTACAATTGATACTCAAAGGAGATCTTCCAAATTGTGCATACTTCTTTGCTAGAGGCTCATTTCTTTTTACACTCTAGTTGTCTAAACAAAACATGGTGCAAAAGATGAGATGATAAATATAGCTTCAATGACTTTATCATCTTCACAATTTTGTCGAATGGCCATCTCAATTAGCCGAAGATACATAAGTCTAGAGTTTTGGTTTATTATACCATAAAACATACGCTCATTCTTATATTTCAATTTCACCTGCATAATGATGTTCAATTATAGACTGACTAAATTGTTTACATAAATGTTTTGAACGATATCAAAGATGAGTTGCACCAACCTTCACCTCTTTTTGATAGGTAGATTGAACATCTTCCATGTCATTTGCATCATCTACCTCAACAATCCACTTTCTTTTACCCCTTGCCCATGAAGAACATGCTTTTGCCGCCTTCTCTCCTCTTGTACCTGCCATAGAAGTTAGCAAGATTGTCATCTATAATCAAATCACCCACTATCAACATTTTATATCCAATAATATAGACTAAAGTATGAACATAAAAATTACATCCATATTGACACAAGCATCTACGTTGTCTAAACACTATAGAATAATATCCATAGACCGAACCAATTCAACCCTACTTAAGCATGTTCATACAGATCGATTTACGCACGTTCATACTCTAGTTGCAAATAAATGTTCCCTTTTTCTATTGGTTTGATATTCTTTACTTGAAACTAAAATCATGCTATCTATCTGGATAATGATGAGAAAGATCATAAATCTTGTGTTACTGAATCTTGCTCTTTACTGAAACCGGCCTTGAACTAGAAATGACACTAATTTCTTTCAAAAAACCATTCTTCTAATTATATAGAATAAATCATGAACATAAAAATTAGAACCATCTTGACACAAGCATCTACGTTGCCTAAACAATAATAAATAAGCCATTAGTATATTGCAGAGTGAGCGTGCTTAAGAAGGGATATATAAACTTATAATAAAAAAAACAATCTTATAAACCTTGAAAGAAGGTAGATAACAGAACTGAGAACATATGATCAATCGTGAATCAAGAAGACGTTCCGGGGGTCGAGTGAAATTAGGACAAGTTACAATTTACCCCAGAGAAAAATTAAGACAAGTTACAATTTACATGATATGAATTTCAAATCTTGGATGATCCAGTGACTCTTACTATGGGAGTGATATGTATATATATTACCACTAAAAAACTTCAAAAAATCATCACCCTAATTCATATATAATACTTTGTACCAACCATTACCACCTTAATATAACAGTAGAACAAATTCAAAATAGTGAGAAGCCAAGCAACCAAGGATGCAAATGATAATGTGTAGACAGAGTTCAAGGATGATCAATTCCATATAATACCAGATGCAATTGCTAATATCAAGTTGCAAATAGTGTTACAGAGGGTGACCTTAATTCGTTGAGAAACTTACCAATCGAGGTTGCAAGGTAGGGCACCCAATCAAGATGACTGAGAAGAGGGCAACGATGGCGCAGGGTTAGGGTGGCGATGCCATTGAATGGACACAAGCCGGGAGGGTGAGGGTGATGGCAACTAGGGTGACGACCCGGAGAGGGTGGGTGCGGGCGATCGTCGATCAATCAATACGATTCGACACAACGCCGAAGGGTTAGGTTGATTTCGCCGGAAGGTGACATCGATGGCCCCGAAGTGCGTGGGCGACAAGGCGACGGTGAGGGCGGAGCCGGAGCCGGAGGGTGATGCTTCATGGGGCTCGGCGAAGGGAGAGTTGGATGCCACTTGTGTTAGGGCTTAGGGTTATGATGATTTGTTTTTGTACGCTTTAACATTTTTATTATTTAATTATTTAATATAATATAAATATAATATAAAAAAATTAAATACCAAAAATATTTTACCTTTTTTTATTTTCTGATTTTTTAGGTGGTGGGGTAGTTTTGTTAATTAAATAGGGTATTTTTGCGAATATTAATAAATGGATACAATTGTTTTCAAAAGTGAGTATTTTTGCAACTCAAATATCAAAGTGAGGTATTTACTAGTAATTCCCCTTTTAATAATAATAATAATAATAATAATAATAATAATAATAATAATAATAATAATAGTTTGGGTGTGATTTTGTCTACCAAACTCTACGAGGGTCAAGCACATAATCAATGGAACCTACTGAAGTCTGTTGGACTCGCGATTAGGGGTCGCGTGCATACGTGTGTTCTTGCGCTAATAGCCGAGCATATAAGTCGAGCAGGGTTTCATCCTAAAATCAATTAGCGATAGGAAGATTAACCCACTACCTTATATACTAAGATTTCTTTGTTTATATTATCGATGTGATCGTCTTGCTACTGCACAACTACCGGCCTGACCCAGGACTGTTGTGATATTACTTTGTGAATTCTATATTGGAAGTGGCTGGGAGGATTATATAAGAGGATGAGATATCGTAATGATAGATTTTTTTGGGTAAAAAATAATAAAAAATATTTATGTGAAATTATTTGAAAATAAAATTTAATATAGGTAAACTTGTTGAAACGTACAGTATTAAATACGTCATAATCACACACACCCAACCTTAATAGTTAATTCATTAATTCCTCGTTATTCCCACCAAAAAAAATTAATTCCTCGTTATCTTTGCTGTTAAATCATGCCAAATTACAATTTTACCCCTAATTTGGCTTGCTATGGCATAACTATGTCTATAGGTCTATAGCTACCCCAAAGTTGATGGGATCCTATATTGGAAGGTGGAGGATTAGGATATATAAGGCCATGTTTATCAATGGATACTAGGGATACTAAGAATACTAATATTTTATTCTTATCTCTCCGCCACATCATTCCAGCATCTCATTCTCATTTTTCCCACTTTATCAATAGCATCCCTAGTATCCCAAAACCCATCTTTTCATAACCACTCAATTTACAAATATACCCTTCTTCAACAATTATTTCCATTCTCGATTATATTATAATATTCATTTATTATTATTAAAATAGTAATATTAAATTAATATTATTTATAAATGACATAGTGCGAACTATATATATAACAAAAAAAAATGTATGTATTTATAGGCAAAACTACTCATATCAACTTCCTCCTCTTAACAATTTTTTTTATATATAATTATGTATTTCATTTCTTGCAATATTAATTATTTCCAATTTTTCCATATTTATAATTCAATTTTTTGGATTATATTATGTATATTTATAATCAAAGAGAAATTATTTAAAAAAAAATATATTCAAACATATTCAAAATTGGTGTCTACATGTAGATAAAAATGAATCTAGTATTGTGGTAATTTTTTTTTTAATTTTTTTAACATTTTCATGTCTGAAATTCTATTTTAATTGTGTAAAATTACCCCCCTCCAAAGAACAAATCCAGCCCTCCATCTCCCCGCCATGTGTCAAGCTCTGCCCACCCCTTTCTGCGCGCCACTCCCACAGCGCCAAGTGTCGCATTCTGCCGCGCCTCTCCTGCCCGCCAATCACAACTCGACATGTGTCCCCCCCCCCTTGGCTTCAGAAATCAGGCGCGCCTGCTCTCCTCCCGTGCTGTGGCCCACATGTGAAGCAAGGTATCGATACTTCTCTCCAATCCCTCAAGCATCCCATGGACAACTATTCACATTTTTTTATATTAAATCCCATAGCATTCCTACTTGTTTTTCTACCGTTAAAAGTGCCCTAAGAAGCTAAGACTTGGTTTTAAGTTGAAAATTTGGAGTCCATTCCGGTTCATATGTCGAGCTTTTATGGTTAGGTCTAACAAGATTTTCACCTCTCCAAAACTATACAAGTTAAGACTTGAAAATACAAGTCTAGCTTACCAACTTATACCAAGTGTTACTATCATTGTGAGTTGGTTAAATATACCAATATATATATATATATATATATATATATATATATATATATATATATATATATATATATATATATATATATATATATATATATATATATATATATATATATATATATATATATAACCTAATAGATAAACACTAGTAAACCCAGTTCTCTATGTAAACTCTTATATAAAGGGTACTGAAGACCCTAAATAATACATCAGTTCATTCTCTTCTTCTCTTCTCTACCCTCTCTATTATGACACGTTATCAGCACCATAGTTTATAATAGCTAAAACCCTAATTTTTACCATTTCAAAACCATGAAAGCCACCTCCTCTACCACCGCGCCAGCAATCGTATTCATCAAGCATCCATGGGACTGATTTTCGCAACGGCGGAGAAAGACGATCAAATCCAGAGGCGATCTCCCTCTATGGCGATGATTTTCGCATGCCGATCTCCTTCCGATCCCACGGCGCGCGTGGAGGAGGCGGAGTCGCTGAGCCCCGGCGCGCGTGTGTTTCACGAGGTGCCAATGAACAACGACGACGACGTAGAACAGCCGGAGGCACGGCGGCGTACAAACCGGCGATGATTTAGCACACGAGGTTCCTCCGATCAGGCCTCACGAATGTCGCCGCTGCCCGATTTGCCACGCGCCGTCGTGGAAGCGTGTCTATTTGATGGCGAAGGCAGAGTGCAGACCCGGGTGCTGCGAGCAGTGGCCAGCGCATCTCGAGTCCTCGCAACCATCGACTCGCGATCGTCATCGCCAACCATCAATCAAAGTCGAGGAAGCCCTTGTCCTGCGCCGCCGTTGTGAAGACGATGAAGACGATGGATTGTGATTATTCCAAATTTGGAACAATTACAAAACCGGCCCAGAATTTCTTAAACATTGCAGATTGGCCCGTAATGTTTACACAATTACATAAAAAGGCCTAAAACTTTCAGGGCTACATATTTTGCCCTTGTGAAATATTCACACATCCTGATGATGATGTGTAACCCCATAAGCGGTTTAATCAATCGAATTTCCTGAAGCGATTGGATCAATCGATCATATCCCCTGAGGTGAATGTTATTTTGTTTATCACTTTACGATCGAATTTCATCCCTGAAGTGATGAATTATTTGTTTATTTATTTTATTTATCTTGTTTTTATGTTTTTTTAATTATAGATGAATTATCTCCCGAAGTAGATAAAATTGTTAAATTTATATATTATCTCTTGAAGTAGATAAAATTGTTAAATTTATATATCATCTCCCGAAGTGGATGAGCGAAATCATCTCCCGAAGTAGATGAATGAGCGCATCTCCCGAAGTAGATGAATGATAAATTGATCTCGTCCCCGAAGCGATGAAACGATAAATCTCATCCCCGCAGAGATGATGAAACTATATTTATTATTTATTTTATATGTATGTTATTTAATTTAATTTATTTAAATTATATTTGTTTAATCTTTCATCTCCCGAAGTAGATGAACGGACCATCTCCTGAAGTAGATGTGAACGATTGAAAATCATCCCCGTAGTGATGAATTTTTTTTAATTTTCAGTTTTATTATTCATTTCAATTTGTATTTTTTTTTGGTCTCCAGAAGTAGACAAACATTATCTCCCGAAGTAGATATAAATTGATAAATTTGCATATCATCCCAAAAGTGATAGTTTATCTCCTGAAGTAGATAAAGTAAACACAATTTATGTATCACATCTCTTGAAGAAGATGAAATTCTTATTTATCTCCTGAAGAAGATAAAATATTTTAGCTTATATATCATGATAAAAATTTATCTCCCGTAGTTGATAAAATTTTTAAATTCATAATCATCCCTGAACCGATGATTTTTATAGTTGAACAAGCAAATTATGATTTCTCCACCAGTCTCCAGAAGTAGACGAACATGTATTTGCAGATGTTCATTTTCTTGTCACCAGAAGTTGACAATATGCCAATTTGATTTTATTTATTTATGTTTTTATAGTTTTATCAATTATATCAACTATTTATTTATCATTATCTCTTGAAATATATAAAGGCATCCCCTGAAGTGGATGAACACATAATCATAAATCGTTCTTGTAGTAACGACAATCATCTCCTGAAGAGTTGTATATGAAAAGGAAATTCATAAAATGTCTCTCTCATCAATACAAATTTGTCCCTTAAGTGACAATATTCATTTCCTGAAGTATATGAATGATAAGAGATATATTGTATATCCTCATAAAGATTATTTAAAATCATACCCAGAAGTGTATGAGTTTTATTTTAAAGTTGCACAAATACCCAGAAGTGTATGTCTTCTCCCTGAAGTGAGTAATAATCGATCATACCATTTCTTGAAGAATATGAACAATGTTTATATGACAACTGACTATATTTTTGAATTGCGACTTATCATCTTTTGGAGTATATGATCGAAATATACATAATAGAGACTAATTGTCACTCGAAGTTGACAAATGAATCATTTTATGAATAAAATCATTTCTTGAAGAAAATGATAAATTGACAAATTTTTCTCATGGCTCCACCTGAGGTGGACAAATACAATTTTATTTATTTATTTATTTTTGTTCATTGCTTTATATTGAATAAAATTATTATGATTTTACTTATTGTAATTCAAAGCTCAAAGTGTTTCCCGAAGAAACTACTTACCATGAGTGTCTAATGCGGAGTTTTGTTTGGGAAATGAACATTTGGGAGAAAGGTTTACCACAATCCCGTAGATTGTGAAGTTTTTCAACACTAACCTAAGAGCCTGAAGACTCTACTGGTGGATTTTTTTATTAACTCCTGAAGAGTAAAGAATATTTTATGAACTCTAAAAGAGTAAAGGATTTCACAAACTCCAGAAGAGTATATGATTCTAATCTTACCATTTGTACTCTTGAAGAAGTACATGGAATGTGGGTTTTTTTATCAAGTTCAGAACGATTATAGAAGTAACTACATAACACGATCTAGGTAAAAAGGCCACTTCCTGACTATCCTCTAGGCATTGCCTGAAGCATGCCCCTCCGGTAGAGGGTGTGAAAGAGGTTATGGTTAAGCGCTTGACCAAAGTTATTGTTGTGGCTTATAGATAAGTCTGTTATACAGTTATTTCTAAATGTCTAGAAGAACATTATAAATGACTCATACCTGAAGTATGAAACCAACGAAAGTTGTGACAATACCCATTCAGTGGCATCTAAATTAAATAAATTGATCACCATATACAAAGTTCAATGGTTGAATATTATGGTTTATAAGTGTCAAACAAATTTGACAACTCGAAGTTTTCTCAAACAATCATGAATGGAAAATCATGATAAATACCATATAGCTCCAGAAGAGCATTGATCTTGTTACCTGAAGTAACAATGACACATATGTATGAATTGACACGGTATTGAACACCAATATCTCATATGACTAGCCAGAAGCAAGTCTTACAGAATTGAGAATGTATATATACGGTTTATTCGACACTCATTTATCCCATTGAAACTTATTACTAACCAGAAGTTAGTTAATGATAAAATGTTTTTCTTTGTGACATTTGGTCATTCATGTGAAACGATGATGGGCGGGATCATTGACATTCACATACACACCCACTAAAATGGACCAGAAGACCCTAGGACCCGAAGATCCTCTATAAGGGTGACCGAACATATATGGTATGTCATCTTGGAAAATCAACAATAAGACCATCTAACTTCAAAGTAAATGCAAAGTCTCTAATGTCTCTTGAATGGACTCAATGAGACAGCTACCGAACACTATCATATAGACCAATGTAATTCCAAGATTACAGATGCCTCAACACCTTGGTCATATGAAACATAAGGTAGAGAATGTTATCAAAAACATTGTTGAGCATAAGGTAGCTCACGACGACCCAGAAGAGTCGTTGGTCAAATGGGCCCATGCATGTTTGCATTTCGAATTTGACACAATAACATCTCCCTAATTATCTCCAAAAGAGAGCATGTCATTCAAAAGTTTTGAATAAGCAACATATGTTCTGAGATGTACCTCCTCCAAATGAACTACAATGAGACCACAAAGAAGTTGGATGATACATGGGGTTTCAGTCCCTATTGATATTAAATACCTAGAGCTTTATAATGGTGATCAAATGCTCGTTATTTAGGGGGAGAGGAAATGAGACTAAATATTAAGAAAGAGATTGCACGGAAGCAACTTCTCTATCATTTCATATCCGCGGATAAATACAAGTGAACCAGAAGTTCAATAAATGAAATGATTATAAGGTTTACCAAAATATGTCATTGAAGGCATTTACTAAAGGCCAAGAAAGTGACAAAGTCACAGATACTAGCTCATTTGGAAGTTCCAAAAGTAACTCTAACTCAATGAATATCAAGTGGTTCTCAAGTACACCATTAAGTGTTGGAGATCACTAGGCTCTTGGTATACGATTCCCCAGAAGTGGAAAGAGCCTATGAGAATATGATGATCATCAAATAAAAAAATGGATGTTGACATCGAAATGATAGTAAAGAGCTAGAAAAAGGAAATTCATGCAAGAATGGGTTCTTTAAGCATGGTGAAATTGGACTTGTAGTTCCAACACCGGAAAGTGTAACATCATTTGGTTTTAAGTGGGTGTTCATACAAAATGAAATATAAAGTCAAGTCGATTGCACAAATATCTATAAAAGGTTATATGGAAAATGTATTCACCAGAAGTGAATATAATTTTGGATCTAAATGTAAATGACGGACGTGTTACTTGCATACGCATATAAATGAAAAAGATTGATTGAAAATGCCTAAAGCATTAATATCAAAGTCCCGTCACATGAAATTGGTTAAAGATCCTTATAAGAGTACGTGGAGTACCTATAATTGTGAAAATGGTGACATTGCATTAGGTCCTGAAGTACCATACAATGTTGTACTCTTTTCCTTGATCTTGGTTTTTATCCCATTGGGTTTTTCCAAGTTAAGGTTTTTAACGAGGCAACTTATGTACCATTTAATACAACAGATCCCCCTGATCAACAATGAAAAGCACACTAGGTCCTGAAGTACCTTATGCTTGTGCATTCAAAGCATCTCAATACCAATACATGGAAGTCAAGTGCATCAAGTCAATCATGAAGAAATTCTAGGTCAAAGACAATGTTGAGATTCGAAAATAAGCTCATGAAGACAGCGCCATCAAGATGAATGAGAAGACTTCGAGAAGGATGTTGACTTCAGGGGGAGTATACACGCATTGTACTCTTTTTCCTTTCGATCAGGTTTTGTCCCACTGGATTTTCCTGACAAGGTTTTTAACGAGGCAGATCACCAAAGCGTATCAAATGTCATATGTATTTGTTCTCTAGATCCTAATTTTGTCTCATTGGGTTTTCTAGGCGAGATTTGTAATGAGGTAGTATTGAAGGATGTTTATCCAAGGGGGAGTGTTATAATATTATTATATTAGGGATGGATAAACACTAGTAAACCCTAGTTCCCTATGTAAACTCTTATATAAAGGGTCTTGAAGACCCCCAATAATACATCAGTTCATTCTCTTCTTCTCTTCTCTACCCTCTCTATTATCACAATATATATATAGGGAGGGTTCAAGTGAGAAGTAACCGGTCTAGTGAGAAGGTGAGAAGCAGTGATTCTCACGCGCTTCCCCTCCCTCCCTCTTTCTCTGGCTCTCAAAAGAAGCAGATGACGGGGATCGCTCTTGATTGTCCAGTCACTGTCGCCCGCCTTCCGCCGTCACCGTCGCTTCTGACCAGCTCCAATCCATCCTCCTCGCTCCCGAACAACTCCGATCCGTTTCTCTACTGCGACGCCGTCACCGTCGCCCGCCCCTTCGTCGTCATCTCCCTCCCCTGGCCCAACCCCAACGCCGACTCCCCCTCTCCTCTCCCCTATGCGACTCCAATACTTGAAGAAGGGGCTGTAAACGAACCAGCAACCACACTAGATCAGATAAATTGGGAATAGAGAAAGGCCAACGCCTCATCACTTCAAAGCCGATTTTTCGTTTTCAATTGGAGACCGTTCCCCAATGATATGTATATGGATACTTGACAGTCTGGCGGAGACCTCTATTGGAGGACTCTGCAGCAATTCATTGTAGCTAGACTATGTCATCAACATGAAACACGAGGAATCTGCCTTAAGAAACAAAAGTAGCCTTGGTAGGTTTCAATCAGTTTGGGTACAAGTCATATGCAACCACAAAATCGAGATGTCAAGCACTCTGTTCATGTTGATGCTTTGCTTTCATTTTTAAATCATAACAATTAATGCAATTGATATCGGCTTAAATCATAACAATTAATGCTTTGCTTTCATCTTCTTCAAAAATGATGTTGGTTAGTGTTTTTTTTTGGTAGGAATGATGTTGGTTAGTGTTAACTGTTAAGTTTCATAGTTATCTTTTTTTTTTAAACAAGTGGTTCAGAGGTTTATACCAAATGTTCAGGGTTTATAATACCAAATGTTCAGGGTTTTTATACCAAGTATTTCAGAGGTTTAATATCAAGTGGTTCAGGGTTTTAATACTAAGTGATTCGGTGGTTTAATACCAAGTTGTTCAGATTTTTTATACCAAGTGGTTCGGCGGTTTAAACCAAATGGTTCAGGGTTTTTATAACAAGTGATTCGGGATTTTTATACCAAGTGGTTCTGGGTTTTAAACCAAGTGGTTCAGGGTTTTAATACTAAGTGGTTAAGGGATTTTATACCAAGTGGTTCTGGGTTTTAAACCAAGTGGTTTAGGGTTTTAATACAAAGTGGTTTAGAGATTTTATACCAAGTGGTTCAAGGTTTTAATACCAAGTGGTTCATGAAATAAATTATAGTGGTTCATGAAATAAAGAATAGTGGTTCATCAAATAAATAGTATTGGTTCATGAAATAAATAATTAAAAAAAATAAACATTAAAAGAAAATAAAAAAAAGAATGAAAATTTTATAACTTTATGAACAACTTCTTTATAGTTTCATGAACCACTTCTTTGTAACTTTATGAACCACTTCTTTATAGCTTCATGAACCACTTCTTAATACCTTCATGAACCTCTTCTCTATAGCTTCATGAACCGCTTATTTAATAACTTCGTGAATCACTTCTTTAATAACTTCATGAACCGCTTCTCTTTAGCTTCATGAACCACTTCCTTATAATTTAATGAATCACTTCTCTCTAGCTTTATAAATCACGAAATATTTGATTTTAATATATTTATTATCCTTTTTAAACTATTTCATTTTAAGTGAACCACATTAAATCAGTCATTAATGGCTCAACAAAAAAATTGATATTTGTTAAAAACAATTGTACTAATTTATATTTATTTTTAAAACCAAAGTTGACAAATAAATAAATTAATTAAATTTAAAATTAAAAGAATAGAAGAATGAAGATGTTTTAAATACAATTATTTTGAAAAACGAATTTGACAAATAAAAAAATAAATGACGATAACAATAACGATAATTAAAAGTAAATAAAATCAGATTCCAATTAATACAAAGAAGTTGTATTGGCTTAGGCTGTGTTTGGCACTAGATGAAGATTATGGGGATTATGGGGATTTCAGTAGATTTTAGGAGATGGAGATTATTTTGGTAGATTAATGGGATTGTGTGGATTGAGATTATTTATGACGGAAATCTCCAAAAGGTGTTTGGTAGGTAGATGATTGTGATGTATTTTGAAGGTTGAAAATTACCATTGTACCCATAAAATAGTAACCCTCGTACCCAGCTCATTCCCCCTCCCTCGTGACCTCTCTTCCTCCTCTTTCACACACTCACCCACGACAACCACGAGCTGGCGACGACGAGGCGCTGACCGGAGCTGTCGATTGCACCACTGCGGCCGCCTGGAAATCCCCCGCCTTCACCTCACAACTGCTCCTGTTTCACAAACTCCACCCTTACCCTTCTCCTTCCCCATCATTTGTGCCCCACGTCCTTCTTCCTCCTCATAGCCATCAATCCTCCTCACGCTCCAAATTACCTTCCATCTTTCATGTAAGTTTCTCAATTTGATTTAACTACTAATGATTTCAATTAATTAAATTACTCTCCAATCAATGACTCCAATTTCAAGTTCGGTGCTTTATTTGCAGGCTCTCAATCGTACATCGGCGTCAACTACGGCCAAGTCGCCGACAACCTCCCGCCGCCGGAAGCCACTCCCAGTCCAATTTGAATGTCGGGGATTTCGTCTTCTTCGTCGCTTCTCCTTCCCTTGAGTCTCTCTCCAGATCTGGTGCTGTGGTTGGAGACGAGACGAGACGCCTGCCCCCATTCCCCACCCCGGCCGCCGACGAGACGAGAGGAGATGAGATGAGAGGAGAGAATCGAACCTTGGTGTCGGAAACATTTTAACAATATATATATATATATATATATATATATATATATATATATATATATATATATATATATATATATATATATATATATATATATATATATATATATATATATATAGGGTTGGTTTCGGGTACACACAACTCCAATAATGAGAAGGAAATAAGCAATTTGATTGGTCCAAACTGATTAAAATAATATAAATTTATGTTGAATTAATTAAAAAAACGCGCGCGTCCCCCAGTGTGTCCCGCGCGCTCCCCTGCTCCCCCAGTCGCACTACACGCGCCTACAACACATGCGCCTAGCCAAATTAATTAAAAAAACGGCAAATTGCACACGGTGAGGATTGAACCTCCGACCTTGGTATAGCCTACAACGACTACATAGCACCTCAACCATTTTGCCAGTTAATATCTTTTGTCATTAGTGGCATCTTTTAATATTTATTAGTGAGTGAAATCGAAAAGTTGTTCACACGGCATATTTCAAATGCCTAATATAGTAATACCAATGCTCCACAACAATTTCCTTGCATATTAAAAAGTAATTAAAATAAACTTACTTGTCATTACACATTAATAAACCAACATATAATTAATAAATGCCCCTTAAAAATGTGAAATTCATTCCTTTCTTGCAATCAACGCCCCTTATAATTACACATCAATAATTAAAATGTTCCCACCAAAATTTATTAATTACATATTAATCGACATATTAATATATATTTTGCCCTTAAAATTTCACATTTTTATGGTTGAAATTTTTATAGTTGAGTCACTGAACCACCCTCTATTCGGTCACTGAACCACTCTCTATTCGGTAACTGAACCAACCTATATTTATCCCTGAACCAACCTCGAGTAACTCACTGAACCAACCTCTATTTAGTCACTGAACCAACCTCTATTTAGTCACTAAACCAACCTCTATTTAGTCATTGAACCAACCTCTATTTACTCACTGAACCAACCTCTATTTAGTCATTGAACCAACCTCTATTTAGTCACTAAACCAACCTATTTACTCACTGAACCAACCCCTATTTAGTCACTGAACCAACCGATATTTAGTCACCGAACCAACATCTATTTAGTTAGTGAACCAACCTTTATTAAGTCACTGAACCAACTTATTTACTTATTGAACCAACCTCTATTTAGTCACTGAACCAACCTATTTACTCACTGAACCAACATATTTACTCACTGAACCCACCTCTATTTAGTCACTGAACCAACCTATTTATTCACTGAACCAACCTCTATTTAGTCACTGAACCAACCTCTATTTAGTCATCGAACCAACATCTATTTAGTCACTGAACCAACCTCTATTAAGTCACTGAACCAACTTATTTACTCACTGAACCAACGTCTATTTAATTACTGAACCAACCTCTATTTAGTCATCGAACCAACCTCTATTAAGTCACTGAACCAACCTAATCACTTGGTATAACTACATGAACAACTTTGTATAAAAACCTTGAACCACTTGGTTTAAAAACCCCGAATCATTTGTATAAAATTTTTGATCCACTTATTAATTACCAAAAAAAAAGATAAACATAAAACTTAAACAAACTTGTTTATTTTTTCTTTTATGAGATTAAAACATTGAAATGAACTTGAAAGAGAGATTAAAAGATTTCAATTTGTAAACATGAAAGAGATATTTCATCCAATGCACACCGCAAGCAACTCCATCTTCATGGAGTCAAGCCAGAGACACTATAGGCTCGTTGTTGCATAGATATAATATGAAATTGAAACAATCAGTAGATGGGTCTGGCCACGGCTGCGGTGGTGGCGACGGTGATTTTGCTGGCCGCGCAGCCAGCATTCTCCGGGCAGCCCGTCGAGTACCTGCCGGAGTTCAACGACAAGCTCCCGTTCAAGCTGGAAACCGGGTAAGTACAACAGCGCCCTTAAAATCAGTGAATTAAAATTGAATTTGTAGTTCAGTTTACTAAATAATAATTCCAATGGATGAAGATACATAAGCGTGGGGGTTCGGAGATATTTTCGTCGGCGGCGTCGCCGAGCGTCTTCATCCGTTCGACGAGACTCAACATTCGAGAGAGCTTGGAGCGGCACGACGGCGGCGCTGGCCCTTGGAGATGGGAGCGGGGCGGTGTGGTGAACTCGGTCTCGGAGCACACAAGAGCTGGTGGCCGTGGAAGCCATTGGAGACGGGAGCGTCAAAGGAGATGCCTAGAAAGAAAAAATGAAGAAGCGCGTGAGAGCTTTTACTTTTATTTTTAATTAGGGTACGTTTCCACCAATCATATCCCTTCTTTCCTTCTTACCGGACCAGATTATTCTCACTTGAACTCTCCCCTATATATATATATTGTTAAAATGTAATCAAATTCTCAGTTATGTTAGCTACTAAGTTATGTTAGCTTAGCAAATCAGTCATTGTAAGTAGGACTAGCTGTTAGTTGACAGTTAGAGAGTCTTAGTTTCAGATTCTAGTTTGGTTGCAGTTATGCAGTTTAGTGTTAGTGGAGTAGTGCTTAAGGTAGTGGAAGAAACAGTTATGAAGTGTATGGAGTATGTATTCAGTTTTAAATTCAATCAAAGGTGTGAGGCTATTGTTGAATGTGTGTGTTGTGTGCTCTCTCCTTGTTTGTGTTCTTCTGTCGACAAAGATCAACAGCTGCAAGTGTATTGTGTGTGTGTATCCAAGACCTTGATCCTCAATTGTATTCTAACAATTGGTATCAGAGAAAACAAAGTGTTTGCACTCGGGTTCTGTCCAGGGAAAAGAGTGGTGTGAGTTCATAAACACAAAGGGAAACACAAGAGTGAACACTTCATTGTATCTTGATCAAAATGCAGAACAATGGAAGTGGAAATGTTGGCAATCCACAATTGCCAATGTTTAAAGGGGTTAATTATCATTTTTGGAGTCTAAAGATGACTACTCTCTTCAAATCTCAAGAGATTTGGAGTCTTGTGGATCAAGGATTTGAGGATGCAGAGCCTGCAGAGCCAGACCAACAGTTAAGGGAGAAAAGAAAGAAAGATTCTAAGGCCTTGTTTATGATTCAGTCGGCCTTAGATGATGAAGTCTTTCCAAGAATTGCAGCATCAACAACATCTCACCAAGCATGGGAAGTTCTCAAGCAAGAGTATATGGGTGACAAGAAACTCATAACTGTGAAGCTACAGGCTCTCAGAAAGGACTTTGAAACCTTGAATATGCAGGAGAAAGAGACAGTTGAAACCTTCTTATCTCGTGTGTCAGGGTTGGTGAACCATATGATAACTTATGGTGAGGAGGTGAGCACTGAGAAAGTTGTGAGTAAGGTGCTCAGAAGTCTCACAAAGAAGTATGATCATGTTGTGGCTGCTATAGAAGAGTCCAATGATCTATCTACCTACAGGTTTGAAGAGTTAGCCAGTTCACTACAAGCTCATGAGGATAGGCTCAGTAGAGGTAGTGAAGTTAAAGATGAGAAGTTGCTTCAGGTCAAGGAAGAAACTTCCAAGAGTAAAGGTGACAGCTCTTCTAGTAGAGGAGGTCACAGAGGTGGCTACAGAGGCAGAGGCAGAGGGAGTTGGAGAGGACATTTTTATGGAAATGATATAAAGAATGATTTAAAGCACTGATGTTTTTATGGAAATGATATAAAGAATGATAAAAAGATTTTTTGTACCTATCAATTCGTCCTAGGAGTTCCTCCCCATCAATGTCAAGCGGCCTTGACCATAGCTCAAATTGCCCATTAAAAGCATGACCTGCTGTCCGCCAAGGATGGTTTAACGGAAGCCATCTCCGGTGACCATCATAGACCATTCTCCCACATTCGAATGTTGATGAGATATCATCCAAACAGTTAGGGCATGCTTTATAACCCTTAGTGGCTGACCCTGCTAGCATCCCTAAACCAGGAAAGTCACTAATAGTCCACAACACATCTGCTTTCATTGTGAAAGTTGATTGCGAGTAACGATCAACCGTACAGACTCCAGTGTGCCATAATTAAAGCAACTCGTCGACCAATGGCTCCAGGAAAACACTTCGACACTTCCCAGGTGACTTTGGACCTGGGATCAACAATGTCAACATGTTGAACTCCTTCTTCATGCACATCGATGACGGTAAATTATATGGAAGTAAAATGACAGGTCATGTACTGTATGAAGTTGTCATATTCTCAAATGGATTGAATCCATCGGTTGCTAGACCAAGCCGCACATTCCTCGCGTCATGAGAGAAATGAGGGTACAGTCTATCAAATTCTTGCCAGGCTTCCCCGTCGGTCGGATGTTTCAAACATCCATCATCTATCACCCGTGAGGCATGCCACCGCATTTGCCTTGCAACATCTTTAGACATGAACAAGCGTTTCAGCCTAGGAGTCAAAGGAAAGTATTTTACCACTTTCCTAGCGACCTTGCATCCATCATCACCTATCTGTGTCTTCCACCTTGAAGTATGGCATATGGGACACACTTCCAGATTCGAATACCTCTTATAAAACAACACACAATTGTACTAACAAGCATGAATATCCACATAACTCAATCCGATATCCTTGCACACCTTGCGAACCCTTTTCCAATCCGGAGGGAAGCTGTGACCTTGCGGAAGCATGTCATTGATCCACGCACAATTGTCATCCACACACTTATCAGACATCCCATGTTTTGCCTTTAGCTTCATTTCCCTCAAAACAGCACTCAAAATAGTTTCCTTACATCCTTCAAACAACGGAGTTCGAGCTTCCACTAACAACCTCTCATATTTTTCATAATCATCGTCCACCACGTCCTCAAAACGAACTGAACCATCACCTTCCCCATATCCGGCGTGATACGGGAAGTTGTCATGAAGAATGTTCATCACCGGATCAACGCTAGAAGAACTTGAAGCCCCTTGCTCCAAATATCGCGTTTTGGCAAGGGAGAAAGTCGGCTCCACCGGGGTTTCGCCATGTTTGTCCCAAACTGTATAACATGGATCCATACCTCTCTTATATAAGTGTGAGAACATTTGTACAGGTGTCACTGGGTCTCGACCATTACGACAATGGTTGCACGGATAATGAAAATGGGTCCTCCCTGTTGCTTTCTCGATCTCATGGACAATTCGCACAAACTCGATTATCCCATCAACATATTCTTTAGATAGAAATGGAAGTTGCATCCAACTCTTATCCATCATCTTTGCACAACCCACTCCCTATTAAGAAATATATCCACCATAAATTCAACACAAACACACATATTTGCTATATATGCTCCAATTTCACAAATTAAAGTTTCTATGAACACAAGCACACATATATACTATATATTACATATGTGAATCAACACAAACACACCTATGTCAATCCCTTTCTCAAATTTGCATTCTTTTTCAAAAGAACCAAAAATTCCACAATTTCAACCCTAACTCAACATAGACACATATTTGCTATATATTATATATATAATCACAATACACAAATGATTTAAAAATATATCACAACACTAACCTCAAATGTCACCAATCCTTCTTCAAATGTAACAAATTTGGGGAGAATTTGTAAAAAATTTTTTAAAGATCCACCATGAAAGAGGATGAAGAGGAAGACATAGCTCTCGGCTGCTCCCGTATACCCAACACAACAATTCAACCTTAAACATTTAAGGTAACAAGTACACATTCATTAATGCGGTGGTTGGAAAAGTTGAATTCAAGGGACGAACAAATATTTGTTTGTCCCTTGAATGAGGTCAACGTCTGGTCAACTGCATGACACATGGGCTTGTTGAATTGGGCTGGATCTATGTGATTCATATTCACTTCCCAGGTGACGGCCCATTGTATTTGTAAGGTCAAACAAAACACACTTGAAGCAACAAATACATACAAATCATATCATACAAAACCTACTTTACTTGATGCTAAGTTCAACAAACCGATATCCGAAATGTTATGTTCAAGAAGCTGACATAGTAGCTACAATACCATACAAAAGCCTTAAGTCTGAACAGTCTACTTGCCTTCTTACCAAATCCGACTATGAGAACGAAAACATTACATGAATTAACACACGATTACATAAGGAGGAGGCCATGCCTACTTCTTCGCAAATGAAACGACGAGTTCTCCTAGCTGACAGTTGCGTTCAATTCGAGCCCGGTTGCGCTCAGTTAGCTCCCGGTTGCTCTCCATTAGACACCAGTTGCGTTCTTCCACTTCATGGAGCCGCTCAATTAGATTCTGGTTGCGCTCGGTTAGATCCTGGTTGATTTCTACCATCTGACGGAGCAATGGGTTCTCGCTACTGGTTGCATCATCCTCCTCAGCAGCTGTGACATGAATCTTCTCCTCTTTGCCCCTCGACACTTCCTCCATCTCTTCACTGTAAGGAGTCCACTACGAATCATGACATTATATTCATAAGCATGGCATTATTTATACAATGTATCATGATGATTTAAAGGCAAATAAGTTCATTTTAAGAGTCATATGCACCAAAGGAACAAATCAACATCCATGTTTTAGAAAATGAATATTCCTATGAGCAAAAAAACATTCGATCTAGAAATACAATGCACCAAATTCAGTCATGAATGAATTACATTCATCTCTGATAACTCCCTCCCTTGATGAAAATCGGAATAAGTTTCAAAGGCTTTGACAGTCTGTTTCTGTCAAAGGTCTTGAAGCTTTAGCAGTGTTGATGAAACACAAAACCTGTACTTTATTATATTATGTCCGGATATTATTATATATTAATATATGCTTCCAGATATTATATTCTAACATTTTAGGAAGTTTTTCAAATATTATCTCCTTCCAAAGTCGAAAAGTGAAGAAGGACACAATTGGAGATCATGGCTTCAAAAGTTTCCAAGTATAGAAGATCTCGAAGATAGCCATGATCAGCCAAGCGTTGGAGAAGATTCCTTCCTTAAGTGGCGCCGATGATCTTCACTATATAAAGGAGATGAAGAAGAGAGAGAGGACAGAAGGACATTCACGAAGATCATTGCACAATCAGCCCTCAAGTTTACGATCTCTCTTCAGCGTGTTCTCTCTGCTTGTTCTTAAGAGTCTTATATTTTGTTTCAAAGCATTTGAGAGATACACAGTGAGCTTATAAGATATATTTCGAGAGAGTGTTATACTCAAGAGTTTATAACTCAGGAAGTGGGCACTAGGCTATTGATTCTCGAGAGTAAGAGGATTGTACTAGATAGCTGAGAGAGGTGGGGCTCTTCTAGATTGGTCTAGGACTCCAAGGGAACGTGAGTTGACTAGATTGCAATTGTATAGGAGAGAGGCTTCTCGGTGAGCTATTAGGATCCTAAGCTTTGTGAATCAATAAAGCCTGTTGAATCCTAGGGTTGTGGAAGAACCCTAGGCGGGGACGTAGGCCAAGTTCGTGCTGAACCTCGTTAACAATTCGTTGCGTCCTTTATTTACTGTTTTACCTTATTTTCGCACTTGGTTCGCATTGTTTAACTTTGTGATTCAGGTTTTCAGAGAAAAGACTAAGTCTAATCTCAAAGGGTTTTGCACGAGCTTCAAAAGTCTTGAGACTTTCTGCGAAAAACCGGCATACTCTATTCAACCCCCCTTCTAGAGTATTTCTATATTACTTAGTTTTATATTATCGAACCTTCAATTGGTATCAGAGCTTTACTCACTGCTTTTGATCTAACAATCTTGTGAGTTTTCGATCATGTCTGGTGAAGCAAGCGGAGGATTTGCACAGGGAAGGTCCATGAGCAGACCACCACTCTTTGTAGGAAACAACTTTGTCCACTGGAGATCCTTGATGAAAATGTTCATTATAGATCAAGATCTGGAACTTTGGAACATTATTGAGAATGGTCCGAAGATTACAGAGAAAGAAGGACCAAATGGAACCAAAGTCGCAAAGAAGGAGTCTGAATACATCCAAGCGGATCTTGAACTCGTCTCCAAAAACTACAGGGCTATTAACTTACTTTATTGTGGTCTTAGCACTGATGAGTTTAATCGTATTTCATCTTGTAGGTCAGCTAAAGAGATTTGGGACAAGCTGGTCGTCACCTATGAAGGAACCAGCCAAGTGAAGGACACCAAGATCAGTATCTTCCTTTGAAAGTATGAGCTTTTCAAAATAAAGCCTGATGAGTCTATCAAGGCCATGTTCACACGATTCACGAAAATCACCAACAACCTTGACTCTCTCGGCAAGAGCTTTACGAACGTTGAGAAAGTAAGGAAGATATTGAGGTGCATCCCAAAAGACAAATGGGGCCCGAAAGTGACAACCATAGAGGAAGCCCAAGATCTCACCACTCTTCCCCTTGATGACTTGCTTGGGAAGCTGATCACACATGAGATGATTCTCAATGAAGACGATGGAGAACTTCTAGCAAGCACCAAGAACTTGGCGCTCAAGTCTAAGAAGGATGAGCCCAAAGATGTGTCTGATTCTGATGATGAGGATGATGATGAGGATGATCCCTTCGATCTCATTACAAGGGGTCTTTCTCGAATCCTCGAGATGAAGAAGCAATTCAACAACAAAGATGGATCAGAGTCTTCTAAATTTCGAGGTAAGTCTCAATACAACAAATATGACAAGAAGACTAAACCTTTGTCTTGTTTTGAATGTGGTGAAACAGACCATCTAGTGAAAGATTGCCCTCAAAAGGAGAAGAGCCAGTTCAAGAAAGGTGAAAGATGGAAAAAGAAAGCCATGGTGGCAACTTGGAGCGACTCTGACTCAAATTCCGATGATGAAAAGGCCAACCTTTGTCTCATCGCCACAGGAGATGAATCTCATTATGAGCAACTCGAGGTAACTGTAAGAGAGCTCATGGCAAGTCGAAAAGAGGTACTATCGGAATTCATTTCTAATATGATTGCCAATGAAGAGAAACTTATTGCCCAAACTAACACTCTTATCAAGAAAGTCGTGGACCAGGAAGGAACTATTGAGGAACTGTCTAGGCGGGTTGAAAGTCTTGAAACTTCTTATTCAGGTCTTGACATTAAAGTCAAAACGCTTGACTCAGAGAAATCTGAACTCAAGCAAGATCTCTCCTCTCTAAGAAATGAGCATCATGACTTAGAGAACGAGAAGATCTCCCTGAATAATAAGATTCAAGACCAACAGACAACCCTCATAAGTTTTACCAAGTCCAAGGGCACTCTTGATAGGATGTTGGGTGAGCAACAAAGTTCTCTAAACAGAAGTGGTATTGGTTACAACCCGAGGTTTTTAAAGAAGTAACACATTACCACTTTTGTAAAGGCAAAAGGAAGCAGAACCTCTCCTATATGTCACCATTGTGCTAAAAAGGGACATGTAAAAGAGACCTGCCCCTATAGAAGAAAGGATCCATATATTATTCGCAATACATTTCCTGTTCATTTGAGAAAAGAACGGATAACACAAGTTTGGGTTCCAAAAGGCACTATTTTACCAAATATGGTTTATCCCAATAAAGGATCTAAATTTGCTCACTGGTCTAGCCAAAAAGGTTGATGTTTGTTTTGCAGGAGATCACCAAGGTGAAGGAGCAAAAATGGATTATTGATAGTGGATGCTCGAAGCATATGAATGGGAAGAGTTCTCTATTTCATGATCTAAAGAAGCAATCCACTGGAACAATCATTCTTGGTGACAAAGGAAAGTGTGACAACGTTGGTATTGGTAGTGTTGGGAGTGATCCTAACCATACTATTAAAAATGTTTATCTTGTTAATGGTTTGAAGTATAATTTTCTTAGTATTTCTCAACTATGTGATTATGGTAATGATGTTGGGTTTAACAAGACAAGATGTTTAGTGCGCAGAGAAGATACAGGTGAAATAGTTCTAATTGCCTATTGTTATAACAACATCTATGCCGTGAATGCTGAGCAAATGGCACAAGGAAGCTTAACTTGTCTAAAGGCTTTGACGGACGATCCAAAGCTCTGGCACAGGAGACTCGGTCATGTAAGCCCACATACACTACAGAAGCTTGTGTCCAAAGGGCTTGTAAGAGGACTACCTGAGATGGACTTCAAAGGTATTGAGATGTGCAAAGCATGCACACGAGGTAAACAAACACGTAGCTCTTTCAAACCCAAAAAGGTTGTAAGTACTTCTAGACCCCTTGAACTTTTACATATGGATTTATGTGGTCTTATGCGAGTCAAATCTCCCAATGGTAAAAAATACATGCTTGTTGTCATATTTGATGAGTGCAATGACGGTTCTTTGAGTGAAAGTGTTGCAGATTTAGATCTTAACATCAATACAGAGAACGAGGATGGTGATGATACTGCTACCAGGAACACAGAGAAGAGGAACATGCAGGAACTGATTCTCAACACTGAAGAATTGGCCCAAGGTGTTGAAGATTCGTCCAAAGCCCTTGGTGTCCAATCCAATAGTGTTGAAGCGTCAGAAACTGCTGTAACTGAACCTATCAGGACCACGGAGTCAGATGTACCACAAGACAATCCTACCGGTGTGACGAATCAAGGAACTGAGACTAGCAAAAGGAAATTCAAATACTCCTCATCACACTCATTAAAGGATATCATTTCTGACCCTACCTCTAGTGTTTAAACTCGTTCTAAACTTAAAGATCTTTGTGCTTTTCACGCGTTTGTTTCTCTTATTGAACCAAAGAAGGTAGATAAGGCACTTCAAGAGCCAGACTGGATCATTGCTATGCAAAGCGAGCTTAACAAATTTGAAAGAAACAAAGTCTGGACCTTGAAGCCAAGGCCAAAGCATCAATCAGTCATTGGCACACGATGGGTATTTCGAAACAAGCTAGATGAGAATGGTAAGATCGTGAGGAACAAGGCAAGGCTTGTTGCTCAAGGCTACAATCAAGAGGAAGATTTTGCAGGCTATAAGAAGCCGAATACATTGCAGTTGGAGCCTGTTGCTCCCAAATCCTTTGGATAGCTCAACAAATGCGAGATCTTGGCATCAACCTCAAAGGCATTCCTATTAAATGTGACAATACAAGTGCCATCTCCATCACTAAGAATCCTGTTCAGCATTCAAGGACCAAACATATTGATGTAAGGCATCATTTCATTATCAATAGGCCGGCATTTTTACTAAGCCTTTGGCAGAGGACAGGTTCACCTTTATTAGACGTGAGATCGGAATGCTTAACAGGGATGCACTTTCGTAGGGGGAGCTTTCCCTTTACGAAAGACAACTTCTACTTGGTGTTAAGATCCTTGGACCTCATTTCAAAGGTTGTGAACTGAACAGTAGAGCACATATAACGGATCAGATATTTGGTTGATATCTTATTAGATATTTGATCAAATATAGTTTTTAATGGATTTTTAACCTTCTTTATTTGTTACCGATTTTATTTTATTAGAGTATAATTTATTTGTGGAAATTATTTTAAAATCAGACAAATCTTTTCTTGCCTTTAAGATTTGAAAGTATCTTTTTGAATTTTGAATTGTTTTGGTAAGTCTGTTTTTGGAGAATATTTTCACGCTCCTCCCTTTGTTGAAAGACAAAAAGGGGGAGATGGTTTGATGGTTTAGACTTTTTAAACTATTGCGATTCAAAGGTCTTGGAAGACCTTGGTTTTGTTTTTGGTTGGATATTTTCACGTTTTAAAATTACGATCCAACACTCGTCTAACCCATGCAAGTACCTAGTCCGATGCTGCTTATATTATTTATGTTTGACTAAGTTGCAGGGATGCACAGGTTTTGTCTTTCATCAAGGGGGAGATTGATAACTCCCTCCCTTGATGAAAATCGGAATAAGTTTCAAAGGTTTTGACAGTATGTTTCTGTCAAAGGTCTTGAAGCTTTAGCAGTGTTGATGAAACACAAAACCTGTACTCTATTATATTATGTCCGAATATTATTATATATTAATATATGCTTCCAGATATTATATTCTAACATTTCAAGAAGTTTTTCAAATATTATCTCCTTCCAAAGTTGAAAACTGAAGAAGGACACAATCAGAGATCATGGCTTCAAAAGTTTCCAAGTATAGAAGATCTCGAAGATAGCCATGATCAGCCAAGCGTTGGAGAAGATTCCTTCCTTAAGTGGCGCCGATGATCTTCACTATATAAAGGAGATGAAGAAGAGAGAGAGGACAGAAGGACATTCACGAAGATCATTGCACAATCAGCCCTCAAGTTTACGATCTCTCTTCAGCGTGTTCTCTCTGCTTGTTCTTAAGAGTCTTATATTTTGTTTCAAAGCATTTGAGAGATACACAGTGAGCTTATAGGATATATTTCGAGAGAGTGTTATACTCAAGAGTTTATAACTCAGGAAGTGGGCACTAGGCTATTGATTCTCGAGAGTAAGAGGATTGTACTAGATAGCTGAGAGAGGTGGGGCTCTTCTAGATTGGTCTAGGACTCCAAGGGAACGTGAGTTGACTAGATTGCAATTGTATAGGAGAGAGGCTTCTCGGTGAGCTATTAGGATCCTAAGCTTTGTGAATCAATAAAGCCTATTGAATCCTAGGGTTGTGGAAGAACACTAGACGGGGACGTAGGCCAAGTTCGTGCCGAACCTCGCTAACAATTCGTTGCATCCTTTATTTACTGCTTTACCTTATTTCCGCACTTGGTTCGTATTGTTTAACTTTGTGATTCAGGTTTTCAGAGAAAAGACTAAGTCTAATCTCAAAGGGTTTTGCACGAGCTTCAAAAGTCTTGAGATTTTCTGCGAAAAACCGGCATACTCTATTCAACCCCCCTTCTAGAGTATTTCTATATTACTTAGTTTTATATTATGGAACCTTCAATCTCCACTAATGCACCAAAACAACATTCGATCTAGAAATACAATGCACCAAAACAACATTCGATCTAGAAATACAATGCACCAAAATCAGTCATGAGGGAACAAAGAAGCTAAGGCCAAAAAATTCTTCTCCAACAACATCAATCATGAATGAATTACATTAATCTCCACCAAAATCAGTTCTTGCCTTCATTACAAAGTAAATTAAAAGCAATTTGTTTACCTGACGTTCGTATGGCTCATCCCCTCCAATCCATGGGTACTTTTCTGGATAACCGCTCGGCCAACTACCGGAAGTGTCTGACATGCCTATGGACGGAACAACATGGAGTATAAGCAACATAGAGAGAAGGAATCAATGAACTGAATTATGTAGAATCTGTTAACTTGTTCAACTGATAGTTTGTTACAGCAAGAAAGCTCAATTTCAGAAATCCGGTAAGTGTCTGAAAATGTGATGACTTGACACTAAATCTGTTAACTTGTTCAACTGATAGTTTGTTACAACAATATAGTTTGAAAATGTGATGACTTGACACTAAATGTTAGTATGACAGTTAGAGGCTTTTATAAAAAACTGGTAAGTGTGTGCTGTTTGTGTTCTTCTAGAGTCAAGTCCTCGAATCTGTGTGGGTTTGAGTGTGTGTGATCCATGAGTCCAGTTCCAACATAAACAAGAAAGCTCAATTTCAGAAATCACTGCACCAAAATGCTAAAAGAATAAAATGGATGTCACGCATAAGAGGCCAAATGAATAGATTGTCACTTTGTCATTGTTTTAGCAGATTGATTATAAACAAAATCCTCAATGGAAGCCACCCAAGCCAAGGAGAATCCTCAATGCAAGGAAAGAGATGAGGTCGAATTGAGCAATGATGAAATTGGGGATGAAATTGGGGTTTTTCTCGTTCTCCTACAACTACAGGTTCTAATCCTTCGAATTGAGCAATGGAAGACTCCCAAAGCCAAGGAGAAGTAGCATCTAGCTCAAAGGAAACAGATCTGGATGAAACCAATGGAGGCTAGGGCGATTTGGGTTTCGGATCTGGAATCACAGATCTGGAATTCTAGTCGAACCAAAACAAAAACCAATTAATCAAACAGATCAATCGAAAGGAAGGAGAAGACTCACCTGATCGAGCGCGACAGCAAGTGCAGAACAATGCAAGGAAGTTGAGGAAGAGATGCCAAATACGCCGGCCCTCACTGTCTGGAATAGAGGATGCAAAATAACCTCATTGTCCGGAGAAGACGATATATGCCAAACACGTACGGAGTCACATATTTTTTTTAAAGTACAATTGAATCAAGGGACGAACATATATATGTTCGTCCCTTGAATGATGATGGTACGACTGCACCTGACAATCCTCGATGATTCACCATGTTTATCGATGGTCAACGGCTTGGTCAACCTCCACTTAGTATTCAGGAGACGAATTTAGTAATTGTTCGTCTCCTGAAAGGCTCCCTTGGATGGGTGTACATCCGGTCCTATTGTAAGTGACGACCCAGGCTTTGTTCGTCCCTTGAAGTGCATTCAGGAGACGACAAAAAAGCCGTTTGTGTCTAGAACGTCAATCTGGCCTAGTGTATATATATATGTGCATATGGTTCAATTCGTTCATTTTCCCTCGTCAGTAATTTGCTTATATTTATATACCTATGAAATTAAACCAATATATTGATGTATGACTATTGACTTCTTTTACATGATGAATACAACTCGATCGTTCTTAATTTAGTAGCTCCTTATTTGACCTATTTGAGGCAACCACGTACTGCTCAATAATCGATCTACTGATAATCGATCAAACAAAATCTGCTTGCAATCTATTTGAGGCGGTCCATTTTTGCCTTCTTATAGTCTCTTGTAGTCCATGTACGTTCTTGCCAGAGAACTAGCCCTTCTCATACTTCGAACCAGCAGCAAGAACATCATGTTGAGGTTCAGTGGCACTTGCGGCCGCAGAACATCTCGAAAGACGGGGCGGAATTCCAAGCTACGAAAATGTGTTAGAATGTAATTTGAAGTTCTAGAGCTAAGGTAGTTAGCTAGCTTTCAGCTTAGGTTATGCACATTATGTTTATGTTAGCAGTTAGAATTATTAATGCAGTTATGCTGCAGTTTGGAGTCAAGTTAGTGGGCTATGTAGTGGGTGGTTTTTCGAGTTCAGTTGTCTATGTTTAAGGGTGTAAAATTTGGACAGTTTCTATCAATTGGAGTAGTGGCATTTTGCAGTTGCTTGAGGCTTGTGTTCTGTTCTGTATTGACAGAGGAACCGAGTGAGTTTTGTGGTGAGTTTGGTTGATCTAGGCCATTGTTTTAGAGGTTGATTCCCATCAATTGTTCAACATTTGGTATCAGAGCAAACACACGTTTGTGTTGCTGGGTTTGATTCGGGTTTGAGTGATTGTGAGAACCAAACACAAGGGAAACACATAGAGATCAAAGTTCTGAAAAATGCAGAACAACAAAAATGGAAACTCAGGCAACCCTCAATTGCCAATTTTTAAAGGAATCAACTACCATTTCTGGAGGTTGAAGATGTCTACCCTCTTCAAGTCACAAGAAGTAGCCCTTCTTTTACATGATGAATACAACTCGATCGTTCTTAATTTAGTAGCTCCTTATTTGACCTATTTGAGGCAACCACGTACTGCTCAATAATCGATCTACTGATAATCGATCAAACAAAATCTGCTTGCAATCTATTTGAGGCGGTCCATTTTTGCCTTCTTATAGTCTCTTGTAGTCCATGTACGTTCTTGCCAGAGAACTAGCCCTTCTCATACTTCGAACCAGCAGCAAGAACATCATGTTGAGGTTCAGTGGCACTTGCGGCCGCAGAACATCTCGAAAGACGGGGCGGAATTCCAAGCTACGAAAATGTGTTAGAATGTAATTTGAAGTTCTAGAGCTAAGGTAGTTAGCTAGCTTTCAGCTTAGGTTATGCACATTATGTTTATGTTAGCAGTTAGAATTATTAATGCAGTTATGCTGCAGTTTGGAGTCAAGTTAGTGGGCTATGTAGTGGGTGGTTTTTCGAGTTCAGTTGTCTATGTTTAAGGGTGTAAAATTTGGACAGTTTCTATCAATTGGAGTAGTGGCATTTTGCAGTTGCTTGAGGCTTGTGTTCTGTTCTGTATTGACAGAGGAACCGAGTGAGTTTTGTGGTGAGTTTGGTTGATCTAGGCCATTGTTTTAGAGGTTGATTCCCATCAATTGTTCAACATTTGGTATCAGAGCAAACACACGTTTGTGTTGCTGGGTTTGATTCGGGTTTGAGTGATTGTGAGAACCAAACACAAGGGAAACACATAGAGATCAAAGTTCTGAAAAATGCAGAACAACAAAAATGGAAACTCAGGCAACCCTCAATTGCCAATTTTTAAAGGAATCAACTACCATTTCTGGAGGTTGAAGATGTCTACCCTCTTCAAGTCACAAGAAGTCTGGAACCTGGTGGAGCAGGGATTTGAAGACAATGGAAATGATGCACCTGATCAATCACTGAGAGAGAAAAGAAAGAAGGATTCCAAGGCATTGTTTATGATCCAAACAACCTTGGATGATGAGATTTTTCCAAGAATCTCAGCAGCTACAACATCTCATAAAGCCTGGGAAGTATTGAGACAAGAGTACATGGGAGATAAGAAAGTGATCACAATCAAGTTGCAGTCATTGAGACGAGAGTTTGAAACTCTTATGATGCAAGAGAAGGAATCAGTTCAAGTGTTCCTATCAAGGGTCTCGAGCATAGTGAACCATATGAGATCATATGGGGAGAGTATGAGTGCTGAGACTGTGGTGAGTAAGGTGTTAATGAGTCTCACCAAGAAGTATGATCACGTTGTTGCTGCTATTGAAGCGTCAAAGGACTTGTCAACATACAAGTTTGAAGAATTGACAAGCTTATTGCAAGCCCATGAGGAAAGCCTTAGCAGATCCACTGAGGTGAAAGAAGAAAAAGTGTTTCAGGTGAAAGATGATTCCTCCAAGACCAGATCAGAAGGTTCTTCAAGTAGGGGTGGCTATAGAGGAGGTCACAGAGGTAGAGGTGGCTCAAGAGGTCATGGAAGAAACCAATCTGGTGGTTCAGGGAGAGGAAATGGTGATGATCAGTGGAAAGATTCCAACAGAAATCAAGGCACTGATTCTAGACAGCAAAGGAGTGGAATTAAGTGCTATTATTGTAAGAAAATCAGGCATAAGGAAGCCTATTATTGGGAGAAGCAAGAGAATGAGCATAAGGGAGTCAACTATTCAGAGAAAGTTGACAAAGATGATAGACTGTTTATGGCATTGTCATCTATATTAGAGGGAGCAAGTGAGCTATGGTTCTTAGATAGTGGTTGTTCTAATCACATGTCTAGTTCTAGAAGCATATTTAAGGAACTTGTGGAATCTAAGAAAGAAAATGTAAGACTTGGAGACAACAAGGTGCTGAGAGTGGAAGGGAGAGGCACCGTGGCAATCAAATGTGTACAAGGTGATGTGAGATTGCTTGATGATGTTCAGTGGGTGCCTGAATTGGCTCACAACCTGCTCAGTGTTGGCCAGCTTCAAGGGACAGGTTACTCTCTAATATTTGAAGATGATAAGTGTGTGATAAAAGATAAGAGAACATGTTGTGTTGTTGTGAGTGCTCATATGAGTAAGAATAGGATGTTTTCACTCAATTTAGCAGCAGATGTGGGAAAGGCTATGGTAGTGAAGGGTGATGAAGAAAACATGCTATGGCATATGAGATATGGTCATCTCAATGCTCAAAGCTTGAAGCTTCTGAGCACAAAGGAGATGGTTGTTGGTGTGCCTAAGATAGGTGAATTGGAGCTATGTGAGGGTTGTGTTTATGGAAAGCAAGTGAGATGCTCTTTTTCAAATGATGAACCATGGAGAGCCAGTGAGTGTTTAGAGCTCCTACATGCTGATCTACGTGGCCCTATGCAAACTGAGTCACTAGGTGGTAGCAAGTACATCTTCCTGATCACAGATGACTGTAGTAGGTTTAGCCGGGTCTATTTCCTCAGGTTCAAGTCAGAAGCATTTGAAAGCGTTAAGAAATTTAAAGCTCTTGTTGAGAAGCAATCAGGGAAGATGATCAAGGCATTGAGAACTGACAGAGGAGGAGAGTTCATGTCTTATGAGTTTATGAACTTTTATGAGGAGAATGGAATAAGAAGAGAATTGACAGCTCCTTACACACCTGAGCAAAATGGTGTGGCTGAGAGGAAGAATAGGACTGTCATATATATGGCTAGGAGTATGCTCAAAGCAAGGAAGGTGCCAAATGAGTTCTGGTGTGAGGCTGTGGCTACAGCAGTGTATGTGCTCAACATATCTCCAACCAGAACAGTGATGGATAAGACTCCATTTGAAGTCTGGAGAGGAAAGAAGCCTTCAGTGAGTCATCTCAGAGTTTTTGGATGTGTGGCTTACGCTCTAGTGAATTTGAGAAGAAAACTAGAGGACAAGGCAGAGAAGTGTGTGTTTATAGGCTATGCAGCACAATCAAAGGCCTATAAACTCTATAATCCAGTGAGCAAGAGAACAATAGTGAGCAGGAATGTGGTGTTCAATGAAGGAGTTGAGTAGGATTGGGAGAATAAGAATGCTCAGTCCATGGAAGATGAAGTGATTCCAATAATCCCCATCATCAGTTCACCAGAAGAGGAGGATGTTGATGATGATGACCATGGGGACACTCCTCCTGAAACACTAGTAGAGCAGCAAAGCTCGAGCTCATCAATCAGTCATGCATCATCATCAAGTGAGTCAAGTGAGTCACCACCAAGGAAATTCAAATAATTGTCTGATATATATATATAGGGAGTGGTTCCCTTGTGCGCACTCCTTAGAGTTTATCTAGTGCACGATTCCTAGCCGTAGATATGGATGGATCGGATGGCCTATACCACGCCACGTGGATTTGTAAAAAAAAAAATCAATAATTAGGCCGGCCTTCCCAATGCATGATGGTTGGCGCGTGCATTCCCTCTCCATTAAAACCTAAAAGACCAAATTGGGTCATTTTCAACCACAAAAACCAAAAAGCGTCTTTTGGAAGATTCGGATACCTCTCTCCTATCAACATCGCCACCAACCCCAACAACATCCTTCCGCCCCGATTTCGCGGCCTGTGCGGTTTCTCCGGCGACCCGAGCGGCGGCAACCGGCGACTGGGTACGCGACTCGAGTAGTTGTCCCCCCTTGTGCGGTGGCGGTCCAGTGTTTGCAGCAAATCCGCGGAATCGAGAGCTTCGCCTCTAGCCGCTCCCTCATTTCCGCCACTCGCAGTCCTCCCTCTCCGTCGTGTGATTGTAACTCCGGCAACCATCGAACTAACATTTCGATTTGAGATGGGTAAGTCACCAATTTTCTAGGGTTTTTTCGATTTGTGAATCAAGAGTTTTAAATATGTGTTTTTTGCTCTTATTTGTGTAATCGGTGAAAGTATTCACCGATTCATTTCGGTTTTCTTGTTATTGGTGTATAAATGGGTGAAATTTGGATGAAAATAGAAGATACAATGAGGGAACTAAAAAAATATGAGAATTTGGGTGGAATTGGTTAGTAATGTAGGATTATTCAGAAGAAATAGTGGGTTTCTGTTAAATTCGTGTTAAATAATGGGCGTTTGTTAAAGTATGAGATATTATTAGAGCAAATGACTGGTTTTCCGACTGCTAATCTATGTATTTGTGGCTTCCGACGGCCAGAAAACATATTAAATGCTCTGAATAAACAATGTTAGTTGACTGAATAATATTTCGAAGATTGTAAAAGCGACATAGGAAAAGAGATATTTGAACGAACAAGATATATGGTATGATATTTGGGAAAAAATATATGATAACTTGAGACTTTGGGTGTAAGTGGTTAGTAATGTAGGGTTATTCGGCATAAATAGTGGGTTTCTGTTAAATTTGTGTTAAATAATGGGTGTGATGGTGGGTGTAGATTTGGAGCGTGGTTCATGTGATTGTGGGTGTAGATTTGGAGCGTGGTTCATGTGATTTGTAACTTTAAATGCTTTGTAATTGGTGAATAATATAACAACAATAAAGCTGATTCAACTGAATAAATGATTCAGTCGAATATTCATTTTATAAACATGAAACTAGAGAGTATGTAAAAGAATTAAATTGAGAAATGCAAAGTATTCTGGTGTTTTGAGTCTATCTATTGCAAGGGTCACTCCGGTTATAAGTTCGTAAGTTTAATTGTTATAATTTATGTATGAAAAAGGAAAAAAAAAGAATGTTGCAAAGGTCTAGTGCGAAAAGTAGTGGGGCGGGAAAAACATCATTCTCTAATTCGGAGACAAGCAAGAGGGTGATCTACTCAGAGGACAGCGAGGATGACTTCGTTACCGATACAGCTGTCGGAGAGGACATCCCTGCGAATCCAAATAAAAGGAGAGCAACGCATACATCCACATCTACTGGTAACGATGCAATGGGTAACTTGTTCGACAAACATTCAATTTTTATCGTTGGTTGGAGAATAAATGTTATGTATTCTTAAGTATCATGTGTAGATTTCCCTATGGTTTAAGTATGTATTAGATCAAGATCGTTGATAAACATTTGGTGGTTTGTAAAAATTGCAGTTGCAGAAGCATCGGGAGTGAGGAAAAAAGGGTCGACAGATAGGCATAGGTGTCGGTCGAAGAGAGCTAGAGAAGAACCACCAAGAGATAGCCAAGGTATTGAACAAACGGATGTGGTTGTTAGTTTTTAGATTTATTGCCTGAAAAGGATGAATCTAACTCATTTTATTAAACTCTGATATGGATATTATTCGATTGAATGTGATAATTTAATAACCTCTGAAATGGATACTATTCGATGTAATGATGTTGTGAACTTTGTTTGTTATGTGTACTATACCTTTAAGTATCGACCTTATAAATTTGAGCGCAAATGTTTGTAGGAAGATAGCCTGACGCTTCCGAAGATGATAACCAACCACTTGGGCACGGCACGCAGTTGAACGAACCCAAGAAGAAGATAGAATTGAAAGGGAGGAAAAAGGACAAATCAAGAGGTAAATTGGACACGTTCGACCCGATAGAGACACGGACGTCCCCTGCTGTATTCGTAGAGACCATTCAACAATTGAAGGAAGGGTCGGGCAATGAAGCGAAGTTACAAGCCATAAAAGATATCGGGTTCGGAGCACTCATGGAATTGAATCTGAAAAAACAGCCTCTGTCGCTAGCGAAGTGGATGGTTGAGCATTTTGACCCAGACAAGTGTAGCATTGAGTTCGATGATGGGCGGAGCTTGGAGATCACTGAATTCGATGTGCACAGGTGCTTCGGTCTTCCCCTGGGTTGTAAGTCTGTTGTCATTAAGGGCCAAAACGAAAACAAGGATATCTTAGAAAAATGGAGATCCCAATATGACAAGCAGTACGCAGGGTTAAGACCATCACATGTGATGGCCGCGATGCTTACTAGTGCTGATAGTGGGCTGCAGTTCATCCAAAACTTTCTGGTCCTGTTCGACAGTACATTAGTGACTGGGCAACAGAGTGGCGGGGTGACACAAAGACTCGTACGGAGCATAACTAGTGTTGACGAAATCAAAGGAGTTAATTGGTGTGATTTCCTACTCTCAAAGTTAATAAGCGCAAAGTTGAAGTATACTGAAGACAACAAAGGATCATTTGAAGGACCCTTACTCTTCTTAGTGGTAAGTGATTGGTTCAAATGTCACTTGTACATTTCGATGAACATACATGAATTACAATAATGTGGAATATATCAATTAATGGTATTTGTACTTCATGCAGCTGTTGTATGTAGATCGAGTTGTATATCGGGGAAAACGCGTGGTGCAACGCGGAATACCCACCTTCGTAGGATGGTTTGACAATTTGATATCCACTCGGGAGAAGAACGAAATGGAAAGTGGAGGTTTTGGCCGAGGTCGTATTGAACCAGCACTGGATATACCACTTGAAATCACTAATCCTGCTAAAGAGATTAGCTCTAAAGAGGTAAACAGATTATTAGTTATTATTCAACAGAATATTTGTTTTTGTGCGGGAAATTATGTTTAGTGGGACAAAGTTATTCGGTCGAATGAAAAGATTTTATAACATATTCTAATAACCCGCATTGTGTGGTACTCATAAATTGTAGGATTATTACGAAGCCTTGGTGAACTCCGCTGTGGATGTGAGTCGGACAATAAAAGATTTGGTAGAAAAGCTTAACAATGTGCCGATTGAGTTCAGGGAGGAACCCACAATACAATGCTACTATGAGTTGGGGAAGACGGTTCTCGGGAGAGGGCATCCTGATGGGACAGGATTAGAATCAATATCTTTGACTCCATCTGCGATTCTACTATCACAGGGCACCCCTGCTTTCTGTAATGACCCAACTCTACTAAAGAATCTGGAATTGATTGATGAGGCTATGAAGGCAAGAGCAGAAATGAATCATGAAAAAAACAAGTGGCCATCATTCGACTTGGGATTTGAAAACGATGATAATGGGGTTGTAGATCCGATAAAGGAGGTGATATATGAGATAAGAAGAGAAGATGAAATCCAAGCGCTGCACACAGAAGTGTCGGGGGGTCACACGCTCAACGCCAATGTCGATGAGGTATTACATGGTTAAATTATCTTATATATTGGGGAATATGATGTGAAAAACATATTTACTTTAGGAAACTCTAATCCGCAGGTTAACACGGAAGTGTCGATACCAACGACGGAATGTACTAATGAAATTACAGACGATCATGGGGGGGTGCCTGAAGAAGAAAACGGATTGAGAAATATGGAGGTTGAAGTGAACAATGAGGTAAACATATGCATATGATGGGAAATTATGTATGCTAATCACCTTAAAAAACATTTGAATTGGATACATTCATGACGTTTATTCACCTATGGGATTGTGAACGATAAACCCCGTAACTCGTATATAAAAAATCTTTTGGTATGTAGGTCACGGAACAAGGACAATTTGAATTAGTGGTGGCACTACGAACTGAACCGACATCCAAAATAGTTAAGGTAAATTGGGATGCTCCTTATCGACATTAATATGTAAGACATATAGACTTGTTTTTGTGAAATTGCGTTTGAATAATACTTTTTTAAGGTATTTTAGGTTGAGAAACAAGGTTTATTAGGATAAAAAAGTGAAACGTCATATTGTAGTCGACTGATAATGTTTCTGAATAAAACATGACATCAATGTTGTGGTACAATTGTAGGTTACAGACAGAACTGCTGTTCAATCAGTTCAAATAGTTTCTAAGCCACCTCCGATCGAATCCGATAAGGTATAGGGGTAAACCCATCATTAAACAAGCATAAATACACTGAATGTAATGATAAAGTGTTAATATAATGATTTACGATGTCATGCAGAATAAGGGATCAGTTGTAGCAGTCCAAGGGGTCGCCGAAACCCGTTTTACTGACCTTGCAATGAAGGTAAATATATTACTTCACTTTATATAGCGTTAACATGCATGAATACCGTATGGTACTGATGTAGAATCCTTTATTACATATGTCGCTTTTACAATACTAGGACGTATAGACCTGTTGTTGTGAAATTGCGGTTTAATACTACGTTTTTGAAGGTATTATAGTTTGGGAAACAATGTTTATTCGGAGAAAAGAATTAACCGTCATATTGTAGTCGACTGATAATGTTTATGAACAAAACATGACATCAATGTTGTGGGTCAATTGTAGGCTACAGATAGAACAGCTGGTCAATAAGTTCAAACAGTTTCTAAGCCACCTCCGGTCGAATCCGATAAGGTATAGGGGTAAACCGCTAATTAAATATGTACAACTACACTGAATGTAATGATAAAGATTTAATATAATGATTTACGATTTCATGCAGAATAAGGGATCAGTTGTAGCAGACCAAGGGGTCGCCGCACCCCGGTTCACTGACCTTGCAATGAAGGTAAATACGTTACTTAACTTTATATAGCGTTAACATGCATGAATACCGTATGGCACTGATGTATAATCCTTAATTACATATTTTAGAAGGGAAAAGGTCTTGTTACGACAGATAACTCAGATTTGGTGACACCGCGACCACGACGATCAAAGAGCCATTCTATCAAGGATATTAGCCCATTCGTGTGCAGGGTAATAGACCCAGAGGTGAGAGTGACAAAGGAGCAATCGATGGTCATCAACCTTGTCAAAGAAATGAGACACGAGTAAGTACAACCAGATTTATCGCAAACATATCATGATCATGATAATTTTATCAGGTATGACTGATGGAAAACTGTGTTTGTTTTGTGATAAAGGAAAATAATGTTCGTGTTAGGGGGGGCGCGTAAGAAGCCCCTAATTCCATTTACTCTGACAAATAAAGATCTGTCTGATTCACTCTGGAAACGCATCCCGATACAAGTGATGGACGTGTGGGCCTTGAAGTTGAATCGTGATGAAATCTATAGGAGCAAGGATTCCCCTTACATATACTTTGTTCCTACGAGTGCCACGGTAATTACTTATGGAATTTACAACTCTATCTGGTTAGTTTTTGTTGAACAAAGTTATAAACGTCGAAATAAACCAAATAATTTCTTTGAATAGTTTGGATTCATTAGCCACCCAAGTAAAGAAAGCTATGATTCAAGAGAAACGTCATTTTTACTGATATTCTATGAGGCCGCTCCACCGCGTGGTGTCAACGTTAAGGAGCTTGATATGGTATGTTTGTATTCGTTGTATACTTGTTAATTGTGCGACATTATCCCATATCGTAGTATATGTTTGTTTGATATTGAGAACGGTGTATTGGGTGTTTGTCGAAATATAACGTATTATTCGTTGGGTTTTGTAGATGATGTTTCCAATCTACCATAACGATGAGTACTACGTCATATCCTTTAACTTCCGTAGAGGAGTTGCAGAAATCCTAGACTGCACAAACACCGGGGACGACAAGAAATCGTCGTACTACACTCCCGTGTTTGAAGAGCTGGTAATTCTCCCAAAAACATTAATTTGAATGCACACATCTCATTTGTACGTAACGGTCTACAATGATTTTTAATAATGGTACATGTGTGTACCTTGCAGAAAAAAATGGTTTGTGTGCTATTAGACGATGAGGATGCGAAGTCTGCTGCTGCGAATACTCGTAAAATGGATTTCTGTAGGGTCATGCCCTTGGATTGGAGGAACCCATATGATACGGGGGTGGACTCTGGGATATATGCCATGAGACACATGGAGACGTACAAGGGTAATATTAATTGGACTTGTGGTTTCAAGGCTGGAAGTCGGAAGAACATTGGTGCCCTACGCTCGAGGTACGTTCATGCTCTCCTCACGTCTGAGGTGAACATAGAGAAGCATAAAGTAATCCAATGCTCGAAAAAAGGGGCAGAATTTATGAACAACGTCAACTCCAACCGGTTGCTTGATGAGGGTTCGTCCGACACCAAAGGACTTGCCTAGATTTCCCTGATCACACTAGCCCTCGTGCTCTATTAATATTCCCTAGATTGTTATGCAGTGACGTAGATGCTTTTGGAATTTTGTGCAAACTATGGGTCAATTTGTATGGATTGTTATTTGGTATGTATTGGGTCAACATTATGCGGATTATATTAGGGGTATTTGAATGTTGCCACACAACCAAACATTTATGGTGATATGTTAGTCCAAAACACCATCATGTTATGAATTGGTCATTTAAGTATTAGATCCATTTTAACGTTTGTTTGCTATATTAACAATGGTGTCTTCTAAGTCAACATAGTCGGCCATAAAACTACTATTTACGGTGAATAATTTAAATAAAACCATTGCATGGACGGAAAAAAAGGCCCAATAAGGTGAATAACCTATAAATCATCGTCCACCAAATTGACTATTACGGAACTCTCTGATAATGGAGTATGAAAGACACATATAACAAAAGCAATGGCAGTAAGCTCTGAAATATATGGGGTGAACCTTTAAAATAAATAACCATAATGGCAAAACCAAATAGTCTTAACTTAACAAATAAATCCATAAAAAAACTTCGGCCATTATTGAAAACTAATAGATTACACCGAATAATATCCAAATTTTAATCAAACGAAAAAGTAAAACGATCCAATTAGCATGAATAAAAAAAACAATCTACTCACTATCATCATAAAAGTCTTCCCCAATTTCTTCATCCGATGTGTTCTCCTCCAAGTCATCCACCTCGTCGTCCAAGTTCTGATCAACAGAGTCATCCCCCTCGTCGTCCACTTTCTGATCAACAGGCAATACAACAGTGCATGTCCTCCGATTATGCGACACAACCTTCCCACATCTTCCACACTTCCTCATTTTCTTGATTTTCCCCTTCGTTGTTGCTATCTCTAAAGACCCCTTCAGCCTATGGCCTTTGTTCTTGGCCTGTGGGGGAGGATGAATATTAATTTTATCCGGGGGCTTGACGCCAACGTACTTCTCTACAAACGCCTCTTTTGTCGTTGCTAGCTCACCAGCATCAACCTTCTTTTTCATATATTGCTCCTTTATTGACATCAAATTCGCCATCATATGTTGAATGAGGTCCATGTCATCCTCCACAAGGCCGACCGTGGAGTAAATATTCCCCCACAATTTATCCATCCACACCTTCCTAGCTTCCAATGCGGCACACTCTTTGACAACTACCTCATCAACATGGATGAGTGAAGCCTTCCTTACTTCCTTTGTCCACCTTGTATTAACCATTATGTCAGGTATGGTCTTCACACGCATATGTTTATAGGTAGCAAAGATGTGTTTGCATGGTATACCGACCCTAAGGAAAGTGTTGCAGTCACATGTTGAAAACTGAGTGTCTAGATCGAATGAAACCTGAAAGGTGCCACATTCTTCTTCATCTACAATATGCACTTTCTTTCCAGGCTCCACTGTCTCGCTCGTGACGTTGCATAAAGCTAATGCATCCATAATTTCCTCCTGGACCTTCGCAAACACCTTCAAAGTTTACACAGCTGCTGCGTGACGTTCAATCGGTAGAGGACTCTGAAACGTTGGAACGGTTGTTGCATTTTCCATGTCAAGCCTCGCTTGGGTGTGACGCTGTTTTTCCATGGCCATATCAAATTGCAACATCAATTCAATGAGATTGAAATGCCGACTAGAGTAGCGTCCGAAGAATCTGTTTGCTGATTCCGAAATTGATGTTGTCCTGAACAGACCACCCATTGAAACATCCCTATAATAGGCTGGTATCCAATTAGTCTTCTGATTGTACATCAATTTCAGCCACTTGTTATCTTCCAGACCAAACTCCGCCAGAATTTCCGCCCACATTGACTCAAAATCGTCAACAGTGTTATAATCTCCCCACACTGCCTTGTTGATTTTCTTGCGGAAGCCTTTCATACGACATATGTCATGTGGGACCTAAAATGGGAATATAGTTAGTTCTTACAACCATATGTTTATATATATTACAAACCATAAGTACATAGGGGTGTTATCGAATTGAAAACCTTTAGATAAATATTCTACAAAATACATGCGCTGCGCGAGTAATATAAAACAGATAGTTTAAACGAATAATACTAAACTACATACAGGATGGTTGGCAAAATAACGCCATTCCAATGAATATACTTCATAATTCAGGTTAATGAAAGATAAATACAATCGAAACGAAAAAATCAAAAACACAACACGTATTACAACAAAATACAAGACATTCTAAACAAATATATAAACAAATCCAATGCAATACAAAGTAGGAAATATACCTCCTTAGGCACTTTCATCATAATGTGCCACATGCAAAAACGATGACGTGTATTTGGGAACACCTCCGGGATGACTTCCCTCATTACCGGATCCTGATCAGTGACAAGGACCATCGAGTCCTTACGCATTGCTCTCTGAAAGCATTGAAACACCCACCTGTACGAATCCTTATCCTCATTCAAAAGCAACCCGGCACCAAAATTCACCGCTCTACGGTTGTTGTCCATTCCAGTAAATGGTGCAAAAACCATGTTGTACCTGTTAGTATGTCAGATCAAAGACAAATCTTGAGACAATAGACAAACAATTCAGAATTTTCAGTTTTTATGATGATTTTAACGGACACATTATTAAAACAATCCAATTTCGACGAATATTGTGATAAATTCCATCAGAAAACATTAAAAAACATACATATTGTACTGAATAATGTTATGTCCAAAAATTCGGACTGGGCAAATAACTTCAGGAATGAAAATAAAAAAAAAACATTATTCTACAGATACTTTATTCAAACAATCCTATTTAACCGAATATTATGATAAATTCCATCAGAAAACATTTGAAAAACATACATATTGGATTGAATAATGTTATGACCAAAATTTCTGACTTGGCTAATAACTTCATAAATGAAAATGAAAAAAAAAATTCACTAGTAGACTTAAAACTTACTTGTTTGTTCTGTATGTTGAGTCGAACGACACAACATCACCGAATGCTGCATAATTAGCCCGCGCAATAGGATCGCACCAAAATAGCCTCATCAAATTTTTGTTGTTGTCAACAACATGGTCAAAAAAAAAGCAGATGACGCCTTCTTCTTCATCATGAATTTATTAATAACCATCTGCGCATCACCGTTAGAGATATGTGCCATTATATCTCGCTTAAAATTCTTCATATCTTGCAAAGAAGGCCCGCCACTGCTAGACCCTCCCTGACACTCATTCATCAACCTGTGCGTCATTGCCGGCCCAATAATTGCCCGTGCACAATTTATCATAAATTGGTGATGGCCAAAATCGAGCTTCCGGTGTGCCTTGAGGAACTGATTAGCACTCCCTTGCATCAGTAGATGGTTATGGCGCTCTACCAGCCCAGTAATTTCATACCCAGAAGATCCCTTAAATTTTAGGTACACGTGGGCCTTGCAACCAGTACGACCCTTTAAACGCTTACGCTTCCCAGTACTTGTGCTTGGTGGAGCTGACCCTTCCTTAGTGCATCTTACGTAACGATGTAATAGCGTCCCATCGGCGTGGTATGAAGTACCCCCCATCTTCGTGTCAAAACCTACCCTTGCGGCATACGCTTTGTAAAAGTTGATCCCCTCGTCCACATTTGAAAACAACTGCCCGACATGTGGTCTAATTGTGTCATCGCACGTTGGAATCCAGTAATTTGTTTTACCGGGCGATTCTTCTTCTGTATACCCAACATTCCCCTCTTGTTTAGACTCATCCCCGTATAAGGAGTCGAGGACTTCTTCTTGTTCCTCCCCAATCTTCGTGTTGTCGACATCCCACTGAATACGATTGTCCGAATCTGTTTTAAGTATGAACAACGTTCAGAAACATATAAAAACAAATTGCCCAGATGTGATTTGCCTGCGAAATTAGTAGAATTCGACTGAATAAAGTCATGCTTCCTATTCTGGTCATAATTTTAATATCATCAATTACAACGAATAATATGTCTGTTGACAGTAAAACAAAAACCAAAACCTGATATGTCACAACGACATAACGTTCATAGATTTACACACCATTGCCTTCTAATTGGATAAAAATTGGTAAGTTTATCAACAAAAGAACAAACAACATGCGATAACCACACAACAAAGACAAAGATTGTTCAATTACATCTACAGTTCCCATCGCCTACTAACTCACATACCTGATTCCATCGATAGTTCGTATGAAAATTTTGGTCGAATAAATTCTTCAACTTGATGACGATTCACCCGCAGGTTTGCAAGATTGTTGCTTTGAAAATAAGAAAAGGGTTTTGTTTCTGGAATTTATGGGTTCCTCTTCATTTATCATCCAACATATATACTATTTTCTAACCCTAAAGATTTTAAGGGTTGCCGTTAAACTCATACAAATTTATGGATAATATTCACAATAAACTGAAATTTATTCATATTAGTGAGATATTTTTAACAAACCCAAAATCTTTTCTTAAAAAAAAAGATATACATTGGATGATTTATGGGATAACTAATAGGTTGTTTTCCATTAATATAATCCTTAATATTATATTGCCAATAAATCCAATTCCACAGCATCCATTCCGGAAAAAATCATGTAGGGCCCCACCACCATGAAACAATATCTCTACCCCAAAATTCAAACATCACATCACGCGCCCCACACCCATGATTCACAGCGAGTTAGGCCGGATTAGTAAGTTAGTGCGCGGGCCCCACCAATTTTATATTAAAAAAAAAAAGAAAACAAACCTTTTAATCTCAGTCATCCGATCCATCCACATCTACGGCCAGGAATCGTGCACAAGGTACACCCTAAGGGGTGTGCACTTTATACCCATTCTCTCTCTCTCTCTCTCTCTCTCTCTCTCTCTCTCTCTCTATATATATATATATATATATATATATATATATATATATATATATATATAAAAGAAGGAAAGAAGTAATGTGATTGGATAATTAAAAAGGAACCCACGCGCTTTTATTTTTGTAGGTGAATAACACGCGCGTTTCTCACTAATTCACCACAACCTCCTCACTGCTTCACCTTCGTCATCCCTCCCACGCGAAAACGACGATCACAACCTCCTCGAACTCTCCTCCTCCACCGCCGCCTCCTCTTCCTGCCCCCGCCCCATCTCCTCCTTCCTATCCCTTCCTTGTTCATCACTGATTCACCATGGCCTCCGCCGTGGCGTCGTCAAAGAGGAGATTGGTTTCTTCCGTCTTCCGCAATAGGTACACCGTCTACTCCTACACAATCGACCACCTCGCCAAGCACAAGCGCCGACATCACTCGGGAAGGTTACGCCATCTGCCTGATTAGGCTCTACGAGACTACGACTCCGTCGGCATGTTCCAGCACGCCCATGACCTGTTCGACGAATTGCCTGACTTGAAATGTGAAAAAAATGTTTTGTCTTTCAATTCCCTTTTGGGGGCTGCTCTCCATTCCAAGGAATTCGAGAGCGTGGCATTTGATTTCATCCCACTTTCAATCAAGTGTGTTGTTTTGATGGAATTGCTTTGTTTCTAAATACTCCGTACTTCATATATTAGTTCATTATAGTATTCATTTTCAACTCTTTGAATAAATTATATGTTTAATTAGCATTTGATTTCATCCCAATTTCAGTGACTAAATAGAGGTTGGTTCAGTGACTAAATAGTTTGGTACAGTGTCTAAATAGAGTTTGGTTCAGTGACTAAATAGAGGTTGGTTCAGTGACTAAATAGAGGTTGGTTTAGTGACTAAGTAGGTTGGTTCAGTGTCTAAATAGAGATTTGTTCAGTGACTAAATAGAGGTTGGTTCAGTGACCGAATAGATTGGTTCAGTAACTAAATAGAAGTTGGTCCAGTTACTAAATTGAGGTTGGTTCATCGATGAAATAGAGTTTGGTTCAGCGACTAAATAGAGGTTGGTTCAATGAGTAAATTAAGGTTGGTTCAGTGACTAAATAGAGATTGGTGAAGTGACTAAATAGAGGTTGGTTCAGTGACTAAATAGAGGTTGGTTTAGTGACTAAATAGTTTGGTTCAGTGTCTAAATAGAGGTTGGTTCAGTGACTAAATAGAGCTTAGTTCAGTGACTAAATAGGTTGGTTCAGTAACTAAATAGAGGTTAGTTCAGTGAGAAAATAGAGGTTGGTTCAGTGACTAAATAGAGGTTGGTTCAGTGAATAAATAAAGGTTGGTTCGGTGACTAAATATAGGTTAGTTCAGTGACTAAATAAGGGTTGGTTCAATGACTAAATAGAGGTTGGTGCAGTAACTAAATAGAAGTTGGTTCAGTGACTAAATAGAGGTTGTTTTAGTGTCTAAAGAGGTTGGTTCAGTGACTAAATAGAGATTGGTTCAGTGACTAAATAGGTTGGTTCAATGACTAAATAGAGGTTGATTCAGTGACTAAATAGAGGTTGGTTCAGTGATTAAATAGTGGTTGGTTCAGTGACTAAATAGGTTGGTTCAGTGACTAAATAGGTTGGTTCAATGACTAAATAAGTTGGTTCAGCGACTAAATAAGTTAGTTCAGCGACTAAATAGAGGTTGGTTCAGTCACTCATTGAAGGCTCTAATATTATTTTTTATTATTGTTATCAATCGTCACTAGTTAATAGTGTAAGTTAGCTTATCAATTAATTTGTTACCCAACTTCAACTTAACAATAGCTTTAGGAAGATGCAGTCCAGATACTTCTCGAATAGTTCTTGCCTTCTTGGTATTTTGGAGCAATGATTTTACAGGGTCCACACATTCACAAATTCAAAGAGCAATCACCACATTATAAAATCATACAGCCAACGAACATCATTGATCATTCAGACAGCACTTTCAACACCAAACTCATTTAAGCACAAACAATCCTCTAAAAGACATCTCAACATAGCTAAAAAAACAGGTCTAAACATTGATCTTGCTGATCATTGTACTGTTCGCCTTCATCATAACTAAAAATTCATTCAACAACAAACATTAATCTCTCCATCAAATTGATATTGCTTATCTTAAAATCTCATCTTAAGTACACCCAGGACATGAAACAAGCACCTTCATGAATCATAACAACTAAACTACTGCAGTACATTGATGAGCAAGGAAACCAAAGAAGTTGATAGCATGCACCTACACAGGATTAACCACTACTCTTTCAAGCAAGCTACTGCAGTAAAGGAAACCAAATGCTGATTATATAATGTGTTTTTTTTTTTTTTTTGGTTTTAAGATAAGCAATATCTAATGCTGTGACGAAAACAAAAAAATCACAATTTGGTTTCAAGCAAGCTACTGCAAGGAACCCAAATAAGCAGATTGAATCAAACTGATTTGCAAAAAATATCACAATTTGGTCCGCCGAAATCGCCTGCAGTCCGCCAAGCAAAAGATGTTCTTCGTCGCCGCCGTCGATCTTCTCCCATCGTCGCTCGCCCAAATCGAAGTTGATCCTCATCAGATTCGTGTTAGGTTTTCGGATTTTGGAGTACTTGGATCTTTTGCCCGGGATGGAAGAAGGAGACCGATTGATCGGAATCCCAAATTGTCCGGCGAAGGTCGTCTTCTATTTCCTTTAGCGTGCGGCTCTTCCGGTCGAACTTTTCGGCGTTGGCGTTGTTCCACCGGGAGAACTGAGCCTCCGTCGTCGTCGTTGAGTTTGCGGAGTGCGGGGCCGGTGACGCGAAGATTGGAAAGGGCATAACAGTCGGCGGAGATGGCGGGTGCGATAGCCGGATCCAGATTGCAGTTGGTGAAGTCGGTCTCGGACCACACAGGAATCGATGGCTATGGAGGAGATGGGGTTGATCTACCGAGCAATTTGAGAAAGAGCAGATGTGAGAAAGGGGGAGAGAAGGGAGGTGAAAACCACGCGCCCTCATCCCAGGAGTTTATTAAGAAGCGCGTGTTCTTAATTTACACACACAAAAAAGCGCGTTTTTTTTTTTAATTGACCAATCAGTGATCTTCTTTCCTTCTCACCGGTTAAGGCTTCTTACCTGAACCCGACCCTATATATATATAGAGAAAGAGAGAGAGTATGGATCAAATGTTAACAAGCCTTATTGTGTTTTGTGTTAACAAATCTGGGCCCTTGATTGAGAAAAAATGAAAGGCTGAAATTAATTGTGAATTTTCCTATTTTCTTTTTTAAAAAGAGTGGGTCCCACCTTAAATTTCCCCCCACCGTCTTGATGCATTCGCGTGCTGAACACCGTACATTTTCAATTAAAGAAATTTTCAAGATAAACGTACTCCGTATTACAGTAATTTTTTATTTGAACAAAACATAGCGAATAATCTCATTTTCTCACGAATAATTACTACCAATTTAACGAATAATTACTATTAATTTAACGAATAGTTGTAAAATTGACTCAGACTTTTTTTCAAATTTTGAATATCAAATCTAAACGATAACTCTCTATTAAACATGAATAATTATTATCAAGTTGACGAATAATTACTATCAATTTACCAAGTAGTTACAAAATATAATCACATTTTTGCAAGTTTTGACTATCAGATCTAAATGATAACTCCCAATTACTCATGAGTAATTAATTTGAATAGTTCCAAAATTGACTCGCACTTTTTACAAGTTTTGACTATCAGATCTAAACGGTAACTCCCAATTACCCATGAATAATTGTTGGCAAATCATCGAATACTCTCTATCAACTTAGCGAATAGTTGCAAAATTGACTCACACTCACACTTTTTACAAGTTTTGACTATCAGATCTAAACGGTGACTCCCCATTACCAATGAATAATTACTAGCAAATCATCGAATAATCTCTATCAACTTAGCGAATAGTTGCAAAATTGACTCACACTTTTTACAAGTTTTGACTATCAAATCTAAACGGTAACTCCCCATTACCCATGAATAATTGCTGGCAAATCATCGAATAGTCTCTATCAACTTAGCGAATAGTTGCAAAATTGACTCCCACTCACACTTTTTACAAGTTTTGACTATCAGATCTAAACGATAACTCCCCATTACCCATGAATAATTACTAGCAAATCATCGAATAATCTCTATAACTTAGCGAATAGTTGCAAAATTGACTTACACTTTTTACAAGTTTTGATTATCAGATCTAAACGGTAACTCCCCGGCCATTTCCATGAATAACTACTGACAAATCATCGAATAAGCTCTATCAACCTAACGAATAGTTGCAAAATTGAAGTAATTTGTGAATGTATACCAAAATTGAAGCCATATAGATGAACAATTCCTTATTTCCCATTGAAAACCACTAAACCACATCATCTCTATCAATTATGTCCACCTTCCCCATATTCATCCAATCCTCCTGCCATATCCATTCCCAAAGAAATCGTATACCCCTAAACCAACCACGTTAAACACTTGCAATCCTGAAAAAAAAGAAGATTTAGGAGCCATTGAAAGTGTTGAATGGGGAGAAGGAGGTTTGGTTGAGTTCGGGCGACGAAGACGATTGAGGATTTATTTGGTTGAGTGTTGATGATGAAGAGCTAGATTAATGGGTTGACTCACCGGCGGTAGCATGCAAGGGTTCAATTAGTGAGATCCGGGTCGTTTTGGGTATTCCGGCGAAGAACGGGCAATCGCCGCTAGCTTTATCCACTCCAATGTCTTCGCTCTTTGCTTGGTCTCTCCTTCGGCGTCGTCTACAATTGCTTTCACCGGTCTTGAGTGGTATCGCTGGACTCCAACAGTGGTCGTCGGTCTCTCGAGGTTGCTTCTCCTCTCCAATGTCGATATGCGGCGGTGGCGTGCATTCCATCAATTGAAGATGGAGGACGAAATACCATGTTTTAGGGTTTTATTAAAAAAGAATCCAATTATGATGCTTTTGGGGTGATGCAAACGCTGTGTACGGTTAATTAAGGGTTTTGTTTTTTGTTAATAATTATTATATTAAATTTTCTCCTAATAATCACAGTCGTCCATTTCCTATTAATAAAGGGCCCAGATTTGTTAACACAAAACACCATAAGAGGTGTGTACACATGACTCTCTCTCTCTCTCTCTCTCTCTCTCTCTCTCTCTCTCTCTCTCTCTCTCTCTCTATATATATATATATATATATATATATATATATATATATATATATATATATATATGCAAGCTGTGATGACATTGATAGCATCAGACCCTGAGTACTTTGAAGATGTTGAGAGCAATGAAAACTGGCAAAAGGCTATGAAGGAAGAGTTGAAGTCCATACAGAAGAATGAGACATGGGACTTGGTGGAGTTTCCACAAGACAAGAATGTCATTGGTTTGAAAAGGGTCTTCAGGACCAAGTTCAATACTGATGGTAGTGTTCAGAATTAAGCACAAGGCCAAGCTAGTGGCAAAGGGTTATGCACAGCAAGAGGGCATAGATTTTGAAGAAACTTTCTCTCTTGTAGCAAGGATGGAAACAGTGAGAGTTGTGCTAGCTTTGGCAGCTCAGTGGCAGTTGAAAGTCTTTCAATTAGATGTGAAATCAGCCTTTTTAAATGGAGAATTGCAACAGGAAGTATATGTTGAGCAGCCACAAGGTTTTGTGAAGAAAAATGAAGAGCACAAGGTGTATAAGCTACACAAGGCTTTATATGGCCTAAAGCAAGCCCCAAGGGCTTGATATAGCAAGATTGATTCATTCTTTCTAAGGAATGGATTTGAGAGAAGTGAAAATGAACCTACACTTTATGTGAAGAAGAAGAAAAGTGGTGAGTTCATTGTAGTGTGCTTATATGTAGATGACATAATCTACTTCAGTTCTTCACTAGAGATGCTCAAGGAGTTCAAACATGCTATGATGAGCAAGTTTGAGATGACAGATCTGAATCTGTTGCAGTACTTTCTCGGATTGGAAGTGAAGCAAAGCAAAGAAGGCATATTTTTGTGCCAAGTGAAGTATGCCAGAGATATGTTGAAGAAATTTGGAATGGAGAATTGTGATGCTGCTCAGACGCCAATGAACATGAATGAGAAACTGAGAAGAGATGATGGTACTCCAGTGCCTGATGAAAGGTTGTATAGAAGCCTAGTTGGTGGCTTAAACTATCTCACACGCACTAGGCCTGACATTGCCTATAGTGTGAGTGTAGTTTCAAGGTACTTGCACAGTCCTACAAAGCAATATTTAGGAGCAGCTAAAAGGATTCTGAGGTACATTATTGGGATAGTAGAGTATGTCATGTGGTATGAACATGTTAAAGACTTCAAGCTGAGAGGATACACAGACAGTGATTGGGCAGGTTGCCTTGATGATCGAAGGAGTACCTCTGGGTCTGTGTTTGGGCTTGGGTCAAGAGCAATCACATGGAGTGCAAGGAAGCAGGATAAAGTGGCTTTGTCTACATCAGAGGCAGAGTATGTTGCAGCTGGATCAGCTGGTAAGCAGGCTTTATGGTTGAAGAAGCTTATGCTTGATATGAGTTGTGATCATGAGGATGCAATTGAGTTGTGGTGTGACAACAAATCAGCAATTGCAATGAAAAAGAACCCAACCTTTCATGCCAGGACAAAGCACATAGATGTTCAACACCATTTCATTCGCAAGCTGGTAGCAGAAGAGAAGATCACTCTCAAGTTTTGTGGAACCAACAGTCAGGATGCAGACATATGCGCAAAGGCTCTTAGCGGTGCAAAGCATTTCTATTTCATGGAGAAAATAGGCATGAAAGAATTCAAATTAAGGGGTGGTGTTAGAATATAATTTGAAGTTCTAGAGCTAAGGTAGTTAGCTAGCTTGCAGCTTAGGTTATGCACATTATGTTTATGTTAGTAGTTAGAACTATGAATGCAGTTATGCTGCAGTTTGGAGTCAAGTTAGTGGGCTATGTAGTGGGTAGTTTTCCGAGTTCAGTTGTCTATGTTTAAGGGTGTAAGGTTTGGACAGTTTCTATCAATTGGAGTAGTGGCATTTTGCAGTTGCTTGAGGCTTGTGTTCTGTTTTGTATTGACAGAGGAACCGAGTGAGTTTTGTGGTGAGTTTGGTTGATCTAGGCCATTGTTTTAGAGGTTGATTCCCATCAATTGTTCAACAAAATGTTGCATCATCAATTAATTAACAAAATAGCATTCAATGTTACAAGCCTAAAAATAAATCCAAATGATTCCTTTTTTCTGAATTTGACTATCGACATCATCTCTCACACTTGGTCCGCTTGGAACCTCCTCACTACCATTAACAACATCATCTCCATTGTCAAGCTCAACATCATCTCCATCAACAACCTCAAAATTATCAATCAAAGGACTAGGAGTTGAATTATCCACATTAGCATTATCAACATTTGCAACTATATATATTGCGAGGAGTGGATGATCCAACACTTGGTACTTTGTTGATTCGAGTAAAATATCTATTCATACCGGAATCCCTATTCAAAATTCATAAGCAATAGAAATGAAAAAAAAAAAACAATTTTCACACTTCAAATCACTTAAATTCTCAAACCCTAAACCATAACAAAAAACAACAATTTCAATTCTCCAAATCTCTAATCCTAATTCATTTATAAACAATAAAACAAACAAATTATGATAATCAAAATCCCAAATTTTCACACATCAAATCTCAAACCCTAAAACCTAACAAAATTTCAATTCTCCTATTCTCCAAATCAATTCACATTTCAAACATTTCAATTGTAACCAAATCAATAACACCAATTCAATTCAAGATTTAAGTAGGTAAGAATAACAAATATGGAGCAAACTTACTGATTTCGCCCAAAGCCCCTGATTTTTCGAGTCCTTGTTCACTGTGAGTGTCTTCAATCGTTGGATGTGAGAGCTGAGAGACAGCCCTGGTGTAGGCGATCGGGCCGGTGGAGTGGTGGTTGATGTCCATGTTTTGTGTCATGTTTTATATTGACTTTTATATCGATTACTGTATACATTTCATGCATTTGGGTTAGAATAGTACAGAATCTATGTAGTTTATGCTTATTTGCCAAATTATGGAGTCTACACTAGTTTCTATTTAATTTCGCAGAAATTGGACGCACTTTGGAGCTTAAAGGAAAGTCATGAAGAAGCTAAGGATGGTGCAGCTGGAGGAAAGCCGACTTTTTTCCATTCATCCTTGATTAGCGAGGATTAAGGCCTATAAATAAAGCCCATGGGGCTACTTTTAAGAATTCCGATTCCAACGGAGAGACAAGAGAAGAGATAGCGAGTAGGAGAGAGAGAGAGAGTGGAAGCCGAGAGTGGTTTTGTCCTGCGAGAGCGGATTTGGCTAAATCGGTTGTAAGCTTTGTTTAGTTTATTAATGCAATTTAGTTTTCTTTTATTATTGATGTCTTTTCCTATGATGAAGAGCGAGTAGTCCACCTACTTCTAGGGTCGGGGTGAGCCCGACGGTAGCCAAGCGTGTTTAAGGTAAAGATCTGACTTTTATTGTGTTTTGATCATCCACTACCTTTTATATGTTTATTTCCTATTTAATAGAGATTCAGGTTAACAACTTGGATTATAAATATAAAATTGGTAGATACAATTAGGGTTTCTTGAGAAAGTTATCTAATTGTTGGAAAAGGAGAAAGCTTGTTCCTTTGATGTGATTGCATGATTATCGTTATTCATCTTGCCTTATGCCTATTTGGTTATCGTTATTGCAAACCCCGATCTTGGAAGTTTCCTTTCATATAGTTGTTTATTTCAAAATCCGCGAACTTTGCTTTTATTTCGTTTTCTGCGTTTTACTCAACTTCGACTACTGTTGGTCGACGTCTGCTGCTGATTGGTCGATATTGAGTTTCACTGGTCGATATCAACTTCTGCTTGTTTTTGTCTCTGCAGGTACAGGTGAGGCTGAAATCGAGGACTGGTCGATAGCGAGCTTAGAGGTCGATATCGAGTGACTGGTCGAAATCGACTCCCTTCTGCAAAGCTTCCAGAATCGACTGGATTTGGTCGATATCGAATAATACAGGTCGATATCGAGTGAATCTCCTGAGGTCGAAATCAGACGTGAGATTTGCCTGCTACCTGAGATCCGCTGACACGCTTCCTCGAGGATCGATCATGACTTCCTGTTGCTACATCGGTAGGAAATCTTGTAATTATTTGTGTGGGAAAGATCTGGGTTGATTTATTTTATTTTCAACTCGATTTCCTCCTACAACAGTGGTCAGTGGTCGGACTCGGAACGGTGCAGGCTGCCGGGCCGGACAGTCAGACAGCCCCTTCGCTCGCATCTCGCCCTTTGCTTCCCATCTCTCCTTGCACGTCTCTCAGTTGGAAAATAAAATCTCACTCAAAACGACGTCGTTTTGACATTTTTTTTTAACACAAGGTACCCGCTGCTCGAAAGGTGGGGTGTGCGCGTACGCCCGCCCCACCCCAAGGCCGCTCCTAGTTGAGGTTGAGTTGGCCTGGATGTAATCTCTTTTTGTCTCTCTATTTGAACCACCATATGAAATGCACGGTTTACAAAGGGCAGTGGATCCATAGCTAAAATGCTATTGCGGATGCTCTCAAAAGGATCATTGAGACCCATGAGAAACTACATAAGTTGTGTAGTAGCCTCCCGATCAAGTAGCTTCTTTAGAATCAAGCAAGTGCAGCCTTTGAGAACTCTACACATACAAACTGGAATCCCTTGCAAGGATTGGAGTTCATCCCAAGCAAACGCTCTTTCTCTTACGACAATATGCAGAAACAGAGAGATTATCTTTTTTGACATCACTAATTTCATTCTGCAGTTGATAGACAAGAGGAGCATTGGATTCGGAAAACCTTTCCAATATTTCATCCCAAAGCTCTTTGGCAGAAGTAACATACATGAACTGCTCAGCTATCTCCGGTTTTATGGAATTAACAACCCAACACATTACCATGAAATCACACCTTATCCATTTCTCAAGATCTGCAGACCCTTCTTCATGCCTACAACAAGTACCATTGATGAAACCAAGCTTAACCTTCGCGCCAAGTGCCATTTTAACGGCACGACTCCAACTGAGGAAATTATTTCCAGAGAACTGAACTGCAACCAGAGTCATCCCTGGATGATCTGAATTAGTCAGATGGAGGGGATCGGTAAACGTCACACTCGGAGCAACCACTCGGTGATCAATGTTCATGTTGGATCATGTCATGTGTGTTCAGATATGCTATAAGAAAATGGCAAAAACAAGAAGCAGTAAAACAAGAAATCACACACCAAATCCTTACGACAAACAACAATGTTCACAAATCAATCACAAACCAACACACAACCACAGATCTGTGAAGATAATCGCTAGAAATAGAGCAACATGGAAAACTGAAAAATAGACAAGCAAAAAACACGAAATCGCGAAAACAAATTCGCTCAACAACAAACCGAGCAAGTACAAACCAGATCAAGACCATCGATCCTCAAACCAGATCAGAAACTAGCAGATAAGCAGGAAATAAAAAACAAAATCGAATGAAACAACAACGATCGAAGAGCAAAATCAGAAAACAGAGATCAGACAAAAGCGAGAAATCAGATATGCAAAACAACAATCATGAAAAACCAGTCGATTTCAGCTCTTTGCGAAATCGATCGCTCTGATACCATCACAAGATTCAACTATTGATGTTGATTATTGTGGTTAAGTGAGATCAATACACAAACCTTCAATGTTCATCAATGGAGGAAAGTGAAATTGTAGAGAGAAGAGAGGAAGTAGTTACACTGATTACTTGTGAAGTGTCTTGTATATTTTCTTATTCTGTTATGTACAAGCTATAGGCTATGTATAGCCACAGGTTGATCTATACAAGTTGTTCCCCTTATTGGACTTACTGATTCTAACTAACCCACACCCTTATGATGTCACACCCAAGCTCAACACACACACTCTACAATTAGCGGTATGCATTATTAAATCCTTTATTCCTCGATGTGCGAATATAGGGGATATATTGAGTGATGGGTTTAACACTTAAGGTTTACGAATGTACATAGTGTTTTTTTTAATACAAGGAAAGATTTGGGATAGGAGACCACAAGCGGTCTAACCCAATCCTAGAGTGTCCTTATGGACAAGAGCACGCGGTTCTTCATTGGCCTAGCCTCCAGAACTTCGTCAGTAGGGATACAGTAAACCAAATGCACGGTCTAATCTGCAACCGTACTTGTTTCCCTGAAAATATGACGAATTTAAACAAAATTAATTTTATACAGTAGTAGTCTAATTTCCATTACCAGGATCTCGATAATCTAAGGGTAACTCCATTCGCCCAAAAGAACTTTAAAAATTGTAAGGTTATTCCCCTCTATAAGGACATTATTCAAACACATAAAGTCAACCCTTAGCATGCCATTACGTAGGCCAAGAGCTTCCCCATAAATTTGAGGCATACCACCACATAAACCCCCACTAAGGGAGATGACAGAAGTATTCGGGTTATGGATAACAAAACCAAAAGAATGAAGGATCGATGTCTTTCGACACTGCAACCTAGAACCATCAAATTATAGTTTTACGTATAATTAAGGGGTGGTTAAGCCCATATCACTTGTCTCTTCCTGTGTTTAGATTTATATTAACTAGAACGGTTATGAAGCGCAGGGCTCCTAGTAGCGTTATCATCCCAATCATCCAATTTTAAGTTGAAATATGATGCTTGAATCCAAGTTTGTTGTGTTGTAAGGAGAAAGGCCTTAATACGGTTTAGATCTAGAGTTTCTGTAGGATTAAAAACGAGGTGGTTCTTGTGAGTCCAAAGAGCCCATCAGCACAATGCGAGGTTCGACATTATCTTAGGACAAATATGGTCACGATTTCTTTCTAGAACTATATCATTCCTTTAGTTATTAAAGTTGCAGCTCAAATTAACTGGTAAGGAAATATTAAGAATAGCTAGAACCTATTTTAACGTTGTAGTCATTCTTTAGATGGTAATTGATATGGGGTAAGTCGTAGAATGGTTCGATCTTCGACAATCAAGACTCAAATTCAAGAATTGAATCAAGAACGATGCAAGAACTCAAAGACTCAACAAGACTCGAACAAGAACAAAGATGGGGATTTTCAGCCAATCTCTAGATCGAATCTGAAAAAACCTTCAACAACAAAGTTGTAGATCTTTTTGTCCTCGTTCCAACAAGGTATGGCATGACCCAATCCGATAAATATGGACTCCAAACGACCCATTTTACTGTGACATTAAAAAGCTGTCAAATGATCATGAACGAACCCAAAAACGTCATAATCAAGCTTGCACCTTTGTACCTTCTCCCATGGTGGAACCTTCTTCTTCCTCTTGAGGATGACATCATTCTCACGAGCTCAAGTCATAGGTCCATCCCCAAGTATGATAGGTGTGTCAGGAGGTGTCTTGGATGGTCCCGCATCAATCTCTTTTTCTTGAAAAGGATTCGTCCACGAGTCCAAGGTCTCAGGCACGACAAGATAGGGAATAAGATCCGCGTAGTAGAATGTAGCGCTCACACCATAGCCTCCAGGGTTGAATACCACATGTCCATAGAAACTCCTCTCAAGGCCGATTGTTGTAAGGGTTGGCCACTCCTGGATGGCTTTGATCTTGGCTTCATCAACCAGTAGACCATTAGAGCTCACTACAAAACCAAGAAAAGAAACTTGATTAGTGCACAATTCATATTTCATATCATTTTTATAATGTCCTAACGTGATATGCACTCTAGTTTGTTCGTTTATCTTCAAGTTTCCATCCAAGGCTAGCAAGTTTTCCCCATTTTTCAAGGCTGGTTTTTTAATCATTTCAAGGTTAGCAATATTACAACAACTTTCACTATCAATGATCATATTACAAACTTCGCCTTTTTCTAAGCATTTAATATGAAACAAATTTTCTCTTTGATTATCTTCACAAGGTGCAGGTTGAACACTTACTTTACTAACAATCAAAGATTCATCATGTTCATATGTCATGCAATCATTATCATCATAGGCAAGTAAATTAAGATCTTGATCAATATTAACATGCCCTTAATTTTCATCAACAATGAGATTATCTAAGCTAGAAGGAACATTATGTTGTTTAGCATGATTAGGAGGAATATGATGAGTTTCTTCCCTTTCCTTTGGTGGTACTTCATCTTTAGATAGTACTCCTTGTTCGGCACCGTGTTAGAGCCAAAACGCTTAAGCTCTAGTGCCGTCAGTCTTTCATTTAGCCTTACCATGTCCTCATTCAGGGTTTTCAAAATTTTGATCACCTCAGGATAAGTAGACCTAGGAGTAGAAGTCGTGTTGGTGCCCTGGTTAGACATCACAAAGAAACAAACAAAGAACTATATGAAGGTTAGTAGAAAAATATAAACAAGTCTCGCGAGTGTATCACTCAACACTCCCTCTCTAATTGGTATGTTATGCATGTTGTTTCAATCCGCCTTCGGCAAATCAATACTCAAGCTAGGGCTTAGCAAACACAATGTATATAATAGAACAAGGCTGGGAGTACTCGATATATAAGGGCAAGAGCACTCGACACAAGCTAATAGCAACTCGGCCAAACAAGAACAAATATGGTGATTTTCAGCCAAGCTTTAGGTCGAATCTGGAAAAACCTTCAACAACAAAGGTGTAGATCTTTTTTTCTCCATATTAATTCTTTTATCCACAATAATTTCATTGTGTGATGTAAGAGAAAAATATGAGAATATATTTCTCAAACTTCATTTCCAACTTAATTTCCAATGTAGGAAATGTAGGAAACAAGTGAAGTGGAAGAAATGTGGTAGTGGGATACATATATATAGCCCCATTCCTTCTCATTCTAACTCCATATTTTCGATGTGGGACAAAGTCTTTGTCCCACATTGGAAATGAGGGGAAGGAAGGAAGACTTCCAACTCTATAAAAGGAGAAGGATGGTGTTTATTTGTCTCACATTGCACTTTGCATATTAGTTTATGTATTATTGTGAGTTATTTTAAGAATAATTTACATAATTTACATAATATTATAAATTTATTTTATTAAAAATAATTTTTTCCAAAAAAAAAATATTTTGAAAAAGCGGGTTGACCCGACGGGTCGACCCGTCGGATCACGGGTTGCAAAACCCCCGACCCTAACCCTAACCCGCTACCCGTTCCCACCCGGCTACACGTCAACCCGGACCCGCCGGGTCAATGACCCGTACGACCCGCCGGGTCACGGGTTGACCCGTAACCCGTGGCCACGCCTACATGGCGCCATGCATGGAAGAAGGTGTCGCCCCGCCCTTCTCAATCGCTTCTTCTTCTTCTACAGTTCCGAGCCTCTCAGGCCGGCGCTTCTTCTTCTCCTTCTCCAGCCCTTCTTCTCCTTCTCCAGCCCTTCTTCTCCTTCTCTAGTTCCGAGTACAGATCTGGGCGCCCTTGTTAATTGCCCTTCTGAATCGATTCTTCTTCTTCTTCTCCGGTTCCAAGCCTCTCAATCACTTCTTCTTCTTCTCCAACCCTTCTCCAGTTCGAATCTCTTATTCTCTTCTCCAATTTGTGCGAATTTGTTCAAAGTAAACAACCCTAAATCTCGACATTGTGCCAATTTGTTCGAATCTGTAGCGTTGTTTTCCTCCTCCTTTTGGGCCTATGCAAATTTCAGAGTTGTTGTAGTGCGAATTTGTGATTTGTGCAAAGTAGTTGTGTTCCCTTTCAATCGTTTTTAGGGCTTGATATTCTTCTCCGCCATGGCCATCTCTAAAATTCTTGGCCACCACCATACCGGCATCCCACCTGGCTTAGTTGCAGCCGCCGCCATCATCGCCGCCCTTGCTACCGCTAGGCGCCTTTGATTCACCACCACCTCTCACCGTCCTTTTTCTCTTGTGCACTGGGTCTTCGCCAATCGCTTTCGCTTCAGCGTTTTGCACCGCCTTCCGCTTCGCCGTCTAGCTCCTGTAGGGTTACCGCTGCTTTGGCCACCACCGCACCGGCCTCCCCCCTGCTCCCGCGGCCATCCTCCATGGCCTGTCGTCTCCCACCGTGGCTTGCCTCCATCCCTTGCCTGGTGCTTCTCCACGCTAACGCCCACCGCCTTGCCGTCGCTTCGCAACCTTGGTCTCCCGCTACTCCTGCCTTTGGGTTCCTCTCCCCGTCAGCCTTGGATCCGCCCTCTGGCACCGCCGACCTTCACTGTATGTGCCCTCCGCCGGTGTTACGTGTTGTTCCAACGCTTTTGTTGCTTTTACCAAAAAAAAAAATTGAACAAGTTGGAAAAAAAAGGGTTTGTGAGCCTATCGGTTCGTTTTCTAGCCGCTTTCTGGCCTCTTAGCCTGTTTATTGTTGTTGTTTATTTATTCTTGTTCTGTCTTATATGTTTCCTCTATTTTGGTTTCCCTTGTGGTTGCCTATACGATCTTGTTATCGTCCTTGAGGGTGTGAGATGTGTTCTGGGGATTTGTTTTGGCAATGGTATGGCTTCTGGTTTGGTCTGTGGGTTGGTGTACTTTGCTTTTCTTGCTGTGTTACAGGTTTCATGTGAACGATGAATGGTTTGTCAAGCTTGTAGACGTCGTGGAAATGCGATTAATACTTGTTGATTCTTTGGAATCCATGTTGAGGTGTCCGCTAATGATCCCCAGATTTCTCTGTGTACGTCCTCCGATTGGCTGTTCGGTTCATTAGTTCTGCTAGCTTGTAGGTTTCAGTGTAGATGGCTTGTACTTTTTTTTTGCATTTTCTTTTCCGTCATTTGCTTCTTGTTATTTACTTTTAGTCATTTGCTTCTGTTGTTTGATTCAGTTTGTACATGATGGTTAGTCCATCCCCCGGCTTGTCCGGGGTCTCGGTTTCTCTAGGCTTGTTTAGATAATCGAATTTCTATCCTTATATAAAAAAAAAAGAGGGTAAATCTAATCGTCGGATATTTTTTTACGGATTTATCTAATTTCACTGGTCGAATTTTTGAGATCCAATTCCGTACTTAATTTTGTTCCATAAAGCCATTGATAAGAATCAATTAATTTGAATCTGTACGTGCAAAAATAGCATAAAAATTAAAAATGATGGAAAGAGAAGAATCAATTCCGTACTTAATTTTATACAATAACTAGGGGCATGCCCGTGCATACGCACGGGACATAATTTAATCAGATCGAATCATATGGTATTAAAATTTATCAAATCATATGGTATTAAAGTTTTATATGATTGGTTCTTATTAGCGGAAATTATGAATATATTTGGTTTATATAGATTTGAGAAGAAAGCTCAGTATTATTTATAGTTATCCATAATATATTTATAAATAAGCTTAACTTTTTGAGCTCTTCTCTTCCAATCATGAAGTGAAAGATTTTGTAAGTATGCATCTCTATCAGACCTGTCAAAACACAACCCGACCCGGTGACCCGACCCGACCGACCCGAAATATTTCCGACCCGAACCCGAAAATTTTGGCCCGAATTTTTTTTTCGACCCGAACCCGAAAAACCCAAAATTTTCCGGGTAATCTGGGTTTCGACCCGGTGACCCGATTGACCCGGTAATTTTGACCCGATTTACCCGATTGACCCGGTTGACTTATAATTATATATAAATAATTTTTTTTATATATAATTAAAATTTATCACAAAATTATCAAATAATGACTTTTTTAATTTAAAAAAGAAAAAATTGACAAATCCGAAATCGACCCGAACCCGACCCGAAACCCGATCAAACCCGAGTTCGAGTCAACCCGAAAAACCCGAAACCCGTTTTACCCGAGACCCATTTTACCCGAAACCCGAAGTGACCCGACCCGAACCCGACCTGAATGACCCGTTTGACAGGTCTAATCTCTATGGAAGTATATAGGAGGAAAAATGTAAATAAATAAGGTACATAACTACTCCATGTATTTTTTTTATTTTATTTTATATATACCTCTGTGCTTATACATATATTTCAACGCACTACAACTACAACCACACTCATTAAACTAAAGGTGACATATTAATATAAATTGAATAGAGAGAGAGAGAGATCGGTCCATTAATATATTTATTTCTCGTTAAGATCCCGCCATGGTGAATATGATTCTTCTTTCAACAATGGTGCATGGTTGTAAGTTTTTCCATATATCAACAAAAAAAAAAGAAATCAAAATAGAGAAAAAATAATAATTAAAGATTATTTAAACAAATAAGAAATAATATATGATATAAAATAACAAAAAAGGAAATAAAATCATATATAATCTACTATATAAATAAGAAAGTGCAATAAAAAAATAAATTAATTATTGAAAAAAAAAACAAAAATAGGGGAAAACAAATAAATGATGAATAAAACCTCCAAATATGAGTCTTCTTGCAACAATGGTTCATAAAAACTTAATAGCAATTAAAGAAAACTAAAAACCCTATATTATTATAAAAAAAAATTTAAGAAATGCAAAATAAAATATGATAGTATAAAGTAACAACATAAAAACTGAAAAATAAAAGCATGCATAATATCATAATAGAAATAAGAAAGTACAATGAAACAATATATTAAAGCAATAAATCATAAAAAATTGTAAGAAAAAAAGGAATATAAAATGCCACCTAACAATATATGATTCATCTCTTATTTGTTTGCAAAAAAATTGAGTTTTAGAAGATAACATTGAAACAATTGACTATTTATAAGAAAAATCCAACATTTAACCAAAGAAAAACTCTCAACCTTTGGACTAACCCATTTTAATTTCCTATTTATCATCTCTAAAAAGTAAAATTAATGCGATGTATGTTTCATTTAACAAAAAAAAACTTCCACCCCTTTGACTACCCTATTTAAAGCATTGATTGGCAATTATAGTATTTTTTTATTTGAAATAAAAATTTTTGGGTAAACATTAATATAAAAATATGAGAGAAATATAGTAAAAAATTTATCATTATTATATTGTATTTTTGTTCAAAGAGAAAATAATTATTACAGAAAAATAATAATTAAAGAATATTTAATCAAATAAGAAATATGATATAAAGTAACAACAAAAACAGTTGAAAAATAAAATCATATATAATCTACTATATAAATAAGAAAGTGCAATAAATAATAAATTAATTAAAGAAAAAAAAGTCAAAAATAGGGGAAAAATAAATAAATGATGAATAAAACCTCCAAATATGTGTCTTCTTGCAACAATGGTTCATCAAAACCTAATAGGAATGCAAAATAAAAAATGATATAAAGTAACATCATCAAAAATGAAAAATATAACCATGCCTAATATCATAATAGAAATAAGAAAGTGCATTGAACAATATATTAAAGCCATAAATAAATAAAAATTGGAAGAAAAAAAAAGTGATGAACAAAAGTGTCACCTAACAATATATGATTTCTCTCTCATTTGTTTGACGAACATTGAAACAATTGACTATTTATAAGAAAAATCTAGCATTTAACCAAAGAAAAACTCCCAACCTTTGGACTAACCCACTTTAATTTCCTATTTATCATCTTTAAAAAGTAAAATTAATGTGATGCATTATTCATTTGACAAAAAAAACTTCCACCCATTTGACTACCCCATTTAAAGCATTGTTTGACCATTATAGTCATTTTTTATTTGACATAAAAAAAGTTGGGTGGCATTAATATAAAATTATGAGACAAATATAATCAAAACTTTGTCATTATTATATTTTATTTTCGGTAAAAAAAGATAACAATTATTAGAGAAAAATAATAATTAAAGAATAATTAAAAATCAAGAAATAATAAAATGATATAAAGTAACGACAAAAACAATTGAAAAATATAATCATATATAAATAATTAAGAAATTACAATAAATAAATAAATAAATAAAACCAAACAAATAAACAAAAATAGGGGAAAGTTTAAGTGATAGGGAAAACATAGACAATATAGAATTTTTGTATATATAAAAATAGGAGTCTAAAACACCTTAACCACAACTCAAAACTAAAAAGAAGAGATTGCACAAAAAAAAAATTAAAATAAAATAAATTCCAACAAAACTAAAAATAAAGAAAATAAAAGTTCAAGTAAAGGATTGTATTACAACCACTCACCTTAGATTTTATTTATCAATATGAGCTTCTTCTTTTTCACCAATGAAACTTCTCAATATGTACTTCTTCTTTTTCACCAATAACACTATAAAAAATACAATAAACAAAAAGAAAATATTAGTATGAAAGTTGAAAACAATATCAATCAACAAACGATAGATTAGGATAATAGAAATTCAATATTATATCAAAAAATCTATTTTGACATAATATGACAATGAAAGAAAAAGAAAGAGTTGATTTGATTGTAAAAAGATGAGGTGTGTGTCTTTATATAGCATAAGCATGCTTTAATTGAATTAGGAGTGTCAATTTTTTACTTATTATTTAAGGAATATAAATTTCAAATTAAATAGGCTAAAGGTGTTACATTTTTTGTATTCAATGTTTGTTGGAGTTACTTTTTTATGTTATTGGTTGTTTATTCTTTATAAACTACACATGTTACATATGAAAAATTATACCATTAATATATGAGATAAAAGAAATTTAATCAAATTAAAATATAATATTTTGTATGATTAAGATCATAATATATTCTATAAAGAATGGGCACAAAGATAATATTTTGAAATTAGTTGAAAATAAATAGTAACAAAAAGATTATGATGATGGTATAATAAATTATCTCATCGACACATTCGTATAGTATAAACTATATATGATAACTTTTTATTAAAAAAACTCAAAGTTTTTTTTTAAAACATTACATATAAACAAAAAACATATAATGTTCTCCACATTTTGAATGTGAGACAAAAATATCATAGCAAGGTAGCTAGTGATTACACAATATTTTATAGCAAGGTTGTGAGATTAAATTCAACGTTTAATCCCACCGTGCGGATAACCGGTTAAGCGGATAACCGAGAACACAATTATAGCATTTATGGTGGGCTGAACACAACTTTTACTAGATATATTATAGATATACTATGTAGTATGTATATTTATATTAATTATATATAACGCGAATAGTAATTACTACATGACCTAACAAAACCGGAATACATGACCAGCTTTAGTTAGGGATCCAAAGGGAAGTACATAACAAATGTAAATACACACACCTAAAAATCTCTTGCATACAAATTATTTGTGACTATAAAAGCACACAATCTTTCACACTATATATTTATAATTTTGTAATTTAGGTATGCAACGACACCACATCAATCTACAAACATACAACATATAAATAAAAAAACCACATATATGTATACCAAATATACCATTCCGAAATTGCAGGTTCAATCAGTAATCAGTGGCTTCACCTTCACCACCGGTGGACCTTCCATACTCCTCGGTGGAGCCACCGCCGTAGCCAGCGGACTTTCCAAACTCCTCGGTGGCACCGCCCTCATAACCTCCAGATTTGTTGTACTCCTCGGTGTCACCGCCACCATAACCAGTGGACTTACTGTACTTGTCGTCGGTGGCTTCGCCGCCATAATCATCAGAGGATTTGGGGTACTTTTCGGTGGCTTCACCATCATAACCGGCGGTGGACTTGTCGTTATACTCCTCGGTACTGCCATCGCCACCATAGCCAGTGGATTTGCCGGTGGCTTCGCCACCATAATCATCAGTGGATTTGTTGTACTTCTCCTCGGTGGCTTCACCATCATAGCCGCTGGATTTAACGTACTCATCGGTGGCTTCACCGTCATCACCGGTGGATTTTCCGTACTCCTCCTTGGTGGCGCCACCGTCATAGCCCCCGGTGGATTTACCGTACTCCTCCTCGGTAGCGCCACCATCATAACCACTTGATTTGCCGAAGCCGCCATCACCCTCACCGCCGGCGGATTCCTTGTAACGGCCCCCGGTAGCAGCGGCTGATTGATCGCCGTAGCCGCCCTCGGTGGTGTCGCTGCCACCGTAGCCAGTGCCTTGATCAAAAGCAGCGGTAGTTTCAGAGTAGTCCGCCATTTTTAGTGTAAAGTAGAGGAGGTGATGGACTTTCTATAGATTAAGGAAGTTGGGATATATTGTATGATTACACTAAGTGATGTATTTATTTATAGGTGATGAATTGTACATATAGAGGTGGCAACTTGCAAGTGCCAAACATACCGGTAGGGTCGTCTCATTAATCATGTTAAAGGACATTTTAGTCAATATTACCTTATTTTATTCTTAATATTCTATCCGTTCGTCAAAACATATCGTTTTAACTTTTAATTAACTTTTTACGCATATCAATCAATATATTGACTTAATTAACTTATTCTTACATTTTTTTTAACATTATTAGAAATTATAATCAACGATTTACTAATAATTATAAGGATGTTTTGATAAGTAAAGATTAAAATATTTACTCCATCATAAAACGTTGGTGTTTGATTCTTGGACATCACTACTACAAAAAAAGGTCTATAGTAGCGGCCAAAAACCGCTACAAAAAATAGAAAAACCGCTTCTTAAGAGCTAATGTATAATTTTTTATAAAATATTATTTTTTTTAAAATAATTTGATAGATGATAGTTTGAAGTATCATATTAATTATATAAAAAAAAATAGTTGATATTTTAGAAAGTTTTTATAATTCTATATGATCTCTATTTTGGGTCGAAGACCTTAAAGATTTTAAAGCAACTCCAATATACTCTTTTTGTTTTATATTAAAATGGATTCAAGCTTTTCAAGAAATTAAAATTTTATAAAATATTAATTTTTTTATTAATTTTTTTTTATAAATTTATATACTTGTTAGTAATAATTATAAATTTATAAAAAAAAATTGATATTTTATAGAATTTTTAAAATTTTAAAAATATGATACATATTTGACAAAAAAAAAGAGAAATTCCGCGTGGTGCCCACAAACTTTTACAAATTCCGCGTGGTATACAAAGTTTTGAAAATTTCCGCGTGGTACCCACGAAATTTTGTAAAAGTCTACATGGTGCCCACGAGATTTTTTTAAAAGTGTATGTGATAACAATAATGGGTTTTAATATTGAAAAATTGAGATTAAAAATTATATTATTGTACATTAAATGGAAAACAGTTAACAAGATTGTGTATTAGTTTGAATCTTTTTAAAAACTAATTTTTTATATACATTTTCTTACCCATAAACTAACTAAATTTTTTTCTCAAAAATGTTACGTATTTAATTTTTATTTGTTCTTAATATTTAGATTTTATTTATAAGGAAATGAGGAAAAAATAATAAGAACTAATTTTATATAAAAAAAACGAATTTTAAAAAAGATTCAAATCAATACCCAATCTTATAGAGTGTTTTTCTAAATTATAATGTACAATAGTATAATTTTTAATCTCAAGTTTTCAATATTAAAACTCATTATTGTTATTACATAAACTTTTAAAAAACTTTGTGGGTATCATGAGGACTTTTACAAGACTTCATGGGCACCACCCAGAATTTTTCAAAACTTTTTATATCACATAAAATTTGTAAAAGTTCGTGGTCAGCATGCGAAATTTCAAAAAAAAAAAAAAAAATAGATTGAATTTATGCTTTTTTATTACCAAGTTTGTCCGCCATTGGCCCATTGATGAGTAATGAAAAGAGGTGTAAATGGCAGTTATGCAATACATAAGGGCCGACCTTAAATGAATTACTCCGTATGAAGTTACCGTTGGAAGTTGGGCCAGTTGGCCTTACTAGCAACTGTCGGCATTGACCAATGTCGGTATTGACCAATCTCCTATTGGTCTTACGTCGGCCACGACATCTACTTTGCCCCTTAAGAATATTTATCTCTTTTAATGTATAAATATTTTTAAAATTTCAAATTTATCTTTTTAATCTAATTTAATTTTTAAAATACTTTTTTTTTCGAAGCAAGATAAGATTTAGGGAGGTTCCCGACGAGCGGCGAGCCTTCCTAGCGCGTCCTTACGGACGAGATCAGCTAGAAGCACATCAGTCGAACAGCTATCCTCGGCATGGTTACTGTAAATCAGACGTGCAATCATGTCCGCTACATCATTTGATTCTTTTAAAATATGACGAATAGCAACATTACTAAAGAAAGAAATATCAAAACGAGTATCTGATTGTAACAACTCAATGTTCCAGGGACAAGACCAGTCACCCAGTAGAGCGTTAACAACCACCAGACAATCACCCTCTATAAGCAGATTTAGCATATTAAGCTGCTTAGCTTTAAGAACACCCATCCGTAAAGCCAAAGCTTCGGTGTACAGAGTGGAGTTGTTATTGCAAGGTCCATTGCCCAGTGAAACAATACCACCAGTATCATTTCTGATAAAACCGAAAGTGCCGTCGAAGTTTAGTTTATAGAAGTTCGAAGGCGGCTTCTGCCACTGATTTGGTTTATTGTTTGTATTAGATGGATACGTAGTTGACGTAGTTCCAGCTGAAGATCTGCGACCACTTCTCTGCCCCGAAGGAGCGTCGTACCACCCAATATCCTTTGTAGCTGACCAAGTATTCCTAGTGGTGGAAATGAATACAGAAATGTCGGTAATCTTCAGGCTAAAATCAGGGTCGAACACGGACTTATTTCTGAAGAACCATGTCCCTCACCAGATTGTCGTCAAAAGAGCCATATAATTTTTCCCGATAGAGGAATATAGGTGATGGAGCAAAAGGTTGAGGTTAGTGTGTGAGAGAGCGCCCACAGAAATAGGAAACTTGAGGTGAAACGTGTTGAGAAGGCAGTGAGTAATATTACAATCAAGAAGGAAATGGAATCCCGTCTCGTTTCCATTACCGCAGAGCGGGCAACCTAACGGTACAGCCACATGCGACCGTTGTAAGCGTTCAATGGTAGGTAGACCATCTCGCGATATTTTCCACAAGAAATGACGGATCTTGTATGGAACATCGAGCTTCCAAATCCAATTACAGATATAATTTGGGTCACCTTTAGAGGAAGGGATAATCGCTCTAGCAGATTTGGCAGAAAACCAACCATCCTTACTCGGACCCCAGTAAAGGCGGTCATGAAAAGAGTTAGTCAGTAGATGTGATGTTAAAATATGATTTATATGAACAAGGGACATAAGTCCCTGCAGATCGGTGGCAAGTTTTTGATAATCCCACGATTTTTTCGAATCAATGAAGCGGGAAACTTACCAAGTCAAAACTGAGTCCGAAGGACGGGAGGTAGCCACACATGAAGGAGGTTTATCATAGATCCAGTTATCCGTCCAGAAATCAATATTTGCTCCGTCTCCGACAGACTATCGCAGGCTCGGTTTGAAAAGGTGTTTAATCGACTGAAGTTGTCTCCACTATCGGGGTGTATTCCCCTTCTGCTGGTACTTCACACTACAAAAAATAAAGAATTTTGCCACCCTACCTAGCTTCGACAGGGACTTTCTGTGGCAATTGGTACCCTTTTACCACGGATGGTAGCTTCGGCAATGGCTATTGGATCGATTTTGCCACATCTAGTAGCAACGACAGAGTTTGCCGTGGCTAATAGGTCAATTTTACCACCGTTGGTAGCAAGGGCATGGTTTGCCGTAGCCATTTATTTGGTTTTTATCATGGCCTAGCCACGACCTTTGGAGTTCCGAAGCTAACTTTTACGGAGTATTTATTTAAGATGATGATTTATATAATTTAATATAGATATATTATAATTGGGGGTAATCGTAAGCTAGAATCCAATTCTTTATTTTTCAGATATGCGAGCCTCCATTTCCTTCCTTCCTCAGATCTCCCTTCTCTCTTCTGTTCACACACATCGCAAACTCAGATCTGAAAGCTTGAAGCTCCCATGTCGTCTTCCCCTTCACCCCACTCGTTCTCCCTCAACTGTTCGCTCTCTCTCTCTTTTTCTACCATTGAAGAGTCCAAAATCGAGCTCCCATCCCTTCCATCTTCTACCCTCGACATATCTCTCTCTCTCATCCGACATCTCTCCCTCAGCGACCGTCGTTTGTGCGCCGGTGCCCCACGCAGCCGTGACTCCACCTGTGAGTTGGTCATCCCCATATCGACATCTCTCTCTCAACATATTGACATCTCTCTCACTTCTCTCGAGCACCTCCCATAGAAGCGGAACTCGGGCGCGTTCTTTAGATCTCCGACATCTCCATCGCTAGGTAAACTCTTCAAAACCCTTTTATTTCGTTCAGAAGATCCGAGTACGGTTTGGTTAGGGTTTGATTTGGGGGAAAAGTTGTTTTTTGGTTAGGATTTGGGTTGGTTAGGGTTTGATTTATGGGAAAGTTAGTTGTTTGGTTAGGGTTAGATTTGGCAGATTCCAATAGCTTTTTAGATGGGGTTTGGTTTGATTGGGCGTGCTCTTGCTTTTATTAGTTTTCATTAAAAAAAATTGATTGTGCTCTGTCTTTTTAAGTTCCAAATTCCATGTCAATATAAATTGCAATTGCAATTTGGATGACAAAGTAACATATCTTTCTTTAATAGTTATGAGACGAAAGTGAATTATGAAGCAACAAGCAGGGTGCATGTGAATTCTTAAGCAACTCTATATGCTGTATTATGAAGAGAGTAGCAGAAAATTGGAGTAGAACATTTACCTGAAAACATTCTTGAGCAACTCCATATAAGTAGTCTCCTACATGAAAACATGCCTAATTCTTTATAATATGTTCTTATAAAAGTATTGTCATGAAATTAAGTCGTGCCATGGTCTTTTGGCTTATACATTGTTGTAATCGTCTAATGTTTCCATGACCATTACCAAGGTATCATCAGTGCAGTGACATGGCAAACAGAAACACCTTTAGGGGACTTTTGATTAATTAGTATCTATCCCTTTGTATGTTGAACTCATGTTTATCTCTATTGCATTTTTTCTCAGGACATTCTGGAACTCATGTTTCTCTTTGCCTTGTTTCTTAGGACAATGATAAAAAAAAAAAAAAACAAGGATGAGACTGCTCAAGATACAACTGATAAGAAGGCCGATTCAGACTCTGATGACGAAGAACAGGATAACTAATAGAAAGAGAAAGGAATTTCAAACAAAAAGAAGGTCAAATAAATAGAGCTCTTTATACATTTATAAATGTTTACCAGTCATTTTAAATTTTGGTGAATTGATTCATCCTTTTGCTATGACAGCTCCAACGACAAATGAATATTGGTGAGCTAAAGCAAAGAATGTCCAAACAGGCACTGTGTGGAAGGTGTTCTTTGGCAATGTAAGTGCAGTGATGCTTCAGACATGCATTATATTTATTTTTTGATTACTTATTAACTTACTACGGAAGCATCGTTGTATCTCTTACTCTAAATTCTATAACTAAGTTAGATGGAAACAAATTGAAACTGAACTCTTGCATGCATTTTCTCTTTTTGAAATAGTGAGTTGATACAAGTTTAATTTGAATCTAACACGTACAACTAGGATCATGAGAGGATTACCCTTCAGGTATTTGACAAAAATAAGGCATACCCACGAATTGCTTGGTTCAGCAAGAGTCTTCCATAAAAGTTTCATTTGTATTGCTATATTCATAGTTTCAGCTTTATAAAGATCCAGCCCACCCGCTAGAGTGTCCGAGCAGATCCTATCCCAACTGATCATGGGTGAGTATTTCGTATTCTTATTCCAGAAGAAATCTTTATAAACCTTATCCAACTCGTGTAAGATAGAAGTCGGCAACAGAAAAGCTTGCATCAGGAAGATTGGTTTAGCACTTAGACTTGTTTTGATAAGGACCTTTCGACCTTCTTCAGATACAGAGGAGGCTTTCCACTTTGTTAACTGTTGTTTGGCTCTTAAGACCACGTCAAAAAATGTTTCACGGTTAGGTCTGCTATTAATGATTAGGCATCCTAAATATTTTTCCAAATTATTGGCAAGAGGGATGCCCAAAGAAGCCACTACGGTATTAATCGACGACTGGGAAGTATTTGGGGACGCTTGGAAGCTTGATTTATGAAGATTGACTTTCTGGCTTGAAAGAAGACAAAATCTTTGAATCATGGAGTTACTTTGAAACATGCAGCTTGCGAAGCTTTTTGCGAAGATGATGATGTCGTGTGCAAAAGCTAGGAACGGGATACTTAACATCCCTCTCCCAAACGAGAAACCTAAGTCTCTGTTTATGTTTGCTTCGTTTTGTAAGGTTCTAGCCAGAACTTCGGCCGTCAGTATGAACAAAAAAGGTGATAGAGGGTCTCCTTGTCGCAGGCCCATTGTGGGGATAAAAGGAACAGATGGTTCGTCGTTAATCAGAATAGAGTAACTTTTTTAATACTCTGACTTTTTATATATTATTCATAAATTCATTGATCTTTTTTCCACGTTTATTTACTAAAATTTTAAATATTTTTCTTTTTAATTTCAACTTGATTAAAAAATATAAAAATAATTAAGGGTTTATTTTGTCTGTCAAGTTTCAATTATTTGGCAAGTTCAGAGTTAGGTCTTGTTTGGTTAGTCAGTTAAAAACACAGGAAGTTAAAAAACTCAGGAAGTAGGATATATTCCTCTGTTTGGTTGACAGAATGACACAGGAATTTCAATTCCTCTAAGTCGTAGGAAGTTCACTTACCTAGGGGGACTAGGTAAGTTCAACTTTCACCGTACCATTTTTTAATGTGAATTTCCTTATTTTCCTATTTATATTTCTAAAAATCAAAATTCAATCAAACAACTTTTTTTAATTCACGGAAAGTAAGTTCCCGGGAATTGTACTTCCCGCATATAACCAAACGAGCCCTTAGTATTAGTTGATAAATTGCTCATTTGAAATAAAAAGTAAATAGATTATCGATTTTTTGGCAAGTTCAGAGCTAGTATTCGATAATTTGGCATGAATATGAATTTTGTTTATATTTTGAGTGAATCTAAATAAAAGGTATTTATATTATAATCTATCGAACTAATTTTATTTATATTTATATTATTTTTTGTGGAAAAAGGTATTTATATTTAGATTATTTTTATTTATATTTTTATTTATGAGAATCTATTTAAATTATTTATAATATTGTATTAATGTATTCTCCGTGAACAGAACGGAAACTACACTAGTTATATAATGTATAATTTCAGAATTGTGAATTTTTATCCAAATTTTCAGAATTTTGGTGCTCCATGTATCTCTTAATAATTACTCTCTCTGGATAACATTTTCTTTGATTAAATGCAAGTATTAAGAACCATTATTAATTAAGTATGTCGTGTTACCACTATACGTTACACATGGATGGACCACTGTACCATTATGTATGGATGTCTTGGTCGATCAACTTAGGGAAGTACACATATATATATTTTTTGTGTGATGATTAAATTAAAGAGACCCACCAAAAAATGTGAACATCAACACAAGTCACTGTTGATCGATGAGATGAATAGGATAGTTCGTTATGGAGATTAATGGACGGTTTAATGGGACTCTCTTGCATCTAAACAATACCACAATTACGTATTGCCACGTACGCTTTTTTCTCAAATGAAGTCGGCAAAAATTATCAACAATTTTGGATTATATTGATCCACTTGCCTAAATCAAGAATAACATAGCTAGGTTTATATGGTTAACCACACATCAGTTACATCCATGGCTACCAGAGCTGGCAAATATGACCCGGTCCGAGAATGACCCGACCCACCTGAATCCGAATCCGATCAAAATTCGAAAATCTAGTGTAATGTATAACTCGAGTCCGACCCATTTTAACCCGATATCTGAATAGACACAAACATAGACAAATCCGACCTGACACATACACCGACCGTTCTTGACACGATCTGAATAAGACCCGACTCATCCTTATTGATACTTTAATTTTCTTATATTTAAACACTCAAATAATGTGAATTACATATAATGAGCCCTAATATAACTAAATAAATGAAGTTTATACTCCATCCGTTCGGCAAAACGTGTCGTTTAGTATTGACGCACGCTTCTTTAGGATGATAAAAACTATGTAAAAATATCCATCTTTTATAATTTTTAGCATGTTCGTAGCTTATTAATATTAACTACGAAATTATTAATTTTTTATTATAAAAGATAGATATTTATGTAGTTTTTATCCCCTAAAAAAACATGTGTGAATAGTAAAACGACATTTTTTGTTGAACGGAGGAAGTAGTTAGTAATTAAGATAAACAAAAAATAATCAGCATTTTATAATAAAACTAGATGTGACCCGCTTGACCTAACCCGAACCACAAATCCAATCGTTTCGAACTCATCCAACCCAAAAACTTAATCGATCCGATCCGAAATCGACCGAAATTACAATATAGTCAACATATAACCCGGCCCAATATATGAATGAACCCAATCCAAACAACCCGATTGCCACCAGAAAGCAACTTAACAACTTGTGATATTTAGCAAGTTCAATTAAATTTGGAACATGATACTACGTACTTAGTGATTATACAACAGACCGGCTTATTGAGCATATCAACGAATTATCAGTAGTGTACCTACATTTTGCACCCTGTTTCTCTTCTTGCTTCTCAAGAAGTTATGTACCTCAGATCAATATGCTTAAAATTACGTACAATGAAGAATTTGATCCTTAATTAATTAAGCAAATCGCACTCAAACTATCACAACATACCAGATTCCCTTGGTAGTTGCTTTTGTTAGTGTCATATACTCTGCCTTTCCTCTTTTGAATTGGAAAATAAAGAACGGCCATTACGGGGTTCGAATCAGGGATCTATAGGTATTACCCACGAGTCTTTTCTGGTGAGTCATTCCGTAATGGTTTATAAACTTTGATAGGTACTACCCGGAAACCTCTTGCGGGATTTTTTGAGGAGGCTCAGTTCCACTTTCGCAAAGTGCGATCTGCGGTCGCAACCTCACCTACCTGCACGCGGACCACTTCACCACTTCGGCTTAGCCCTACGGATTAGTATACACCGCTTGACCGTACACGTTTGTGGAAATTAACATGGTCCAAATGTACCAAGTGAGATTCGAACCGGAGACCTCTCCTTTGGGGTATCTCACTCTACCTTTCCTCCATTGACATCCAACGGTGACATACTTTTTTTTTTTGGTGAAAAAAACCGGAGATAGACTCCTTATCATAAAAGCCCCAAAGGGGCCAAGTAACAACACCGAACCGCAACGAGCTCCAGACAAACCCTGACCATCGTCCGAAAGACAATCAGTAGCAACAAGAGGAATAGAGTCTAAGACAGTAAAGCCCAAAGGCAAGGAGAAAGCAAAATGAGAAATGAGATCGGCAAGGCGGTTGCCTTCGCGAAATGTATGACGGAACTGGACAATCCAGTCCCTACTAAGGAAGCTGTGGCAAAGGAACACCAGGCAGCTGACACTAGGGTGAAAAGGACACACCGACTTCTTCAACAGATTCAGGGCAACCTCCGAGTCAGACTCGCATACTACCTTCTTGTAGCCACGCTCCCAAGCAACCTCTAGTCCTTTCGCGATGGCCCACAGTTCGGCATTCACCACCGAGCAAGCACCAATATTATGTGCGTAACCAATTAGTCAGTCCCCATGTTCATTTCGAATCGCTCCCCCGCCGCGGAGGTCCCATCGCCTTGGACAGCACCATCAGTATTGAGTTTAACCCATGTGCTTTCGGGAGGTGCCCAGCGAGTACTCCTCTGCACCCTCTCCGTCGTGCTCGTCAGCAAGTTCACCCTCGCCTGGTTGTATTCTTTTGCCAGGATCAAGCAGTGCTCCACCGTATTGACATCTCTCTTGCCATCCATGAAGACCGCCCTGTTCCTCCTTAGCCGAATACACCACACGACAATTGCAAAGAAAGAGCACCACTCGACACCATCTTCAACACCCTTATCCAGGATATTTTGTCAAAGCCAGGATGCGAAGGGGAGCGCGAAGAAATCCGCTCTCCCCCTCACACCCTGCATCTGCAACCAAAACGTTCTAGCAGTACCACAATCCCTAAACAAATGTATTAGAGATTCACTAGAGACGAGGCAACAAGGGCACAGGTCGGACGTACCAAGATGGCGACGGAAACGTTCACTGTTTGTAAAGACCCCACCTTTGTTGGTTTTCCACACAAAAGTTCTAATCCTCTCATTTATCTTAAGCTTCCAAATGCTTTTGAAGAAGCGTTTATCCATGGAGGGAGTCACGTCTTCTTTCAGTAGCATAGAGTAACCCGACCGAGCAGTGTAGTTACCCTCACCATTACCAGGCCAACCAATCGCATCCTCTCTATCAGTGATACCCGTAGCAGCAATCTCCAGGAGAGTCGACGCCGGGAGAAGATCAGCAAATATGTGCCATTTCCAGCCAAGCTTCGGATCCCACAGGTCAGCAACCATGACACCCCCGACATTAGGCAGTAATTCACCAGTAATCCGAGACCCCAGGGAGACATTCCCAATCCAAACATCACTCCAGAATCGCATATTCTGCCCGTCTCCCACGCAACGACGGACGTTGGGCTTAAGCACTTCGTCCACAGCCTTCACGATACCTTTCCAAACGTGCGACGCACCAGCCGAACTCCCCATCGCCTTCTTCACATACTTGCTAAAAAGCACCTCAGACCACAACCCTTTATCATCTTGCAAGAGCCTCCACCCGAGTTTAGCAACCAACATGAGATTCAAGTCCTGCATCCTTTTCATGCCCAGGTCACCCAACTCTTTCGGACGAACAAGCTCGTCCCAAGCCACCTTGTGGAGTCTACGTTTATCCGGCGTGGAATTCGAAATAAAACTCCTACAAATCTTTTCAATATTCTTGCAAACACCTTCTGGGAGGAGCAGGGCTGACATAGAATATACAGGGATTGTCGACAACACAGCCTGAGTAAGAGTAATTCGGCCGACAAGGCTGAGCAACGAGGCTTTCCATCCAGCAAGTTTACTAGCGAATTTGTCAAAGATGGCCGAGAATGTACCTTGGATGACACGTTTGTAAAGGATAGGAATCCCCAGATAATTGCCCAAGTCCCTTGTGGCCTCAATACCGCTTTCGGTCTGAATCCGATCTCGAAGCTCCTGCTTGACATTCTTCGAAACAAATACCTTAGACTTCTGTAGACTGACCTTTTAGCCGAAGCTGCTGCAAAAAGTTTACAAGCACTCCCGAACCACCATAACTTGAGCAATAGAGGCTTCTGTGAGCAGAAGAATATCGTCCGCAAAAAATAGATGGGACAGTTTCGGCCCTCCCCTAGCAATGCAAATCGGTTTCCACCTACCATTCTCGACTGCTTCAGAGATAATATGACTGAGTCTCTCCATACATAAAATAAATATATATGGGGAGATCGGGTCACCCTAACGGATACCCTGCGAGGGAGTAAATTGCTCAGTGGCCTCCCCATTCCACAAGATTTGCATCCTCGGCGTCCAAATGCACTCCATGATCCATCTAGTCCAAACCGAAGGCAGGTTAGCCTGAATCATCTTGTCTTCGATGAAGTCCCAGCTTAATCTATCGTAAGCCTTTTCGAGATCAAGCTTCAGGCATATCCAACCCTTGACACCCTGTTTTCGCCTCATCGAGTGGATAACCTCTTGGGCAACCACAATATTATCAGAAATAAGCCTTCCGGGGATGAAACTCCCCTGCGTAGGCCCAACCAATTTCCACATGTAAGGCTTTAGGCGGGTCGCCAAGATCTTGGTAATGGCCTTATAAATGACATTACACAGGCTGATGGGGCGAAATTGCTGGATCAACTCGGGTTTCCCCACCTTAGGGAGAAGGGTGATAAGGGTATCGTTAACACCGATAGGGAGCTTCGAGGAAGCAAAAAAAACTCCTGACGAAATCCACAACCGATTTTTCAACAATATCCCAACACCTGACGAAGAAAGCCGGCTGGAAACCATCAATGCCTGGAGCGTTGAGGGCTCCCATCTGCTTGAAGGCGCTTTTAATCTCCTCCCTTGATAACGTCGCGAGCAGAGCCTCCCACTCCTGTTCCTACAGCCGGGGAAAAGCACTCCGAGTAGTCTTCAGCGGGCCATTGGGCTCAACACAGTACATGCTCTTGAAATAATCTACAACCACGGTCTCGAGCTCCTTTTTCCCATCAATCCAGTCCCCGTTATCCGCTCTCAGCCCCTCAACTCTGTTGCGCTTCCTTCTCACCACAGTAGAGGTGTGGAAGTAACCTGTGTTTCTGTCCCCAAAGGCCAGCCACTTCTCACGAAACTTTTGGAACCACATAATTTCTTCTTGATCTAGAGTCTCGTCTAAATCTTTTCGGATCTTCGCTTCCTGTTCATGCCCAACCGGAGAGACACATCTCGCATTCTAGATTTGAATGAATTAAGAGCTTTCATCAGATGCTCCTTACGAGTCTGGATATTTCCAAAAACCTCCCTGTTCCATTTTCTAAGATCATCACTGAATTTCTCAAGAGCTTCCGGAGTGTCGCAAACCCGGTTCCACTTAGAATCCACCAGATCCGAGAACCGCTCGTGCGTCAGCCAGGCAGCCTCAAAACGAAAAGGCCGACGCTTGCAATCCTTGGAAATGGCGGGATTCAACTCAAGGAGGAGCGGAAAATGGTCAGAGGAGTAGCGAGGGTTTGAAGTTGTGTCTATTTGAGTAACGTGCTGATATCGATCAAACTATTAAATTAATCCTACATAGTCAAAATAAAAAGCTGTCAATAGTCGGCAAGTGAGATTCACTCACAGTTTTGCAATAGACACAACTTCAAAGTTCAAACCCTCTGATTTCGGCCTTCTTTCCTCCATCGACATCCAACGCCAAATCAAGCTTACCAACACAACACAGAGGCGCTATGATTACCGGGGTGACTGCCACAGCTGCCAACACAACGAGATCACCCAGGCGACATTTCAAATGCCCACCGTGTGCAGCTTTCATCAGTTTCATGTAATACCAACCAAAAAATGAAGCTTATATACCTACATAGAAGCCCGAACTTGCCATAAAGAGAATCTACCATTGTTGAATATGAATGAGACAAGATCAAATCCAAAATTAAACCACCCTATGCAAGGGATAGAGGCTCAACAAAGACCTTAAACACGTCCCTAGCTCTTAAAATACACTTCCAACTCCATCAATCTACTCTTTTTTCTTCCACCATTCCTACCTTCTAACCTAGATATCCTATAGGGTACATCAAGCAAACTATCGCTGCCAATTTAACAATAAGCTGGGACCAGATTCTTCCTCCTTTGTAGGCCTGGGCAAACGCGGGCGCGGGCCGAGCTTGGGACGGGCTTTACCCGAGATTTTATCCCGTTGTTGCGGGCGCACGGGATAAAAGTCGTGTCCAAGCCCGTCCGTAAATACGGGTGCGGGTAGCCCGCGGGTACCCGCAAATCTAATCATTTTTTCTTATTAATGCTATACTAATTAGATTTTTATTACATATATATGTAATATATATGTAGTTACTGTTTTTTTTAGATTTACTAATTAGTACTAAGAAACAGTAATAAATCTAATAAAATGTACATATATATTAGTAACTAAACTAATTGATATTAAAAACAGTAACTATAGTTTTTTTTATAACAAAAGTAACTATAGTTACTAATTAGATTTACTAATTAGTGTATGTATATAATAATACATTAACTATAGTTACTAATAAAAACAGTAACTATGTAAGTAACTATACTAATTATATTATTTATTATATATATTAATATTAATAAAAAAGGCGCTATGCCCGTAACGGGTTGATTAATCTGTCCAATCCCACACCCGCTGCAGGCGCGGGCCGGACCTAGCAGCCCGCGTGGGCTTTTCCCCCTACACAAGCCTGTCTAATTTCGCAGGCAGGCGGGACGGGCCGTGCGGACCGGCCTGCGTTTGCCCAGGTTACTCCTTTGTCATTGTCGTTCCAAAGAAACCTCTTGGCGCCTTGGTGGTTTCACCAAACATCATACTCTTTAACAATTCAAATGCTCAAAACGATCCAAGATTTGGGATGCCAAAAAAACACCCCTATTTATGATAAATCCCCACCCAAAAAAATACAACAAACCCACAAAAATGTTGCACGAATTCCTTGCACAGTGATTCACTTCCAGCTACCGATCTCAAAAACGCCCTCAATTAGAGTGAATTGCCCCTGTATTGGTCAATCGCCCACACTTTCAATACCTTCAGAACCTGGTAGAAAATGTGTAGACAGATGGGCCATTGATGCAAGCCCGTGTATTAGGCTGTTCAGGTGGCTCAACGGAACAGAATCCACAAAATTTTGGGGCCCCATATCAATTATATTTGTTATATACTAAAGGTCTACCAAAATATTCCAAATGTTCCAAATAGCGTAGTGGTGTGTGTGGCGCAAGTAATGTCTTTCATCCGTGTTCGGATCTCAACAGCAGCTCCCATTTTTCTGCTCTTTCCAGGACCATTAATAATCATCCTTTTTTTTTTTTTGCCGTTTCCAAGATCATTAATCATCCCTTTTTTTTCCCTTTCCAACCATTATTAATCATCCCTTTTTTTTCCCTTCGAAGACCATTAATCAACTCTTTTGAGGACCTTTAAGAGTATCAGCAACCATGGGGTTACCTCTTCCCCATTTTTATTTTCACCTCTTATCATTATTTAACACTTCATTTATTTTTATTATTTGACACTTCATTTATTTTTTTTCTTTAAATAATTTTATACATTTTATACCTCTTCCTAAGAGGTTTACCTTACGACCATTAGGTAACCTTGTTCCATTACTTTTTCCATCTCATTAGTTTTATTTATAAATAAAATTAAAAAATGCTTGTTATTAATTTTTTTTTTTATTACATTAGATGAAAAATAAAAATAATAATAACATTATATTATAAGCAAATAACAAAAATAATTACATTAATGTAAAAAGAAGTGCAAACAATATAATAGGTCAAGATAAATATATATAGGAAAAAATTATACTCAAATTATGGAGAAAAATAAAATAAAATTAATGGTATAATTATTATTTGAAAATAATAATAATAATAAATATATATTATAAATACATTTGACTAATTAATACATCAAATAAATATAGTAATAAAATGGTGGATGCCACTTGTGGCAGAAGAGCTTCCAACCTCTTTCCTTAAGGTTTGGGTTGCAACCATGAGTTTACTTTTTAAGACCTATAAGGTAAGTAAAACCCATGGTTGCACATGGTCTAACACTAAATTTTTCATGAATATTTTTTAAAAGGAAGGAAAAAATATATGAATTTATAATATTTTTATACAAAAAATTAATTAAGATTTAAAAAGTTATCATCTTATTCTTAAGTTTCATAACATATTTTATCCAACACATTTATATAAAATTAATTTACAAACAATATAACTCAAGCACATTTTTATAGCACAGGGCCCCCGAAAAGGTTGGCACGACCCTGCATTGATGCAAAGTTTAGGTACCAAACTACAGGGACGACTAAGCGAAAAAAATTACCCTAAATCAAGATTACTATGATATAAGCTATGAACTGAAGTGGCAAAGTATATACACATCTATACTTTTGAAAAACAGAGATTCTTTTTCCAGGCTTAAGATGACTAGTGATATAAACAAGTATTTATGACACCAATCTGTAATGATCATAGGTTTAAGGGGTAACCTTGTAGGGGTGTGGTATGACATTGGTATAAATACTCAATAGGTTGTATTACATAGGGCATCCAAAGTAATAATCCAAATTACCCTCTCAGCTCTCTTCTCTTCTATCTCCCTGTCTCTCTTTCTCAACCCCTTCTATCCTCCTCTTCCCCTTTCCCTCTTTCTGTCACAACCCCCTATCACCACCGTCACCGACCAACCTCCACCACCACCGGACATAACACAATCATATGCACAAATTAAATGAAATGACTTTTTGTATTCCCTATCCCCAAACTAATACAGGAATGTTATATTCATATTTACAGATATTGAAAGAGCCATTCTAGGCAAAATAATGAGAATCAAGTACAGATATCTCAAACACAAGCAATTTACAAGAAGAAAATGAGGGCCAAAACCTGTGCATAGCAGTACAGCTCCATATGGGAGGTAAATGAAGCCTATGAACATACAAGACAACACAAATTTCTAATTTTGGTAAAGAACCTCTGCAATGAGTCTGGATTATCGTATTTCAGTGAGGGCTGAACGGGCAGTGGCAGGTCGAGAGGTAAGTGCTGATGGAACACGTTAACCGCAGCAGTCAAACTAATGTCATCCTCAAGCGAAAGAAGAAGGCTCCACCTTGGGAGTCGTTGAAGAAACGGCGTTAATTATTTTATTATTTATATTTCTTATTTTTATATATATTCTATTTTTAGTAACTCATATGTTAGTTGGAGTCTAATTATAGAATTGCTTATTTTAGTATTTCTTAGTTAGGTCAAATAGGATGGTTAGGAGAGTCTATCCTTTAGACTTTCTTAATTATCATATTTTATTATTTTCTATATTAGGATTTTAGATTAAGTTTTATGTTCTAGGTTTACTTTATCTTTAGGATTAAAATTCTATCTTTAAGAAACCAAAACTCTATCTTGCGTGGTAGAATTGGTTCTTAGGTTTTCTATTTAAACGTTGTAGTTCTATTGAAATAAATCAGATTGAATTAGAATTGAGAAATCCCTTTATGAATTAAAGGGTTCTCGATTATCAATCCAAAAACACTTCCGTTGTGTCCATCTTCCAATCCAAATGTCCGGTTACAAACCAATTTACGATCTTGATTAAGTACTGCTTGCTTCCAATTACTTACATTGGAGTTGACCAATCATCGCCCTACGTATCCTTGTCCCATTGGCGGGTGGGGTGCAATTGCATGGTTAATTAGCAATTTAGTATTACTAATTAAGCAAGTGCAAACCAGGAGTTAGGTAAAGCCTCGAGTCCACATCTTAGGAGCAGTCCGAGATCGGCGAGAGCGGTGCATCAATTCACGAATTACAAGAGCATAAGCAAGATCCCTTTCTTTTAGTTTAGCAATTGGCCGGCCTAGCCAATTGCTATACATCAATTGGTATTCAGAGACAGGTTATGCTACGCTCTTTGTTTCTTTGATGTTACTGATGTTTTGATTTGATATGGCTTGGAAAATCTAGGGAGGCGACTGGGATGATGATCCCGATCCATGGGTTGCACAACAACGACGCCGACGAGAGTTGCAGAGACGAGCTTTGCAACAACAAGCTTTAGAGCGACAACAAGAGGCTCAAAGGCATCACCTTTGACTTCAAAGGCAAGAAGAGACCCATCGACGACAACAACAACTCCTTGAGTGTCAACATCAAGCCGCAATTGAGGAGGAGAAACGACACCAACAACGTCGCCTCCGTCAGATTTGGCTTCTCCAACAACGAGAAGTCACTACAAAAAAAAATGAAATTCGCTTCGGCAAAAAGCCGTGGCAAAAGGCCTTCAAGGGGTAGCAAAAGACATCTAGCTTCGGCTTAGCTACGGCAAATGGGGGGGTGGCGAATTTTGGGGTGGCAAAATTTGGTAGCTAGCCGTAGCTAAAGTGTGGGATAAAATTAAAAAAAACACTGCTTTTTAGCACAGATTCTTTAGACTCGGGCTAAAAAGTCCAATATTTTTTTAAAAAAAATTAAATAATACCCACAATTTACCTATATATTAAAATTTCATTAATTATACAAAATAAAATGTCAAAAAATACATAATTTATATACAATAAATATATACAATATGTCGATAAGTAGCCATATAGCCTATACGTCCGAATCCTTCTTTGAATGATTCTAGCTTCATTTCCAAGACCCTCTGTCCTTCTTGCATCCAATTCAGCCATCTGGCCTGCTCTCAAAAAAACTTCCGTCCTACCTATCTGTTAGAAAAAAGAAAAGGCTACAACCAAAATTCAGTAACTTGGAAAGCAGCACATATGACAAATCCATAGATTGCAATAGGTGCAACTCAGACATGGACAAAAGAAGATAGTTGAAGATCTCAGAAGGATGTCTTTTGCTCCAAGAGATTCACATAAATCACAAATTCAGTTTGCACTAGAAAAGGGAGTGTCGGCAATGTGATCACTAACCGAAAGCAATAACTCTATCTCCTTCTTTCACATAAACTTCTTCTCTGATATCACCAGCTCCAACCTCCATAGTTGCCTGAATATAGTAGTTGAACAAAAACAAACAATAAACAATAGCCAATATTGCATTGGAAGCAGTTGCAAACAGTAAGACAATAAATAGCATAATCTAGTGCTAACAGTTACCTGAGGGTTGAGAGTGTTGCTAATGCTCTTTAAGCAACTGCTGAAAGGAAAAATCAGAAGGAAGTGAGCAGAAGAACAGAAAGTTGAGATGAGTGAGAGAGATATCGAGGCGAGGGAGAAGTGGAGAGAGCAACGCGAGTTGTAGAGATGGCGAGGCTCCAAGGGAGATGAAAAGAAAGAGTGGCAATTTCATAAATATGAAATAGCATAGGTAAGGGCAGGGGGCAAAATGGTAAGTCAACTAAGTCTTAAAGTTTAGATCTCAATGAAAATTTTGATGTACTGCTCCTAAGATCGAAACCTACAGCAATAAGATATTTTTTAAAAGCTCAGAGGGTTAGTAACTATTTTCAAACTTTGTGCAACAGGTTAGCCAGTTGAAACTTACGAACTCTCAGCTGCACTGAGACCATGCCCTATCATAGACCGCGCATATAACAAATATATATATATATATATAAAAACATGTAACTGTAATGAGTGAATGAAAAATATAAAACATTATTCGAACTCGGTAGGCATCAGATATGAGAAACCATACCTTTGTTGAATTTATCTTCATCTTAGATGTGTTTTTAAAGACATCCTTTGCTGCATTTACCTCGGCTAGATCACCAACAACGTACAATGGAAGTTGCATGGGCATTTATATAGTTAACCTGGAAACAATTAGCATAACCACACTTCAGCAATGTTTTTAAAGCATATGATTAAAAACTACTCAAAAGTGAAGGTACTTGATTGCGTTCCATTTTTCCCAAGATTCATAGAACACGAAAAAAAACTGCACTACCCAAGTGTTGTACTAGATGCTTAGGTACCACTTCTAGGGATACACCAGTATCTTTTAGGCTTCTTTGTATGCATAAAGGAACCCCGAGTCCGTCAGCTCGTGGATCAGTCATGTGATAAGCATCACAATTGACTACCTCATCCAAGTATTCTGCAATTATCGGTGCACCTTGTTTCATAGCATGTTCCAAAACTCTCCATAACCTAAATCAGTTTCAATCAATTGTTCAGGCTCCTAGTCTGTCAATATTAATGGAAATCGTGAGGACATATAGACACAAACTGCTTCGTTTAATATGTGACGCAAACAACGTATTCATATATTTGAATCGATGTATGACAAGAGCATAAAATCCATATGCTAGAATATTTACAAAAATCAAACCACTTTAAGAAGAATAAATCTGGAAAAAAACTCACCAAAACTCTAGAACCTTTTCCCATCAGAAAGGCATCCTGATCATTGTCCCATGACCTCGATGCCGTTTGAGGCGCATCATTTATAGGGTAGTTACTTTATTAGTGAAAAAACTTGGAGGAATGGCATTTTAAAATTGTAATATACATAGTATATGACTGATATACCACCATTACATATGTTAAATTTATAGCTATACTTAAGTTTTTTAACCTGTTTAAATAGCTTTTCTATAATCAGGTATATATGCCAAATTTGTATATACCATGCCCTTTTTTCTACAATTACTCATACAATCTGTTTATGCCCATTATAGATATATCCATATATAAAAACTTAAAGCTACACTTTGTATTACTATATTTCCTAACCCAATTTCGACAACTAATAAATGTAGGTTTGCATATCTCTCTGTACAAGATGTATATCAGTACTCTACCATTTGTGATTTAAAAAGGGTTAATCACAAGTGCACCACGTTAATTCCATAATATCAGATAACTTTCAAAGCACAACATTCAAACCTTAGCTCTCTCGGTTTTGGAATCTGTAGTAACTTCAATAATTTAAGCGTCTATCCTATAATATAATTAGGAAAATCATAGAAGAGTTACTTTATTGGTGGGGTAAGGCCATAAGATTGTGACACAGTTACATTGCAATGCCAAGCCACAAACATAATTGTTGGAATGTACTTAACACTTTCCAAAATTAAACACATGTAGCATGATTTAATCAAAATTGATCTTCTTGACTTAGCAGGTATTGACTTCAGTATTTAACTTCAAAAAAAAAAATATTATAAACTCAACCCAAATCAATCAAAGAAAGTCATCAGAGGAAGTAATCGCAACTAATTTCATGAAGCACGCTATAGCAAGCAGAAATTGGCACATGGATTATCATAACTGAAGATGGCAATGTAAATAATATAGAACACTTATGGCCCATTTGGCTGAACATCATGGAAATGTTAAGGAGAATGAATCTATATATCCTGATAGTATTCAATTAGCCAAAATTCCAGCCTTGATCTCATACCTTCTTTTTTCCATCAAAAAATTGGTTTCATTCCCTCACATTGGTCATAGGATTCATGAGAGATTCATCTAAAAATAGTGCACTAAACATAAAATCTACCAGCTCTTTTTTCAAACTATACCATCCCAGACTCCCAGTTTCCTTTCCTTTTCAGTTTTCATAATTTGCAACTGAACGTATAATTGGTGAATATTTCCACCATCCAGGCTATTAGAGCTCATGCTTACCTACATTGAATCATGTAATTGTGAAAAAAAAAATTCGAAGCTCGGATTGAAAGAACTTAAACATATGGTATTCAGAAACCAAAATTGATGGGTGATATAGGTGAAAAACAACAATAGAACATATATATATATCTAATCACAAAAATATTGTATAATCAACAAAAGGGGGACTGAATCGGTAAGGAGGGACCGGATAGACGAATACCTAAAGTCAGGACTAGGAGCGACGAGTGGTGACCGGAGGATGATGATGAGTGACCAGGAGCGTGGAGGGCAACGTTGTCGACCAGCGAGATCCAAATCTAGAGGCAGTGACTGGCGACAACGAGATCCAGATCTGAGAGTAGAGGTTGCGAGAGAGGGCGATTTTCAGATATGAGATCGGGAGTGGAGGCATTCGAGAGAGGGCGAGAGAAGAATACCTGAAATCGGGACGAGGAGCGATGAAGGGTGACCGGAGGATGATGATGAGCGACCAAGAGCGATAAGGGGTGACCGGAAGATGACGACGAGTGAGCAAGAGCGACGCCGACGGCCGGCGATATCCAAATCTATAGGCGGCGACTGACGACGGCGATATCCAGCTTTGAGATCGGGAGTGGAGGCTGAGAGAGGCGAGATCTAGGTTTTAGATCTGAGGAGCCGAAATGTGAGGTTATTGGGTTTGGGGTGAGCGAGAGAGTAATACATAAACCGAATCAATGGCCACGGCAATCCTTGTCGATGCTACAAAGGGTGGCAAAATCGACCCAATAGCTACGGTAACTCTGGCCGAAGCTACTATCGGTGGCAAAAGGTACCAATTGCCACGTTAAGCCCCCTGCCGAAGCTAGATAGCGTGGAAAATTTCATTATTTTTTGTAGTGAGTTGAGGAGGAACGAAAACGAAAGTTGGAGGAAGCGGCCCAACGGCAAGCTAATTGGCTTGATGACGCTTGGAGGAAGGCTTATATTCAGAAACTTCTTAATAGTCAGCCTCACGCGCCACCTACCTCTGAGATCTTGGAGATATCCGCCCCCGATGTGGACGTGATTTTTCTTGACTATACGGCCGACGGGAAGGTAAAGGAGGTTGTTTCGGATACTTTCGTTGGCCAAGAGACTGCACTGCGCGATGATTTTGTTTCGCAGATTCCCGTTGACTCCGAACTCGGAATTGAGTCAACTCAGTCTTGTTGCGAAGCTGACTCGACGAGCTTTCCAACGGTGGGTCACGCGCTGTCAGACTCATCTGGGAAGACCTCCGAATCTGTACTTACAGTCGACTGCAGTGTTGTGCAGGAGGTGGAGCATGTTGATTCCGTTGACGAGGATAAGGTACTTGATGACGTGTCTCAAGAGTTAGCGATTGTACCTCTTGGGCATGTTCATGAAGTTCCAGTTGCTGAGATTTGTGTGTTCATTGATCCTATTCTTATTGAAGATCAAGTCCGTTCAACGATCGCGGATGACGGTGTTGTTTTTGGGGTTCCTATACCTCGAATTCTCTTGGCACCTATTCCACCCATTTCTCCATCATCTTCTTTGAAGGTTGCTGCTCCTTCCACGCTGATCATCGTCGACTCGATTCGGGGATGAATCGAAGATAAGAGGGGGAGAATGATGCGGGTCAAGATGGCCTTCGGTGGGTCAAACAACGATCTTGATTCAGGCGACGACTCGAGGACGATTCGATTTCAAATGGAGGAGAATGATGTCATCCTCAAGCGAAAGAAGAAGGCTCCACCTTGGGAGTCGTTGAAGAAACGGCGTTAATTATTTTATTATTTATATTTCTTATTTTTATATATATTCTATTTTTAGTAACTCCTATGTTAGTTGGAGTCTAATTATAGAATTGCTTATTTTAGTATTTCTTAGTTAGGTCAAATAGGATGGTTAGGAGAGTCTATCCTTTAGGCTTTCTTAATTATCATATTTTATTATTTTCTATATTAGGATTTTAGATTAAGTTTTATCTTCTAGGTTTACTTTATCTTTAGGATTAAAATTCTATCTTTAAGAAACCAAAACTCTATCTTGCGTGGTAAAATTGGTTCTTAGGTTTTCTATTTGAACGTTGTAGTTCTATTGAAATAAATACAATTGAATTAGAATTGAGAAACCCTTTTATGGATTAAAGGGTTCTCGATTATCAATCCCAAAGGCTCTTATGTTCTACGACATTCATCCAAACTCAATCACCATCATCACTTTCATTCTTCTTCTTCACCGAAACAAACGCAACCTAAGATCTAGTCCAGATCGTTACATCCAGGAAGGAAGGAGACGAGCGCTTAGTGTCATCGGCGTCAGCTTTCCGGTGCTCGGCGCCTAGCGTCTGGAGCGCTCTTGCTCTCACGCCTGCCGCCGCCTGGCCTCGCTCGCCCTCAGCGAGCCGCCACGGTCCTCTGCACACGCGCGCGCGGTAACCCGGCACCCTCGTGTTCGCTCTCGCTAGCGAGAGCACCTGGCTTCCTCGCTCTCACCCTCAGCTTCGACGACTCCACTCGCATCCAACGCCCTGAGGAGCCAAGCTCCTACGCTCCCGTGTCCGCACCGGCGAACCCGAATCTTGTTTCCGCGAGCCTTTGTGTCCTCGTTTCCTTGCTTTCCCCTGTCATCGCTTTAAATTGCTTTCAATTTAATTAAGTTTTTTCCGTCAGTTTTAATTACTTGAATTTCTTAAGTTATCAATTGTTACTTTTGTTTAGTTTTAATTTAGATAAGTTTATACCGTAGCTTAATTAGTTAATAATTAGTTTAGTTAATTTTGTTAATAAGGAGATATTGAAAGAGCATTGCAAGATCGGGCAAATATACGACTTCTTAATCTTGAACTCCACAGGCGAAGGATCGGGTATCACAAACATCTTTGTTCTCTTTTAGTTTTGCTATTTCCATTGCTCGAGATTTCACCTGAAAGAAGTGCATTGAGTTGGAGATAAGTCCTCCTATATTGCTAGCAATGGTATGCAGTATACTCACTATATCCAAAATCCAAAAACTATACAAGTAAAAAAATTCTAATTCGAAACAGAAAAACTATCAATTAGAAGTCATAACTGAAGCCAAAGCCTACACATATTTTCATAAAACTGAAAGACAAAGCAGATCGAATGCATCCATTTTTGTTTCCTCGGTTCTGATAAGTTTTTACTGATTGAACAGTGAACACTCATCAAGTTGCATGTATGTGGACTGTTGCCTGTCACTGAAAAAATACAAAGTGGAATATACCTCTGGCTGAAGCATAAATCTTATAGCATTTGACAGGGCTTTAAGACTGAGCTGATAAGTCGGTATCGGTTTGGATCCAAGTCCTTTCTCATAAACCCTAGAAGCCCACAAGATATAGAGAAAAGGGTATGTTTCCCACTTGCTAAGACTATTAAACCAAAATAACCAATGTTTGAAATCTAAAGACACCACCAAACTGCAAAACTTCAAATTCGGAAACACAAATTTAATCCTCCATTGTTTGTAAATCACAAGATATTGAGAAAAGGGAAAGGAAAGAGAGATGGGAGGCTCAGACACGCACAAACGCAGTCATCACGGAGCACACATAAGGTTTGATTATGTATGCTCACATTTGGATCTCATCCTTCAGTATCGAGAAACGATTTCTGTCATCACCGCCTCAAACCTATAAGCATCGCAACAAAACCGAATTTTCAAAGAGCTTTAAAACACCAAAAGAGACACCAACCGACGGGGAAGGGACGAGACGAGGAGATAGGGAACTCTTAACTCCTTCAGTTCAAACCCTAGGTTTGGATTTATATCAGATAGGGAACTCTTATCTGGGCCATGGATGGTTTTAAGCCCAAATGAGGCCCAGGCCCAATATGCGGGTTTACAGTCTAATCACTTGATTTTGCAATATGGGCGTTTATTAGCGGTGTACAGGAAAAAACCCGACACGACTGATACAACATGAAAATACGACAACACGATATGAAAAACGGAGAAATTAAATACACCACAAATCCTGCACGTCGGAAGGGACGTGCATGGTTGAAATGAATTAATTAATTCTTTTAGCGTGTTAATTAATGGGGAAGGCCCGCACGTTAGAATGGACGTGCACTTTTCATGGGGGATTTGCGGTGTATCTAACACCCTACGAAAAAAACGAAATCGGAAAGACACAACACGAAAATTACACGAACCGATAAAACACGATATGAAACGATTCGTGTTCGGATCGGGCATATCTCCTTGTCGGATACTCGACACGAACCGTTTAATTTTTTTTAATATGGTAATATGAGCATCTATATCTATATCTATATATTATTTAAAACCAAAGCCTTTTGGCCACGTGTCGCATCCTCGCGCGAAGTTATTTAAGGCAATTCCTTTTTATTTAGCAATCTATATCTATCTATATATCTATATAACTACTTAATTTCGTATACTTTCCGCTGACGTGGCGCGCTCTCCTTATTTTTTTTATTTTATTTTTATAAGGTCAAGATTTGGATGGGGTCAGACCTTGCTGGACCACCATCCAAGGGCATCCTTGCGGATGAGAACGTTTAGAGAATAGTCGGTGAGAAGGTCCCGCGTGGCCGTTGTATGGATGAGACGCGCAATCCTATCGGCTGTCGAGTTGATCTCCCGGAAAACATGGCCGAATTGCACCCTTTGAAATTGTTGGAGTTGGAGTAGGATGTCCGACATCAGCATCTCGATCTCCCACGGGCAGCACCACTGACCTTGCAAACACTTGATGACGGTAAGGTTGTCGCCTTCAATCATGATGTTGGGTATCCCAAGCTCCTTTGCCTTGGCTATGCCCCCTTTGATTGCCATAGCTTCCGCGACTAGAGCTGAGACGTGTCCACATTTGAGGTCGCCACACTCGATGATCTCCCCGTTGTGGTCCCTAATAATGAATCCTGCAGAAGCTTCTCCCAAGGGTAATTTGGAACCGTCGAAATTTATTTTGACGGATCCCTCGTCTGGTTTGCTCCATCTCATATTCCTTCTTCTTCTTGGTTGACTTATTCGAGTTTTTTTGTTGTGGTGTGTGGGTTCCTCATCAAAAGTTAGTTGCAAGGCAGCCCAGTTCTGTATTTGTTGTCTGGTATAATTCTCCATGGCATGGATGGATGTTGTATTGAGGTTTTCAAATATTTTTTGGTTCCTACTTGTCCATAGGCACCACCATGTCGTCGCCAACCTTCCTTTTTGTTGGGGATTGAGTTTCGCAAAAAGTTCGCACATAATGTTTTTAATCGATTTGTTGCTCGTGTTCAATTCTCGAATCACTTTTTCAATGTTTGGTTCAATTTTATGGATCAGTTGTAGGGTGTGGTGGCATCCAGTAAAGAGATGGATTGGGCTTTCATCCGTCCGATCGCACAGAGCGCAGCTAAGTGGGACATGAATGCCTTTGTTTGCTAGTCTGGTTTTTGTCGGGATTCCATCTAGTGCAAGTTTCCAGATGAAGTTCTTGACTTTCGAAAATGTGTCTAGGTTCCATATCCATGACGTGTCACTAGTTTCTTCTTTGTTTTGCCTTGTGATATGTGCTAGGGCACTCGCCGTGCTGAACTAACCATTTTTACTTGGTTTCCAGTATAGCCTATCTTCTATTTCGTGCTATGGTATGTAGATATTATCAATCTTGTTGACCACCTCTATCGGAAGTATGTTGGCTAGTTCCTCAATGTTCCATTTCTTGTTGCTGTTGATGTATTGTTCCGCCTTGTCATTTTCATTGATTGTGATTTCGGGATGTTGTCGACCTTTTAATGGTTTTTCGTCTAGCCAGATGTCCTTCCAAAAGTTGATTGTTTTTCCATTTCCTATTTGCCATATTAGTCCTCTGCAGAATTCTTCTTTTAGTTCCATTAGCTTGGCCCATTGCCAAGATGAACTTACTTTTCGCTGGTATTCAAGGAGGGGGGTTCCTTTTAGATATTTTTCTCTAATCAATTGGACCCATAGGTTACATGGTTCTGCGAGAATTTTCCAAAGCAACTTCATTTGGAGTGCTTGGTTCATATCTTTTGTCTTATGTATTTCAGTGCCTCCCAATCGTTTTTGCTTGCAAACCTTATCCTAACCAATAAGGGGGGAGAATGATTGATCTTTGTTCCAAAAGAAACATCTGTTTATTTGATCGAGTTCTTTGTGAATTGTTGCGGGGAGCATAAAATTTTGCATAATATAATTTGGCTTAGTTGCCAGGTTTGATCTTATTAGGGTGGCCCTTCCTTCCTGAGAGAGGGAGTTGGCTTTCCATTTCGTGAGTTGTTGCCTAGTTTTGGTTATTGTTTCTTCAAATGTGGTTCGGTTGACTCGACCGTTGATAATTGGACAGCCGAGGTATTTATCAAGTGCTATCTGGTTTGTGATATGGATCGTACTTTGGATCAGTTGTTTTGTGTTGTTCGGGATTTTTAGGGTAGTTTGAAAGGCATATTTGTGGAAGTTGACCTTTTGTCCCGATATGGCACAATAGTCGTCAATAATATTTTTCACCACTCGACACGAGTCTTGGTTTGCCTTGGCGAATATCATCATATCATCCGCAAAAGATAGGAAAGGGATTTTCATGCCTGATCTTGATATTTTGAATCCGATGGATTTGTCTGATTGGTTTGAAGTAACTTGTAGTTTCCTAGCAAGAATTCCTGCTCCTATGATGAATAGATAGGGTGAGAGGGGGTCTCCTTGTCTGATTCCTCTCCCTGGTATGAAGGGGTCCGTGGGGCTTTCATTAACCAAGATTGAGAATGAGACAGTCCGGACACATTGCTCTATCCATGTTCAAAATTTTTGGCAGGAACCGAATTTTTCTAGAATTTTGAATAGGAAGTCCCATTCTACTCTATCGTTTGCCTTCTCCATATCTAGTTTGACGGCAATCCATCCTTCTTTTCCGCGTCTACTTTTAAATGAGTGGAAGATTTCATGAGCTATTAAGACATTGTCTTGGATAGCCCTGTCAGATACAAAGGCCCCTTGGAGGGGGTGAATAATTTTCTTTAAAATCGGTTTCATCCTTTCTGCAATGACTTTGGCTATAGCTTTCTAAATCGCTGAGCAAAGGCTTATTGGTCTGAAGTGGTTTGTAGTTGTCGGGTTGTCACATTTTGGGATCAATGTGATAAAAGTGTCGTTGATTTGTTTTAGGATTCGACCGGAGTGGAAAAATCCTTTGATTGCCTTTATGACTGATGGGCCTACAATATTCCAGTATTCCTGGTAGAATTCTGTTGTCATTCCATCAGGTCCAGGGGATTTATCCTTTCCAATCGAGAAGAACGCATTTTTTATTTCCTGGTTTGATATCTTTTCAGTTAGCTTCGAGTTGTCATCATCAGTGATTTCCGTGTTGATGAGCGAGAGGTAATCATTTAGGAGGTTATGGTTGATGGGTTGCATCTTAAACCTTTTTTTCGAAATCATTTTTTATTTCTCTTGTAATGTTTTCTTCTCCTGTGGCTAGTGTGCCATCTATAGTTTGGATTTCCTTTATGACTTTTCTATTTCTCCTTCTTGATGCCATTCGGTGGAAATACCCTGAGTTCGTGTCAGTCAGTTTAAGGTGTTTTATTTTTGCTCGTTGACTCCAGTACATTTTGTGGTATGATAAGATTTTCTCTCGCTTATTTATAAGTCTGTTCTGCTTTTGGGTATCGTTTCCATTTTGGGATACTCCGTTTCTGTTTTGTAAATTGATGAGTGAATCATCGATTTCTTTTAATTGACGGAATATAATTCCAAATGTTTTCATATTCCATTCTTTAGTCAATCGCTTAAGTATTTGTGTTTTTTTCACCAGGTTGTACATATGTGATCCCGCAACATTTGATCTCCAAGCCTATTGGACCACGTGTCGGTAATCTTTTCGTGTAGTCCACATTTTTTCAAATTTAAATGGTTGAGCCTTGTATTGTTCTTGGTTATCTAACTCTGTTACAATAGGACAATGATCTGATGATGTAAATGCGTGATTTTTCGTTATAATATATGGGAACCAAGTGAGTATCTGCTCTTGTATTAATGTTCTATCAAGTTTTTCCATGATGTTATTGTTATTGGATCTATTTTTCCTCCATGTGAAAATATTTCCAGTCGTAGGCACTTCCTGCAGTAAGCAATTATCTTTGAATTCTGTTAATACTCTATATCTGTTCGGATGTGGTTCTATCCCTCCTTCTCTTTCCGAACTATTTTGAATTTCATTTAGATCTCCCATGATCAAAACTGGGCATTCCAAGGTTTGGACGTATCGTTGTAGTCTGGTCCAGAAGTTTGATTTTTCGTTCTCATAAGGTGGTCCATAGACGAATATGATGTTAATAAGAATGTTTCTATGTGTATTTTCATACTTGATCACTATAAATCTTTGATCCGTATGTACCAGTTCTAGTGATTCGTTTCGAAGATTATGATTTTTCCATAGAACACATAATCCTCCAGCCCTTCCGGTTGTCGGGGCCCAAATCATATGATCAAACCCAGCTTTTTTCCAAACTGTCTCCTTTGGTTGTCGTTCAATTTTTGTTTCTAATAAAGTAATTATTTGGATTTTCTCAATTTTACAAAATGAGTCTATTTTCGTCCATAGGTTTGTGCGGCCTATCCCGCATTTGTTCCATGAGCATAATCTCATATTAACCTATTTGATTTGGGGGTTCTGTTCCATAACCTTTTCTCGGATCTTGTTTGCAATTCAATGTTTTAGTTCTTTTTATCGGTTCGAATTGTTGCCATTTCGTATGGATCTCAATGAGCGGATACAAGGTCCTTTGTTCTTTTTTATGATTTGATTTGCTTCTTGTGTTAGACCGTCGAATGCTAAAACAGATTTGTTCATCGAGTTCTTGCTCAATTACAATGAAAGGGATGTACCCAAGAGATGGTATGAGGTTCACGAAGCAATTAATTTTCCAAGCACATATCACTTCATAAACAAGGCTAGATTTTTTCTCAAATTTCTTCCGATCATAGGATCTCTTATATATTGTCATTCAGTTCTTGTTTCCTGCATATAAACATCAGGTTTACCGAAATCAGATCCGAGTGGTGGAGATAATGAGGCATAGCCCATAGTATCGAACCCCCCTTTTCAATTTTTAGAGGATTGGAAGTAATCCCTTTAAGTTCAATCAGATATGAAGTTCCAGAACACATATTTGTATTCCGGCCAAGTTTGATTTTCATTAATAATTTCTGGTCTTTTAAGAGTGATAGCAGATACAATCCTTTTCCGATTGTCATTGTTTTCTCGGTTGTTTGAAAGGTCTGGATGGGCACAAAACAACCACAAAAGTTTTTATTCTTATGGCACCGGTCTATCTGTTCAGCCATTAATTGTTCAAAAAAATGAGATCTCGTCTGAACCAACAACCCTGCCGAGGCGAAGCAAGTCTGATCAGGATCCGTTACACGGATGGGTAATTGTTCATTCATTTTCATGTAAATTGACAAACCGTGAAGGAGATCATTGTTATACCTGGTCAAGAGTTCTCGGAACGAGGACCTTCTGATGTCCGCTTCCGGGTTTTCCTTTAGATGCTCGTCTTTCGTTTTCTCAGGAGCTAATCCCTTCAAAGGTATAAAGCTTTGAAGGCGGAAGATCGACCCAAAAATCACCGGGGGGGACATTCCTCGTAGCACAGGAAGAACGACGAAGACCCAGAGAACGAGACAAGGGGAGCAAGTCGAACAGAGAGGGCCCGACCTCGCAGCGCCGAGAGCAGCCACCATCGCAAGAGAACCCTCGCCACCAGGCCTCACACCGCTGAACCCCGTCGCGACGCCACTGCTGCCATGATTTCCCTAAAATCCCAATTTTTCCTTCATCCCAATCTCGCTTCTTTTTTCTTTTTCTGCTGGCCTTTCTTCTATCCCATTTATCACTCCCTCTATTCCAGAAGCAATGAACCGAATGCTTCAAGGGTTTTTTTATTTTCTTTGGTCTGGGTTTTTTGGAGGTGTGAGTTTTTTTATTTTTTCCAGATCTAGGTATTGAGATTCAATCTGGATTGGGAGGATTTGCTTTTATCTGTATACTTTGGGGGTTTGTGTTTATCGACTTTGGCCAGATCTTTGTATTGAGATCAGATCTAATATGGGAGGATTGAAGGGAGTCATTGGTGGCGGCGGATCTAGGGTTCTTCTTTAGGGTGGGGATGAGGGATCTTGACTTGGAAGCCTTGTATTTCACAGATCCGTGAGTTTTAATGGGGAGTTTTGTTGGTCGGTGTTCATGCTTGTGGCGGAGGGCTGAGTATTTCTGGGGTCGGCGGCTAGGGTTTTTCATGTGTGTGTTTTCTCTATTCTCTCTCTTTTCTCTCATTCTCAGTTAAAGCAATTGGTCAAAAAGTGACATTGGCGCGCTCTCCTTATTTCACTCCCTTCTGACCAATCACATTCTTTCTTTTTTTTTCTTTTTTTTTTAATTTGCTTTCAATTTTCTTCCCCCTCTTCACAATTGTGAAAGAACGCTTTGTTAGGGTTCAGTTCTCTTCCTCCGACCTCGATCGTGGCATCCTTCGCGCCTCATGCCTTCGTTTTCCTCCTCCGTTGAAGATATCCCGCCTCATAACCCCGTCTTATTCCTTTGCCGAGGTTAGACCGCCTCCCGTCACTATCTTCCTCACTGAGTTTCAATTTTCGTTTTTCTTTCCCACAATTTGCACTAAAGAATGATTAGGGTTGATTTCTCTCCCACGCCTTGCCTCTGCCGGTTCCCTCCTTCTCTCGCACGCCTCTTCTCCCATTCTTTCTACCTCCTCTCTCCCAGACGCCTCCTCTTCTCCTAAATCGAAGTTTGATCTTGCCTCTGCCGGTTCCCTCCTCTTCTTCGCCTTTTCGCTGATTTCCCTCGCCGTCTTTGTCCAATCGCACACTGAATCGAGCGACTGGATCTGTGTTGTAGGAGGAAATCGAAACCTGCAATTAAAATATAAATAAATCAAAGCAAACCAGATTATGTCCTGTGCAAATAATTACAAGACTTCCTCCCGATGTAGCAGTGGGAAGGCAGGATCGATCCACGAGGAAGCGTGTCAGCGGAGCCTAGGTAGCGGATGAATCTCACGGCAGAAGTCGACTACAGATGCTCGACCTCGAGTAAGGTTACTCGACAGAAGATCGGACAAGTCGAACAGAGCAGCAGCAGCTCCCAGCAGTTGGTTGATATCGAGGAGTTTTACCCGATATCGAGTAAAAGTTTCATCGACGTCGGGTACCTGCACACCAGAAGCTACAACGATCTAGGTGATCGAATATCAGAAGTCGATGTCGACCAGTTTTGGTCGATATCGAGTAGAACAGAAACTAAAACGAATGCAAAACTTTGAATTGGAATTAACTCAATAAAGTAGAAGACTTCCAAAGCCAGGGTATCAACACCACAACGATAACCATGCAAAGTAACACTTAAAGGCATAAAAGATCATACTTTTCATCAAATAACTTTCGTTATTAACAAATAGGAAGATAGAGGCTTTCGCATAAACCCTAATTGTTACTAACATTTTTCACATAATTAACCCAAGTTGTATTAAGATCACTTTCGCTTCAATAACACAAACAAGGATCACCTTCAACTTTCGCAAAAGAATCATGCTCGCAGGGATAGAAGACGAATTGCATAAAAAGATCGTACCTTTACCGCATCACCTCACATGGTTACCGTCGGGCTCGCCCCGACCCTAGAAGTGGGTGGACTACTCGCTCTTCATTGCAATTGCAGACATCTTTGATGAAAAAGAACTAACTTGCATTAATAAACTCAACCAAACTTACAATCTCTTCTCCTTCTCTCTATACTTGTAACTACTTGTGTGTCTCTGAAATTGAATTCCTAAAATCCAGCCCCTAGGGCTTTATTTATAGGCTTCCAATCCTTGCTAATCAAGGAAGGAAATATCTATCTAATATCTAAAGATAAAAATTTAATAAAAGGGACATTTATCTTAAAAGGAAATATATCTAAAAATATCTAAATATCTTCATGTGTGGATAAATCCTCTCTCCATGGATAGATCATTGATATACTTGATAGATCTCGGATAGAATTGGATAGACTCGGACTTCTCGCAACCCAACTCGACTCGGACAACCCACAGTGTAACGCGACCCAGGAAAGTTTTACTCGATATCGAGTAATTTCCTCGATATCGAGGAGAAGTGTTGTCGACTCTGGGTTGCTGGCTTGCTCGAGTAACTGCTTCTCGACTTGGCTCGGACATGTGTCTCTGCTCTTGTCGATATCGAGCAATTTTGTCGATATGGAGTAACTGTTGCTCGGTGTGTCTTGCTCTTCGGCTCCTCGATCAGGTGTTGCTTCCTCGAGTCCAGATGTGGCTTCAAGGTTTGGTCGATATCAAGTAAAGTCTTGAACTCGAGTTGGCTTCGTCTTTATTTCCTCGATCAAGCTTCTCCTCGACCAGGCTTGGGTGCATACTTTTTTTCGATATCGAGTAAAGCTTCTCGATATCAAGTAACATTTGGCTTCAACTTGATTTGTCCTGATTCTGCCGCTCTTTGACCTTGGAATTATGTAGTTGACTTTCGAGCTTTTCTTCCTTTCTCAGAACTGCTGTAAATTGCTTTGATTTCTGCGAATTTAAACAGAAACTGGTGTAGATTCCATAATTTGGCAAATAAACATAAACTACATAGATTATGTACTATTCTAGCCCAAATGCATGAAATGTATGCAGAAAAAGATATAAAAGTTACTATAAAACATGGAAAATTCAGCTCATAACAATCTGCAACTCTTTTTAAGCCTTTTGGCCACGTGTCGCATCCTCACGCGAAGTTATTTAAGGCAATTCCTTTTTATTTAGCAATCTATATCTATATAACTACTTAATTTCGTATACTTTCCACTGACGTGGTGCACTCTCCTTATTTCACTCCCTTCTGACCAATCACATTCTTTCTTTCTTTTTTCCTTTTTTTTTAATTTGCTTTCAATTTTCTTCCCCCTCTTCACAATTGGGAAAGAACGCTTTGTTAGGGTTCAGTTCTCATCCGGCGACTTCGATCGTGGCATCCTTCGCGCCTCATTCCTTCATTTTCCTCCTCCGTTGAAGATATCCCGCCTCAGAACTCCGTCTTATTCCTTCGCCGAGGTTAGACCGCCTTCCGTCACCATCTTCCTCACCAAGTTTCAATTTTCGTTTTTCTTTCCCACAATTTGCACTAAAGAATGATTAGGGTTGATTTCTCTCCCACGCATTGCCTCTGCCGGTTCCCTCCTTCTTCGGCATGCCTCTTCTCCCATTCTTTCTACCTCCTCTCTCCTAGACGCCTCCTCTTCTCCTAAATTGAAGTTTGATCTTGCATCTGCCGGTTCCCTCCTCTTCTTCGCCTTTTCGCTGATTTCCCTCGCCGTCTTTGTCCAATTGCACACCAAATCGAGCGACTGAATCTGCAACTCTAACTCGGACGCCCGGATTGTTGCCGAGGTCAGACCAAGAATCATCACCTTCAATGGCCACGCCAACGATTGGAAGCCGGTTGACACTTGACAACCACGAATTCCCTCTCCTTCCTGCTCTTGACCCTCGCCGGTTGTAGTTCAGCATCCAGGATGTTCCCGTGCCAATGGAAAACCGTAAGCCCCAAATCCTTTTCTTTTATTTTCATCCTCTCTCCTGTTCTTTTTAATGAAAATTTAGGGTTCGCCTTCTGTAACTTTGTTGAATTGTCAGTTTGTATTTTTCGTGTTTCTCTAGGCGTCATGTATTGATTTCTTCTTCTCCGCCATGACTAGAATGCTTTAAGTCTTACATCGATTTAACACTTGGATGTTTTTATGCTCATGCGGTTCATAATTCATGCCTACATCACCAACTCAATATGTGCCTTTTCTAAACACATATGTCTTTCAATAATAATTTTGTTGTTTTATACTTTCCAAACATTTGTTTATATTTTATTTGGTCATTCCTTATAATAAATATTATATATTCTCTGTTTTTTTTCCCATTGCAACCGCGCCATGGCGCGGGTATTACATTAGTAGTTGATATTGAATCCTAAACAATACTAAAGTAGAAGTTGAATATGCCACATGTCGCGCTCTCCTTGCAAATTTTCCCGCCTTTTTTTTACTCCTAAAATAGTGTGCCACATGTGAAATTTTTTCCACCTATTTTTTCTTTATTTATTTTAATAATTATTTTGTTATCTATGGTAATAATATTATTTGTGTCTATGATAGACATGTGTATATCTAAATATGGTATGTAATTTTGGTCTCTTTTTTATATATTCAGATTACTCGGATGTGATTTTTTTTTATTTATGTATATTATTTTATTTTTTGTATTTAATATGATATCTTTTTTATAAGATTTACTCTTTACACTTATCTTTATGTATGTTTTTTTTGCCTTTGTTTTTTCCATATCAAACAATCACAGGTGTATTTTGGTAGGCAAATAATTTAGAGAAAATTTGCTAAAATATCACCCTAACCTAATCTAATTAAGTTAATAGCATAGTAACTTTTAGAATTTGTCGTTCTAACACCCTATTAATTTTTATTAGCCCCTTAGCAGCTTTACTCTTTCATTTCCTTCTCCCCTGAAAACTGCCGTTGTGAAGAAGCTCTCTCGCAGGTGATGATGGCGCTTCATCTTCTTCCTCGATTCCTCCTCCTTCCAGTCCTTTTTATACCTTTATCTTAAGCGGAATCTGTCATCTCCTTCTCTAACTGTTCTTCGTTTTCTCCTTTTGTCTGATTTCGTAGTCGTTTCTGGCATCGCCTTTTAGTTGTGGTGTTGTTCGCCCATTGTCGTCTCAAATGGAAGGTTCTCCAGGTATATATCCATTTATTAAAGTTGTTTTCGTTTAAACCTACATTGTCTTCGTACTCTGCATTCGATTTTTATGTTGATTTTTTGGTTTTTGAGTGTTTTTGATTTTTTAGTCCGAGTTAGGGTTTTGAAATTGGTTGATTTATGTGGCCATATCTTGTACATTGTGGCTCATTTCTGTGTTTGATGCCAGTTAGTAGCTTGTATTCGTCTTGATTCAACTTATTTGTGTCCACTTCAGTTGACACTGTTGTTGATTCCTTCTATTGATTTGGTATTTACTGAGAGATTAGGGGTTGAGCTTATAGTTGTTTTGTATTCTTCAATTTTGGTGTGTGATTCCAGATTGTTGTTATCTATGTTTGCATATATTTATCGATTTTGTGTTGTTGATGATTTTTCGTTGTGTTGCTTGAATACATAGAAGGAATCCTTGATGTTTGTTGTCCATTTTCATATTCAAAAAATGAACTGATGTTTGATGACAGTCACTGCATTCAGTTGTCTCTTGTGTATGAGGTTTGGTGACACCTAGTTGTTCTTGATATGTGGTGACATCTTGGTTCATGTAATGGTCCCAGCCAGATGACATCGTGTTTGATTACAGGGATTTCATCTAGTTGTCTTATTAGCTTTGTTGTGTTGAAGACAGTGGTGGCATCTACTTGTAGTTGTGCCCAGCTATATGTTTTTTGGGTCCATGTAGTTGTTATTAATGTTGGTCCCAGTGTGTCTTATTTAAGTTGGATGAAATAATGGTCCTCTTACAAATTGTCTGCATTTGCTGATACTCTGTTATTTGTATGGGTGATTCCAGCTCTCATGCTTACTAATGGTGATGACAGAGGGGAATTGTCTTATCCGGTTTGTTACTTCCCTTCCTTTTTTTTTTTCACTTTGTGTATTTTCTTGTTGTTTGATGCTTATATTTGTATTTAGGGGATTATAATAGTTGTTTGTTATATGTAGGTGTTTGAGTATGTTCGTCCAGATCGTCATGCTTATCATGGGAAGTATAATCTATACTCCCGGGTTGATGTGCTTCCTATTATTGAGAAGGAATTGTCTGCTTCTGATTGGTCATCTTTGTCGTCTTCTTTTCTTCGTCGTATTATCTGGTTTGGTAATAATATGAGACTGTCCCAACAGCTTTTGAATCATTTCATCATTAATGAACTTAAAACCTCAAAAATTCGGGAAATGTGGTTTAAATTGGAATCATCCCATCCGTGTCGGTTTTCACTGTCTGAGTTTGCTGCTGTAACTGGTCTGAAATGTCACTCTGATCACACTGTTGCCATCCCTTCTGTCAGTACCAAATCTGTTTTGGGTGTAGATGAAATTAAGTTTGATGCGTTGGTAGCTCTTTTCCTTAAAACACCCAAAAATTCTCCAAAGAAGCTTCTCATTGCATATATACTGATTATTGATGGGATTTTGTTACCCCATAGGGATAAAGTTGTTAGGGATCAGGTTGTTGCACTTGCTTTTGATCTTAGTCGTTTAAACGATTATCCATTGGGTAGATTAGTGTACGTAGATACTATCACATCCTTGATGAAGGTCAACCGTTTCTCTTCCCGTAAACTTGCTAAGCTTTCTAAGAAGACTCCCAAGAAGTCTAGTAAGGAGAAAGTTCCTAAGGCAAGGTCTGGCTATAATCTGTTAAGGTTTCCACTCGCTTTGCAGGTTTGTCCTCTATTTCAATCTCTCCCTTTATTTTTTCCATGAATTTAATATATTCTGTTTTCTTCACTTTGTATAAGTTTTCTTACATTTGGCTGTCTTGTGTTGTTTTTTATCCTAGGTTTGGATCTTAGAGGCTTTTCCCAAGGTCCCAAGCATAATCAACTGCACCTATGTGTCAGATGACAACGATAGATCTTTCGTGAAATGGTCTTTGCCATCCTCTAAGAACATCACTGCTCGGATTATTGAGCTTGGGTTTTCTAACACTCGAATGGTATTGTTTATCTTTGTTCATTCTTTTGTTCCAGTTTCATGTTCTTTTTATTTATTATCTATTTTTACGTTGATTTCATATGTTTATTATGTTGTTTACTATGGCATCCTGACATTTTTGTTTTCTTTGTGCATTTGAAGGATACTATCTATCCCACCTATGGTGAGTATTTGGACTCCCCATTGATGTGTCTATTGGGTGAGAAAAAGGACTCAAAGGTTGATACATATCTCGAGTGGCTGACTCAAAAGGCATCTGGAAGGGCACCTATCCCCGCTACAGAACCCATTGTCGATCTCACTCTGCCAAACAGTCACTCCCCTGGAGTTTTTGATCAAGTGGTTCCGTCTGCAACTCAGAATATGGTTGTTCTCTCTCTTCATTCCGTAGCTACACGCACACGATCTAAGACGGCGTCTCCTTCTGTTGCGCTTGTATTGCCAGGTCCATCTAGGAAGCGGAAGAGCTCTATGTCCCCTGCTCTTGTATCTGACCAACAGCCCGATGCCTCTTCTGATTTTGTTGAATTGGTTAGTCCATCTAGGAAGCGGAAGACTTCGATGTCTTCTTCCGTTGTTTCTGGCCGACCACAGACAGATTTTGTTGTTGATGCTGTAGCACCCAAAAGTGTGTCTGATATAGAGAGACCTGGATCAAATCAGTCTCCTCCAAAGGTTACTTGTCACAACAAGAAACTTAGTCTCAAGCATGCAATTGCTGCTGCTAAGTTGAAGGAGGTTGCTTCTGCCAAGTTGAATGAGATGCCATCCGCTAAGTTGAATGAGGCTGTTTCTACTGGTGTTGATGGATCAATTGGAGGTGTTCCAGTGTTTGAAAATGATCAGTTGCAGAATAACAGAGATGAAGTTCACTCTGGTAAGAAGGATATTGGTGTTGGGAACTCTGGAATTACACAGCAGTTGGCGCTTATTGGGGAATGTGTTATGCGGGCTGAGGCGAGAGTTATGACGGTGAAATCTGCGGTCAATGCCATGTATTCCAAGTTTGATTGTGTCCAAGCAGGGTTTGATTCCTTACACTCCAAGTGTGATTCCCTAACTGCTAAGGTCGATTCCCTCCATGCCAATCATGTTGCCCTTGAAGCCAAGCTTGACCTTATCATAGCACTTCTCCAGTCCAACCAAGGTGTGTCCAAGACCCCAGTTATTGTTAAGTCTGCTGACATTGATGGTGATATTGTGGAGTCGAAGCTTTCATCCCCTGATAATGAGCCTACCTCACAAAACTCCCCCTCTCTACAACCCTCTGATCTTCCCAAGATTAAAACTTCTCCCAAGCCTAAGGTCTTAGTTGCTCCGACTAGAAGATCTACTAGGGTTGGCAGAGTTTCTGCTTCGTTGGGGTCTCCCTACACTCGAGGTTTGAAGAAGCGCGCTATTCCAAAGAGGCCTAAGCATTCGTATTTTGAAGTGGAAGATCGAAAACAGTTTTATGATTGGCTCAATTCTGATGAGTAAGTGGTTCCATCTTCTTTCATTTTGACATGTATTTATCCTTTGTTTTCAACACATATAACTGTACTGATTTATTATTCATTTTTGATATTCTTTAATATGCTTTTTTACTGTTTTTGTATGTCTTTAGTATTTGATTTTTTTTGTCTCTTTTTTTGTGTAGGGATGATTGTCCTCAGATTGATGGCAATGAGATGTTGATGGACAAGGCATTCTTCTCTGAACTTGTTGGGAAGCATCAGTGGCTTCGTGATGACGTATGTATAATGTATTATAACATTTTTCTTTTTTTTTTCTTTTTGTTATCTGTTTATTTATATAATAACTGTCATCAATATTTGTGTGTGTTTAGCATATAGGAGAGACATTGTCTCACTTTAGGAAGTATATTGCTGATAATGGTGATAAATACGGTGCGATTGTGATATTGGATTGGGTGTGGTCTGCAAAGTTCACCCAAGGGTTATTTAGGCGCTACAAGAAGGAATCAATGCCTTTTACCTCTGGTTTTTTTGGTTATGTTCATGGGTTGTTGCCAAGATTCTGTGGGAAGTCTTGGGTTTCTGCAACGACTGTATATGCACCTTTCAACCTCCAAAATAAACACTGGGTGGCTTTGCAAATTGACTTGATTCAAGGGAAGGTGAACGTGTGTGATTCCAGCTTGTTTCTGTACGATGAGTTGCAGTTGAAGGTACATCTTGAACCTCTCTTTGTTATGCTTCCTGCAATCTTGAAAGAATGAGGCCGGTTTTCACATTTGGGAGAAAGCCTTGATTCTCCATTCAAAGTTGAGAGATTTCGTGATCTCCCACAGAACAATGATGGGTATGTGCATTTGTTGTTTGATAAATTCACATAACCTTTTATTCTCATGTGTAGTGGTGTTGTTTCTGATGATGCCACTTCTTATGCTATGATATTTTTTTGTGTTTTAGTGGTAGTTGTGTCGTATATACTATCAAAGCCATTGAAAAGTTAGCTTTTGGTCAGAACATATATGCATTTGATGATGACCACGTTCAAGCATACCGTGAGAAGCTAGCTATCGAACTTTACAAGAAGTGTTGGACTGTGTGTCCTTTGTAATCTCCTTTATCTGATGTTATTTGTCTTTTTGTACTCGTACTTGCGGCTATTATAAGCAGTGTAGAGCTTGCATGCTCTGGTTTTGTATCCACTGTGTATCTAGGTGACATTACTTAGGACTTGATTACCCAACACCACTTAGTCCTTAGAGCTTGTACACTCTCATTTTGCCCTTATGACAGCTTTGCGTATTTTAATGTATCTACCACTTGTTCAGGTTGTTAAGAACTATTGCTTAGAGATTGTATGCTCTATTTTCAATCATAAATCTAATTTGATCTACGATTTCCGCACTCTGTTATTGCAATTGCCTTGTGGAATCAATATGACAGTGCCTTATTTTGGTCAAAATATCAGTCCATCAAGTTGTGTAACAACCTGAGCTGCTAATCTCCTTACTTCATCTGTCAATGTATATCAGATGCCAACAACAAGTTTTTAACCTCATATTCACCTTAACATATGCATTCATTAATAAGTTTAAACCGTATAAATCCATGTAAATTCTATGAATATATGCCAAAAAACACTGTCACCATGCTTCTACTATGATCTTATTATATTGTCCTATATTCAAAAATAAATTCTAGAGACTTGACAAAATGATATGTAATTTCCTATAAAAATTCATGTTTCATCCTCTATGTATGAGTTGATCGATGCTTTGACGGGGCATGTTATCTTGTTATGGCCTTTCTCCCCGCAAGTGCCACACTTGTATGTGACGTTCCTCTTCTTCCGTTCCCCAAACGACGGAATCCTGCATTTTTTTGGCCTCTCACTTTTCTTCCGGACTGTTGGAGGAAGACATTTGATGTTTCTTATTTCGTTTGGGATGTACCAGTTATCCTCACAAGGCACCGGGTATATGGTTTCTTGGTATGCAAAGCACCAAGACTGATTCTTGTAGTATTCACTTACAAAATCAGTTATATTTAGCTTCATCCGCTGAATTGCAGCAATAGCATGGACACAGGGCATATGATCGACATCAAAGACTCTGCAGCTGCATGTCCTTCGCCCCAGATCAACCACTCCTGTAAATTTCCCCCCATCTACTTGATATTCTGTCTCATTCAACACCTTCACATCATACCTTCCTGACCGGTCATACCTTGACTGTAAAATCTCTTTCACTTCAGGGGGCAAATCAGGGTTCTTTGAAGCTGCTTCTCTATGCTCAGTGAACCAGTCTGCCATTTTGTTTCTGATATACTGAAACAGTGCAACAATGGGGTATCCTCGAGCTTCTTTCAATATTGCATTGATACACTCTGCATTATTTGTGGTCATAATATTGTACCTGCCCCCCTTGAAGTGTGCCCTTGCCCATTTCTGAAAATCTGCGTCCTCCAGGTATTTGCCAATCTCCTTGTTGATGTTGCATATGCTTTGGAAGTTGCTGTCAAATTCACTTAGTGTGTAGCTTTCTGATGCTCTGGTGACAAAGTGGTTTACCCCTCGGTTTTTGAATCTTGCCTTTATATTATGTTTCAAATTCCGTGTGCATATCACATGCTTTGCTGAAGTGTATACTTCATTCACTGCTTTGCTGATGCTTGGGTGCCTATCAGATGCAAATACTAGCTCATTTGAGTCCGGTATCATGAGAGCCAATCTCTGGATGAACCACTTCCATGCATTTTCGTTCTCTGAGTCCGCCACTCCAAATGCTATAGGGTACACATGCCTGTTAGCATCCTGTGCGGTTGTTGAGATTAGAACCCCTCGGTATTTTCCATGTAAAAATGCAGCATCCACCATGATAACCTATATAATGCATATTACATGTTACATTATGTTAATTATAAAATGTTTATTATACCAAATTATAGAGTTCTTACCTTTCTCATTGCTTGGAATCCCTTAATGGAAGCTCCGAATGACAAGAATGCATACTTGAATCTGCTATAGCCATCAATCTCAAGGCATGCATATGTACCTGGATTTACTTGCTGCATAATGTGGAAGTAGGAAGGTAACATTTCATAGTTTCCCTCTAGAGTCCCTCTTATCATGTTTTGTGCTTCCTCTTTTGCTTTCCAAGCCTTCCAGTAGCTCACATCTTGCCTAAATTCCTTTTGCATTGCATTCTTAATCTGTATGGCATCTGGCCCTTTTGTCACCCCTTCATACCTTCATTCATTACACATATTAAGTAAGGCTTACCTTGTGTAGAGGTACATGCAATCAAATTTGCACAAAATTTATAAATTTTGTAGCCAAACTTAGACATAACTTCCTGTTTTTCACCTATTACAGTGGGTACTGCATTAAATGTGTTGTACAGTTGCATCTATATTGAATATTTGATGACAGATATGTAGTAACTAACATGACTTTTTATAGATTATACCTGATCTTCATCTTTTCTGCTATAGCTTGGTATGATAGTTTCCGTCGGTCCTTACACCTAGCTGAGAATGAACATGTGTGCTCTTCGTTCATCCTTCTTACTTCAAAGTAGCTTGAATTCTTCAAACATGTAGCTAGCATTGTCCACTTGCATTCAGCATCAATACACACAACCTTGTACTTTTTTGTTGTTGATCTATCTACTCGGAACTGGAAGTTCTCTTTAATTGCCATGTTAGCCACTGCATTCCTTAGCTGATATTTTGACTCAAAAATCTGCCCAACATTAATGAAATCGATCTCATCTATCTCATTCTCACTGATGCCTTCATTTTGATATCCGTCATTGTATTCTCCTGTCTCTTCATCTGCAGCACTAGTAGTAGCAAGAGCCAAGGTGTCATCAACACTTGTACCTTGAATGCAATCATCAGAATCTGTCACCACACTTGTGTGTTGAACTGAAGTTTTTATATGAGTCCCATTCATCCTTTTCTTTGCTACTACATTCAACGGCAATGACCATTCTACTTGAGGTGAATCATTTATATCCATGAAAGTCCTTAGATCGTCATCTTTGCTGATTATGAACGGATCTTTCAACTTTTGCAAAGGATGCAAGTGGCTTAACTTAACCTCATATGTAGCTAGGCAAATATCGAATCTACTACCAATCATCTCTGTCAATGCTTGCAATTCAATAGTATGGTTGATGACAAATGCCTTAGATACAATTTCACCAACATACTCGCAATACCCATTTGTCATCCTCAACTCTCCTCCAAAACAGACTTTCAGAATTTTCAAATCCATATTTCAGCACCTGTTTGCAATGAATTCAGAGATTCCAATGTCACAACAAACACCAGATTTTGGATTCAACATCAAATTATGTATCTAGCCACACAGATCCACAAGTCTATATCGTATTACCCTCCACAGACAGATTCCAAATGACAAATTACTCTATATCGTTTCACAGCAATTAACCCCTAGTGATACGTTTGGGAAACCCGATCCTTTGCATGTGGGCTCAAGATCAAGAACCACGCCGTATATTTGCTTAGATCTTTCAATGCTCTTTGATATCTCCTGATTTGGAACAAATTAAGCAAGTAATTAAAATTCTGAAATAGCGACAGATTCTATACTTAGAAAATTCCAGCAATTGAGAATTGAGAATTAGCGACAGAAATAACAAAGGTAGCGAGAGAGGAGTCAGGGACTGGGCGCGCGAGGATGCTGGGCACACAGGCACTCGGCCTCAGGGTGTGCGGGTGCGGGCGCGCGCGGGATCCTCTTTGCTGGAAGCGAGGGTGACAGCGAGCGAGAGCGAGCGCGCAAGGGAGAGTGCACGGGAGTGTCTGGGAGCTGGCGAACACGGAGCGTGGAAGAGATCGAGGAGGTTGGAGCGAGGCGCTGGCGAGACAGGGAGCGCCGTGCTCGCTGGGAGCGGATCTCCGCGCGGACGACGCCAAGGGCCTGGTTTCTCGGAAGTGCTGGCTGGGTCGAGTAGGGTGATGGCTGTGATTCCTCGACCTCGACGAGAACCAAGGTGAGGGTTGGGTGATGATGTTGCCGAAAATCCTCAAGAACACAAGAGCAAGATAGTGTTTTTGGATTGATAACCGAGAACCCTTTAATCCATAAAGGGGTTCTCAATTCTATTTCAATCTAATTAATTCAAAGTTGCATAACATGAATATATAGAAAACTTATGAAAGATCTAACCAATCCTTCCTTGCAAAGGAAAGGGGTTTGGATAGATTTATTCTATCTAAAGATAAATAAAATATACCTAAGATAAATATTTCCTAATAAGATAAATATTTTCATAACTTGGTGGCCAAGGATTATATCTAGAAGAGATATAATTAATTTCCACCTTATTTATCTAAATTGCATAAAATAATAACATAGGTAATTAAATAATTAACTCGGCCCAGCAGAGCCCACTCGGCCAAGCCCACAAGGTCCACTCGACATGTCCTTTGGCCGAGTGCCATGTTTGTCTTGATCAAGGCGGGTGTAGCCGAGTCTTCATGAGCTTCGAATGTGGACGCAAGCTCACTTCCGGTGCTGGTGGTGTAACCTTGAGCCAAGTGATCCAGGGTGGCCTGAACCCTTGCTCTAACGTTCCATGGTGACGGACAAGAAAGGCCTTAGTTGCAGTTTGAATCTTCTTGGCCCTTGCACGATTGACAGGACCATCAAATGGAACCTTCATGTTGTCCTCAATGTCACCGGGAGTCATCGATAATTGCACGGCATCACCTAGGCTATTGAATTGATAATTTAGATTTGCAATTCATAGTCAGACATTCAAATTTAGGTTGAAAAGTTATGCAGCACACCTTGATTCCTACACTGCGTGTATTGTCGTGGCTCCAGATATCTTGCAATTGATTCCTGCGTCTTCAGATTCCCTGGACACTGGTGCTCGCAATCTACTCCTTGATGCGTTGATTCCTTGCAATTGATGAATGAATCCGAAATTTTGTGCAGCTTGGCTATGGCTGTTTCATCGAAATATCCAGAGATTGAAATTCGGGGTGGACTCAGACGATGAATTCACGTGTTGGATTCATATTGAATTTCGGTTTTCCCCCTAGGAATTTGTGGATGGAAGCTTGATTCCAGGCCTTCAATCGCTAGATCTGGTTGATTTTCCGATCTCTATCGCCGCAACTTTGAAGAAGCTTCTGAAGCTTCCGTCAATATGAAATTGAGTTAGATGGGGGAGGGGCACGCGCGCGTGAGATGGTCTATTTTAAGAGGGGTGTTATGCTACCTAATTAATTTTATTGGGCTACTATATAGCTAATTTCACCTTCATAATGGAGTAGATGCCAAAAAAAACCCAATAATTTATACCTTAAAAATAAATAATTGGACCGATAATTTTGCATTTGTTTTGCCCATTACGTAGGCAAATATAGATCAATCCTATATAATTACTTATTTATTTGAAATATGTTAAATAATGTGCTATATATATATTTGTAGTACTCCGTGTTATATACTAAGATTATAATTGATATTGTCACATGCATGTCATATGTAACCACTTATTTATTATTTTTAATATATTTTATTACTAAAAATTTTAAAAATAGAACGATCTATTTTTTGATATAAATCAATTAGTTTTGTATTTATATAATTTAAAATAGATAACTAATTATTATTGTTATTCTTTTTTGTTTGATTTCGACAACTTTTCCTATTCCTAAACAATACTAAAGTAGTTGCTGATCTGTCACATGTCGATTTCTGGTTAAAAAATTTCCCTCCTAAATTTCAACCAATAAAATTATGCCACATTTCATCTTTTATGCCACGTATTCATTTATGTAATTGTGCATATTTTGATAGCAAATGCATATTTTTGGTAAAACTAGCTATATATAGAGAGAGATATCGATTTCTGGATATATTTTTTTTTGCAAGAGTTGAGTGTGGTGCAAGAGTCGACATGCTAAACCAACAGGGTTAAAACTAACAGGTAAATCTCATCCGCATTACAGCCTGGTCACGCAGTGCCAGAGCTCCCGAAGTAGAGATTGGACTGTGCAGTTTCGACATATCTTTCGCGAGGGTAATACCCTGCCAATCATCTTGCGCAGTTATCCTCATCGTTAACCTTAGGCGTACCCTCCTCGGCTCTCTGCCTGGTGGAGCGGGACCGTTACTGCTCGCGGACGCTCAAGGGATCACTAAGACCCGCCTATGCCCCTACTACTGTCATACATTAATGTTTCGTTGCTAGTGTTTTGTTGGATGGAGCTTCTCCTCTCCCCCCTTTGTTTACCAAAAAAAAAGCTTCTAAACGCCACACTTGTTCATTGTAACTATCAGCATATACATCATCTACGTGCAGGACCATATAGATGAAAGAATCATTTATCTTCCAACCTGTCGTAGTACACACAACAATCATACGAACTTTTGTTGTAACCAAGGTCCATCACATAGATGGCAAATCTCTTGTACCGTACCACTGCCTTGAAGACTACATAAGGAAAAAGTAGCACAGTTTAGGAGCTATAATGTAATTTAGGCAGCACTACATGGGAGCCAGATGAAGCCTATGAGGATGCAAGCCAACACAAGTGCCAAATTTTGGTAGTTAAAGAGCCACGGCTGAGAGTCTCGAACGTCGTCTTTAAATGAGGGTCGAGGAATAGGCAGTGGCAGATCGGGGGGTAAGTGCCGATGGAACATATCAACTGCAGCAGCAACACCATCTTCGTTCCCTATTAGTTTTGCTATTTCTATTGCTCGAGCTTTCACCTGAAAGCACCCGTTTTGGCTTGATCAGTTTTTGCTAACTCAAAACTCTCATTGTATGTATGTTAACCGTTGCCTGTCACTGAAAAAACATGAATAATTTACCTCTGGTTGAAGCATAAATCTTATAGCATTTGACAGGGCTTCAACACTAAGATGATCAATCGGTATTGGTACGGGTCCAAGTCCTTTCTCATAAATCCTATCGCCCCACAAGAACTGGTCTCCGACAAATGGTACTATAGTCGTAGGACACTGCAATTCAAGATGAAGTTCAATTCAGGCTATAAACACGAACATGTCGAAAAAGGTTCATTAAAGGAACATACCCCGGCCTTTAATCCGATGGCTACAGTGCCAGGACCACCATGATGAACCTGCATTTGCAACAGCAAAAATTGCTCTATCAGCAATAAACCTAAGAGATGGCAACATTCACTAAATAGGGGATTAATGGTTCAAATTTTACAACATATTATTAACACAAGTAAAACTCACAACAGCATAGCATTGCGGAAAAAGCCAATCATGAGGGCAATCTTCTACAAGGAATACGTTTTCAGGGACATCCGATACTGCAGGTCACCAAACCAATAAGTGACATAAGCAAGATAAATCAGAAAGCCAACAAGCCTGACTGGGGTTCCAACTGAACCAATTGGCAATAGATGGAGTAACCCATCTCAAAGTGAGATTCAAAAATATCCCAAGTCACATAACAGAAATCAAACGAGAAAGAGATACTTACATATACCAAGGTCTCCCCAGCCACGGTCAAGTATTCCCCGCTGTCCTGTTTTGTTCAGAGCTTCCATAATGATTCTTGTAGTTTCGCCGGGATTTTCAAGTGGCTGTACAAAAAAAAGCAGTGTAGTTATTAAACAACATTAGTCAGGGGAAAGCTCGTAGTGAACCAAACAAACGCATAGAGGAGAGTATACCAAGCTTCCGAACCCTATATATATTGGCTCTGGCCCTTTCTTGATCCACTGAACAACCACTTCTCGAGGTTGATACTTTGATCCAAGATTGAGGAAACAATAGTCAACGACATCAATTAAAGGACCCCAGTCTGCAAATTTTGATGTTACAGTTTATCCTCGATACTAGCCACTAACCCTAGCAGAAGATGCTCTTACCTTTTGGCTTAGCAAGCACATGAGGGCTCCACATGTAACCTGTTGGGAAGCGAGATACTGAGTCATCATATGTGCTGAAGAATGCAATAGGAGCGAGCTTCAATTTTCTTTTCCTAAGGTCATTGATGTAGCTCCTTATGCTCCACCACATGGACAAATCCATAAGTTTAAACGAGAGCTGCATCATTTCAAATTTGGATATCATTGGACAAAGACGAATGACATGAAAGAGCAACAATGATGAGCTAGAGCTTACCCAATTGCTAGTACATTTTGGTACAAGTGCAAAATATTGACGAATTTCAGATGTTGGGCTGCCAATTTAAAAAGCAAGAGTTTGAACATCACATTGATGTACATTCTGTTTTAACATAGGACAGTTTATAGCACAGTTCAACTGTGGAATTTTGAATATATGAACATTACCACGTCAGCAAAATGATTATTTGTTGATTACATAGTCTAACAATAAAGCTAACTCATAACACGGCGAGAAAGAAATACTCACGTCCATGGCGTAATGAAGAATATGTGAAGGGGTACACCAAGAGCTTCAGCAACATGGGCTTGCCCTGCAAGAAAAGAACTCACCAAAGAAGTTAAAGGAGACGTCGGAGAGATGTTTCTCACTGCATATCAATAAATAAAAGCAGGTACAGCACATCCTTGTTTTTTTCACTTACCCCAGGCTGAAGGATTAGCAATAATTGATTGAGCTCTAAAAGCTGTACCAGTCTCTATATCTGGTTCCGTACAGGCAGGAAAAACGGACTCAATTACGACCTTAAATTGGTTACTTACAGTTGTTATAGCTTCAAGTCAAGATAGAGAAAGTTTTCTGTTCTTCAGCATACCTGATAGCAGCGATGCAGGGATCAAAGACATTATCTCTTTAATACATTATAACACAAACAATAACGAGGTAAAAGTATTTTATTCAGGAAACCAGCCTTTGATAATCATTTTCTTTTCCAACCAACCCAACTGATGCCAAAATAAAACAATCAAGCAGAAATTAAGGCATTGCAACATTGAGATTTGAGGCTTCTTACAACTTGCTAGAATCTTAGGATCCCCACCCAACGGGTAGAACTCCAAGCCTGCAGATTTGACGAAGTCTCTAAACTAAACATGGGTAGCCAATCTCACACGATGACCGTGTTCCTGCTCGTCCAAAAAAGCTTAGTCACTGTCATTTATCAAATTACAAGTCTACAAATGTTTAACATGAACATATGCTACATTATCAGCACAGTTGAGGCTTATATGAAGGCCATTTTAGTCCTTACACCCGACACTTCGTCCTAAACTTTATAATCTTTTGTTGGGGGTGAGGGGGAATTTGCAACCCACGAGAATAATCAAAGAAATCATTTATAAATAACAACAATAGCAGCCCAGCGAATCTCGCAATAAAGCACAGTCCGAGGGGTCAAGATGCAACCACTATCTATAAATGAAACTTGAAAAGGAAAAGGAAGCACGTATTAGTAAATTATATTTACGCTTTGAGACATACCTGCAACCTCTTTGCCAAGGCTATAAATGGCTGTACATCTCCTCTTGTGCCGACCACAAGAATTGCAATGCTTAGCCTAGGAATAGATTTTTTAAGATCCACCGGGACGTCCCCAGTGATTATTCGTGGACTCTCAATTGCTTCAAAGTTCAACAGGTCCGATGCTGCATAGCAAGAATTTAATGAGTTAAATGTTAGATACAATAAAGTTTAGTAGTATATAGAAAAAGATCTAAAATAGTACTTTTAGGTTGAATGTGTGCAAAGACTCTATTCAATAAAGTTTACAAGTTCAGTTTATGTTTTCAAGTGAGCATAATATCTTCTGTTCTTGGTGATTCAAGATGTAAGGATGAACTTGATCAAAATCATTCTCTTTACATCCCAATCTTCTAGCAACTACTCGCATACCTTTATCAGGTGAATAACTGGAGTTCTCCCCATCTGGCAGTGGCGCTATACTGCTCGATGCAGATTGATCATCTACAACAGATGATTAGTTTTGAAGCTGGTTTCTCCCATTGAATGGCTCTTCCAAGAACTCGTCTTTGGCCATTCCTGTACCAGAAGCATATGATAAGCCCATAAACCAAAAATCAACAAACCAGAATTTATCAAATTTCTCGTATATTTACAGAGAAAAACAAGTCAACACATGAAACGAAAGCCAGCTGAAAACACAAGGCACCCTCCCTTCCATGTGGGTTTGAAATCAGTTAAGTTTGAATAAAAATATAAAAATATAAAAACACTGAGATGAAGCAACTAACCAACCAATCATTCAGGAGGAAACAACAAAGAGACAGCTTCATATTTAAGTGATTGAAAAAGGGATTTGAGTAACGTGCTGAGATCGATCAACCTATTAAATTAATCCTACAGAGTCAAAATAAACAGCTGCCAATAGTCAGCAAGAGAGATTCACTCACAATTTTGCAGTTGACGCAACTTCAAACCCTCTGATTTCAGCCTTCTTTCCTCCATCGACATCCAACGCCAAATCAAGCTTACCAACACAACACAACACAGAGGCGCTATGATTACCGGGGTGACTGCCACAGCTGCCGACACAACGAGATCACCCAGGCAACATTTCAAATGCACACCATGTGCAGCTTTCATCAGTTTCATGTAACAACAACCAAAAAATGAAGCTTCAATGCCTACATTGAAGCCCAAACTTGCCATAAGAGAATCTACCATTGTTGAATACGAATGAGACAAGATCAAGTCCAAAATTAAACCACCCTGTGCAAGGGATAGAGGCTCAACAAAGACCTTAAACACGTCCCTCGCTCTTAAAATACACTTCCAACTCCATCAATCTACTCTCTTCTCTTCCACCATTCCTACCTTCCAACCTAGAGATCCTAGGGTACATCAAGCAAACTATCAGCTGCCAATTTAACAATATGCAGGGACCAGATTCTTCCTCCTTTGTCACTGTCGTTCCAAAGAAACCTCTTGGCGCCTTGGTGGTTTCACCAAACATCATACTCTTTAACAATTCAAATGCTCAAAACGATCCAAGATTTGGCATGCCAAAAAAATACCCCTGTGTATGAAAAATACACGATTTTATGATAAATCCCAACCAAAAAAAATACAAGAAATCCACAAAAATGTTGCTCGAATTCCCTGCACAGTGATTCACTTCCAGCAACAGCTCTCCAAAACGCCCTCAATTAGAGTGAACTGCCCCTGTATTGGCCAGACAGATGGACCATTGATGCAAAGTTTAGGGATCAAACTACAGGGACGAGTAAGGGAATTTTTTTTACCCTAAATCAAGATTACTATGATATAAGCTTTGAACTGAAGTGGCAAAGTATATACATATCTATACTTTTGAAAAACAGAGATTCTTTTTCCAGGCTTAAGATGACTAGTGATATAAACAAGTATTTATGACATCAATCATATACACAAATTAAATGAAATGACTTTTTGTATTCCCTATCCCCAAACTAATACAGGAATGTTATATTCATATGTGCAGATATTGAAAAAGCCATTCTAGGCAAAACAATGAGAATCAAATACAAATATCTCAAACACAAGCAATTTACAAGAAGAAAATGAGGGCCAAAACCTGTACATAGCAGTACAGCTCCATATGGGAGGTAGATGAAGCCTATGAACATGCAAGACAACACAATTTCCCAATTTTGGCAAAGAACCGCTGCAATGAGTCTGGATTATCGTATTTCAGTGAGGGCTGAACGGGCAGTGGCAGGTCGAGGGGTAAGTGCTGATGGAACACGTTAACTGCAGAAGCCACCCCATCTTCGTTCTCTATTAGTTTAGCTATTTCCATTGCTCGAGATTTCACCTGAAAGAAGTGCATTGAGTTGGAGATAAGTCCTCCTATATTACTAACAATGGAATGCAGTATACTCACTATATCCAAAAACTATACAAGTAAAAAGATTCTATTTCGAAACAGAAAAACTATCAATTAGAAGTGATAACTGAAGCCAAAGCCTACACATATTTTCATAAAACTGAAAGATAAAGCAGATCGAATGCATCCATTTTTGTTTGCTCGGTTCTGATAAGTTTTTACTGATTGAACACTCCTCGAGTTGCATGTATGTTGACTGTTGCCTGTCACTGAAAAAATACAAAGTGGAATATACCTCTGGCTGAAGCATAAATCTTATAGCATTTGACAGGGCTTTAACACTGAGCTGATAAATCGGTATCGGTTTGGGTCCAAGTCCTTTCTCATAAACCCTAGAAGCCCACAAGAACTGATCTCCAACAAATGGTACTACAGTCGTCGGACACTGCAATTCAAGAACGTATTACTAAGTCTATTCGTTTAGAATCTTACCACAATGAAAAACAAAATCAACACATTTAAGGAACATACCCCAGCTTTTAATCCGGTGGCTGTAGTGCCAGCACCACCATGATGCACCTGCATTTGTCAATAAAAAAAAAATGTGCTTGATTAGCAATTAATCAAAAAGATGACAGCATTCCTAAATAGGGATTAAGGTGTCAAATTTTGGATTATTTGACACCGTAAACAAGATTAATTGAGGCTCTACATCAACCGGGTTCTAAAGAATCGCATAGTTGTTTAAAAAGTTGGGCGCTATCAAAACATCTGTTTAAAAGCAACTTAATACCTAAATAATAAAATAAATAAAAACTCACCACAGCAGAGCATTGTGGAAAAAGCCAATCATGAGGGCAATTTTCTAGAAAGAATATGGTGTCTGGGGCATCAGATACTGCAAGTTACAGAACAAATAAGAAACCAGTAAATATTCAACTACAAGTTCATTTCAACACATGATACAATGCAACTGAAGTAAAATATGATGGAAAATCAATGCAGAAAAAATTATCAAAGCAAAATAAAATAAATGTCATGCATATTGTAGAAAAACTAAAGCAGCAAGTTAGCAACATATAACAAATAATGGAAATTGAACGAGAAGGAGATACTTACATATACCAAGGTCTCCGCAGCCACGGTCAAGTATTCCCCGCTGTCCTGTTTCTTTTAGAGCTTCAATAATGATTCTCGTAGTTTCACCAGGATTTTCAAGTGGCTGTACAGGAAAAGGAGTGTACTTGTCAAACAACATTAGGCATGCAAAATAATGGGGGTGTTATTTTTGGCTTATTGGCATTAACAAACGCCAAATGGTTAACAGATATCTAGAAAAAGAGAGAGAGGTAGATAATCAAATTTTGTGTTAGAAAAATGTTTACCATGCTTCCAAACCCTACATATATTGGTTTTGGGCCTTTTTGGATCCATTGAACAAACTCTTCTCGAGGTTGATACTTTGATCCGAGATTGAGGAAGCAATAGCCAACGACATCAACTAAAGGGCCCCAGTCTGCAAATTTTGGTGTCAAAACTTATCCTCAATACAGACTACTAAACCTCGCAGAAGTTCTTGGTTACCTTTCGGCTTTGCAATCATATGGGGGCTCCACATGTAACCAGTTGGAAAGTTGGATATCGAGCCATGATACATGCTGAAGAATGGAATAGGAGCCAAACTCAATTTTCTTTTCCTAAGGTTGTTGATAAAGTTTCTTGTGGCCCACCATATTAACAAATCAAACATTTTATAAGAGAGCTGCATCATTTACATTTGGATATCAGTGGACATTGGACAATGAAGAATGGCTTAAATAGGAGCCAGCCAAAATAGAGAGACAATGATGAACCAGCGCTTACCCAATTACCAATACATTGAGTTACAGATGCGGGTGCAAATGGGTGAGGAAATTCAGATGTTGGCCTGCCAATTGGAAAGCAAGAGTAAGGAAAGTTCAGATCAAATCGATTATTCATTAATAATTAACAGTAAAATTTAACTCATAATGTGATGAGGACGAAATACTCACGTCCAGGGCAGAGGAAAGAATATGTGCAGAGGTGCACTAAGACCTTCAGCAACATGGGCTTGCCCTGCAAACAGGGAGCTTGTCAAAACCAAAGGCTAAAAAAGAAGATCGGAAGAAAAAGCTGTTACTGCAGATACAAAATTCCTTTCACAGACCATAAGCTGGAGGATTAGCAATAATTGCTTCAGCTCTAAAAGCTGCACCGGTCTCTATATCTGGTTCTGTACAGGCAGGCAAAAGGGACTCGATTATGGCCTTCATTTGCTTACGTTGAGTTGATATCGCTTCTAGTGAAGATGGAATGAGTGCTTTATTGTCCACCATATCTGATAGGGATGCAGTGACTTAAAAAAATGTTCTCACTTAATGCATTTTAAGTAGAAACAATAACAAGTTAAAAATTGACAGAAAATGCAAATGAAAACTGAAAAGTTTTGGCACACAAAAAGCTACTTTAGACCAAGTTACAAATAAATTATACAGACAAAAAGAGGATTCTCTAATAACAGCTTCGGCTTCTCTAGCAGAAAGCACCTTGGTGTATCTGTCGAAGCCAGATGTGCTAGTGGTATTTTTCAAAGAGCATTGATATGGTGTATCTTCAGCCATTACTACAAATACTGTTGCTTCAGCCAATATTTCCGGTTACAATATCTGCATCATCTATCAGATTTTCTGCTTGATGGGGATGGCTTATAAAGGGTTCTATAAGTCTGATACATCCCTAATCAGGATGTAGCTGGTTCACTGACTATCAAAACAAAATCATGCTATGAGTTTTAGGAATGCTAGTTAACAGCACGTAGAATTAAGATATCTGGAAACCAGCATTTTGTAATCATTTTCTTTACAGAGCGACACAGCTATCCCCAGAATAAAAGTTATAAAAACAATCAAGCAAAAATTAAAGCACTAAGACATTGAGAATTGATTCTTCTTACATCTTGCTAGAATCCTAGAATCGCCACCCAGAGGATAGAACTCCACACCAGCAGATTTGACAAAGTCACAAAAGTTAATATGAGTGGCCAATCTCACACGATGTCCAAGTTCCTGCACGTCCGAAAAACCAATCACCATCATTTATCAAACCTCAGCTGTTTAACATGCAGACATGCTAAATTACCATGACAGTTGAGGCTCATATGAAAACCGTATGGTGTAAAAAATAAAATACACAGAAGGGCATTTCAGTTACTGCACTCATCACACAACAATAATAGGGATGTATGATAAATCATCATCTTACAAATTCTGACTACATCATCAAATAGAAAGAGAGCAATTATTATAGTTACACTTTGAGACATACCTGCAATCGCTTTGCTATGGCTAGAAATGGTTGTACGTCTCCTCTTGTGCCAACCACAAGAATGGCAATGCTTAGGCTAGGAATAGATTTGCTAAGCTCGTGGGCATTCTGAATGGTTACGAGTGGACTCTCAATTGCTTCAAGCTTCAATGGGTCTGATGCTACATTGGGATTTACATGCACAAGCTCAAAAAATAAACCAAAATATTTGATTTAAAAGTGAACTACTTATGTAGCAAGAGAGCATTATATTTTTCCTTGGCAATTCAAGATGGATTAATGAAATTCACCAAAATCACTCAAATATTCATTTCCCCGCCTCGAAACATGTTTCTCTTTACAACCAGTTTCATTTGAAAACATCCAAAGCAACAAGCCAACAAATAAAAGCGCATACCTCTACAAGGTGATAAAGTACTGGAGTTCTCCTTATCTGATACTTTAATGCTCGATTCAGATTGTTCATCTGAAATGCTAATCTGATGAACAAACCCCTGCTCCAGTGATTCTCCCAGGAACTCAACTTTAGCCATAAATGGTTCACCGCAATCAATTTCGGTTGAACCCATTCCACCTCAAACCCTCTACAGCAAAATCATTGCACCAGAATTTCTCACATTTCTCCCAATTTCAAAGGTAATGTTATGTATAAGAGAAATTCAACGCACCAAGAGAAAGCCAGCTCAAAACACTGTCATAAAACGAATTTAACAAATAAAATTGAAATCCTCAAAATCCTAATGGTTTGACCCCGCCAATACAAGTCACCCTCACATGAAGGTTTGAAGTTGGTTAGGTTGGCATGAATAATTTGAACAGAGAATGGCAAGGCAACCAACCATCAAAGGCGGAAAACAGCGAAGAAACAGCTTCACATTCCAGAGTTCAAACTTTAAGTCAGCCAGCCGATCCCTGAAACTCTGACACTTCAAAGGAGGGGTTTCGTAGCCTTGGAGTAACATGTTGAATTGCTTGGGCCGGGGGGGGGGGGGGGGGATCGATCGATCAATTATGCCAATCACAGGACTTGATCGACAAACCCTAGCGCGAAAGTGCTGTCAAATTGTCAATGGTCACAAGTGAGATTCACAGTTTAGCCGCAGACGCACTCCAAGATCTCTGCCTTCTCTTCTTCATAGACGCCGAACACTAAATCAAGCTTACCGTCGCCGCATACAGCTGACACCGGCCACTGCCATGACTACCGGGCGATTCTCTTCCCGACGTACACATCTGCCAGACTGCCACCATGTCCCGCCGGGCATGGATCCGGGGAAAGGCTACCCCGAGTCCAAATGGGGAATTTTTTTTTTTTGAAAATAAAAACTGAGTGGAATTTAACGAAAACGTTTCTTTTTAGTAGGAAAAGATTCGAAACAATAATAATGGAAAATAAAATACAGTAGTTTTCTAATTTTGTTTTTGTTTTTTTCAAACCCACGATTTTATTTTATATCTAAGGAAATGAAAAACAATAAAGAAAAGGTCGAGAATAACTTAGGATGCGTTTAGATTCTAAGACCATCCGCAACGATGGGGTAACCTTTTTCCCTATTTTTTTCTCCTCTTTCTATCCCAACTTTACAATTCATTTATTTTTTTGTTTAAAATAATTTTCACTTTTTCTACCTCTTTGTATAAGGTTTCCTCTACAACCATATAAATCTCCATCAATTTGCTTTCTACAATGTGTCGAGCCAGTTCTCCTAAACTGGGTGCGACAAAATCTTTAGATCTTTTGCGATAATGATTAATTCAAAGTATTATGATATATTACAACAACAATAACAAATCCTACAAGATGTGGATACAAACAACAATAACATTCAGGAAAACGTCAATCTTATATTTGAAAAGCTGAACCAAAAATAAAAATTGATGCTAGCGACAACTTGGTGAAGCATTTGAACAAATAGAAATAAACAAATCTTCAATCATTGTGCCGCTACAACAATTCAGAATATGAAAATATTCACAAAAAAAACTCTATCAAATTGGGAACAAACAAAAAGCATGGAGAAGAAAAACTAAACAGTTGCAAATGGCATTAATTTCGATGGTTGCCAGAAGAACTCGAGCATGACCTCTACAAGTTTTATCATCCATGACCACTTGGGTGATCCTATTGCAGCCAGATGAGCTCAACTGGGTTTCGAAGAATGTATTGACATCGAAAGCAAGGGGTCTCAAACTCAGACTATTAAAGGCAAAGGAATTGGGACTTTCAAGACTTATGATAGAGGGGAAACAACTTGATGGTGGTGATTAACACTCTCAATGGCTACTGGGCGCGTCTATGGGAGATTGAAATCCTCATCTCTGGCATCCACCTCATCATTAGGCAGTTTGAGATTGTTGAAATCTCAAACTACATTGCCCGCCTCTTAAGTGTGACAGTTCGGTATCACCTTTCAAGATAGAGAAAAAAAAAAAGAAGGCAAACGACAGCCTTAAAACATTTAAGCGATCACTTGTCCAAGTGATGCCCTCCAAAGGGCTGAACTTCTGTTGATAGATTTCTTAAAAGCAACCGAGTATGTGCAGTTTCTCCTTCGATTTCAAGGCTGGGGGCAACGAAGTGGTTCAAGCCGAGTGCTGGATATGTTAAGTCTACTTGCAATGTGGCGGTATCAACATTGAGAGGATCAGGGGTATGGTTTTGTGGGTCATGATGATCGAACATGGTGATCTTGTAGCTGAAATGCCTCGAAGCGTCCCTGCTGAATTGCGCTCTTTTTGAGCATTGACGTGAGGTGAGACTCGACGACAATGCTCATCATCTCAGGAAGGGATGAAATGTTATGAATATAAATTATGTGAAGAAATCATATACACAAATTTAACTTACATTTAGACTTATGGTTTCCCCTTAACTATGGGTCCGAAATAATAATGCAATATGCTATAATGCAGCTACTCAAAAGACTCAATCTAGGCAACCAATGACAAACAAATGAATGAAATTCCAAACGCAAGCAAATCACAACAAAAAAAATTGAGGGGCAAAACCTGTACAAAGGACCATATGAGAGGCGGATGAAGCCTATGAACATGCAAGACAAACCAAATTTCCTATTCTGGAAAAGAACCACTGCAGAGAGGCTGGACTGTCGTCTTCCGATGAGGCTGGACCAGGCAGTGGCAGCTCTGGGGGTAAGTGCCGATGGAATGCATCGACAGCAGCAGCCACACCATCTTCGTTCTCCATTAGTTTTGCTATTTCCATTGCTCGAGATTTCACCTGTATTGAGTAGGAAATAAATCTTCTGATAGCTACTAACAATGAAATAATACTGAATACCGGTTTGAACCAAACTAGAAGCATCAATGAAACCAGCATTTAGGAAAGTTTTAAGAAATAAAAAAACAATCTGGAATGACTCAAGTTTTAACCTATACAGGACAGAAAATTATCAATCCAACCTGGAACTCAACTGGACCACAATAAACAGTTTATTCTTCAACTGATTTTTGGACTAAAAAACCAATATACGGAGTATAATATTAGATCAATTTTAAAAGCAAAAATAAACTCCAGGACAAACCAAAGCTGAATCAGAAAGGGATTTTCATAAAATGGAAAGATTAAAACTAGATTGGATGCATCTGTTTTGGTCTGATCAGCTCTGGTCTATTTTTACTGACAGGAAAGAACAAGCTGAATGCTATTCATAGTGCATGTATGCTACGTCTAACTGTTGGTTAAAGCATGTCACTGCAAACACACACAAACAATGAGAATTACCTCTGGCTGGAGCATAAATCTTATAGCGGTTGACAGGGATTCAACAGAAAGCTGATAAATAGGTATTGGTTCAGGTCCAAGTCCTTTCTCATAAATCCTGTCCGCCCAAAAGAACTGATCTCCGAAAAATGGTACCACAGTCGTTGGACACTGCAATTCAAGACAGCGTTTAATCAGAATACTTTGCTTTGTAACTGTTGCCTAGTTGCTCTTTTGCACTATTTAACCCACATATTATTCCTGCAATAGCTGAAGTGCATAAGCAGAATCAAATCTGCTTATGTAGGAATCAACATACCCCAGCTTTTAATCCAGTGGCTGTAGTGCCGGCACCACCATGATGAACCTGCATTTGAAAGTGCTCAGTTAGAAATTAACTTAAAAGAGGGCATCAATTATGAAAAGGGGGATTAATTAACAGGATATTCGGATTATTTGACATCACAAACAAAACTAACTGAAGCAAAAGTCCACCTTTTTTATAAGGAAGCATATTTTTTTTATAGATCATATGCAAATTTTTGGAATAAAAACAATAACTTTTATAAGATATTATTATCACCAATTCAATATCGTTTTTTTAATGGGAAACAAGTATCGCTGCGCTGGAGAATATATGTGGATATAGATATTCCTCATGTATACACTGTAAAAGCCAATTAAATAACTCAAAAGTAAAACTCACCACAGCAGAGCATTGTGGAAATAGCCAATCATGAGGGCAGTTTTCAAGAAGGAAAATGTTTTCTGGTACATCGGATACTGCACATCATACAAACAAATGAAACAATAAGAGGCCATTAAGTATCCAACATCAAGATAGTGTAGATAGAGCTAAAAGGATCGCTTCGATTCGAAGATAAATGTTTCAACATTAACAGAATTTAGGTGGCAAAGCAACAAAGCAAGTCAAACACCTCTATCACTAGTGTAAGCTCAATTTAACACACAACACAATTTCACTAAATTTATAAATAGGCTAGAAACTAAATGTGCATGGGTGAAACAGAAGATATCAAGCAAAGTAAAACAAATTTCATGAAATATGCAATCAAAGGTTAATTAATAGAAATCAGACGTAAAAGAGATACTTACGTATACCAAGGTCTCCCCAGCCACGGTCAAGTATGCCCCGCTGTCCTGTTTCTTTCAGAGCTTCCATAATGATTCTTGTAGTTTGCCCAGGATTTTCAAGTGGCTGTACAAGAGAAGATGTACTCATTAAGCAATGACGATAAGGGGGGACTTTTCCTGATTTATAAGCATTAACCAACATCACCAAGGCAGATGTCTAGGAAAGCTCATAACCAGGCACATGTGACGGACTCTCAATACAGCTAGGGAAATTCCAAACTTCATTTCTAGCGAATCAAACATATCTTACAAAGGTGGTCATGATTCATATTACAATGCTAGGGAAATTCCAAGTTAGCAACCATCCAGAAAAGAGATAGAAAGAGAAATAGGTAGAAAATCAGATTTTGTGTTAAGAAGTATACCATGCTTCCAAACCCTATATATATTGGCTTTGTCCCTTTTTCAATCCACTGAACAAACTCTTCTCTAGGGCGATACTTCGATCCAAGATTGAGGAAACAATAACCAACTACATCAACTGAGAGGCCCCAATCTGCAAATTTTGATCAGTCTTTCACTGAGTTACACCATTATCAAAAGAACAAAATGGTAGGGAATAGATGATTTTATTTCCAAAGTTAATATCATTTGTTCACAACAACTCAATAAATCACTAAATCCTTTGGGGTGTACACACCCAAAATGAGTGAAGTAGAGGCAGTAAACCAAAGGCAAGACACAACACACAGCAAACAACAAGAAACATCAACAAACCTAGAAGGCACAACTAAAGTGCAAAAACATAAAACAATCCTAGACACGCACAGAGAGGCCCAGACAAAGGACACCACAACTAATATAATTTGTTCAAGTGATCATAAAAAGAGTACTATTCAGCATCATTAATTTCTGTCTCAGACATAGAACTGCAGAAAAAGTTCTTACCTTTTGGTTTTGGCACCACATTGGGGCTCCACATGTAACCCGTTGGCAAGTGAGATATTGAACCAGGATACATGCTGAAGTATGCAATAGGAGGTAACTTCAATTTTCTTTTCCTAAAATCGTTGATATAGCTCCTTATGCCCCACGATATGAATGAATCAACAACTATATAAGAGAACTGCATCATTTTAAATTTGGATATCAATTGACGAGGAAGAATGACTTAACCGGCCAAGAAAATAATAAAGGAGGTACAGATAGAGAAGCGGTGATGAAACAGAAGTACAGAACTTACCCAATTACCAGCACGAGGTACACGTGCTAATGGGTGAGGAAATTCATATGTTGGCCTGCCAATTAAAAAGAAAGAGCAAGGAGAGTTCACATCTTTTGCATAGCATCCTCTATCTCATTAAGACAGAGACTAGAATGGGGATGTCATGACTGACAATCAATCTTAAGAGAATTAATGTGTTACAGATGAATTGTAACCTTTGAATTAAACACCATATCCTTATAAATTCAGTTTTAATTTTTAACAGAAGTGTTTTGCAGCAATTTTTACTCTGGAAATCCAAAAGCTCTTTTGAAGATAAAACAAAAAAGTATATGATTCTGCTGATTAAAGGGGTAAAGCAACTGATATTTGAAGAACAAGTTTGATAACATAGTTTCATTGTAAAGTTTAAAGAAGAATGTGATGAGAAGGAAAAAACTCACGTCCAAGGCATAGTGAAAAAGATGTGAAGAGGTACACCAAGAGCTTCAGCAACATGAGCATGTCCTGCAAGCAGAGAACTTGTCAATGCAGAGAGAGGAGGTTCCTAAGGGCTGAGAGGTGTTTGCCAGTTCAAGGGGAAAAAACATATCTATGGATGAAATTTTTTTAAAGAAGAGGAGAAGCTGTCATTGCAGATATAAAATCCTGACAAAATTCATAGTAAAGGACAAAGTGGCAAATGCAAAAATGTAGTCCTTATTTCCACTTACCATAGGCCGGAGGATTAGCAATAATTGCTTGAGCTCTAAAAGGTGCCCCAGTCTCTATATCTTGTTCCGTACAGGCAGGCAAAAGGGACTCAATTATGGCTTTCATTTGCTTCCTTTGAGTTAATATATCTCCTGGTGAAGATGGAATGAGCCCTTTATTCTTCACCATATCTGACAACGGTACAGGGATCAAAATATTATATCTTAGTACATAACAAGGAGAAGCAATGACAAGCAACATGGTCAGAAAATGAATAGTTAATAACAAGATAAAAATGATAGCAATTAAATAAGGAAATGAACAGTGTTGGCTCACAAAATGCTACTTTTGGCTAATAAAGCTGCAAATAATATTATTATGATAGAGAACTCTTTTAGAACAGAATGATGCTTAAGCTTCTCAGGCAGAAATCACCAAGATAGCTCACACTGAGTGGCAAGTGGGAAGAAGCTAGATGCATTTGTGGTGTATTCAGTCAATATTTTCAGCTACAACTCCATAGCCCTATTTCATAAGACGTTAACACAAAAATATAAAATTCATATATCCGACCATCTCTATATGTCAGAATTGTACACTTGAGTCATAATAGTGATAATGATAAAACATCATTGATCAACTTCTTTTCGCATCATCTCTCAGATCTACTTATTGAGAATGAAGTATAAAGTGTTCCACCCAGGCACCCACCTGTTCCGTCTCATCTAGTTCTTGCTCTCACTTCACCAGCCTACCCAACCCCAGAATACGACAATTAAACATAATAAATTCCAGAATTGCATCATTGAGATGATGAGATCAGAGATTTTCTTACATCCTGCTAGAACCCTAGGATCACCACCCAAAGGATAGAACTCCACACCAGCAGATTTGACGAAGTCTTTAAAGTTAATATGGGTTGCCAATCTCACATGATGACCAAATTCCTGCACATTCAAAAAAATCCAGTTACAATAATTTATCATACTACAAATGTTTCACATGTAGACATGCTTATCAGGACACTTCACGCTAATAAGAAAAACACAAGGTGGCACAAAAATAAACAGAAGGGCATTTAGCAATCAAAATTAATCAAGCCAATTCAAAATGAAAGAAAACAAATATACAACAGATCATCTTATATGTGAATGGAAAAGAAAAATATAATGATACCAATAAAAACACTAGTAGCTAAAGTTTGGTTAAAACATTAAATTGAGTAGGGCTATAACACTAGTTAAGCTATGAGACAAACCTGTAATCGCTTTGCCATGGCTAGAAATGGCTGTACATCTCCTCTGGTGCCAACCACAAGCATGGCAATTCTCAACCTAGGAATAGATTTGTTAAGCTCCACGGGAGCATCTTCAATGGCTACTGGTGCACTCTCAATGACTTGAAGGTCAAATAGGTCTGATGCTACAGGTGCACTTTTTTCTAAATCAACTTCTACTGTTCCATCCTTTTGGATCTTGACTAAATTCACAATCAACTTCTCCTGAAAGAGATATGCAGGAGTTGTTATCAACAAATGTAAAGCCTACAAAGAATGCATATATACAAAGCACTCGCAATAGCATCAAACATGATAATTCACAGTCTGAAAAGGAAGCTTTCATTCCTAAACAGTATCATCCAGTGTTGAAAAATGCTGATAAACAAACATATAAATTAGACTAAGCATAGTGTCGAATGTAGTATTAGAGAATTGTTTGCCTAGGCCACCAAACATTTTTGGAAAATGCCCCAAAGCACTTTTTGCTCCAAAAGAAGATCATCCAAGAAACTAGTGCCTCGGAGGCCAAAAAAAAATTTTGAACCGAGAAATGCAGCAGGCTTCCCTTTCAAAGAGGTCTTGGATTTAGCAGCAGGCGAAAATGGATGCAATGAAAGGGACATAATAGATTAGGTACAAACATTTACCTTTTCACGCTCAGAGAGCCTATCTAATATTAGATCAGGCCTTGAATTAGTATTACACCTTGAAAAAGCAACTGGATGACTTCCTAGCAGCGAATTTCTTTCCACTCCAATAGTCCCAATAGGTGCTGTAATGCAGAGGTCCAACCCTTTCATGGAGATGCTTGAAAATCAGTACAAATATTCCGTACTATATCGAAGAAAGTTATATGAGACGGCTCATTATACTTCAACACCATTTGACCAGCCAAAAACTACAACATCTCCATGGGTGCTAATAATATCACTATTATTTTTTGTCATAAAATAAGGTTGAACTTTAAAAAGGAACATATAAAAGTACTTCAATGTTATATGCTAAATACGATAGTGTGTATACATATTGTATACGATGAAGTTTAGGAGTTGAACTAAATTCAATGTTAGTATTAATTAGTAATTAACAGAAATTGATTGAAAACACTATTTTTTAATGTTAAAGATATTAGAACATTGTATGCACTATGCAATGAAGTTTACAGGTTCAATTCATGTTACCAGGTGAACATTATACCCGTTTTCCCTTGGCAATTCAAGATGGATCAATAAACTTCATGAAAAATCACTCAAATATTCATTGCACCGGGAACATCATTCTATTTACAGCATATCACAGTTAAGTCAGTTGACAGCAGCCAGATTTCTACAGCATTCAAAGCAACAAGCCAACATTAAAATCACATACCTCTACCAGGTGAAGAGCTGGGGTTCTCCTCCTCCAGGCAGGATATCTCGGAAGCTGATGACTGTCTCGTCGGCTCCATATGTTCTCCTTCGCTGCTATGGATACTACCATTAACCTCTTTATCTGGATGGTCATTATCTCTGCAAAAATCCTGATCTGAAGCATAATTTTCCAAATTATACCCCGTATCTGATCCTCCACTGCTCGATTCACATAGTTCTTCCGAAATACTAATCTGATTAACAAATCGGTGCTCCTCGGGCCAAATTTCTACAGCAGAGGGTTCCTTTTTAAGCTGGTTTCTCCCCACGAATGGTTCTCCCCAGAGCTCGGCCTTGACCATTCCAGGTTCACAGCAATCGATCTCGTTTGCACCCATTCCAACATCCAGAATCAGATAATAAGCCCGCAAAACATCAACAGCAAAACTACAACACCACCTCGCCCCTCAAAGACTCAAGTTTCTCACAATTCAAAAGCTAGAGATAAGTAGGAAGATGTAGAAAGCGTACAGAATTGAATGCACTACGCAACAGAAACAAATCCAGCTCTAAACACTGATAAAAAAACGAAAATAAACAGAGTACACAAATTTCTGCAAAAGCGGCAACCTTTGGAATGATTTGACAGGGAATCAGCCCCTGGATACAAGTCACCCTCCCTAGAGGGGTTGAAATTAGTTAAAATCAAGGCCGCATAAATTATTGGGAAGACGCTGGCAAAGCAACCAACCGGTCAAGGCGGAAAAGAAACGAAACGAAGACTGATCGGTGAGCTTCGAACGGTTGGAATGGAGAGACAGGATCACACTCCGGAGACTGAAAACCGAATTTAGAATCGCTAAAAGACGACGCTGACGTGATCAATCAACGGATTAAACTAATCGTGCCATTGCAAGAACAGCAGCGACCAGTCCTGCGTCTTGACCGCTCAGAAGAACATGGAATGTACAAAGAGGGTTTTTGGTAGCGAAATTACATTGATTGCAGAACCCTAGGGTGAAAAATTATAAAATATTTAAAATATTACTCGTTTATTTGACTTTTGATTTAATTTTTTTTCCCAAAAAAAAAATTAAGAAAAAAAAAAGCTTTTGTATAGTTTTACCTTCTAAAACTACATACACAAAAGTCAAACATCGTTTATTTTCGACCGGATTGAGTATAATTTTAAAATAAAATACTTTATAAATTATCTATATCAATTAATTTAAGTTTATAAGATAATTCCAAATGAAATATGGAGTATGATAGTGAATATTTAATTTATACCATCTATATAATATTTTATTTTAAATTTCTATAATATATTGGAATACAAATACACCCTAAGAGTATTAATTATGCAGCAGCTGTGGCATACAAGACGAGTCCATCATCCACCTCTTCGGGATTGTGAAGACTGAAGAGGCATGGTTTGTGTGAGAGAGAAATGACCGCTCTTTATTTACTTATTCAAGGAGTACTAAAAAAGAGAGAGGCTGATTACGAATCAACTTAGAAGTCGATTCCTATCTTCCTCCTTACCAGAAAATGGTTGGAGATGAACTTCAGTGTGGGTGAACCTCTTAGCCATGGAATACCTTGGAAGGCGGTCTTTGCAGAAACCGTTTGGTGGCTATGGAAGTGGTGTAACGGAAGGATCTTTGGAGACGGGTGCAGCCCTGCCAACAGGAGTGCGCTTGTTCTAGCCCAACCGCATTTGAACGGTTAAAACTTTAAACTTTGTGAATATTCAAGTTGGAACTTCCTTTCCCCAAAAGCAAGCTTGTTAAACTTGAACGAAGATGGAGTAGATTTATAGTTGTCATCCCTGGTAGATAATAGGGGAGAACAATGGGATTCAGTCTTCAAGATTGAAGCCCCGACAAAAGACAGTAGAGTTGCAAGGCGAGCAAATCCAGCAGGGGTTTGCGAGTTTCAAGGCTATGCTCATCAATTATAGACAGAATGGATTGGGAGGAAAAAAGAGCAGGCTGGGATGAAGGTTAAAGATAAATAGGCGAATGTAACGATGAAAGAAGGTGAAGGAGCAAGCAGATGCTGACAATGTTGTTAACATATGATTTCAAGCATGCTTATCAAACTAAGATCAAGCGGGAATAATGTGGCAACAATTATGATCCTCACTCAGTCACTCTTCCTAAGATGAGGACTACAACGATCCCAAGATTTGACATCTACAATCCAACTTCCCAGTCTCTTCGTGTCCATTACAGGAGGGCTTAAAGATCATGTGTAAAAAGGATTGAATCCATATTCCATGAAAATAGATTATATAATGAATCTAACATAGCACAGAGAAAAGACAGTAGTTCAACTAGTAGACAAAATTTGAGGGGTTCAAGCTCTTTATGGGCTAATACTTTGGCTATAAAACAAAGATACAAAAATTGACCCTAAAATAAGTGTTTAAAGAAACATACAAGATTGTAAAGAGTTGGAATTCTTGGAGGACAGCCGAAATGTGTAGGGATAGGAAAGAGCACCCATGGTGAAAGCAATCTGCTGCAACAATACGGAAGTAGAGACTGAAAGCCAGGGAGTGAATGGAATAACATAGCCACACCAACATCAGCCGGTCTAGATTGCCTTCACCATATGTCAAATTGTTTACAAATGTCTTCTTTGTTTTGCACGTTTGAGGGTTTGCTTGCCCTTATTCTTCCACTTCTCCTTGGATTCTGGACGGCTCTCTTCTTCGAGCTCCCGAACTTTGCGTTTCCTTCGTACAGAAATAATAATATATCAGTACATGAAACAATTAACACATATACAAGAGCCCATTGTAAAATTCTTCTCCAACATCTCGACTAAGATCACTCAAGCCAATAATGTGGATAATAAGTTCATGAAATGCAAAGTGAAGCCAAGACTCGCAAACCCTAATTCAATAACTTGCGTACATTTGAAAGGGCAAGAAGCGCAAGAGTCTATAAAAGAGGAGCATAAAATCTATATTCGGTATTTGAAGCAAACTATTTATTATTGTACAACAGATAAAATGAACGTCTGAGACTGAACATCAGTAATTCGAACATTTTTTACATCAATAAAAAGTAGCCCCTTCGTTAATGAAACACAGTTTCTCCAAAATCATGCTCAACATGTGAAACAAAGCAAAACAAGGCTATAAGCAAATTAAAACTCTAACCTTACTCCCAACAACTTACTAACCAAACACACTGTCAAAAACAAGCATATGAAATTTGTGCATCATCCATTATTTAGAAACTTGAACTAACCTATAAGCTTGAAGTGAAGCATCAGATAACAATTCATCTGCAAGGGATGCCTTCCTTTCCCTTCTTGTCAGTCTAGAAGAGTAATATTCAGATGATGGCTCCACAACAGTCCCAATCTAACAAAAAAACAGAATGAAAATCAGCATTTGATCCATACAAGCGAGCCAATTAACTAACCTGGAAGTATTTTGGCAGCTCCTTTGATTTTAATTCACTCTTCTTATAATGCCTCTTGGGATCCATGACACTTCTCAACTATGACAGTTACAGATAAATATCAAAGATCAGTACTTAATAGCACTCCCTAGATATAAAACCGGCAAATCCAAATTCTATCCATGTGCTAAATGCTTGATAAATGACGATTAAGTAAACAACGAACCAGGGTAAAACCCTAACCTTTAGCAATTTAAGATCTTGTTTCAACTCCGGAGTGATAACAGGCGCAGGCATGTCAAACCTAATTCAGATTGCAGCAAGAGGGAACACAAGTTCAAAATAGAAACACTAGAGAAAGCGTAGAATAGGGCCGTAGAGGTGACGGATGGAAAAATACCAGCCTTTACCGGCGGTGTCTTTGATTTGTTTGCGAAGCATTTTGTTGATCGCTCTAGGATTGTTAGGTGGGACGTAAAGGCCATCAACGATCTGCGAAGACGGCATGAGAAGCGCGCTGTTTTGAAGAGTTGCAGAAGCAGAGGAGTTGGAGGAAGAGGGCTTTGACAAGTCGGAAAAGGAAGGAATCTTGGGTTGCCATTTCAGCCTGATCACCGGCTGCAACTCCGCCATGCTCCGTCACTGGTTTGAAATCGCCGGTGAGAAGGGTAAGGGGGGATGCGAGGCGGCTAGTAGAAACCAAGTAAAGTCAGTACCAAATCAGGGACCAAATTAACACAACAAAGATCAAAGTTCTCATTCAATTGAAAATTACTTTAAAAAAAAACGACAATACCAAATTGGGGACCAAATTAACACAACAATGCACTTTGATTATGCAATTTATGCATAATCGACAGCAATTCGATTGGGACGAAGGAGGAAGACGAACGGGGAGTAGCACTGCCAGCAACTCGTCAACGCTGGAAGGAGGGAGAAAGGGGAAGGGTGAACAGTAGCGGAGCCCGGATTTATACCCGGGGTGCTAAAAAAAAATTTGTGAATTTTTTTTTAGTGTATACTGCCTCCGTTCAACAAAACTTGTCGTTTACTATTCACGCACGCTTTTTTAGAATAATAAAAACTATATAAAATATTCATTTTTTTAAAAATTTTTTTTAACAAGTTTGTACTTATTATTAATAACTACGAAATTGTTAAAAAAAATTATTTAAAAAGTCGATATTTTATATAGTTTTTAGCTCCTAAAAAGCGTGCATGAATAGTAAAACGTCAAGTTTTGTTGAACGGAGGGAGTAGTTTTTAAGAAGATTTTTTCTAAGAAAATATTGAAATAACACTAAAATTGTGATTTTTTTAATTTAAATATAAATATGACATTTTTTTAAATGAAATAGTTGATAGAAACAAAAAAAATGGAGAAAGAAATCAAGAAGAATTAACAATATAGTAAAACATAAATATAACATTTTTAATGAAATAAATGATAGAATATTTAATGATATAGTAAATCATAAATATGACTTTTTTTTAATGAAAAAACACTAAAAATGTGATTTTTTTAATTTAAATATAAATATGATATTTTTTTAATGAAATAGTTGATAGAAACAAAAAAAATATAGAGAAAAATCAAAAATTAACAATATAGTAAAACATAAATATAACATTTTTTAATGAAATAGTTGATAGAAACAACAAAATATAGATAGAAATCAAGAAGAATTAATAAAATAGTAAAAGAAATAAAAAGTGTAGCATTTGGGATTTGAACCTAAGACTTATTGATTCTCCTACCTTCCCTCTTGTTTACCACTTGAGCTAAACAATTCTCTTATTTTAAATATCATTTAAAAATATATATTACCTTAAAAATACTAAATATATGGAAAAAAAATAATTTTTTATATTTTTTTTTCGAGCCGGGGGTGCTCGCACCCCCTTGGCTCAGCCACTGAGGGTGAAGATCTCCTTACCGGCCTCAATGAACGAAGTGAGGATGCACTGAACTCGAAAGGCGAACGCTGAAGGAGGGAGGCGGCCCATAATAATGGATGGGAAGGTCGGGCCAAAACGTGAGTTACCATTTTACCCCTTATTTTGACACTGTTAATTTACCATTACGAAATTAACACTCTCTGGTTGTCTCTCTCAGTCTCTCACTGTTTCTCGTCTCTTGAATTTCTTGATTTTTCCCCGCCTCCATTAACTGATTGTCCCCTCTCCCATAGTTCGAAACCTTTCTCTCTCTGTGTGAACCCTGAAAAAACCCCAATTTAGTGTCGATCATCCGAATTCAATTATCCGAGAAATCTGGAATGGATCAGCAGAGGATGAAGCAGCAGCAGCAACAACAGCAAGCTCTGTTGCAACAAGCTACTCTCCTTCAACAATAGTCTCTCTATCATCCCGGACTCTTGCCTCCTCCGCAGGTTCTTTCCTCTCCCTATCTATTAACGTTCAGCGATTTGTATTTTAATTTGTTCGAATTCGCGTTTGATTCTCTATAATTGGTGATCTCTGACTTTCGATTAATTTGGGGAACCCGTGGTTCTTCATTTCTTCTGCTGAATCTGAAGGAGGGAGGCTTTTACTTCCAGAGGTTTGGACTACGAAGACACTCCACGGTGCTTCGATTTGTTCAGAGGTAAGTAGCCAAGGATGCCTTTAATGTGTTTGATGAAATGTCAAGTTAAATTGGCTTTGTTTTTGTTTTTTCTTGAGAATTTGAAGTTGGAATAAAATCATATACTCCTTAGGTTTTTCTAGTTTTAGACACAAGATAGTACTTACGGCTGAGTCATCCACAAAACCTACGGCATAGTGCTCTTTAGTTGTCGATGTATAAGCAACTAAGCATCCGATGAGGGTCTGCAATTAAGAATAAAGACAAACAACTTAAAATAAGGCACTTGCAACCCTAACAGAGACAATAGAAGTTGAAAAAAAAAACCAAAACAGATGCCTTAATTCATAAATCCAATTGCATGGTGGCAAAAAGGTGCTGGGAAGACAGCATTGTTGAATTCTTTTCAAGGAAGGTAAATATCACCTATGATAAAACAACAGTGGCTGATTCACTTATTGCATGATTATTATATGGTAAATGTTCGGAATAACCTTTTGCAAATTAGTTGAAGCCTCTTATGCTGAAATTAGCCACACATATGGTTAGTTTTTTAGTTTACTTGAGCTTCTTTTTTTATTTTTGAAGTTTACTTGTGCTGAAATTAGCCACAAATATGCTTTGAGCAAGTGATTGAAATGAGGTAAAAATATAAATAAATACATTGAAATGCAATGCAGTTCTTGTTTCCTTTTGTTAAAGAATTAAAGAATTTGAAATCACCACGGACAAAAAAAGAAGTTATTTGAGCTAAACACCTGTGGTTGTCTTACATTCACCTTAAAATTTGCAAGTTCATTAGTTTTTTGATGCTTAAATAATTCTTGCTCCCTATAAAAGCAAATAATTTACTACCTATCTTCTTAAATTGCAGTTAGATTTTTGTCAAATATAGTCTATTGTGAATTGTGGTGTTTCTAAGATGATCCCTTTCCAATCAAAATAAGGTTTTTGTGACACACTGCATTGTGTTCTTATATTGCTAAGTAATTGATTATAACCTCTTTAGCTAGATTTAAGAAGAATGTGCACATCGCATAAACCATCCATTCCTCCATTTTTTTAGAATTTTTTTCCCCAAAAAGATCATTAACAGTTTAACACTATGACACACTGATAAAAGATTGATAATGATTTTGTTGAGCTATATATCTCATCATTAATTAAATGGATCTGAATTGCGTTGATAGTTACATGGAACTAAATAAGTATATAAATTATGCTATGTTGTGATTTAAATTTAGAATTCTTTGCATTCACATGTACACATTACCATAATTTTATTTCCTATCTTTACTTTGTAATATAAATTGTAAGAAAAAGCTTTCATATGATTAATGAAATGCTGATTGTATTTGAAGTTTTGACTAGAGCTGTCAAAGTGGCAAAAGATCAATCTGGTAACCAAAACAACTGTAATAGGGAAAAAAAGTAATAGAAAAAAAAAATCGGATTCATAGGTAGTTAAGGTATTTGAAGAATTGCTAAGTTAAAATGACTTTGTTTTTGTTATTTCCTGGGTATTTTGAATTGGAATAAAATCACATACTCCTCATTAGGTTTTCCAAGTTTTAGATAAATTTTGGAATGACTCATCTTATTGAATTTTGATTAAATTTATTTGTTTTTGTTTCCTCATGTTAGGAATTTGGGACTTGATTGATCTCAAAAAGAAAAAATGACGCGGAAACCATATGTTGGATGCTAGGGGTACCCTTTTACAGCTCTTCAAATCAGTTGAAGCCTCATGCTGGAATGAGCCACAAATATGGTTAGTTTTTTGGTTTACTTGAGCTTGTTATGGTTTAAGAATTGTGACTTATATTTATATAATGATTGGAACAAATGATAGGAATGAGGTAAATTTTTTTGGAAATGCAATGCAATTCTGTCATGGGATATGGGTTATAGCACTGTGGTAAATATACGAAGATGAATATGTAAGATTTTGCATTATTTTGTCACTTTTATGGAGAAACCGTGAGCTTAATTTTTTTGTCGTTCATGCTTGGATTTTCCCTCCAATTAAACTTTGGCCTTGACAGAATTTTTGGCATGAGTTTAAGTGCACCATGATTTGTATTTTACATTATTAACCTCTCAGAAATTTCTATTAACATTACTATGTTACATTTAGAGATATTCATTCATGCTACAAATGATTCAATTCAACTTGTTGGAACTAAACCCATTTGCTTACTTTCATTGCAATGCTTAATGAGGCAAAAGTCCAGCGTTTGAAGCTTACACCTAAAGAGCTCGGAAAGGTTGAATTCCCACGTATGCAACTAGTCTGTATAAAACCCCTTAGGCTTGTTTCAGAGAAACCATGAAATCAAAAATGAATATTCCTCCAAACTTCTACTTAATTCTCTCTGGTTACTCTATTTCTTCTTCTTTCAAATCCCAGATTTAGTTTTCCGGTTTCATCGGGGCTTTCAATGGCGGTTACTGTTGCAACGATGCAGACAAGCTGAATGACTCGTCTCCTTCCATTTCTGCGCCATCGTGGGTTCTCCACGCTCTCCCACCAACGGCTCTCACCTTCTTTTCCAACCCATCTTCACCAGTGCAACACAAGGATACAGGAATTGAGCAAACTGGGCAAGGTCGATGAAGCCCGCCAACTGTTCGACGGAATGACGTATCGAGATGTCTCCTCTTGGAACTCCATGATCACGGGATACGCACAGAACAACCATCATTTTGACGCTCGGAAACTTTTCGACTCGTTTCCTGGGAAAAATGTGCGGACTTGGACCGCGATGGTTACTGATTTTGCCAAAGCGGGTAGGATTGAAGAAGCTCGGGAGGTGTTCGATTCGATGCCAGAGAGGAATGTTATCTCCTGGAATGCTATGATCAGTGGTTATGTGCAAAATCAGGATTTGGGGAATGCCCGGGAGCTGTTTGACAAAATGCCTGAAAGAAATATTGCATCTTGGAATTCCATGGTTACTGGGTATTGTCATGCTTGTATGATGGCTGAAGCTAGGAACGTGTTTGATAAAATGCCAGAGAGAAATTTAGTTTCTTGGATGGTTATGATATCCGGTTATGTTCAGTCAAGCTGTTTTGGACAAGCATGGGATACTTTCAAAACAATGCATGGTAAGGGGGTTAAGTCAGATCAATCTGTCTTTGTTGTTGCTTTATCAGCTGTTGCTGGATTGGAAGATTTAGATTTGATTGATAGTTTACGGGCTCTTGTTCTAAAGTCTGGGCTTGAGATGGACGTAGTCGTTGGAACTGCAATTTTGAATGCTTATACAAGAAATGGTTATTTTGATAGTGCCATAGACTTCTTCAACTCAATGCCAGAAAGGAATGATTACTCCTTTTCAACGATGATTGCTGCATTGTCTCACTGTGGGAGATTGACTGATGCTATTGAAGTGTATCATGAAGCCCCGGAGCCGAATGTTGCTTCGAAAAATGCTATGATGACTGCTTATTCTCAGCATGGTAATATTCAGGAGGCAAAAAAGATATTTAGTGAGATACGCAATCCGAATGTGATTACATGGAATGGAATAATTTCTGGGCTTGCCCAAAATGGTCTGATTGAGGAGGCTGTAGCTATGTTTCTTATCATGCCTACCAGGAATTCTGCATCCTGGGCTGCTATGATTGCTGGCCTTGTACAGAACGGAAAAGCCGAAGAAGCTTTGGACCTCTTTAACGATTTACTGAGATCAGGAGATATTCCAAATCATTCATGCTTCACCAGTTCCCTATGTGCCTGTGCTAATCTTGGAGCAATCCAAACAGGAAAACAGATGCATGGCCTGGCCATCAAACTCAGGTTTCAGGACAATTCGTTTATTGGTAATGGGCTGATCTCCATGTATGCTAAATGTAAAAACATAGAAGATGTTTCTCAAGTGTTCAGTTCACTGAGGAATAAAGACGTGGTTTCTTGGAACTCTCTAATAACCGGTCTTTCGGACAATGATATGTTGGCTGATGCACGTCACACTTTTGACAAGATGCCCAAACGGGATGTTGTGTCATGGACTGCCATAATATCAGCTCATGTGCAGAGTGGCCATATAGATTTTGCTATGCACATGTTCCTTAAGATGATGGCAAGAGCAGTGATGCCGAATGCATTGACTGTCACCAGTGTCATAAGTGCCTGTGGGAGTACTGGCACTTCAAAGCTTGGAGAACATATACATTGTTTAGTAGTTAAGCTTGGGTTTGACTCATTTTTATTTGTTAATAACTCTCTCATAACTATGTACTTCAAATGCGGACTTGATGAAGGCTTTTGTGTCCTTGAAGACATGTCCGAGAGGGATATTGTCACTTGGAATGCAGTTTTAGCAGGTTGTGCACAGAATGGATTGGGGAATGAAGCACTGATGGTTTTTCGAAGAATGCAGGCAGAAGGCATTATACCTAATGAGATTACATTTCTCGGTGTGCTCTGTGCTTGTAGCCGTGCAGGTTTACTGGAGGAAGGATGGACCTGTTTTAAGTCCATGCGCCTTGCTTATGGGATTGAGCCGCTGATTTACCACTACACTTGCATGGTAGACCTGCTTGGGCGGGCAGGGCAGCTTCAAGAAGCCAAGGCGTTAATCGAGAGTATGCCTATGGAACCCGATTCTGTCATTTGGGAAGCCCTTCTCGGTGCTTGTAAAATCCACCGCAATTTTGAGCTCGGCAAGAAGGTTGCCAAAAAGCTCTATGAGATGGAAGCACATAGCTCAGGAACTTATGTATTGCTCTCCAACATGTCAGCATCTCAAGGCAAGTGGGATGAAGTTACAGCAATACGACAACAAATGAAAGCTAACAGAGTTTCCAAAGAGCCCGGAATTAGCTGGATACAGATCAAGGGTAAGCTTTACACTTTTCTTAACGGAGATAAGGAACAAGATCGATTTCAAGATATCTGCTCAGCCTTGAAGGAATACCGCGAACACATGAAGTTGTTGGGCTATGTGGCCGATACGTGTTTCATTCTTCATGATGTGGAGGAGGAACAAAAAGAAGAAGAGCTCCTTTACCACAGCGAGAAGCTTGCTCTGGCTTTTGCACTCTTGACCACACCCAAAGGTTTGCCGATTCAGATTATGAAGAACCTTCGAATTTGCGGAGACTGTCATTCTTTTATGAAGTTCATGTCCATTGTTGCTCAAAGGAAGATCATTGTGCGAGATATAGTTAGATTCCACCATTTCCAAGAAGGTTCATGCACTTGTGGAGATTATTGGTGAGACTGTATTAGCAATTTACATCAGGTAAATACAGTCATATAAAGCTAATTTGGTTGCCTTGTATACCTTTTTTTACCTCAAATATTAATACTGTTTTTTATAAAAAAAATATAGTTACTATTTTTTCCAAGAAGGTTCACTACTATTATTAGTGTCACATTAGATTAATCACATTCCATGATTCTTATGCCATTAGAACATAAATCAGTACTCCACAGAAGTTTCTTTTTGTTGGTTTTTCAATCAATTACAAAGTTGTGACTTGTGCAATCAGGAAGCGGAATTATTACTGTACAAACAGGTAAACAATTAATCAGTACTCCACATAATATATATGATTGATCTGAAATATATAATTAAATGCAGACAGTTAAAAAAGGAGCGACGTCGCAACATCGATGATTCCAAAGACTGCAGCGTCAGCCAGCTCTGAGAAGAAGCCAGTCATGTTGGCCAAGCGCTTGTTGGATTTGTCGTGGACGGAGTGTTGGAGGATGCACTCGATGTGAAGACTAACCAAGCAGACTAGCAGAGGGTTCAGACATCAGCAGTGCACCCAGACCTTGCACTCGTCGCAACTGCACAATGCACACATAGTGACGCTGTTGGGGGCATGATGGGGAGCTTGCCCTACAGCAGCGGCCATGGTTGGACGCGTGGCAGCTACCGCATTTGAAGGTGCTGGACAAGTGAACCCTGTGCAGTGGATGATCGTGGATGAAGTGCTTTATGGTGATCTTGTGATTGTCCAACCTCTCCCTCTCCCTGTTCCTCTCTTGTATTGATTTCTGTCAGTTCAATTTTTCAAGTTTAGAGTTTTGTTGGTAGTTTTGTTATGGCGAGGTGTTTGTTTTCGTTCAGTTTAAAGTCAAAATAGCTCAAAACTTCTTTGCTATGCAGGTTTGGATTTGCTAGCTCTTGTATATCCGACAATTAACCTCTTTCATGAAGCCTCGGACAAGGCTCTGTGGGGAGGCTTGCGATGGTGTGTCGTGCAGAAAGACAACATGGATGGTACCTTTGTGACTCTTGGATCTCCTCTTCCTCCAGCTCCGTCGTCCATTACCATACTGGTCTAGACATGACATATACCCGATCGTAGTCTGTTTAATCAAGTAAGACATGAAGTTCACTTAACTGATTACCAGAATTATAATCGGTGGAGATCGACAGTGATATCAAAATGAAGTTGACGAATTTGAAACACTGATGTTGGCCATATATAACGTACAAGATCTAACTCTACATTAGTCATATATAACTTGTCTTGTTTCCAAGTAAACCAATTATTTACCAGTTCTTTCCATCCGTCATTCACTGGAATGATATTTGCATATAAATACTTCTCTAGAAGGACACACCCAACAGGAAAGGAGCGAGTTCACTTTATCGCACAAGCTCAAGAGGAAGCCATGACCTTGTATAGAAAAAACATCGCCCCTGAGCAAAGCCTGTGAAGTTCTATCCATGTATCATTGTTTGACGACAGATAGATTTAGTATGAAATCGTCGCATAGGTTTTTTTTTTTTTTTTGTCTTTTACTTTTTTTTTAAAAGGAAAGTTTTTAGGGAGGGCTACCTTCTTCTATTGGTAATCCGTAATCCAACCTAACCTAGATCATCCTTAGAAGTTGAGGTTCTTCATCAATGGTAGTTTATGAATGACCGAAATGGGCCAATCAGTCACCTTAATGTGGATTTTGTAGAATTTATGCAAGTCCATTGCCTTTGAAGTGCATTGTTCACATTAAAACATCACTTTTGCCACCGTAGCGCAAGTGCTAAAGATTCCAGCTCCAATATCCAAGTTCAAATAGTCTCTTAGTGCTTTCATAGAAATAAAATTGGCCAGGAGATCGTGAATAACGAATCCATGTCAATTAGCTAGGTTTCTTGTTGTGTTAATACCAACTTTTAGCTTAATGTATGAGAGAGGGTTGTTGTTTCTTAAAACTTGTATGATATTACTACAGTCAAATAGTAGGTGGTTAAGATCCTTATGTATGTGATTAACAGTTTAACACAACAGTTTTTGGATATTTCACTGTATATTCATGCTATAATAGTTGAGGAATTTGAAGTAGTTACCTCTGTTTGAACCAAGTATCACACTTCAACTTGAGCCTTGTGTGAATTACCTGCAACAGACAGAACAATTAAGATGCATAAGAAATTTAAGGGATCTATATCTATCTGTATCAATCTTTTACGACTTCGTCTTCTCCTTACTGTTTTTTTTCTTGTGACAATATATATATGATAGAAATTCAAGGAATTCGCTTTAACTGATTACCAGAATCGTAGTTGGAGACAGTGATGTCAAAATGAAGTCGACTAACTTGAAACATCGCAAGTTGTCCAGACATGATATCATCTTAATCTACATTAGTCAGAACATGTCTTGTTTCCAAGAAAACCAGCTTTGAGATTTCGAAAGTTCTTTCCATCCATCATCCTCTGGAATGATATTATTTCCATAAATTTCTTGAAGCAACTGCAAGAGTGGATCCAGATTTGGTGACGAAGAAACCAGGGACAAAAGCTCGCTTATTGCGTCTTCCAGCAACTTTGCTGAATTGATCTTGATCTGTTTTATGTGTTCAACTGCCATGGGAACTTGTCCAGCATCGGCTAAATATTTCAGCAAAATCACATGTGGTTCTACAGGTGCGCCATTAGAATTAAGCACACAGAGCAACTTCGACGCAGCCAGAAAATGACCTGCACCAAGAAAATTCAAATAGTAATCAAGTAAGATAGGTAATGAACACATCACATGACACATATCATTGAACCTAAGAATGCATACCTCCTTTACAAAGAGAAAGAACTAAGGGCGTCAATAACATCCCTGGCAGTGTTTGGTCATTCTCAACAGCCTTTTGGAATGTTTGAGTAGCCTCTTCAATCTTCCCGTCTTGGCAAAGACTCTCAAGAAGCGACCTATAAGTAATTGCATCGGGTGTGAAACCTTTCTCCAGCATCTGGTTAAGGAGCACTATTGCTTCTTCAAATTGGCCTGTTTCAGAGAACTTCTTGACAAGGATAGTATACGTTTGCACGTTTCCGTTAATTCCATTAGCGAACATCTCATCCCATAGCCTCCTCGCAGGACGCAAAAGATCCAAGCGACACAATGCTTCCATTAGCTCATTATAAGACGAGATATCCGGGCCCAGCCCATTCTTTCTCATCTCTCGAAGAGTCCCGTATGCTTCTCTCACTTTTCCCGCCTTGCATAAAAGTGAGATCATGACACTGTAAGCTTCCGAGTCCATGAAGTATTCATAGGAAGATAACTTCCGCAAAACCTCAACTAGGTCATCAGCTTTTCCACGGTCACAGAGATTCTTACCAAAGATGCTCAGGGTTAGGAGAGTTGGCATTCTTTCTTTTTCGATCATATATTCAAGAAAAAGCAAAGCAGAAAATGGATCAATGGATGAAACAGATGATGCTAATGGATTGAGGACATCATCCTCAATTGGGAAATCACCATCCACAATGACCAGGCCTAATTCTTTTGCTAGCTCAATCCGTCCTTCCGAAATCAAAGCAAATATGAATTCCCTATATTCATTCGCCCTAGGAGCCACTCCTAGTTTTCGTTTCTTCTTAAGCACCGTCTCAACATCCGCCAAATACCCCATTGATCTCAAACCCTCTGCAACAATTCTATAAGCCAAAAAGTCAGGTTTGCAGCCTCTAGTTGTCAGCTCCTCCAGAGCACACTGAGCATCCAACATTCTACCTGCCTTGCAAAGCCCGTGAACGAGCAAAACCGCGGAAATGGAATCACTGATTCCACAAACACCCCTCTTCACCTCATCCCACAAGGCCAAAACTTTACACAATTCAGCATCTTTGCAATATCTCCACATAAAGCCCCCAAATCCTAGAGTGCTAAAGCAAACACCTCTCATAAGCATATCATCAAACACCTTGTGAGCACAATCAACATGGCCATGTGACGACAGGGAAGCAAGAAGGGAGTTGCAGCAACCATCACCAACGGTTTCAATAAGCGGAGCAACTTCACTGAAGAGCTGAAAACCTTCTAGGGATTGCCCAGCTTTGACCCGGGAAACAATGGCGGATTCGAAAACGGAAGGATCAATGGGAACCCCATGAGACCTAGCTCGTTTCAGGACGTCTCCGAAGGCGCCAAATTGAAGGGAAGCGGAGAGGGATCGGAGAATGGAGTGGTAGGAGGTGGAGGAGTGCGAGAAATTGGGTTGTTGAGAAGCCCAGTTGAAAAAGCCGAGAGAAAGGGATGGGTAGTGGAGGAGGTGAGGGTCGATGACCATGGCAACGAGAGGCGGGGAGAGAGAGTCCCGGCACCGGAGGTGGTGGAGGGTCTGCTCGAGAGAGGGTGTCCATTGGCCCACGGGACGGGAACGGCGGGAGGCGGAGACGAGGGACCGGCTTATTAGCGTGGCAAGATCTGTCACCGATGAAGGCTTCATGATCGAGCGAGTGTCAATTTGTGTTAAAGAGAACCGAAAATAACCAAAAAACAAACACTTGGCAGTACCCACCAAAAGTCAGCAAACCGTTGAAAAACACAGTACTCCGTAATGTTGAACCTCCGCCTTACCAATAAGCTCTACCCTCCACGCGCCGTCGCCTTCGCCGCCCTCTCTACCGGCGGATCCCCATCATTCGGCGGTGGAGACTCCTCCGAAGACGAATTCCTCTGTAATCAGTCAGTCGCTGCCCCCGTGACTCCATGGCCAAAGAAGCTCCACCCCAACCACCTCGTCTCGATGATCAATCGCCAGAAAAGCCTCGATCTTGCCTTTCAGGCCTTCGAGTACGCGGGAAAGTTCCATCCCGGGTTCAGCCACACCCCTCAGACCTACGGAGCACTAATCACGCGGCTCGCCCGCGGCCGTCATTTCCGGCGAGTGGAAACCCTACTTTCCCAAATGCAGAAATCCGGGATCATGTTCCATGGAGAGGGGATCTTCCTCACCCTTATTCGAAACTACGGCCTCGCTAATCGCCCCAAGGACGCATTTAGGACCTTCATGAGGATGGTGGATTTCGGGGTGCTGAGGTCTGTTCGATCGCTCAATTGTTTGTTGAGTGCTTTGGTTATGAATAATAAGTATGATTGGGTTCATATACTCTTCAAGAATTATAGGAAGAAGTTTGGGTTGATGCCTGATGTGATCACTTGCAATATACTGGTTAAAGCCCTTTGTAGGAAGGGGGACATCAAAGGTGCCTTGGAGGTGTTCGATGAAATGCCAGGGATGGGAATCGTTCCTAATTTGGTAACCTACACTACCCTTATATATGGGTATGTTGGGGGTGGTGATTTGGAGGGGGCCAAGAGGGTCTTTCAGGAGATTTCGGACAAAGGGTTGAAGCTAGATGTGACGATTTACACGGTAATGATAGATGGGTATTGTAAGAAGGGAAGGTTTGCTGATGCGGTCAAGGTTATGGATGAAATGGAAGAAACTGGTGTCCGGCCTAATCATGTCATGTATTCGATCATGATTGAGGCTTATTGTAAAGAGGGGAAATCTGGAGAGGCAGGGAATTTGCTCGTTGATATGCTAAATCAACATCATGTACCTAGTTTGACACTTTGTTGCAAGGTGATTGATGTTTTGTGTCAAGGAGATAAGGTAGAGGATGCTTGTAGTCTGTGGAAGAAGCTGTTGAAGAAGAACATTACACCCGACAATTCTGTTTCGTTGACACTTATTCATTGGCTTTGTAAGAAAGGGAAGGTTCAGGAAGCAAAGGAGCTGTTTAACGAGTTAGGCAAGGATTCCATCCCGAACTTGTTCGCCTATAATGCCCTCATTGCAGGAATGTGTGAGGCAGGGGAGTTGCTTGAAGCTTCGAAGTTGCTAGATGATATGGTGGAGAAGAAAGTCATTCCAAACTCTATCAGCTACCAGATGTTGATTCAGGGGTTCTGTGCGGCAAATAATCCTAAAGAGGGAATGAAATTCTTTGAGGAGATGATGAGCCGTGGTTGTTTGCCAAATGAATCAACTTACTCGGTACTAATCAACGGGCTAACTTCTTCAGGGTTGGATGCAGAAGTGGAAACATTACTTTCAGTGATTGCTAATGCAAGAGGAAGAATTGACAGCAAGTCATGGGAGGTTATTCTCACCAAGGCTGCAGCCAATTTGGATGTAACCTCCATGCTTGATCGTATAATATTAGACGACATTGCTTAATTAATTCATTCTTATTCTTTTTTGTTTGCATTCTGAAGAATGCCACAAGGCCCACTATCAATGCAAGATGAACACCAGAAATTTTTTGTCTTGAACTTGCAACCATCCTCTGTGCTTTCATTAAGTGCATACTGTTACAAACCTATGCAGGAACACCGTCTGTAGTCCGAAGTAGGGGCCTTGTTTTGAGCCCTGTGGCCTGATGAAAACTTATGAATCACATTACATGCATTCAGGAAACAATATCGGTAGATGCTTCATAGTGATTGTGCTATTTTCAAGCTGAGTTCTCTGGATAAGAATGAGCTAAAGCCTAAAGGTGAGAATTCGAAGCTAAGCTCCACTTTTTTTTTTTGTAATCTTGTTCTCCTTTTAACTTTTTTGATAATAGTTTTTTTTTTTTTTAAAGTTCTCGGTTCAGAATGTGTGTTATGGAGCCCACTGAATATGAGCATGGAGCTGTTAATATTTTTTTTTTTTGGTATAATTGAATATTTGTTTTGATTTCACAGCCTTCCTGAATGGATGACAGAAAAGTTATTCAAGAAACACAAAATTCACAAGCGTTCAATCACGAGAATCCCTCCATTGTGTGGTCAGCAATGGCCTGATTGATTCATCGTATAGTGTTGCAACTTGAGTCATCTCTAAGCGCTGGTGTTCAGTTCATGTTGAGTTCGTTCATTGTCAAATCGAGGTCACCCCAGAAATTATGAAGGTTAGTTTCAATTTTTTTTTTCCATTTATGGTTGCATTACATCAATGCCATCGTCTTCTTTGTAGATTCTACTCATTGGACAAATCAGTCTGGTGGGGAAAATTAGAGCTTGAGCTATAGGTTATGTGAAAAGTATGTCCTGAATATGAAAAGCACTGCTTTAGGGGGTTGATTTTAACCTCAATCTCCACATGGCTTTAAGTACTGAATTTCTCTCTTTTCTTTCGGAAAAAGAGTTGGTAAGGACTCAAATGAATATGGTTTGTGATAACTCTCTCCCTTGACGAAAATCGGAATAAATGTTTCAAAGGCCTTGACAGGATGTTTGTGTCAAAAGTCTTGGAACATTAACAGTTGATGAAATCCAAAACCTGTTTTATAAGTCCGAATATTATTTAATCTTATTATATACTTCCTTTATATTATATATGCTTGACTAATCTTTCAGGAAATTTTTCGAATTATTTCCTTCCTTACGACAAGTGCTGAGAAGGTTCAAATCGGAAAGATTATGGCTTCATTTGTTTCCAAGTTTAGAAGATCTTGAAGATAGCCATGATCAGGAATAGCCGTTGGAGAAGATTCTCGGCGCCGATTTGTCTCATTAAATAGAGAAGGAAGATGAAGACAGGATATAGAAGTGCTACACGAGGTTTCATTCATTCAAGCAAGATCTGTCTTCCAAAGTGTCTCTCTGCTAGCGCTCAAGAGTTTGTTGTTTATTTCAAAGCCTTTGAGAGTCACTGTGAGCTTATAGGATATATTCATTTATAGTGTTACTCGAGAGTTTGTAACTCGGAAAGTTGCACTATCCTATTGATTTGTGAGAGTAAGAGGATTGTACTAGATAGCTGAGAGAGGTGGGGCTCTTCTAGATTGGTCTAGGACTCCAAGGGAACGTGAGTTGACTAGATTGCAATTGTATAGGAGAGAGGCTTCTCGGTGAGCTATTAGGATCCTAAGCTAAGCGAATCAATAAAGCCTTTTGAATCCTAGGGTTGTGGAAGAACCCTAGGCGGGGACGTAGGCCAAGTTCGTGCTGAACCTCGTAAACAATTACTCGTGTCCTTTATCTATTACTTTACCTTATTTCTGCACTTGGTTCGATTGTCTAACTTTGTGATTCAGGTTTAATCTCAAAGGGTTTTATACGAGCTTTAAAAGTCTTGAGACTTTCTGCGAAAAATGGGCATACTCTATTCAACCCCTCTTCTAGAGTATTTCTATATTACATTGTTTTATATTATCGAACCTTCAATTGGTATCAGAGCTTTACTCACTATTTTTGATCTAACAATCTTGTGAGTTTTCGATCATGTCTGGTGAAGCAAGCGGAGGATTTGCACAGGGAAGGTCCACGAGCAGACCACCACTCTTTGTAGGAAACAACTTTGTCCACTGGAGATCCTTGATGAAAATGTACATTATAGACCAAGATCTGGAACTTTGGAACATTATAGAGAATGGTCCAAAAATTCCAGAGAAAGATGGACTAAATGATACCAAAGTCGCAAAGAAGGAGTCTGAATACAACCAAGCAGATCTTGAGATCGTCTCCAAAAACTACAGGGCTATTAACTTACTTGATTGTGGTCTTAGCACTGATGAGTTTAACCGTATTTCATCTTGTAGTTCAGCCAAAGAGATTTGGGACAAACTGGTCGTCATCTATGAAGAAACGAGCCAAGTAAAAGACACCAAGATTAGCATCTTCCTTCGAAAGTATGAGCTCTTCAAGATGAAGTCTGATGAGTCAATCAAGACCATGTTCACACGATTCACAGAAATCACCAACAACCTTGACTCTCTCGGCAAGAGCTTTACCAACGTTGAGAAAGTGAGGAAGATACTGAGGTGCCTTCCAAAGGAGAAATGGGGTCCAAAAGTAACAGCTATAGAAGAAGCCCAGGACCTCACCACTCTACCCCTTGATGACCTTCTTAGGAAGCTGATCACGCACGAGATGATCCTTAATGAAGACGATGGAGAACTTCCAGCTAGCACTAAGAACTTGACACTCAAGTCTAAGAAGGATGAGCCTAAAGATGGATCTGATTCCGAAGATGAGGATGACGATGAGGATGATCCTTTTGCTCTTACCACAAGAGGCCTTGCTCGAATTCTCAAAATGAAGAAGCAATTCAACAACAAGGATGGATCAGAGTCTTCAAAATTTCGAGGTAAGCCTCAATACAACAAGTATGAAAAGAAGACTAAACCTTTGTCTTGTTTTGAATGTGGTGAAACAGATCATCTTGTGAAAGACTGCCCTCAAAAGACAAAGAGTCAGTCCAAGAAAGGTGACAAATGGAAGAAGAAAGTCATGGTGGCAACTTGGAGTGATTCCGACTCTAACTCCGATGATGAGAAGGCCAATATTTGTCTTATGGCCTCAGAAGATGAATCCCATGATGAAAAGCTTGAAGCTATTGTAAGAGAACTTATGACAAGTCCAAAAGAGGTATTATCGGAATTCATTTCAAATATGATTGCCAATGAAGGGAAGCTTATTGCCCAAACTAACACTCTTATTAAGAGAACTGTGGACCAGGAAAGAACTATTGAGGATCTGTCTATGAGGGTCAAAAGTCTTGAAGCTTCTTATTCCAGTCTTGACATTAAAGTCAAGATGCTTGACTCGGAGAAATCTGAACTCAAGCAAGATCTCTCCTCTCTAAGAAATGAGCATAATGACTTAGAGAACGAGAAGATCTCCCTGAATAATAAGATTCAAGACCAACAGACAACCCTCATAAGTTTTACCAAGTCCAAAGGTACTCTCGATAGGATGTTGGGTGAGCAACAAAGCTCTCTTAACAAAAGTGGTATTGGTTACAATCCAAAGTTTTTAAAGAAGCAACACATTACCACTTTTGTAAAGGCAAAAGGAAGCAGAACCTCTCCTATGTGTCACCATTGTGCTAGAAAGGGACATGTAAAGGAGACCTGCCCCTATAGAAGAAAGGATCCATATATTATTCGCAATACATTTCCTGTTCATTTGAGAAAAGAACGGATAACACAAGTTTGGGTTCCAAAAGGCACTATTTTACCAAATATGGTTTACCCCAACAATGGATCCAAATTTGCTTATTGGTCTAGCCACAAAGGTTGATGTTTGTCTTGCAGGAGATCACCAATGTGAAAGAACACAAATTGATTATTGATAGTGGATGCTCGAGGCATATGAGTGGGAAGAGTTCTCTCTTTCATGATCTAAAGGAGCAATCCACGGGAACAATCACTCTTGGTGACAAAGGAAAATGCGACATCGTTGGTATTGGTAGTGTTGGAAGCGATTCCAGCCATAGTATTAATGTCTATCTTGTTAATGGTTTGAAGTATAATCTGCTTAGTGTCTCTCAATTATGTGATAGTGGTAACAATGTCAGATTTAACAAGAAAAGATGTATAGTGTGCAGAGAAGATACATGTGAAGTTATATTGACTGCATATCGTTACAACAACATATACGCCGTAAACACTGATCAAGTGGCACAAGGAAGCTTAACCTGTCTAAAGGATTTGACGGACGGTCCAAAGCTTTGGCACAGGAGACTCGGTCATGTGAGTCCACATACACTACAGAAGTTTGTGTTCAAAGGACTTGTAAGAGGGCTACCTGAAATGGACTTCAAAGGTATTGATATGTGCAATGCATGCACACGAGGTAAACAAACACGTAGCTCTTTCAAACCCAAAAAGGTTGTAAGTTCTTCTAGACCCCTTGAACTTTTACATATGGATTTATATGGTCCTATGCGAGTCAAATCTCCCAATGGTAAAAAGTACATGCTAGTTGTTGTTGATGATTTTTCTAGATATACTTGGGTTGCATTTTTAAAAGAAAAATCAGAGGCCTTATTTGAGTTTTCAAAACTTTGTAAGGAGTTTCAAACTTTAAGAAACGAGCCCATAGTGTCAATTCGGAGTGATCATGGTAGGGAGTTTGATCAACTTCAGCTTGATTTGTTTTGTGCTAAATATGGCATCTCCCATAACTTTTCTGCTCTTAGGACACCTCAACAAAACGGGGTTGTGGAACGCAAGAACCGCACCTTAGAGAATATGGCCAGGACTATGCTTTTAGAAAATGCATTACCTAAAACCTATTGGGCTGAAGCTGTTAACACAACTAACTACATTTTGAATCGTTGTCTTATTCGTTCAATCTTAAAGAAAACTCCTTATGAACTTTTCAAAGGCCGCAAACCACTTATATCTTATTTTAAACCCTTTGGCTGTACTTGTTTTGTTCATAACAATGGAAAAGATAACCTTGGGAAATTTGATGCGCATAGTGATGAAGGTATATTTCTTGGCTACTCCACAAGTAGCAAAGCTTATAGAATCTTCAATAAAAGGACTCAGGTAATTGAAGAAAGTATACATGTTATTTTTGATGAATGCAATGACGGTGCTTTTAGTGAAAGTGTTGCAGATATAGATCTTAACATCCATGAAGAGAACGAGGAAGGTGATGATGCTGCTATCAAGAACACAGAGAAGAGGAACATGCAGGAACAGATTCTTAACACTGAAGAATTGGCCCAAGGTATTGAAGATTCATCCAAAGCCCTTGGTGTCCAATCCAACAGTGTTGAGATGTCAGAAACTGCTGTAACTGAACCTAACAGGACCACGGTGTCAGATGTACCACAAGTCAATCCTACCAGTGTGACGAATCAAGGAGCTGAGACTAGCAAAAGGAAATTCAAATACTCCTCATCACACTCATTAAAGGATATCATTTATGACCCTACTTCTAGTGTTCAAACTCGTTCTAAACTTAAAGATCTTTGTGCTTTTCACGCGTTTGTTTCTCTTATTGAGCCAAAGAAGGTAGATGAGGCACTTCAGGAGCCAGACTGGATTATTGCTATGCAAAGTGAGCTTAACGAATTTGAAAGGAACAAAGTCTGGACCTTGAAGCCTAGGCCAAAGCATCAATCAGTCATTGACACACGATGGGTATTTCGAAACAAGCTAGATGAGAATGGTAAGATTGTGAGGAACAAGGCAAGGCTTGTTGCTCAAGGCTACAATCAAGAGGAAGGTATTGACTACGAGGAGACCTTTGCTTCCGTAGCCAGGCTTGAAGCTATTCGCATTCTATTAGCATTTGCATCTTTTATGAGCATAAAGTTATATCAAATGGATGTCAAGTGTGCTTTTCTCAATGGTTTCTTAGAGGAAGAAGTATATGTGGCTCAACCCCCAGGTTTTGAAAGTTCAGAATTTCCCAATCATGTTTATAAACTTGACAAAGCGCTTTATGGTTTGAAACAAGCCCCAAGAGCTTGGTATAAGCGCTTGTCAAAAAATCTTTTAGAAAATAATTTTTAAAAGGGGATTGATCGACAAGACTCTTTTTATCAAAACCAAAGGAAATGACATTTTGGTTATTCAAATTTATGTTGATGATATATTATTTGGTGCTACTAACACATCTTTGTGCAAGAAATTTTCTGACATCATGTGCAGTGAATTTGAGATGAGCTTGATGGGAGAACTCAACTTCTTTTGGGGATTACAAGTTCATCAATCCAAGAAAGGGATCTTTGTCAACCAAAACAAGTACACTAAGGACCTCTTGAAGAAGTTCAAGATGGATCAATCCAAAGCAGCCAAGACTCCCATGAGCTCAACATTGTCTCTAGATCAAGACAAGACTGGAATAAGTGTCAATCAAAAGGAGTATCGAGGAATGATTGGATCTTTATTATATCTCACGGCTAGTAGACCTGACATCATGTTTAGTGTTTGCATGTGTGCTAGGTTTCAAGCTGATCCTAAAGAATCTCACCTCGTGGCTGTGAAGAGGATCTTTCGATATCTCAATGGCACTAAGGAGCTTGGACTATGGTACCCAAAGAAAAAGGATTTCACATTAATTGGATATTCTGATGCAGATTTTGCAGGCTATAAGGTGGATAGGAAGAGCACATCAGGATGTTGCCAATTCTTAGGAGCATCTTTGATCAGTTGGCACTCAAAGAAGCAAAACTTAGTTGCTCTATCCACTGCAGAAGCCGAATACATTGCAGTTGGAGCCTGTTGCTCCCAAATCCTTTGGATAGCTCAACAAATGCGAGATCTTGGCATCAACCTCAAAGGTATTCCAATTAAGTGTGACAATACAAGTGCCATCTCCATCACTAAGAATCCTGTTCAGCATTCAAGGACCAAACATATTGATGTAACCATGTTGAAAAAGATGATGTGTCCATTTCGTTTATTTCAACTGATTATCAATGAGCTGACATTTTTACTAAGCCTTTGGCAGATGACAGATTCACCTTCATAAGACGAGAGATTGGGATGCTTAACAAGGATGCACTTTCGTAGGGGGAGCATTCCCTTTACGAAAGATAAATTCTACTTAGTGTCAAGACTCTTGAGAACTATGTCAAGGTGTGTGAACTAAATGGTGGATTACATTTATCTGATCATATATTTTTGGTTAATATCTTTTTAGATATTTAATCAATTATATTTTTTATCGGATTTCAAAATTGCCCTTTTATGTGATATTCTTAACCGTTAAGATATTTTTAATTTTGGAACTAAATCCCTCAATTTTTCAGTCCGATTTTAATGGGAATATTTGAATTTTGAATTGGAAACTCTTCAAATCCTGGCAATGATATCATTACCCTCCCTTGGAACTCTAAACCCGTCCCATCACTCCATCATCTCTCTCTACTTATACCCACCTCTGTACCCGATTTCTTCACACTCTCAAAACTGATCCAAACCCTTTCGCTTTCTTCTTCTTCAACCTCTCAACCTATTCTAAAGAAACCCTAGCCGATTTCCTCCATGACACCCAAAACAAAGAAAGTTGTCACACCCAAAAGACTTGGCGCCACCCCCAAGGGACGTCAGGCCACTGCCACCTCTCCCACACCTGAACCCACTCCTCAAGCCATTGTCCCAACTGTTGTCCAGAGCACCATCGCTGAGAGCACGGTCACTCTTCCCAAGGGCTCTCAAAAGCGCTCTGCTAAGAAGCCTCTCAGTGCTAAACAGAAAGGGAAGAGGAAGATTTTGGCTGAGGAAGAAGAGGAAGATGGCCTAGATGCCATCCTGGAAAGAGATGCTGCCAAGGAAGCCGAGGAGGAAGCCTTGAAGAAGAAAAAGGCCGATGAGGAGGCCGAGCTTGCTAGGAAACTGGCAGAGGAGGAAGCTGAGAGGATTCGGAAGGAAGATGAAGCCGAGGAGGAGCCTGAGGAAGAAGAAGAAGAGCAAGAGGGATCTGGAGATGACGAGGAAGCTGAAGGAGATGAAGCGGGGTCCGGTGAGGACTCGTGGTCTGAGGAAGAGGAGGAAGAATCTCCCTCTCCTTCTCCTCCTCCCCCGTCTCCAAAGAAGCGGAAAGCCCCTGCTGCTGTCAAGCCTCCATCTCCCAAGCGCACCAGGAAGGGCACCCTCAGGAGTCTTGAAGCGCCTGTCAAGAGAGCTGCTCCTACCATTGCACGCAAGAAGAATGCCGACCCACCTGCATATAACCAGGTAAATCAATCCTTGCCTTCCTCTTGGTTTCAAGATGCTGAGACTGCTGGTAAGTGGGTAGATGAGTTTCGAACTCGTAGAATTAGCTGTTCTGATTTTTTGGATTTTGAGTTCCTCGAAGCTTTGAAGTTACCCTGCATTGATCTTCTCAAAAAATCCCCAGCCTGGACCCTTCTTAACCTTGAAACCGTCTACTACCCCCAGCTTACCCGTCTGTTTTACATTGATCCGAAATCTGATTCAAATTCAATATAACCTAAAAGCCAAACACGACACCAATGGTTGGTCTTTGGAGTCTGTTGTCAAAGGGGCTAGAATCTCTCTCAACTCCAATGACTTTGCAGATTTCCTTGGCTTACCTAGCCCAGTTCCACCCTCTGAAATACACCTCTCAAAAGAGAATTGCATCATCCTTTACCGAGCCAAGTACCTCCTAACCGAAGCATCCAAAAACACCTCAAAGCAACTCACCCACTCATCCCTAACCCTTGAGGCAAAAATAATTTTCAACATCATTGTTCGATGCATCTTACCCCGTCTTAACTCTGGCTCACTCCTTACTGACAATGCCATGGTCCTGCTCTACCTCATCTTAAATGGCCTTGATCTTGATCTGGCCAACACTATCCTTGGAACCATGGCTCATGCCAGAAAAGCTAGAAAAGGCTCTCCCCTCCCATTTGCTACCCTTTTGACCCCTCTCTTCAAAGCTTCTGGAATTGTTGTAAAAAATGAAGAACAGCAGCGTCATATGGGTAAGTTCGACTCTAAGGGCCTTGAAAAGATTGGCATCACTCGGTCTCCCCAAGGGACCTTGAGTCTTGCCACTCCTTCAAAAGTCCTTCCCACTGCTTCAGCTAACGCATGGACAACCTAGAGTTGGGCTTGGAGGAAGTTCGTCTGGATATCAATGAGCTGCAAAAGGAGTTTATGACGGAGATGAGCGGGATTTCGAAGATGCTGCAAGGACTGTGGACGAGGCTCACTGATGATGATGCTCCGGATGACGAAGCTTAAACCCTACCCTACCCTATCCCACCCCTGAAACTTGATACATTGTTGGTTTTTGGAAACTTTTTCAAAACTTTTGGTGACTGTTTTACCTCTTCCCTTTGTTGAAAGACAAAAAGGGGGAGATGATCTGTGTTGTTTAGACTTTGAAAACCTATCTGCTTGAAGGTCTTGAAAGACCTTGGTTTTTGATTTTTTGGTTTTCGGTTGGATGGCTTTTGCATGCTTTAAAAATTTGATCCAACATTTGTCTAACCCATGCAGGTACTTAGTCCGATTTCTCTTATATTATTTATGCTTGACTAAGTTGCAGGGATGCACAGGTTTTGTCTTTCATCAAGGGGGAGATTGATAACTCCCTCCCTTGATGAAAATCGGAATAAATGTTTCAAAGGCCTTGACAGGATGTTTGTGTCAAAAGTCTTGGAACATTAACAGTTGATGAAATCCAAAACCTGTTTTATAAGTCCGAATATTATTTAATCTTATTATATACTTCCTTTATATTATATATGCTTGACTAATCTTTCGGGAAATTTTTCGAATTATTTCCTTCCTTACGACAAGTGCTGAGAAGGTTCAAATCGGAAAGATTATGGCTTCATTTGTTTCCAAGTTTAGAAGATCTTGAAGATAGCCATGATCAGGAATAGCCGTTGGAGAAGATTCTCGGCGCCGATTTGTCTCATTAAATAGAGAAGGAAGATGAAGACAGGATATAGAAGTGCTACATGAGCTTTCATTCATTCAAGCAAGATCTGTCTTCCAAAGTGTCTCTCTGCTAGCGCTCAAGAGTTTGTTGTTTATTTCAAAGCCTTTGAGAGTCACTGTGAGCTTATAGGATATATTCATTTATAGTGTTACTCGAGAGTTTGTAACTCGGGAAGTTGCACTATGCTATTGATTTGTGAGAGTAAGAGGATTGTACTAGATAGCTGAGAGAGGTGGGGCTCTTCTAGATTGGTCTAGGATTCCAAGGGAACGTGAGTTGACTAGATTGCAATTGTATAGGAGAGATGCTTCTCGGTGAGCTATTAGGATCCTAAGCTAAGCGAATCAATAAAGCCTTTTGAATCCTAGGGTTGTGGAAAAACCCTAGGCGGGGACGTAGGCCAAGTTCGTGCTGAACCTCGTAAACAATTACTCGTGTCCTTTATCTATTGCTTTACCTTATTTCTGCACTTGGTTCGATTGTCTAACTTTGTGATTCAGGTTTAATCTCAAAGGGTTTTATACGAGCTTCAAAAGTCTTGAGACTTTCTGCGAAAAACGGGCATACTCTATTTAACTCCCTTCTAGAGTATTTCTATATTACATTGTTTTATATTATCGAACCTTCAGTTTGATTGGGTTGTGATGTGAATTTAATGGAGACTTGAACTCAAAAAATATGGAGAACTAGACAGTTTGTAAGATATCAAGGGTTGATGGTTGGATTACTAGTTGCATACATGGAACACATGATCAAGTGATAACTAAAAAAGGAGGAGGTCGGGACAAGACACAGATTAGTACTCGTCATAAGCGAATTTATTTTAATATTGTGCTTCAATCAATTTCAAAGTATAACTTACATGTGCAACCAAGTGCTGGAAACTGAAATATTGTAAAACAGGAAACACCTGCTGATAGCTGAATATTTGTGGATGCTTCATAGTGATTGTGCCTTGTTTTCATATATCTTTGTGATTAATTACTTCTTTTACACTCTTTTATTTCTAATATTAGTAAAAATTACCAAAACAAAAACATACTGAATATAAACATGGAGTTCTTAATTTTTGTTTTTTTGTTTTGACATCTGGAATTCTTATTATAATCAGGAAACCTACTAAAAAAAGTAGGTTTCCTGATTAATACAAGCCTTACAAGGACCTTGCCACACACGTTAATCGATATGATTGGTCAATATGAAATATATAATGAAATGCAGACTATATATTAAGATTTTCATCAGCGCCAACCAGCAGCTCTGAGAAGGCCCAAAGATGGACAAGAGATTGTCGGATAATTCGGATTCATCCTGCTCGGATGTGTCCTGGCTGACTGAGTTGCGGATGCACTCGATGTGAAAATTAACCGAGCAGATGGTGCAGACGTATTGCCATCCACCACTGCAGTTTGAGCCGCAATTGGCATCACACTCGGTATCGTTAGCTGATTCGACCTGTTTCAGCTGTAGCATATGCGGCGGGTCTGTCATCGGATGCAGGTCATGCAGCAAGTACTGTGGCAGCTGGCTGCACACTGGGTGCACCCAGAACTTGCACTCGTCACAACTGCACAAAGTACGCATATATAAGCATAAGTTAAACACGTAATACAGTGTACATAAGGTAGATAACATACCCATAAACCCTCAGATTGAGTGCATTTTGGCCAGCCTTGAGGGAATGCCAGCAGATCCTGCAGCGCCTGAACCGCTTCTTAGTCCGGAGTTCGAGCTCATGCTCCGGGTGCATGAAGGTAGAGAGTCTCGTGGGATGTTTAGCGCACACCTGGTGAAGGTTGACGTTGCAAAGAGTGCATTTGTAGCGCCTCCCTGTGCCAGTGGTGAAGCAATGCTGACACTGAAACTCCTGATTAGAGTACACATCGCTGATCGGATGATCTTGCAGGTTATGGGCAAACGTGGTAATGCTGCTGGAGGCGGCGCTGGTAGGCTCGAGAGTCACCAGACCTCCAGAGCAAACCGCGTGCAGGAGGTAGCTGCAGTCAGGTACCTCACAGGAGTATGCCCAGCCGCTGATGGACACGGCGCAGCTACTGCAACAGAAGTCGCCGCTACTGCAACAGAAGTCGCCGCTGGACAAGTAAACCCTCTGCAGTGGTTGATGGTGGGTGAAGTGCTGTAGGACGATGTTCTGATCGCGGAGCATTTCAAGGCTTTGTTGTTCCATCTCCCTCTCCCTGATCCTCTCTTGCTCGATCTCCTGGTCCCGTTCCTTCATTTTGCTTCTCTCCCAGAAATGAAGCGCCATCGAGAGGGAGAGATTGCAGTGTACCTTTTTTCTTGGTTGTAATCAGCTAAACTCCTAACTTTTTAAGATCTTGGTGATCGATCTATCATCTTATATATATACTAGTTAAGAGCGTCAATTACTGATGGAGATCGACTGAATCGATCAACACTAATCCTGAAGCAAGTTGGAGTTGGGATATATATATAGAGAGAGGATAAAATGGCCTCTTGATCAACACTAAAGAAATGCCAATTGATAAAATTCGTCTACTTTTCCATCGGAGGGAGTGAGTATTGTTTAATCTACGAGAATGATATATGCTTCAATGTGGCCATGATTATGTTTAATGCATTTAACTTTAATTTTGAAATCGATTAGCAGCGATTATGTTTAACAAGTATTTGACCCAGTTTTTTTTTATCTTTTATTTACAAAGTTTTTTTATGTTTTTTTTTATTGAGTAAAAATTCGAGCACAAGCTTAAAGTTTGAGAGGGCGATGAATCAACAGACGACTAGGTTGTCAACATACCAGAATACAAATCAAACAAAAATGAACGAAGAACCCTAACAACCCGTAAAAGTCGTCAACAAGCGGAGAGGTCGATGAAGATCCAAGACGAGCCACGAATGCTGAGGCCACAGGAGATTGCGACGACTCACGACGTCGAGAAGGCGGAGAACAGCAACCCATCACCGAAAAAGGTGAATCCTGAGAAAGTGCAGATCTCCAACATTGCTTTTACCTAAATGAGGGATTTTATGCTTCTTTTATGTTTATGTGGATAAAATGAAACAAAAAGTAATTGGATTTTTTAAATGCGATTTGTAAGAAGCACCCACAAATTGTGGATTCAACTTGTACTTAAAATCAAGTTGGCAATAGGTCGATTAGTCCACCGTTTATATAGTTCAGATTTTCTATGTGAAGCTTTTTTAGTTTATTCACATTTCAATACTACAAACAAGTGCAATTAAAATTAGCTCTTCTAGTTAACTATCTCATTATATTTTTAGTTACTTTAAGATTGAGGGTCAAGTTATTTGACTAAGTACTCTATACTATAGATTGAGTTATTGTGTACATGGATACACATGAACTAGTAATTCAACACATAAATATAATAATGTTTGGCCATTTTACATAACTAGACCAAAAAAAAAAAAACTTTGCACAAATAGCCATGTGCCTTGTTTATTTGCTAGGGGTAGAATGTGGCTAATTTTTGCAAATAAAAATTGTAACCGGGAGAGGAAGTAGCAGGTGAAGGGGAGGGATACTGTAGCTGTCAGTAGCTGTCAGTGACATGTGGCACCAAAAGGCATCCTCCGTTCATTTCAGAAATATGTAGACTGCCCATCTTACCAATAGAATTATTTGGTCCTACCAATAGGCTAAACCTGTCTTTCCATACCTGTAGATATTTTGGAGAGAATCTAGAGGGGATTCACTGTAGCTGATTTGACGGGCTGTCAGTGCATTTATGGCGCCAAAACAGGGTTCCTCCTTTGGGGAAAGGGGGAAGCATTTATGAGGGGAAAATGCAATGATTGCATTGATGAGTGTCCCCCAAGAACATATATAAGCTTGAGAGGAGGATCTGAAACACCATAACATGTTCTGCAAAAAGTGAGGCAGAATAGGAGAGAAGAGGAAAGGATGGGGAAAAAGTTACCCGTTCATTCCAGAAAACGATACAGTCCCTATCCTACCAATAGAATATTTCCGTCCTACCAATAGTGTACAACTATCCTTTCATACCTGAAAAGTGCAAGAAGTTTGTCTGATGACAGTGGCAGCGATGGGTAAGTGATCTTGTACCTATCCTTTGTAGTTGTTTCTTTTTCTTATAACAGAACTACCCCAAGGTGACGGTTTCACAAGACCAGTTGCATAAAGTTCGTAATTTATACTCTCTTTTTGATCAATTGCATAACTTGCAAATTAAGATTACGAATTCAAGCGCTATTTTTGCTTCCTGCGAAATTATCACTTCTTGATGCCTAGACGATCATAAGGACCCATTGAAAATAGTCTATTAGCTCAATTGGTAGAGCGTTGTGTTTGCACACAAAGATGTGAGTTCGACTCTCACATAGACTAATACGGAGTATGTGTTCATGAATCTCTCTAAACTTATACAATTATGAACCTGACAGAAAATATATATACTAATGGTAGGACAAATTTACGAACATGTTACGACAAATTCATAAATCTCTATGAACTTATACGATTATGAACATGACATGAAATATATACATTGGTGGTAGGACAAATCTGTGAACATGGTAAGGCAAATTCATAAATCTCTCCAGACTTGTATAATTATAAACCTGGTAAGAAATATAGACATTAGTGGTAGGATAAATTTGTGAATATGGTAGAGACAATTCCCCATTTTCTTTTCCACTGTCTCACTTTCCCCATTTTCTTTTCGAAGTTTAGGTTTTACTCAATTTTCTTTCTCCAAATGATGATCATGAACATGTAAGCGATGATTGGGTACTTCTGAGTGTCAATCTTCACTACTTGGATCTTGTCTTTCAGTGCAGCACTAACTTTATCCAGGATAGGGACCATACCTTGAGATTCATCATCACACATGATATATCCATGTATAGCTTTTGCATCTGTGGTTCATATAACTTCAGTTTCTGCCTGCGGAACATGCCTTCTCCTTTTGCTTTTCTGAGATTCATGTAGAAGTAAATTTTTTTTCGTAAAGGCAATTATGCATTTACATTTTTTCAATAGTATAAATATATCATACCATTAGTGTGCATCTATCCTACCATTAGTGTCAAGTTATACAGGAATTACTGGGTTTCCATTATGATCCAACTAATATCGTTGTTTTCTCCTACAATTAGTTTCCATAAATCCTACCATTATGATCCTACCAATATCGTTGTTTTCTCCTACCATTAGGTTTCATCTATCCTACCATTTTTGTGCATCTATCCTACCAATTTAAATAGCTTTCAAGCATTGAATTAGATTGGATTCATGAATTTTGATTGATAGAAATTGGATTGAGTTGAGATTTATGGATTGGTAATTGAGATTGAGATTAAGGTCAATTCACGCCTCAATGATTATTAGTCTGGAATTTGTGGATTGGTCAATATTAATTCTACTTCTTTGCCAATAGTACAAATATATCTTACCATTTGTGTACATCTATCTTACTATTATAGTGTCAAGTTATACACTTAAGAATTTCGATGATTACATTTTTATCATACCAATATCGTATATTTATTCTACCGGGTTCACAAATTTGTCCTACCACTAGTCTATATATTTCCTACCAAGTTCATAATTTTATAAGTTCAGAGATATTCATAATTCATAAATTTGTCGTACCAGATTCACAAATTTGTCCTGCCATTAGTGTATATATTTCCTACCATGTTCAATCGTATAAGTCCGAGAGATATGAACACATACTCCGCATTAGCCTATGTGAGAGTCGAACTCACATCTTTGTGTGCATACACAATGCTCTACCACACTTCATACTTATTTAACACATTATCTTTGGGGAAATTTTTGGGTGGCCACCACAAGATTCTTTAGCTTATTTGAGATCCTGTTTATTATTAATGAATCTTAACCTATAAATAATAGAGTATATACATTACCTCCACATCATCTTAAACCAAACATGCCCTTAAAGACTCATCCAAACACGAGAGCATCACACCTCTGCATCGGCAAGTTGTTAATAGCGACCTTTCAAAACAAAAAAGTGAAAAAGACCAGTCTTTATTGCTGAACATCATGTCGAAGACGGTACTCAACATCATGTACATAACCACTAACCAGAGTTGAGAACTTGAGAAACTCTAAAAAACTATCTACAAAAACCAGCCCTATTCACAACATCGCCTCATATATTCACAGCCAAATTCCGTCCTGAACTTATTATGGGCGCCTTCTCAGTGAACCATTTTATTTTGGCTAGTCATATTTACATACTTTTTCACAATTTGGCATCAGGGTTGCAGCAAATCAAGGCAGTCCAGCTCCAGCTCCAGCAGCGGCCGCTAACCCAAGCCATGAATCTGTCTCATTTGGCTGTGACTCCGATTCAAAATCCCCTCTTTTGCTCGTGCTGTATGGCGCCCTTGCTGCGATTATGCAATTTTCCGAGATCATAGATACTACAAATTAGGTACTTGCAAGATCACAGCCACAAGAATACAAGATCACAGCCACAAGAATACAAGATCACAGCTAAACCATTATAAGCCACAAGTTAAATAAGCTAAAAAATAGCCTATGAAGTGTCTCAAAAAATCAGCTGTCGTATTTTGTGGATCTACAACAGCGATACTAAGACAAACATAATAGCTAAGCGAAGATGAAATTAGGCAGATACCTCTCCCTTCTTTTCCCCAGGAAGCGCTGTAGAGAGGTCTTCCTGACCATCGGAAGATCTACAAAAATCAAGATATGTCGATAGCAGATCAACAAATCCGAAGCCAGACACAATATTTTGTTCTTTATTGGCAAAGAAAGTCAGTTAAAACTTGCAAGGCACAAGGAGATTTGAGTAATCACCATTAAAGATGGTCTGGATGGGATTCTGAGTAGATTCTTGCATCTGGTGATCGTTGCAGATACTAGCAGGACTCAAGGCCGTCAAATCGAGGACACTCTCAGTTATAGGATGAACACCATTACTGTCATTGTTATTGTCAGTAAACGCGATAGCGGGAGCACAATCAAATTTTAACTCAAAAGGCTCAGTGTAACTCTAAACTAGCATTCTGAACAAGTATGTTGTACAATTGGATCAAATAAATTCTTGTTCAATAAACATTCTCCTTCTCCTGAACTGTTTAGTGTGCCTAGGGCTTCAAATTTAGATTCTACATTGAGTTTGTTCTTAATCTACCTTTTGTGTGAGTATTTCAAATAGGGGATTTGGCCAAATTGAGAGGATCCATGTTGCATTTCTTAAGCTCGACCGAATTCGGAGGCGCCGTGGCACTGAGTCCTCTCGCTTCGCTCTCTCTGTTCACACATCAAAACCCATTCCCATATTACACATTGAATTAATTTTCCACAAGATATCAGTGAACGGGCCTTTTACTGCAATTAGGTGCTTGACTGCAATTAGGCGAAAAGGGGTAAGATTCCAATTGAATGGAGTTGTAGGGGTGCAGATCGGAGGAGGCTAGACGGCCAAGCGGAGGGGACCTAGGGTTACCGCAGGGCGATTGAGCATGAAAGGAGGAGGAAAAGAAGAAGCGTTTACCCCGTTGACAGATTTCCTTTACCTGTTTAGCCAAGCAGTAACGAGAGTACAATCCGGCGAGTCGTCGGCAAGGGTTTACCCCGTTGACGACTTGGCGCTCCAAGCGCTCAGTAGAGATCAAATCGAGCACGTCCTGGATGTCGTCCTTGAGATCCGAGAGCCAGTTTTTGATAGCGTGGTTGTGGCCGCTGACCGAAGACTAAGGCAGTGAGACCCTGCGCGACGAGATACATTCCCCCAAAATCTCTCCTACTCCCCCGCCGCCATGGATGAACGCTCTTCCAAAGGGGAATGAGATTGAGCCGGTCATGAGGTTTAACCTCCTACATCCGGTCACCAACAGTGCAAGAAAACCGGGGTTTTTATTTGCAAAAAGTAGACATGCTTACTTTAGCAATTTTTGGACCTACTAGGCCAATTGTGCAAATAGGCCCAAAAAATGGTCTATTTTATACCATTTCCTCGTAATGTTTTATTTTAAAACTAATTCAACACATCAATTTATTTATATTAAACTAATACGGAGTATTATTTACACTTTCAATCTCTTTCCATCTTAATAATTATTCTCAAACGTCCTCAATTATTTAGGGTTGAACTTATCAGTCTGAATCTTCTATGTGACTATGTACTTGTTAATGGAATATCTTATGTCTATCTCATGCGCTTGAGTCGCCACTTGCGACACAAATATTATTTATCCTACAAATTGCTAATCTATTACAAAGATAGACACAACTTGTGGATACAAGTTTTAAATGGATACAAGTTTTAAAAACAAAAATATTGGGATTTTTAAATTGCAATTTGTAAGGATTAAGCATGCAGCTAGTTTATAATTTGATTTTTTAAAAACAAAATTGGTCAAAAAATAAATAAATTAATTGCAAAGTAGCCAAAGATTGAAAGTATTTTGGAATTTAGCAAAAACAAGGTCAAGTCGCTATTACAAACAACGATTCTAGCCCAAATTTAAAAAATATAATAAAATCGTTGTTTTTTTATACAAGGAAAGAATTTGGACGGTGTCAGACCCTGCTGATCCACCACCCAAGTGCGTCCTTTTGGACGAGAGCCTGAAACTCATAATGATGCAAATATGAAGACATGCAAATATGAGGGGCATTGGAAATTCTGGAGAAGTCGCCTAGAATCGTCAATAATCATTTCGATCTCAAGGACAACTCAAGACGTCATTGATAGCGTTGATAACCGCAAGACAATTGCAATCGACCTCGATCCTAGAAATACCTATTTGGTGAGCAGCCACAAGCCCAGAGTGGAGGGCAGGAGCTTTGACCATCACCGTCGTCGCCTGAAGAAAGCACCGAAGCATCAAACTTTAATTTGAAGCCACTCGCCACATGCTTTTGCCATCTCAAATTTTCCTTCTCCTTTGAGTAGGTTGTGTGACATTTTTCTTTTGATCCGTGTCTTCCCAAAATTATCTTTTGGAACATGCCTGATTTTGTCCTTGCCCCCCCCCCAACCGGCAATCCACCCCCCTCTCGGTTGAGATCATCTAGTCCGCAATTATGATCCATCATCACTTAATTAAATGTGCTAAATTATGTTATTATTTCTTTTAATAAAATGAGTAGTCTTATACTTATTTTCAATCAATAAGAGAACGCGGACAATAAAAGGACCATGATGATAAACATAGCATCCTAGTCACCCTCCCTTTGCATGTATTCAAAGTGCTCAATCGAGTTGATGCCAAAGATGAGGCATAGTGTATGCGGCCCGATTGAGCACTCTAAAGACATGCAAATATGAGGGGCATTGGAAATTTAAGAGAAGTCGCCTAGAGTCGTCAATAATCATTTCGATCTCAAGGACAACTCCAGACGTCATTGATAGCGTTGATGATCGCAAGACAATTGCATTTGACATCGATCCTAGAAATACCTATTTGGTGAGCAGCCACAAGCCTAGAGTAGAGAGTAAGAGCTTCGACCATCACCGCCGGCGCCTGAAGAAAGCACGAAAGCATCAAACTTTAATTTGAAAGCCACTTGCCACATACTTTTGCCATCTCAAATTTTCCTTCTCCTTTTGAGTAGGTTATGTGACATTTTTCCTTTGATCCGTGTCTTCCCAAAATTATCTTTTGGATCCGTGTCTGATTTTGTCCTCGCGCCCCCCCCCCCCATCGACAATCCACCCCCTCTCGGTTGAGATCATTTAGTCCGCAATTATGGTCCATAATCGTTTAATTAAATGTGCTAAATTATGTTATTATTTCTTTTAATAAAATGAGTAGTCTTATATTTATTTTCAATCAATAAGAAAATGCGGATAATAAAAGGATCATGATGATAAACAGAGCATCCTAGTCACTCTCCACTTGCATTCCCCCCCCCCCCCCCCCCCTTTTAATTACTCTCCCTCTTACCCTATCTCCTCTCAAAATCAACAAATATACTATTTACCCTCATTTTTTAATTATTACACTACCTTTTCAATTATCGAAAACTACAATTAATTAATCATTACAAGGACATTTTTCTAAAGTAAATGAAAAACTACATGTAATGTCATGTTTTTATGAACAAAATTAATATTCTAAAGGGGCATGTTTTCATGTATGGAGCAGGTTTTTTTTTAAATTAAAGCAAAGTCACTATTTAAAACAACGACTTTGATAAATATTTTCATCAATCAATGGTCCAGATTTGTTAACATTTAACATACTAAGGGGTGGGTACTTTGTATTTGTAACAATTTTAAGTGGCAATAATATCTCGGTGGTTGTCTCATGGTGATAATCAATGGTATTATCATGTATAAAATATAAATTAGAGACTAAACCCTAAATTATACTAAACAATTATTTTCGTCGGCTTAAATTTAGCCTCTCTAGCGTTCATGCTCCTCTTGTCCTAGGGTTTTTAGTTTGGTGACCCATGTTTTTATTAAGGTGATGCTTGTCACCGGAATTTTTTTTTTTTAAAAAAGTAAGTCACCATATGTGTCACTACCAGTAAATCACTAAGAAGAGTGATGCCACTAATTTCGTAAACAAAACTATAAAAATAGAGTTGCCACCAAATATATCACCCACAATGTCACAACTTATAAGAGTGGTGACACTGACCTCGTTAAAAATAACAAAAAAAAAGGTTGAAAAAACTTTTTTTAAAAATTTGTTACAAAAAAAAGGTTGTTACCACATCACCATGGATAAAGATGGTGTCACTGACCTCGTAAAAAAATATTTTTTTTTTGTCACCACATATGTCACTAACAATGTCACCACTGATAAGGGTGGTGACACGTTGTGACCTCGTACAAAAACAAAAGAAAAAGTTGTCACCCGAAAAAAAAAAAGTACTCACCATATGTGTCACCACTAATAAGGGTGGTAACATCACTAATAACATTTGTCATATGGTTTTTCTTTGGTGACAACAAAACTCTAGGTTTTGTGCTTCTTTTGTCTTATAGGGTTTTTATTTGGTGACAACGGTGGTTACATTTTTTATTGTGGTGACACTACTAATAATAATTTTCCTTATCCTAGTTTTTTCCTTTGGTGAAAACAGTGGTTTTGCTTAGCATTAGACCCTATAAGGTTTATGTTTCCCTTGTCCTAGGTTTGCGCTTACCTTATCCTAGATTTTTCCTTTGATAACAACAGTGTTTACACTATTTTTATGGTGGTGACACCACTAATATACGGAGTATAACACTCTGCTATTCACTTTTAATGGAGCACTGTTCTTCACATTTAAAGGTTTAGCATTTATGGATTAGGGCCTAGGGCATCCCTAAATCCTAAATCCTAAACCATATTGTAAACCCCATTGTCTTTTGCTCACATTAGCTCCTTTAGTGTTTGTGCTCCCTTTTCCCTGGATTTTTCCTTTAGTGACATCCGTGGTTACACTGTTTTTATGGATGTGAGTCTTGTGACACCATTAATGACACTTTGTTATTATCTCTTTATCTATCATAGGGTTTTCTTTTGGCGACAAGTCGACAATAGTGATTACATTTTTTTATGATGGTGATAGTTATATTTGAACTTTGTTACGACTTATATTGAACACTACATGTTCTTCTTGCCCTAGGGTTCTCCTCTAATGACATCCGTAATTTACTATTTTTTATAGTGGTGACACCACTAATAACAATTTGAAAGTGACTGAATTTGTTAATGAAAATTTATAACAAAAAAAAATTATAAAAAAAGTTGTCAGAAAAAGTCATTATTACATGTGTTACAACCAGTATCACCTTGCCTGTACTTTGCACATTCTTTGTATTTCTATTTCTTTATGACGGTTTTCCGTCTGTCGACTAGTCGACTTTCGAGGTCCAGGTATGTCTGGCCTTGAATTTTTACCTTATCAAAAAAAAAAAAACTTATAAGGTGATGAGATAAATATCGTTCAAAAAAAAAAAATATTCCATACGGTTCCGATTTAAACAAATTGGAAGTAGGTTATTTTTTTATTATTCGAATTGGAAGTTGGCTATTGATGAACGATTATGGACCGATTTAGACACCGTAGTACGCGTGGCAATCAAAAGCAGCCATCTTTGTAGTTCCACCAATTCCAGCAGCAAAATCTTTGTAATTCCATAAGAGATGTGGCAATCTTTGTAATTCCAGCAGCAAAATTACGTACTTCTCAACTATGTCTGTGGCAATTGGCGAAAATGGTGAGATCCAGTAAAATTTATCTCTTGTTGCTTTTCTTATTCTTGTCATCAATCGATCAGCTGCAATTTCGTATTCGATTTCTACTGCCTCAAGAACGTTTTGATGTATGTTCGCATTTCGGTGAATTACGAGGGAATAGTTTATGCTAGGTTCCAAGAATTGTTTGCTTCACTGGATAAGTTTTTCTCTGCTGTTACCAATTTTATCTTATATTTTTGGTACTCGTTCTTGTTCACTCGATTTCGATGACAAGGCTTGGAGAAATATATTAGATGAAATCTAATGTTATTTTTATCTTGATATCGGTGGAAGAAGATGAGGAAATATTTGTCAAATACTACGTATATATGTTTTATCTTATCTCCTAAACACAATTAGGTTGAGTCTATTGACATGAATTCTGAGTAATAGTAATTAACATCTGGGATGCCAGGGTTTTGTTCCGAAAGCTCAATTTGGGGACACCTGATGGATGGCAATAAGAGAAGGATACTTCTAGTTTGAATGTAACTAGTCCTACACCCGCACGCCAATGGCGCGCAATTTAATTGTAAAGTTATGAATATTAAAAAATAAAAAAAAATTGCTGACAAAAATACACATGTTAACGGTTAGAAAATAATAGAGTAAAATGTATAATACATAGTAGGTAAACGGTTGTGATGATTTCATAAACGCCTACAAACTGCTCAGCCAAGGCAACCATTATTGTCATTTCAACATAGCAAATGAAGATAATAGAAAACGGTTGGGATGATTGACAATATTCAGTACCGAGTGTATTATTTATAAGATAGTTGGACAAAAGTAAAAGGTAAAAAGATAATTAAGAAAAATCTTGTAGATCTTGTAGATAGAATCAAATAAAAATAGGGAAAACTAATTAAAATACCCCCACCTTTGGGGGTATGGTAAAAATATATCATCAACTTTTAAAAGTAATAAAAATATCCCGACCTTTGATATTAGTGGTAATATATTACCACGAGTTTTCTCACAGGTCAAAAATGTTGACAATACATCATACGTTGATTTTTTACAAGGTTTTTTTTGGAAGGTTTCCTCAGGAAAACAAATAAAGAGTTGGACCGACTTCATACACCACGCCTTTTCCTCCCTCCTATTTTCGTGATCGCCTCTTGAGCTGTCTTTCGATCTTCGAGGCAACTCATAGTTCCTCTTCAATGACAATCTTCCTCCCTTGTGATCGGCTATATTGAGTTGTCTCTCTCACATCTTCTTCCTTTTTGATTCGTTCACGGACTTAGCTGAATAAGTTTTTCCCCTCTTTTTTGTTGTTGTTGTTTTCGGTTTAGTTTTTTGTTGTCGGTTTGATGTTAGGAATAGTCGTGTTGTGTTAATTTGAGGCAATTTTGACTGGATTAGTTGCTTGGTTCAATCAACTTCATTTTTTTCGGGTTTAATTTTGTTGTCGTTGCATTTCCCACCCTAAGGAAACCGTTTAAGAAAACCCGATTTTAGTACTAATTTGTAAAAAGGCTTCCACACAGGCTGCCTTGTCAGAAACAAAATCAATGTAGGCTGCTTTGTCAGCATTTTTTTCCCATGAGAAAACTCATGGTAATACGTTATCACTATCCTCAAAGGTCGGGATATTTTAATTACATTTGAAAGTTGAGGATATATTTTTACCATACCCCCAAAGGTGGGGGTATTTTAATTAGTTTTCCCATAAAAATATTCCATAAATGGATATGCATTCAAAATTAAATTAACTAATTAGATTTTCGGTAAAAGGTAAAAGGAAGTAAGATAATTAAGAATAATCATAAAGATATAAATTAAACTAACCATTTGAATTTTCGTGCATTAAAAAATGGGTGGATGAGTGAAAAAGAAATCAAAAGTATATATTACATTAGATATCAGATAGCAAAGTAGATATTTATATATTTAGGTAATATTGAAAGTGTGTACATGTTATCCTAAAAAGAATATAAATATGAACTATAATTATAATAATGATCAAATCAATTAAGCTATTTTATGCGATAGTTGACTTACCAAAAGCATATGTTAATTATCATAAAAAAGGACATGATATTATATCCCCGCGCTATGTCGTGATTTTTTATAAATAAAAGCTTAGTAATATATTAATTTAATATTATAAAATAATAGCAAAAGTTAAGATAATTAAATGTTTTGAATTAAACTCATTGGTTGAAAAGGAAATTAAAGTATTATATATAGATATATATAGATACATATTACTAATATTAATTTTATGTTTCCTTATTATTAATTTTTTTTTTTGAATTAATCCCATTGTTTTTTTTAAACTACTAAAATTGTAATTTAGGCTAAAGTGATTGGTTAAAAGCCTAGAATTAAGGAGAGGCTGACATGTCATCGCTAAGCCTTTTGTTTTAATAGTTAGTAATAGATTGACGATAGGGAAGGCCGAAAGGGAGAGGGGAACTGGGCGCTGTTGCACGTTGAAACCAAGTTGGCAATACCACCTTCAACTCTCATTTGAGAACCCCTACGTACGCTTAGTACGGTGCGATTTCCTTGGAGATTTCCGATCCGGTGGGTGAGTTTGTTTCACGGTGAGGCAATCCGGCAAGGGTGTTCCCTCACGGAAAGTATTGGCCATCCTCACGAGGCCAACACCGGCTGGGTTTGTCGCCTTTACTCAATCTCCGGCATATCAAGGGCAGTTTTAGGTGGTTGGCGACGGTTTTCAGCTGATAACCGCCAGTACCTTCTGTCCGGGAGCAGTTCTCAACATAGACTAGAGCCAACACCTGTCCCTTGTCCGCTGATTTGATGAACAAACTGTAATCATTCTTGGATTGATTAAAACCAAGAGATATCAACAACTGTGTCAATTCAGTATTCCACTGCCTTGATGCCTGTTTAAGGCCATATAATGATTTATGCAACTTGCACACAACACCTGGTTGTGTTGAATAACCCTCTGGAGGTTGCATATACACTTCTTCCTCCAATTCACCATGTAAGAAGGCATTGTTGATGTCAAGTTGATACACTACCCACTCTTTCTTTACTGCTAAAGAAAACACAAGTCTCACAGTTGGCAACTTTGCAACTGGTGAGAAAGTATGTTTGTAATCTTTGCCTTCGACCTGAGTGTACCCTTTAGCCACTAATCTGGCCTTATACCTCTCAACAGACCCATCTGGGTTATACTTGATCTTATACACCCTTCTACATCCTATAGGCTTGTGACCAGGTGATAGATGTGTAAGTGTCCAAGTCTGATTCTGCTTAAGAGCTGACAGTTCCTTGCTCATAGCTTCTTGCTAAAAAGAACTCTTAACTGCTTCTCTGTAGGACCCAGGTTCAGGTATGCTCACCATATTAGAGAAGGAATTTACAAATTTACCATCATACTGATTCAGATCACCCAAAACCTTAGCCAAGAAAACACTGGATTTCCTATGAGTCACAGCACTGCAAACATAGTCATTGAACCTCCCAGGCCTATTCACTTGCCTGCCAAATCTTCTTAAGGGTGGAAACTCCACCTCATCAAGCACTGCTTGATTCTCTCCACCTCCTTGGATGGGCATTCTCCAAGGGGAGTTGTTAGCTGATTGATCAGAAGTGGACACATCAATCTGTAACCTACCTTCATAAGGTGAATCAAGACCACTTGCACCATGATTAGGTCTGTAATGGTGATCTTCAACTCCAGTTGCAGGATTAACAAGGGGCAATGAACCCTCTTGAACTTTCCTGTGGCACTCTCTTACATTCTCTCTGTAAGGGAACACTTCCTCATTAAAAACAACATCTCTGCTTACAAAAATCTGCTTTGTCTGCAAGTCCAGTAACCTGTATCCCTTTTTCCCATGAGGGTAACTGAGAAACACACATCTCCTTCTTGTGCTTTAAACTTGTCCCTCTTTGAGTGATTCACAGGAGCATAGCAAAGACATCCTACAATCCTTAGATCATCATAAGACACCTTCCTTTTGAACAACACTTCAACATGTGCCTTCCATTGTAACAGTGCAGTTGGTAACTTGTTGATTACATGTATGGTAGCTAGTATACATTCACTCCATAAGTACAATGGGAGATTAGCATGGATTCTCATTGCCCTGGCTGTCTCCACTAGATGTCTGTGCTTTCTTTCTACCCTTCCATTCTGTTGAGGTGTGTATAAAACACTCCTCTGGTGCATTATCCCATTTGTGACAAAGAAATCCGAGCAATCCCTATTTACAATCTCAGTCTCATTATCACTTCTGACACATTTAACTCTCCTTCCAAACATTGTCTCAACATATTTAGCAAAGTTCTTAATCATACTACACACCTCCCATTTTCCCTTCATCGGGAAGGTCCATGTAGCGCTGCTATGGTCATCCACAACAGTTAAAAAATATTTTGCTCCTCTAATGCTTGTTGTCCTATAAGGACCCCATACATCAACATGTATTAAATCAAAAAAATCACTAGCTCTAGAATCACTTAATTGAAAGGGCATCCTATGATGCTTAGCCCTGCTATGGTCATACTACACACCTCCCATTTTCCCTTCATCGGGAAGGTCCATGTAGCCCTGCTATGGCCATCCACAACAGTTAAAAAATAATTTGCTCCTCTAATGCTTGTTGTCCTATAAGGACCCCATACATCAACATGTATTAAATCAAAAAAATCATTGGCTCTAGAATCACTTAATTGAAAGGGCATCCTATGATGCTTATCAAGGTTGCAAGTATCATAAAACATGTCATTCATATTAAAATGACTTAAATGATCCATATGTCTTAATTTAGACAAAGAAGTATGCCCAAGTCTAGCATGATGCATATGTAAATCTAACTTTGCAGAAGTAAAAACTGAAGGTGATGATCTGCAACTGATGAACTCATCATTCTTCAAATGCAGCACCTTGTACATGCCATTCCTTATGTATCCTTTCAGCAAAATCCCCTTACATCGAGGGCCCTGTAAAACACATTCACTCTTGTCAAACACTGCCCTGAAGTCTGAATTGTCAACCAGCTTACCAACAGATAAGAGGTTGTGTTTAAAACCAGGAACATACAAAACATTTTGCAAAATGACCTCCCGGGACAAGAGTACTCTCCCTGATCCAGTCACTAGAATAATATGCCCATCTGGCATCCCAACATAAAAGGGTTGGGTCAATCTCTTCTTATCTGAGACCAGTCTTTCATCATTGACCATATGGTCAGTAGCACCTTTTCAATAATCCATTCCACACCTATTTCTTCTTTACTCATAGTGTCAAGAGTAGCAAAACAGTGTTTACCTGCAAAATTTGCTATATTAGGTGACTCAATCTGATTCTTCCCTTTCATCATCTTCATAACCTCTTGACACACTACATTAACAAGACCTTTGTCAAGGCCTCCATCTCCTGTATTTCTTTGACCTTTCTCATCTTCAAGTGGCGTGTCCTGGTCATGCACTCCCAATAAGTTAGCAACTGGCTTCATGTTATCCTTTGGTCTTTGCCACCACTCTGGATATCCATGAATTTTGAAGCATTGCTCCATCAAATGTCCCCTCTGCTTGCAAAAACTGCATTTTCTGTTTGACTTGTCAGTTTGATCACCATAATTTCCATAGTTCCTAAATCTGTCATTCCTAGGTTGAGTTTCCCTTCTGAAGTCCCTTCTATCTTGACTTGCACCACTCTAGTAGTTTCCTGACTGACCATAGCTCTTTGTGAAAGACTTTTTGCCTTGTCTATTCACTGCTAGAGCACTAGAATCTTGAGAGGATGCTCCTGAGTTGGAACCATCCTTTTGACTACTTTCTGCATGACTACCAAGGTAATAGGCCCTGTTCAGATTAGGCATAGGATCAGTGGAAAAAATCTGACTTCTAACACCCTCGTACGAGTCATTTAAGCCCATAAAAAATGCATCAATCTGTTCTTCATCTCCAGATCATGCATCTTCTTCTGAAGGTCACATCTGTAGTTAGCAATTCCACCACACACACAAACTGGAATCCCTTCCAGAACTTAGAGTTGGTCCCAAATAATCTTCAATCTATTAAAGTATTCAGAGATAGATAATCCTCCCTGCACTATAAGACTCAGTTTCTTCCTCAGTTTGTAAATAAGTGGCCCATTAGGCTGACCATACCTTTCGGCTATTTCATCCCACAGCTGTTTAGCATAGTCTACCTAAACAAAACTTTCCTTGATTGAACTCGTCATTAAGTTCAACAACCAACACCTTACCATAAAATCAGCTCTCATTCATTTATGAGATTCCAAAGAACCCTCTAGGAGAGGCTTAATACAAGTACCATCAATGAAACCCAGTTTGTTTTTAGCTCCAAGAGCCATCATAACTCCTCTCATCCAGGGAAGGAAGTTAACCCCATCAAACACTGTGGTTACCAGTTGAGCCCCTGAATGATCAGAGTTCGCTAAGAATAAGGGGTCACCAAAGTTACCTTGAGTCTCCAGTGTACCAAGACTAGCAGGTGGTGGATTTCCATTTCCAGGTGCATTGTTTTCGGCCATGGATCTTCAAGACATCACAGCAGAAACACTTACAATTGAATATCTCGCTCTGATACCATGTAAAAGAAGGATTTTGATGGTAAAATCAGATTGGCAGAGGCTAGATCTGTCTAAGAACGAAAATGGAAATCAATCAATGAAGTAATGAAGAAGATGGATCAAAATGGGCAAGCTTCATCTAGGGTTTTCCCCTGACAGCTGAGCTGCATTCATTTATTCTCACAAGTCTCAAAATAACAGTAAAGAGGGCTATAAATACCCTGTACAGCTGGGCAATATTTGTCCTTATTCGGGTATGAAACGCAGTGCTGAAGTAAGGAAAATGAAATGCATATTAAGCTAGCTAAAAGAGATTAACTAACTAAAATGCTTATATCATGAAGATCTTAATAGGGTGCTTTGGTGAATGGGAAGAAAGGGTGTGTAAGGTGGTGTTGATGCTCAAGGACTAGTGCAGCATACTGTGTTACCTCAAGTTGCTATTTATTGGGGATCAAGTGCGAGCTCAGTCGGTACGTGGTGCCCAATGCTTGGGCTCATCGATCGCATAAGGTGTTCATGAATTCAGGTTATGTAGTAAGTACTGTGGCAGCTGGGTGCACCCAAAACTTGCACTCGTTGCAATTGCGCAAAGTACGCATATATAAGCATAAGGTAAACACGTATTGTGTACACAAGGTAGATAACGTACCCATAAACCCTCAGACTGAGTGCATTTTTGCCAGCCTTGAAGGAATGACAGCAGATCCGGCAGCACCTGAACCGCTTCTTAGTCTGGAGTTCAAGCTCATGCTCCAGGTGTGAAGGTAGCTAGAGAGTCTCGTGGGATGTTTAGCACACACTGGGTGAACATTGACGTCGCAATGAGTGCATTTGTAGCGCCTCTCCATGCCAGTGGTGAAGCAATATTCACACTGAAACTCCTGATTAGAGTACACATCCCCGACCAACCTGGTGATCTTGCAGTTGATGGACAAACGTGGTAAATGGTAATGCTGGTTTCGCTGGAAGCGGCGCTGGGGGTAGGGGAATTAAGGAGCTTGTCCAACAATGATAGCCATACCTCCAGAGTACAGAGCAAACAACTTAATGAATGTATGCATATATAACCTCGCCTTAGTGATTAACATATATATGGTATAACACTATAACCCTTGACCGAGATAACAGACACTGATTCAAAATATCAAGAACAAGTTCAGTAACATCCTTCTTGACGATATGTCAATACTTTTGGTCAAACAAATTAAATACTAGCATGTCATTCGGTTCCGGAGCTTTTATATGGAATGCATGGAGAAAATGACAGATTAATTTATGAACCCTGTTAATTGTTATGCTTTTGTCTTCCGAATGCTTTATTCTGGAAAACTTTCGTGTTTCAATCACCATACTTGAACTTGTTTGCTCGTGTCCTTTTGAAACCATAAACTCTCATCCTTATCCATGAGTTTCTTCTCTTTTTGCTCTAGCTCTCACCTCTCTCAAACTAGGTTGCCCGACATGCTCTTGCTTACCTCGGCAAGCCTCTCTCAGACTCTCAGATCGACTAGCTAGCGGCTCAATTTATTTTAACTTATATTGATTCACAAATTAAACCATATATTATCAATCAATATAAAATATACATGAATGTGTGTGCGTGTGCAAATAAACCATCATTTAGTTTTATTAGATAGATAAATACCTAATAAAACTAAATGATGGTCTTAACGTTTATATATATGGGAAATTTATATTTAAGGAAATTCTAATAATACATAATTTAAATATAATTTTTTAGATATTATAATTTATTATTAAAAATATATATATATATATATATATATATATATATATATATATATATATATATATATATATATATATATATATATATATATGCATGGGATAACGGTGTAGATAGCGAGCTGTTATATAAAATAAAGAAAATAAAAAAAAATGAAATTGAAGTGGATTGTCAATTTTATCCTTAACCATACTTTTGCTCTTATGACACCATGTGGCACAATTTTTTGTGAAGAGGTTGCTTCACATTTTATAAGTATTAAGGTTGGATAACCATTTCATGTATATAATATATTAAAACAGAGACCTGGAGTCTCTTCTGGTGCAATTCACCTATATGTTATTTTCTGGTGCAATCTGATCTGGATTTTTTGACATGTCAATTAATGATTATCCAATATATTTAAGTCACGTTAGACAATGATCTCATCTATTTTATCCACGTGTCATCCTATATATGTGTCCATCTCATATCTTAAGTGATTACAAAATCTATCATTTTACCATGAGTTATTTTATAAATATTGTACCTTGAATTATTTTATGTTATTCTTTAAAATTGATTATTTTAGTTCATTATATCTAATTATAAGATTTTATTCTGAATTAATTATCTACTGAACAATAAAATCTTATCATCAGAATATTTGTATTGATTTTCAACCTCATATCTTAAATCGTTACAAAACATATTATTTTTATGATTTCTTGAATTTTTTTATTAAAAAATTTCAAATAAATATTTTAATCTTCACGTAAATTTTTTTTAATATAATAAAATATAATTTATTAATAAAACACAAAAAGTGCTGGTAACAAATACTAGTTTCTAAAGTAAATAAGGGCTTAATTTTTACAATACCCTTAAGCAGCAGAAAGTAGAATAAAATAGGGCACATATATGAGAAAGATTTCACACATGCGCACACACATGGGATAGATCTCAGGTAAGCAGGTCTTACTGTGTAATTTGTGAGCAAATTTACAATTTCAGATTAATAAGATCAAACGACTAAGATTAAAAGTAACTACGAAGGGTGGCATTATTCATAGGTATCAAGAGATTATTCGTATGTACATACATATGAAAAATCATTTATATATTAAATACAAATAATTAAACTTACATACGAATAATTACATTATTATGTAAGAATAATTGTTTAGTACCTACGAATAATTTTATGCTTACAAATTACATCGTAAGGGCTGCTTACATGAGATCCAACCAATATATATATATAGGCACTTTCCGATGAAATAATTTTTACCATGTAATGTGGGGACAAATATGAGCCGTTAGATCTAAAAGAATTAAGGCTTACAATTTTTTTTGAAAAAAAACATGTAACTACTTAGTATTCACATTTAACGTTAAATATGAATACTAATTGGTTAAACGCTTAAAACTTGTAACCATCAACTATATATTATTCACCAAATATAATAATATTCATATTTAATGACATAATTAGTCAAATATAAATTGTTAATTATTCATATTTTACAAACAAATAAAAATTTATTATTACATATTACTATTCATATTTAAAATTGTAACTCCGTTCCGACGCGCTAGGAAAGAGGCCGGGTCGTTAGCGTGTTTCCTAATTCTTATTTGCTTCAAAAAAAAATATTTAAAAATGTAACAAATATAAAAAGTAGTTGGTTATACAATTAATTATTTTTTATTTTTTCAATCAATCTCCTTCCTTCGTTTTTATGATCCAAAAGTCCCCAATTGTTCCCTCATTATATGATAAAGGATCTCCTCGTTTGAAAGTTATTCTATGTAATCAGCTAGCTAAACTCCTATACATCTTGTACTACTAGAGATTGAATTGGCTAACATTCATGAATTAAGCAAGTTGGAGGTCTTCCGATCCAATCCAAGTTGTAAGCCTAACAAGACAAGCAAGGTCAAGCTGTTTTTTTCTTAATTAAAAAAAATGAGTGGACCACAGACGTGGTCTAGATTCCTCGGCAATCCTCTAGTTGAGATTTTTCAATGATTCCGTTCGAATATTCAATCCGCGAGTTATCAGTACTTATCAAATTTGTTCCTATCTAACAGAAGACTATTGGATTAAATGATAAAGACGTTGTTTAAAACAAGATGGATTTTCCCGGATGAACTGAAAATTGGATTCATGTAACAGGAGAAAGATTTCTCATTCCTTAGCCGTAAAGAAATGTGACCATGAAAGAGGGATTAAGTGGAATAGAATTGACTGGACGGATCGTCTATTCCGCAATTGTAGTCCATACCGTAATTCAAATTTTCTCATTGGCTAAATTGAAATTTCTAATTATTTTCTTAAATAAGTGTTTGTACCTTATAATTTATTTTAATGCTTATCGGCCAATGAAATTAAAAGGACCATAAAAATGGACTAGGACATTGAACTAGACGATCACCGGAGATTTTTAGGTGGTCCATTGTAATATTCCTAGGCTTTCACAAATTATGTAATCTTCCTCAAATTTCACCTCATTTCTAAAATCTTTGTTTATTGAAAAACCAAATACTCCACCGGCCGGATAATAGCTAATATAATTATTCACATAATTTTTTCATATGAAAATTACTAGTATGTTATAATATAGAGGAAATGGTACTAAATACCACAATTTGAAAAAAGTTTACAAAAATGCCACCGTTTTGAAAAAATTGGCAAAAATGTCATTTTCTCCCCAAATTTGCAAAACTGTGCAGGTTGTCAACCCCCCCCCCCCCACCAACCGGCTATCGGTTGTAATTATTGCCAAAAAAAAAATAGAGGCGTCATTACCTACCTAGTAGGAGAGAGGCAAGGCGGTAAGGAGTAAAGGCAATCCAATCACCATCTCTCTTCTCCTTCCAAACCAATACAATAGAAAAAAAGAGAGAGAGAGAGAGGCAGTTGCAGAGACGCCAGAAGATAGAGAGAGAGAGAGAGAGAGAGAGAGAGAGAGAGAGAGAGGGCGGTTGCAGTTTCTTCCTCGACAGTTGCATACATCAAAGGAGAGAGAGCGGGCAAGTCCAGCGTCGCCGAAAAGGACACAGCAGCCACCAACCGACGACATACAGAACAAGTACGCCCTTTTACTCTTCTCCCTTTGGTGGTAGGGTGCGCGGGTGTGGGTCGGGGAAGCAGTGGGTGAAGGGGTTAGGGCAATGGCGGCCTGAATGGTGGGTCGGGGTGGTGGCTTTCTTGTTTGGATAATGGTGGGTGGTGGTGGCATGGGTGGTTTTCGGGTATGGAAAGGGGAAATCGGTGGTTAGGGTTTCCAATTGGGTGACAGTGGTTTTCGGAATGGGTTAGGGCAACGGTCGGGGAACTATGGATAGGGGAAATTGGTGGTTTGAGGTTCGAATTGGGTGACAGGGGTTTGACATTGGGTGATAGGGGTTTCCAATTTGGAGAGAAGGGTTTCTAAATTTGTTGTGGTAGGCGAAATAGGGGAATTGACGAGGTGTGGAAATTGGGATATGTGGATGTCGTAGGTGTCCTATTGAAGGAGGTTTGAGGTATTGGTTATAGGCTTCCGATTCATAATGGGTGACGTCTGTTAGGTGACAGAGGGAGACGAATATAATTGGTAGAAGCTGACTTTGTTCGTGTGATGGAAATTGCAAGAGAGAAATGGTGAGGACGAAGAATGTGAGCTCGAAGAACAAAGAGCCTGAATACGTAGTCCCCAAAGCTAGGCACTTCCGGGCCCGGGTCAACCAGGGCTCAAGACTGTCAATGCTGAACAACATCGATGATTATGTTGACGCTAGCGACTGGCAGAAGCTGCTTGACTCCCAGCTTGGTGGGGTTGTGCAGCTGGCGCACAGTGTGAAATTTTCTTCACAAATGGTGCATTATGCACTCCAGCGACAGCTTGCGAGCGATAAGGAGTGGGAGACGTGGTACCGGATTAAGGGGAAGCTCCGGAGGTTCTCCCTCAAGGAGTTTGCCTTAGTAACCGGGCTGCGGTGCAGTCAACCAACAACTAGTGACATGGAGGACGACGAGAAAGTTATCAAGGAGATTTTTGGAAACGAGAAGATGACGGTTGGTGACCTGGAGACTGAGCTGAAGAACTCAATAATGGTGGTGCGGAGCCCGCGAAGACGATTCAAGCTAGTGCTTCTGTACATTGTGGAGGGCGTTTTGTTAGGGGAGGAGCAGAGGAAGGGGCTGCGGAGCTGGATCGTCCGGTTGGTGGAGAATGTCGATCGGTTTTTGGCATTCCCATGGGGGAGGGTCATCTATGTTGCAACACACGTGTCGCTGAACGGCGCCGTAAAGTGTCGGGAGGCTGAGATAAAGGCAGAAGATCGAAAGAAGCGCAATGGTTATGGCCTGATGGGTTATCCGCTATCCTTTCAAGTAACCTTCTCGACCACACCCATGATCATTTTGTAATTCATATGCTGAAAATGTATTAATTTGAGTGGGGATGCGGTGCAGATTTGGTTGTTGGAATCCATGCCGAAATGGGGGGGCCGGTTTGCGACGAAGGTGTCGACGACGACATTCCCTCGTTGCATGAGATGGACCCTCAAGGACGAGAACCTCGCTTATAAGGATATAGCTAGCCGCACCGAAGCTGAGGGAGAGGAGGCCATAGAGATTGATGATAACCCAATACTCATACCAGAGGAGGCTGAGCTGGAGCTGATGGATGGATGTGTCAACGATGATGAGAAGTCCGACCCCTTCTTCGACGACCTAGTTGCACCCTTCCTGACACATTTCGAAGCCCCTGGTGGGAGGTCCCCAAGGACGGGAAGAGGAGGCAATGAGAAGGATGGTTGGGTGGGGGACGTGGCCAAGACTTTGGAACAAGTTATGGACAAGCTTCAGACAATGTCAACAGGGATGGAGAAGATGGATGAAAAGGTACGCAATAACTTCCCAATTATTCGTTTTGTGGAGACTCTGGATAACTGTGAACTAGGGTAAATGGACTCCTGACACGTGAAATTGGACAAGTGACACGTAGTGTAGATAATGAACGAATGTGGTATGAAATTGAGGGGGGCCTAGTCTGATATGTGTTTGTTTAGAACTGAATTAGGTGACCTTAGTCTGATATGAAGTGTGAATTAGGAATTGTTTGGTGTTCATTACTCATGGTGATATGAAGGGTGAATTGTGTTGAATTTTGTCACCTTATGGTGATATGAAGTAATAATTTTATCACCTGCAGCGGAAATTATTGGAGGTGGTCGTGACTGAGCTGCGGGATGGTCAATGTAAGGGGACGGCCTGGCAAGAAGCAACTGATAAAGAACAAGATGGAGATGAGAAAAAACGGGATGAGTTTGTAAGTTTGTTTTTGCGTGACATGCGTTTCGATGTTTAGTCCTGTTTGAAATCGGAGATTCAATATCAAATGTTAATATGTATTTTACAGGTCGAACTTGATGAGTTGATAGAGTCAATTGCGGCTGAAGCCGGTGAGGGTGGACAAGGTGGTAAGGTTAGTTGTTGGTAAACATCACAAGATGTGTTATGTTAAGCGACACTGGAAGAATGTGACAAGAAGATTGTAGCTGTGTGACATGATTTGTTATGTTAAGTGACACTGGAAAGTTTGAGGCATAATTGAATGTTGATTTCATTTGCAGTTAGGAGGTGTTGTTGAGAAGGGAAGTGAAGTGGATGATGGCGGGGATAAGCATACAGAAGTTGAAACTGTGAAGGGAAGGGATGAGATATCAGGAGAGAGCAAGCTAGCTGGTGATGATGTCGGGGACAAGCATGATGAAGCTGAATTTGTCAAGGCAGGGGATGGGGGGAAGGAAAGACCAACGAGGTCAGGTTTATTTATGAAAAAAAGGTGATTATATATGTGACATGAAAGTTTATGGCAAGTGACATGAAATTTTTTCAGACCAAGACAGGGGACAAGCAATCTGATGTCGGGGACAAGGTAGCTGAAGGTGAATCCGTCAAGGCAGGGGATGGGACGGCAAGAGAGAGCAAGGATGTAAGTTTTTTCTATCAGTTATTGGTGACAGGGACATCGTAGTTGCACGACATGAGTATATCTGTTATGTGACAAGGGATAGTGTCAATCTTAGCTGAAGTTTGATATGTTTGCAGTTGAGAGAGGTTGGTTTAAAGGGGTCTGGTCCTGAGGAAGGTGGAAAGAAAATTGAAGGTGATGAGAGGCCGAAGCCCCGGGTAGCTCAGGTTTATGCATCTAAGGGGGCGAAGAAGACGAGGAATGCTGTTGGAGAAGAGCTGGCTCCCCCGGCCAAGAAACCGCGAGCCCAGAAGGCAGCCACTGTTCCCGCCGATGCTGTTCAGCTAGGAATGGTGTCAGCAACGGACAACGACGCCATGACAAGTTGGGTGGCAAGGTATGTAGCTTATGTGTCTTACTCTCGAATATACGACGAAGGTAGATAGTTGAACGTCCACAATACCTGACAGAAACTTACCGTGCAGTGGGGACGCGGAGGTGCGCATGTCACCCTACGGTGTGGATATGACGAAGGAGTTACTCAACCGCCTGAAGAAACCCCAAGATTGGTTTGGAACTGTGGTATGAACACTTGTCACCTCTAAAATTTCCCGTGTCAGGATTTTGGATTGTAATTGCGGTTCACTTCATGAAGAAGATGGAGGAGTGTTGCTACCTTCTGCGCAAAGCGGTCGCAGACAGAGCGGTGACATTGCCAGTGGATCCATCGTAGTCAATACGTGCTTTGCGGGAATATATTTACCTCGGGAATGGAAGGAGTATAGCGCCTGCCCCGAAGCGTACGAGTCTAGTGATGCATTGATGGCGTACTTAAATGGGGGGTCGCCGAAGCCGTTGGGACGACCGTGGTCAGGTGCGGACCTCATCCTCCTCCCCTTCAACGTTAGGAACAAACACTGGGTTGCCCTTGCCATCGATCTTAAGGAGTGGGAGGCAAGGGTGTATGACTGCGACATCCACATGGTGATAGAACGCCAGCTCCAGCCCCTGTTAATGCATGTGACGAGCCTGATCCCTGTCGTCATGCGTGCACACCCCGATCTGAAGGACAAGTATGCCGATAAGGTCCCCACGTCGTTTGCCATTCGCCGGGACAAGAGCCTTCCACGGAACAAGCAAAGGTAAGTTGGATGACATGATTCAATTTCGTTTGATTGGATGTGGAATCGGTGTCCGCGTTCTGACCGATTCTTCCCCATTGCAACGGTGATTGTGGCACGTACACCATTAGATTCATGCACCTCCTGCTGGAGACCGCCCCGAACTTCGATCGATTGGACAACACGTACATTGAGGCATACCGCCAGATGCTAGCTGTTGGGGTATTCCATGGTCGACTCGGATGCTAGACTTTGGAGTTGAACACTTGCTTCCAATCATAACACTCTCTTGTAATAGTTGAAGTAAAACATTTGGATATTTTGCGAAACTTGTTAGTTGTCGAATGTGAACATTTGTATATGTTAGTAGGTATACGGACATGTTAAACTTGCCAGTGTAGCTACATGTATCTATCCAATTTGGTGACAAGGTATATGTCGTTAGATGACACGAGGATTAAAAGGGGTGACATGGGTCATTTACATTTTACACTATACATAGGAATATGAGACGGTCAATAGTTACACGAAAAAAACCTGTCAGGTGACACGTGCATGGAAAGACGGGACCCGATACTGAGACAAAAGAACAAAACGACAACGGAAAAGGAATCTATCAGGGTGGCAGTTGGTTGCACAGTTCCTTTGACCTACTTACAAAAAAATAAAAAAATAAAAAGAAAATGTTGTGTTCCTCGAAATTAAAAGGTAAACAAAAGAAAAGTAAAAGTAACTTGCATTCATTGCAGTTGGGGGAAAAAACCACCACATACACAAGGGAAGGAGAGAGAGAGAGAGAGAGAGAGACCGAATATTAATAGGAGTGAAGGGAGGCGGTTGTGAAGTGAAGGGAAAGAGGAGAGCCCGTACCGGAGAGGGAGGAATACGCCGGAGAAGGGAGGAAGACGCCGGAGAAGCCCGTACTGGAGAGGAAGACGCAGGAAAACAGGTACAACTCAATTGGTTATTGAAATCCGTTCTCACCCATCTCTACTACTCTGAATCTTCACTTAATTTGCAATCTTCCCCACTTAATTTGCATTCTCCCATTGTTTCGTACCGGAGAGGGAGGAAGTCGCCGGATAAGGGAGCAAGACGCCGGATAAGGGAGCAAGACGCCGGAGAAGGCAGTACCGGAGAGGAGGGCGCATGAATACAGGTACAACTCAATTGATTATTGAAATCTGTCCTCACCCATCTCTACTAGTCTGAATCTTCACTTAATTTGCAATCTTCCCCACTTCATTTGCATTCTTCCATTGTTTCGTTCAAAGGCATGCAATTTGGGATTGGACAAAAATCGGAAATTGGGGAATTGGAATAACGGTCATGTGGGGAATTGGGGATACGGGGAAATACAGATCTGGGGTAAAAGGGGTATGGGGAACTGAGGAATTGACAGACAAGAGCGAGGGAGGTTGAAGATGAGCGTGGGAGGCTTGCGGGTCCTTTAACCCAGATTGTGAGAGTGGAGAATAACCCCTGTCATAAACGGGTACTGTAGGACAATTGGGAGAAGACAATTGACATTCATGACATGAGCTATTCTGTTGGGTGACAAGGGTTACTTCAGTAGGTGACATGGTCCTTTTCTCGTGAAACAGTCGCAGACAGATTTATTAAGTAGGGGGGGTGACTTTGTATGGATATTGATAATGTTCATGTCCACGTAATTGCAGGAAGAACATGGTTCGGTCCCAGAATTTAAGGAGGAAAGGTGTCCGACCACCGAAGAAGGTGGAGCCCCGACTCGCAGTGCCGGAGGAGAAGCATTTCCGAGGGCGGGTCAACCAGTCTTCCAAAGTGTCTCTGCTCGTCAACATGGACGACTGGGTCGACCCCGTCGATTGGGAGAAGCTATTGCGAAGCCAATTTGGGGGTATTGTGCAAATGGAAAACCGGGTTCAATTCTCGTCGCAACTACTGCATTACGTGTTACAAAGGCAGCTTGTGACAGAAAAGAAGTGGGAGACTTGGTACATGCTTCAAGACAAGCTGCGGCGATTCTCTATCAAGGAGTTTGCGCTCGTGACTGGGCTGCGGTGTGGTCGAGTTCGGGGGGAAGACAGAGACGAAGGATGACAAGAAGACAAAGAAGGCTCTCAAGGACTTATTCAGAACGGACAACATGAAGGTGGGTGAGCTGGAGAATGCCTTCAAGAACTCCATCTTGAAGGAGCCGAGTGCGAGAAGGCGTTTTAAGATCGCTCTCCTCCTCGTCGTCGAAGGAGTTCTGCTGGGGGGAGAACCCAGGAAAGCCATACGAGGGTGGATTGTGAAGCTTGTGGAGAACGTTGATCGATTTCTGGATTACCCCTGGGGCAGGATTGTGTACGAGGCCACCCACGAGTCCTTGTCGGGCGTCATAGAACGACGTGTCGCTGACTTGAAGCCGAAGGCGAATGACAAGGACGATCAATATGGATATGGGCTTATGGGTTTTCCGTATGCATTCCAGGTAAGCTACTTGACCGAAGTTATGCTTGAACTATTACGCGCAATTGATGCACTCGAGTGACATTTTTGGTTGTTTTAGATTTGGTTGTACGAAGTTGTCCCGGGGATTGGCGAGGCGTTTGCGAACCGGGTGTCGAACACGGCGTTGCCTCGCATGCTGAGGTGGACAGCCGGTGACGACAATCTAATGTATGAGACGATCCAGTCCCGCATGGACCCTGAAAAATCAGATAGAATCAAGGTCGAAGACAACCCGATACTAGTACCGAAGGCCGGCGAGTATGAATTGATGCTCGGGTGCTTCTACCAGCATGAGGAGCCTGACCTCTACTTTGATGACATTGAGGCTGCGTTGGCACCGAGTTATTACGGTGAAGGCTCTGGCAAGTCCGGCCCGAGTTCGGAGCAACGAGATGGAACAAGGGAATCCTGTGAGGATAAGTTGGGGAAGTCAGTATAACTGATCTTGGAGAGGCTGGGAACTATGTCAACATGGATGCGGAGCATGGATGACAAGGTACGTGTAACGTTTCTGGCATTTGTGACAAGGGTATATTTTAAATGTGACACGGTTATTTTTCAAAGGTGACACGGGTTACTTATCTCCCAATCCCGAATAACATTCGCTAACCACCCCTCATTTATGTACTTTGTGTATCAGATGAAGGTGTTGGAAGGTGTTGTGAATGGGATGCGAGATGGCCATTCGAATGCAGGAGGTGAGCAGAAACCAATGAGCGATGTCCGTGGAGAGGATAACGACCAAAAGAACGGGGGGACAGAGGGACAAACTAAGGTGGAAGACCAGCCACTAGAAGGACAAGAGGAGGTAAATTGGTTGTTACTTGACATGGTATTTTCTGAATCCACGGTGAAGGGGTAATAGAATCAACAATTTATAATATGTCAATATTTTGTAGACAACTCACACGGTTGTTAAAGTGAAGCGACACGTATTAATATGTAAAGTGACAAGGGAACAAATATATTATCTGAATCACAGTTGAAATAACCGTAACCAATTGCCAAATCTCAGAGGCGGTCAAAGACGAGACCGTTGAAGGAATTGGGGGAGATGTCAGTGGAGAGAAAGTCGGGAAACATAGGGATGCTGAGGACAAAAACCGTAAAGCCGGTTCAACAGAGGTACCACCTACAGTGAACGACCAAGCAACGCCAGAAGGACAGGATGAGAAGGTAAAATGCCTGTTACTTCACATTGTCATTTGAATCTATAGTAGTACGTAAGTGACAAGTGTATCAGTGTTAGTCGACACGAGTACAGCTTGGGGTGACACGGGGGTCAAAACATTTTTGCCCTGACCGTTGAAACTGCCTAACCAATTGGCAGATCCCAGAGGCTGCAAGAGCGGAGCCCGTTCGAGGCAGGAAGAGTAAGAGAGGTCCAGGAGGTGAAGGAGAAGTGAAGTCCCCGCCTCAGAAGAAAACGCTGGGCCAAAAAGGGAAGAACGTTGTCGAAGGCGCGGCCGCGATTAAGCTGGGTCTTGTTTCCGTTTCAGACAACGATAGGTTCCTACGCTGGATGGATAGGTGACACTCATCAGCAGACGTACCTAAGTTATTGCATAGATGACTCCAATCCCCTAACATTGTGGTTGTGGTTGTGCAGCGGGGATGAGGACAGCTGGAAGACTGCATACGGCACGGCGCTGAGTAAGGAGTTCTTCACCACACTAAAAACGCCCACAGTTTGGCTAAACTCTGAGGTACGAAACCCGCCTAAGTGACTACCTTTGTCTTGTGAATGACATGGTATGTACTGTAATAGGTAGTGGAATAGTTTTGGAATTTGACTAGGGTTGTAATCGATGCAGCACATGGAACAAGCATGCTATCTTCTTCGGAAAGGGGTAACGGAGAGGGCCGGCGACATTGGCGGTCGAGTTGTCGTTGTGGACACATATTTCGGTCGCTATCTGCAGACCGAGTGGGGCAAATACAAGAGCGATGCGGATAGCTACCAAGCCGACGAGAAGCTGCTTGCCTACTTCGACGGGCGGTCCCCGGCGACGATAGGCCGGGCGTGGGAAGGGGCGGAACTCATCCTCCTACCGTTGAACGTGGACAATGTTCACTGGATCGCCGTAGCGATAGATCTGGTCGGGTGGCAGGTAAGGGTTTATGATTCGGACGTCTACATCGTGAGGGACCGCCATCTGCCGACACACTTAAGTTGCATCACCCACCTTATCCCGGTACTGATGAATGCCCACCCCGCGTTGATGGCCACCTACGTCGACAAGTTGCCAAAGTCGTTCGCCCTTAGTCGCGAGAAAAGGATTCCGCAAAACAAGCAGAGGTAATTTTTTTCCAACACTTAAATATCTCTTCGTCTCATAGTTGCATCCGGCTGTAATGAATATGACTCCGGCGATTCTCTATTGCAGGGGAGACTGCGATCCTTACACGATCAGGTTCATGCAACTCCTCACGAAGGACGCCCCCACCTACGACGGTCTTGACGACGTATTCATCGGGGCGTACATGCACATGCTCGCTGTTTGCATCTTCAATGGTACACGGTTATGATCTCAGTTGTGATCACGATTGCCCAGTGTTATGAAATTTTATGTTATCGTATAAGCTTCTTATGAACATCTTTTTTATTGTGTTGGATATTTATGAACATAGTTGCTGGTTCTCACATTTAGTTGTGGACGGTAGTTCACTAGGTTGGTATTTTAGTACGTTGGTATGAACTATTTCGCATTCTTTATCTTCGGTGAGTGGTTATGTGTTGTGGACTGTTACTTTATTTGTATGATAATTTTTAAGCAGTGAGTGACGATGTTGGCATGGTGCAAACATTGGTTATAATTAGTTCAGAATTCACCCGTGTCACCAAACTTGGAATCCCGTGTCAACTTATGTGATTATCCGTGTCACTGATGTCAAGATGGTGAGTAGGGTGATTTTCTAACCTTGTTTATGTATTGATAGGTTGATATACGAATTGTTACAAGTCCCTATCATAGGAACCACATAAGTTTACATTTTGTCATGGATGATTGAATATCATGTGTCAAGAAACTTACTCGGTTGAAAGGCATATTATAAGTTGTAAGGAAATCTCCCGTGTCACCAAACTTGGAATCCCGTGTCAACTTACGTGATTATCCGTGTCACTGATGTCGATATGGTGAGTAGGGTGATTTTCTAACCTTGTTTATGTGTTGATAGGTTCATATACGAATTGTTACAAGTCCCTATCATAGGAACCACATAAGTTTACATTTTGTCCTGTATAATTGAATGTCATGTGGCAAGAAACTTACTCGGTTGAAAGGCATATTATAAGTTGTAAGGAAATAACCCGTGTCACCAAACTTGGAATCCCGTGTCAACTCACGTGATTATCCGTGTCACTGATGTCAATATGGTGAGTAGGGTGATTTTCTAACCTTATTTATGTATTGATATGTTCATATAAGAATTGTTACAAGTGCCAATCATAGAAACCATATAAGTGTACATTTTGTCATGGATAATTGAATGTAATACACATGCATAACACCAACAAGTGAAAATGTAATAAACATGCATAATATAGGAGGGACATTGCCCTATACATACCATATCCGATCATACAGGCACCATTCATAACGGTGCAACCACACTCGGCTTTCCAAAAAACGACAACTAACCGAGAGTGGGTGAGACATTGTTTCTAACTACCCTTACATAGGCCCCTAACTGCAAAAAATGGGGGCCATCCGCCACATACGGAGTTGTTCCAAGTCCAAAAAACCACATCTGTTTGGGATCACATCACAAGTTTGGCAACTACTACAACAACATCACAAGTTTTGGCAAAAAACAAAGAGAACTGGCTTCGGAGGTCCTAAGCCCTGGTGACCAGACGCACCATAACTCCCATCATCAGCACGAGAATCCACCCCATGAGCCTGTTCCAGCGGGTGAGTTGTCGGGTGCGGAGCTGCTCGCTAGCGTGCCCGACCCACTGCCCACAGAGGAAGGAGCCCACCTCGGCCACCCGCTGCACCAGGTGCTTGTTGCTAGCCTCGCTCCTCACCAACTTGTTAGCGAGGACCATGTTCTCTTCCATTGTGACCTGCAGCGAGCTCTGGGTAACCTCCAACTCAGTAGTTGTGGCCTCCAGGGTGGACTGGGTAGCCTGCAGCTGAAGAGTGGTTGTCTGGACCTGTGTGTTGGCGGCCTCCAGCTGAGTGCGCTGTGCGGCCATAACTCCCTCCCGGGCAGCATCCCGGTTCAGCAGCGGCTGAACTCGCTGGCGAAGGTCGGTGAGCTCTTCGGCGGCCAAGTCCCATAGTGCGTTGTCCTCAGCCACCTGCTCGGGGTCTCTTCTGTCTGACTGATCATCATCCTCGTCCTCATCTCGACGGTCCCGACGGCTCCGCCCGTAGTCGTAGTCTGTATGCAGCTAGAAGTACCTCCGATCGTCACCGCTCTGGTAGCTCTGATCGTTGTCGGAGTCTGTGTCAATGTCGTTGTCTGAGTACGGCCACATGATTCCTACCAGTACAAGGGAAAATAAACGTGAGATGGCAGAAGAAAACCAACCACAAGAACATACGTACATATGAAAAATATCTAAGCATGTTTTATAATGGAGACAAGTACATATATATGAAAAAGATGAATGGGAGAGTGAGATGATATGTCACCAAACAAGTAAAGGAGAATGTAATATATAAGTTAAAATAATGTCCGGACCTTAGAATGTTGAGAAGGAGAGATTTATGTGCAAGCAAAGTTGGAAATGGTAAATACAAGTGTGAATATGAAACTCATATCAATGACATTTCTGGAAGATGCCATTTGTAAGATGCATGTGGCCAAGTAGTCCACAATTCTGATAACAAACTCATATCAATGAATTAAAGTTTTGACAAAGTTATATAACAAATGGGAAGAAATCACCCGTGTCACCAAATTTGAAATCCCATGTCACCAAATTTGGAATGACGTGTCACCAACTATATATACTTGACAGACTTCCTACTAAGAACCTTCACAGACAAAGAGAAAGGTTGCAACTTTCATAGGCTTAATCATATTTATGCTTTAGATTCACACAGAAAGGATCCAAAATGTTCTATTTCTTTTTCAAGCCTAACAAGTACATATATATGAAGAAGACGAATGGGAGAGAGAGATGATATGTCACCAAACAAGTAAAGGAGAATGTAATATATAAGCTAAAATAATGTCTGGACCTTATATGTTGAGAAGGAGAGATTTATGTGCAAGCAAAGTTGGAAATGGTAAATACAAGTGTGAATATGAAACGCATATCAATGAAATTTGTGGAAGATGCCATTTGTAAGATGCATGTGGCCAGGGAGTCCACAATTCTGATAACAAACTCATATCAATGAATTAAAGTTTTCACAAAGTTATATAACAAATGGGAAGAAATCACCCGTGTCACCAAATTTGGAATCCCGTGTCACCAAATTTGGAATCCCGTGTCACCAATTATATATACTTGACAGACATCCTACTAAGAACCTTCACAGACAAAGAGAAAGCTAGGTTGCAACTTTCATAGGCTTAATCATATTTATGCTTTAGATTCACACAGAAAGGATCCAAAATGTTCTTCAAGTTCTCTAATCACCTCCTCCTCAACTTCGTCCCCCTCCGTCGACACCCTCATACCCGGGTCTTCCTCATAATCCTCCCAGTCATAATAATATGAACAATCTTCTTCCCTCTTCACTCCGGAATCGAAGTCCTCCTCCTCCTCCTCACTGCTAATGGCTATGAGATCCACCCCTTTATACTTGTCACCTTCACATTTTTCCGTGTCATCTGGAGAGGAGTCCGTGTCACTCAAGTGGATAACATCTAGACCATCACACCTGTCACCCTCAAGAATATCCATGTCACCAGTTCCAAACCCTATGTTAGCTGCGTGCTCTTGGCTCTTCCCTATCACCCCACCCAACTGGATCATTTCCGGACCTTTACCCTTGTCACCTACACTCTTAAGCTTTTCACCAGTTCCAAACCCGCTGTCAGGAGCGTCCTCCTGTCTCTTCCCTATCACCTCATCCATGTGGTTCGACTCTGGACATTTACCCTTGTCACCTTCAAAAATACGCCTGTCACCAGTTCCAAAACCCATTTCAGTAACGTGATCTTGCCTCTTCCCTCTGACCTCAGCCAAGAGGATCGCCACCGGACCCTTACCTTTGTCACCCTCACATATATCTTTGTCACCCCTTCCAAACCCGTTTCCACATTGTTTTTCACCCTTATATCGTTGCTCATCCCTATTGACTGGCTAACCCCTCCTCCACCATATAACCCCACATCTACAACCATAGGGTTTGGTTGTGGCTTACCTTCTGCGTCCAGCTCGTCCACTTTTTGAGAGTTACGAGGCCCACTCAAGCATTCTTCCCCGACGCCGGGTTGTGGTACTTGAAGCCTCTCTTTCACCACTGCACCAACATATATCGCCATAGGCCATGGATGTTCCCCAGACTTCGAGTTGAGAAACTTAAAAGCCTCAAGGTCGTCGTCATCACCTATCATTATCGGATGACCCGCTTCTTCCCCCTTTGGCATGTAAGACAACCGTCAATCTTCACATGAACAATCATGGCCAGTCTTGAGCCTCAACAGTTGAGTCAGAGAGGCGAAGTCGATGCCCTCTTCAATTATCACATTCTTCCGCTCTGTTTCACCATAATACACCCACCTCGCACCATCGAACAACCAACGCCCGTTGAAGTTGAGAGTGACACAAACTTTGGCGTTTTGCCCTGCAATTGAAAACTCGGATCAACACCATTGTTAATGGGTATCTACTCTTCACGAAACATGATGAGAAATAGGAGAGAAGCCTACCCATTGCAACTGAGAATTAGGGTTTCTCATATATCTCTGTGACACGGAAGTTTACAAACACTGACACGAACGAATAAAGAGCCCGACACGTGCTCAACAACTGGACCTTAAAGCGGATGAGTTATTTGTCCAATGGTGGCCTTCTTCTCCAGCTCTCTTTTCCACGGGAAGACCGAAACTGATGGCCTCTCTCCTCCTCTCCTATTAGACTTTAAAATTGGAGGGAAAGCCTTTCCCATCACCTCACCTCCTCTCTCTCCAATTTTGGCGCCAAAATCCCCCACCAAATCCGATGTCCCATCTCTCTCTCTCTCTCTCTCTCTCCCCTTGGGACAACCTGCAACCGGCTTAGCAATTTCCCCATCCTATTTGCACTAATACCACATATGGTATTTTTGCAAATTTTCTAAAAAAGTGGTATTTTTGCAAACCCAAAAAAAAAAGCGTATATTTGTGCAAATAGCCCATAATATAATTAATAATTTATGTTATGCACGGACAATCATATTGTTATAGATAAATAAGGTTTCTCTTCAAAATTTCATCTAAATACGAAGTGTTGTAACATGATTCATAAGATGTGTTCACATCCCTTATGATTAATATTGATGTGTCCCTTACCATGTTACAACGCTTCATATAAAAATTATCCGTTTGTGATAACATGATAATTCATATGAGTTATGCATAGACAATCATATGGTTACATCATAAGGAATGTGGTTACATCCCTTACGAATTATCATGTTACAAGATAAAGCACATTAACGTACACATCTCTTATCATGTTACACTTTTTTTAATCAACGCTTCAGATTTGTTCACATATACACATGCTTTATCGTGTACACAAAAATTATTTATTTGCTTTCTCATTATTATTCATTTGTCTGCACATGATTATCCGTTCATAATAATGTAGTTATTCATCGGTTAAAAAAAAGGTAAATTTTAAAAACAAATTATGGATACAAGTTTTAAAAACAAAAATATTTGGATTTTTTTAGTTTCGATTGGTAAGAAGCATGCAGCTAGTTTAATTCACCCACAAATTGTGGATTTGGCAATAGGACGTTATCCTAAAACTCTAAAACTAACTAACAATAAGAGAAAATCAAAAGGAGACACGGCGCTCTCCGCACATCTAGCCGCGCTTTTATTGCAAACAAAAAAAAGCTAAGTGTTCAACAAGCGGGGATAGCTCGACCCCTAACATCATCCAGCAAGAAATCTAAAACACTCTCGGGAGGGTCAAACAAAACAATCAAACCAATGTCATAAAGAAAAGCTAGATTCGTTAGTGATCCGCAACGCGATTCGCTTCGTGGAATACATGTCAAAACTGGACGTCCCAGTTTCTACTCAAATAGCCATGACATTTGGATGCCAGGCTCGCAAGCGGGTGGCAGCGTGGGGTCTCGGCCTTTTCAAGGAGTGACACTATTAGACTAGTATTATTTGCTCTTTAAATATATGACTATTAATCTTTTCAAGTAGATCTTCATAATTACTCTTAAAAGTGTCCTCACTTATTTAGGGCTGAACTTGCGAAACTTCAGTTTCTAATAAATTTTTTAATCTTGGTATATATAATGAAGAAATAATTAAAAAAAATTGAAATAAAATCATAAATTATGGTGCAAATATAGCAATTTTAGCACAAAAATTCATACAATAAAATTTAATAAATTATATATATATATATAAATTAATTAAATGAAAATTAAATTATTTTTAATTATTTTTGTTCTTTTTCAAGTTATATTTCCCTAAATTTTATTATTTTTAATTATTGATCTGAATCCCGATCTACCGGGATCCAAATGACTCGATTGACTGGTTTAAACATACATGTGCAACCAAATGCCCAGGAAACGGAAATATTGTAAAACACGCCGGCAAACAATACTTTGATTCAATATAATATCAGTACACGACATAAGCTAGATACATGACTGACCTGAAATATATAATTAAAAAAATGCAGACAGTTGATTTAGCAAAGGATGGACGTTGCAACATCGAAGATTCCAAAACCTGAAGCATTAACCATGCCTGAGAAGAGCTCAATCATGTTGGCCAATCCCGTGTTGGGTTTGTCGACTTGCATCGAGTGTTTCAGGATGCACTCGATGTGAATTCTAACCGAGCAGAGGGTGCAAACGTATTGCCATCCAGAGGTGCAGTTTGAGCCGCACCCGGCGTCGCACGGGGCAGTCTTCGCTGCTGGTTCAACCCATTTCAGCTGGAGCTGATGCATCGGATGTAGGTCATGCAGCAAGTACTGTGGCAGCTGGCTGCATGTTGGATGCACCCTGAACTTGCACTCCTTACAACTGCACAATCGACACAACTAGTGAGCATTTTACAAATATAAGGTTAACGACCCTAGACCCTGCTTTGAGCGGGATTTACAATTAGGGTTGTTATTCGAGTTGAACGAGCTGTTATTGCTTGTTCATATTCAGCTCGTTTAGAAACTAGTCCTTGTATTGACGGTTTGTCCGTCACAGATTTTTAACTAAAAACGTACCTATAAACCTTTAGATTGAGTCCTTTCTGGCCAGTCTTAAGAGAATGATTGCAGATCTGGCAGCGCCTGAACCGCTTCTTGGTCTGGAATTCGAGCTCATGCTGCGGGTGGAGGAAGGTAGAGAGTCTGGTGGGGTGTTTTGCGCACACCGGGTGAAGGTGGATGTCGCAATCATTGCATTTGTAGCGTCTCCCTGTGCCATTGGTGAAGCAATGGTCACACTGGAAATCCATATTAGAGTAGACATCCTTCACCGGATGGTCTTTGTGGGCAAACGTGGTAAAGCTGCTGGAGGCGCCGCTGTGCTGGGCATGATGAGGAGCTTGTCCACCAGCAGCGCCCAAGACCGGCTTGTGATTCACCGGATCACCGGAGCAAACCTCGTGCAGGAAGAAGCTGCAGCCTGCTTCCTTGCAGGAGTAGGCCCAGCCAGAAGCGCTGGAGACATGGCAGCTACCGCATTCGAAGGTGGTCGACAAGTGAAGCTTGTGCAGTGGATGAGGATGGGTGAAGTGCTTTATAGTGTTCCTCTGATTTCGGAGCTTTTCGGAGTTTTGTAGTTCCATCTCCCTCTCCCTGTTCCTCTCTTGTTCGATCTCCTCGTCCCGTTTCTTCATCTTACGTCTCTCCCATAGATGTGTGACTCCGCTCCCAGCTAATTTGACGCTCACGAGTGCCATCGAGATCGATCGATCGATCAAGAGAGATTGCACTCGATCTACTCTTTTTTCTTTCTTTAATTAATTTGTTTGTAATCAGCTAGTTAAAACGTACTCCTCATCTTATAGACTACTGGTGATTGAATTGGCCAACATTCATGAAGCAAGTTGGAGCTAATTAGTTACATGACAACTAGGCTAGGTGAAAGATGAAAAGGAAGCCTCCTTTTACAAAAATAAATAAATTAAGTCCACTAGGCAAGGTGAAGAGAAGCCTCCTTTTACGAAAATTATTAATAAACAAATAATACTGTTAGACAAGGGAGTGATGGAGCGAGAAGGGAGGCAATGTAAATCTTCTGTCCCATTTTTCTGCCCCGTAATCCTATCCCATAAAAATATTTTGTCCTTAAATTAATATTAAAAAAATATATATTTAGTTTTTACATGATTATTATAACATATTTGAAAAAATCTCAAAATAACATATTTGAAAAAATCTCAAAATAATCAGGTTAGAAAAATTATAAGCTGAGAGTTTGTTAGAATATAGAATAAAGATATACAAACAAGAACCAATCCCAACGGAAAAAGTAGAAATAATTGGATTGGTAGATAATATCACCCCTAAGCCTCCTACTATAAGATCTGAAACCCCCCCCCCCCGGAAAGTCTAAAAGAAAATCATGTGTTGGTCCAAGTAAATCCATTCGATGAAAAAATATATAAAAATTTAATAGGTAAAGACCTAATATCACGGATTTTAACAAAGAAAACCGGGATATTAGGGGTAGATTCCAAAATGTAATAAAATCAAATATTACGGGGCAAAAAATGTAAAACACGCCCGGGATATTAGATGTAATATCCCGGGAAAATACCCTGGATTGAAAAAAATGAATATTTGGGTGATATTATGTGATTTCTAATTTTTTACCATGGTTCACTTCGTCTCTCTCACGTCCCACACAATGCATCGTTCTCGCCTCTCTCGTCCCACACACCACACCGTCTCTCTCTCTCTCTCGCCTCTCTCGCCGCCCTCGACTCTCTCTCTCTCTCGTCTCGCCGGAGGCGATTTCGCTGTGTGAACTTCCGAACACCGGCGTCTTCGCACTCCTGCAATCTTCTGCAGTCTCGCTTGGCTACTTCGCACTCTTACAATCTCCTGCAGTCTCGCTCACGACCTCCGGCTTGTGGCCTCTTCCTTCTCCGACACCTCCGGCCTGCAATCTCCTGCAACAGTGGGCTCTAGTCTCGTCCCTCAATTCGCAACCTCCGCCTCTGGTTGTGCAAATCTCCGGTTAGGGTTTTAATTTGGTAAGTACATCTCAAATTCAATCTGTACTTAGGGTTTTGTCGTTTCTTGAATTCAATGTGTAGTAAGGGTTATGCAACTGCTTATTATCTTATTTGGTGATTGTATTGTCGGTTCTTGAATTAGGTATACCTAGTTGAATGCAGCATGCGAATTAATGTGGGTGCGGTTAATTAGCAGACTAATCACGTTCTTTATCCGAAAGGCTAGTTCGAATATCGTTGAAACCATTACATTAAAAAAAATTCCAAGTATATCCTCCATTTTCATGAACCATTAAGATCCATAGTTTTTATGTTTAGTTATTTTTCTATACAAATAACTAAAAATAAAAACCTTAGTAATAAAAAATGAATCAAGGTATTTCTTTTTTATTTAATTGAGGTCAATTCAAGATCGTTGGAATTGTGTAATCGTCAATTTCAATAATTGACGATGCCCCCACCCACCGTGCCGCCGCCTGGTAAGTGGTAAGGTGAAGATGAAGTCTTCTTTTACAAAAATAAACAAAGGACGCGGATAGAATAAGGGTGTGTTTGGATTCCAAGTGCATTATGTTATATTATAATGCAAAATGATAAGACGGTGTTTAGTTAAAATAATTTTTAAGGTGTTTAAATTATGGTGTTTTGGATTCCACGATGTATTAATTATAATGCAATTATTTTATCTCAAATTATGTGATTATTTGGTTAAATTATGTTTTACTTCGGTTTTTACGAGATTTTTATTCTTACAAACAAACGCTCACATAAAACGAGGTAAAATATTTGTATTATAATTAAAATGCAATGGAATCCAAACACACCCTAAGACTACTAATTTAAAATTATGTTTCAAATTTTAAGTAGTTTAGATTTTATTTTAATTAGATTCCTAGAATTTTTAAATAGGAAATTATTCTCGATTTAGGTTAAGATACTAGTTTAGTACCCGCACTTTTGTGCGGTTATTTTTTTAAAGTTAATACATTTAATATTAAAAAAAATTTATGAATTGATTTTAGTTCTTATCAATTAATAACTAACAAAATCTTATCAATTAATAACAAACAAATTATATATTAATCTAATCTAATTAACAAATCCTATATTTCACCAAAAAAATTAATAAATCCTATAGTAATTAAAAAAACAAATTCTTATCAATTAATAACAAATAAATAAATTTGAAAGTAGATGAATCATTTCCGAAGAGAAGCTCAGACTGCACATTGCCATATGGCCCGACTTGCAGGAGAAGATCATTGTAGAACTGCATGCCCTATAGCTTTGTTGTGTCATCTGTCAACAAACAAATAAATTTGTATTGCTTAGACAAACATGCTTCAACGGATACAAAGTGTTGATATAATAAGAACTTACTTATAGTTCCATATGGCATTAATGGCTTATAGTTGAAGCTGAAAATCCGGGTCAGGTTATCAAAGTTGGGATGTTGCACGATCAAGTACGTTCCACTGCGAATAGTTCATCCTGTAGTTGAAATTCATAATCGTGACCTTCACCCGCCAGTATTGCTTGGAGTTGAGCTTGCGATGCCAATGCACCCGGATTGGGCACATATGATTAGTGCATCGGACCAAAGGCGAATAGCAAACAAATAAACTAAATAAAAAACGTGATTAAGGAATTCAATCAAAACGAAACTAAAATCCAAAATGAACTCCATAACGAATCCGATGCTAATTTGCACAAACAAATAAACTAAATAAAAAACGTTATTAAAGAATCACAAAACGAAGATAAATAAAATAATATTTAACGTACCTTTTTTTCGAAGTTTCCTATTATTATTCTCTATGGGCACCTTACCTTTATTATTTGACATTGTGGGCAATCTTAATCTAGCTCGGTTGAAAAAACTTTTCATACGACATACCATGAATCACTAACTAATATATAGAGGCGAAACCATGGGATCACCGCCGGATAAGATCGTTTAGCTTAACAAAAAAATCATAACTACCAGATACACATTTTAAACTAATCGGCATATCATTTTAAAACACCGGCATATCTTTCATCAATTAAACTAATTGACATATAAAATCATAACAACCGGATACACGTTTAAAAACAATTAGTTAATTATTGTTAATTGAAATTGAAATTAATTAATTAACAAATCATTAAAAAAATCATAACAACCGGATATACATTTAAAAAAAATTGATAATTGATTATTATTAATATAATTAATTAAATTGCAATTAATTAATTAACAAACCATAAATAAAATAATAATAAATAAAATCATAACAACCGGATACACGTTTAAAAATAATTAATTGATAATTGATTATTATTAATTTAAATTGAAATTAATTAATTAACAAATCTTAAAAAAAAACAATCATAACAACCGGATACACATTTTTAAAAAATTAATTGATTATTGATTATTATTATTATTATTATTATAATTAATATAAGTAATTTAAATTGCAATTAATTAATTAACAAACCATAAATAAAAATAAATAAAAATAACCTACTTTAAAGGAGAAGTCGCCACATGGCGTAAATGACTTCTCCTTTAGTATTATAATATAGATATAGATATATCTATATAGATATAGATAGATAGATTTGTGAAAAAAAATTAGGTTTTTTAAAATACTAATATGTCAAAATCTAATTTCTAACTAATCAAAATATTAATATATGTGAGAGCCGACTAAAAAAGGTATAACTTTATTTTTATCCTTTTAGATACCTTAATGAGTAGTTTTTTTTAAATGAACTATCAATATAATTGAACTTTTGGCCAAAAAAAAATGCATATATGTCCATCGATGGTCTTTTAAATACTAATATAGCACTGAAGTTTTTTAAAAAAAGTACACACACAACATATCCAAGACTGTTAGTTTTAAATACCAATTTTGCAGTTTGGTCCATTATAATTAAACACATCTAAAGTGTTTGTTAACAAAATTATGATGTTTATAAAATAACATGAATTTAAAATAAAATATTTTTAAAAGTATGTTGATCAATTATATAGAGGGTAATTGATTGATATAATTTATAAGGTATTTAATTTTAAATTCCCGTTATTTTAAACTCGTTATAAAATATGTATCAAACACTTTTAAAATATTTATATTTATAAGCATAATAGTCCATAGTAAATTAATTGTTTTTATTTTCACATTTTGGTGGATTACAATCATTTTTATTCTTACGTTTTGGTACGTGAATCCCTTTCTTTAAAATTTAAATAATACTCCATAGTAAATTCATCTATATAAACTCTTAATTTAGAAGAGTTTAGGATGATGTGTCAAACTTAGAGGAATTTTAGGAGTCTCGACCAATCATTTTTTTTTTTTGCCATTTTTCTTTGATTTTCTTTAATTCTATTTTTTTTTCTTTTTCCTTTAATTCTTTTTTTTCTTTAATTTTACTAACTATTGGGCTTAATTCAAAACATTGATCTTAGCATAAATTATAATTTTAGTAGTTTTTTTTTCTCTATAAAAACAATCTATATAAACTCTTAATTTAGAAGAGTTTAGGATGATGTGTCAAACTTAGAGGAATTTTAGGAGTCTCGACCAATCATTTTTTTTTTGCCATTTTTCTTTGATTTTCTTTAATTCTATTTTTTTTCTTTTTCCTTTAATTCTTTTTTTTCTTTAATTTTACTAACTATCTATATAAACTCTTAATTTAGAAGAGTTTAGGATGATGTGTCAAACTTAGAGGAATTTTAGGAGTCTCGACCAATCATTTTTTTTTTGCCATTTTTCTTTGATTTTCTTTAATTCTATTTTTTTTTCTTTTTCCTTTAATTCTTTTTTTTCTTTAATTTTACTAACTATTGGGCTTAATTCAAAACATTGATCTTAGCATAAATTATAATTTTAGTAGTTTTTTTTTTCTCTATAAAAACAATGGGATTAATTCAAAACATAAAATTAATATTAGTAATCTATATCTATATATATCTATATATACTACTTCAATCGTTTTCTCTACCCATGAGTTTAATTAAAAATATTTAATTATCTGAACTTTTACAATTATGTTATAATATTAATTTAATATATTAATAAGATTTTATTTATTAAAAATCGCGCCATGGCGCGGGGATCATACTAGTTGTTTTTATTTTCACATTTTTAGGGTTGTAGATGTCAAGTACTAATGCTTGTTAATAGTGTAATTTAAGTGCTGTTAAGTGGTCAGTGTCTCAGCAAATTGGAGAATGTCTCACAGCCCTACAGCTTTCTTTTTTATTGTTTAGCTCACTCACCGCGACAACGATGTCTAATCCACCATTATCTCTATTTAAATACTCTCTTTTTAAAAATAAAAATTGATCGATATGTTAATGAATAAAATAGTTTATATGTGTGTGATTGTCACATGCAGGGGAAAATTGAAATACTAACAAATTACACGATGGCTGGAACCTAGCCGCCATGAAGCCATGAACTAAATACAAAATAAAAGGCCGGCTACTCGGCTTGGCATGGCTTGCTTCCCTTTTCAGCCTGGATATCAACGTTATTTCTTTTTAAGTTTTTTCAATACGGAGTAATAATTACTACTGTAGTACTAAAATATTACACACTAGTACGGTTTTGGGGTCAAATTAGTGAAATTACCACCGCAGAAGGGGGATTTTTTTAATTTTATTTTACCACCAGCAAGATACGGTATTTTCTCTGGGGTTTTTTGGGTTAAAATACCGTTTTTATTTTGCATTGCTCGTCAATCCAATTTATTTTGTTAATGCATTTGTCGATTTATTACACCTACTAACATTTAAAGATCAATTTCGATTTTTTTAGTGTAAAAATATTATATTATTATTATTATTTTCCCATTTAATTATAAAAAATATTAACCTTCAAAAATAAATAATGTATATTCATCTACAAACAAAACAAATAAAAAAATCTACAAACAAAAAAATAATCTAGATATTATAATATTTTTTATATAATTTAATATTAAAAAATAAAAATTTATTTGAATACTAACAAAGGAAATTGTTTTAATGACCCTCCAACAAATTTAACAATTCGACAATCACTCTCCACAATGATATCGTGATATGTGTCAAACCATCCCCTTATGCTAATTAGAAAACATAAACTATATGCCCATACATCTGCCATCTTCGAGGTTGATACTATTCGAATAGCTCTTACACACATGCAAGAGTGAGAAGGGGTATGGGGTGGCCTAAGCCCTCTCTAGTTGGGAAGGAAAAAAATTGCATGTTTTTTCAAAATATTTCTTTACTAATTTTAGAACTAAAGAAATAATACAAAAAAATTATAATAAATTATAAAGTTTATTTCTTAGTTGGTACAGAGTGAGTATTAAATTATGAAGTCATAAGTTCCAATTCCTTTTGCCAAATTTTTGCTTCTTGTAATTTTTTAATTAAAAATAACGGTTAAAATAATAAATTTAAGGATTTGTTAAAAATATTTTTTCTAACATTATAGTTTTAATTTAATAACTATTTTAAAAATTATTTTTTAAAAATTGAGCCTCTCTTATAAAACAATTCCTAACTATGAGTTACCTATATTCAAAAATTAAGAAAATACTAAATAATTTCAAACAATTTAGTGTTTATATATTTTAATTTATTAAAATCACTCTTTAAAAATATACAACTAAATTATTTTGAATAAAATTACCTAATTAAATTAATTTAGTTAAAATAAATTGAAAAAATAACATTAAAACGTTTATTTAAATTAAAATAAATTTTAAAAATAACATTATAGAATTTATTTAAATATGATATGATATTCCCTTTTAGAAATATATAATTAATAATATTGGACAATCCAATATTCTAATTAAAATAATATAAATGTAACAAAAATAAATAATATATTTGAAAACTATATCAATTTAAATTATATTGATTGCATTTTAAAGATATTAAGAAGATGATTACAAACTATATAAATTTGGCAAGTATACATTCAACTTATTATCAATGAAAAGTTTGTGTTAGTAATCTTATGACATATATAATCCAAAATTAAATAAATATTGCGGCAATATAATCCAAAGGTTTATATTAGTAATGCTAGGATTAAAATATTAAAAAAATAAGCATTTAGTTATTGCCAAAAATAACTATATAGACATCTTTCTTAAAAAATATCAAAAAGATTAAATATGGCATTATACTATTGGTTAAAAGTTTTGTAGGGAAAACTTTTAACCAGAGATTGACATGTGGCAGAAACAGTTTCTGCTTTAGTATTGTTTAGGATAGAATAGAAACACCAATAAAATAAAACCTACATTTTAGACATGATAATTTATTCTTTCCAAAAACGATGTGAATATTCAAGCTTGTCATCTCATTTAATTTCTAAAAATTGTTTGATTATGGAAAAACTACGTATACATACTCAAGATTATGGCCAAAGTACGTTATAGCAGTTTTTGCATTTTTTTTAATTGAATCCCATTGAATATGTTGTTTATTTTCACATTGGTACGTGCATTTGATATTTTATAAATTAAATATTTGTAGTAATCATAGAGTGAAATCTGTGGCGGAGCCAGGATGAAATCCAGGGGTGTTAAAAAAAATTCGTAAAATATTTTTTTTTATACACCTATTAAGAAGATTTTTACAAAAATATTGAAAAAAAATACGAAAATTGTGATTTATTTATGGTATTTTTATTTAAATACTTGAGAGAAACAAAAGAATATAGGAAAAAAAATCAAAAATTGGTTACTTTTAAAATAATACTAGTACGATTCCCGCGCCATGGCGCGTTTTTTTAAAACTAAAATATAATATATAAAAATATTAATAAATATTAAGATAAAAATCATAAAAAAAAATCTTTACAATAAATGTATCTTATAATTATCTCAGGATTTTTTGTAAAAATCTTATGTAGAGTATAATACATAAAGATAGATATTTTAAATTACTTAGTAATAATAATATCAATATCACTATAACATTGTTTAATTGTGATGTGTCATAATCCATAATTATTCAATGTTTTGAATTAAGCCAAATAGTTAGTAAATAAATTTGATTAAACCCAATAGTTATATTAGATTAAATTCAATGTTTTGAATTAAGCCCAATAGTTAGTAAAATTAAAGAAAAAAGAGAATTAAAGGAAAATGAATAAAAAATGAGAATTAAAGAAAACAAAAAAAAAATTAGTTAAGACTCCTAAAATGTCTCTAAGAATGACACATCATCCTAAACTCTTCTAAATTAAGAGTTTATATAGATAGTTATATTAGATTAAATTCAATGTTTTGAATTAAGCCCAATAGTTAGTAAAATTAAAGAAAAAAGAGAATTAAAGGAAAATGAATAAAAAATGAGAATTAAAGAAAACAAAAAAAAAATTAGTTAAGACTCCTAAAATGTCTATAAGAATGACACATCATCCTAAACTCTTCTAAATTAAGAGTTTATATAGATAGTTAGTAAAATTAAAGAAAAAAGAGAATTAAAGGAAAATGAATAAAAAATGAGAATTAAAGAAAAGAAAAAAAATAATAATTAGTTAAGACTCCTAAAATGTCTCTAAGAATGACACATCATCCCAAACTCTTCTAAATTAAGAGTTTATATAGATAGTTAGTAAATAAATTTGATTAAACCCAATAGTTATATTAGATTAAATTCAATGTTTTGAATTAAGCCCAATAGTTAGTAAAATTAAAGAAAAAAGAGAATTGAAGAAAAATGAATTAAAAATGAGAATTAAAGAAAACAAAAAAAAAAAACAAAAAAAATAATAATTAGTTAAGACTCCTAAAATGTCTCTAAGAATAACACATCATCCTAAACTCTTCTAAATTATGAGTTTATATAGATAGTTAGTAAAATTAAAGAAAAAAGAGAATTAAAGAAAAATGAATAAAAAATGAGAATTAAAGAAAAGAAAAAAAAAATTAGTTAAAACTCCTAAAATGTCTCTAAGAATGACACATCATCCTAAACTCTTCTAAATTAAGAGTTTATATAGATAGTTAGTAAAATTAAAGAAAAAAGAGAATTAAAGAAAAATGAATAAAAAATGAGAATTAAAGAAAACAAAAAAAAAAGAAAAAAAATAATAATTAGTTAAGACTCCTAAAATGTCTCTAAGAATGACACATCATCATAAACTCTTCTAAATTAAGAGTTTATATAGATAGTTAGTAAAATTAAAGAAAAAAGAGAATTAAAGAAAAATGAATAAAAAATGAGAATTAAAGAAAAGAAAAAAAAAATAATTAGTTAAGACTCCTAAAATGTCTCTAAGAATGACACATCATCCTAAACTCTTCTAAATTAAGAGTTTAAATAGATAGTTAGTAAAATTAAAGAAAAAAGAGAATTAAAGAAAAATGAATAAAAAATGAGAATTAAAGAAAACAAAAAAAAAAGAAAAAAAATAATAATTAGTTAAGACTCCTAAAATGTCTCTCAAAATGACACATCATCCTAAACTTTTCTAAATTAAGAGTTTATATAGATAGTTAGTAAAATTAAAGAAAAAAGTGAATTAAAGAAAAATGAATAAAAAATGAGAATTAAAGAAAAGAAAAAAAATAATAATTAGTTAAGACTCCTAAAATGTCTCTAAGAATGACACATCATCCTAAACTCTTCTAAATTATGAGTTTATATAGATAGTTAGTAAAATTAAAGAAAAAAGAGAATTAAAGAAAAATGAATAAAAAATGAGAATTAAAGAAAAGAAAAAAAAAATTAGTTAAAACTCCTAAAATGTCTCTAAGAATGACACATCATCCTAAACTCTTCTAAATTAAGAGTTTATATAGATAGTTAGTAAAATTAAAGAAAAAAGAGAATTAAAGAAAAATGAATAAAAAATGAGAATTAAAGAAAACAAAAAAAAAAGAAAAAAAATAATAATTAGTTAAGACTCCTAAAATGTCTCTAAGAATGACACATCATCATAAACTCTTCTAAATTAAGAGTTTATATAGATAGTTAGTAAAATTAAAGAAAAAAGAGAATTAAAGAAAAATGAATAAAAAATGAGAATTAAAGAAAAGAAAAAAAAAATAATTAGTTAAGACTCCTAAAATGTCTCTAAGAATGACACATCATCCTAAACTCTTCTAAATTAAGAGTTTAAATAGATAGTTAGTAAAATTAAAGAAAAAAGAGAATTAAAGAAAAATGAATAAAAAATGAGAATTAAAGAAAACAAAAAAAAAAGAAAAAAAATAATAATTAGTTAAGACTCCTAAAATGTCTCTCAAAATGACACATCATCCTAAACTTTTCTAAATTAAGAGTTTATATAGATAGTTAGTAAAATTAAAGAAAAAAGTGAATTAAAGAAAAATGAATAAAAAATGAGAATTAAAGAAAAGAAAAAAAATAATAATTAGTTAAGACTCCTAAAATGTCTCTAAGAATGACACATCATCCTAAACTCTTCTAAATTAAGAGTTTATATATGGAGTATTTATTGTACCATATTTTTACAAGCTATATCGGTATTCAAATGAAACTTCATTGGAGAATTATGGCTAATCCTCATAATATTTAGTCGAAGGTTATTACGGATAAATATCTCTCGACAGAATCTCTAATGGAAAGAGGCAGTTTCAAAACTTCTTGGCAGTTTGGCAGACTTCTTAATGTCAGAGATCTTTTCTCTAAAGGTCTGCTTTGGCTAGTGGGTAATGGGAAAACCATAAATGTATCATCTGACATTTGGGTAAATGTGCAATATCTTCAAAACTTTCGGAATGATCATAATCCTAACTTAAAAGTTTGTGATTTATTTACAAATACCAACTCTTGGGATATTGATAAATTAAACAGTATATTCCCCTCTCATATTGCTCAAGCTATTACTAATATCCATATTCCAGTAATTGATATTTCAGACAGGTTAATTTGGATTTATAGTAGTAATGGAAAATTCTCTGTTAAATCCACATCTTCTATTTGTAATACAGGGAATACTAAGAAAAATCCAGCAGACTGGATTCGGAAACTTAATATTCCTCTGAATATTAAAAAAATTATTTGGAAAATTATTTTAGATATCTTACCTACCACGGCACGTCTAAATAGATATATAAATAGAGTTCCCGGTACTTGCTCTTTTTGTAATTCTGATACAGAAGATACAAATTATTTTTTTAACCAAAAAAAGATACAAATTATTTATTGTTTAGTTGTCGGATCACAAGATCCCTTATTCAAAATCTCGGTGTTAAGTTGGGAAAATGTTATAATATTCCAAATTTAACAAGCAATGTTTCGAAATTTTTTTTAAATACTAGGGCTCTTAATAGAGATTTTACAGCCTTATGTCATTTATGGCATTCTGTTTGGGAGCTCAGAAATAGAATTATTTTTCGCAATACTTCTGATACAGGTATTATCTATACTCTAACTCAAACTATAGGCAAAATCTCATGTTGGAATAAACAGCAGGTAAAAACGAAGTTACCTAAACGTGTTAGACCTCCTGATAAATTGATTTGGAAATGCCTTCCAATAAATGTCATTAAGATCGATGTGGATGCTTCAGTGAGAATTGATACTCAACCACAGGTTGGTTGTATTGTGTGGAATAATGACGGTCTAGTTCTTCGGATTCATAAATGTAACGTTAGGATGAGTTCGATCATTCTAGCAGAAGCTTTTGCAGTTAATACATGTATAAGACTGGCAGCGGAGATGGGGATTCGAAGAGTAATAGTTGAAAGTGATTGTGTAATCATCGTCAATGTCATCAATCAAGTGAACAATATACCATGTGAGATCGCTCAAATAATCCAAGAGATCGATTCGTTAAGCAAAGATTTTGATAGCGTCACAATTCAGCACTGCTACAGAGAGGAATGGTGCAGCTGATTTTCTTGCGAAATCTCAGTTGAATTGTAATTTTATTTTGAGATCCTGTTGTTATGAGTTTCATAACATCATCTTACGAGATGATCATGGATGTCGTTAGTACATCCAATTTATTGCCTACCGTAAAAAAAATGTATTTAAGTTTAAAGTTTTTTTTTTTAATATGAAATTGCTTATGAGACGAATTTATTATGGAAAAATTTTAGCTCAAAAATATTGTAAGTGCTTTTATTTATTTAGGGAAAATGGCAGAAAACCACCCCTTAAATATGACCTTTTGCAGAAAACCACCCCTTAAATTCATTTTGCCTATAAATCGTCACCCACAATCTTTTTTTCCGTTAGCTTGCCGTTAAAAAAAGGTGAAAAGTCATTTTTACCCCTCTCTTTTAATGTTATTTTAATGAGGAAAAATGTATGAATTGAAATAAATTGATAAAATCTATTTATTCTTCCATTTCAATGTTATTTTAATAGAATAACATACGTTTTCTCTCATTAAATGGGATAGATAAATATGTTTTTATTAATTTATTTCAATTCATACATTTTTCCTCATTAAAATAACATTAAAAGGGAGGGGTAAAAATGACTTTTCACCTTTTTTTAACGGCAAACTAATGGAAAAAAGATTGTGGGTGGCGATTTATAGGCAAAATGGGTTTAAGGGGTGGTTTTCTGCAATTTCAATTTTAAGGGGTGATTTTCTGCAAAATGTCATATTTAAGGGGTGGTTTTATGCCATTTTCCCATTTATTTATTAGTATTATTTACGGTACGTAGGCGAAAAGTTGTTAGGTATGGTAATTGTAGGTGCTCTTAAATCATTGATTTCCTAGAAGGAATATTCAGCTGGTCAAATATAGGGGGCAGATCGACAAACAAAATTTAAGGTACCTTTGATTTTAATGATCGACTTCCATAAAGGTTAAAAGACAAGTGGGCTATTGCCTATTAGAGTTTCACAGGACTGGGAGTGTTTGATGCAGGGGCGGCCCTAGGGTGGGGCGCGGGTACGCGGCCATCCCACCTTTCGACTCACGAGCCCCCGGAGTTTAGAGGAAAAAAAATTATTTATATATATGATTTTGTTGTAATAAATAAAATTAAAATGGAAATTGAATCAATTAATTCACTTAACTCAATTGGTAAATGGGAAGGAGTGAGGATTAAATGATACAAGAGGGCTCGGGTTCGATTCCCTGCACCCTTTTATTTTTTGTATCTTGCTTTTGTTATCCTTTTCCTTATTTCAATTTTTTTCTTCTTATCTTCATTTTGCCTTTGATCGTAAATAATAATTATAGTGAATTTAGACATATTACCTCTTCTATCTTATTAATTATGATGATGGTAAATAATTTATTTATATTAAAAATTTAATTACATCCTTTTATTTAGGATATCTTGAATGTTTTTTTTTGCCTAGACTCAATTATAGGATGATGACATTTCAAATTATTTTTCTCGACTTTAGTAATATATAAGATTTCATAAATATTTTATACTTTTAAAAAAATACAACATTCAAAATTTCAACATCCTATTAAACAAATTAAATTTACTTACAATTAATTAGAACCCATAAAATAGGCGAATTAAAAAAATTATAGTGAAAAGAGACTTATAATTAATTGAAACCTTTGTAGAAAAAGATAATTTATATTGTATAATGATCTATAATATTTGTACTATATCATACGGAGTATGACATAAATATAAACTTTTTATTGTAAAAAATCTCTACAATTAATTTTATAGTCGAAAATATTTTAAAGTTATGAGAACTAATTTAGTTTGTAAGAATTCGAATACTCTTACATACATAATAATATTAATTTGTATAGGAATCCAAGTGTCAAGAATGACTATAAGATCACAGGGCTCATTTTAATAATTGTATAGGGCCTTCAAAATTGATTGAATGCTCCTCCAAATCTTAAGTCTGTAATTTCGCCCCACCTCTCAGAGATTCCTGCAGCCGCCACTGGTTTGATGTAAACGTTGTAGAGCATAAACTAGTGTAATACTCGCATCTTACAGGCTCGAAATTTTTTAAAAGCATTGTACAGTATGACTATATTTTAAATTTTAGCATAATTCTAGCTATTTGTTTATCAAAGCTCATTATTTTAAAATGTTGTATATTTTTGTTAGGAAAAAGATGACATCAAAAAATTTGACTAAATCCCGAAAAAATATTTTATAGAAGTTCATTTCCTATAGATATTAATGGATTTTTAGTTATAGTTTCAAAGAAATGTAAAAAAAATTAATGGTAGTATATTTGTTAGTCTCTTAAAGTTGAGTGTCAGAATCTAAAATGATGTGCTTTGGTAATTAAATTGAGTGAGTATTATATTACTAACGTATACTTATTAATAAAAAAATTGAATAACATGATTTTCGTGAATGTATAAGTTAGGTGAAATATATATATATATATATATATATATATATATATATATATATATATATATATATATATATATATATATATATATATATTAAAAAATGATGAAAATGATTTAATAAGGGGAAGTAGCAATAAGGCATAGGAAAATGTATAATTCAAAATATTTGTATAATTATTATCATTAGTATAAAATATAAATGGAAAACCTAACCTAACACATATAATGATTAAAAATATTATAAGTACCTGATCATACAACTAAATATGAGGCTATGTAGATTATAGGCAACTTCTTCACATCTTTAATGAGGAAGATAACTTTTTCGAAAATTTCGTCTGGTACCCCTGTGGTATTGCTTATTTCGCGCGGTGTACAAAAGATTCGCTAAATTCGCAAGGTACCCCTAAGGTTTGTATTTATTTCGCTTCATGCCCCTGGTGAGTTAAACTAACAGAGTCCGTTTGTTTGTTTCTTCTCAGGCGTTCTATTCCAAAAACTAAGCACAGAAGAACGAAGGAGAGGCCGACTAGGCCTACTGGGCACGAACCGCCGGCGAAGAGAGCCCGAGGCCACCGGAGGAGAACGAGAGCCCGACCTCGAGGAGGAATTGGAGAAGAGGGCTCGACAGAAACAAACGAACGACTTGGAGAAAAGCTTCGACGCCCGACCTGGAGGATAAGGAGAAGGAGGGCCGCCCATCCTTGAATCGGTGACAGCAGTCGTCGGAGCGGTCGCTAGGGGTGGTGGAGGCGCCGTTCGACTCGCTGGAGGTGGTGGTGGAGCCGCCAGCTAGCTAGGTAACTTGATTTAGGGTTTGCAAATAGGGGTTTCGATTTGTGTTTGCAATTTGGGGTTTTAATTTGGGATTTGTTCGAATTAGGGTTGAGAATTTGAGATTGAGGAATTGTTGAAGTTGTAAATTTGGGGATGACAGCAATTTCTGTTTAAAACACTGTACAGATTGTTGAGAGTAAGGATTTTGATATGTGATTACTAAACTTTGAGATTGCTTGGAGTAAGGATTTTGATTTGTGATTACAAAACTTTGAGAATTTGAGAGTGAGGATTTTGATTTGTGATTACTTAAACTTTGATTCCAATCTTCTGATTGTAGAAGGAAAAAGGATTGAAATAGGTTGCGGATAGACAAGTGCGCAGATTGAAGCATGGGGTGTGTGAAATATGTAGTGACGAGTGTTAAGTGTGAATTTGAGTACATTCTTGTCGATAATGTTTGCAACGGATCGAGTACTATATGTAGTGACGAGTGTTAGTCGTAAATTCATGAGAAAAATAAAATAGCACGGAAGCTTTGCCTTTTAGTTTTCTAATGTAAATGAATTACAGAATCTGAATTGTAAAAACCGAATTATGTAAATAAAATACCTTTTTTGGTGTTTCTAATTCTATGCATCAAAGTAACAATATATGTTTTAATTAATTATGTTAAAAACTTACAAAAATGAACAAAACTCCAAGGGAACAATACAGTGAACTAGCTTATTAAGCCTATTAGCTCAAATGGCAGAGCGGTGTGCTTGTGCACAACAATGCGGGTTCGAATCCCGTATAGGTTAATCTCTACATAGTGGAAAGTTCAAATTATAGTTCTTTATCTTTTTTTGCTGTCATGATAACTTTGGATGATTTTCTGAATATATTCAACGATTGATACAAAAGGGATGATTTTCAGAATATAATCAATGAAAGATACAAAAGGGATGATTTTCTTAATATATTCATGAGATATAAGTTGGATCATTCCAATTAAGTTGTACACTGCTCGACCATTTCAGAAACTGAATTCTATTTCAATCTTGTATTTAAATCTTAGTTTGTGAAATTCTTTGTCTAACATCTATCTTAATTGGTCACAAAAGACCAAAAGCTAAGCAACACGATAACTACACATACTCATAGATAGTCTATACGAGATTTGAACTCGTATCTTTGAGCGTGAGCACAACGCTCTACCATTTGAGCTAATAGATTTAAAACCTCTCAAAAATTGATTTCAATTTATAAATCAAAATGTCATACTAAAAATCAGTTTATAGGACTGGGAAGGGTTATCTAAACCTTCAAAATCTCTGTCACAATTCAACAAAACCGGAAAACAGAGAGAAGCTTCAAGCTTCTTTAGACAGAGGAAACATTGTGAGAACGAAGAAGATGATGATCTGTGTTATTCAGAATGAATGAATTGTTTACAGATGACAAATCTAAGGCTATATATACACAAACTAACCAAGGAACCAAGCTAATTAACTCAAGGTAAAGTCTCATGTTTTGTAACAAACCCAAGCTATTTGTCTTGAGGAAGGGAGTTGAGATATTTCTTTAATTATAGAAATAATCCCATCCTTTTACAAAATAAACAAAACAGGATATATTAATAATCTCTAATATCAGGCTCAACATTGAATTAATCTCCAATCTCCATGAGAAGATCCACAACTTCAGGCTCAACATTGATTTAATCTTCAAAAGGATATAAAAATACAAAACTGTTGTCATAGCTTTTTTTGTTTGTTTGAATGATTAAAAAATTATTGTTTTGGATCCTTGATTTCAACAGAGAATAAACTATTGATTTGAACAAGTAATTCCGCAAATTGGAACCCAATCCATGTGCGTAGCTAAATGCATGATATTTCGAGGATCTCCATTATCTTAGGAACAAAAAAAAAAGCATCACAAATTTTGTTATCTTTGGCATGAAACAAACATTCAAGATTCAAACTTCATTAATCAGAACAATACAATTGCGAACATTACTTCAGTAATCACAAAAATTACCCAAATTCAACTCACATAACATTCTCTATTCAACAATCATTCAAGATTCAAACCTCAATTGTGAAAATCACCTTGACATAACAAACACGCCCAATTGGAATGAAATTCACGTAAAATTGACCACTTAATCTAATACCAAAATCCCAATTCGAAGATTCTCCAACTCGAATCCAACCCAAAACCCCCAATTCGAAAAAATCCATAAATCCCCAAACCCTAAATCCCAAAATCAGTTGAGGAGGAAAGAAAACTTACCTCCAATGGCGTCACCATGGTATGTTTCACCGCGACGGCCTCGCGTTGGCATCGACCTTTTCCTCCAAGTCGGGCGTCGAACCGCTTCTCCAATTCGCTCGGGGTTTTTTTTTTTCGTTTCTCTGTTGGTACACCGTCGCTCTCCTTCTCCGCCTCTCCTCGCCGACGGCAGCGGGCTCTCGTTGCCGATGACTCCTGCTTCTCTAGTCGACTCTCCTCTCATCTCGTTTCTTCGTTCCACACTTCCCTCCTCCTGACTCCTAAGCGTCCTTCGGATAGAAACATAACGGAACCTTGTTTACACCGTTAGTTTTAACTGGCCAGGGGCACGGAACGAAATACATACAAACTTCAGGAGTACTTTGCGAATTTAGCGAATCTTTTGTACACCGCGTGAAATAAGCAATACCTCAGGGGTACTAGGCGAAATTTCCGTAACTTTTTTTTTAAGTAGGCAAAAATTAGATCGGCCTTACTAATTAAGACAAAGCTGTGCAAGTTTTTGATGAGCTTGGGTTATGAGCAATCTTTTGAAGATTATTCTTTGTTCATTAAGCAAGTTCCTAATGGAATTGTGGTTGCCTTGTATGCAGATGACCTATTGATCACCGGTGATGACAACAAGGTGATTAATTAGACTAAAGAAACACTTCATAAAACCTTCACAATTAAGGACCTTGAGGAAGCAAGGTATTTCCTTGGCTTGGAGATTATGCATGATAGAAATGGAACGGAACCATGCTGCATCAAAGAAAATATATACTTGACATCCTAGAAGACTGTCAAATGATGGAATGCAAAGCTGCATTGTTTCCTCTTCCTAGAGGATTGAAACTATCCACATATAGTGGACCAATTTTGCCTGATCCTGAGAAATATAGAAGATTGGTAGGAAGATTATTATTTCGCAATTTATCTCATCCTAATATCTCATATGTAGTACAACATCTTACCTTCTATTAAAAAAAAGTTGTAACATAACGGTCTTCTCAAACAGAAGCATCAACTAGGTAGGAAATACAGGCGCCAGGATATACTCCCTCCTATCGTAAATATAAAAAGTTTTACTTTTTCGCACGTAGTTTAAGGAGCGAAAAACTTTATAAAATATTAGTTTTTTTAATTAAATTTTTTTATAATATAATAATTATTGATATGTAGTATTATGTTGTAAAAAAATTTAATTAAAAAAATTAATATTTTATAAAGTTTTTTACTCCTTAAACTACGTGTAAAAAAATAAAAAGGCTTATATTTATGATCGGAGGGAGTATTAATCATCAGGATTCAGAAGCAAGAAGAAAAAAAAAATACAATATTTATGAAGAGCTACTGGAACATCAACCATGTGTGATGGATCAGTAAAACCGTCAACAATGGCAGTTATAAAAGGTCTATGAGAATCAAACTGGCCTTCACTGCTCAAGTTATGAATGTTCATCACTTTCAACAATCGCAGTTATAGAAGGTCTTTATGAGAATCAAACTGGCCTCCACTGCTCAAGTTATGAATGTTCATCACTGGGATCCAGAAACAAAACAATAGTTGAGAAACCCATGAAGACAAACACATAATTTGCATTTTGGCAGTGATGAAGATATGAAACATACAAGGCTGGAATCACCAGTTGTGCAAGAATTCATATGAACATAGCAAAAGGGCTTCCTAATATTCATAATGCTATATTTTGTCCAAAATTATATAATCAACCAAAAGACATGGGATGTCTCTAAAGAAGACATGGAATTCATTTTCATGTAAATGAGAAATTGTCAATCTTTAAGGTTCAAAACTGATCTCTTCTTTCCACATGCATATGGTCTTAGAGAGAGGTTTGTGGTGACCATGTGACGTGCACAAAAGGTAACAGAACAAAGGTTTGTGCTGACCATGTGACGTGCACACATAGAAGCCCTCAAAAGTAAGATAGTATTTATCACAGCAGAAAAGGGAAGTTAAACGATTCTCATCAAAGCCTTCCTCAAAAGGTGATTTGCCTATCACAAGGCAGAAAAAGAAAGCTGACACCTCAAGCCCTCAACTGTTTTGATAAACAGGAGCAGCAGCAGGATAGATGCTATGATCAATACTCAAGAACAACTGTAAGTCTCTAACATGGAAGGTGGCGTGTGCGAGTGTGTAATTTGCTTGCATGATGAATGTAGGAATGGCAGCTCAACAAAAAGGCTTTGTGAGAACCAAACTAACCTCCGGTCCTCCACTGCTCAACTTATCATCTTCATCACCGGGGTCAAGTAAAACAAATTGAGAAAAACAAACACACAAAAAAAACACAGCAGCAAAGTTGTAATTAAGTTATGGTGAGACTGTCTGAAAAATAAAGAAGGCTAGATTAACAAATTCCAGATTATAATGATGGATTTCTCAATCTTCCCTATCAAGTCTTGTCGGCTGAGAAATATACTAAACTTTCAAACAAATGAGGTTTGTATTTGAACAAGAATCTTTGGATGTAGTAGTTTTGTAGCATCAGAGAGGGACCATTTTTACTGTCACTCTAATTTACAAAGCATACAAATGTCCTAAGAACCCAGCAATGGTCAGTTGGCACAGCATTCCACTCAATCCTATCCCCATTCATAGCACAACCAGAATTCCCCACCACCACCACCACCAGCCACAATAACAATATAGTAGTATCAAAGAAAGCTGAACACTTTAGGTTCAATAAGCAGACAGCAACAAGTATAACAAATAGAAGAACGAGACAAAGCAGCCATTTAAGTGATCTGCTGTGAGCCTGTGACTATACTTCATGATGGCGGGAGGCTTATTATGGAAATCCAGACCAGCTGTTAATACATCATTAAAAGGGTCTTACTATCATATTGCAACAAATCTATATTTACCTATAACGGTTTTCTATCCTATGCCCCAAGGGCATAGGATAAGAGTACTAATTTGGAAATATTTTTCAAATATTAATTAGTTTAGCTTCTCTTTTAATTAGATTCCTAGGGTCGTTTATTTTTTTTGGTAGGGAATCTTTTCCAATTTAGGATCTTATCCTATGCTCTAAGGGCATAGGATAGAAAGACCTCACCTTTTAATTTATATGGGTTTGAATCCTAGAGCTCTTGTATCATACTCTGTATCTCATAATTTACCTTTTTCTTGGGGCCTTAGACCAGGGTTTGTGGTGAGGATTGCGATGAAGTGTTGTACAAAAAGACAACACATGATTGATACCCTTATTCTCAATGGCAGTTCAAGACCTAAATTCATCCATACATTGTTTATTGTGTACACATGATTGATACCCTTATTCTCACAAAACATTTTTCTTTTGCCTATCACAAGGTAAAAGAAACAAGCTGCCACCTCAATTGTTTTCTCAAACAGTAGCAGCAGCAGCAAGGTACAAAGTACAGGTGCCAGGATTAAATAATCATCAGGATTCAGGAAAAACAAGAAGAAAACTGGAACATATTTAAATTTTTGTTCATGAAGATTGATTGTGTCTGGAAAATGGATATGAATGGAGCATTTTGTCCTGTGTCAGCAATGGCTGTTTTAGAACGCAACAACAATAACAACAATCCTAGTATATCCCGCTCAGAGCAGGATTTAAGGGGTTGAGATGTACAAATGGAGAATATTTTCCGAGTGACCCAAAAGTGTAATACATCCATAAAACGCCTCGAACACTAGTGCACCTATCACCACAAGGGTGCCTATAACAACTCAGAGCAGATAGCAAACAATAGAACACGCACTCGAGAGAAAGGAGTACAGAAAACGGGAAACTGAGGTGTACCTGAAGAAGGGAAATGCCGAGAGCTCAGTGGAAGAAGTAATTAAATGAATAGGCTCACAGCATGACCACATGAAACAGCCATGTCCACGGCCTTTGCAACACATCCAAGTGTTTTCTTCTCATCACAACAATTTCTTTCCCAATCAAGGAATAGAAAGTTTATGAGAATTAAACTGACCTCCACTGCTCAACTTATAACTGTTCATCAATGGGATCAAGAAAACTTAACACCAAAAAGACAACCACAAATTAGCATGTCGCTAATGGTGACTATAACACAAGGCTGGAATCACTGGTTATTCATGAATGCATACCAACGTGAGAAAAGGACTTCAGGAAAAATGCACCACTTAATGCAAAATTGTATATTTATCAAAATAACTGTTATCTGTATCACGAGGTTAGATTCGTAGAAAAACACGGAAAATACATGGAATGTTTATAACATGCCTTTTTAGTAAATGACAATCTTTCCCAACAACAATGTTCAAACCCTAGCACTCTTGTTACCTCGAAAGGGCAGAGAGCAAGGTTTGTGATGATTGTGAGGGTGCCACGAAAGAGGAAATCACACTAATGATAAGAGTAATATTAATGAACTCTCAAGAACTAAATTAAGCCTTGCACTATTGTTTATATATGGGGAAGAACAGATAAAAAGCCCTCAGGTCCGATAGTAGTTATCAATCACAGCAGATAAGGGAGGGTAAATGATTCTCACGAAAGCCTTTTCAAAAACTAGTTTGCCTATCACAAGGCAGAACAAGCAAGCTGCCACCTCAACTGCTTTGTCAAACAGGAGCAGCAGCAAGATAGATACTGTAGGAGCCAAGATTAAGATTCAAGTCAAGAGCGGTAAGAGCAACAACAACAGCATCTAGAACATAAAAGGCTGTGTTTGGATGATTAATTTGGAATAATTTTACTCATCTGATGACTGTCAGCAATGACAGCAAAGAAGGCTTTGTGAGAACCAAACTCACTTCCACTGCTCAAATTATCACCTTCATCACTGGGCTGAAGAAAAAAAAACTGAGAAAACCACAAAAAGCAACTAATTTTCATTCAAGTAATGCTCTTGATATCCGTAAATTAGGGTAGAGGAGGAAATTAATTTTGCTAGAAAAATTGTCTTTGAGAAAAAAAATGAAGTTTGTATTTGAACCAAATGCAGTTTGTATTTGAACAAAAATCTTTGGAAATTGAAGGCTTGTAGCGGCATTGAGGGACCATTAAATTTCACCTTCCTTCACCTGTTGTTTTTTTTTACACACAGGATAAAAAATACAATGTATGATACTGGTAAAAAAAGTTCAGCAGATGTTTAATGGCACTCTGGACATAAAAAGAGCAAACATAAGCCCTTAGAACCCAACAATGCTCCCATATTCCATTAAAGCCAATCCTTAAATTTGGTAAATAAAGAGCGGTCATTCGGGGTTCGAACCGGGGACCTTTGGGAACTACCCACAAGTCATTTCCGGTTGAACCATTCTGGAATGATTTCATTAAAGCCAATCCCCAATCATAGCAGAAGCAGATTTCACAACCACAACCATCACCACCACCCACAGTAACAATAAGCATATTATGGGACTCAGAAGAACAAGGGTCAACAAATAGACAGCCACAAGTATAACAAGAAGAAGTGGAATAAGATCAAGAAGACTCCCCCAATGTAGGCGATCTGCTGTAAGTCTACTTCGTTATGGGGAGGCTTATATGAAAATCAAGACCAACTGCTTGCATAATTAAAAGGGTGTTTCATCATAGGGCAACAAATCAATATTTCACTTTTATCAACACATTAAATGAAATAAAAGGCCATGCCACATGACATATGGCAAAGAATAAGTATTTCATTTCCTAGAGCTCTTGCAGGGCCTCAGCGCAGGGTCTGTGGTGAGGCTTGCGATGGTGTATCGTGCAAAAAGACGTATCAGAATCATGAATAACACATTTAATCTCAATGACAATTCAAGAACTAAATAATTCATGCATTATTTGTCAAATATACATGGCGAAGAAAACACAGAAGCCCTCAGATTATGTAGCGAACTAGTAATTATCATAGCAGAAACAAGTGGTCGAATGATTCTCATTAAAGCCCCTCAAAATTGTCTTCTGCCTATCACAAGGCAAAAGAACAAGCTGTCACCTCAACTGTTTTCTCAAACAGGAGCAGCAGCAAGGTAGGAAGTAAAGGCGCCAGGATCGGTTAATCATCAGGATTCAGAAGCAACAAGAAGAAAAACAGGATCATATGTTATTATTTTTGGTCAGAAATAACCACTGGAGCATCAATAGTGTGTGAAAAATGAATATAGATCACTAAAACTGTCAACAATGACAGTTATAGAAGGTCTTTATGAGAATCAAACTGGCCTCCACTGCTCAACTTATGAATGTTCATCACTGGGCTCAAGAAACAAAACAACAGTTGAGAAAAACCCACAAAGACAAAAGTATAGATCACTAATGCTATATTTTGTGCGAAATTATATAAACATCCAACAAACATGGAATGCCTTTTCAAGTAGATGAGAAATTGGCAATCTCTACCTAAAGAAAGGTTTAAATCCCAAAACTCTTCTTCCCTCATTCACAGGTTCTTGGAGCAAGGTTTGTGATGACCATTAGACTGATGCAAAAGGTAATAGAATGAATAACACAACTAATCTGAATGAAAATTTAAGAACCAATCCTTGAATTAGCGTGTATACAAGGGAAATGACAAATAGAAACCCTCAGGTTAGACAGCGATTATCATCGAGAAAAGGAAGGTTAAATGGTTCTTCGTCAAAGCCTTTCTCAAAACCTATTGTTCTTAACACATATTTCACTTTTATGATTTTTATCAACAAACTAAATTAAAAGAACACTCTGGCCACATGGCATAGGCAAACAAATCAGTATTCCATTTTTATGGGTTCGAAAGCTAGTGTTCTTGTTGTATATCCCCCAATTTACCTCTTTCACTGGGCCTAGAAGCAGGGTCTGAGGTGAGGCTTGTGGTGGAATTTCAAACAGAAACAAATCACATAACAATACCCTTTATCTCAATGGAAATTCAAGAACTAAATTACTCCATGCATTATTCGTTGCATGAACAAGGTGAAGAAAAGATAGAATCCCTCGGGTTATATAGCAAACTAGCAATCGCCACCTCAACTGATTTCACAAACAGGAGCAGCAGCAAGGTAATTAATCATCAGGATTCAGGAACAACAAGAAGAACAAAGAGTAAATCATATTATTAGTTTTGCTCAAAAGAACTACTAGAACATTGATGGTGTTGCAAATCGATATGGATGCATATAACTGTCAACAACAGAAGTTATAAAAGGTCTTTAAAGAACCAAGCTAACCTCTACTGCACATCTTAAGAAGGTTCATCACTAGGCTCAAGAAACAAAACAGTAGTTGAGAAAGCCAGTAAAACACACATAATTTGCATTTTGGTAATGGTGAATATATGAAACACAATGCTGGAATCACCAGTTATGCATGAACGCATTTGAGCATAAGAAAAAGGACTTTCAGAAATGCTGTATTTTGTGCAATATTAAAGATGGAATACCTCTGTATGAGTATGGAATGCTTTTTCAAGTAAATTAGAAACTGCAGATATCTTCCTAGATGAACGTTCAAAGCCTAGAATTCTTTTTTCCTGATTCAAAGGGTCATAGAGCAAGGTTTGGGTGATCATGAGACTCGGCCAAAAGAAATAGAGCAAATGGCACGATTAACCTAAATCAAAATTTAAAAACTACTCCTTGGATTAGTGTTGTTTACATATGGGAAGAAGAGACAGAAATCCTCAGGTTAGATGGTAATTATCACAGCAAAAAAGGGAGCATAAATGATTCTCATCATAGCATTTCTCAAAAATTGCTTTGTCAATCACAAGCGAGCTGCCACCTCAACTGTTTTTGTCGAACAGAAGCAACAGCAAAATAGAGACTATAGGAGCTGGGATCAATATTCAAGAATAACAAACAGATCAACAACAAGAACTGGAACACCTTTATATTTTTGGTATGGAAAATGGATATGAATGCAGTATTGCATTTGCTGTCAAGTGTCAACAATGGCGGTGATAGAAAGTCTTAGTGAGAATCAAACTGACCTCCCCTGCTCAACTTGGGAATGTTCATCATTAGACTCAAGAAAAAAAAATCACGAAGGCAAACACAAAATTTCACTTTGGTAATGGAGAATATACAACATAAGGCCGAAATCACCGGTTAGTTTGAATGCATATCAGGATATGAACATGAGAAAAGGACTTCCTGAAAATGCTACAGTTTGTGCAAAACTGTACTTGTAAGTTGTAACATGTGGTTCAATTCAAGGAAAACCCAGATAATACATGGAATGCTTTTGTAATTAAGTATAGAATGCCTTTTTCAAGTAATAATAATCTCTCACTAGAGCAATGTCCAAAACCTAGCATTCTTGTTACCTTGAAAGGGCCATAGAGCAAGGTTTGTGGTGATTGTGAGGGTACTGAGAAAAAGGAAATCACATTAATGATACCCCTAATCAAAGTGAAAAATCAAGACCTAAATTAAACCAATGCACGATTGTTTATACACGGGGAAGGACAGATAAAAGCCCTCAGGTTAGATAATAGTTATCATAGCAGAAAAGGGAGCGTAAATGAAAATCACCAAAGCCTTTTTCAAAAACTTGTTGGCCTATCACAAGCCAAAACAAGCAAGCTGCCACCTCAACTGTTTTGTCAAACAGGAGCTGCAACAAGATAGAGAGAATAGATTCCAGAATCAAGAACTACAAGAGCATCTATAACAGCATCTGGAACATAAAAGGTTGTATTTTGATCCTTAATTTGAAATAATTTTACATACATGATGACTGCCAGCAATGACAGCTAAAGAAGAAGGCTCTGTGAGAACCAAAGTCACCTACACAGCTCAAATTATCTACTTCTTCACTGGCTTGGGAAAAATTTTGAGAAAAAACCCAGAAGGCAGCAAATTTTCATTTAAGTAATGGTAATAATATCCAAAAATAATGGTAGATCCAACAAGTTCAAGCTTCGAATGGTACACTTTTAGGTACTTTAGGGTTTCTAAAAGTAAAATTATACAATCAATCCCAAAACTGTATCTATATCAAGGTTAAATTCATGCCAGAACGGAACATGTATTGATGAAGAGGAAATTAATTTTGCTAGAAAATTTGTTTTTGAAAAATAAAATAAAATAAAATGAAGCACTCTGTTACGTTCATAGGGCAAGGTTTGTGATGATTGTTCGGGTGTCACGGAAGAGGAAATCACACTATGACACTATGATGCAATCTTAATGAAAACTCAAGAACCAAATAAACCCTAGCATATTGTGCATGTATGGGAATAACATATTGAAGCCCTCAGGTAAGATAGTAGTTATCCCAGCAGAAAGGGAGGTTAAATGATTCCAAAGGCAGAACAAACCAGCTGCCACCTCAACTGTTTGATGTTTTGTCAAACAGGAGCAGCAGCAAGATTAGAGAGTACAGATGTCAGGTTCAAGAGCAACAGCAATAACAACAACAACAACATCAACAAGAACATAAGGGTGTGTTTGGATTATTTGTTTGCATGAATGATGACTGTCAGCAATGACAGCTATAGAAAAAGGCTCTGTGAGAACCAAATTTCACCTCCACTGCTCACCTTATCAAGTTCATCACCGGGCTCAAAGGAAAAAGGTTCAGAAAGCCACACATACACCCAAAAAAAAAATATGGAGCAAACATGTTTAGGGTTTCTAGATGCAAAATTCTACGGCATACGATCACCCCCAAAACTGTATCTGTACCTTGAGGTTAAAATCAAACAAAACCAGAAAATGCATGGAGAAGGAGGAAACTAAATTTTGATTTTGAAAAAATCGAAAACTGGAGAAATGGAGTAAGATAGGAAGAAAAAGAAGAAGAAGAAGACATATGCAGTTCAAGTAGTGAGAAATTGACGCTTTCCCTGCATAATTTCTCGATCAGCTACGGACATTTGTGTTTTGAAAACAGAAATCCAATTGTAAATTTTGAAAGCAGGAAAGGAGGAGTTTGGTACCGAAATGTCGAGTATTTCGATGCAGGGACCTCGGGAGGAGCTGAAGAAGATGGGAGTTCAAGTAGCTGGCGCTATAGTGGTGGCAGCGGTGGAGAGACGGTGGCGGGATCGACGAGTGATCACAGTCCAGACCACTGCGATTTCTGACTTTGTTATTTTCGCTGGGGCTAGGGTTTGAAATTTGGAATGCCATGGATGATAGATGGGTCCAAATATTTTGTCCCAATCCCGTCCCCTTTTCTATTTTTGTTTTTATAATCTATTTTTATTTATTTATTTTGTTTTAATTTTTTCATTTAAAAATTGTGAGGGAAAGGAGTCATCCCTATTGTCGGTTTCTCGACTATCGTTGGGCCGGTGAACCTCTCGTCGGAGACTCATAACCCCTCTTCGTAGGCACATAACCACTATTCGGAGGCAATCAAACCCTATTCTGAGGGCCAGATTTCCTTCTCGATTGAGGCTCCCCTCGTTGGAAGCTCTTAATCTTCTCTTCGGAGGTCAGTCTTCGGTCGTGATGGCCGACAAGCTGGCTCTCTTGCTGCGTTCTTCCTCCCACCTTCGGGTTGGGCAATATTTCACCCCGGGTGCCGCCCTAGGCTATATAACCTTCTTTCGACCATGCCTCCTCGGTTTAGTGCAAGTCGTTTTCTGAAATTGGGGGTTGTTGGGTTCTGTGGTTCATCCCTCAACCTCTTTCCTCCCCCTCTGGGCTTAATTTATTTTTAATCGAATCTCTTCTGGATGTCTCTTGTTGCTCCGGCCCGGTTTCTCGGTGTTGTTGCCTCCATCTAGCTCTCCTTTCGTCGTCCGTTTGCTCGGTCACCGTTGTACTCGTGGTCGGCTTTCGTTTGCGCGCGATGGCATCGTCCTGTTGCTGTTGGGCTCCGGTGATTTGCAAGTGGTCGATCTCTGGTCGGTTGGCCTAACCTTTTCCACCTTCGCCGACTCCATCTGCAATCCTCTTTAAATCCCTTGTCTTCCCCCTCCGCTTGTTTTCTTTCCACCGGCGACTTTGCCGAATCGTCCTCTCCCTTGGCCTACTACTCCTCTTTGTGGTTGGGTGGTGTTTTCCATGGTGCTCTTTCCCCGTTGATCGCACCATCTCTATTTTCCCCTTCTTTCGGGCTTGGCTTGGGCTCGGTGCAGCCCGAAAATAAGCCTCCCTCCCAAAATTATATATATATATAAATTGAAAATAAAAATAAAATGTCGGATTCATATATATATATATACATATACCCCCTTGCTTAAGGGCTCGAAACACCGCTCGAAAGAGCTTGTATTAAATCCCGTTTAGGCTTGACTGGTCTGTTGTGATCGGTCTTTCGTGGTTTGCTTTACTCGGGTGGCATGTGTCTTTGTTTTGGTGCGGCTTGGGGTTCTTCTTCTATGTTGGGGTTCTGGCAGTCGGAGTCGGGTCTAACTGGGATCGAGGTAGTGTGTACGGGGTGACTCCGTGTTCGGAATGAGCTTCCTAGAGGTTCGTCTTCACTGCCCACAGGGATTCCTGATGTATTGCCGACCAGCGGTGCTGTTTTAGGAAGGTGCTTGGCTTTCGTCCTTAGTCTATGTCCCTTTCGTGTTAGATTTAGTTTTCATTGGCTCGATTCTTGTAGGGTACGTTTCCACTTGCTATTTAGCACCGCTTTTTTTTTCCGTTTGTATGCTTTGACGGGTTTTCATCTGCCGACTTGTCGGCCATCGAGATTCAGGTATATCTGATCTCGAATTATTTCATAATAAAAAAAAAATTTCATTCTATGGGTGTGTATGGAACACATTTTAACTACTTTTAAACTGTTAAAATGGGGGTGTTTATTTTTTAACCCTGTATGGGAGCATATTTTTTGGAAATTTTTGTTGAAATTTGAAGTTAAAATTTTTTTGTTTATTTGATTTGAAATTACCATAATACCCCTAATAACTACCAAATAAACTCTACTTTTTACAAATAAACTCTTTTTCGTCCCATACAGTGTTTATATTATTCCATAATCTTTTTACACAATTTTTCAATTTCAACTATTTTTAAAGTTTAGTAACTTTTTTTTAACTCCGTCCAATACGGACCCTATACCTTCTTAAAAAAAATTTAACCCTCTTGTACACGCGATTCCTCCTTCCTTCTTGTTAGTGATTCCTCCTTCCTTTATCTTTCCTTCTCCGACAACGACGTTGTCTTCCTTTTCCTGCTGCCCGCCGATCGTAACCTCGACCCGATCTCGTTGTTGACTTCCTCTTCCTGTCGTTGCCGTTCAGATCCTCTTTGCTTCTCTTTCCGCAAGTTTCCTTTCAATCGACCTCTTTGTGAAGGTAAAGATATCACATGTTGCGAATCTTATGGCTTTGGGCTTTTTTTTTTCCTATCTTGCTTTCTCTCTCTATTTGCAAATGCTGCCCCTTTTTCTTCTTCTTTGCATCTGTAACGGCCCAGAATTATGATTTCCGGGTTACGTTTCAAGGGATAAAACCCCTTGTTCGGATCTTGCAATCCAGGTACAGGTCGAGGTTTCAAACTCATTTAAGATTAGTAGAAAGAGAGATTTCAAACCCTAAAACCTCGAAGGGTCATTGGGTACCCTTAACATGTCCTAAGACTATGTCGTGGAATCCATTTCAAACGGAAGTAAAGCGGAAGCAAGGTAAAGATACAAGTGTCATGGCAGAGCCGGGTAAAAACCAAATCATAAGTGGGTGATTACCATTTCTAATGAGTTATAAAATTAGCCCGGTTCTTCGATTCGCAAAAAGGGAACCCCGTCATATAGACATCGAGCACTCAAATCTGTAGAAAATACCTTTAAAAGAAGAACGGGGAAAGGAGTCAGATCGAGCCACTCATGCGGGACCGGCAGTCCTCGCTCAGGCCACATAGTATGTGCTATACCTAATAAAGATGCTCTAATGGAGTACGAAAGGCAAACACACTAGCATGCTCCTAGTCATAATAATGTGTAAAAATACTATAAAGGGCCCAAGACAATGCCAAGTGGCATATCCCTCTCCTACCTCTGCACCCCTTCCCGTTAGTGCAGAGACTGGCCAGTTCGGTGCTATAACATAGCAATTTCCTCGTTGTGGTGCACAAACCACGGCATCATCATATCATATCATCTCATCGCTTGCCCGATGGTGTTAGGCTATCATATCATACTCATATAGACTCGATTGACTCAGGGTACCCGATGAGGCTGGGCTACCCTATGACCCTAGTAAAGACTCTGAGACTATCACAGATAACGACCGTTTTGTTTCAAACGCATAAAGTAAGCAGATGCTCATTCAATTAGTGCAACCTAAACAGGATACTACATGACATGCTTTTATGCATATGCAACACCTAACATAAAACGCATAAAGTAAGCAGATGCTCATTCAATTAGTGCAACCTAAACAGGATACTCTATGCTTCCAGTGGATTGCTCGTCAGGGAAGGTGAAGTCGAGGACGTCGGTGTTTGGTCGATATCGACCAATTTGGTCGATGTCGAGGAACTCTCAGCTTCAGATTTGCCGCTCGACGAAGCTACTGCTGGTGGAGGGTTCTGCTTTTGGTCGATGTCGACCAAATTCCTCGATGTCGAGGAATTCTGGTTGACTCCGACCCCATACTTGCATCCTGTCAAGGCATTCGAAAAATTGTTAGTCGACATCGACTTACCTTGGTCGATGTCGAGCAGATCCTCTGTGTCGTCGTTTAGGATGACCATGATCTTCTCCACCTGGGCTTCCATATCCCTCTTTTCCAGCTCTTCAGGAGTCATATTTCTTACCTTAGGCTCCCCACAAGTAATGTAACCAGCTGATATAGACTTTACCTCTTCCATGAGACATGTATGCCTTTCAGTTTTATTAAAGGAATACTCAATTAAATCATCGCTGATGTTGAAAGTGAGCACTCCCTTCCTTACGCTTATGTTGGCATCCACCGTCGCCAAGAAGGGCCTTCCTAGAATAATTGGACAAGCAGGGTCCTCCGCCATATCAATAACTAAGAAATCAACAGGGACAAAGAACTTACCTACTTGCACTGGCACATTGTCCACCATGCCTGTTGGAATGACCACTGTGTTGTTGGCCATATAAAGCTTAGCATCCACGGGCTCTAGGGCACTTATCTTAATCTTGGACCATATTGTTAAAGGCATTATACTCACACTAGCTCCAAGATCACATAAAGCATTAAATTTATATTGACGAAATCCAATGGTTATAGCAAACTTACCTGGATCTGGCATTTTCTCAAGTATGTTCATATGGCTGCACTCCTCTGTAATCTCAGCCATTGACCGCTTCTTGCTTAGGATCTCTTTGAGGAATTTGACATAGGATGGCATTTCATTAAGAGCCTCTGTGAAAGGTATGGTGACATTGAGCTTTTGAAGCATCTTGATGAAGCGCTGAAACTTCTTTTCTGCTAGATCCTTTGGAGATTTTGTTGGGAAAGGCAGCTTCTTTTTCTGGTTCGGAGCTAGAACATATGTCGGAGGTGTTGCAGCTTTCTCGACGTCGACTTGGTTCTTCTCGACATTGACCAGATTCTCCTCGATATCGACTACTTTCCTCGATGTCGAGTTGCTGTGCTGTGCAGACGAAGGGTGGTCAAATCTGTCCTCGACGTCGAGTTGGCCCTCCTCGATATCGACCAAAGTCTGGTCGACATCGACTTGCTGCTCGTCGATATCGAGTTGTTGTTCAGCTCTTTCGTCCTGCTGCTTTCCGACCTCTAGCTCGCGTAGTTTGTGCCCGCTTCTGAGTTTTACAACAACGATGTGCTCGGTCTTCCCCTTGGGATTTGGTTCTGAAGATCCAGGGAGCGTACCTGATTGTCTGGGGACGTCTAGTGCTAGCTGGCCAATCTGTGTCTCCATTGATTTCCGCCATATATCAATCTTCCCAAGCCTAGAGTTGACACCTTGTATCTGAGTGTAGACTGAGTTGAAGGACTGCTTGGTGTCTGAATGGTTCCTCCGCATTTCCTCTAGGATGGTCTGTAGGTCATCCCTCTTCTGGTCCCTTTCCGGATGTCCTGGAGCTCTATATGGCGGGGGGTTCCTAGGGGCACCTTGGTTCCATTGTGGTTGCTGAAACCTTTGGTCCCCCATGTAGCGATTAGGACCCCCTGCGTAAGCTGCCTCTTCATGGTATTCTGCCAGCCTGACTTGCTCTGTGTGTGGGCACTCAGTAGTGGTGTGCCGCTGTGATCCGCATTCGATGCAGGGTTTGCTGACATAAAGATATTGGACTTGCTTGAGGAGCTTGCGATTCTGATCTCTATAGTATTGCTCATTGACATCTGGGTCAATCTCCTTAAAAGGCTCATAGAGGGGCATGGATGGGGCTGGCCTGGCATAGGCATTCTCATCTTAGTTGATTGGAGTCCCATACTTGTTATCATAGTTGGTCAGTTTGTCGAGGGCAGCCCATGCGTCAGCCGGAGGCATTGTCAAATACTCATAATGAGTATATGTGTTGATCCTATCCATAGCAGCAAGGTCAAGAGAATTGAAGAAGATCTCCTGAACGACGCAAGGTTGTTGTCCATGTGTAGGGCAGGATTGCAGTAGATCCTTATATCGTTCCCATGCCTTTGCCAGCGGCTCCACAAGTTTCTGTTTGAAAGCTGTAATCTTTTGGCGAAGGAGCGCTGTCTTGGCAAGAGGAAACAATTTATTGAGAAATTCCTACTTTACTTTAGCCCATGTAGTGAGGGATCGTGGTTTGAGTTCTTCAAGCCACTTCAATGCTGGACCAGCTAAGCACCAACGAAAAGCCTTCATCAAGATATATTCTAGAGTGGTACCTTCAGTAAGAGTACGACACATATCAGTAAAGTTGGTAATATGCTGAAGAGGACATTCATTAAATCTACCAAAGAAAGCATTATTTTTAATTTCAATAAGGAAAGGAGTGCGAATTTCATAGTTATTCTGAGGGATTAGAATGGCCGATTCAGGCACGACGAGAGTCGGGTGCATGTAATCCTCTGCAGTTGTAGGGTATTGGGCAAGCTCATCTTCCAATTGCCTCCTTCGCGCAACTTCTTGTGTAATGCGTGCTCTCACAGCGGTGAGAGCAGTATCCTTGGTGGCTAGTTCCCTCTGAAGCCTCTCAATCAGCTGTTCCTGTGTCTCTGCGGCCGCCATGACTCTTTTCAGTTTAGCATGGACGTGTATAAGGCGCTCCGGTTCGTCTAAGGCGTCAAACTCAGGCGTTTGACTAGAACGACGCATATACATGCGAAGTAACTCAAAACAAACGTGAGATTCAACTACCTAAGGCGCGAATGATTGCTTCCCCGGCAATGACGCCAATTTGTTGAAGGAGGAAATCGAGAATGCAAATAAAATACGAATAAAGTAAAGCAAATCAGATTCCGTCCCTTGCAAATGATTACAAGACTTCCTCCCGATGCAGCAGTGGGAAGTCAGGATCGATCCACGAGGAAGCGTGTCAGCGGATCCTAGGCAGCGGAAAATCTCACGGCAGAAGTCGACCACAGTCGATCTCGACTAGGGTTAGTCGACAGAAGATCGGACAAGTCGAACAAAGCAGCAGCAGCTCCTGGATGTTGGTCGATATCGAGGAGTTCTTACTCGATATCGAGTAAAGCCTTCATCGATCTCGGGTACCTGCACACCAGAAACTACAGCGATCTCGTCGATCGAAAGTCAGAAGTCGATGTCGACCAGTTTTGGTCGAAATCGAGTAGAACAGTAACTAAAACGAATGCAAAACTTTGAATCGGAATTAACTCAATAAACTAGAAGACTTCCAAGATCAGGGTTTCAATTCCGCAACGATAACCATGTAAAATAACACATAAAGGCATAAAAGATCATGCTTTCCATCAAATAACTTTCGTTATTAACAAATAGGATCACCTTCAACTTTCGCAAAAGAATCATGTTCATAGGGATAGAAGACAAATTGCATAAAAAGATCGTACCTTTACCGCATCACCTTACATGGCTACCATCGGGCTCACCCCGACCCTAGAAGTGGGTGGACTACTCGCTCTTCATCGTAATCGCAGACATCTTTGATGAAAAAGAACTAACTTGCATTAATAAACTCAACCAAAACTTACAACCTCTTCTCTCTCTCTCTCTCTCTCTGTGACTAATTGTAACTGAAATTGAATGAATAAAATCCAGCCCCTAAGGCTTTATTTATAGGCTTTCAACCCTTGCTAATCAAGGTAAGAAAGTCTGTCTATATCTATATCTCTTTATCTACTTACTTAAATATTAAATAATGGAATAAAAGAATTAAATCCAAAAAGGAAATATATCTAAAGTAGGTAAATCCTTCATGGAGTTGATAGATCTTGATAGGTCTTGATAGATGTGGATAGACTCGGACAGACTCGGACTCCTTCGCTCCCAAGCAAGCCCAACTCGACTCGGACAGCCCACCGCGTAACGCGGCCCAAGAGCCTTCTCCTCGATATCGAGGAAATGTGTCGTCGACTTGGCTGTTTGGCTTGCTTGAGCAACTGGTTCTCGACTTGGCTCGGACAAGTGTTGCTGGTCTTGTCGATATCGAGTAAACTACTCGATATCAAGGAAATGCTGCTCGGTATGTCTAGGTCTTCGGCTTCTCGATCAGGCGCTACTTCCTCGACTCTAGATGCGGCTTCAAGGCTTGGTCGATATCGAGTAAACTACTCGATATCGAGTAGGGTCCTGGAGTCGGGTTGGCTTTGTCTTCAGTTCCTCGATCAGCTCCTACTCGACCAGTGCTCTACTCGGACTTCTTTGGTCGATATCGAGTAAAAGTACTCGATATCGAGTAACACTTGTCTTCAGCCCGATTTGTCTTGGTTCCGTCGCTCTTTGACTTTGGACTTCTGTAGTTGACTTCCGAGCTTTTCGTCCTTTCTCAGAACTGCTGTAAATTGCCTCGAATTCTGCGAATTTAAACAGAAACTGGTGTAGATTCCATAATTTGGCAAATAAACATAAACTACATAGATTATGTACTATTCTAGCCCAAATGCATGAAATGTATGCAGAAAACGATATAAAAGTAACTATAAAACATGACAGATTCGGCTCATAACAAATAGGTAATAAACATATAACAGGTAGTGGATGCTCAAAACATAATAAAGATCGAATATTTACCTCAAACACGCATGGCTATCGCTGGGCTCGCCCCAACCCTAAAAGTGGGTGGACTACTCGCTCTTCATCACAGGGAAAGAAATCAATAATAAAAGGAAATAAACTTGCATTAATAAACTAAAATAGAGCTTACAACCGATCGAAGCCAAATCCACTCTCGCAGGACACAACACCTCTCGGCCTCCTCTCTCTCTCTCTCTCTCTCTCTCTCTAGCTTGAAATGAATAAAAACCAGCCCTATAGGCTTTATTTATAGGCCTTAATCCTTGCTAATCAAGGTAAGGAAATCTATCTTCTATCTAAATATATAATTCTACTAGGAAATAATTAAATCTAAATTAGTAAAATTAGATAAATCCTAAAGGGTAATTAGATGTTCCACCCTTAGGATAGATAAAAAAGAAAAATATCTAAAATCTTTATGTGTTGGGAATTATCTTCTCTCGGAAATATCTCCATTGGATTCAGGATAGAACTAATTAAGACTCGGAATCGACTTGGACTCGACACTAGGACTCGGTCGATATCGACCACGTCTGGCCGATATCGAGTCACTTCGTTCAGCTTCAGCTCAGTCACTCGATCTCGGCTTCTTGGGGAAAAATCGACTTGCACGTTGGTCGATATCGACCACTCTAGGTCGATATCGTGTTGTCTCTTCATGTGCTGGTCGAATTTAGTCGATCTGGAGAATTTCGACCACATTTGTGGTCGATATCGAGTTGGTTTGGTCGATATCGACAAGTCTTCTCAGCATCCTGTTCTGTTCTTTAAACACACTTTCCCGACTTCTCGTTCGTTGGATTGATGCATATGAGCATGCGTTGGAAAACTCTTTTCGAGGGCTACATCTATCATGAAGACATCAAAGCTTGATTTAGAATGATGAATGCCGAAAAATGGTCTTTTCTCCAGATGCACCATTCTTAGCTTCTTCATGACTTTCCTTTAAGCTCCAAAGTGCGTCCGATTTCTGCGAAATTAAACAAAAACTAGTTTAGACTCCATAATTTGGCAAATAAGCATAAACTACATAGATTCTGTACTATTCTAACCCAAATGTATGAAATGCATGCAGAAATCGATATAAAAGTAAATGTAAAACATGGCACAAAGCAGGGACATCAATTGTATCTACCAATTTTATGTTTATAATCCAAGTGGTTAACCTGAATCTCTATTAATTAGGCAATAAACATATAAAATGTAGTGGATGATCAAAACACAATAAAAGTTGAATCTTTACTTTAAACACGCAAGGCTACCGTCGGGCTCACCCCAACCCTAGAAGTAGGTGGACTACTCACTCATCATCAGAGCAAACATCAATCAAAGGGTAATAACTAAATTGCATTAATAAAAGAGAGTACAAACCGAACAAAGCCAGACAACTTTCGCTTCCTTGCTCCACTCGGCCTCTCTCTCTCTCTCTCCTATTCGCTACCTCTTCTCTTCTCTCTAATTTTGAATGAATAAAAACTAGCCCCATGGGCTCTATTTATAGGCTTTAATACTTGCTAGTCAAGGTAAGCAAATTCTATCTAACCCTAAAGATATAAATTTAGATAAAGGAAACATAAATCTAAAAAGGAAAAAAGTAAATCTTCATGTGGTGGATAAATCCTTCCTTCCATAGATAGATCTTGATAAAATCGTGATAGATCCGATCTTGCTTCTTGCCCAAGTAGTCCACACGTCCTCGGATTGGCCCAACGGACTCGCGGCCCAAATTCAGCTTAGTCGACGTCGACCAGGTCTAGTCGACGTCGAGTAGGGTTTTCGATCTCGAGTGGTCTTCAGAGTTCTCGAGTTCTCTTCTCCTCTTCGAGCTTGGGTAGGGTTTCAGGTCTAGTCGACGTTGAGTAAGTGTACTCGGCGTCGAGTACAACTCGTGCTCGAGTGGTGTGTCTTCCGTCCTTGACTTGATCTTCTCCCAGATGTAGTCAACTTCGAGTAGGTCTAGTCGACTTCGAGTAGAATCCAGCTTTCGTCCTCTCTTTTTGGTTTCGTCCCGGAATGACTCCAAACTCTGCAATATCAAACATAAACTCGTGTAGACCTCTATTTTTGGAAAATAAGCTTGTACTACACAAATTTAACATATTCCCAACCCGAAATATGCAAAGTACTTAGAATAAGGAGCTAAAATATGCATAGAAACATGGTTACTTTAGTAAACATGCACCTTAAGTTGAGCTAAAGCCACTACCAGATCATCTCAACTATGTATTCTTGGGAGACGACAACACATTACCTGTAATAATCAACAATAAGCTCGTCCAGGAGCAGGAGAGCAAGTTAGTGACAGTTCTGAAGGAACACAAGATTGCATTGGGATGGACAATTGTAGATATCAAGGGAATCAGCCCTACACTCTGCATACATAGAATCCTAATAGAGAACAATGCAAAACCATCAAGGCGACCCGACCCACCTATGATGGAGGTGGTCAAGAAAGAGGTGTTGAAACTTATGCAAGCAGAAGTAATCTATCCGATATCATATAACCAGTGGGTTAGCCAAATGCAAGTGGTTACAAAGAAAGGAGGGATCACTGTGGTGCAAAATCAAGAAGGAGAGATGGTACCTACTAGAGTACAAACTGGTTGGAGAGTATGCATCGACTACCGCAAGCTAAACACAATAACTCGTAAGGATCATTTCCCCTACCTTTTATTGATCAAATGTTAGAGCACCTTGCTGGCCGCTCGTTCTTTTGTTTTTTGGATGGTTATTTAGGTTATTTCAGATTCACATAGCACTGGAGGACTAGGAGAAAACAACATTTACATGTCCCTTTGGCATATTTTCTTATGACAGAATGCTCTTTGGATTATGTAATGCCCCAGGAACATTACAACGATGTATGATGAGGATCTTCTCGGAGTACGTTGAAAATTTCATAGAAGTATTCATGGATGATTTTATGGTGCACAGTGACAGTTTTGATTCTTGTTTACATTATTTGTCACTAGTATTGCAAAGATTTGTTGAAACTAACCTTCTTCTAAATTCAGAAAAATGTCATTTTTTGGTAGGATAGGGTATTTTGTTGGGACACGTCGTTTCAAAAAAAAACGAATCGAAGTTGATAAAGCAAAGGTTAAACTTATTTGATCTATACCTTATCCAACTAAGGTACGTGAAATTCGTTCCTTTTTAGGCCATACAGGTTTCTATCACAGGTTTATCAAGGACTTCTCAAAGATTTCATCCCCACTATGTGTAAGACCCGGGGTCTTAAGAGGCGCCAGCCCATGCCACCTAGCCCTCTCAGGTCCATTGTCCTTACTTAGAGCCTGAAAAGGAAGAGCTCTTGTCATAGGTAGGGCTTGAATCACTTATAAATCACTCCCAACATCCTTATGATATCCGATGTGGGGCGAGGGTGTTACGATCTCCCCCACTTAAAGCATTAACGACCCCGTTAGGCCCAAGGGACTGCCCTCCGAGAGGAGCGTACCCGAGCATACTGTCGGCGCACCTCCGAGCACAAAGTTGGCTCTGATACCACATGTAAGACCCGGGGTCTTAAGAGGCGCCAACCCATGCCACCTAGCCCTCTTAAGTTCGTTGTTCTCACTTGGAGCCTGAAAACGAAGAGCTCTTGTCATAGGTAGGGCTTGAATCACTTATAAATCACTCCCAACATCCTTATGATATCCGATGTGGGACAGGGGTGTTACACTATGTGAGCTTCTCAAACAGGATGATGTGTTCCAGTTTGATGATAATTGTAAAGAGGCTTTCCACGAGCTGAAAAATTGCCTCACTGCTGCACTAATAATTCGAGCACCGAATTGGTCAAAATTGTTCGAGCTGATGTGCGATGCCAGTGATTATGCCATTGAAGCGGTACTTAGCCAGAAAATTGATAAAGCTTCACACATCATTTACCACGCCTCAATGACGTTAAATGAGGCACAAAGGAATTATACCATCACGAAAAAGGAGCTACTAGCAGTGGTGTTCGCCTTGGAAAAATTTCGAGCATATCTATTGGGCGCAAATGTGATCGTTTACACTGACCATACAACTCTCTCATACCTCATGGCGAAGAAAGATGCCAAACCCTGTTTAATTCGATGGATTCTGCTTCTCACGAAGTTCAACATTGAGGCTCGAGACAAGAAAGGAGTAGAAAACCACGTTGCTGACCGCCTTAGTAGGATTTTGAGACCTGATGATGGAGGCGAACAACCTAGAAATTTAGGCATATTTCCAGATGAAAGCCTTATGTCCTTATAAACTAGGACAACACCTAACATTCGAAGGTCATGGTATGCTCATACAGTCAACTTCATCGTCACAAGAGCTTTTCCACCAAACCTTCCCTAGGCAAAGAAGAACAAGATTCGTCATGACGCGAAGCACTATATTTGGGACAAACCTTTTCTCTAGAAGCATTGCACTCATCAGGTTATTCGTCGATGCCAACATCCCAACGATGAGGTAAATTATGTCCTGGACTTCTTCATTCACAGGCATGCGGAGGGCATTTCGGACCAAAAAGAACCACCAAGAAAGTCCTCAACGCAAGATTCTTTTGGTCACACATCTTTCGCGATGCCCACTGTTGGAATGTAAAATTTTACAATTTCATCATGTCCATAATTTTATAAAAATTAAATTAAGCCTAAAGCCAAGAATGTTTGGCTTGAGTGGAGAAATGGGCTTTTGTGTGTTACGGTAATTGGGCTAGCTGTAGTAGTGCAAAAGTAGCCCAAACAAAACAAAAAAATTATAATTCATAATAAATCAGGAGAAAAGCTGGTTTACAGTTTTGGAAGGGCTGTAACTGACAGAAAAGTGGGGGAGGTGGCCTAGAGAACCGCAGCAAGGGGAGATTACCTGGAATAACTTCCTATTGCACGTAGTATAAAAGGGAGAACAGATTCAGGGGCTGTAAAAGTCTGAGAAACCCACAAGTTTACTAAAAGAAAAAGAAATCAAGCATACAAAGAGAAAGAAAGAGAGGAAAGCAGCAGTGCAGGCACAACACGCAGAGTAATTCAAGAACAAGACAAGAAACATCCAAGGGTACACCCTTTAAACTGCTTTATTAGCTTCCTTGCAAAATTAATTGGTTTGTTCTTGTTCAAACAGGTTCAGTCTTCAATGGCAAATCGGTTATACATACTCTCGCCTAGTGTTGCATTCCCTAAGGGTTCGAAAGGTTTAACTTTCTTACCTGGAATGTACCACGTAGTAGGTCGAGGGTATCCCGTAGTTGGCTTGAAAGTAAATACTTTTGCCTCTACACTCGATCCCCATGAGGATCGGCTTCTGGGGGCGGAGCTCTGCTGAATTTGCCACTCAAAAGCATCAACAGCAGGAAGAATTGATGAAGACCGAAACCAAATGACAATTCTGATCAACTGCTCATATGTCACCCTTGAGGCCTGGAAAGATTAAAAAAAATCTATAATGAACAAACACATGCTGGGGTTCTCACAAATAATTTTAAAGTTCCATAACAAGACACAATCGGCTCCTTAATTAAACTTGAAGCAAGAGGTCTTACAAGGCTGAAACCGCAGAAGGTAAACAAAATTGAGGTCCTGGAAAAGAATCAAATTGAAAGAGGGGATAATATACATCGCATTTGCCCTTTCAGTTAAAACAAAATCAAAGCAAAAATTTTTGGGCTGATTTTGATCGATTGGAGGGACCAAAACCTACCCTAGCCTTGTCACCTCTAACTAAATAGAAAGGGGGTGTCGTCTATGAGATAATCAAATCTCACGTTCTCCAAATACCAGCACATACGGGTTCAAATTGGGATGAATCAAGTACCACTTCATACAAAATCAAATACCAAATGGCCTTAAATTCGACCTGATTGCAAATCGAGCCACAAAATTAAGGGAAAAATGGTAAAGCTCAGGCACTTACCGGGAGTGCACCGAGCCACCTCTTCATCGTCTCTTTTGGGAAATTAGACTTTGCTCTCAGTCCATCAGTCCCATAGCGTCAATTGAGTGCAAATCCCTTCCAATATTCCAGAGGCCCTTTGTTCCCTTGACCTTTTCTAAGTTCCAATTGTTGGCATTTCGATCTCCCAAGGTCTTAAAAATCTCTTTATTCCCTCCCAGACGCGCAGCTACTGCAGCCCTTTGCATTGCTGTCAGCGTTATTATCCAGAACCGAGCCTTCCGAGCCGCAGATTCCATCACAGAAATAGCTTCTCCCCCTAATTTTTGTGTTCCACTCTTCGAGTCGTTTGAAACCTGTAGCTATGGAGGTGGACTGACGAAAATGGGGATCTTGAGCTGATGAATCTGTGAAAGTGACGGAAGATGAGGTCCTTTTGGGAGCTTAAAGAAATTCTGTAAAAATAAAATATATGGGCTGAACAATTAAAAATTGGGCTGGGTATGATGGTTTCGTTTCACCTCCCAGATCCCACCAAAGTCGGTATTGAAGTCCTGCACACAAATACACAATAACTTGTTCTTTGGTCCATACATTCATTTGAGTTATGCCACACACAAAGGAAAAATATATATATAAAAAAAAAGGAAACTTGTTTTGTCGGCTTCGGTTTGTAAAAACAAGGGAGACTAAATCAACCAAATATACATATGTATGTATATACGGTTCAAGTTCTATCAATATATATTTAATCACAAAACCAACCCACTAAAATATAAGAATTATAATCGACACAAATTAAGAATTTGAGTTTGATCAAAACATAAAATTAAACTCGTCAAATATTTTTTTGCCGATTAATTCGAGTGGGTCAATCTCAAGTTGACTCCTAAACAAAAACGGAGTCAAAACCTCAAATCAAGTTTCACCAAACATAAACTTGGTTTGGGTAGAACTACGTAAACACTTGACACCGTAAAATCGGTTACGTAGGTAGCCCGATATTAAACTTTAAAAATATATCGGGTACAGTCGTCAACCTCTAAATTCACTTATAAATGAATATGAGGTCAAAACCAATCAAAGCCAATTCAAATGGTTTCGTTTAGAACTACGTAAGACTTGATACTCTTCTATGAGTTACGTAGGAAATTCGGTATCAAATTCAATATATATCGAATTCAGTCGCCAATCTCAAATTAAATCAAATTTATCCTTCAAAAAGAACTACGTAAAGACTTGATACTCGTTTACGAGTTACGTAGGAAATTCGATATTAAAAATTCATATATATCGGATTCAGTCGCCCGACCAAATTAAATCAAGCTTATCCTTGGTAGAACTACGTAAAGACTTGACGTCGGAAAAAGCGGCTACGTAGGTAACCCGATATTAAATCTCAAAATATGTCAGGTACAGTCGCTAACCTCTAAATTCACTTTAAAAATGAAAATGAGGTTAAAATTAACGTCAAATTAAATACACATGATTTTCCATGTAAGTGATAGCCGTTGAGTTGGGAAACCCTTCCGAGAAGGTGTGCTCAATTTATTCGGGTGATACATGAGAAAATCTCATGCATATGATAGTGTGATTTATGTTAGGGCTACCCTTCCGAGAAGGTGGGTCCTAATACGATCCAATGATGCATGAAAATCTTAAAGATGCTAAAACACACAAACTCAAACACTCGGAACTACGTGAGGCTTGATTCTCTTCCAAGAGATACGTAGGCAACCCGCTAAAATTCGGGTGCAGCCCAAATCACCAAAACCACTCAAATCTTGGTATCGATACGACTTCGAATCAAGAGGATAACCAAAAGGGGTCGAACTCAAATATTAAAAATTAAATAAAATGTGTTGTACGATTATATCGCGCATTTTTGTCCAACACCCACGCCTTTTGTAAGGCTTGTGATTGATGTAAAAAAACATAAAACAATTCAGGCCGGAATGTGATGCCCATGAAAATTATGCAGTTTTGCGAAATCTTTGACGTCCGGGGCATTGACTTTATGGGCCCGTTTCCTACATCTTTTGGGAATACATATATTTTTAGTCGTGGTGGACTGTATCTCCAAATGGGTAGAGGCAAATTAAAGCCACTAGAATTGACGATTCTCGTGTTGTCGGAGATTTCCTAAAAGAAATGTTCTCCAGGTTCATAATGCCAAAGGCTTTAATTAGCGACCGAGGGACGCATTTATGCAACAAGACAGTCAGCGTATTACTCAAAGGATACAGATCGAGTCGTGCAGAAAGTTTCCATGGCTTATCATCCCCAGACTTCCAGACAAATGGCCAAGCTGAACTATCAAATGGGGAGATCAAGAGAATCTTAGAAAAAAAACATCCGGCCAAACAGAAAGGATTGGAGTTTACGGTTAAATGACATGCTCTGGGCATATCGCATACCTTACAAGACACCCCTCATGATGTCGCCGTATCGGCTGATCTACGGTAAGGCATGTCATATGCTATTTGAGCTCCAACATAGAGCATATTGGGTGGTGAAGCAAGCAAACATAAGGATCGATGAAGTCGGGGAATTCAGAAAGTTGCAGTCTGCTGCTACAAGAATTAGAGGAGATTAGGCTTGACTCATATGAGAACGCAAAATTATCTATAAATATAAGACAAAAGCCTGACATGACAAGAACATTCGAAAGAAGCACTTCCAGGTAGGTGATAGAGTTTTGCTGTTTATGTCTCGTTTCAAAATCTTTGCAGAAAAACTGTTATCTCGCTGGAGGGGGCCCTTTATAGCCATGCACGTCCACCCTTACGGGGCCGCTGACATAAAAGACGATCGAAGTGGGAACAGTTTAAAGTCAACGGTCAAGGATTAAAGCCATATTGGCGACAAAGAAGTCACCATCGAAGAGGTGCCATTACAAGCTTCGCCAGACAGAACCGACTAAACAATGACTTAGTCGAGCCACCGACTTTAAACAAAGGCGCTACTCGAGAGGCAACCCGAGGTAAGTACTTTTTAAAGTTTTTAGTTTTTCTCTTCTATTTCTTTTTCAGATGACTTTTTGCGTCAAAAACACTACCATACGAAAACGAAGGAAGAAAACGGGAAACAGGGGATCGGGGCCCAAATAATAATCAAATGTTGCCAGGTTAAGAATTGATCTTCTATATCTATTAATATTACTAATTCTGCTAGCATTTTGCTGACGTGTCACGCCCACAATTAAAGTTGAATTTTTTATTCAAATGAGATTTTCTTATTTGTCAATATTATTATGGAAACTTTAAAATATTTGTTTCCTATTTTAAATATGATTTGAATCCATTCTTTCTTTTTTCGGTTATATTTTCGTAAATATTGAGACATGTTTCCATTTTTTTCCCGATTGCAGTCTCTTTTCGGTTATATTGTTGATGTGTCACGCTCACAATTAAACTTGAATTTTTTATTCAAATGGTATTTTCTTATTGGTCAATATTATTGCTGAAATTTTAAAATATCCGTTTCCTATTTTAAACATATTTGTTTCCTATTTCTATACTAAAATATTATTTAATTTGATATGTTGTATGTCAATTTGTGATCTATTTTAATCATCTACATACATTGAACATTCGTCAATTTTTGGCTGATTTTATTCTTGGATATTGAAATTGTTGATTTATCATTTTTAACCGATTGCAATATTCCCTACAATGTCTACATACAACGAACATGTAATAATCAATTTGTAAATATTCGATTTCAAAAATTAATTATAAAAATCAATTAGAGCCAAATAAGTGTTATTTTATAATTTAATTATTTTAGACATCTTAAATGACTATCGAAAAATAAATAATATTTTAAGACTCACAAGCATTACTAATGCTTATTTTACATCTTGGATGAGGCTTCTTAGATCACTTTTCTACCTTTAAGGATCTTTTTTTTTACCATCTTACCTTTATTTTCACTATTAATTTCTCTATCTTTCTAACCATCTTTCTCATGAAAATAATCAATAAGTTATGTACATCTACATATTTAACTTCAAAATTATTCACACAATCACGTGCTTATGATTTTTTAATATTTGTACGGGAGCTTATATTTTACTTTTTTAGATCTATGCTAATGATAATAATTATATATTTATTTCAAATTATATTAGATGGTGTGTTTGAATATTATTACTACTTTACCTTATTAAATAATTTTCAAAATTTGTATCGTATCTCTTTCCAACTAATTTATAAATTATAAAAAAATATTTTATACATATTTTTGTTGTAAACACGTACATATATATATATATATATATATATATATATATATATATATATATATATATATATATATAGTATTATATAGATATATAAAATGATGTTCAAATTAAAATGGATCAAGCTCCCGTGCCTTCAAGGCACGGGTATTACACTAGTATAATTACAAGTTCATTTCAAGAGCAAGATTCCCCATTTCCGCTTTATATATGCCTTAACCCACGTGTCATAATCTCTAGCAGATTTTATCCCAACTAACCAAAAGAGTAAATGGATAATCCATATTTTTTTTAGGAATATAAATAAATCCATTCTATACCTAATATTCACATATACATAGATGGTAAACGGGCAACAAGTTGCGTCACCAACCCCTTCTGAATAGCAAAACCAATTCTTTTGAATATGACATCTGTAGATCTAGTGGCCATAACATTACCATGCATAACCTTTTGGACTCGCTCGAGAATCTTGACAGCATTAGGTACCAAGAAACCAAAGGTATCAAATACAAATGGAACGAATACATATTGTTTGTCAATACATGCCTTCTCATGTTTGACCACGTACTTTAGTTGAAGCCGATTTGAGAGCTGCCTTCTCAAAGCGGCTTCAACTAAAGACCTGTCAAATCAACACAAGCGTACTTCCTGCCTATCCACCTAAAAACCAAAATGTCAGCTGGCCTCAATGTCGATCTCCCCTCTTGCGGATGAGTCAAGAAGTTCACATGTGCCTATTTCTTAGTAGAAACCCCCGCCCGCCTAAATATATCAAAGAGGACATCTCGAACAAGATCATGCCTATACTTAAAGCTCAGAAGTTCTTTACAATGAGCTGCATGCTCCCCAAAAGTATCCAACAACCTCCGACAATTGGGAATAGGACAAATCTCCTCAACTAGGAATAGAGGGATCATAAGGCAATACCTGAAAATTGTGCGGTACTTCACCGGTGTCATATGTTGCCCAAGCCCATCAATGGGAACAACAAGAAGAAAATCCTGGGCATGTGCTGCTTGTAGACACCCAAAAACGGCCTTTTGTCTAACCGTCATGTTAAACTTCACCTCCATCTCCTTAACAACTTTACTAAAAAAAAGCACTCGCCAAAATATGTTAGGTTTTAAGGGGCGATATCCTTATTAACAAAACTATCAAGGTCAAAGTCAGGAAGTGCAACATGAAGAATACCCAAACCTCTACGAAAATCAGAGTCCATACCACTTATCCGGCCCGCTATCTCGCAATATATGGTCCTGCAATACCTAAGATTGAACCCTAAATGCTACAAAAGCATATGATGAAGCATGAATGACTACTTTAAGAAAACTGGTTAAGAACTGAATTTAGATTTAATAAGCACTTTACGACCTTATTCTGAAAGGCAACTAGCTAGCTTTACACTTCATAACTTCATAATATGTCTTTTAGTCTTGAGGACAACCTCTTCAAGTGTATCTTTATGGCCACTCAAAGTACTTCTCTCAAAAGTGGAGGCCAATTCACAACAATATCATCGGGTGATTTTAAAATTAGGGAAAACCTAGAGGCACGATATATTTGTGCAAATTAACCTTCTACCCCGAAATGCAGCAAAATTGTCCAAAATTTCTGTAATCTTAATTAGCTCACCCTTAGCTACCTTCATTTCTTTTGAGAAAATTATAACATCATTAGCGAAACAAACCATAGTTGTGTGCCAAAAGTAATTATTGTCATCAATCTTCTATATATAGCTATATATATAGCTAGTAAAGTACACTTTATTCTCATTTTATCAACAAAATGGCTCCTCCTCTGAAAGAAAACCGGGAGAAAAAGTCCGCCGATGCTATGCAAACGGACCCCGTTCCGGACCCTCCTCCTCCTCCGGGGGATCCCGGACACAAGCCGCCTCAATCCAGTGTTTCGACTGCCCCGCTTCCGTCTGGGAGCTCCTCTTGGAGGGATATAGTGGTTAGGGGGGGGGGGGGGCAGATCTCTAGAAAACATCCCTAAGTGAGAGTGTCCTCAAGAACAAGATTAATGTCTCCTTCCCCAAGGGCACGATGAGTGATCCGGTGGTTACCATCGACCCCTCTGTGATAGTTGCTCTAGCTGGTGCTTGAGATAACTCTCTAGTGATTAGAATCCTCGGCCCGAAGATCCCCTTATATGTCATGGATCGGAAGTTAAGGGAGTTGTGGAGTGTCACCGGCAAGATGCAAGTGATTGATCTCCCCCTTGGTAACTTTCTTGTCCGTTTTGGGTTGAAGGAGGACTGCCTGAATATACTCACAGGCAGCCCCTGGTCGGTCTTCGGCAAATGTCTCATTATCCGGGCCTGGTCTCCCGATTTCAAACCATCGGAGGTCATCAAATCTGTGCCGACTTGGATAAGAATTCTGGATCTCCCAATGATATACTACCAGGAAGATGTCTTGCTGAAGTTGGCGGAAGGCCTAGGTAAGCCTATCAAAGTTGACTCCAGAACCGTTCACTTGAGCAGGGGCAATTTCGCGCGGGTTTGCGTCGAAGTCAACCTGGAAGAGCCCCTCAAGGGTTCCATCACCATAAACGGCGAGAGATATCTTCTGGAGTATGAAGGTATCCCCCGTGTTTGCTTTGGGTGTGGCATGGTGGGCCATCTGAAAAGCCACTGCCCTCTGAATGCTGAGGAAGTTGTTACCCCGGTGATGGTCTCAACCAACCCTGCTACGCCCAACCCCGCTCCTGGAGAAATTCCCAACCCCCCTTCGGGCGAAACTCCGGTTAATGTCGACGCCGGCGTGAGTCACCATGGACCCTGGATGGTGGTGAATAGGAAGAAGCGCCCTATGAACAGACCTAAGAAAAATCAGCAAGGGCCTCCGGCGATCGGCGGCTCACAGACGGAACCGGAGTCTGGATCGGTGAGGCCCCCCATGAGAATTTCGACCGTTTCTAAAGGCTCTGTCATTAACTCCGGCGGTGTGAGAAACTCAAAACCCAAGCATGGGAGCAATCCCAAGAGGCACGAGACGTCCGGTGGCGGCAACTCGAGGGGAATTATTAATGATGAGAAGCTTGAGAATCGCGCCAAGGATAAGCGGATGTCTAGGGCTGGAATCTCCATGGAAACCGCGCGCGATAAGGCTGACTGGAATGGGCCCAAAGAAGGGAGGGTGGGCTCAGGTTTGGTTGTGGAACAACACCAACCCACGAATGAAAATGGGCCTAATTTCGCAGGGCCTATTTTGGGTCATACCAACTCGGCTACCTTGAAGAATATCAAAACCCAAAAATCTTCCAGTTTCAAGAAGAAACATCAGCGTACGAAGTCTTTGATGAAAGCCCTACAAAGAACCAAGGGATCGAGTCATGCCGTCCCTGTGACTTGCCCCATTAATCAACCACCGGAGGGTGTGGCGAACGATGTTGTTTGGACTAGCAACTCCTCCACACCGACCTCGGGCTCGCTTGGGGGAAAGTTCTGGTCGCCTGTGGTGGTTGCGAACTCAGAAGATACTTCTGTGACTTCTGTCTCTGCCTAGAAAGGGGGCTCCGTCTTTTTCTGCATATCTTTTCCGTTTTATCTTTTCTATGGATAAAAAACTCAATTTCTTATTATGGAACTGTTTTGGTGCAGGTAAAAAAAGTTTCGGCAGGGCTATCAGATTCATCCGTAAGAAATGCTCCATTGATGTGTTGGATCTGTTTGAAACCCGCGTCTTGGGCGACCGCGCCTCCGAGATATGTTCGAAGTTACATTTCACGAACTGCGAGCGTATTGAGGCTATTGGTTTCACGGGGGGTGTGTGGGTCCTATGGAATGCTGACGTGCGTGGAATCCACGAAAAGGTCGCCGATTTCATCCACGCCTCCTGGGCTGTGGGCGGGGCGCGTGTCCACTTTATCGCCATTTATGCCCCCCCCCCGACGGTGGCTCGAAGGGCTCCTTTCTGGGATAGGCTCTCTGCTTGTCTTAGTTTTATTAATGAGCCTCTTTTCTTGGGGAAACCTCCAGGGGAACCGGAGCTCTCCACCAGGATGCGAACTTATTCAGAGACCTTATCAGCAGGCATAGTCTTATTGATCTTGGGTTCTCGAGGCAGGACTACACTTGGAGCAAAGTTTCTATAGGAGGCAGGATTGTCTCGAAAAAGCTGGACAAGGTGCTCTCGAACCTGCAAGGGCGCCTGAGATGGCCCGAGGCCAGAGTTCGTCACCTCCCACGTTACTCCTCGGACCACTGCCCCCTCCTCCTCGAGCTCAATCCTAAGGTGTCCTTGAATAAAGAAAGAAGACCCTTCCGTTTCGAGGCGGCTTGGCTGACCCATGACCTCTTTCTAGATTTCGTTGATTCCAATTGGAGAAGGGATTGCCCAACGCTTGAGGCTCTTGGTAAGCTCAGTATCGACCTCTCAAAATGGAATAAGGACGTCTTTGGTAGGATTCAATGCCGCAAGGATCATCTTCTTATGTCCCTGGACAATATCCAACGTAAACTTGCCCGCTGGCCGGATCCGCAAGGTCATGGTTGGGAGCGCAAAATGAGACAGGCTCTCGAGACCACTCTTGAACAGGAAGAAGTCCTATGGTTTCAGAAGTCTAGGGAGAAATGGCTGGCCTTCGGCGACAGAAACACTCGCTTCTTCCATGCCTCTACTGTGGTTCGACGTAAACGAAACCGGGTGGAGGGGATCAAAGGGGCTGGCAATGAGTGGATTGAAGACAAGCTGGAGCTGGAACACATGGCTTTTGATTACTTCCGGAATCTGTATGACCCAGGAGTGAGTGACAGGCCGCCGCTCAATTCGCCGAGTGCTTTCCCTCTTCTTAACGAGGTTTGTTGGGCGGATCTCTCTCGCCTGCCTACTGAGGATGAGATCAAAAGCGCTTTTAAAGCCATGGGCGGTTACAAGTCTCCAGGTATTGACGGTTTTCAGCCCATTTTCTTCCACAAGTGCTGGGATACGGTCGGTAAGTCTGTTGTGGAGTTCATTCGTGGTTTCTTCCGGACATCCAAGCTCCAGCAGAGAGTTAACGACACTTTGATAGTGCTTCTCCCTAAGGTTGGTAAGCCGGAGAGCATCCCTCAGTTTCGGCCAGTGAGTTTATGCAATGTTATTTATAAGGCCATCACGAAGATTCTGGCGACTAGTTTGAAGCGTCTCATGGAGCTCTTGGTTGGGCCTACCCAGGGGAGCTTCATTCCGGGGAGATCATTTCCGATAACATCATTGTTGCTCAAGAGGTGGTCCACTCTATGAGGAGGAAACAAGGGGCGAAGGGTTGGATGTGCCTTAAGCTCGACCTTGAGAAAGCTTTCGACAGACTGAATTGGGATTTCATCGAAGAGACACTCCTTGCCGCCAATCTCCCGAGCGCATGGATCGACTGGATCATGGAGTGCATTCGCACCCCTCGAATGCAGGTCCTTTGGAATGGAGAGGCTACCACGCAATTCACCCCCACGAGGGGAATCCGGCAAGGAGACCCAATCTCGCCTTACATTTTCATTCTTTGTATGGAACGGCTTGGGCACATTATCTCGGATTCTGTGGTTGAGGGGTGCTGGAAACCTATTCGCATCGCTAGAGGAGGCCCTGCCCTCTCGCATCTCTTCTTCGCAGACGCCATCCTTCTCTTTGCGGAGGCGTCTGTGACTCAAATGAGAACCATTCGAAGCTGTCTTGAGTTGTTTTGCAATTCTTCTGGACAAAAAGTTAGCCTTCAGAAATCCATGCTTTTTGTCTCGAAGAATGTAAAGGCGGATCTTCGGACAAGACTTCAGGCGGAGAGCGGGATCGTGGTCACAAACGATCTTATAAACTACTTTGGTGCCCCTATTCTTCACAAGCGCGTCAACAACGGTACCTTTGCCCCAATTTTTGATAAATTTGCTTTATAACTGGATGGAAAACATCCCTTCTTAGTTTCGCAGGTCGTGTAACCCTCACGAGGTCTGTCCTGTCGGCCCTCTCGGTCTACACCATGTCCACTTTGCTTCTCCCAACCGACACGTGTAGGAGAATTGAGAAGATCTGCAGAGGTTTTATCTGGGGCTCCTCCCCAGACAAACGAAGAATGCACAAGATTGCGTGGGATGAGATCTCACTTCCGAGGGACGTGGGCGGGCTTGGCATCAAGAGAATGGCGGACCTCAACCTCGCTCTCGTCGCGAAGCTCGGCTGGCGGCTTTTAAACGATGACAAGGGCATCTGGGCGGACATAATCTTCAACAAATACGTCAATAAATCCCTAAGCAACTCGGCTGGAGCCTCTCATGTTTGAAAGGGGATCCGGAGAGCCACAGAATCTGTCCTGAAGCCGATCGTCAGCTGGAATCTTGGCGAGGGTACTAACATTCACTTCTGGACCGATAAGTGGGTGGGGACTACGCCACTGATTGAGCTGGTGAACGGTAACCCTCACCCAAATGTCGACGGCGCTCGGACTTCCGACTTCTGGGACCCCGGAGGGGGCTGGAAATGGGACATGTTCGCGTAGTGGCTCCCGGCCACTTCGATCCTCGAAATTGCAGGCACCACTGTGTGCCCAAGGGAGGACACCATCTGTTGGCCCCTATTCAAAGATGGCTCCTACAAGGTCAACTCGGGCTATAGGGCCATTGGAAAAATTGATGAGATTAACTCCGTTGACAAGCAGCTTTCCAAAGCCATTTGGAAGCTCGAGGTCAATGAGAGAATTAGAGCCTTTGTGTGGGCTGCTTCAAAGGGCGGCATCCTTACCAACTGTGAGCGCGCTCGTCAGCATCTCGGTAACTCTGACATTTGTCCTTGCTGCCTCATTTTTACTGAATCTCTATGCCACCTTTTCAGGGACTGCGATTATGCTAAAATGTTCTGGTTGCAGGTGGTGGTGCCGGAGAGACGAGGCTCCTTCTTCGGCCTGCCTTTCGCGACCTGGATTAGGAGCAATTTGCTGTCCAAGGAGGTAGAGATACATGGCAGGGAGTGGGGTGCTTTCTTCGCAGCGGCAATATGGAGAATTTGGACCAGAAGGAACCATGTCGTCTTCAACGAAGGCGCTCCGCCGGCTCTCTCCCCTAGCCTATGCTGGAGGCTCATTCACGATCATCGGAGGGCCAGAAACAGCTTGTTGCACTCGGTTACCAAAGGCAAATCTGCCCCTTCTACAACGTCGTGGAAAGCTCCCGAGGATGGCTGGGTTAAGCTCAATGTCGACAGAGCTGTCAAGACCTCCGGGGCAGCCTCCGCCGGTGGGGCAGTCAGAAACAACAAAGGAGATTGGCTGCTGGGCTTCACACTCAACATAGGCTCCTGCTCCGTTATCAACGCCGAACTTTGGGCTATTGCAAAAGGTCTTGAGGTTGCCTGGGACAGTGGTTTCAGGAAGGTGATCTGCGAGTCCGACTCCGAAGTCGCGCTCGGCCTGCTGGATCGTAATGTTACTCCGTCACACCCAAGTGCCAGCCTGGTATCGACATGCCACGGCTTCCTCCGTAGGAGTTGGGACATCCAACTTCGTCACACCCGTCGGGAGGGCAACTGCCTCGCCGACCTCCTCGCCTCTTTTGCCTTTTCTTTTCCTCTTGGTTGTGTTATTCTGAACTCGGTTCCGGACTGTGCTCTTGACCGTCTCTCTTTCGATGCCCAGAAAGCTCCCACACCTAATGTGGACCCGCTCTAATGTCACTCTTTCCGTTTTATAATATTTTCTTTACGAGGGCCTAGCCCTCGTTTGCCCACCAAAAATAAAAGAAGCTAGTAAAGTACGGTTTAATGATTTGGGTTATTTAATTTATTTATTGATTGTAAGTAGAAAACATGGTAGTATATATATACTTTATCCCATTCATTTTTCTTATGAAATATCAATCAATTAAATGTATAAAAGAAGCTTATTATAATTACATATATAAAACTAAGCATAAAATATATTCCGTATATTAGATCAAGTATATAATTAATATAATATGTACCAAATTTCAATTTTATTACCTCTTTAAATTAAACGAATCACGAATTAATACACAAAACTGATTGTCAGGAGCACGGTAGTGGAATTGAAAAGGATGGAAGGATGCAATTAAATAAATTAATAGATGGTCACCCAAAAAAAAAAAAAAAAAATTAATAGAATGAGAAACATCGCTGATTTATGGATGAGCTATAGCTAGATTGGATCAGTGGTGAATGTGGCGGATTAAAGGTAACAAGAAGGAGGGAAGCAAAGCGCAGGTGCAGGTAGTTACCAAAGCAGGACCTGCAGGCAAAAGAAGAGCAACGGGGAGAAGAAAAACGGCGACAAAGCAAGCGAATCCAAGCCTTTGAAGCAGTATTATTCCATTCTGCGAAACTGGAAGTGGGCCGATTACGCCGGGGATGAACTCGTGGAGGCGGTGCCAATGTAAGGAGGTAAAACCCGCACCAAGCAACATATAGATCAACTCCACCAGCGGCCATGGCGACCACTTTAATGGGCTGCTTTCTCTGCTCTGTGCTCCTCCAAGTGCGTAAATGGCGTAGCAAAACCCATACTCCATGAATATCATTCTGCAGCGAGGGATTATTAGGATCAGTAAGAGCTGCACGATGATGCCCATCAATCCAATCATTTTTAAATTTGTTACCAGGAGAAACTACTTCCTTAACTTGACATTATATACTTGCGTATATTCATGGGTATATAATGAGTAACCAGTGTAAGACAAAGTCAACGTACGTACAGACCAAGACCATCATCTTCCTAGCTACCAAGAAAAGGTAAGACAGACCGAGTATAAGTTGAACGGACTAGGTCGCAATATGCTTACATCAAGTAGCTCATTACTCTCCAATATTTAAGTACGTTGCTGATATAATAGCTAGTACTAGTTGAGTAATCCGCGACTACTTTTTTTTTTACGACATAGTTTTATACGATATTATTATTGATGAAATCATAATATAAGTATGAATAATATAAGATCAAGTACTCTTGCCACCAAAAAAAAAAAAAATATCAAGTCAAGTTATTTAAATCTAAATTGTTTTAAAATAAAGTTGTTTATATAAAATAAAAACATTCTAACAAAGGGAATATATTTTTAACAATATTTTTTTAAATAATATTCTATGAAAATAATATAATTTTATAGGTAATACTTCAAACAGGGGCGGAGCCAGGAAAAATCCGAGGGGGGGCTCAACTAAATTTTTGGGATTTTTTTTTTTGAAGATATATATAAGATACAATTTTTGTTATAAGAAATATAGTATAAAACACACTAAATGTATGATTTAAATAGCTATTTTCAGTTTAAAATGCTAAAAGGAGAAAAAAATCCCTTAAATGAAGCTATAAGGATTCAAACTCAAGACCTTATCATTATATTCCTCAACTCATACCAACTAAGCTAAGCAAACTTATTGGTTCAATACTCTTTTTAACTATTTTTAACCCTTAAATTATCAAAAATTACAAAAAAAAAAAATAATTTTTTTTTTACATTTTCCCCCGACCCGGGTGGGGTGGGGTGGGGGGGCTCGAGCCACCCGACTTCAAATAATTTAACTTTGAATTATGAATAGAATAATATCAAAAAATAAAATTTTAAAAATATTCTATTGAAAATAATACGGAGTATAGTTTTATCCGGAGTCCTTTAATAATTTAATTTCAGATTATGTAAAGAATAATAATCAAATCTTGGTCTAATTGCATATATATATATATATATATATATATATATATATATATATATATATATATATATATATTTATATATATATATAATATAAAATATATTTTCCATAGGATCAACCACAACGCGCCACATAGTTATAGGACGCTATGCATCGGTGTTAGTATATGTATATATATAGATATCATAGAGATTTTCATACTTAAGGTATATATAGGGAAAAAGAGGCCCAAAAACCCTAGATTCTTACCTAAAAAGATAAGAGAAATATCCGAAATGATAATTAAAAATATTAAATCCGAATTTAAATAATAAATAATCCTAAATCTGAATATATCAACCCATTAGAAATGGATAGACATCCAGATTGGGTAGATTTTCCCCACCGAAAAGATAAAATTTCAAGCTTCGAACTGATCTTTTGTTGACGCAGTCACTGCAACGAAAAGTATTTCGCCGTTGTGACACATTGCAACTCTCACGGGTACTAGCTGGTAACTCACCATGGGCGACTAAGGGTGTTTTGCAGTGGCGACCCGGGTCGCCGTGGTGACCTGATGTGGTTTTCAAGTCCTCTTCGCGGCTCCTTACCACGACAACCAGGGCCTTTCGTCATGGCAATTGGTCACTCTTGCGCCCACGTCAATGTCCTTGACTTCTTGTTAACCAAAGAGATAGTTTTGATACTAGGGTCGGCATTCTCTGCTTCCTCCGGACCCCGCGTAAAAAGAACGCGAGTCATACGAGTCGCCGCGAAATACAACTAAAAGTATCCTATAATGCATATTAAAATATGCATTATCAGGCGGCCCTAGGGTGTGGCATGCGTAGGCGACCGCCACACCCTTCGGCCAGGTTCGAATATAAGTGTATTTATATATATGTTGCTCAGCTAACATAGTTGATAGAGAGATAAGAAGGGAGTATAGGAGACCCAGGTTTGAATCCCCTAACTACGAATTTCCACTTCAATTTTTACCTTTTCTATATATGATTCTTCATTTGTTTTTTTTCCTCCCTTTTTATTTTTTTTCCATCTCCATTCAGGCGGCTAAAGTTGAATTGAAATCCCTCCCTGATCATTTGAAGTATGCATTTTTGGGAGAGGGTAATACACTTCCTGTGATTATATCTAATAAGCTTACTCTTAACCAGGAAAAAAGGTTAGTGGATGTCCTTAGGGAATATCACACTGCCTTGGGATGGACCATTGCTGATATCAAAGGAATCAGTCCGACATTGTGTATGCATCGCATACTCATGGAGGACGATGCGAAGCCTTCAAGACAACCTCAGCGACGGTTGAATCCGCTGATGATGGAAGTCGTCAAAAAGGAAGTTTTAAATCTCATTCAAGCAGTTATGATCTACCATATCTCTGATAGTCAGTGGGTTAGTCCTACACAGGTAGTCCCTAAAAAGGGAGGTATCACAATCTCTAAAAACCAGGAAGGTGAGATGGTACCTATGAGGGTGCAAACTGGTTGGAGAGTTTACATTGACTATCTTAAACTCAATGTTGCATCATGGAAGAACCAATTTTCTTTACCTTTTATTGATCAAATGCTTGAACGTCTTGCCGACCACCTTTTTAGACAGTTATTCTGGATACTTTCAAATTCCCATTGCACCTGAGGACCAGGAGAAAACTACTTTTACAAGTCCTTTGGTACTTTTGCTTATATATAGTAGAATGCCTTTTGGATTATGCAATGCGCCGGGTGCATTTTAAAGATGCATGATGAGTATATTTTCTTAATATGTTGAGCATTTCATTGAAGTGTTTATGGATGATTTCACTTTGCATGTGAATGATTTTGATTCTTGTTTGCATCATTTATCACTAGTGCTTAAGAGGTGTTGAAACCAATTTAGTTCTAAACTCTAAAAAGTGAAATTTTATGGTTGAACAGGGGATTGCCCTTGGTCACATTGTGTTCAAGAAGGGCATTGAGGTAGATAAAGCGAAGATAGATCTAATTCAATCTTTACCTTATCCTATTAATGTGCGTGAAATTCGTTCTTTCTTAGGCCATGCAAGATTTTATCGTAGATTTATCAAAGATTTTTCTAAGATAACCTCACCATTATGTGAACTCCTTAAGAAAGATGCGTCCTTTGTGTTTGACGATAATTGGAAGAAAGCTTTTCATGAGTTGAGGAATCAGTTGGCTTCAGCACCTATTCTTCAGGCTCCTATTTGGACTTTACCCTTTGAGTTGATGTGTGATGCTAGTGATTATGTTGTTGGGGCTGTTTTGGGATAAAATGTTGAGAAAGCATCTCATGTGATATATTATGCTTCTATGATGTTGAATACGTCTCAGTGGAATTACACTACTACATAGAAAGAATTGCTAGTCGTTTTTGCTCTGGAGAAGTTTCGTCCTTATTTATTGGGTGCTAAAGTGGTAGTTTATAGCAATCATGCAACACTCCATTATTTGATGACAAAGAGGGACGCAAAACCTAGGTTAATTCGATGGATTCTACTCCTGACAGAATTCAATTTGGAAATCAAAGATAAAAAAGGAGCAGAAAACTTGGTAGGTGACCACCTATGTAGGATTTACATAAGTGATGGTGGGGGAGAACAATCAGAGAGGTTATGAGAGTTCCCTGATGAAGGTTTGATGAGATCGAATTTCGTTATACGAAGACACTACGTACATTGGCGCCCATCACCCTGACACCGGCACCCGCCGCTCTAACGATCTATTGAGTTACGATTTGTTTGATGAGGATAACAAGGAGCCGCCTGCTTCACTTATGGGTATTCAAACTAAGCAGCCTTGGTTTGCTGATATTGTCAATTACTTGGTGGCTGGAATCGATCTTCCCTTCAAATTGCCTGAAAGCTAAGAAGGACAAAATTCGGCACGATGCTCGATACTATGTTTGGGATGATCCTTTTCTATGGAAGCACTGCGCTGATCGAATTATTCGTCGATGTCTTCCAGACAATGAGGTAACTTATGTTTTGATATTCTGTCATTCACATCCAAGCGGAGGATATTTTGGACCACAACGGACAACTCGAAAAGTCCTGAAACCGGGATTCCAGTGGCCTCACATCTTTCGGGACGCTCATGCTTTCTGCAGAACTTGTGATAGATATCAGCCCACAGGAAATATTTCAAGCAGAAATGAGACGCCATTACCTTCGATTATGGTGTGTGCGATCTGGACAAAACAATCTCCTGATGAGTCTTTCGACTCAAGGCGTCGGCCACCACATTGGCCTTCCCCGGGTGATACTCAATCTCCAACTCGTAGTCCTTGATCAACTCTAGCCACCTCCTCTGACGCATATTCAACTCCTTCTGAGTGAATATATACTTTGATTTCTTGTGGTCCGTCATGATCTTCACGGATGCATCGTAAAGATAGTGCCTCCAGATCTTGAGCGCATGAACGACCACAGCTAGCTCAAGATCGTGTGCGGGCCGGGTACGACTCCTTCTCCAGCTTCAACTGACGTGAAGCATAGGCAATGACTCGGTCTCTCTGTTGTAGTACACAACCTAGACCAGAACTCGAAGCATCCGTGTATACCGCGAAGTCATCCGTCCCATCGGGTAATGCTAACACCGGCGCTGTAGTCAACTTCTACTTTAGCAGGTCAAAGCCAGCCTGGCAGGCTGGACTACAATCGAAGAGCACGCAGGAATGATTGAGTTTAAGCTTCCATGATCCGGGTAAGCTCATTGTGCTTCGAGAAGTGGATACGGACTTTCCGCGACGACCATCGTGGAATTTCTGCTAAAACCTAGCGGTAGGATGATGATATCTCTCGAGTTGTGATACTCTCGGGGGTTGAGGCGAGATGTGTTGGGGGCGCCCATTCACATGCTCGACGACATCGTTCGAGACTATTACAGTCGTGACAAAGGCTTCATGAGATTCTTGGACGACGCATCCAAGATGATCCCTTTTGTTTCGATTCAAGGACTCACAGTTTTAACACCTTCTGCACCGGTTTAAACCTTTTTGGTCTCGGGGACGAGACTTGTTTTAGAGGTGGATGATTGTAAAGACCGAATTTTTTTTTACAATCATCCACCGGGCGATCCATAACACCTTACGGGATGATCGCCCTAATTTTCAATCATCCAGGCCGGTGGATGATCGCCTGAGTGCGTACTGTGGTAGGCCGGTGGATGATCGCCCGATCCATAACACCTTACGGGATGATCGCCCTAATTTTCAATCACCTTACGGGATGATTGCCAAGCTTAATTTCATTAAGCTTTACAATCATCCACAATAAGGTGAATGATTGTAAAGACCGAATTTTTTTTAACAATCTAACCGTCCTTAAAAAATTAAGGCAATCCAACGATTGGATCAAGAGTTTTTATAATTTTAGTAACCAGTGTTTATAATGACTCGATTAGAAAACTTGGTTAAGGGAACACTAAGAATATGGTTAAATATATGATGGCATAACCGAAACTTAGAGCATATAAAATACAGAAATGAATTATACCCATAACCTGGCTTATGATCCGATAAGAAGAAAATCGATTATGTGATAATACGATATAGATTGTAACTGGTTAAGTCCGGATCACTTAACCAAAGGGCATAATCTATAGAATCGTGAACCTCATGTGGATGTATGTTGATTATTAGGTTGGGTACCATGCATTAGAATACCACCTAATGAAAGCTTAATGAAATTACTAGGCTCTTGTTGATTGGATCCTTGGTTGCGCATTGTATTGCTTGCTTATTCTCCGGACTCCAGGTAAGTCCCCTGGACTTACTCATGAGGTGTTATGTGATACTTACGGTCTTATTTAGAGTCTTCATGCATCACGCGACTTAGAAGCATGTTAGGATATAAAAAGGATAAAACGGACCTAGGTGAAACCTAGTAATGACCACAAACTTATGTGGTTGCTATGTGCCTATGGTAGAACGGACGTTAAACGACTTAATGACAATTGAGAAATGATAAATGAGGCAATAAACCTCATATACATGGAATGATGAGCGAAGAGGAATACCGCTCCTATACGAAAAATGCGCATAAATGAAAACGATGAATGAAAGTGATAATGTTGGAGATGAAGGATTAGGGCCCTTGTATACGATGAATGAAAGCCATATATATATTTCACACTTGATTATATGTTGCATCGATCATTCATGTAGTATACATTTCGCTCTTTATATGGCTTTAAGTGTGTATAGCATCGATGATTGACCCCGATCTCCTTTAATGTTTTTAGGTTCAGGTACCCATCTTCCGCACTGATTGTTTATGTGATGTATGACGGGAAAGGCCTTTAGACGATTAGAGTGAGGGAGGCACTTGACATTCGTACTCTTTTGCTCATACGTTTTATCGTTTTGACCCGGCGCGGCCGTGACGTTTTGTTGTATTTATGATTTTCGCTTTTATTTCTGTTTGAAACGTTTTCGCGATAGTCTAGGACAAGTAAAGCCTCCAATGGGCTTACGATCTTTTCGGGGTTCGCAATCCCCATCTTTTGACATCTAAATCTTCCGCTTAAATGAACCTAAATAATAACTCGTAGTCGGTCGTAAGATCCAAAGCTCACGGGAGAAGATCAAAATTCTCCTATAACGTTCCCTAATAATCTAGTATTCCGAACCTTATTTACATTCTAAGTAGGTTTATGGAGGTTAATTCGGGTACTTAAATTTCGGGTCGTTACACCAGGGGGCTTTGGGCTCACAGGTAAAAGAATCCTTGATCCTATCAAAACTCGCCCGCGTCAGCTTCTTCAAAGGACGAAACCAACCCGGAACGGTTCTAAAGTTCAAATAAATTCCAGCCTTATCGCGTACCAAAAACCACTTATTCTTCCACTGAGGTTTGTTGGAAAGCCTCTCCACATAACCACAACTGGATTGGCATTGGTAAAAATTCTAGTCTAGAGTGTCGCGCTTTAAAGAGAAAATATTGAACATGAATTCTATAGTGGGAGGTACTCCAATCTCCAGACATCGCATGATGAAGCTAGCCAGGAACATCCAGCTGTTGGGACCACCTGAGCAAGACTCAAACCATGTTGGGACGAGAATTCTACGAAGAAGGGATGGAGAGGGAGACGAAAGACTTGCAACAAACTCTCCACATACACAAACCAAGTAGTTTTCATACGCCTCAAGGGATCCTCAATGACTAGTGGGAAGACAAAATTCCAAACCTTCGGGCCAAGGAAAAATCCGAGAGATGGTTTCGACATCAGACAATTCCATAAAAGTAACCCCACCTCGAATGAGTTCCTTTAGAGAAAGCCTAGGAGAAACCCTCTGTTGGAGAACAACAAGGGGGGTTATGGGTTGCGGATCACAAAGTCTCTCTGAAAAGAACAAGACTGAAGATCGTCCAAAGTATACATGGATACGTGTAAGTCGCCTAAGGTTTCCTTTGAACAATGTTTCGCGGGATTTTCAGTCGCACCCACTAGGGAGGCCATGTACGGTATCCATTCCTCGTCGAAACCTTGAACATCGCCAGACGAACGCGATATAGATGGAACGTCTGCACCAGATGACGAAGAAACAAAGTATGCGTCATCCCCTGTCGAATTAGTATCCCCTCATTTGCCATCCTGGAAGAAGGTAAATACTGACCGTGGCGAATCAATATCACACCCTCCGTCCGTGTTACAGGTATTTCTCACATACTCTAGGATGTAGCTCCTCAAGGTCAGAAAGAAGAGGTTTAGTACCGTCTGCATCATCACGACATAGGTTAGAGCACGCACAAATAAGGCGCGTGGATCAGATAAACCTGTAATGACCGCACTAAACCTTCCCGGTTTTCCCTAGATCCCACTTAAAAACGAGATTTTAAAGGGTGCTTCATCATCAGTCCAAATCACCTGTAGCCCTTAATGTAGCAAAGCCTGTAGCAATTTTCCAATTGGTCGAATTAGTTTTAATATATAATTATTAATAAAATCCAACTAAAAATACCAAAATAATCTTTCAAATCCCCTCTCTCTATCGTTCTTCCTCTTCGGAGCAGTCCAAATCCCCTCTCTTTTACACATGCTGAAATCTGGTCTCCATTCGATGTCCTCTCTCTTCCACGCTAGTGTTCACCGTCTGTGCAATCTCCTTCCCAAGTTTTTCTCTCTCATAAGGTTCACTCTGTCTCACAATCTCAACCTTAATTCAATCCGAATTCAGTCTTCTTCTCAATTGAGTTCCATGTGAATCATGGGTGGCGGAGGAGCTATGAGGCTCTTCTTCTCAATTGAGTTCCATGTGAATCATGGGTGGCGGAGGAGCTATGAGGCTGACAACGGCCTCAGACTTCCGAATTCTAACATTGGCGATGAATTGTTGGAGAATTTCGATGGCGCTCGCAAGTTGATCCACGCTGCCCTTCGCCATCGGCTTTATAATTGACAGTGTCTGTGGTTGATACTAACATGCTCGAGGTCACGACTGGTAATTGTGGCAAAGAATATGAGTTACACGTCCAGTTTTATTGTAGGAATGCACGATAGATTTGGTCTTCATTTCCGATTTTTGGAAAGCTTGATAGACGAACAAGGGATGTCCTGGAGGCCTTTGGATGGATTCTGGAGAAGGGCAACAACGAGTTGGTCCAGATTGGGGTGCAAATTATTGAGGCAATTTGGATGGCGAGGAACAAACAAACCTTCGAGGATAGCGAAGTGTCACTGGAAGAGCTGGTAAGACAGGCCGGCGCTAAACAAAGAGGAAGAGCGGTTAGGGAAAGAATCTGAAAAAAGGAAAGTGGAAGATTTTATAATTTTTGCTGAATTATTTACTTTGATTTTATTATTAATTATATATTAAAAATAATTACAGGTGGCCTAATGGAAAAAATGCTACATGCTACGTTAATAGCTACAGGGGACTGCTTCATCATAACGTACGTACTCATACTAATTAATAATCAAGTTGCTACACACAGATAATTTTTAAATGAAAAAAAAGCATTAATAGAGTTGAATAATTATATATCACTAGCTGAAGAATAATTAATTATGTAGAGAGAGATGATTATTCATGATTAACGTTGATCAGTTCAACTTGTTTCATGATTAACGTTGATCAATTCAATCTCCAGCATCAATTGATTAACTTTTTTTTAGGGAGACAATTGATGCTCTTAAGTAGTAGGAGTGTGTATATATATATATAAGATGAGAGATCGATGACCAAGTTACGAGTTTAGCTTACAAACAAGAAAAAAAAAAGTAGAGTGCAATCAATCTCTCTCTCTCGATGGCGCTTTTGGGTCTGAAATTAGGTAAAAGCGCTGTCACACATTTCTGGGAGAGAAGCAAAATGAAGGAACGGGATCAGGAGATCGATCAAGAGAGGAAAAGGGAGAGGGAGATAGACGCACTAAACCTTGAAAGGCTCCGCGATCAGAAGATCGTCCTACAGCACTTCACCCACCATCATCTGCTGCAGAGGGTCTACTTGTCCAGCGGCGACTTCAGTTGCGGTAGCTGCGGCGTGTCCATCCGCGGCTGGGCATATGCCTGCGAGGTACCCGGCTGCAGCTACTTCCTGCACGCGGTTTGCTCTGGATATCCGGTGACTCTCCGGCCTAACATGGCCGCTGCTTTTGGACAAGCTCCTTCCCATCCCCCCAGCGCCGCCCCCAACAACCGTACCTCGTTTGCCCACCCCCTGCAAGATCATCAGGTCAGCGATGTGTACTCTAATCAGGAGTTTCAGTGTCAACATTGCTTCACCACTGGCAAGGGCAGGCGCTACAGATGCACTCGTTGCAACGACGACGTCAACCTTCACCCGGTGTGCGCTAAACATCCCACCAGACTCTCTACCTTCATGCACCCTGAGCATGAGCTCGAACTCCGGACTAAGAAGTGGTTCAGACGCTGCCGGATCTGCTGTCATTCCCTCAGGGCTGGCCAAAATGCACTCAATCTGAGGGTTTATGGGTACGTTAACTTATCTACGTGTGTGTTTACCTTATACGTAGTACATAACCTCTCTATATATACTTAGATTAGTGGGTCCTCATAATGCCGATTGGCTACAACAAAACTGGCTATTTGCGAGAAAATAGAGATCTTGTCGCCTAAAGTGTTTGGCAAGGAAATTTATTTCCTCGTCAGGTGGTCACAGAAAGCCTGTCAAAAAAAGTGTTAACAAGAAGAAGAAAAAATTCCTCCCATACAACTTTTTGCGATGGTTATAATTTGTCGCTATTATAATTTAGCGACTAATATTTTCCTCGTCAAAAGCTAGCCATTTTCGTTGGCAAATATATTACAGGGGTCGAAAATGATCACTGAATATATTTGTTGACAAAATAAAAGTTCTCGCTATTTTTTTTATTTCCTCGTTAATGATGACTTGTAATTATAACATTTGAAATAAAAATAATAATTTTAAATATTATTTTGCCGACGTACGTATATTTGTCATTAAAAGTACTATCGATGAGGAATTATTTTCTCAAGATAAATTATACTATTTCATTGTATTATATATCTTTTGGCAAAAAAATATATTTTTCTGTTTCTGTTAGGGGATGTTTTTAGCAAGAACATTTATTTTGCAAAATATATGGATCAAAAAGGAAAATATCATTTAATCATTATTGACCTTTACTTGTAGCGAGGAAGTAATAGTAAGCCCACAAAGAAAATGCATATTATAAAATTTATAACATAATTTTTACAAGTACCTCAAAGATGAAGCAAAAGTATCCAAAAGCGAAGCCAGACTCGCTTGGGAGAATGCATGCTCTCAAAATACTGACCTCTCATCACAAGTTGATATCTGTCATGCACTAAAAAATTCAGCCTTGACTTGTCCATCTTTAGGAGATCAAAGTCATCCATCTCAGTCCCTAATTGTCTTGTTGGCCATCAAAGTTTACCATGACCTCGTCCATCTTTTTCTCCATCTATTATACTGCATTAATCAGCGCATTTTGAGCTTTGATCTTGTCTTCCAAGGCTTTGTTCTTCTCAAATATATCATGTAATGATGATTGAGGCAACTCAATTGGTATTGATATCGAGGTCCAAACTACAACCTTTGATGGATACTGAATTTGTTCCAAGAACTTGTTGACGGCTTTCTTCACCTGCAACCATTGTGCGAGTTCAATCTTCTTGAGTTGTCTAGGTTCAAATCAACACAATTTCATCCTGCAAATAAAGTCCAGGATGAGTATAAAGGCAACAACTTCTAAAATTCAAGATATTCCTAGTGAGTGTTGATTTGACTTAATTTCTCATGAGACATGTTGATTATCTAATACATTTGATGGAGCTACTTATTGTGAAACACATTCTCTAGAGAAAAATTTCATGTATATATATTAGCCAATGTTATCAATATGATGTACTAAAGTTGAAATGATAACACTTTTCAAAATCAGCAGGTTGCATCTACAACTCCCTTAAATATAAAACCCTCATACATAGAAAGTAGCAAATAAACTTAACAAATTTTGTTAAAACCAGCTAGCTCAACTGATTAACAAGACCTGAAAAAATATAGCCCAAAAGACTAGAAAAAAATGCTTTACTCAATTTGTTCAAATGAAGCGGTCTACCCTCTACAAAAAAATAAAACAGACTGAGTAGAAATGAATCCTTCTACTACAAAATAAATGAATTTGAAGCAGATAAAGCCAAGAGTAGTTAACTACTGATGGTATGCACAAATATATCAAATAAAAGAATTTTATTTTAGCATTTATATCATTTTCACCTAATTAATACGCAGTATAAGATGTTTTTAACCTATATATATTAATACCCATAAATCATTTAAGCTATAGATAATCTCTCGCCAAACTGTAGCCTTTAATAATTCTAAAAAATATACTAAAAATGACGAGGAAAAGTTCCCCACAGATAAAAAAAAAAGTAAAAAGTAAAAAGCTTCATCTAAGCTTAGATGAATTCTTACCAAGCCTCAGTTAACTACTCAAGTGAATCTAAGTTCAGATATAAGGTAAAAAAATATTAAACTCATCAAGGTAGCAGCAGGTATCCCTTATCTTTCATGAACACGTGACAATATAATATAAGAAAATAGTGATATTCAAGTTCAATGACCATGTCTATCATTGAACATAATAGTTCAATTGTAGATATATACAGATACAATAAGATATATATATATATTCCATGGTACTAGAAAAATGAAAGTTTAAGCACATAGATTGAACTTCAATCTGCTAAAATAAATCAAGAATTTATAAAAGATCTAGAGGACCAACAAGATTTGTTGCATAACCATCCAGAAAAACTTCAATCAACTAAAATAAATCAGGAAAAATATATCACAACATCAACTTTTAAACCAAAATACAACCACTTGCAAGATGTTTAAACAAGTAAGGCACCATAAGAGAATTTATAGAAGATCCATTGAAAGTCAAACTGAGAAGGAGCCAATTCATCTTATAAAGGTGAGGTATAATTTAAGAGTGTCGATATAGATGCATTTTTTCCACAAAGTACGTACACCCAACAAGGCAATAAGCACTATATTTGATATGCAATCTAGTTCAAGCAAAAATAAATATGCAATGGTTCTCTTAAAATTATAGATTACAATAAGTATCAGTAAAAACTAAACTAGAACCTGCCAACCATAAAGCATCCCCGTTAGAGACTTAGAGCTATAGAAAAGATACATGTTCTAAAACCCTCAATTTTGCCTATATGTCACCTTCATAATTTTGTCTCAGCAATGACAGTTTTGAAGCATTTATCTTTTCACATGTATCATAACATAATCTGGAACAAAAACTAACCAATCAGACTAAGAATCAGCCAGAATCTGACACAATTAAACTCTAGAATCAACCGCAATTCAATGCAAGTTTATATGCACAAAAACAAGTTGAAATTCCATATGAGGCCTCAACAATTCATATACTTCTTGAAATCACCAATTAGACTAATAATCAGACACAATCTCCTTATGTATAATTCGTCATCGTAGGCCTCAACTAAAGTTTCATCAGAAATGTCACTAAGAATCAGACACATTCAACCATATACAAGGGGAATCAAATCAGATGCAGGACTCGCTATCTGTTTGTGGCGCAAAGAAACCCTAATCAAGGTAACAAGGAAGGAAAATCAAATCATATACAAGGAGCAGAGAAACTTGTTTGTGGCGGTAACAGAGGAAGAAATTAGACCAACAACAGATTGAGAACAAAAAGAGAGAGAGGGGCAACACCGACGACACGCATATCTCAGGCAATAGGATAGATGGCGAGACGAGCAGGGGAAAGAAGAGGGGCGCTAGATCTTGACAATTTGGGGAAGGAGGGAGCCAATCTGGGCCGGTAGAGCTCCGAGGGGCAACGCCGACGGCGAGTAGAACTCAGGCAACAAGGGAGAAAAGAGCAGGAGCAAAGAGAGGAGAATGGAAATCGAGAGTGGAGGCAGGGCTGGAGCGAACTGGCGAGGGTTATAACTATAAGGTAGAGTAAAAATAAAATTTCCCCTTAAAAAATTTGATCCATTTTCCATATTTAACTCAAGCCAATAACGAATAAAATTTCCTCGTTAATAAAAATGTTTAGTGATAAAGTATTTCCTCGAAAAACACTTACTTTTAGCGAGTAACTGTAATTTTTGTCGCCAATAAATTTTGGGGGTTTTACCTAATTCCCACCAAACAAATAGCGATAAATATAAAAATTCCTTCATGACAGTATTTTTAGCGATGAAAACATTTCTCAATAAAAGCTATAAATTGTCGCTATTTTCATTATGGTTTAGGCGACCACGTACATTATACTAACAATTAGCAACGAGTTGAAAAAAATGTCGTTGAATACCATGTTTAACGGGGAATATAGGTTTATTGCTAAAGTTTATGTGCCATTTTACGAGGAATGGATAGGTTCGTCGCCAAAGTCCACATTTACCGAGGAAAAAAAATTCATCGCTAAAATTTTGGTCGCTAAAAGACTTTTCTGTTGTAGTCATGGTTTTAGGATGGAACCCACTCGGCCTGTGTGCTCGGCTTGATTAGTACCTGTTGCGCTTGGGCATGTGACTCCCACTGTTATTTAACAACTATATATATATATGCGTGGTTTGTGCAGTTGCGACGAGTGCAAGTTCTGGGTGCACCCAATGTGCAGCCAGCTGCCACAGTACTTGCTGCATGACCTGCATCCGATGACTGACCCGCCGCATATGCTACAGCTGAAACGGGTCGAATCAGCTGCTAATAAGAATAACCAGTGTGATGCCAAGTGCGGCTCAAACTGCGGTGATGGATGGCAATACGTCTGCAACATCTGCTCAGTTAGTTTTCACATCGAGTGCATCCTCCGCCACTCCGTCAGCCAGGACAGTACATCCGTGGAGGATAAATCCTCCGACAACCGCTTGTCCAACGTTATTGGGGCCTTCTCAGAGCTGGCTGGCGCTGCAGGTTTTGGAATCTTCGACGTTGCAACTCTCTTTACTTGATATATATAATCATTATATGTTTCAGATCGATCAAATTAACAAACCGGGCAATGGAGAGGGAAGATTGAGAAATCAATCAGACCTGGCCGGCTGACGCTTCGGGTTTTGGAATCTTCGATGTTGCAACTTCTCTCCTTTTCTAATTAATCAATTTGTCTGCATTTATTTAATTGTATATATCTTATACTGTCGATCTCCTTTACAATATTTCCGTTCCTGCATTTGGTGAATTGGTGGTACGTTACATACATGAAATAAAATGAACTCGCTTAATTAATTATACCGAGTACTAATCGATGTCTTGCCTTGTCCCAATCTCCTCCTTCAATTCTTTTTTAATTACTACTTGATCATGTGTTCCATGTATGCAAGTAATCCAACCATCAACCCTTAATATCTTACAAATTAATTGTTTACTTCTCCATATATTTTTTGAGTTTAGTTCTCCATTAATTAGATTCACATCACAACCCTCTGGGGCGGATTTTGAAATTTTTTCGGAGTAGGCATAATTTTTAATGGGCAATTTTTATAAGAAATAATTTTTACAAAAATATATGAGGTGAGAATACCTTAAATTTGTAAAAAAAATATTATTATTTAATTATAAAATATAAAATTAATTATAAGAATTTTAAAATAATGAAAAATGAATTCAGAAAAAATAAAGAAAAACATGTGTCTATTCTATTGGGATTTGAACAAGAGTTGACTTATTTCTATTTAAAATAGAATTGACTCAACCATTAAACTATAAAATAAATTTTATCTTCAATTTTTTTTTTATATAACAAATCTATTTTTTTTTTTTTGGTCAGGATAGACGACGGCCCGATGTCGCCACCTTACATCCGCCACTAAACCCAATCAAACCATACGTAGTATTTGTTTAGTCCAACAAGTTGCAACACTATACAATGAATAAATCAGGCCATGACTCAAGTTGCAACACTATACGTGACATGCATGATTCAATTTGGTATATATATATATATATATATATATATATATATATATATATATATATATATATATATATATATATATATATATATATAGGTAACTTGTGCACACCTCTTAGGGTGTACTTTGTGCACAAATTTGGATCGTCGATCTAGGTTAAATGGATAGATAGGATAATGCCACGTTAGTAGGGGAATTTTTAAAAAAAATTGTGAAAAAGGCCCAATTGCTCTGATTGAGTGTGAGAAGCGCGTGTAGTTAAAATTGAATAAAACCCTAATCGACATTTTGGCTTTTCATTCAGTTGCTACTTGGTAGAACCCGAAATCATGGTGGCGATTGGGCGTCGATACAATCGGAGGCGGCGAGAGGAGAGGAGATGAAGGTCGATAGTGAGGCGAGAGGTGAAGGACGGCGAGGAGATGAAGGTCGGCGGTGAGGCGAGAGGTGAAGGTCGACGGTGGACCCGTGGAGCCAAAGCGAACCCAGGTGAGGCGGAGGCGTGACCGCAGTCGAGGCCGAGGCGGAGGTGCGAGCCAGGCGGATGCGGAGGCGCAAGCCCCTGGTAGTCCCGATGGAAGCCCAGATCTCACTCACACCTGCTCTCCTTCGCGCCGGCGACTCCATCCTTCTCCAAACCTAGATCTCCGGCATCCCCTAGCCTCATCCAGCCCTAGTCAATCAGCAGCCCCACACGCAATCTTGTTCTGGTCGTGGTTGATTTGGTATGAGAAGGAAGAAGAAGGTGGTCCGGACGAGTCGTCGTCGCCCTACAACAATCCGACAGGGGCGCTTTCCAGACGAATCGAGCCTGGAGATGGGTGTTGGTGGTGGCGGAAGGCAGCGGAGGCCGGTGAAGAGGGAGGTTGGTGGGTACTGTTGATGGCGGTTGTGTTGTGCAGGGGACAAATCTGGTCTTTTTCACTGGCAGAAAGGTCCTTGCTTTTGGCGTTATCGATGGAGATTCGAGGAGGATAAGACCGAAGTCTAGTCATCGGCGCACGGGGGCGAGTCGGTTGTGATTCAGAGGCAGAAACGGTGGTGTGTGGTGGTGGTTCTGATCGGCGGTGGTCGATCGGCGACCGTTCCAATTATCGTTTGCGGCGGCGATTGGAATGTAGGTGATGGTCTAATGGAGGAGTGCAAGATGTCGATGTTGGCGGCGAGATCCGATCTCCGGCCAATTCTTTCTCTGCAGAGCCGGACCTGGGGTTGGAGCTTGCCCTTTTTTTTTTTTAATGAATTGGGGGATTATTCGGTGGGATATAGAATATTATTCGTTGATATTGCATAATTATTCATATAAATCGGGGTTTTTTTTTATGAATTTGGGGTTTATGAAATATAAAATATTATTTGGTGAATTTTGAATCATTATTCGGTGAAATATGTAATATTATTCGGGAAAAAAAAATTATGAAATATTATTCGCAAAAAAACAAAAACATTATTCGGTAGAATGTGTCTAATTATTCAGTGAAATTGGTGCATTTTCATCTAATATGGATTGAAAAAGATAAAAAGAAAAAACATTAGTATTAAAAAAAAAACATTATTCGGTAGAATGTAAAATATTATTCGATTGAATTGATATTTTTTTAAAACAAACGAAATCATGCTATTTTTATATATATAAAAAATATACAGGGGAATGATTTGCTTAAAGAATCAGCTTAAAAAAAAAGAATGGGATGGGTGAAGATCACGTAGAAGGGAAGGAGAGAGTGGGGGAGAGTGAGTGTTTTTTGGCAAGGGGGCCAACAAATTAAAAAAAAAATCACTTTTAATCATGACCCTCTATTCCCTCTCCATCAATGATTCATATATGTGCACAAGATACAACGTAAGAGGTGTGCACAAGGGAAGGAGGGTTCAAGTGAGAATAATCTGGTTTGGTGAAAAGGAAAGAATGATTCTTATTGGTCAAATTTAATTAAGAAAAATAAAACAAAGAAACACGCTCACGCGCCTCTCCCCCTTATCTTCCATGACTCCTTTCCACGTATCTGCCTTCCACGACTCTCCCTCACCTTCCCTCCACTCGCACCGCCGCACACCAGCCTCTGGAACACCACCGACAATCTCGCCGAACGTACTCCTCCTCCTCGTTGTCGTCCTCGCCGGCCACCTCTGCGACGATCTCGCACCTCTTATCTTCTCCTTCGTGTGCTTCTTCGATCGGATTTCGCGCCTCTGATCTTGCTCCACCATGGCAGGAGTTCGAAGCTCCAACGCTGCTTCTCCCACTTTCCACCAACCTCATGCTCGCTCGCAGTCACCGGCGACACCCACAAGGGACAGCGCTAGACGCCGGCGACACCAGCCCCGTCTTGCAACACCTCACCTCTGCACCACCAATTTCAGTCACCTCCGTCACCACACTCCCCAACCACGCCACCACCGCAACCTCCATTCCCCCGTCCTGTTTTTTCGAGAGGAGATCCCAGCACCCCCTTGCTCCTCCCTCCTCCTTCCTTGGTGACGAGCAGCATTAGCCTCCTCCTCCCAGCATCGACGAACCGAGCAGCAACCCAGGAGCGGCCCTGAGCCACTGACGCCGAGCCCATCACCCCTGTCTCGCGTTAGAAGCCTCGGTAAGCCTTCGATCCTCTGTTTCGAATCGAAAACCCTTAAAGATCCACATTTATAACCATGTACGTCCAAAACCAGGCCCCTGAGAGCTCCCTTCGCTGCCTCCGAAGCCGAATTGGGCGGATCGAGCCTCCGGGGAGCCAAACCGTCCCTCCGATGAACCAAATGGTTCATGATTTGATTTTTTACAAATTGAAATCGTAATTCCAATGAAATCGTGATTACAAATTGGTACTGAGACGTTTGATTTGATTTTTTTACAAATTGAAATCATTTTTTACAAATTGAAATATGAATTCTATGCTTTATTGTCCAAATAAATGTGGAGAAGTGATTTATTAAATGATTATTAGTGGTTTATAAAATAAATACCTTTGGAAATTATAAATGGGTGGTGGCTTTCAAAGGTTTATATCAATTGGTTCAGGGTTTTTAAACCAAATGGCTCAGGGTTTTATATCAAGTGGTTCAAGGTTTTAATATCGAGTGGTTCAGGGTTTTAATACCAAGTGGTTCACTGGGTGTGGTTCACTAGATTTGGTTCACTGAGTTTGGTTCACTGGGTGTGGTTCACTAGATTTGGTTCACAAGGTGTGGTTCACTGGGTGTGGTTCACTGGGTTTGGTTCATTGACTAAATAGAGGTTGGTTCAGTGACTAAATAGAGGTTAGTTCACTGATTAAATAGAGATTGGTTCAGTGGTTCATTGACTAAATAGAGAGAGGTACAGTGACTAAATAGAGAGAGGTTCAGTGACTAAATAGAGATTGGTTTAGTGAACCATTTTATTTTAAAAGAAAATTAATTAATTAATTAAAAATAAACAAGAAAGTAAAAGAAGAATGAAAATTTTATAATTATTAAATAGTAGTGGTTCATGAAATAAATTCTAATGGTTCATCAAATAAAGAGTAGTGGTTCATGAAACATTTTATTTTAATATATTTAATATCATTTTTAAAAAGTTAAATTATAAAAATGTGAAATTTTTTAGGTTCATGAACAACTTCTTTATAGCTTCATGAACCACTTCTTTATAACTTGTGAACCATGTGAATAACATTGCTGAACCACTGTGAATAAAATTGTTGAACCATTGTGAATAAAATTGCTGAACCGCTGTGAATAAAATTGCTGAACCACTGTGAATAAAATTGTTGAACCAATGTGCAGAAAATTGTTGAACCACTATGAATGAAATTGATGAGCCACTGTGAATAAAATTGCTGAACCAATCTGAATAAAATTGCTGAACCACTGTGAATAAAATTGCTGAACCACTGTGCATAAAATTACTGAACCATTGTGAATAAAATTGCTGAACTACTTCTTGTCAATTTTTTTTTTCAACAAAACATATACAAAGTGGGTGTCTATGTGTAGATAAAATTAAATTACACCCAAATATATATTTTTTATACTTTTTTAACAAGTGAAAATGCCAAAAAATGATTTTTAAAAGTTCATGTAAACACTTTTACATCTCTCCGTAGCTTTTCTAATTGGCGCGTGCAATTAATTAGTGTATTTGATTTGGTGCGTGTACGGTGAGAATGTGGGTGTTACTAATTAATTTGGGTGGGTGTCACTAATTAATTGTGAAATTACGCGTGCCTCATATTTTTAATTCAATTTTGTACATGTGGACCAATCAGGAGCCTTCTTTCTTTCTCATCATGATGAGATGTAAAAAGATAGTGTCCCACATTGAAAGTATGGAGTAAACAGATCTTGTGAACATGTTGAAGGCATTGACTACTTTCGGTCTGGATTTCAGATTAGTGGGATTGCTGACTTTGTGAACATGTTGAGAACATTGGTTCCCATATATTTAAGCGCATGTGACACGTACTTGATCATGGACGCGTTGGAATGTGGTTGTCCCATATCGAAAATTGTTTCAGCAACTATCACAACCGCATTGGGTTTATATGCTAGCCGAGTTTAATAAATACATCTTTTTTCCTTAACAATCGTTCTCTCTATACTCAGGGCCGGCCCAAGCCCTTGTTTGAAGGGGCAACCGCCATGGGCCCAATCCAAATAGGGGCCCAGTCCATATATGTTTCTCTGTATATATATGCTTTTGTTACAAAATTATTGATTAAAAAATTCAAAGGAAATGGGGCCCTACACATTTGACCCATTCTATAATTTTCATGCCTCGGTGTGTTCCCATTAAAGAGTAAACATAATTCCTATTAATTGATACTCAACACCCTAGCTCTAGGTTTTCTACCCCCGCAGAAGAGAGAAAAAGGCCTATCACATCAAAAACCTTTCAATTTCGCCATTTCTTGGGTTTAAAATGTTGTAAAATTCTCTTTTTTTTTGGCTAAATTTTGATAATGTTGGCCATTTTCTTGGTGTAAATGCAATTTTTTGTAATATAAATTATACTTCATCCGTTAAGAAAAATATATCATTTTAGGAGTAAAATATTGTTAAAAAAAACAGGCCCTTGTAATGATTATGGATTTGTTAGTTGTAGTTTTCAATAAACTGGAAAAATAAATTAATAATTATGGGTATAAGTGTATTTTTGTTTGCTTTTAATTATTTTCTTAAATTGTGCAAATATCTAAAACGACATGTTTTAATTAACAAATAGAGTATAATATATGATTTAAGTTTTTGTATTTTAGGGGCCATTGGTTTAACTTCGCCTAGGGCCTCCAAAGGGTTAGGAACGGCCCTGTCTATACTCTCTCATTATTTTCACCATCAGTTTCATATATTGTTCCATTTTATCTTCATCTTGAATCCAAGCTTCGACAAAAATTCACAACGGTTTAGTGTATACTATATATTATATATATTATACAACACACAATTTTTATTAATACATACATATATTAAACAAATACAGACAAAGGACGTGCTAAATATATTATCAAATGAACGACTCTGGCTTATCCAAATCAAACAAAGCATATATAAAAAGCCAAATTAAACACTAATTAAAATAAAACGGAGTATATTGAAGGGAGTAAAAATATACAAATACAAGTAACAAGAACTAAGGACACACACAAATCACACACATATGGTAATCTCACGGTGTTGAAGGTAATTTGAATTTGCTTCGATCTCCTCGTCTCGTTTCTTCATTCTAGCTCTATCCCACAAATGGTGGACTGCGTTACGACCCAACGCAATGAATAAATGGTGGACTGCGTTACGACCCAACGCAATGAATGACTAGTTAGCTATGCTTTTGTGGAAATAATCACATATGTTCTTCATATGTTTATGCACTACATTTCCTTTTCTTATCTTGTCCTATTGCCTATGGCATTTCTGTTATTTAGCAAGTTTCGTTGCCCTCTGTAATAAGCTGTTAGAGCACTTGGTTGGCACGTGATTCCCAGCTATATAAGCTGAGGTATGACATTGCATTTATTAGGGTTTTTTGGGATCAACAAAGAACAGCTTTAGCCTGTGACGGCTGAGCTATTTTGCCCAATGGAACAGTGAAAAGAGGGAGCTGGTTTTCTGGATTTTTGCTTGGAATTTTGTTGATCTGTTTTGTAGTGTAGGAAGGATCCTTGATCTTCACATGGTATCAGAGCGAATGGTTGAAATCCGGGACTGATTCTTTGCTATTTGAAGGAAGCACTGAGTACCAGAGATGTCTACCGAGAATGTGAGGGAAGGAGACAGAGTTTTGGAAAAAGATGGAAATAGAGGTAACAACAATGACCCTTTATTTCTTTCTAACTCGGACCATCCAGGAGCACAGCTTGTCATTGTTCTCTTTGATGGATCCAATTATTTGACATGGAGTAGGGGAATTACCATGGCTCTAGGAGCTAAACTTAAGCTGTGATTTGTGAATGGATCTTGTGTAAAACCAGATGAGGGTTCTGCTGATGTTCAGAGGTGGATAAGGGCTGATTTTATGGTGAGATGTTGGATGCTAAATTCCATGGAAAAGGGCATAGCTGAGGGTCTGATGTTTGTGAACTCCTCTAAGCAACATTGGGAAGAGTTGATGGAGAGGTATAGTCAGAATAATGCCCCACAGATTTTTCAACTAAAAAAGAAGCTGAACAATGTGACTCAAGGTAGCTTGAAGCTTGGAGAGGTTTATAATGTTCTTAAGAAATATTGGGATGGGCTCCAAGTGCTGGAAAAGGCACCTGAGTGTAGTTGTGGAGTTATGAGACAGTGTAAATGTGATCTGGTGAAGAGAGTTAGTGAAATAGATGAAAAGAACAAGTTGATGCAACTCTTGGCTTGTCTAAATGATAACTATGAGGCTACTAGGAATCAGATTTTGGCCACATACCCTCTTACTGCTGTAAACAAAGCCTACTTTATACTGCAACAAGTGGAATCAGAAGTTGGAGAAACAGGCTCTGCACAGTCAGTGATGTCAGATTTTAATGCATTTGCTTCCAGCAAGGGTAACTTCAATAGCTATTCTAATTTTGGTGCTGGAAATCAGGGAATTAAAAAGGATTGGAAAGAGCTAAAGAGGCTCAAGTATGATAAGAAATGCTCCCATTGTGGTTACAGGGGGCACACAGCTGAGGAATGCTTTAAGTTACATGGCATACCTGACTGGTTTAAGGAGCTGAAGAACAATTAGAGAGCTAGTAGTGGAGGTAGAGGCTCAGTGAATGCTTCAGAGTTAGACATTATGGGACAGCTAGGAACACCTCTTGATGATGAGATGGGAAGCAGAAATGGGAGCAGTAGCCAACCTGACTCAGCCATGGTCAATGCAGTTTACCAGGAAATCATGAAGAAAATGAAGGGCAAGAATTTCACTGAGAATGCATTTGCCAATTTTGCAGGTAAAGTTTCATCATCTTCTCATTTTTTAAATTTGCCAAACAACTCTAAGTTGGGGTGGATTGTTGATACTGGGGCAACAGATCACATGATGCCTAATGAATTTTATGTGCAAAATAGAATTAAATTGGGAAAGCAGATTCACATTGGCTTACTTGATGGGTCAGTTAGAACTGTGAATGAAATGGGGACACTACAGTTGACAAGATCAGTGATCTTGAAAGATGTACTACTGGTCCCAGGATTTAAGCACAATCTTTTATCTATTGGCAAATTGCTTGATGATCATGACTTGATAGCAATTTTCACTAGAGATTCTTGTTATGTACAGGGCCTTGGGACTAAGAGAGTACTACTATTAGGAGAAAGAAGACATGGGCTTTACAAGTTGCTGTCAGAAGATCAGGTTCAGAGATGGGAGAGTGTTGTAAGCCGAATTTGCCATATTTTACAGTAACTTTAATATCATTTTCTGCATACTTTACATATATTTGGGATTAGCTAGTACAGAATCTATGTAGTTTGTGTTTATTTGCCAAATTATGGAATCTACATCAGTTTCTGTTTAAATTCGCAGAATTCGAGACGTTTTACAGCAACTCTAGGGAAGGCCAGAAAAGCTCGGAAAACCACTACAGAAGTCCAAGGTCAAAGAAGCAGCGGAACCAGTCAAATCAAGCTAAGAGCCCAGGCTACTCGATCTCGAGTAGGCCTTACTCGATCTAGACGAGCATGTTCGAGCACATGCCTTGTCGACTAGGAGCAGTGTCGAGAGCCAGACCAACCCAGCTCCGGAGCCCTACTCGATCTCGAGGACCACTAGTCGAGATCGACGACACCTCAGCATCACGCCCGGAGTTGACGAGAAGAAGAGCTGGTCGACAAGCCGAGGACGACCAGGCGGCACTCGCTGCCAGCGACTCGACTCGCTGCAGCGAGCCTCTCGCTGCCGCGGAAATCCCCGCTGCCAGCGGGCGTCACACCCGGAGTCGACAAGCCGAGGACAACCGAGCAGCGTTCGCTGCCAGCGACTCAATTCGCTGCAGCGGACCGCTCGCTGCCGCGGAAAATCTCGCTGCCAGCGGGATACACCAAGCCGACGGAGAAGCCTACTCGCTCCAGCGGAAGGGGCAACTCGCGGAAGCGGAAGGGAAGACCCAACTTGATGTCGACGAGCCCTTGTCGAGGTCGACGAGACCCGTGAGCCAAGTCAGAGCCACATCGAGCACCAGCTAACCGAGACGACGAACCCGAGGAGCCAGTCGACAACACTCCTACTCGATGTCGACAAGGCCCTGGTCGACATCGACGACGAATCCAGAGCTGTGTGACGTGGCTTGACGAATCCTACTCGGTGTGGGATTACTTGGGCTCGAAGAAGACCGAGTTCTATCCGATTCTATCAAGCTACATCATGAAGAAGAAGTTTTATCCACTTAAGACATTTTAGATTTAATTCCTTTATCACTTTTATTTATCATTATGCTTTTAGATATAGTTTTAGATATAGATATAGATATTCTATCCTCGATTTGCAAGGAATAGAAGGCTATAAATAAAGCCCATGGGGCTCAGTTTTATGGAGACAATTTCAGTTAGGGAGGGAGTTCCACAGAGACGGTTTAGGGAGTTCAGAGGTTTTAGGGTTTTGGTAGTTTACGAGAGTTGATTGCCAGGATTGTAAAGGCTTTGAATTTAGTTAATGCAAGTTATTTCTTTCCAATCAATGTCTGAGTTTGCGATGAGGCGCGAGTAGTCCACCCACTTCTAGGGTTGGGGCAAGCCCGACGATAGCCATGCGTGCTTGAGGTAAAGATCCAACCTTTATCATGTTTTGAGCATTTTCCTACTTGTTTATGTGTTTATTACCCGTCTAATGGAGATCCATGCTAACAACTTGGATTATAAACATAAAATTGGTAGAGACAATTAGGGTTTCTTGAAAGAGTTGTCTAATTGTTGGAAAAGGCGAAAGCTTAGTCCTTTGATGCGATTTACATGATAATTTGTTTGGTTCTGCCTTATGCATGCTTGGTTATCGTTGTTGCAAACCCCAATTTTGGAAGTCCTTTTTACATTAAGTTTAGTCGAAATCCTAAAGCCTTTGCATTTATTTTCTTTCGTTTTAATCTCTGTCTTACTCGAGATCGAATAGCACTACTCGATCTCGACTACTGATATTCGACCCAAAGTCGCTGTAGCTTACTTGTGCAGGTACTCGACGAGACGAAGCGAAGTCGACCAAGACCTCTACTCGACATCGAGTAGGCCTTGTCGACGTCGACGAGCCCCTGTCACTGCTGCTGCGCTGTGTTCGACTGTGCCTGACCCCTGTCGACTAACCCTTAGTCGAGGTCGAGTACCACTGTTGTCGACGTTCGTGAGATTCCACCGCTGCCTAGGATCCGCTGACACGCTTCCTCGTGGATCGATCCTGACTTCCCACTGCTGCATCAGGAGGAGGTCTTGTAATTATTTGCAAGGGACGGAATCTGGTTTGCTGTGATTTATTTCTATTTTATTATTGCATACTCGATTTCCTCCTAACAACAGAGAGCTGTAGAAGAAGTAGAGATATGAGTTTTTTGCCTTTGAGCTTATGTAATAAAGCTAGCAGTAGCCTAGAATTAAGTCATGCTCGACTGGGACATAGTTCAGTGTCAAAGATGAGACATATTGATCACATGAAACAATTTGATTTTGATGAATTTCGATCATTGTGAAACTTGTGCTTTGTGTAAGTTTCACAAACTTCCTTTTGGAAGAAGTAATGACAGGGCAGATAATGTCTTTGATTTAGTTCATATGGATATATGGGGGCCATATAGGACTCCCACCTATAATGGTTTCCAATATTTTTTAACTGTTCTTGATGATTGTTCAAGAGTGACTTGGACCTTTTTGCTTAAATCCAAGTCTCAGGTGTATCAAACTGTATGTGATTTTGTTGCTTATGTTAGGACTTAGTTTAATAGATCTGTGAAGTGTTTCAGGACAAACAATGGATTAGAATTTACCTCTCAGAGAAGTCAGCATTTTTTTGCTTCTATGGGGATAGTTCACTAGAAAAGTGTGGCTTATACTCCACAACAGAATGGGAGGGTGGAGAGAAAGCATATGCATCTTATTGAGACAGCCAGATCTATAAGAAATCATGGAAGTCTTCCCATAAAATTTTGAGGAGAGTGTGTTTTATCAGCAACACACATTATTAACAAGCTCCCTACAGAAGTACTGAATTGGAAGAGTCCCTATGAGATACTGTTTGGAAAGCAGGCAACAGATGATGAGTTGAGAGTTGTAGGTTGCTTATCTTATGCACCAGTTGCCATGAAAGATAAGGATAAAATGAGTGCAAAAGGGAGAAGATGTGTTTTGCTCAGTTTTCCTCATAGGCAGAAGGGTTATAAGTTATGGGATTTCGATTCAAAGATGACATTCATTGCTAGAGATGTCATCTTTCATGAACATTGTTTTCCTTTTAAGGACAATGCTGGTGGCAATATAACAGAAAATGTGAGCACTAGGATTTCTCTTCCATTAGTTAATCATGCAGATGATTATCTTCAGTATACAGAGAATGCATACCCCTCATTGACTGTGATTTCTGGTGATCAACTGGATCAGGTTAGCTCCACTGGTGAGCCTAACCCATTGCCATCTCAAGTTGCAGACACTGAGAGTTCAGAGGAAAGTATCAATAGAGCAGAAATTACACAAGAAGTGCCACAGAATCTTGTTAATAATGAGATGAATTTCCCACCTTTAAGGAGGTCATCTAGGCAGGTGACTAGGCCACAGAGATTGCAAGACTTTGTTTACAATGCTCCGAGGGGAACCAATTCTCATTCTCAATCATTTTTAGCTGATTGTTTTCAATCATCTGATAGACTTGAAAATGGTTTTGTCCAGTCTTTTTCCTTCATGGCAACTGTATATGAGCCATCTCATTTTGCACAAGCTGTCAAAGAGCAGCACTGGATAGATGCTATGAATCAAGAGCTGTTGGGATTAGAGAACAATGACACTTGGGAGATGACTATGCTTCCACCAGGAAAGAAAGCTATTGGAAGCAAATGGGTTTATAAAGTTAAATATAAACCTGATGGATCAGTAGAAAGATTTAAGGCAAGAGTATTTTCCAAAGGATACAATCAGATCAAGGGAAAAGATTACAAACATACCTTCTCTCCTGTTGCCAAGTTCAGCACAGTGAGGATTGTGTTAGCTATAGCAACAACTAAGGCCTGGGATTTACATCAATTAGATGTAAATAATGCTTTTTTTACATGGGCATTTGGATGAGGAGGTGTTTATGACACCACCTGAAGGATATAAAATGGCCAAGCCTGGAATGGTTTGTAGACTCAGAAGATCAATTTATGGTTTAAAACAGGCTTCTAGACAGTGGAATGCTGAACTGTGTAGATTTCTCACTTCCATGGGTTATGTGCAGAGTTTAGGGGATTATTCCATGTTTGTCAAAACTTCTGGTGCCTCTATAGCTGTGGCTTTGATTTATGTTGATGATGTACTACTTACAGGTGATGATCTTTTACAGATTGAGTTGACTAACAAAGCTTTGCATGATAAATTCACTATCAAGGATCTAGGTCTAGCCAGATACTTCTTAGGTCTTTAAATCTTAAGAGATGGTAAAGGGACTCACCTTCACCAAAGAAAGTATGTGTTGGACATATTAGAAGATTGCAAAATGACAGACTGCAAACCAGCTATTTTCCCTTTGCAGAAGGGTTTGAAATTGTCCACTGAGACATGATATGTGATACAAGATCCAGAAATTTACAGAAGGCTGGTGGGCATGTTATTGTTTTTAAATTTATCTAGACCTGATATCACTTATGCAGTGCATCACCTTAGTCAGTTTATGTCTCAGCCAAGACAACCTCACTTAGATGTTGCTTTGCATGTTGTGAGGTACCTCAAAGGTACCATTGGTGTTGGATTATTTTATCCAGCAACTCCTTCTCTCCCTATAAGTGCATACAGTGATGCTGATTGGGGGGCCTGTCAATTCACTGCAAAGTCACTCACATGTTATTGTGTATTCATTGGAGACTCTCTTATTTCATGGAAGACAAAGAAACAAACGACTGTATCTAAGTCCTCTACTGAAGCAGAATACAGAAGCATGTATGCTACCACAAGTGAGCTTATCTGGGTGGATGGCATCCTGCAATTCCCGGCTATTGAATTTCTCAAGCCAATTCCTCTATACTGTGACAACCGAGCAGCCATACATATTGCAGAGAACCCAGTCTTCCATGAGCGTACTAAACACTTGAAGATAGACTGTCACTTCATAAGGCAGTATCTTCTTGAAGGGCTTGTTCATCCTCAACATGTAAGAACAGGCATCCAACTAGTTGACATCTTCACAAAGCCACTGGGAGAGACGCAACACATGTTTTTCTCACTCAAGTTGGGCCTTTTTGGATTTTCCCCAAGTCCAACTTGAAGGGGGGATGTGGAAATAATCACATATGTTCTTCATATGTTTATGCACTACATTTCCTTTTCTTGTCTCGTCCTATTGCCTATGGCATTTCTGTTATTTAGCCCGTTTTCTTGCCCTCTGTAATAAGCTGTTAGAGCACTCGGTTGGCACGTGATTCCCAGCTATATAAGCTGAGGTATGACATTGCATTTATTAGGGTTTTTTGGGATCAACAAAGAACAGTTTTAGCTTGTGACGGCTGAGCTATTTTGCCCAATGGAACAGTGAAAAGAGGGAGCTGGTTTTCTGGATTTTTGCTTGGAATTTTGCTGATCTGTTTTGCAGTGCAGGAAGCATCCTTGATCTTCACAACTTTAATATTCAGGGCCCATTTGGTTCATTAAAAAAAATCCCAACAAACACTTGATTAGTGTTAGGCTAAAAAAAAATGGTTGTTTCAGATCTCAAAGGTAATAAAGTGTTTTAGACCCTAAACAATTCGGCCCAATTTGTTACCCTCGATTTTTGGGGGGTTTTCTTGCCGTCTCACTCAGTCTCTCTCCCCAACATCATCGTTTACCATCGAAGGGATCGCCGACCGAAAGCTACTCCCCGTCGATTGCACCTAGGTGTCGTTCGTCAACTGCACCACCGTGTCACTCCGATCTCTGTCTCGCTCGTCTTCTGTACCTTGGTGTCGGTCGTTGGTCTCACTAGGCCAGATTGACGTTCTAGACACAGACGACTTTTTTGTCGTCTTCTGAATGCAATTTAAGGGACGAACAAAGTCTGGGTCATCACTTACAATAGGACCGGATGTACACCCATCCAAGGGAGCCTTTCAAGAGACGAACAATTACTAAGTTCTTCGCCTGAATAATGAGTGGAGGTTGACCAAGCCTTTGACCATCGATAAACATGGTGAATCAACCAGGATTGTTAGGTGGAGTCGTACCATCATCATTCAAGGGACGGACATATATATGTCCGTCCCTTGATTCAACTGTACTTTAAAAAAAACATGTGACTCTGTACGTGTTTGACATATATCGTCTTCTCCAGAGAGTGGGGTTGTTTTGCATCCTATATTCCAGACAGTGAGGGCCGGGGTATTTGGCATCTCTTCCTCGACTTCCTTGCATTGTTCTTCACTTGCCCTCGCGCTCGATCAGGTGAGTCTTCTCCTTCCTTTCGATTGATCTGTTTTATTAATTGGTTTTTGTTTTGGTTCGGCTTGAATTCCAGATCTGTTATTCCATATCCGAAACCCAAATCGGCCTAGCCTCCATTTGTTTCAACCAGATCTGTTTCCTTTGAGCTAGCTGCTAATTTTCACTTTGTAGACTATGTACGTTTTATCTCCTAATGATGAAAATTTGAAGAAGTATATTGAGACTCAGGCAGCATCAAGATACCACAGTTGGAAGTACAAGTGTCATTCCCACTTCTTGAAGCATGGTCCACCCATACCTCTTGAGTTCAAACTCCGTCCTGAGCAATGGCGCTACCTTGTCGAGAAGGAGTTCCTCGCCCCTGAAAAACCGGTTAGCTTTTTTTGTGTATTTTTCATTTAACTGTTTCCATATGTTTATTGTTCTCTGATGTTTATATGTTGTTGTGTATTTGGAGGAAATAAGCAACCGCAACAAGCTCAACAGATCTAAGAATCCCAAGCCTATCAAGCACTACTCAGGGCCTAGACCTGTGTGCTACTGGGCAGAGCAACTGTACAAGGACGGACACTTGGCCCCTTTTGTGCAAGATTCAATAGACGAATACCTCCATGATGATGAAGACGATTCGACTGTGGTGAGTGTGTACTGACGGTTTAGCTATCTGTGACTTCTAGGATGTCATTGCTGAGTTCCTTGGATGATTTTATTGTGTAGGATGCTAATGTTTTCTTTCTGCTCCCAGGAAATTATATAGCAGGCAATTGACGACTATGTGAGTTCGCGACCAGAGGAAGAAGACAATGATGTCCTACACAATAAAATCATTACTATCAGTTATATATGCAAATATATAAGGCTTCAAAGTGAGTTCAATTATATATAATTTCATTCATCTCAATCAGAGTTAGGAACTTTACAAGCTGATTTTCATAACTTTACATCATTTAAGAGCTACATTACACCATGAATTCCAACTGTAAGAGCATGAAATCTGATTTTTTTACTTTACCATCATATTTTATGAACTTAATATCTATGTAATTTTCACATTCTTTGCCTTCATTTAGGGATGGACGCGGCTGTCAAGAAGCCTCCAAGGAAGCGAGGGGCTGATTGGTCCACTCTAGGCCCGGCAAAAAGACAAGAGCTGGAAGACCAAGCTAGGGAGGCTAATGAGCAAGCAAGGAAGGCTGAGGAGAACGCCAAGCTAGCCAATGAAAAATATGATCAGATAAAGGATAAACTGGAGCACTTTGAGAGGCTGATGGCTCGATACTTCCCTACAGAAGTGCAGGTTTGAGCACTTGGCGATCTAGGTAGGTGACAATTAACAAGAACTTGGTTGCAGCTTTCACAGCTTCTTTGCTTCACTTTTGGGTTAGTTTGTGCAACTTTTGGGTCACAATTCTAGACTTGTAAGTGCAGTTTGTGTTTGAATATGGTGTTTCTAAACTTTATGTCCGTTTGTGTTTCAACTCAAGTACTTTGGTAGTTTGTTTTGCTGACATGGGTGTTTGCATGGGTTGGTTGATGAACAAGCATGTTATTGCAGGTTTTAATGTATGAACAATGTATGCAGGTTTTAATGTATGGAATATGTAGTGTTGGTTACATTTGCCTTGTATGCAGGTTTTTATATATGAAATTGCAGGTTTTTATGTATGAAATGGGTGCTGGTGCACTCTATGTTGAATGCAGTGTTGTTTGTTTTGGGTTACATTTGGTTTCGGAAAGGGAGTATCACAAAATGCAGCGTATATGCTGTTAATTTTTATTAAACTCAAGCCACAAACCTAAAACGACTAGGTTCTATTAACTGAAGCCACAAACATTTTGAACCAAAAGTTGATCTCCAAAACTCTCAGGGCACCACAAACGATGTCCGTTGAATGGTCTGAAGGAGGTTCAATAACCAAATGTTCGTCACGTAAAACTTTGACATACAACATGACTAACCAAATGTTCATCAAGACACAACATTAGTTCACCTTATGTTCGTCCCCTCCGTTATCAAGACACAAACTTTAGTGGTCGCCTCAACAATATAATCTCTGACAATGTCATCGTGGGCTGGTGAATTGGATATCAAACAAGGGACGGAGGTTTAATTGGTCCGTGTTGTAAGTGCTCTAGGTGCGCTGTACAAGGGACAAACCTCAGGGGACGAATGTACGTGCCTAGAGTTATTAGGCGTCCAAAACCCTATTCAGGAGACGAAATTTGCCCGTGTCTAGAACGTCAATCTGGCCTAGTGTCTTCAATCGGTGAGTCCTTTAACCCCAGCTTCGCAATTTCGCCATTGATGCAATTTCTACCGAGGGAGCCTGTTTCCTTGTGCTTTTCCTTCTATTTTCCTTTCAAATCTTTTCGCCATTGATGCAATTTTTCCATGTGTTTGAAGAAATCCTTGTGTGAAGATGTGTGTGTATTTTGTGTGGGTTACCATTACCACTTACCAGTGAATCTCGCAATTATAATTTGAATAAATAAAAATAGTTGATGATCAAGCCAACCTGCCAACCCTTTTCTATTCAAAATTTCTAGAAAATTGATATGTGAAAGTGGTGAATTGCACTGGTTCTTTAGCTCTCTCGGTCGATTCATATAAATAGGAGATTCGATGAGATATATCAGCTCTTATCTATTCTGTTTGTTGTTGTTCCGTGCTTGAGTTTAGAATTCATCTTCTGAGATAGATTTTGTCACAAAAAATTGTTTCTTAGAAGCACCTGTTCCATCCATTTGAAGCTCATCTTTCAGAAACATGCCTAATTTACCTTGCTAGACATTTTTTTTTCTCTAATATATTTATTGCAAAGGATTAATAATCTTTATCTAATATATTTATGCAGCAAGCTAGCTCATATATTTGTGCAGAAAATGGCTTATAAAATCTCAGTCTCAGCAATTCATTTATCACAATAAATGATAGCTTTCAAAGTAAGCCGGCTAATATATTTGTGTAGAAAATTAATTTAACCATCATTTGTGCATAACTGTATAAACGATCATCTACATCTTACTTCAGATGGTAGATTTGATTGTCATTGCTGTGACTATACAAACGATTTGATTCACTCTTTATTTGGTAATTGAATTGATTAAAAAAATGCCAAGAAACATCTTACTTAAGATGATCTATATGGAGTATTAATGTAATACTCTTCCATTAGTTTCTGCTAAAATTCGATGCCCACTCAAAGCCAATTTCTTGCTCTAGTAATGTGAAGTACCGTTGTGCTGTCTGATGGTAGCTCATAGGCAGGGCCAAAGAACTTGATGTTGGGTTTTATGTCTCATGCAGATAAAGAAAGGGAGTTGGGAGATGCTTATGCAGATATCAAGGGGCTAAAGTATTCAGAACGCCTTAAGGAGAATGCAGTTGAAGATGTACTTTTCTCATTCTTTCCATTGCATTCATGAAGCCAGTTTACCTCTTATATTTTTCAGCATAAGTCCTGCAAAGTGTTTGGATTTTTCTTGTCATAGATCATGCAATATGCCTAACGGTAATAATCCTTCAAAGTCTTCTGATTTTCTATGGCAGAACATAGAAATACATGAATCATTATCTTTTTGATGTTCTTTTTTGAACAAAAAATTTTATGTTTTAGCTTGTTGTAAAGTCTTATGATGTTCTCTCCATGTTAATGCCATCATGACTTCGTGCTTAACTCATTGATTATTCTTTTTTCATTTTAGCTTACCAGTGAGCTGAGCAAAGTAGATGGGAAGCTGAAAGCGACTGAAGCTAGTCTGGAAAGCAAGATATTAAATTATAGTTATTGCTTGTTCTCAATGGAATTTTCTGCTGGTATCTACTTCAAAATATAGCCCTGCAGTCATGAAGTCCACCCGCCATTTTGCTTTTGTAGAATCTTAAGATTAGAAAGATAAATGAAGAGGAAAAAATCTGCTCTTGCTGCAGAAGCCACACTTTGTAGAGTCCATGCTGCTCAAAAGAATGTTGATATGCCTCCAATTGAGGCCATCATTTCTCCACTGGAGGCAGAGCTGAAGCTTGCTAGGCATGAGGTATCCTTCCAAATTACCAAGTTTCCTCCCGTGCTTGCATTACTAGTTTGTGCTTCATTACATCCCTCATCAGTAATCACCTTTAGACATTATGTAATTGGGGACTTACTGAAACAACGGTCGGCTCTTTATTTGTTGTCTCTTGTGACATATTATACCGAAACACCGCATACTCACATATCACGCATGGCTCTCAGGTTATCCTTTCTGCTGAAAAGTTGCTCAAGAATCAAGATCAGGCCTTCGTGATAGGAACATTACTGCATTATGAAAGAGCTGAACTAACAACCAGTTTAAGGGTCTGCTTGGATATTTGCAATTTTTCCAACATAACATCCATAATCTCTAGAGTCTAGACAAGATCAGCTACTCTCTAAATCTGTAAACCAAACAAAATATAAACTTGCCTTTTCTTGCTTGTTTGTAGGCTGTCTTTTTCTTTTGTTCTTCTCATTCTACTATAGTTGCAGCAGGTCCAGCAAAGCAAGAGCTGGTAATCTCAGACAGATAGAATGTGAAATGAAATGAAATCAACAAAAGTGAATACTTTGTTTCTAAGAGAGAAATGATGGTGTTTTATGCTTATACTTTGAAGTGATTATGCATTTGGGGCTCAGGAAAAAGTTTAAGCAGAGAAACAACTGATAATTTGAAGTGATTGTGTATTGTATATTGTCTTTAACTTCTGTTAACTTCTGGTGTCTATTGTCTTAACTTCGGTTAACTTCTGGTGTGTATTGTCTTAACTTTTGTTAACTTCTGGTGTGTATTTTCTTAACTTCTGTTAACTTCTGGTGTGTATTGTCTTAATTTCTGTTACTTATGTTAACTTCTGGTGTGTATTGTCTTAATACTATTACTTCTGTTAACTTCTGGTGTGTATTGTCTTAACTTCTGTTAACTATTGGTGTGTGTATATGATTAAATATATCCCTTTTATAAATCAATTTAACCAAATATTCACAAAGGCAATAGGAAACTCAATGATTCATCTTTTAAGTCAACCAAACAAAAACACAATCAAACACTAATCATTTCCTTTCCCTTCCCATAAAGGTAATAAATCTCTTTCCTTTCCCTAACTCTAACCAAACGGGCCCTTATTCTACCCATGTGCTTAACCCTTTGATGAAAGTTTAAAGGAATTCATTGTTGCAATTGAATTGAAAGAGGAGATTGTTAACATTGATAGTAATTAGGGATCTTTGATGAAAGTAAAAGAGATCTAATTAATAAAAGGAAGAAACAAATAGGCTTTACGTGATCACCTCTATTATCTATTTGTTGAGTATGCGAAAGCTATCTCCTTAAGATAAAAGCATGGTTTCTCATATGATTCATTGATTTGCCCATGTGTTTATTGTTGTGGTGATCCCTTACCTTGGAAGTTTTCCCTTTTATTAATAAAAATTCAGATTTTATATTATCGTTGCTCATCTCTCTTCCATCTCTTTTGTTACTTTTAACCCGACAAAGCAACTAAACAAGAAGCGCTGACTCTCTCCTATGGACGATCCTGACTCCCTATACTATAGCAGGGTCTTGACTACAAATTTATTTGGTCGAGAAACCCTCTCATCAACGTCGAAAATAACAGATTGCCATTCGTGACGTAAAAAATAGCGACGCTTTTTTAAAGCGTCGAAATTGAACTTATCGACGCTTTATAGCGTCGAGAATGGCTTTTAAATGTGTCAAAAATGGTTCGGTTTTCCTGTAGTGATATGTAAAAATAATATAAATTAATATGCAAACCTATACTTAAAACATGACTAAAATAGACTCATCAAAAGTCCCGACTAATACCATGTTACAAGAGGTAACCGAGAGAGAAAAACAGAGGGGAGGAAAATGTGTTTATTGAATTGAACTTGTTGATCAACCATTACATCAAGGAGTCTGTATTTATAGACACAAGCCACTGCCAACTCCCTATCTGTTACAAAACAATCAGTAACTCAGCTCTAGCAACCTTCCAACAGAAATGATGTTGAGTAAAAAATGGTGCCAACTAAGTCTTCTTCTTCCTCTTGGTGTCGTCAGAGGGAGTATCCAACAATTATCTACCTCATGGACTGTATTACGTGTTTACATATGTAGAATGCCCATCAGTACTATATATATGCGCACTACGTCATGGTGCAAGTTAGGCGACGAACATATTTCAGTTCGTTGCTAGAAAAAGGTTCAGGTAACGGACATTGGGACATTCGTCACTCCAATCGGACCCAAGGCAACCTCTACCTTGGATGGGCTTGTAGCGACCAACGTATTTCAATGTTCGTCGCTTGAACTACATTCAAGCGACGAACATTGGAAAAATCGTCGCCTGAACATACATATAACTTGACCACCAAACACTTGACTTCTGGCGACCACCAATGTTCGTCGCTTGAATAAACTCAGGCAACGGACATATTCGAAGCGGTCACTTGAACAAATATTGAAAGTTGACCAAAAATTGGTAGTACTCAAGCAACGACAAATTTTTTAATGTTCGTTGCTTGAATACACTCAGGTAACGAACATATTTGAAGCGGTCACTTGAACAAATGTTGAAAGTTGACAAAAAATTGGTAGTACTCAGGAAACGACGAATTTTTTCAATGTTCGTTGCTTGAATACACTCAGGCAACGAACATATTTGAAGTGGTCACTTGAACAAATGTTGAAAGCTGACCAGAAATTGGTAGTACTCAGGCAACGACGAATTTTCAATGTTCGTCGCTTGAATGCACTCAGGCAACGAACATGTTTGAAGTGGTCACTTGAACAAATGTTGAAAAATAACACCAAGATTGCCTTTATTATTACTATTACTATTCTTATTACCGCGTCGTACGCGGTTTTTTTAAAATTCTGTTTATATAGTAATTTTTATTGATTTAGTAAAATAAATTAATTTTTATAATAATTTTTATTTACATATAAAGTACTCAGATTTTGTTTATATAAATAAAGTATTTCTCCCTATTTTATTAAAATCGCAAAGTCATATGGTTGTTTTTTTATTAAGATATTGTAATCAATGAAATTATGTAAATGGTGGTATATTGTGATAGAATCTCAAGAAATAATTTTTTTATATACAATAAGTTGCGTTTTTTATTGAATAACATTAATATAAAATATATGATTTGATTCAATATATTAGATTATATTAACTCATAATAGATTGTGTAGATTAATGTAACCTTTTAAGATTATGTGGATTTTTTAGGTAAAATATTTATTAAATAACTAAAGGTGAAATGATAGGTTTTATAAACACTTATGATATAAAAACTAATTGTAACCACTCATATTGATAAGTTAAATAACTCAAATAGATAGGGTCATTGTCTGACATGGCTTAAATACATTGGATTATCATTAATTGACTTATCAAAAAAATTCGAGTCAAATTGCATTAGGGAACGACACATAAGCGAATTTAGCCAGGGTCTGACACATTGGAAATTATGTCTCTGTTTTATTATTATTATAATTATTATAATTATTATTATTATTATTATTATTCCTATTGTTTAAATCATGTTATTTAATTTGGGTGATAATATAAATATTGGTCACATTTTTTCCTTATCTTTTAATAAAATCACAAGGTTATAATTTTATCATTGATTTATTATGAATTTATGAATGTTGAAATAACAATTCATAATTTATGAATTATTTTGACCACTCACCTCTTGGTTGGAATTTAACATTAATCCCCTATGGTAATGATGCTCTTTTCAAAATTTGCGATTGAGATTGAGGTTAATTTGAGACGAAGATTTGAGATTTAGATTAAGTTAAGATCAGTGTTTGAGATTAAGATCAAGATCGAGATTTGAAGTTGATATTGAGATTGATATTAAGATCAAGATCGATGTTTGAGATTGAGATAAAGACTAAGATTGAGATTTAAGATTGAAATCAAGGTTAAGATCAAGATCGATGTTTTAGATTGAAATTTGATCTATGAGATTGAGATTTAGATGAAGATCGAGATTTGAAATTTAGACCAATGTGGATATTTGATCTATAAGATTTGAGATTGAGATTAAGATAGAAATTTGATATTGAGATCGATATTTTCGATTTTCGATTTGTGATTGAAACTGAGATTGAGATCAAGATCAAGTTAAGATCGAGGTTTGATATTGAGACGAAGATTAAAATCAAGATCGAGATTTGATATTGAGATTAAGATTGAGGTTTGTGATTGAGATTTGAGATTGAGTTAAAGGTTGAGATCGAGATTTGAGATTGTGATTGAGATCACGATTTGAGATTTGAAATTGAGATTTCAGATTGAGAACAAGATTGAGATTTGAGATTAAGGTTGAGATTAAGATTTGTAATTAAGATTGAGATCGAGATATGAGATCGAGCTGATCAAGATTAAGATTGAGATCAAGATTAAGATCGAGATGATCAAGATCAAGATTAAGATCAATTGAGATTGAGATAAATGTTGAGATCGAGATTTGAGATTAAGATTGAGATTGGGAAATGAGATTAAGATTTAGAACAAGATATATTGGCTCTAATTTTATAGATAACCGATTTAACAAAATAATAAAATTTTATATTTAAATATATAAGTGGTATAAAATTTTTAAAAAAATCATACAATCGTGAAACAATGTTATTTATATATTTTTAAATTTGTCAGTATTGATCTGTGATGTGAATATTAGTTAATTGATTGTTTTTAAAATGTATAAATAAATTATTGATTTGTGATGTTAATACTAGTTAATTGTAATTTGGTGCAAGTGAAAAAAAATTGTTTAGGCGGTATAACTCCCGCTCGTTAATTTTGTTTGGGGTGCATTGCGAAAATTGAGCAGTATTATTCCCGCTTGTTAATTTTGTCGGGGCATTCCTCTAACCCTAGATTCCATCGCCTCTCTTCATGCTCTTCCTCTCAAACCCAGATCTCCTTCCCTCAACTCCCTCTCTCGAACCCAGATCTCCTTCCCTCAACTCCCTCTCTCGAACCCAGATCCGGAGCACCCTCTTCGATACCCTCCTCCGAGCAGCCTCCAGTCTGGCCGGCCGCTGCTCCTCCTCCTCGGGTGCCGTCTGAAGCCGCTGTAGCCGTCTCTCCTCTCGAAGTCGCTAAAGCCGCCTCTCCTTCTCGTGCGTCCGGCCATCTGAAGACGCCGTTGTAGCCGCCTCTCCTCTCGAAATCGCTGAAGCCGCCTCTCCTTCTCGGGCGTCCGTCCGTCTGAAGTCGTCATTGTAACCGCCTCTCCTCTCGAAGTCGTTGAAGCCGTCCGCCTCCTGCTCAGCATTCCGTCTGCGAGTCGCAGTTCATCCACTCGCCATCCATCTGGCTCTCTCGTCCCCCTCCATTTCGTGCTTCAATTTTGATTTTCCCTATTTTCATTTCTCTGCTACAAAACCCTAATTTCTCCTACCTTTGATATGTTTAGGTTTTTTTTGGGACAAGTTCTATGCCTACAACCCCAAAACCGAATACTATTGACACTTCATCGTTGATGTTCAACAACTCGAAGATTTGAGAAGGTAACGCTCATTCTAATAATCTTCTTCGTTGTCTAAAACTAGCTATTTTTTCGGTTTCATCTTGGATTTTTTTTATCTCTTTTCTTCGTTTGTGCATCATTGAATCTCTTTTCTTCATTTGTGCACCATTGATTCAAGATCAACATCTTGAGGGAAAGAAATCAAAGGAAAATGTTGATAGATGTTGAATTGTGTTAAACAGGGTTGAAAAATCATGATGGATAGGCTCTTATTACACTGATTTCTATAGTACCGATTTTTATGTTTGTGTTTGTCTGTTTTTATGACATTTCTAAATTGGGTTAAACAGGGTTGAAAAATCATGATGGATAGGCTCTTATTGCACTGATTTCTCTAGTACCGATTTTTATGTTTGTGGTTGTCTGTTTTTATGACATTTCTAATAGGTAGCTATTATCACAAGGTATATTAAATTGAGAACTTATGCTTATATGCTTTTTATACCTTTAATCTTATGATTAGCAAGTAGAAACATTAAGCAACTGACATAATTTTAATAAGTTACTTGTGTAATTGGGTTGGAATGGTTTGCACTTACTCATTATTTTTTTTTTCATATGTATATAATCATTGTAATCGACCCAAAAAAACATCTTCTAGTTTGATTTTCATGAATCAGTAACTTGGAACTGAGCTTGCACTTTCTTTGGCTCATTGTCTTTATACCTTTAACTTGGAACTGAGCTTGCACTTACTATTTGTCTTTATATCTTTGATCTTATGTTAGGTTTCTTGCATTTGTTAGTGTGTTAGAGCTCTGTTGCTAAATAAATTCGGAAAGTGGTGTGTGAAAGAATGGAAACGAGCTTGCACTTGGCTCCTCAAATATTTGCTACTCAAGTCCCTCAATGGGATGATAGCTTATTTTTACTGCTGGACCAACTATCTGATGCTTTTAGTTTTGATTTATGATAGCAACTAGCTGATGCCTTCTTGTGTAGCAAATGATAGTGTGTTTTGATAGTCCAAATTCCTTTGCTCAGTATTTCAACTAGCTGATGCTTTTAGTTTTGATTTATGATAGCAACTAGCTGGACCAACTATCAATTGCATAATTCTTTGCAACTTTTTCAGCCCCTCCACAGCTCTTATCCTCCCCATCCTTGATATTTCTGGTTTTGAAAGTTTCAATTTCAACAGGTATGCCATTTGTTTCTTATCCATCTTGCCTCCATCAATTTCATGGTGTTCATTGGTGTTAAAGTGTGTCATTTGTTTCTTTTATCCAGCTTGTCTATCTCCATCAAGTTCAAGCATTTCAGTGCCCTTCACTCGAATGTGATCTTAAAGCTAGGTATATACTCTTTCTAATTGAAGTTTCACTCTGATTCTAAAAATTATGTGGTTACATTTTTATAACTATATGGTTCTATATATTTCAATAAATATATAAGGTTAGTTCTGATGAATACTTATATTTGCATGAATACTTAGATTAGTTAGATAAATGTGTTTGCTTCCTTCTTCTTTTTTTCACTTATCTGATTTCGGTAGATAACTATAAAATTTTAAATATCTATTAAAATTTAAGTGTAATTGGTGACTTGGACTAGTTATATTAAAAATATTACTTGTAATACCTCTAAGTTCTGAAAATTTGTTCAAGTTATGATCATTTCACTTAAATTAAAAATATTACATGAACAATTTCTCTATGTTCTGATAATTATCACATTTCTCTCTTCTGTTTCATGTCCTCTCTGTTAGTGTGTTCTTTCTCTCCTGTTTCATATCTTCAAATATCTTGGTATGCTCAACTTTTTTTAGATAAGATTTAGCTTATGTAGATGTCACATGGCCTTTTTTTTATATAGATAATATAGCTTACCAATTATGTTCCGTAGAATGGGGTATATATGAGTGTGATTGTCTATTTATTTGTACTTGTAATGTGCCACACCAAAACACTCGAATCAATTTTCTTCTAATATTTCATGTTACATGTGTAAGTGTAAGTATGCCAAAATTATTGTCATCCTTTCATTGTTAAACATAGCTACTTGTAGTGTTAGCCCTCTAATTTTGGCTCTAGCTTTATCATTACAATGCTTCCTTGAATGGTAGGAGAGTTGAGGTGGTTCTTATCCTCTTGGCGCATCTTGGCAGGAGAAGAGATCGATGAGCAGCAAAAGTACATCAAAGGGGCAATTTTGTACCCACTAGAGCACAGTCCTGGCCATAGCATGCTTTGCTTTTGCACGTCCAAAAGCATTCTTCCTTGGTGCGGATGAATATCGTGTCGTTAGTTGAGGTGTAAAAGGTCAGCAGTTCTTTCATTATAAGCTTATAGAGTTGTAGCCCTGGAGGGAGTGGAGGCTTGTGTTTTCATTATTTTTTCAAACCTTGAGGTGATTGGAAGCTAGGGAATTGACCTATTACCTACTGGCTGGGGTGTATTTGCAATTTTGTGCTTTGCAATGTGCATGTAATAGATGCAGAATTTGTCAAATGTGAATGAGAGCAGGTGTGTTTGTGCTTGAATGTGAATGTGAGCAAGTTTTGTGCATTTGGTATGGTAAAAACAGGGGTACTAATAATATTGTAAATATATTTTTTTAATATGAAATTTACTTAGGCAACGAACATAGCATATAATAATTGTTTGAATTTAAAAAAAAATTTCAAAAATTGATTCAGGCAACGAACATTGATAGTGTTACGGGTCGCTTGAATAACATGGTGACGAACAAACCAGTTAGTCGACGGGTGTATTTCCATTGCAACAACACTCAGACAACGAACATGATATATTTCGTCGCCTGAAAATTCGGATATTATGGCAATATCCAATTATCCATATGAAATCAGGCGACGAACTTTTGTCGTCTAATGGCAAAAGTTCGTCACCTGAATGTCTAAGTTCTGATTGCAAGGCCGTTGACCATATTCAGGCAACGAACGGTTTGTTCGTTACTTGAACGAACTCAAGAAACGAACAAACTGGTGTTCGTTGCCTGAATAATAGAGGCACGACGTTGTAGCCACCACCATTCAGACGACGACATGTTCGTTGCCTGAATGCTTAGGTGACGTGAGGGGCATTCAGGTAACGACTTAGTGTCCGTTGCCTGAGTTGCACCATGGCCTAGTGGCGTGGTTTGTGCAGTTGCGACGAGTGCAAGTTCTGGGTGCACCCAATGTGCAGCCAGCTGCCACATATGCTACAGCTGAAACGGGTCGAATCAGCTATGAATACCGTACCCAGTGTGATGCCAATTGGGGCTCAGACTGCAGTGATGAATGGCAATACGTCTGCACCATCTGCTCGGTTAGTTTTCACATCGAGTGCATTCTTCGCCACTCCTTCCAGGACACATCGTCGTGGAGGAATCCGATAACCACTTTTCCAACATTCAATTAATGTCTGCTTGCATTTATTTAATTATATATTTCAATTCAATCATATATCTTATATGTCAAGTACTGCATGATGTTGTATTGAATCATAATATTGTTTGCATTGCCGGCCTGTATTACAATATCTCTGTTGCCTGCATTTCCTGCATTGCATTTGGTTGCACGTGTAATTGTTACAACTTTGAAATTGAATGAAACATGTACGTACAATAATAAAATAAACTGGCTTATGCCGATCGAGTACTAATCGATGTCTTGCCCCAACCTCCTCCTTCAATTCTTTTTCAATTATTACTTGATCATGTGGACTGTGCCATGTATATATTGAAGGAATTGTATTCTTAATTTAGTTAAATGTGAAATGATTAAACATATATGGGATAAGACGACTGCTATAGATGTATATATAATCTGATTATTTTAGGAGTCGTAGTGCTTTACTATAAGTCAACTGCGATTAATGAGATTAAACGATTGAGTTTCATGGTTAATATAAACAGGTCCTATGAGATTACACACGATGAGTTACGAGATCATGAGATTAATGAAAGAGCTTAATTAGGAAGCGGTAATGGATTACTTGATTAAGAGAAAACCAAAAGGCTGAACGGTTGATACTTGATAGCTTGTAACTCCTAATTAATTGTCCAATTGCTCCTCCTAATTGAAAATGGCTTCCTATTCCTATTTAGGAAATGAGCTTTTACAGATGACAGTGAGAGTGTAAGAAAAAAAAAAAAGGCAAAGAGTTGCTATATTATTAATTTCTAAAACTACACGCATGGAGATGTATCTACTATGAACAATCAATTGGATCGTCCTCAATTCGATCCGGTTCACGCATCAAGAGGTATCTCCTCTGAACAATCAATTGTTTCCTATCAACTGTACTTGTAGATTCTACGATTAGAGATTTATATATGATATGAAATTCTGCTTAATGCATCTAATAAACCTTCAATTTGTATTACAGTGATCTTGCATAGAATGATAGGATGAATGATTTGATGCGAATCTTGATTTAAATTGATGGTGAATTTCATATGGATAAAGATGTAAAATTGAAATGGAGATTTTGATTAATTGAGATATGAAATTGTATAAATTGATATGGAAATTGAATACCACTTATCCGAGTCGGATTCGATCCGATTCGGTGATGGAACCGAAACGGTGGTTGATTCTCGTGTGTATATTTGGCTAGATCTCAAAATATATTTGATATAACATATTTGTTGTAAAATATTTCACTATGTCTCAAAATGTTTGATATGAAATATTTGCCAGTGAATTGAGATTTTGCCCATAAAATTAAGATATATAATATTATGATATTGTTTATTTTGATTATTTTCTAAAAGTTAGGAAATCCCACTTAAGATTAAATAATTGATATTATATCTTTTCATACAATTTATTCCAATCATTACATTTTTATGGTTAATATTGATTAATGTCATATATGGATTTAATTTTAAATTGAGATTAATTATTATGCATGTATACGACCCATAAATACGATATGTGTATCATTATATTTTCTTGTGATATATTTCTTGCATATATAAGGTGACTAGTACGTATGACCCATAAATACGATCTGTGTATCATTATATTTTCGTGTACACGACCTGCGCATCGTTTGTTTTGTTGTAACTTAATTTTTGCAATTAGTGTAATTCAAAATTTTAATACAAGAAGAAGTACAAGAAATAAGAAAGTCAAGGATGGAGATCCATGAAGGATACAAGATGAAGATATTATGAAGATTGAATATTTATCTTATGCATCGTAGGGGCCATGTACTAGGATCACAATTATTGTGTTTTTTAATGCTTTATTTTAAGTTTTTATAATGTTTTTTATTTATGATATTTTTTCACTTGTAAATAAAAGACAAATAAAATACTTATGTTCCAAATGTAAATCGGGGCAATGCCTTTCCATAACATAACCCATTAAGTTCTGGATTTTTGGTTGGATGAGCTTCACAAAAGTGAGGGTTTCTTTCCATAATCTTGGGCTAATGAGGATGAATCTATACAAGAGTTCATAAACCTTGATATGGTTATACCCAACAAGAGAAAAAAGACAAAGTTTTGGATCTTGAGACATGGGGATGATTTTACATTGGATGTGAATCATCAAACCAATAATCATAAATTGTTATAATTAGTACTATTGTTACTTAGCTTGAACACACAAGACAAGTCAATACAAAAGTACGTTGGGTCTTGTTTGTGATGGGGTCTTGGAATCATTTTATTCACAAGTTGAATGGAATGAACTTGAATAAAATGGGAATTTACTTAATTTAAAGGTGTTTAATTTTAAGTAATTTGCATTTCAAACATATATTGATTTGCATGTCATTTCTATTTTATATATAGGCAATATTATGTCAAATGATAATTTGAAATCTACTCTGCGGTCAATAGTTGAGAAGAACAAATTGAATGGAACAAACTTTCTCGATTAGGATAGGAACCTGAGACTTGTTCTCAGGTCCGAAGGGCGTGAGGACGTCCTAACAACCCCTATCTCTACTATATATCACTGACAACTCATCAAATGAGGAGAAGGTAAGAGAAATGAAGTTAAAGATTGATCTTTTCCTGTCACATATATATCTGATGCTAGCAGGCATGGAACCTGACCTTCAATTAAAAGAGGTTTGAACATCAAGATGCCTACACTGTCTTCACCAACCTGAAAGTGTTGTTTTAGGAACATGTAAGGATATATTGAACGATATGAAACTCACAATGTTATACATATTGGATAGCAAGCTTGTGTAGGGAAAGCGTAGGCCCCCATATGTTCAATAAGATAGGTCTTTTTAGCCGTATGGTGACATTGGGCACCCTATATGACCAATAGTTGGCCACATATATCGTTTTACACTCCTAACATGATGGCTTTGCCTCATTCATGATGAACTATTATACATGGTATTAAGAAAAACCTGAATGAAATCCATGGTATATTTAAAGTTACTGAGCAGAATACTCCCACTGACAACAAGAATGAAGTTCTTAATGCCAATAGAGGGAAAGGGTTCAAGAAGGTAGCCAAAAACAAGAACAATACCCAAGGGAATGATAAGGAAGTTGCAAAACCTAAAAGCGGTAGGAAGCCAAAGGTGGTTGCAGACCATAATTGTTTCTACTGCAAGGTGAATGGACACTAAAAGATAAACTATCCCAAGTACTTGGAAGACAAAAAGAAAGGGGCTTTGAGCTCCAACACTTCAGGTATTTATGTTATTGAATTACAGTCAACCAATATACTCACATTAGATAATGGTCCTACTTGGGTCTTAGATAATGCATGTGGTGCTCACATTATTTCATATGTACAGGGACTAAGAAATAGGAGGTAAGTGAAGAAAGGGGATATAGAACTACGTGTTGGAAATGGAGAAAGCATTGTTGAACTTGCTGTAGGAGATTTTAGTATGTTTATCTCTTCCTTCTGGTTTAATCTTAGAAATGAATAGTTGTTATTTTGTTCCTAGCATTACAAAGAACTTTGTTTCGGCTCAAGAATGACATCTTCTATGCTCGTGCTCAAGATATTAACGGAATATTTGTATTTGACCTTAAAACAAAATCTTATAAAATAAACATAAAAAGGCAAAAACCAAATGAGTTGAGTGAAGCCAACCTATGACATTGTCGTTTGAAATATCTACTATTTAAGTACCACACACCATTAACATTATCTGTCACAGATGAGAGAGCCATGAACAACCTACCCTCCTGCTCAACATTCTTTGAGTAATTCAGAATTTTTTTCTCACTTTCTAGTTTGTCCCAATATTGTGCTTCCTTGTGCCAATACCTCTTACAATGGTAGCACTGGATACTGCTCCTATAGGACCTTGAACCGTTGTTTTGTTAGAGCCTTTCCACTGTCCTCTTTCTGATTCACCAGTTTGACTCCTTTTTTAGCCATTTCCTTGACCTGTTCCTTGGCCTCTGCAACAAACTTGATGTCCGTCTTTTTATTGTCATGTTTTATAGTTAGTTTTGGCTTGAGTTGAGTCCTTTTATTAGCTTTTGTTTTGGGAAAGTATGTTGTTTGTGTTGATTTTTGTATTATTCGATATATAGATGTCTACACAAGTTTTGGTGGTGTTTTATAGGTTTTGGAGCTGATTTAGAGGAGTTTGGACGCACCTTAGAGCTTAACGGAAAACCATGAAGGTATTGGAGAAGCTAAGGAAGAGCAAAAAGAGAGAAGGATGAAGAAAAGCCTTATTTTCGCCATTCATCACTTTGAATGAAGTTCTGAAGTCTTCATGAGAGTTATATTCCTCAAAAAGAGTTTTCCAGCGCATATATTCATATGCATCAATTGGATAAATGAGGACTCCAGAAAGTGCGTTTCAAGATAGAATCGAAAAGCTGGAAAAACTGTGAGCTGCATCGATAGCTAACCCTATCGACGTCGACACCCCTGGGTGTCGACGCAGGTTTCTACGCATCAACTATTTGGCTGATTTTGGGCGGTTGTGAATGGAATTTTATCCCGTTTCTTTTAGATATTAGATAGAATTAGATAGAATATATTTTTATAAGATAGATTTAGGGTTTCTACTATAAATAAAGCCCTTGGGGATCGGTTTTGGGGGAGGATACACGCGCTGAACAGTGCAAAAGGCATGTAGCAGCAATATAGGTGAGTTTTAGGGTTTTTATCTGGCATTTGAGCGAAAGCTTGGACCATTGGACGTGTTTGTTGCAAGCTAAACCCCGAAGTTTCAGGTTTTGTTTAGTTTCAATTTCAGTTTATGTTTATTTCTCTTAAATTCATGTTTTTATACTCCATATGTGAGTAGTTCTTTTCTCTAGCTTCCAGGGTTGGGTGAATCCAACAATAGGCATGTGTGTTGAATTGATGAATCTATGATTGTGCGATATTTTAATCTTCTTCTACCAATGTGCTTAACCTTTGACGTCGAAAGTCTAAAGGAATTCTTGGTTGCAATTTACTTGAAAGAGAGACTGTTAACCGGGATAATAATTAGGGTTTTATAACTTAAGTTAAAGGACTTTAATTAAGATCGAAAAGGTAGAAACAAGTAGGTATTTTATGCAAAAGTGAATTGATTTACTTGATTGTTGATGAAAGTCGACTTTTTTTTATTATAAAAGCATGATCTTTTATGTAATTCATTGATTTGCACATGTGCTTGTTGTTGTGGTGATCCCTTAAGCTTAGAAGATTTTTACATATTGATTGAACCCCTAGAATTTCCGATTTTATAGTCCTTTATTCCATCATTTTCGCTACTTCTTTGTTATAAACAACTAAGCAATAAATATTGACTCTCTCCCGTGGACGATCCCGACTCTCTATACTATAGCGGGATCTTGACTATGAATTTATTTGGTCGATAAATCCTATTATTAAATTGGCGTTGTTGCCGGGGATAGTTCAATCACATCTTGTTTAGTTGTTTTTAGGGATTGGGAACAGCTCATCCCTTTTATTTTGTAAATATTCTTTTCTTTTAGTTAGTTTTTATTCTTCTTTTATTTTATTTTAGTTAGTATTTATTTTCTTAAACACCACACCTCCCACCACTCGCCTCATTGGTACCGACTTAGTGTCGAGCCCTTGTTATTTGATTTGTGCGACGGTTTGAGTTTTCAGGATTAAGTACAGGATGTAGGATGCACAAGATTATTACGATTATCTAGAAGAAAAGGCCAAAAGGGATAGGGAGGAAGCCAAAAGTGCATCCCGAAAAGCAAAGATGAAGGAGTGTGGGAGATTTTTTTGTCGAGGTTGATAAGGATGGTGAAAATTACTTTGACTTTGATAGTCGAAAGGCAAAATAGTCCTCCGAGGATTCAACCCATGATCAAGAGACATAGGATCCTATCAACCAAAGGAGGGGTATTATGCTCAACATGACTATAGGGACCCGTATGAGCCCTATCATCCATGGAGTGTCTCACAACAAAAGCTCGCTAGGGGAGAAGAACTATCAAGGGAAAATGCCATGCTAAGGGAACAATTACAGATTCTTGAAGAAAGATGGGAAACTGCCAGGCTAGAGGAAGAACTGCGTTATCTTAAGGCTCACCCGCCTTGTCATCTATGTGGAACAAGGTCCCATCTTCGCCTTGCTTGCCCTAGACTTTATCAAGAACCATATCCTTCTTATGGGAAATGGGCATCAACTCCAAACGAGCTAGTCTATCCACAAGAGTCTCCAACAGAGACTCCATTCATCATTGTAGCAAGAAGTTCAAGAAGAGTTGCAAGACATTATTAAGGAGGAAGACGCATTAAGGAAGCTACCGGAATCGTAAGAATCACCTGCGAAAGTCGAGGCTCCACAATCGATGGAGGAATATGAATGTATAGTGTACGACTTGACCGCTATTACAATTGCAAGGTTGTAGGTGGAGAAGAGCATGAGGTCGAGTTGGTACATATCCCAACCAAGTCAACATATACATGTGCTGACTCGACCCAGGCTCCTGAAGATCCAATATCATGTCGAATGGAGGAAGACAAAGCTGCAAAGGTATCAACGTCGACCCCTCCCTTATTGACGTCGACACCCCCCCCCCCTCTCCAAGGAAGAAAAGTTTCTGCAGAAGGTTTTGCTAGCAGCTAGGGTATCGACCGGAGGACGTTCTGCCATCATCTCCTCCAGCTGAATAACTGGATCCACCACCTACACCCAATCCGGATTGAAGAACAAGGGGAGTAGGTCAAGCTAGAGACTTTAAATCTAGTAATTACGGAAGGCAACCCATTTTTTATTCTGTCCTTTGTTAGAGCCTCTCCACATTCCTCTTTCTGATTCACCAGTATGACTCCTTTTTTTAGCCATTGCCTTGACCTCTTCCTCGGCCTCTACCACGAACTCTACCTCAAAAGCCACCTCTACACTACTAGAAAACTTTAATTAGACATCTGTTGTCAACAGATGTCTTTGAAAAAAAAATTCGATCTCTTTGTGCGTGTAGTAAAATATCAAATTTTCCACATTGTTTTTAAGCAGATGTGTTTTCTTCGCTAAAACATCTGTTTTTATTTTGAATATAGATATAAATCAGCCCCTCAAATTTATTTTGGACATGTTCACGTATTGTTATAGCCTCATTATTTTTCATTTATAAGCTTTTGAAGATATTCACACCAAGCCTAAATTTTACATTTACATCACTATTTTAAAAATAATCAATGTATTAAAACAAAATAGACATCTTTTTTATTATATTGATTGTGTGTATATTCATTTCACATATATAATTTTTAATTTTTTTTTATTGTTTTATAATAATCTATCACATTAAATATGTATATAAACCGATGTATTAATATCATATGAACATCATTTTAGGTTTTTATAAAGATGTTGTTGTTAGAAATATATATCAATCTATATTAACATTGTGATGTAAAAATATATGTTACACGTTGATTTAGATTATTTAAACGATGTCTATAATGATACTAGCATCCGTGTTTGTGCAATGGTTCGATGTCATATCTATTAACATACATCACTTTTTATTTATAATCCGATGCTTTTTAATTTGATACGTAACACCATTTTCTGGATATAATATAATTTTTCATATATAAATGAAAGGATTGGTACTTTGATTAACTCAACGTACAATATACATACATTAACCACCTACAAAGCCCATTTTGAATGTTAAAGTGATTAACAAAGAGATTCACGTGTAAGTGTAACATCTACACAAACTGCCAAAAAAAAATGACAAGTACTTATTCATCCATATTAATCACATCATTTCAGACACGGATAAGTTAACACAATGCTTGGAACTGCCTTGGCCAAAACCTCCCCCTAGCTCAGCATGAATGCAGCCCCACTCAGCTCCAAAATCTCACAAGAAGACACATCAGTGATAGCCAAATAGACAGCCCCCGACGAGGCTTCGAAATAGCTCCACAACCCCCACCAAAAATTCATTTATAAATCAGTCCAAGAGGGGCCATAAATCTGCAGAAATAGGAGCTGAAAGTACCCATAAATAAGTGTCAATGATGCCTCTAACCTCAGGTACAAAACCAGTACCAATTCAACAAACTCAGCAGCATTTGAACACATCGAAACATCAAAAACTGAGCCCCACAACATCCCCCATCTATGCAAAAACTCTTGTTACAACAATACCACCAATCCCCATCATGTTCAACTGTGAGAAGCAAATCAGTCCATTAGGATGTGAGCCTCACTTACAAAAAGGTTGTGCAAGAAAGCTAAGCCCTTCTTTTTTGGCGCCTAGGTTTCTCCCTAATACTACACCTATGCTTGTAAATGTTTCCTAAATTTTAATATATGTTAACCATAAAATTAAAAAAAATAAAGATAAACAAACTAAGGAGTATATCAACTTCAACATATTCAAAGCCTTCCCTCCGAGGGAGAGTAAAAAATTTACATTAAACCCTAATGAAAGAGCTATACATTTTCTTATATTGTCAGTAAGCATATCATAGTACATCAGCATGAGACTTTTATTTATTGATTCAAATACAAATTTAACAGAACATTAGAATCCATTTTATGCTCACCTTTTTGAGAGAGTCATGTATTGATTCCACAACATCCTCACATGATCTGTAAGAATACAAGTGTGGTCAAATTTACCATAGATAGAATGCAATTAAACTCAGTTTTATTATAGCTAATAACTGTCCAAATAATCTTTTAGTGATAAAGGGAGTAATACCCTCCAAATAAAATTTGACTCAAGCAGAAATGTCCCATTTCCTTGGATAGCAAGCTCGAGTCACGACGAACCATATCAAGACCCTTTCGTTCAATTACCTGCACAGAAAAAACAAATTCTAAAAAATCAAGACATTCTATCTTCAAACAATGTCTCAAAATTTAGTACGGTGACACAAGTTACCTCATATGTTGTACCCTCCTTGAATTGAACTTTGACTGCAACATATTTCTTCTTTTTCAGAAGCAATATTCTCTTGTACAAACCATCAAGATCGATCTCTAAACACCTATACTTTGTATTCACCTATAAGAAAGTGCAAAGTCAATAACAGCACGCTGGCATGACAGAATCAATAAAAGAGCATGTTAAGGCTTTGATTAGTGATCCCCTTTTTGTATCTTACATTGACCGTTCTATGGTATATTTTTCCTTCAATTGCCTTACACTTTGTGACATCTCCAGCCCACTATATATCATTATTGAATATGTATCACCATAAATCACCTGAAAGAGAAATAACACGACTGCATTAGGAACATTGTAGCACCAAATGCTAAAAATAAGAAACAAATGCATGTCTTTGAAGTACCTCTAAGTTCAAGTTATTCTGAACTAAATCAACTGTGCTCTGCGAAATTTCCCTCCCCTGCAAACCCATTACATAGTTTGCTCAAGAAAATTCTGTACTAAATTCATTATTAAAATGCAAGTGTTGGGTAAAATTGGTAAATTTCCTGCTTGTAATGTAATAAGCTCTACAAGTGGCTTTGCATAAAATCTAGAACTGGAAAACCCCAAGCATCCATACATATTGCGTTACAAGAAAATCAAGCCAAGGAAAGCACCAAACATATCAGGACCTATTTGCAGGTTTGATGTGTAACCAATGTAGAGATGAGAAAAAGGCACAAGACCTATTTGCAGTGAGCTTCAGTGCTTCCTGCTGGATGTCTAGCTGTTGGATGTCTATGCCTCCCATGGATGTTTGGAAATTAGATCCACATGAACCCCTAAAACATACGTAACATTAAAAGCTTTCAATAGCCACACTAGAGAGACGTACGTACGACACAAACACTGAATAACAAACAGACAAACTAAAATGGAACAAAAGATTTTACTCAAAATAATCACAAAGCGAACATCACTCTACGTTGAATCTGACCAACTGACTGAACATATGGAAAACAACTAAGACATGTTTAAAGTAGCTCACTTCTATGAACGCTGGAAAAGTAGAACCACAAACCATAACTAGCTTTCTACGTTTCTAACCGTAAGCTACTAGACATAGCCCATTAAGCTATTACTACAGCAGAATACTACAATATAGTAGGGAAAAGGAATAATATATAATTATTGAGAATGGCTCGAGAAGCATTACAATCAAAGTGCTTTTTGCAACAGGTTTTCCAGGGGTAGAGACCGTAGAGTACGTTGTTATTGCAATAATCATTAGCTGGAGCTGTTATTTCATGCTTTTGTCGTAGTTATCCAAATTGCAATACATGATAAAAATCTCAATTATTTAAGAGATGAGAACGAGCATATCAATAATTTAAAAAGCATTAAACTTAAACATATTGTCCCCTTCTTGCTTACGAACTACAAACTAGGAGCCCCTTGAAATAAATAAGGTAGAAACATGTGAATGATATACAAATACTTAGAAAAACCTCATAAGAATCCATGACAAAATGTTGCCTAAATAGAACTGAAAAAATCTAAATGATCAAGAAAAAATCACTAAGGAATTTGGGCCGCTTAGAGGAGAATCTGAACACTAGAAATTGGGAGAATTTTTAGTGTTATATTTTTTGGTTACTTGGAGGAGAGGAGCTACTAATGTATTTGGCAAGTCCTTTTGTATTGTCCCACTAGATCCTCTGTGATAATTATACACATTTGCCTATCCTACAAAAAAAATTGACCTCGAATTGATTCCAACACGAATGCTTGTTGATCTAGACCTAACAGCTCCCCAACTTATCATAATAAATCAATGTAATACTCATCAAAACCATTATATATATAAGGCAAACTTTCTACCCTAGAAAAGGTTGATCAATGCAGATCCAATCTGATTGAGTGATTGCGAATCAAACAAATGCATTGCCCAAAGACAACAAATTAAAACAAATCACACTATTAGGTTGCCAATTACAAACTTGAAAACTGATTGAGAAGATACTGAAAATGATATATCTCGTACAAATTTATTATATTGAAGAAGAGATGGAGAAAATTCAACCTTGATGAAGCCAATCTCCTTGGTGTTGCCATGAAAGCATTGCCTGCAACACATGAGCCCGTACTTGCAAATCAAACCCTGGGAGTTATTGCACACACGACTGGCAATCGATCAGATAATTAGTTTTCCAAACTCATGAATAGAATCGATCAATGTTCAATTTCAAACTTACAAACGATCAACAATGAACAGAGATGATGAAGAAATAGACAAATTAACGATTGTGAGAGCCTAGACCATAGCTCTTAGGGTGCGAGTTCCAAACGTTGGAGTGTCCCATTTTCTCTACATTGATGGCGGCCGATTGAAGGATCTCTAAGGTTTGGTCCTTCAAAGCACAATGCCGCTTCGATGATAGAGAAAACCCTATGAGCAAGGTTTATGTATATTTTTCCAAATAAGAGCGGGTTTCACCATAACACAACCCTTCTCAGAGACATCTATGGCAGAACCCCTAAATTCAGAGACATAAATGAATAAAAAAGAAACCCTAAGAACCTTAGATATATAGATCTGTACAAAAAATGGGCAAAAAAAAGGAGCATGGATTGAGTTTTCACAAGAGAGAATGTTGGCTTGTTAGGGTTGAAAACAGTGACAGAAGGATGGAGGCGGCGAAGAGAGAATGAGACCAAACCCAAGAGAAGGAGGTCAGATTCAAAGGAAGGAAGCCGGTGTTGAAATAATAGAGAGCTGAGGAGGAAGAAGAAAGCACTGACCCATGGAGGAAGAAGAAAGCTGACGACCGGGTCGTCGGGATGGACTTCATAGAGCTGTTGGCCGGAGAAAGAAGAAAGCACTGACCCAAGGAGGAGGGTCGCCGGAGCTAGCTAAAGGAATGCCGGATCTGGAGATAGTCGGAGAGGTAAAGATTGGGTTGGGGATCTGGAGGCTCGGGTCTGGAGAGGAGAGAACGAGGATGAATGTGGGGTGATAGAGAAATTAAAGAAGATAAAGATAGAAATTTTAAGAAACTGAAAAAAGTGGGATGGAATTTTATTTTAGTGCTGAGCGGTAGCTTTGAAAAGGGAAAATCAAGTGATAACCTGCCTCCAAAGCTCGCTTCAATTTTTTTTCAACTTTTTTCATCCCGCGCCCGTTTATCTCTAACTGCGCGCATCTTGCTTTTTTCATAAAATATAATATAACATCTGTCTCTATATTTGACAATTGTGTAAATTGTGTTACACATCACAATAAAAAAAATTGATGTAATTGAATAATTTAACATCTGTTAATTATTTAACAGACTTAAATTACATGATGTCTAATTGCAGTATTTTAGTCGTGCTACCTCTTCCTCTACTCCTCAAGCCTTCTGACCTCACCTTGAAACCTTCCTCCTTGATCTGAAAATCTTTCTCATCCTTCTGTTGACCATTCTTACTCAGCCTGTCTTCCTGATCTTACAAGGAACTAGTTAGCTCTTCAAAATGGTACAAGGACAGGTCCTTTGACTCCTCAATTACAACAACAACATGATAAAACTTACTCAAACTCCTCAACACTTTGCTAATCACTATCTCAATACTTAGATTTTCTCCATAAGACTTCATGTAGTTACCAATGGTTGATACCCTTGACAAATATACACTTGTACACTTTTTTTTCCCTTGCATAACCAAAGTTTCAATCTCACGATGATTGCAATTTAACTTTAATTATCTTCTTGTCACCCATGTATTCTTGGTTGATGCTTCATGAGAGGTGGATGATGCTGCAATTCTGGGGAAGAATTCTTCATCTAAGGTCGATTGAATCATAAACAATGCCTCAAAGTCCTTCTTTCTCTTTTCTCTCAACTGCTAACAAGGATCTTCAAAACCATTCTCTACCAAGCCCCATAGTACTCCTGACACTTGAACAAGGTAGACATCGATCTTCGGGCTCCAAAAGTGATGATTCACTCCTTTGAAGATCGACAATTGAGGATTGCCTACACCACCTGATCCAATGTTCAGCATCTTGAATGATGCTCTAACTCTCGGTGGACTTCTCTTACTATTGCCAATTGGTTTTGAAATGGTGCGGACGACTACTCTTTTTATTGTCAATTGGTTTTAAAATGAAACTAATCCAATGGAAAAAAAAAACTTGATATCTACGTCGTGCTTGTAGGCACAATGGCTTCTATTGTTGCTTTGATAGCTGAACTCTCGGTTCTCTGGTTGCATGAAGTCCGACCTCGTTCATGTCATATAATGATATACGTTGTTTTAGATTAATTTCCTTGGCTCGATTACCCAAATGTTGCATTCGTATGTTAAGTACGTCTTTCATATGTTACAAGGACTAATGTTAGCGATCATCACAACATCACAAGCTTCTCCCAAGGAGTTCTTCAACAGATGAGTGAGCTAGCTTGTAATTATGTAAGGAATACATCTTTTTCCCTACAACTGTTCTCTCTATATACTCTCTCATTACCTTTCACTGTCAATTTCATTGCTCGTTTTTATTTTCATCTTGAATCCAAGCTTCCACAAAAATTCACAAAGTGTTAGTGTATATATGTATTATACAAACACACAATTTTTATTAATACATATTATATTAAACAAATACAGACAAAGGACGTGCTAAATATATTACAAAATACACTACTGGCTTATCCAAATCAAACAAAGCATGCATATAAAGCCAAAACACTAGAATAAAACAGAGTATTCAAGGGAGTAAAAATATAAAAGTAACAAGAACTAAGGACACACACAATATTCCATCCATATAATATAGCTAAACCAAACTAGTTGCAATATCCAGGACTCCGAATTGACCTGCAGCAACGTCGGCCAGCTCTAAGAACACCCCCAACATTTTGGGCAAGCGAGTTTCGGGGTTGTCGTGCACCGAGCTATGGTCTTTCACCGAGTGGTGGAGGATGCACTCGATATGAAAACTAACCGAGCAGATGTCGCAGACGTATTGCCATCCAGTGGTGCAGTTCGAGCCGCAGTTGGCATCGCACCGGATGGTTGCTGCAGCTGATTCGACCCATTTCAGCTGCAGCGGATGCGGCGGGTCCCCCATCACATGCAGGTCATGCAGCAAGTATTGCGGCAGCTGGCTGCACATTGGGTGCACCCAAAACTTGCACTCCTTGCAACTACATATGCACAGTGCATAAATAAGTTGATGGACTACTTCACTTATTTTTATATATAAATTAAAACATATATAGAACGATGCATGATATGTACGTACCCATAAACCCTTAGATTGAGTGATTTTTGTCCGGCTCTAATGGAATGGCGGCAGATCTGGCAGGTCCTGAAGCGTTTCTTGGTCCGGAGTTCAAGCTCATGGCGAGGATGCATGAAGGTGGAGAGCTTAGTGGGGTGCTTGGCGCACACCGGGTGGAGGTTAACGTCGCACTCGGCACATTTATAGCGCCTCCCTTTGCCATTGGTGAAGCAATGGTCACACTGAAACTCCAGGTTAGAGTAGACATCCTTCACCGGATGATCCGACGATCGGTGGGCGAAGGTGGAAATGCTGGCACCGCGGGGGTCAACACCGAGGACGATAGTTGGTGCGGTGATCTTCATGGCGGGTCGGAGGACAACTGGGTTCGTCGAGCAAACCTCGTGCAGGCGGTAGGTGCAGTCGGCTTCCTCGCAAACGTAGGCCCAGCCACCGGAGCTGGGCACTTTGCAGCTGCCGCATTCGAAGGTCTCGTCCAGGTGGACTTTCCGAAGAGGGTGGTTGTGGGTGAAGTGCTTTATGCTTATCGCATGGTGTTGAAAGTAATTTGAATTTGCTTCCCTCACCCTTTCTCTCACCCTCTCTTGATCGATCTCCTCGTCTCGCTTCTTCATTCCGGCTCTGTCCCACAAATGGTGGACTGCGCCGGAAACCATTTTAAGACCCAGCATCGCCATGAATGATCGATCACTAGCTAGGTACGTAGCTACGATTTAACTAGTTGTTTTGCTTTTGGTTTTTTTCTTGGGGATGAAGTGGTCGAGACCTTTGATTGTCTTCTTATATAGAGGGATGAGCAATGAATTGGTCAGTGTATTAACGTTGTTGAGCAAGTTGTGGATGGTGTACGTCATCCATAGAGATCAGCTAGATGATGCACACAAGCTACAGATTAATTTTGATTGGAGGTCTTCGATCCGCTATATGTTCAATGTGAACTAAAATAGTCATTCACACATCCGGGGGTTGGATCTGTATCTGATTGGGTTAATCTGATCGGGTCATTATCGGATATCATCACATATGAGCTCAATTGAATGGGGTTGATTTGGGTTTGAGTCATCATCCGATGATTCGGATTTAGGTATTGTTTTTTCTATCCTATACCCTAAGGGTATATAATAAGACCCTAAATTGGAAAATATTTCCTATAAAAAAAGGCAAGCGACCATAATAATCTACAACGTACGGATTGTAAATCAGTAAATGGAAACCATGATATATGTGTTAACAACATTCAGGCTATTCCCATCGTCTCCAACTCTAGATGTCATTCCATTATGCTCTAAAGGCAACAATGTAGCAAAATTAGATGCACAACGGAATTTTAGAAAACTATATATATGTAATATCTCATTTGGGATCTCATGCATAAATTGATATATATGAACAATATATAGAAGGGAAATTAAAGTCGTACATTTCTTGTGCGTAACCTTGATTCTTCTTGTGTGTAACCTTGATTTGAAATCACATTTAGAGAAAAAAGTCTCGAACGGCACTCTCCTATTTGGTCCACACGAGCAAGGGATTGGATCTACTTGTCTCCGTTTGCTAGAACGAGCTATCGAATAATTAATACACACCCTTATATAGTATGCAAACTAGGTCAAACTTATTTCTAATAATTTACCTTTTTATCTTCTCTCCACAATATATTTCCATAAAGATATTATATCAATAATAATAACATATCATTATTAATTAATTTTTCAATTTCTAATAATCTTTTGTGTGTGACCTTATAGGACCCGAATAAAATAGCAATAGATTAAATCCAATTTAATCCAACTATATACATATATTAAAACCGATGCATTGTTGCCTACGTGGCGGCGCGTGAGTGCATCTGCATATGTGGCGGCGCGTAAGTGCATCTCGCAAAGCTTTCTCCCGTCAAAAAGAAAATCTAATAAAAATAATTAGATAGTTCTAATCTATATAAGAAATGTTTAAATAATTATATTATTTTACCATAAACTAATATAATTGGATAGAATCTTATAAAAGAGTAAATATTATATAAAGACAAAACTATATCAATATAACACAATCTATCTGTGCATAAATATTTTAGTAAACTAACGTAATAAATATATACTACATACAATATTTAATAAAAAAAAAGAATATTACAATATATATTTTTAAAAATCAACTATCTATTTAAATACATGTGATTTAATTAACGATATATTAGGAAAAAAACCCTTTACCTTATAAATATGAATTTTATCTATATTTCGAGAGAATACAAACAAAAGATAATTAGATTATATATCATTTGTTGAACTAATTTTATTTATATCTATATTATGTTTTGGTGGAAAATATAATTTATATTTAGATTATTATTTTTATTTATTGGAATTTATCTAGATTATTTGTAATATTATATTAATGTATTGTCAGTGCACGGGACGGGACCTACATTAGTAAACTATAATTGGTTTCTAACAAAGCACTATAATTACCTAAATTATTCATATTATAAATCTCCATTTCAATCATATTCTATCATTACTATTTTACATATATATCAATTAAAGGACTACTAACTGAAGCGCTCTTGGAATTTCACCTGTACTTATTATCTCATTGTGACGACAAAATGACTAGAAATACCTACAAGCCTTAGTCGAGAGGGGTTACGATTAGATTATATGTCTATTGGTCCAAGCGATGGGGGTGTTATGTTCGGCTCGTGGGGATTTAAATCGTTCTGTCGCGGGCTCGAGTGGGAGTCATATGATGTTTTTATTCCAAGAACGTTCTTTTCCGATCACAGATCTCGAGAAGTCAACTCCGGGGGTTCTAGATCCGGGGACAATCAGAGTTCTTATGCCTTCCTTCTCTTGAAATTGGATCCCCGTCTTTGAGGTCAGAGGGGGGTATTTATAGGGAAACCAAGCGAGTAGTTGGCTGCTGACCTCGTGGTTTTACATAGGACACGTGTAAGGCATTCCCTCGCGCTTAGGAATATAGGCTATACATGTGGTGCCATGAGACACGAGGTGTCTGAGCTAGTGAGCTACTTGCTAGGGTTCCTGAGAGCCACGAGGTTCTTTAGAGGACCCACTATGGTTTCTTACGTGGGTTGACATTAACATTCGGGTCGCGAGGAGGGTTTGGCTGAGTACTTTACTTCGCGACATACCTTGTAGTGGGACCAGATGTCTTTTAGCGTTGGGTGGCCCATTTATGATATCATACTTGTATTATTTAATAGGCTTATTTTCCATGGCATCGTCACTAACCTAAACACCTTTGGATCATTGCAAGACCAGCACAATAACAAAGGCAATACAAAGCCCGATTCCAAGACATACAATTCGTACAATACAACTATAGGCAGCTACCTACAAACAGACAAATAGTTTGCTCTCTTCCCCAAGAAACCTCTTGTATAAATGGCACACTATTGTATTTCATAAGGTAATGAAAATCGTATCATATTTACCAACAACAATATGATATTCTAGAATGGTATCAAAGTTGTGAAAAAAATGGCATTTTTCACCGTTTTCCATGGCATACAACGATTTGGTCACTACCCTTACCCAACATCTACAAAATTCTATGGCGACCTCCTCTAACAACCCTCCAAACACATCCCTCCCAAATTTCTCTCATCTCAACCGCATAAAATTCGATCACCAACACTAATTTCCATCTTTGGCTCCGTCAGATCACCCACTATATGTGTTCTAAGTGCCCCATAGGCTACGTTGATGGGAGCCTCTCTCAACCTCCTCTTGTTGATTATAACCGTTGTGTCGTTGATGATTGGTTAGCCAATGACCAACTTGTCCTTGTTATTATTTCCTCCTCATTGACCGAGCCCATCATGTCGTATATTCTAGAATGTGAGGCGTCCAAGCAAGCATGGGAGCGCCTTCATTCCCTCTACTCTGCTTAGTTGAACGCTCAAGTCATTCAACTCCGCATACAATTGTCCAGTCTAAAAAAGGGGGATGAAATCATTTATGAGTACTTCCACCGCACCCAATCCCTTAGCCACCAAATTCAGGTCGTCGGACAACCTATCACCAATGATGAATTCATCCAGTATTTGTTCGCCGGTTTAAGAAGCGAATATTACTCCATAGTAACCACCTTATTCACTCAACTCATCTCTTTTGACCCAGCCAAGGTTATCTCTAACCTTCTCCTGTAGGAGTCCAGGATTTTTCGCCAAAACACCCCCTTCTCCCGACCCCACCATCCATGAACCTAGCCACAAACAATGACCATAGACTTGAACTTAACTTCACTTTAACTAGACTAAGAGGATATGGCTCTTACAGTGGTGGGCGCAGTGACAACGGTCGAGGCCAAGGCCGCGATGATCAGGGAGGATGCTCAAGACGAGGTCGTGGTGATCAGACCTTCAACGGCGGCCTCGACACCAGTTCAGTTTTCCATATCTATGGGATGAGTAATGAAATTCATAGTTGAGTGAGTTATTTGGGTTGAGCGTGAACTCTTCCAACCTCCCATTCAGCCCTCCCCACTCTTTCCCCATTTCCCTTGTCTCCACCTTCATCCTTCGTTTTCTCCTCAGTTATCGCCCTCGTTTCTACTTTGCTTTGTCTTCCCTTTCTTGCTACCTTCGGCTCCACCTAGTCTTCCATCGTGTTTGCAACTCTACCGCCTCTCTTCCCTCTCTCAATTTTTTCACCTTCCCCTATTGCCCGACCATTTTTCATCCTTTCTCTTTATCTTCTCTAAATCTCTCTCCCTACTATCCCCCTCATTTTCTTTAACCGTCACACCTTCCCCTCTCGTTTCCGCCCTAACATTACCATTGGAACCTACCTTCCATGCACATTCTCTAGTCTCTCCCCCCCCCCTCCCCCCACCCTCACCTTCTTCTCCTCATGTACCTTCCTAACACCCTAGCTCCACCGACGCCACCTCTTCAGTACCCCCATCCTTCAGCCACACCTTTCCCCGGTCCTACTCTTTTCCACCATGGCTTTACTTCCATGCTCATCCAAATCTCCATGCCTCGCTCTCTCTAGAGAAATTAAAATGTATCTTGGAAATCGATATCCCTTCCTTTAAGGGCTACCCCTTCTCCCTCAGGAAGTGAATAACCAATGCCAATACATCTCCCTCTAGGAGTCGGAACCTTATATTTCTACACCCATGCGTGAGGAAGTAGAAACCCTCACTTTGTTAGGGAACGCTCCATCCTCTCTCTAAAATTTCTAGAGAGAATGAGCCTTATCATTCAGCTTCTATCGCCTTACCCCATCTCTAGTTCAACCATCACCGGTGTTATAGGAGTGGCGCTTCCCACTTCTTTTCCCTCGTCAACGCCACCAATGCTTGGTGGTGGCGCCACTATCACATGTTGCTCTGGCATGGTTCTTAGTAGTTGTCCATCGCCGCTTGCCTTCAGCATCCTGAACTATTCCCTTGATGTTCGTGTCTTGGGGATCCTCATCCTACGATGGCCTCTGTCTCGCCCGCTCGTCATTGTCGTCGCCTATCTGTAGTTGTCTTTGATGGTGCCTCCCTTGCCTAGGCTTGGTATTAGTGCTCTATTAATATCTCCTTGGCGTTCAAGTTCCTATTTCGTGGTCTTGCACGCCAAGCATCCTTGTTTTAATTTCAAAAGGGGGGAGAGCACAATTATACAATAATTATTTCTTTTATATGTGTGTGTTGGTGTGTTTTGTGTGTGTGTAAAATTTCACAAATCTCGTAAGGGTTTGAAATACCACTTGAAAGGCTTGAATTAAATCCCGAAAGAGCTTAATCAAAATTCATCTATGGTTCGTCTACATCTTCTTGGTGCGTTTGCTCAGGCGGTGTACAACTTCATTTCCATGTTTCTTGAATTGGCCACCTTCTTCCTCGTTAGGGTTTTGGCATTGGGAGTCGGGACTAGCTAGGATCTCGGTGGTGTGTACAGGGCGACTCCATGTATGGGATGAAGCTCCCTTGGAGGTTCATCTTCTCTACCCATAGGGACTCCTGATGTATCGATGACCAACAATGCCTTTTCATGGTGATGCTTGGCTTCATCCTTAGTCTACGTCCCTAGGTTGTTTCTTTTAAGTTCGCTGAGTTTCGTCGTTTGTTTGGTGTTTCTGCCTGTTTTATTGTACATTTTTTTTGTATATGTTGTATTTTCAACGATCTTTCGTTTGTCGACCTATTGAGGTTCAGGTTTGTACAATCTCGAATTCTTACTTTATAAAAAGAATGAAGTTGAAAACAATTTTAAAAAATACTACTGATAGATTACATAGGTCTCCTATTGTATAGTGGGCTAAAAGCCCGTTAAGGCCCAATACCTTTGTAGCCTATATATATGTTTATCAATGAATGGAAACCCTCAAGGAGGACATTACAATGAATGGAAACCCTAGCCGCCGCCCTCAACCCTTTACCGCCCCACCTAGCGCCGGCGCCTCCCTCCCCTCTCCTCGGCCACCACCGACACCACATCTCTCCCTCTCGCCTCTCTCTCTCTCTCTCTCTCTCTCTCTCCCCTGTTACAATGGCCGACCCTCCCCCTACCACCAACAAACCGTCATTCCACTCCGCCCTCACGATCTCTAGTATCAAAAACTGCATCCCTATCATTCTTGATCATGAATCCATCACCTACACCATGTGGTCGCACCTCTTCACGACCCATGTTAAGGCTTACAAAATCCTCCACCATATTGACTCCTCCGTCAATCGCTCTGAGAGTGAAGACGACGATCTCTTCACTCAACTTGACACCATTGTCCTTCAATGGATCTTCAACACCATCTCAAATGATCTATTGACCACCATCCTCAACCCCAAAGACAACGCCATGGCTGCCTGGAAGAAGCTTCAGGATCTCCTCCAAGACAATAAGTCCACCCGTGCTGTCTATCTCGAGCACGAATTCTCAAGTTGAAAGTTTTCCGCCTTCCCGTCGATATCCGCCTACTGTCAGCACATCAAGACCCTGGCTGATCAACTCGACGCCGCTGACTCCAAACCCAGTGCCACCCGCCTCGTCCTCCAGGTACTCTCGGGTCTCCCTTCTGAATACAACGCTGCTGCTACTCATATTCAGCAGACGGAACCTCTCCCTACATTCGAAAAGACCCGTTCCCAATTGATCCTGGAGGAGACTCGCCTTCAACGTCAGACCACAGAAGCTGCCAAGGACAAGACGACATTGGTATCATCCAGCGACATCGATGAAACCTTTTCCCCACAGCCCAGCCGAAACTACAACCAGCAGCAGGGATCGAGAGGCAGCGGCCGCGGCCGCACCACCTTGCGGCGGCCACAGCAGTTCAACTCTCCCCATCCCTCTTGGTACCCCAACCCAGGCTACCCCCCTTGGATGCCCTTTGGCTACCCCGGCTCGTCGTATCGTCCACCAGCCCCGTATCCCAACCACCAGCAGGGCTTGTTGGGTCCTGCTCCTCGACCTGCCGGGCATCAGGTCTACCCGTCGTCGTCTGATCCGGTATACACCCCAACTGATGTTCATCACGCCTTCTCTTCGATGCAGATGGCACCTCCTGACTCTGCTTGGTACATGGACACTGGCGCTACCTCTCATATGACGAACTCCTCAGGTACTCTCTCTTCTTTCTCTTTTAAGGGTTCTGCTCATTCTATTATCGTCGGCAACGGTGGTCGCCTTGCTACTTCGGGCATTGGCCACGCCACACCATCCAGCCCATTACACCTCAACAACGTCCTTGTTGCCCCCAAACTTGTCAAAAAACCTTATCTTTGTCCGTCGGTTCACCACTGAAAAAAATGTTTCTTTTGTGTTTGATCTGTTTGGTTTCTCTGTGAAGAATCTTACTACGGGGGTTACTCGCATGAGATGTAATAGCACCGGGGAGCTCTATCATGTGTCGTCGCCCTCACCATCCAGCCCATCAAGTCCAGTCGCCCTCTCGGCATCATCATCCAGTCTTTGGCATGCGCGCCTTGGTCATCATAGTCCTGCAGTTTTAAATTTACTTCGTTCTAAAAGTCTTGTTCAATGTAATAAAGAGCCTCGCTCTAGTTTATGTTCTTCTTATCAGTTAGGCAAGCATGCCAGACTCCCCTTTCAGCGGTCTTTCAATACTACTTTTGCACCTTTTGACATTATTCATAGTGATATTTGGACATCTCATGTGCCTAACAAGGAGGGTCATAAGTATTACCTTTTGTTTTTGGATAATTATACACATTTCTTATGGATTTTCCCTTTACACTTTAAATCTCAAGTGTTTCCTATCTTTTCCAAATTCCATACTTACATCAAAACACAATTTCACACCTCTATCAAGTGTTTCCAATGTGACAATGGTCGTGAATTTGACAACAAGGAATTTCACACTTTCTTTAACACCAATGGGATATCCTATCGCTTGTCCTGCCCCTATACCTCCCAAAAAAATGGCAAGGCCAAACGAATTATCTGAACCATTACCAATATGATGCGCTCTCTCCTCTTCCACGCATCCATTCCCCCTATATACTAGCCTTACGCCTTAGCCACCACATGCTGCCTCCTAAACATTCTCCCCTCCACCACCCTCAACCATCGCTCACCATTTCAGACACTGTATTGCACTTTGCCCAAGTATGATCACCTTCGTACATTTGGGTGCTTGTGCTTTCCTAATCAGTCATCCACCGCCCCACACAAGCTTCACCCACGCTCCACCCCCTTGTGTCTTTCTTGGTTACCCGTCTGATCATCGCGGCTACCTCTGCCTCGATATCAAGACACACAAGATCCTTCTCTCTCGTCATACACCCCTTGTGTCTCCGTCCGAGTCAGAGTCACCCTTCCCCCATTTCCTTTTTCCCCAGAGCTCACCCGGTGCTCCTGCGTCTCCCCCTCTCTCACCCCCACCACCCCTACCACCAGACCACACACCCGTAGCGTCTCCGGTGTCTTCCGACCCCGTCAGATCGTCTCCATGACCACCGCCCATCACCCCGCTATCCATCCTCATGGCCTAGCAGAGACGTCCCCTCGCCAAACAACCATGCCGCGGGCGCCGCACGATGCTGCACCCGCAGCCCATCAAAACCCCATGCCCCCAGCCTCGCCTCACCTACTGGCGGCGGCCGCAGCAGGGCATGATGTGCCCGCCGCGTCCCTCGCCGCCTCTGCACCGCTTGCCCGCAGCTCTGCTGCGCCCGCCGCCTCATCCCCTTGCTTAGCCCCGCTTGCCGCCATCCTTCCCGACTCCCAATCACCCTCTGTCTCCACCCAGACCTCCCTCTCCCCCATTCCCACCTCCCACAAAACATCCTTCATCGACCCGAATTGGCAGGCGGCTATGCTCGACGAATACAGGGCCCTTACGAAGAATGGTACTTGGGTTCTTGTTCCTCGCCCTCCTGAGGCGAACGTCATTCGCTGTATGTGGCTCTTTCGTCACAAGTTCCGCTCTGATGGGACGTTGGAGCGCTATAAGGCTCGTCTTATGGTGAACGGTAGATCTCAATAGGCAGGTATTGATTGTGATGAGACGTTCAGCCCTGTGGTCAAGCCTGCCACTATCCGAGTGGTCCTGAGTCTAGCTTTATCGCGCAACTGGGCCATCCATCAGTTAGATGTCAAGAACGCCTTTCTGCATGGTCATCTGAACGAGACAGTTTACATGTTTCAGCCGCCGGGGTTTGCTGATGCTGAGCGTCCAAAGCATGTCTGTCTCCTCAAGCGCTCTCTGTATGGTCTTAAACAGGCTCCGCGGGCGTGGTTCCAACGTTTTGCCTCTCATCTGCTCCGTTTGGGTTTCACTGGCAGCCGTTCGGATACATCTCTGTTTATCTATCGCAGAGGCTCAGACTTGGCATTCCTGCTGCTATATGTCGACGACATCATTATCACCACCTCTTCTGATGCTCTTCGTACGTCCATTATTTCGCAGTTGAGTGCGGAGTTCGTCATGTCTGATCTGGGTCAGTTGTCTTACTTCTTGGGAGTTTCTGTTCAGCGTGCGTCTGGTCTGTTTCTCTCACAGAGCAAGTATGCTGCTAAGATTGTTGCTCGGGCTAAGATGGTCAACTGTAATCCAGTCGCCACCCCTGTCGATACATCCAACAAGCTCAGTGCTCATTCTGGTCCTTTGGTTGATGATCCGACATTGTACAGGAGCGTCGCTAGTGCTCTTCAGTATCTCACTTTCATCAGGCCTGATATCAGTTACGCCATTCAACAGATCTGCTTGTTCATGCATGCACCTAGGGAACCTCACTTTCAGGCTTTCACTACTAAAAAAACAGGAAATAGCTACAGATGGTTAGCCACGGATTATAGGCGACCCTGTATTCGTGGCCATTAGCGATGACATTGGCCATGACTGTTCCTGACCGTGGCTATATTCGTGGCTAATACTCATCCTGGTATGACATGCCAAAACATTCGTGGCTATTAGCAACGACCCAGATGTCCGTAGCTGATTTCCTGGCTCAATATATGTCAGTGTCAGTAAATAGCCATGAACGTAGCCACGAATACGATTGTCGTGGCTGTTTTCGACGCTGATATGGCCACAACACAATATTCGTCGCTAAATCTGTGGCTATTAATCATCGGAAATCAAATGAACATATGTGGTGAGTAGACCTTGGGTCACTAATTGTAGGTGGGCCGGATATATATCATGAATGGGCTATCTGGTGACACTCAACCCGTGGCTAAATCCGGGTACAAAATCTCCCAAAATTTCTGGGTTCGGCCCATTAAGCTAGTAAAAGCCCAATTATCTTATCTTAGCCCATTATAAGAGTATGTTTTGAGTAGCTAATAAAACCTTATATTAAGTAATAAATTCTTATTATAATACTATAAGAGTATGTTTTGAGTAAAATTCAAATAAGTAGCTAATAAAACCTTATATTAAGTAATAAATTCTTATTATAATACTATAAGGGTATGTTTTGAGTAAAACTCATATAAGTAGCTAATAAAACCTTATATTAAGCAATAAATTCTTATTATAATACTTTAAGGGTATGTTTTGAGTAAAACTCATATAAGTAGCTAATAAAACCTTATATTAAGTAATAAATTCTTATTATAATACTATAAGGGTATGTTTGGAGTAAAAATCATATAAGTAGCTAATAAAACCTTATATTAAGTAATAAATTCTTATTATAATACTATAAGGGTATGTTTTGAGGAAAACTCATATAAGTAACTAATAAAACCTTATATTGACTAATAAATTCTTATTAGAATACTCTAAGAGTATGTTTTGAGTAAAACTCATATAAGTAGCTAATAAAACCTTATATTAAGTAATAAATTCTTATTATAATACTATAAGGGTATGGTTTGAGTAAAACTCATATAAGTAGCTAATAAAACCTTATATTAAGTAATAAATTCTTATTATAATACTATAATTGTATGTTTTGAGTAAAACTCAAATAAGTAGCTAATAAAACCTTATATTAAGTAATAAATTCTTATTATAATACTATATGGGTATGTTTTGAGAAAAACTCATATAAGTAACTAATAAAACCTTATATTGACTAATAAATTCTTATTCGAATACTGTAAGAGTATGTTTTGAGTAAAACTCATATAAATATCTAATAAAACCTTATATTAAGTAATAAATTCTTATTATAATACTATAAGGGTATGTTTTGAGGAAAACTCATATAAGTAACTAATAAAACCTTATATTGACTAATAAATTCTTATTAGAATACTCTAAGAGTATGTTTTGAGTAAAACTCATATAAGTATCTAATAAAACCTTATATTAAGTAATAAATTCTTATTATAATAATATAAGGGTATGTTTTGAGTAAAACTCATATAAGTAACTAATAAGTGTTGAATAAAACCAAATACGGAGTATTAAGTAATAAATTCTTATTAGAATACTATAAGGGTATGTTTTAATGAAAACTCATATAAGTTTAATAAATGTTTAATAAAACCTTAAATTAACTAATAGATTCTTACGAAAATACTATAAAAATAAGTTTTGAGGAAAACTTATATAAGTAACTAATAAGTGTTGAATAAAATCTTATGTCAATTAATAAATTCGTATGAGAATAATATACAAGTAATTTTTTTTTTACAATATCTTATAAAATTTTAAAGAGTATTTGATTTCGTTGGTATTTTAAAAGATATCTTAACTTTTATTAATATTTTATAATATTAATTTTTTATATAGTACTAGTATGTTTCAAAATAGAAAACACCAATAACCTCATTATTATATATTTATAGAAAAGGTCAATATATGTTGAAATTTTTTATTCACATTTGGCGCTCAATCGAAAATTTTTTAGCTGTATAATAATTTTTGGGGGGAAACTTCCCGGGCTTTAACTTTGAAATTTTAGATGGGGGCCCAAGTTGGTACAAAAGGCAACTTTACACTTTTTAACCCTAGGCCTCTTCACTGCTTCTCCCTCTTCACCGCCTCTTCACTTCTTCTCCCTCTTCTGCTCTTCACCGCCTCGCCTCTCCTTCATAATTTCACAGATTCAACTCGCCTTCCATTGTAGCATCTAGTCCCTCTCGTCTCTCCATTCCATTTGCTTCAAAATTTGTGCTTTTGATCGACCAATTTCATTTCCCGGAGTTCGAGCACGCTTCATTTTCCATGGTTGAAGATCTCTTCCAACAATCTCCCGACCTCTTATTTCCAGGTATGTTTTCTTGTTCTTCTTCTTCTCATCTCATGATCTCTTGTTTTCAATTTATTTGTTGATCTTGCTCTCATGGTCTCGAAGCCTCCTGGTGTACACCGCCAGACGCTCCTATTCGGGAGGGAGAGGAGCCTTTCCTTCTGGTCTCGCCCTTGGTTGCATCACGGTACCTTCATCGCCTCTTCACCGCCAGATGCTCACATTCTTTGACGCCGTCGATCTCCCCCGCCTCCTCCACCTCCGCTCTCACTTTCTGATGCACTCAGCCTTTCCTTTCCCTTGACTCGCAAATCCGGCCTCAGGTTTGTCCCTTTCCTTAGCTTCTTTTCCACTTGATTTTCAGTTGGCAATTTGTGTTGATTTCCATTTGAGAAAGATGAATGAAACCCCATGTTTTGAGTCTCTCAGTGAAAATATTTATTCTGCAGAGGTTGCTATCACTATGGAAGAAGAAATTTGGGGAAGAGATGAACGAGGACCTTTTATATGTTTTGTCTGTAGATCGCATACTTCAGATAGAAGATTTTCAGGAGGTATTTTGGTTCATTGACCTTTGTAATAATGGTTTTGTCGAGCGTGTAAAAACGTTTTATGATGCATAATTGCACAACAAGGGTATAGGCAAAAAAGGAGTTTGTTTAACTACTAACCCTTGTTCGTTTCAGGATGGTATGTGGGTGGCTTCTTCAGATTATAAACATGCAAAACCTGATCCTCTTAGAGATGTTGCAGAAAGCATTGTGAATGACATAAACACCAACAACATTGAAGATGTTCTTAGCTTCTTTTCACTTGATTTTCACTGTATTTTCTCCAAAATACTACCAATTGTTCTTGATTGGTGAATTTGTGTGTTTCATTTGGTCAATTGCTTTCTAAACTAAAATTGGATTTGTGTTGATAGTGAATTTGTGTTAGAATTTTTTTCATTGTGATTTATAACTTTTTATAATCTTACAAGTAGTTTTGATGCATGGACAGGTTGGTTCAAGGAATGCTATGGAACATGAAGTGTCAACAAAAAATTGGATGTTTGATTTCTTTTGTAGTTTGTTTCTTTTGTATCTAAAATTTGTTCTTTATTTTTGTCCTCCATTTATGTATGTTTGGATTTGGTTAATCTCATATTGGTTTATTATTATTGATGTGTTTATATATATTTTCCATATGTATATATACAATGTTTCCAAAATACGAGGATACGGAATTTGCTACAAAATCATGAAACAAATGAAAATCAGCATTAGCTACGACTTTAGCCTTAAAAATAGCAATGACACGAACTTAGCCACGATTTTAGCTACACCCATGCCTTATTTGCAGCAACGAAATCAACCACGACCGTAGCCATAAATTCAGCAATGGCCTAATTCCGAAGCTAATTTTGTTGCCTCGGCCACGAGATTCAAATGTCCATCACCAGCCACGGGCTTAGCCACGACCTGACAATTCGTTGCTAAATCCATTGCTAAACAGCCGTCGCTATTAGTCACGAGGCATATGGCTACGGACGGCCCATCCGTGGCTATTTTCGTGGCTAAACCGGTTAGCCACGGTCATTCGTGGCCAATGCCGTGGCTATTTTCCGTAGCTATTTCCTGCGTTTTTAGTAGTGTTTGAAGCGGATCATTCGGTACATCAGCGGCACTCTCGAGCTCGGCACCACGATCACTCCTTCCTCTAAGCTTGATCTTGTTGCTTACACTGATGCGGATTGGGGTGGTTGTCCTGACACACGTCGCTCCACGTCTGGTTACTGTGTCTTCCTCAACGACAGTCTCGTGTCTTGGTCAGCCAAGCGTCAGTCCGTCGTGTCTCGCTCCAGCGCTGAGGCCGAATACAGGGGTGTTGTCAACGTTGTCTCCGAGTTCTCTTGGCTCCGCAATCTTCTGCTTGAGCTACGTTTCCCATTGCAGAAGGCCACTCTAGTCTACACTGACAACGTCTCCGCCGTCTATCTGGCTAGCAACCAAGTCCAGCATCAACACACGAAGCACATTGAGCTTGATCTCCACTTCGGCAGGGACCAGGTTGTCATTGGACATGTCCGTGTTCTACATGTCCCGTCCTCTTATCAGTACGCTGATATATTCACCAAGGGTTTACCTAGACATCTGTTCATTGATTTTCGTTCCAGTCTCACTGTACGGACCCCTCCCGTTTCGACTGCGGGGGTTTGATAGATTACATAGGTCTCCTATTGTATAGTGGGCTAAAAGCCTGTTAAGACCCAATACCTTTGTAACATATATATATGTTTATCAATGAATGGAAACCCTCAAAGAGGACATTACAATAAATCTCATACTCTCACAACTACTTCAAAAAAGAAGATGTCAAGATTTGAATCATTTGAAATACTCGTCATTTACCGGCTAGGGAAATTATTTTTTCAAATGCTCTTTTACTATTATATATCATAAAAATACATTATATATGACATTAATATTTTTTTTTCAACCAGCGTGGATGGTCACCTCCAAAAATACATTATATATGACATTAATATTTTTTTTTCAACCAGCGTGCATGGTCACCTCCTGCGCCATCTGAGTTATTCCGTTGAAAGAGATTGAGATGTTTGGCTCGTTTTAATGTTAACCAATGCAGACTAGTAGCGCTTGAAAGGGCATGTGGGGAATAAAAAAACCCATCCCAAAATTGACAAAGCCCAATTTTAGGATTTCGTCGATGTGGGTTCTGGGATCGAGTAGAGTGTAGAAAATTGTGGGTGATTGGGATTACTTGAGATGCGCAACAAGATTGACATCCATGCACCAAAGTCAGGGCTGGTCCGAGTTTGACATGCCCGTGGACTACCTTCCTCCCTTCAACTACATGAAGTGTCAATCCTCACTACCTGAGGTGATTTCCATTCGAAAAAAGGCTTTCAAAGCTAAAAGACTCTCAAAGTCGTGGAACTCGGCCTAAGTCGTTAGACCTACCAAGAACCGACCCTCCTTAAGTTCCATTTATCCTCCTATTTATAGGCGGAGGGGTGAGGTTTCATATCCCCTCATGCTCGCCGTGTGTTGTCTGGATCAGGACAAATGCACTTATTTGAAGATAAATGTCGTCTTAGTTGGAACATCTAATGTAAAAATAAAGATAGTGGGTCTTCCCACATTTGAACATGTGATGGTCGTGGTTGGCGTGTCACATTGACAAGCAAGCGTAAGAGGATAGGACCTTATCCGCGTCACCTTTTCCTATAACGAAGGCGGATATGTTATCTGCGTGTGTGCCAATAACCACAACCGTCAACCTTATCGATCTTATATTCACTACAACGTATATAATCTATCTGCGGGTGTTTTCCTTTATTATATTAATATTTGATGAGGCTCTAGTTATATGGCGGGGAACCTCATTTATGTTCGGGTCCACTCATATTTACTCATGGCATCATAAATACTAATATTTATGTTAGTGCATCGTCAACATTGATATATAGAGGACAAATTAAATATTAAAATATAAGGAATGATTTAGGCTATGTATAAAAAAAAGTAACTGATAGGGTAACTAAAGCTGATTGGGTAGCTGAAGTTAGTGCAGTATTTGTGTTAAATATAAGTTAATAAGCTAGTATGGTGTTTGATAAACCGAGTTGTTAGGGTAACTGATTGATACTTGTGAATAAAAATCATAAGTTCTATGAAAAGTTATGATTTCAAAAGCTAATTAAACAAAAATCTTATATTTATTTTATTTAAAATTATATAATATCAAAACTAGAAAAACTAAAGAAGTGAACCTTAATAAAAATTAAAATAAACTCATACAACTCTCATTTTGTACTAAATTTAAGACTTCACAACGTTACGTTCATTCTCCTCGATCTTGATCTTCATTTCCAACCGAGTGAAATACGTAGTATCTATCAGTTGCAGTACGCAACAACACAACAATCAATTCCATCCGTTCTTGCTTCGATCAATTCTTTCAAAGCCTTTCTCAGATTATATTTTTCTGAAGTTACTTAAACAAATTAAAGTTATTAAGATTTTCCTAAAGTCCGTTGGTACTCATGATCGGAGATCGTGTGTATAGGCGCCTATCCGCTAGTAGCCGAGTGGGGAAATTCCATCTTAAAAACCAATTGGTGATAAGAAGAGTAGTCCACTAATTTATATACTAAGATTTATTTGTTTGTATTTCAATGTGAGACTCTTTGGTATTTTCACATTCTCAATAGATTTATTTGTATTTAAAGCCATTGAGGAAATTTTATGGAACCCAACCGTTGACGGGATAAAATCAAAGTATATTATAATACCTTATTTATTTGTCAAAACATGTCATTCTACTTTATTATATAATTTTTAAGAAAATCAACAAATATACTAATCTGTTCCTATTTATTATAAAACTTTTTTACTTTATAAAAAATATAACTAATAAAATCTTAATCATTATAAGAATATTTTCGTAAAGTTAGGGTTCGTTTGGTTGGCAATGGAAAAACTCAGGAAGTACAAAAACCCAGAAAGTAGCTAAAATATATGTGTTTAGTTGAATTTTTTTCCGCAGAAAAACCCAGGAAGTTAAATTCAAAGGATTTTTAACTTACCTACTCCCCCTAAGTAAGTTGCAATTTCCCCATTTTCTATTTAAAATTTTTCAATTTTCATATTTAATCCTCTAAACTAAAAAGTTAATCAAACATATTTTCACAATTCCCGTGAATTAGACTTCCTACGAATTCAATTCCCATGAAATATCTTTCCAGGAATTTCAATTCCCACATTAAACCAAACGAGCCCTATCAAAATATTACAATGATACGGAGTATTTTTTTAAAAAAAATAACAGTTTAAAATGACTGGAAAAAGAAGAGATCGCAAGGTACAATTTGATTTATAAGAGCATTTGTTTCTTCAATCCCAACAATATCTATTGACTAGTCATCGATGGAAAAACGAAGAGATGAAAAGGTACATCATTTACTCCGTATTTAGTTTTGGGTCAAAACAAGGTACAAATTTTTATTGGAAATCTTCAACTTGTGTGAGAGTCAATTTATATATGTTAAAACCCAGATTTTGGATCTAAACCCTAAAACAGGTATAATGGAGAGCTAAGCACAGATAAACGAAAGCGAGAGAGGACACAAGGATTGATGACGCAGTTCGGTTACCCTACTCTGCGGAGCCTCAAGAGGGAGAGACTCAAACCCATGAATTCACTAAGTATGATCGAATACAAGGCATGGATACTGATGATAGACAAACTGGAAAGTAACCCTAGATCTAGCGGCTCAGGCAAGCAGGTAATCAAGGAGAAACTCGAAGTATAGGAACAGATACTCCCTTTCACTCCATCTGAGAAGACGAAGACGAACTGAAGTTGGTGAAGAGCCGAGGTGGAGCACCAAGCAACTTCTTCCTATGATGAGCTCGGAATCCTTGGATCACGTCAGGAGCTCATAATCAAGCTCGTCGGAGTGTGGAATAGCGAGCGTCGCCGCGGATCGCCAAGATCGCCTCTAGGATTCTCTCTCTCTCTCTCTCTCTCTCTCTCTCTCTCTCTCTCTCTCTCTCTCTTCAGAAGCGAAAGCGTTGGAATGAAGCTCTCAACCCTTTAGGGTTTCCAGAAGGCGAGGCTATATACCGGAGCCCTAACTAAAGGAAACACAGCGTTTCATCAAGCAAGGTCATGAGCTTAAGATAGCCGTTGGGAGCCTTCAGAAACAGGTGGGCCGAGAGAGAGCAGAGAGTTGGGACAAAGCTACAGAGATGGGCCGACGTCTCTAGTTTCCTCTTGGGTCTATCCCTGATGATCATGACCCCTAGAATTCTCTTGGCTTGGCCAAGGTCCTTCGTATCAAAGTGTTTCAGTAAATTTCTTTCTGTGTCAGAAATGATTCTCATAGATGCACAGACAAGGAGAATGTCATCCACATAAAGCATGATAAATAATGGAAATTTAGTAGTAACACATTTGATATATAAGCAGGAATAATATTCACTTCTAATAAAACCAAGAGATCTCATGCATGAGTCAAATTTTATGTTCCATTGTCTTGGAGTCTGTTTAAGACTATAAATAGACTTTTTCAACAGATATACATGATTTGGTTTGTTTTTATCAGTGAATCCCTTAGGTTGTCTCATGAAAATAGTTTCATCCAGATCACCATGAAGAAAGGCAGTCTTAACATCCATTTGTTCAAATTCCCAATCAAAGACAGTAGCAATAGCAAGAAGTAATCTTAATCATTATAAGAATATTTTCGTAAAGTAAATATCAAAATATTACAATGATACGGAGTATTTTTTTTTAAAAAAAAACAGTTTAAAATGACTGAAAAAAAGATGAGATCACAAGGTACAATTTGATTTATAAGAGCATTTGTTTCTTCAATCCCAACAATATCTATTGACTAGTCATTGATGGAAAAACGAAGAGATGAAAATGGACATCATTTACTCCGTATTTAGTTTTGGGTCAAAACAAGGTACAAATTTTGATTGGAAATCTTCAACTTGTGTGTGAGTCAATTTATATAAATAGCCGAAACAACAAGGAGTCAAGGTATTTAAATTAATTTATGTCAAACTGAAGGTACAAATTTTGATCGGAAGTCTTCAACTTGTGTGAAAGTCAACTTGTTTTTTTTTTTTTTTTTGATTAGGTAAAAATTCGATGGTCAGACATGCCTAACTCATCGAGAGATCGACCGAGTCGGCAGACGGCGAACCGTCTAACAGAACAACCTAAAAACAGAAATATTAATAACAAGCGTACTGAACCAAACAGAAATAAACACTACAACAAATGTTCAAAGAAGACCAAACACTCGAACAGCTGAGGAAACCACCGAAGAACGCAGCCAAGCACCACCAAACAGTAGCACCGCGAGCCAGTAGTACAGCAGGACTCTAACTCCTGTGAGTAGTGCCGACGAACTCCAAGGAAACTCTATCCCGGATACGGAGTCGCCTTGAGCGCACGACCACGACCCCAGCCAGACCCGACTACAGACTCAACGCCCTCCCCAACCAAGCAGAAGATCTCCTAGAAACATCGGAAGCAGAGCCGCAAACTACTCGAAACAAAACGCCAACAACCTTTCACCTATAAAATGTCGACATGCCCTTGCGGGATTTTCTCAAGCCCTTTCGGGTGGGTGCACAATTTTTTTTTATTATTATTATTTTTTTCCTTCCCACACTCACAACCTTGGGCCCGAAGGGACCCAGACTTGGGCCCCAAGGCACCCAAACTTGGGCCCCAAGGACAATTGTAGGCGCTTGAACAACGGGCTACATCGGGCCAGGGAAGCCCGGACACCACCATCAGCCCATGGAGCATCATCCCGGAGACAGACTACCCAAGCGGCACTACCACCAGCATGACGGCAACCTCCGACAACAGAAGGTAGACACACCGGCGGCAGACCGAGAGATTGGACGAGGCGACGCAGGGAGGAGGACGAAACCAACGCACAACGCTAGCGGCGAGACCGGATCGACAGAGGAGGATGAGATCGACTGAGAAAGGATGAGGCCAGAACACCGGCGAGCCCAGAAATGGCCCATCCGAGGCGGTGACAAACACCCGGGCCCCAAATCGACAACCGAATCACACCCCGAACCCCAAAACGACAATCGAATCGGAGAGAACGAGGAACGGGAACTCAAAATCAACCAAACGGAAGGTCGATTGAAGCACAAGAAAGATGGATCGAAGAGGATAGGGTTCTCAGTTGGATTCTCCAATTAGGAATTCCCTAGTTAGAGTTTACACAATTTGGGGATTTCTTAAAATTCTAGAGAGAGGGCAGAACCCTTCTCTCTAGAATCCCGAAAGTCAACTTGTTTGATCAGTCGCAGACTCGAATTTATCAACGTGCCCAGGCTAACTTAAATTAAATTTTTTTTTTCGTGGTCGGAGGGTGAATTTTTTTGAAAAGCCGATCGAGCAACAGTCATTTTTGTATTTGTATAGACTTAATCAAAAAAAAAAAAAACATGTGTTTGAATGGGAGAAAGTCAGTGTGTATTTGACAAAAAAAAAAGTCGATTTGGAATTGACTTTTACCAAAGTAGCATTTTATTTATTTATTTAGGTGCTACTATTCACACGGTTATTATATCGCATAATAAACTGTCAGCAATCGCGGATTGCAAGTTTGCGGATTTCCTCAAACTCGCAATTCGCGGTTGTATTTTTTTTTCAAAATTTTCGCAATCACAGATTGCGACAATCCGCGGTTGCGATTGTTCTTTTTTTGTTTTAAATAAAATTCAGATTATCGCGTACAACGTTAATCACTATTCTAAATCAGATTACGGATAAATATTAACGATATTTAACGATAACCCGTTGATATCAATTTGTGCTCTAAACACGTAGAGTATATATAGAGGTCGTCGGTGAATATTCTAGGAAATAAAATATATTTATTTCCAAATATATCTATCTTCAAATATCTTTAAAATGCGATATATTCAAATATCCTTATCACATATCAAAACTTGATACCAACGGGATATCATCAAATATCGTTACTATTTATCCGTAATTTGATTTGGGATTGGGATTAACGTAGTATATGGTAATATGAATTTTATTAAAAAAATAACAATCGCAACCGCGGATTGCGAGTTTGCGAAATCTGCAAACTCGCAATCCGCAGTTGTAGAATTTTTTTTAAAAAAATATTGCAACCGCAAACTTGCAGTCCGCGGCTGCGGAATTTTTTTTAAAAAAAATTACAACTACGCATTTAGCCTACGTAATTGCAAAGCCCATCCGTGTATCCGGCGAGATTTTCACCGTGCATATAGCAAAACCGTTTATTTATGAAACAAGTAAACAACTTCTTATGCATATTTCTGGAAAAAAAAAAAACCTTCATATGCATAGCATAGCGGACTAACTTAGCTTTCTTCCACTTTAATGGATTCCCCGATATCCGATCACTCGACCACATTCACAAAAGATCCAGAGTTGACCACATCCCTTTAATAAAAAATTAACATTGAGACCAAGTGGGTCAATTGGCGGCTCAAATTCCAAAGCAACCCGTCACCCTACCAAGCCAAACCACGGCTAATCCTAAGGGCCCTGCAACTGGGCATGTTGCTTCCATCAAGCTAAGGAGTGGACGCGAGTTACTAGACCAACACAACTCGCAAAAAGAGGATGACGAGCCTAGAAACACCCTCGGCGCCGACACCTCTACCCTCGGCGCCGACACCTCTACCCTCGGCGCCGACACCCTGACAGTGAACAAACCTACTGCATTCGAACAGACCTTCGGCGCCGACCCACCCCTCCCCCCCCCCCCCCCCCACCCCCTCCGGGTCGATGTCGACCCACCTGTTCAAGAAACCTCTCCCATCCCAACACTGCAGATCCCTCGACGCCGACCCCTGCTGCAGAAAGAACGAGAGCTTCTAAGGCCATGTTTATCAGTTACTATTCAAGATACTAAAATTACTATTTTTTTATTCATCTCTCTCCGCCACATCAGAATAGCATCCCTTCTTCACTTTTTTCACTTTAACAATAGCATCCCACAATCCATCTTTTTTTACCAATTCAATTTACGAATATACCCTTATATAACAATTATTTTCCACATGTTTATAATATGATTATAATATTATATTAGTATTTAATTACTAAAATTTAATTTACCAAGGAAAATATTATTTTAAAAAAAATGATATTTATAAACTAAGCTATATATAACCAAATAATTTATTTTTTTAAATCAAACTTGTATACAAAATAAAATATTTTTTTTTAAAATACGGTCAAACATATTCAAAATTGATGTCTATGTGTAGAGAAAAATGAATTTAGTATTATGGTAATTTTTTATTTTTTTATTCTGATATTTTTAATGTCGAAAATTAGATTTTTGACATTTTAATTGTGTCAACCAGCTCTCTTCGTGACCATCCATGTTGCACCACACGTCCTTCATCCGGCCTTTCAACTCTATACCCATTATAAACATGACACGTGGCCTGCACAAAGTAAAATTGTGGAACATTTTGCCCTGACACGCATCCACTTTCTCTCCAAGCATCGCTGCTTGTTTAGTACCCCTCAAGCATCTCTTCTCCCTCTTTCACCAATTTTTTATTGCAAAATATTCACAAGCATCCCTATTACTGTAGCCGATAAATGTGCTCTAAGGTTCCTTCTAAGCCTAAGGTACCACTCCCATTCCCCTCCAAGGTGCCGAAGGACCCCACTGATAGGAAGTTCAAGCGGTTTATGAAAATGCTTCAAGGCCTCAACGTTACTATCCCCTTCACCGAAGCACTTATAGAGATGCCCGCCTATGTGAATTTTTTGAAGGAGATCTTGAGTAACAAGAGGTCTCTAGCAGATATTGCGGAGGAATGCAACAAGATGGACTTCCCCGAAAAGAAGGCTGATCCAGGGAAGTTCACCATCTCTATTGGGCTTGGAAATCATCGTTACAAAGCCTTGTGTGACTTGTGAGCAAGTGTAAGTCTTATGCCTCTATCTATTTGGCACCAAGTCAAGCTAGGAGCATTGGAGCCGGTGTAGATGAAGTTGTTTATGGCCGACAACACATGGGTGAAGCCCACAGGGATTATGGATAATGTCCCCGTCAAGGTGGGGAAGCTCTTTGTCCCAACCGACTTCATTGTGCTAGATATGGAACCGGATCCTACCGTGCCAATCATTTTGGGTAGACCTTTCTTGGCCACGGCGGATGCGAACATTAGCGTAAAGAATGGCCTACTTACTTTCACCATAGCCGATGAGGTAATTGAGTTTCATTTTAATCCGGCTATGAGGGAGGTAAGGAGGATGGAGGTCAATGCCTTATATGCACGAATGGACGTCATTCCATGTGAGGAACTTACACAGGAGATGATAGCCAAGGAGCCAACACCCACGAAGGATCAAATCAACAACCTATTGGCTACTTTGGATAATGAAGAAGTGGAAATCAAGAGCACGAAAACGGCTAAGTATGGGGTCCTCGACGTCGACCCACCTCTGTCGACATCGATTCCACACCATGCTGAAAAAGCTACAGATGCCTCGGCGCCGACATCCTCAGCCTCAGCGCCGACACCTCCAGCAGCAGGACAACATGAAGAAGATGGTTGTGCTACCATGGAAGGAAAAGTTGACGAGAAAGGAAAGAGTTGGGCCGAAGACCACCATCCCAGTCCTAACAAGGTAAGTGAAGGTATGAATTTCTCTTCCCCTATTTCCATTAAAAACCTATCTATTACGAATGGAAGAAGTATGCCTTGGTTTGTGAGATTATGTAGAGGATGGAATGAAGATTCAAAAGCTTATGAGGTAGGAGATACGGTGTACATCTCCAAGGCCAAGAATCAGTGGTTCCCTAGCAAATTCAAAGAGAAGAAGGTTGGTCCATTCGAAATTCACAAGATTCGACCCGGCGCAATGGAGCTAAAGGACAAGGAAGAAGTCATATTCAAGGTCGAACTTGAAAGTCTGGAGTAGGAGGCCCGTGCCACATGGGCCTTGCGAATGCTCACATGAGCTTAAGAGAAGAAGTCGGCCTAGCGACTTAAAAGTCTAGAGCTTGTACATAGACCGATGATTATTTAGGATTTTATATTTTTGTTGGTTTTGGTTTTGGATTTTGCTTTGGTTTTTCTTTAAAATTTGTTTTTGGAGGTTTTGGTTTTGATTTCAAACGAAGTGGTAGGTGCTAAGCATGACGAAAGGACAACCTTGGAGAAGAGAAGCTTGTCGACTATCACCGGTCGATGTCGACTCCTAGGCACGATAGTAGCACCTATTTCCGGTCGAAATGAGCTCCAATTCTATGTTGTAAGCCTTTGTTTACACCCATTTCTTATTTTTGAGCTTATACTTTGAGGACAAAATAATTTTTTTAAAGTATGGGGTGGAGGTAACAACTTACTATATGCTTATGGGTTGAGGTTTGTTTTTAGTGGTGTTGTTTTGCATTATTTTGTATTTTTGAATATTTTACATTTTTATTGAGTCCATAAAAAAAATACAAAAAAATTGAAAAATGTCGGAAAAAAAAGAAGAACAAAAATGCATTGTTTATTTTTAGTTATATTTTATACACCTAACTTAGATGTCCAATGATGAAATCTAATAATCGATTTGATCATGTAAACCCTATGATATGTTTGGATAGTTTAGCCTAAGTCTCCTGAAAAGCTTGATTTTTATGTGGTAATTTGACTTGCGATTATAATTGAGCACATATGATTCTAGGTAGAGGTGATTGAAATCCAAATCTATGTCCTAGTGAGATATTTTTGACCTTATAGGGAATGTTCTTCATATTTTTATATTTCCCTCTATTTTTGATGTGTGATTTACTCTCCTTATGTGATTACCTCTTGACATTGATGTAGTTATCTATTTCTTGAGACTAATTATGAGATACTAGTTCATTGCATATTAAAATTAGATGATGGAGGACTTATATTTTCTTAGCCATATTTTATCCATTCATTTACCTACCTTGCATATTTATCTTGCTTGAAGCCCTTTGAACCTTGGTCTATTTTTTGTTAGCTCTACAGAATTGATTCCTAGCCGATTATAAGCTTGACCCTTTATCCGGGAATTAAGATTTAGAGTTGGTGAGAATTTGATCGAGTTGAGTTTGATGGAGAAGAAGCTAAGTTGTTGAGCTTTGAGTGAGATTATGTAAGATGTGCATTACTCCTCATATCGTTCTTATATTTTAGAGGCTCCAATAATTTATATATATGTGTATTATTGCCGAAAAGAAAAAAAATGTCGGCAGAAAAAAAAACAGAAAAAAAAAAACAAGTGTTTATTAAGAGCCTAGTTTATTATATGTGAGAGTTGGATTAAATTGTTGGTTGAGAAGTATTTTCATGGGTTGATGATCTTGATTGTTGAAAAGTTTGGTAGATGTGCTGATTTTGAGATGAGTTATTTGGTTGAGTTGAGTTGGAAGTTTAGGAGTCTTGATTTCCGGATTTTTAGCACCACTTTGCCTAAATAATTACATACCATTTATTTCTTACCAAACCCCATTACAACCCGGCCGAGTGAAGTCTTCTTTGAAGTCTTTCATTGAGCCATAACTCATCTTGATGATTTTGATTGCTTTGACATCTCTGGTGAAGAGATTGGTGATATAAATAACAATGTCTATGTAGCTTCTTGCAATAAGGATTGAGTTGAGAGATGTTATTCAAAACCTAAACACGTTGAGAGTTGAGTGAAACACATATATCCTTGTGAGGTTGGATTTCGATTGCTTTTGCTTAGAGTTGCTTATATATGTGTGATGACGTTTGATTGCTTGATTCTTTTAGACCACTTGCGCTTATGATGTTGCTTTTTGGCAAAGGCGAAGACTTGAAGGATGTGTTGTAGGTAGTGGTTATTGTTTGGTTATGGCTTGAGTACAAGCAAGTCTAAGTATGAGGTGTTTTGATGTCCGCATATTTAGTCTTATTTTATATCATGTTTTTATTTCATTCAAGTCATTTCATTAGGTTTTGTGTTGAGAAAGTAAGGAAAATGTGTAGTTATGCTTAATATTGCAAGATATGGAGTCTACACAAGCTTTGGTGTGATTTTATAGGTTTTGGAGGTGATTTGGAAGACCTTGGATGCACTTTAGAGTTTAATGAAAAATCATGAAGGCAATGGAGAAGTCAAGCAAAAGCAAAAAGTGGTGCAGCTGGAGAAAAGCTTTATTTACGCAATTCATCACTTCGATTCAAGATCTGAAGCCTTCATAAGATTTGTAGTCCTTGAAAAAAGCTTTCCAACGCATATTCATATGCGTCAATCCAATAAACGAGGACTCGGAAAAATGCGATTGAAGACAGAGTCAAAAAGCTGGAGAAAAACAGAGGTCATTGCGTTCGAACAGAGCCTCGGCGCCGATACCTTTGACCTCGGCGCCGACACCCAGCGAATTCCAGTAGCACTATAAGTGCACAACCCCTCGGTGCCGACACCCAGACCCTCGACGCAAATACCCTGCGCGAATCTGCGAGAGAATTTGTGGGCTGATTTAATTGATTTTTGGGCTTTTTAATTAGGGTTTCTATTTAATTCCTTTTAGGATCTTTTAGTTAGATAGACTTGGGATATTTTATCCTTCCTTAGATAGATTATATTATTTTCCTTGGAGGTTAAGCTTAATATTTATCTTTACACAAAGCTAATTAAAGGCTAATTAAAAACACAACATCACACGGCTGAACGAACAGCAAGAGGAACGTGAGTTTTGGAGTTTTTGGTTGAAGGTTTTGACGTTGGTTTTGAGGTTTGATTTTATGCAATTTCAGATTATGTTTTATTCAATTTTCAGCATGTTTTCTATAACTATGTGTGAGTAGTTTCTCTTCTTATACGGTTGGGGTGAGCCCAACAATAACCATGTATGAAAGCTTGAATCTATGATGTTTTTTATGAGTTTATCATCATCTATCTTGTGCTTAAATCCTTTGCGAAAGTTGAGGACAATTCCATGTTTATGATTATGAAGCGAAAGTGGATTTAATTATGAATTTGGATAGTAATTAGAGATCTTTGACGAAAGTAAAAGGGATCTAATTAAGAAAAGGTAGAACAAATAGGTTTTATGCGAAAGTTTCTATTCTCTATTTGTGAAGTATGCGAAAGCTATCTTTTGATGATAAAAACATGATCTTTGTTCTATGATTCTTGTGTGGTTCATGCATGGTTGTTGTTATGGTTATCCTTTGACCTTGGAAGTTCCTTTTATATTGTTTACATCCCTAAAATCCTTTGCTTTTTGTTCTATTTTGCTGCTGGAAAACAAACAACCACTCAACATTCATCACTTCTATCGACCATTCCCTTGATATCGACCTCTCTAGTCGATATCGACCGCCCTTGCTACTGATTTGTGTGTGTTGTTAGATCACAGGAACTACTCTAGAAAGTGATGTCCTCTCTCTAGTGGAACGATCCCGACATCCGCTATCTACATAGTGGGAATTTAGGTATTTTATTTGTGCTTGATTTCCCATCTCAACAATACCTCCCTTCTTAGGGACTACTTGTGTCGGACTTACCCATTGACTATCAGAAATAGGATAAATTATACCTGCTTGAAAGAGCTGTAAGACTTCTTTTTTTACGACCTCAATCATCGGAGGATTCAACCGTCGCAGAGGTTGTCATACCGGCTTCGAATCATCATCCATGAGTATGCGATGCATACACAAGGCAGTGCGATGTTCCCTAAGGACATCCACTAACCTTTGTTCCTGGTCAAAAGTAAGCTTGCTAGAAATAATCACATGAAGTGTATTAGCTTCTCCAAAAAATGCATACTTCAAATGATCAGGGAGGGGTTTCAATTCAACTTCAGGCGCCTGAATGACAAATGGAAGAAGATTCTCACAAGAAGGATTCAATGGTTCAATTTTATAGCAATGTGGCCAATTCCCTGAATTTGCATCCATGGCCACAGACAAGTCATGCAGGTTGTAAGGCAAAGCATAATCAAGAGATAACTCCCCCAAAGGGGATTCCAAAACAACCTGTAGCTGGTCAGAACGATTAATATTCATGATATCCTTAACGAAAATATCAACTACATCAACCAAATTCAAAGAATATGCAGCAGATTTCCCATCAGGGATCAAATATTCAGCCTTTTTCCCATCAATTTCCACAGTTAAAGACCAAGAAAAACAATCAATTTTTGCTTTAGCAGTTTGCAAGAAAAGTCTACCTAGTATGATCGGTGTCTCAGGTATACCAAGGCCCATATCAATCACATAAAAATCAGCAGGGAAAATCAAATCACCAACCATAATCAACACATCTTCAACTACCCCCTTAGGGTGAATGTGAGAGCGATCAGCAAGCTGTATAACAACCCCAGTTTCATTCAGAGCCCCAATCCCAATTAATCATATAACTTGTAAGATATCACATTAATAGACGCACCAAGATCAACCATGTCAGTTTCAAATTTAACTTCACCAATCGTGCAAGGAAGAGTAAAGATATCTGGGTCTCCGTACTTTTCAGGCAATCGCTTTTTAAAAACTAATGAAAGATTTTCTTGTAGTTCTTTACCTTCTCTTTCCTTCTCTCGTTGTGATCTTTTTGTTGTGCAAACTTCACGAAGAAATTTGGCATAACGAGGAACGAATTCAACTAGATTAAGGAGAGGAATATTTACCTGGCGTTTAAGTATCGAGTAAGTCTTTGTCGTTTTTCCACTTACAGTCGAGATTCAAGGCATGAGGAAAGGGTGGTACAAGTTTTGAAACCTCAGAAGACCACTCCTCCGATGATTTTCTCGAAGATTCAACAACATCAGAAATTGGCTCCGTCACTGGAGGTGGCGGCGGGCGCCGTGTCAGGGGGCGGCGAGCGTCGTTCCAATAGTGTGCCTCCGATTTTTCTTCATCTCCTTTTTTCTCCATAAATCATCTCCTCAGGCCTCCTTTCTAAACTTTCATTGGAAAAGTTCAAATCTTTACCTCCAAGAACTATAGCCATAGAGTCTCCTCCGGACAAATCCTTTCTCCAATTTCTCAATTTGAGTTCTTGTAGCTCTTGGGCCATTTGTCGCATGAGTTCTCCTTGATCCTTTACCATGTCCATCAGGCTTCTTTGAGTGTCATCTCTAAGTAAATTATTCTGAGAGGACTCTTGAGGTATTTCAAAGATGGAGCTCCCTATAGCATTGACCTCTTCAATTCCATAGTGGTGATTGCAACTGAGACATCTGAATAGCCATTTTCTTTACAATCTCTGTCAACATAATCACTTCTTCTCTTCATCCCCTTTTAGAGTTATCCAAGCTGTGAATTTCCTCAATTCCTTGAGACTTTCTGTATTGCTGAGAAGCATTGGCTAGCCCGTCAAAGATTTGCATAGCCTCTTCAGGTGTCTTGTCTAGAATATCTCCTCCACTAGTGGCGTTGATGAGGGTGCGCTCATGATCAAGTAGCCCTTCATTAAGATAGAGAATCAAATCCTCCTCTAGTATACCATGTTGAGGATAACTTGCCTTGAGTTTCCGAAATCTCACAATGTAGTCATACAGACTCTCCTTATGGGGATTGCTCTATGCTTGACAATTGCTTTCAGTTTGCTCAAACGCGTAGCAGGGAAGTATTTTTGCAGAAAAGCCTTCTTCAGGCCCAACCATGTAGTGATGCTTCCTGCCGGAAAATTGTGAAGCCAATCGCTTGCTGTGTCTTTCAGGGCGAACGGAAACAATCTCAGCATAAGTTGATCATCAGTAAATCCTTGAGGTCTGATTCTATCACATACACTGATAAACTCCATCAGATGCTTGTTGGGTTGATCTCCATAGATTCCACGGAAGATTGGAAAAATTGAAGACCAATGAGATTAGTATAAAAATTTGGATCCCTAAGGGAGTTCAGGAAGTTTGATTGCAAGACTTTGCTAATTCAAATCGGGTTCCTTTAATTCTCTCAATGTCCTCTTGATAGGGGGGTTAGTCATTTCAGACATCGCTGCTTATCAAGAACTTCAACAAAGATTGATTAGTAACCAAAGTGTGATCCACCGAAGTGAATCACAATATAGATAGCAATTAAAGTAAACAAATAAAATAAAGTAATTCTCCCCGGCAACGGCGCCAAAATTTGATGGGATGAAATGTCGTGCACCATTTCTTATCTACTCAAATTGCTAACAAAAGTAATGAAATTGAAAGGAATTGAGATGATTGAAGCAAACAAATAAAGTAAAGTAGGAATGATGATTGATTGATAACAATAAAGATGAAGTAGTTTCCCTTACAAATTCTCAACAATGGTTGGTTTATTGATCATTGGCCCTCTTTCTAGTTATTCTAACTATTTGGATTAATCTGACTTTAGTTTATATGGATTGACACTCTTCACAGAGATGACAACCCCTTACATCTATAGGCAAAACCCTAACCTTGTAGGATTTAACATACAAATAGCACAAATTCCCAAAGTTCTAGGCAGAATGGTCGCCCAAACTGTCATTACCCTACACAATCAAGATCATCCTCGCGGAATCACTTGCTTGTGGCTACTACAAAAGGCACAATTTCTCTAGTGAAATAATTGAAACCCTAGCACGATGCAATTCTATCAAGGATGCGAATCAAAGTAGAATCAACTACACAAAATCAACGCAAAAGTAATGAATTAATCATTGGAATAACATAGAATTCAAGTCTCACAAATCAAGCAACCATGTCTCTGAATTGTAGGCAAAACCAAAGAGATTTAGTGAGTCACACGAAAGTAGATCGAAAACCTCCATTCTTCTCTACATAGTTGTCTAATGAATGAATAATGAAAAAAATAGTCTTTAAAGGCTCAAAACCGGCCTTTGAAAACCCTATGAAAAGATAGATAAAAGTTTCCATAAAAATAAACTCAGGCCGCGTATCGCAAATCCGGATCTGACAACACGGCGGACATCGTGGAAAAGGCGGCGGGCGCCGTCCGTACAACTTGACAGCATCGATAGACTGAACTTGTAACGCACTTTCTGGAGTCATCGTTCGTCTGATTGATGCATATATATGAATATGTGTTGAAAATCTCTTTCCAAGCACTACGATTCTTATGAAGACCTCATAAGCCAATTCAAACTGCTCAGAACCTTAAAGATGGGTAAATTCATTGCATATTCCACACGTCTTCAACTGTTGAGGTGCTCTATCGATTACCAACTTCTTGATCATCTATTTCACCTCTTCCATATCATTCTAAAGCGCAGCCATAGGAGCATCAACAGAAAGTACACCCCTAGCACGAGTGTTCTTGTTGAACTGCCTAGAGCCTTCAGAGCGCTCCTTAAACACATCCCAAACTACAGCCGGCGTCTTATTCAACATGTTTCCCCCACAACACAAATTCACCGTTTTGCGCTCCTCGTCAGTAAGTCCATTGAATAAGAATAAGACCAAATCCTTCTGAGAGAAGCAATGGCATGGGCAACTAGCGTAGAGGTTTTCTTAAATCGCTCAAAATACTCATGAATAGACTCCGTAGCGTATTGCTCGGTGTTGTTGATTGCCCTTTTCATGCCATTAAGCTTAGTGGCATGAAAGTACTTCTTTAGAAAGAATCTCTTCATCTCAGCCCAAGTCGATATAGTCCCAGGAGGTAGATAGAAGAACCACTTATTCGCTTCATCCTTCAAAGAGAAGGGAAAATCTCTCAAGTTGATTTGCTCTTCAGTGACATTATCAGGTTTCATCCCAACTACCACATAATGGAACTCAGATAGATGCTTGTGGGGGTCCTTCCCGCTCAACCCATGGAACTTGGGTAGCAGATGAACTACCCCAGATTTCAGCTCAAAGTTTACTCCTTCCCCTAGTGCAGGGAATTGGATTGCCAGGGGTTGTTGTGCCAAGTGAGGAGCAGAAAGCTCCCTCGGAGTGCGATTTGCTTTGTTAGCCATCTCTACAGTGCTTTCTCCTTGATCAAAAGGTAACTCGCGAAAGCGATCACGAGTTTCTCGCCTTAAGGAAGAAAGGATTCTTTCGATCTCTAAATAAAATGGCAACAAAGAAGAATTAGTACCACGGATGGTCCACACCAAAAAACACACAAGAATCAATAAATTTCCCCGGCAATGGCGCCAAATTTGACGGGAGGAAAACCTGTCGTTGATCCGTCAAAATAAATTTCAAACCTATGACTAGTATAGCAATAAGTAAGTTCGATCCACATGGAAATTTGTTATTCAAATGTGGTTTAAATGCCAATTAAGTAACCAAAAGGGGGGGTTTTGTGAGTGTAAAAGATCTGCCTTTTATCAAAGCGGATTGATGAGAGCAAAAGTAAATGAATTCGATTTAGACAATGGTGAGAAATAGTTCTACCTACAATTTTCTACTTTATTTGGTTGAAAACGATTCTTGTAACTTCTTCTCGTCCTTTTAGGTTTCCTATGAATGCCATTGTCCTAACCTAATATTGTTACTAGTCCAGTTAGTCCTAGCTAGAAACCCTTACCAATTGAACAATCCCTCAGAAAAGGATTTAACCCAATTGATAGATTTAAGTTCAGAGATTAACCAAGGTATTTGCAGTTCTTCATAAAGGAATTGAACAACACATCCAACTTCTTACTAATCCAATTAGTTCAATCAGCCCTAAAGGGACAAGTTTGCTACTTGGGTTAAGGTTCGCAATCAGGAATCTACAAAACCCTAGCAATTGATTTGATCTAACAAGTTGGTTAGACAAGATAGAACAAAACAATCAATCAATAGGCACAAAGAAGTTGAATTATTCAAATAATGAATGAAGGAATGAGAATTAGAAACTCACAATCAATCCAAATAAAGCTTCAAATCGTAGATAGAACAGATGAGTATAGTTCCTCATGGAAAACATCGCTCAATCTCCAAAATTGTCTGATGGAAAGTAGAATAGAATAGAAGTGAACTGAAAACTAGCAATATTCGGTCTTTTTAAAAGTCTAAGCCGACCTAAAACAAATCAAACAAACTAGGGTTTCATTAAACTAAAATGCGGCACTCTGGCATCCAATGCGGCGACCGCGACATAGGTGATGCGGCCGCTGCACTCGTGTTCTCTAATGTCTGCTACTCCAGCTCCTTGCGGCGGCCACGACATGGCTTGCTGCGACCGCTGCATTCAGTCCGCTCCGTCCTCTCGCTGTCAGAATCTGGTCCGGGGCAGCTCTTAATTCTTCTTTCCTCTCTTCACTTCTTGCTTCTTGTATTCCACTCCAATGTCATTGCATCTCTCAATAGTGTTCAAATCCATCTCTGTAAAATAACCACAAATTCGCGCAGAATCCGAACTCTTCCAAAAAATTATAAGATGCAACTTAACTTCAAACCATTAACTAAATGGAACCTAACTAGCCTAAAAATTCCTATAATGTCTATCTAAGATATGCATTATCATTGACAGGCTTTATTAACTGTAAAGGAGATATCTGGGTGTGTAAACGCTACGTATTAGAGCGAACCGGCAATAGTTCTGTAATGTTGGAGTTCGGCCATTGGAGGTGAAGATTCAGTGTCATCGAAATTGGTGGGCATAGGAGAGCTTACGAGCTTGGATTGAGCAATACCAGCTTTGGAGATAACATCGTCAATGTGCTTGGACTGATTTAGATAGAAGTCGTTGATGGTGCGATGAACTGCAATGCACAGGAAAAAATATGCAGGCCCTAGATCTTTGACAGGAAATAAGGATGAGAGACAAGCAATAAAATTTGAAGCAAGCACTTCATTGGAAGAAAAAACCAACAAATCATTGACATATATAAGAACGAACACACATTGAAACCCAAGGCGATGGTAGAAGAGCGTCGTGTCTACCTTAGAAGGAGTGAAGCCAAGATGTATCAATGAGTCACTGAGTTTAGAAAACCAAGCTCGGGGAGCTTGTTTGAGACCGTAGAGGGATTTGTTTAATTTGCAAACATAATGAGGGAATTGGGGATGAGAGAAACCAGGGGGTTGTGAGACAAAAACATCTTCATCGATCGAGTCGTGGAGGAAGGCGTTTTGGACGTCTAGTTGACGAACGATCCAGTTGTTCATGGCGGAAGAGGACAAAAGAAGGCGGATAGTGGAAGGCTTGGCAACCGGGCTAAAGGCATGGGTGTAATCAAGGCCATGAAGTTGGTGATATCCCTTTGCAATGAGGCGAGCTTTCCGCCTTTCAATGGAACCGTCGGCATGATGTTTCGTTTTAAAAACCCATTTGACACCAAAGAGATTTGTGGAGGGAGAAGGAGGAACTAAAGTCCACGTATTTGTCTGACGCAAGGCCTGAAATTCAGATTGCATAGAGGCTCTTCATTCCGGGAATTTGGCGGCCTCAGTGTAACAAAAGGGTTCCTTGGTTATAGATGTAGTGGTGAGGCAATGTGGATTAGTTCGGGATGGCCATCAGACAGTGCCATCGGTCCGAACAAGCGGCTTGCTGATATGGCTCTTTGAGCGAGTTTGCATAGGGTGGCAAAGGGGATGACGGTGGGGAGGGTATGGTGCTTGAAGAGGAGACGGACTCAGCAATGGATGAAGATGACAATAGATTAGGAGGAGAGGAATGTGTTTGGGTTGATGAATCTGATGGGTTGTATGTTTGAGTAGAGGAGGATGGGCTTTGTGTTGGAGAAGAGGAAGATGGGCTTTGTAATTAGGGGGATATGGAGACAACAAAGGGTAGGGAGCAGGTTAGGTTTGTATTTGGATTTGATATGTAGGAAGGATTTGTGTAGGGAAATTGATCCTCGTAACATCACGGCTATACAAAAATTTGTCATCCCGCTAATTGTAACAAGTGTAACCACGATGGTTTTAATTTGGAGTATACCCGAGGAAGATGTGTGGGGAGGAACGAAAGGAAAACTTGTGGGAATTGTATGGGCGAAGATTGGGGATATACAAGGACCCGAAAACCTTGAGGAAAGAGTAGTCGGGAGGTTTGTGAAACACAATTTCAAAGGGAGATTCATAGGTGAATGAAGCCAGTGATGGGAGAAGGAGGCCGGAGGAGAGAGGAGGAGACCAGATCTAGAGGAAGGAGGCCCAGATCTGGAGCAGAGAGAAGGAGTAGTGGCGGAAGTGTTTAGGGTTTGAGATCCCTTTTCGCTTTAGGCAGAGAGGCAGCCAAAATATTTTCGGTGTATAAAAGATACCAACACTACTTTTTTTAATTTACACAAAAACTTTATACATTACTCATTTTACATCGGTTTATTTAACATTCAATGTATATACTTTATACATCGGTTACATATATTTTAAGAACACATATTACACCGATTATAATAGATAACCGATGTGTATTCTTAGCATTAATGCTAAGAATTTTAAGTACAAAGCTTCACGTACGGATACAATCCGGTACAACCAAGTGCTCAATCAAAGAGTTTTGTAGTTACAGTGACCAATTAACAAGCGAATCCGAAACAACGTTCACATTCCTCCTTATGTGTTTCACTTGCACATCCCATCCTGGATCCTCAAGCATCCGCCGACATTCAAGGAAAAGGTTGAAGTTAGCATATCTCAAGTTTGAGTATTATGAGCTTGATTGAGCTATTTATGACATGATCACATCGATAGGAATAATATACAAGGACGTTGATTATAGTCTGACTTTGGTAAATATGTCTCTAGATGAGTGGAGTTACGCTATATCAAGTCTTAACACGACTCTTTGGTGTGGATGGTCAGTAAAAAATGATAAGTGACCTTGATGTGTGCTTGAATATTTGTTTCTATAAACTATTGTCTAGTGAACATCTTGTCCAGTGTTTCTTATGGAAAAAATATAAACACATCGGGCAATTACACTGTTGGAATGAGTAGTAGGTTGTATTTGCAACTTTGCACGCAGCTCAAAAGCTTGAAGGTAATGACATTAATATTGTTGACGTTGTGGTGTTGGTTAGCTAAGTAGTAGCAGTTGTTTACTAACATATTAATGTATAAACATAAATGACTTTTACAACCTTCGTGTTATTGCTTTTGGTACTCTAGAATTGATTTATAACTTGTGAGAGGCTTTCACGTGAGTTTCACTAAGTGTTACCTTTTTACTCTGGTATCATGCTATGTTTGATAACCATCAACATTTTTCGATAATGGTAAGTGTTACTTTCCTTGACTTGTGAGTTTCACTAATAATTGGTTTTATAATACAATATTTTGTGAAATATTATTTTTCTTTTGAAATAGATGGTCAGTGGTTGCCCTTTTTTTTTTTTTTTTTTGCAGCTTACCAACGTTGGCTATTTTGTCTATTTGAATTAATTTCTATCATTATTTACAATCATGCCAGTGAGAATTCTGGCGGTAGCAGGGAGGCTTTTAAACACAAGGTTTGTTGCTTTTTTTTTTTTTTTTTTTTGTGTTTTGCTAAAATACCTTCAGTTGTTCTAGTAACCGGGGTTGCTTTTTAGGATACTTTGATGCAGATATTAGATTAGCTTTTTGTTTAGACATTAGGTATAGTCTATCGGTAAGTAAAATCATATATAGCATTGAGAGAATTAACCAATAATTTGACACATTCAAAACTAAACTGGACAGACCTAATCACCCAGCAATATTTTGATCATTAATTGATCTTACTCTTCTTCACACTTTATCTCTTCAACCTCACCTCAATGTTTTTCCTTTTCACCTTTCTCACTCTCATTTTTGGTTTTTACTCCTGCTTTCCCTATTGGTTTTCTTCTTGATTCATTTTATGTTAATCTATCTGCCACCTTCATTGTTGGGTTTTATCTTTGAGGAGCTGTTTCAACTTCTCCTTTAATCACCTATTCAGATTGTATCTTGGTATTTACTATAAGTGGTAATCTTTCCCGTGGAAGGGACCTGAAGAAGCTTTCTGCAACTGAGTTGTTAGATATCACATAGTTTGTCACTCTGGAGTTTGTCAGTTTGAATTTTGTTGCCTGCTGAAATCACTTAAATGTTCTAATAATTTCAGATATCAGTCTTATATACCATATGATCCTTGGCCAAGGAATAGTGACGCTCTATGTGGTTTACAATGTATTAGAGGTATGTCCCGCGTTATAGTTAAAAATTTAGTAAATAAATAATGTGGCAAAAAAAAATGGACCAATGAAAAAAAAAGAATAGTATGGGAAGTTGGAGTATTAATAAAATATCTTGGAAATCAAATAAAATTAACGATATGAATTGATAAAATTAGGAATCTTTGTCATTAATTAGATTCAAATTGACAAATATTTTGTTACAAGAAAAAGTAGCCAAAAGGACAATTATTTCGTTACGGATGGAGTAGCTTATAGGTTTTTTGAGCACAAATCCACCTTTTCTCTCTCATGATGCACCATTAGAATTCAATTTCTTAAAGTGACGCTAATAACTCTATGACTATAGCTGTGTATTATTTTTCTTGAATTGATCGAGCTGAGCTGAACTGAGCTGATTCCCCTGCTTCTTGGTAACAGATATTTGATAGACTAGGGCAAAGCATCTCCAACATCCCCACTTTCTTTTCTAACCCGATCGGATCAACCCGAAAGCCATGGCCAAGGAACCAGTTCACGTCCTAGTCACCGGTGCCAACCAGTAAGAACCTCTTCTTATTCAATCTTTCTTGGTTTTGTGGTGTATATCGTCCAAAATGCATTTCTTTGATAATCGGATAAATTCAGTTCCTGTATGCTGTTTTTCTAAAGTTTTATTCCTAAACAGCACTTCTCGTTTACTGAGTGTAAATGATCCAAGCGGTGGACATGCTAAAATGGAATGAATTCACATACCGAGTACAATTTTAGTGATGAGTATGTTTTGAGATGAACCACTTGTAATTTCCTTTTAAGCAAAACAAAAAGGATTAGTGAAAAACTAGTTATCTAGTACAGTTTTAGTGATGAATATTCTATGACATGAACCTCTTGAGCTATGAGATGAACCTCTTGATTTTATGCAGCTTTGTTTTATCTTTGAATTGGTTTATGTAAGCCTATGTAAAATTTTATTCAGTTTTACCTTTGCTTTATCTTGATTTTATTGAGTTTTAGTGATGAATACTTTTTCATGTAAGCCTATGTAGAATTTTAGCAATAGATTTGCTGTGAATTTGGCTGTGTAAAATAAAGTTAGCAGTAGAATTTGGCTGTAAGCCTATGTAAAATTAAATTAGGAGTAGAATTTTAGGAGTACACTACTATAATTAGGGAATTTGGCTATGATGAATTTGCTGGCTTTTTGATCGATTTAAGTAATATTGCAGCCTCTAAAGAAGACTTGGCATGGATGTAGTAATATTGTTGTCTTAAAATTTGTTCTTTTAATTCTTGGCCCGAGGTGTTAATATATATATATATTGCAGATTAGCAACCTTGTTGGCTTATTTAGGGTGGGGTGTCAACCAAGCTCCACAAATGATCCATTTGGGTTGCAAAGAGCTTCATATGGCCCTGTACGACAAAACATCATAATATATTTTTGGAAGTGCAATAACTAATGGAAGGTTCCCAATATATCAGCTATATTGCCGGTGTATTTTAAAAAAGGTTTATGATTAAATTTCTTTGGTGTTGAGAGATTCTTATTTTGTACATATTAGCAAAGGAATTCATCATCTTTCTGTCTTGGCCTGAAATATGCTTGGGTGTTCATTCTTATTTAAATCTAGAATACGAAGGAAGAGGACAAATTGCTATTTCATTCATTTTCACTTAACTTACTCAGGAGAGCATACATCATATATATAATATACAATGGAAGGTAATGGAAGATTCCTTATGGAATACAGCTGTTCAAAGGTTATGCTTGGAGAGCAAGAAGGGACCGATTGGGCTTGTTGCTTCCGATTGAGTTGGGCTCATCTTGGGACTGATTGGACCTATTACTCTGTATTTGATTGAGCTCTTCCTTAGACTGAATGAGTGTGCTAGTATCCCCCGTCGATCCTATTGGACGGATGCAGAGATAGGATCGGAGTCTCTCAAATTGAGGTCTCGAAAGTGGTTTAGTCATAACATTAGCCAATTGATCCTTGGAGGAGATGAATGCCACGGAAAGAGACCTGTTGGCGACCCGCTCCCTTACGAAATGGTAGTCCATAGAAAGATGCTTGATGCGATGGTGTAAGACGGGATTGACTGCGAGATATGTAGCCCCCAAGTTGTCACACCAAAGGGTCGGAGGTCATCGGAGAGGAATACCTGTGGTTGCGAGGACTGATTGGAGCCAAATGGTTTCACATGTAGCGAGAGCTAATGCCCTGTATTCGGCCTCGGTTGAAGAGCGAGCCACTGTGTCCTGTTTCTTGGAGGACCATGAGATAAGGTTGCAACCATGATAGATACAATAAGCACTTGTCGAACGCCGATCAGCTCGATCACTAGCCCAGTCCGCATCGGAGAAGGCGGACAGGTGATGATTCTGTTGTGAGGAGATATGAAACTTATGCAATTTTGTGCAGTTGAGGTATCGAAGAATCCTCTTAACTGCTTGCCAATGAGACATCTGGGGATTATGCATGAATTGGGAAACCCGATTCACGGCATAAGCAACATCAGGCCTGGTGAAAGCCAAATACTGTAGGGATCCAACTACACTGCGATATAGGTGTGTGTCACTCATAGTAGATGAATCTACTGTTGGATCAAAATTTGCAGCCATGGGCGTTGATACAGGACTCGAAGATTGCATACCAGTACGTTCGACAAGATCAGTGATGTGCTTGGTCTGAGATAAGTAGAAACCGGAAGCTGTTCGTGAGATCTCGATGCCAAGAAAAAAATGCGCCGGTCCCAAATCTTTAACTGGAAACTGCAAAGCTAGAGCAGAGACAAATTTTGTAGCTAAAGACTCGTTAGATGCAAGAACCAACAGATCATCGACATATACCAACACAAAGACAGAGCAATTCTCTTGGCGAAAGGAGAAGAGGGACGTGTCAGCGGCAGAAGAAGAGAAGCCCATAGAGACCAGGGAGTCACTAAGGCGAGCAAACCAGGCCCGGGGGGCCTGTTTTAATCCATAAAGGGAACGATTAAGTTTACAGATATGGTGAGGAAATGAAGGATTGATAAAACCTGGCGGTTGTGTGACATAGACATCCTCCTCAATAGAGCCATGAAGAAAAGCGTTCTGTATGTCAAGTTGCTTGGTCACCCAGTTGTTCATTGCGGCGAGAGAGAGAAGGAGCCGTATAGTCGACGGCTTTGCCACCGGAGAGAAGGTGTCTGTGTAATCAATGCCCAATAGTTGATTGTATCCTTTCGCCACCAATCGAGCCTTCCGACGCTCGATCGTTCCATCAGATCGCCTCTTCGTCTTGAACACCCATTTAACGCCCAGGACATTTTGAGAGGGGGAAGGGGGAACGAGACTCCAGGTGTTGGTGTCAAGCAAAGCTTGAAACTCAGTCGTCATGGCAGAGCGCCATTCAGGGAATTTTGAGGCGGTAGTGAAACAGGTAGGTTCTTCGGGGATCATTGTGGTGGTATGTAACGACGGAGGCCAGGGTATAGTGCCATCAGTGCGCTGAAGGGGTTTGAGATTATGAGTCCGGGATCTTGTTTCCATGGGATGAAGAGAAGTAGAGGGCCTTGGTATTGCCGGCGGCGAATTCTGAGCAGGAGGGGAAATTGATGTAATTGCAGGTGACGGTGATAATGGGTCATGAGGGGTTTGTGGAGTTGGTGGAGGTGGGTCATGTGGAGTTGGGCCAGAGTTGAGAGGTGAAGAGATGGTAAAGGGGAGTTGGGCTTGAGATATGGGTTGAGCTTGAGGAATAGCTGATGGTGGCATATAAGAGAATGGAAAAATTCTCTCATGAAATGTTACATCTCTGCACACATACATTTTACTATTGGCCCAATCATAACACATATAACCCTTGTGATTTGGGCTGTACCCCAGGAAAACGGTGGGAGTCGACCGAAAATTCAGCTTGTTACGGAGGTAGGGGCGAAGATTTGGGAAGCAAAGGCAACCAAATACCTTAAGGGATTTATAATCCGGGGAGTGATGAAATAAAACAGTGTAAGGGGACTGGTTTTTTAGAATGGGTGTGGGAAGTCTATTAAAGAGATAGACCGAGGTTTGAAAAGCAAAGTCCCAAAACCGAAGGGGAAGAGAAGCATGTTTTAGTAGAGTAAGACCCATGTCAACAACCCAACGATGGCGAGATTCAACACTCCCATTTTGTTGGTGGGAATATGGGCAAGAAAGACGGTGAAGGATGCCCAAATTTTTTAGAAGAGGAGTGAGAGGTTTAAATTCCGTTCCGTTGTCGGTTTGAATGGAAACCACATTTCGACCAAAAAAATTTGTAACAAGTTTTATAAATTGAGAGACAATCGGGGAGACCTGTGTTTTTGAATGGAATGGAAATATCCATAAAAATTTGGAATAATCATCCAGGATTAAGAGAAAATATTTGTTATCATTAATTGAGCTCAAGTGTGCCGGACCCCATACATCCAAAAATAAAAGTTGAAGAACATGAGTGGATTGGGATGAACTAGGTGGGTGAGGTAGGGCATGGGCCTTAGCCCAAGAGCATGATGTGCAGAGATGTTGGGCTGGGCTTTTTAATTTGGTGGAATAAACTAAACTGGAGGCTAAGTGGGTAATCTTTGGTGAAGGATGCCCTAGGCGTTCGTGGAGCAACTGCAGTGGTGACGGCGAGGAGCTGGTGAAGTGCAGAGATGGTGATGAAGCAGCAAAAATGGAGTGACCAGAAGATGAGCAAATTGGCATGACATACAGACCGTTCTCAACGTGTCCCTTGAGAAGAGGAAGCTGCGTCACGGAATCCTTCACAACAAAAAACTTATCATGAAATTGAAAGAAACAATTGTTGTCTCGACAAAATCGATTAACGGAAATTAAATTTTTGTTAAGCAAGGGGGCATGAAGAAGCTTTGATAGAAGAAAAGACCGAGAGGAAGAGTGAAGATAAGAAGAACCATGAGACTGAATTGGAATGGAGGAACCATCGCCAAGAGAGATTGAATCTGTGCCCTCGTATGGCAGTCGATCAAACCGAAGGTTCGAGACATCTGGTGTGTAATGGTGGTTGGCCGCCGTGTCCGGGAACCAGTTGGAGACGGTGGAATTGGCTTGAAGGGAACTCGGCGGTGGGGTCTGGAAGGAGTGGTCAAACCGACTCCAACAACGGGTGGCTATGTGGCCACGCTTCTCGCAGATCTGGCAGATGGGACGAGTGTCAGGAGCCCCATTGAAGTTGTACGAGCCACGACCACGACCACTGCGCCCACCACGATCTTCACGACCACGGCCGCGACCTTGATCTCCACGACCTCCGCGAAATGACCCTCTACCTCGATTGGCTGTGAAGTTAAGTTCTGGTGTTGGAGACTGATTCGGAGGAGGTTCGAGAATGGATTGAGATGACGGAACAGTGGTTCCATTGTTTCTGGAGATGCGACCTTCCTGGAGAAATAGATAGGAGAGAGTGAGGGTCGGAGATGGTAACACAGGTTGTGTTGAGAGTGTGGTGACCATGGAGTCATAATCTGTCCCAAGACCAGCGAGAAGATAAACGACGAACTCGTCATCGGAAATGATCTGTCCAGCGGCCTGAATTTGTTGAACGAGAGTCTGAGCTCGATTGTAGTAGTCCGTAACGAACTCGTCGCCTTTCTTGAGGCTCGCTAACTGCAAACGGAACTGAACAATTTGGGCGTTCGACCGAGCCGAGTAAAGCTGGTGAAGACGACTCCAAATTTGGTGGGAGGTTTGGCAAGTGAGGATCTGAGTCAGAATGGGCTCCGTCAGAGAGGCCGAAAGAATCGCCACCACCAGTTGATCTTTGGCGGTCCAATCGTCAATAGCTTTGGCATTGGAGCCATCCGGTGCAGCAATTGGACAAGGAAGGGAGCCATCAGCGTAGGCCATAAGACGTTGAGAGCGAAGATACGGCATTATCTGTTGGCTCCAAAGAGGAAAGTTGGAGGGAGATAGCTTAATGGTGTTGAGATGAGAAAAATTGGGGATAGAGGGATTTTGTGGGTTGAGTGTAAGGTTAGCCATGGAGGCTTGAATATGCTGGGCAAGGGCTGCAGTAAGTTCAGGGTTGTCCATGGAAGAAAAGAGGCAAAGAAGAAAAAAAAATGGGTTTTGCGACGCTTGTCGTCTTAAGGCTCAGATACCATATTTAAATCTAGAATACGAAGGAAGAGGACAAATTGCTATTTCATTCATTTTCACTTAACTTACTCAGGAGAGCATACATCATATATATAATATACAATGGAAGGCAATGGAAGATTCCTTGTGGAATACAACTGTTCAAAGGTTATGCTTGGAGAGCAAGAAGGGACTGATTGGGCTTGTTGCTTCCGATTGAGTTGGGCTCATCTTGGGACTGATTGGACCTATTACTCTGTATTTGATTGAGCTCTTCCTTAGACTGAATGAGTGTGCTAATAATTCTAAAAAATTACTAGAATGTACCTAAGAATAGGGTGCATTCTATTATGAATTTTTTTTTCTTTAAAAAATGGACTTTTTAGCTCGGATATAAAGAACCCGAGCTAAAAAAACACTAGTTTTTTTTTTTTTTAATTTTAGTGAATAAAAAACCGCCACAATAGGGGGGAAAAACTGCCACAATAGATTAAACTCTGTTACAACAGACCTGAAAACCGCCACAGTAGATAAAAAACTGCTACAATAGCTTTGAAAAACCGCTACAACAGATATTCTTTTGTGGCAGTTTTATACCTACACTACAAAAAAATTAAATTTGCTTCGGCGAAAAGCTGTGGCAAAAGGCCATTATGGAGTGGCAAAAGACATGTAGCTTCGGTTCTGCGACGGCTAATGGGGGCGTGGCGAGTTCGGTGGTGGCAAATTTTGGTAGCTTCGGCTACCGTAGCTAAAGTGTGGGTGGAATTTTTTTTTAAAAACCCTGCTTTTTAGCCCGGATTCTTCAGACCCGGGCTAAAAAGTCCAATATTTTTTCAAAAAAAAAACAATACACACAATTTACATATATAATAAAATTTCATTAATTATACAAAATTTACACAATCAAATGTCAAAAACAACAAATTTTATATACAATAAATATACAAAATTTACATACACCAGCAGTTCTGTTAAGGAAAAAAAGCATTTACCATCAGTAACTATTCTTGCTACAATAATCAATTTAATTAGAAGCAAAGTCACGAATAGTGCAACAAAGAATAAAAATTAAGGGTTTCACAAACCATACAATATAGTCTCCAGCAGTAGAGGTAGAGGGTACCCAATTCAAAGTGAACTCCATACGCAGCAATATGTACTTCAAGTACGAGATAGCGAACGCTGAATATTTGGTCTCTAGAAGGGGGAAGGTGAAGAAACCAATTATGTTAAAATCCTTATGATATTATAAGGAAACAAACTAGTTCAATCACATTTCCACAAAGAAACAAAGCTGGACAAGGAGTTTAAAGCTAGACAATGAGTTTAGGTAGTATCATCAAAGAAAATGCTAACTCGCTATGCACCAAGTGCTAGTAGACTATGTTAACTAAAATAACTATCCAAGGCCCAGAAGACAATCATTACTGGCATATTTGATTGATTATCCATATCAGTTAACACTTGACACGTTCGAAAGCATAAATATTGAAAAAAAAACTCAGGTAAGGATTGTACATTTCAGCTTAGGTAAGTAATTTATCCCTGAAGGAAAAATATTCACCTGAAAAAGGCACCTCTGATTGAGCAATTTGAAGAGGTTCCCCGTTTGCTGGAACATGAATCTGCTACTGAACAAGATCCTAACTTACAACCATCTCAATACCAGGATGCTCAACCTAAAAACAAAACATGTTAAAAATTTGGATATATAAAAAAGAGCAAGTTAAAGAAACCGCCTTAAATGTGAGAAACTAAAAGCACCTGAAGGTGTGTGTTCATTTCCATAAAATAAAATTGGCCCGTTGACCTATAAAAGGAAGATGTCGCACATAAATTGGCGGCAAATTACAACAGTAAGAGCTTTCTTCCAATGGCACAACATTCTGAACAGAAACCGACTGAAAATTAGTGGTAGCTTATGGAGAGATCTAACCTCAATACAAATTCATAAAAGTTGAACAAGGGGAAAAAAACAGCAAATATTTTTAGCATAGTGTAGCATCTAACAAACTCCTATAAAAAAAAACTGTAGCAGCCCCCACACTTGATTGATCCTCATCTTAGCATGAATAATTGAAGAATTCAAAGAAATGCTAATGACTATCCATAAATGAAACAACGATGTTTTTAACTCTAGCCTATCTTGAAGAATAGTAAGATCTGATCTTTTGAGTAAGCACGAAATGTGAACATTGGGTTTGCTTGGCAGATACAAGGATTGTTGGTTAGTAATTAAACATATGCATATAGACTAAATAATTAATGTTGCATGCTTCTACTACTAAATACATCCATTGCTAACAATTCAAAGACTAAAGTCTTGGTAGAAAGATCTATTGCATTTGTTATGCTTGCAAGAGGGTAGGTAATATGAGAAACTTTGAAGTTTCATCACATTAAGATGGACTGACAAGGTATTCATTTAGGCATCAATCAAAATAACCTCAAACAAGCAAACGAAAATGAACAAGGTTTACATAATACATTTTTACAACTACCAGTCATACCTATCACAATACATCCGGAGTAAGGTAGAGTTGTAAGCATAAATAGTTTATGCAGTACTACCCGGTCTCTTGTAATGAGATAGTCCAGATCATCAATTATTAGTAGCCTGATCAATTACAGAATTAGATCAGAAGGATAAAAATCCTGATTGTGATTAACTGAAAATATTGACTTCTTACATCATTTTGCATGATGACATTTTCGATTAGTTCAATTATGTACAAGTAAATAAATTAATTAACTACTCATGTTTATCCAATATTCTGATTAGTTCAATTATGTGCAGGTAAATTTGATATGCCTAATGAAATGTTGTGACCTACTCAATATGAAAAGGTAGGGTGCTCACCGCTATAACTGAAGTTTTCTAGTTGAATCGAGTTCTCTAAATAACAGATTCGAAGCGCTGCTACAATATGGATCACAACCATGATATATGATGCCACTAATCCCCATGATAAGTAGCAGTGGAAATAAAACAAAGCCCGGTTCATCAGCCAGTTAACCTTTGAAATATACGATTCTAGAACAAATGTTTGTTTCCTCAAGTAATTCCAATACCTAGACAAGAAGTAAAGGTTAGGAAGCCATGTAAAGTAAATGTAATGAATGCAAAGCACAAGGATCCAAACTAATCACAAACCTGCCAAAGTTAAGATCACTTGCAAGGGGATGAGGGAAGACAACACCTGGTGGGGATGTTATCAGTTTCTTGTAATTTCTTGGAGAATTAGGAAAAAATAGACGTATGAGCAACATCAACTTGTAGAATGAAAATGGAGATAAAATTCAAATCGTTTCACAAATTCGCATTAGATTTCTTACATGGAAAAGGATGAGATAAATGGGGTACAACAGTTAGAGCTAGATTGATGGGTGGGCACTATAAACCAAATACATGAAAGCAATATTTTTCTACTTGAAAAAAAATTCAAAACCTCACAACAGCCACCAAGAACCACAATAAATGTTCTAGATGCCTTAATCTACCTAAATTTTGAAACTTTCTTGTCCCTTCACAAAGATCTGCCAGATTTCGGCCAAGCCACAATTCATGTAAGTTTGTAAGACTTGTGTGAATTCTTAATCACCTAAAATTAATATATCACAATATAGGAGATAGCAAATAAGAACGTGAAATTTATGGAACCTCATAAGACAGTAAAAGTGCTTTGTGCTTCTTAGAGATATTTGTTAATAAACGGATATTCACAAATATGAGCAGCAATACATGGAAACAAGGAAAAAATAACAAAAAGCTCTAAACAACCTTATAAAGCAGGGTAATTTTGGAGGGGAAAAAAGACCAAAAGCCCTCAATCTATTGGATCCACACAACTTCCACTCATTCTAAGTTTCCTCCAAGCTTGTTCTAGGATAAGCTTTGTAGCATAATAATGAACTCTCAATTAACCAAACGAAATAAAGAAAGGTTTTATGGCTTCAATTTTAAATTATACAAGGCAGTGCAAAACAAGCATAACAATGGAGATATATGAACAAAAAACAGCCATCAACTGCAATTAACTGGGTTTCAGAAAATGGAAGAGAAGTGTAAATTGAAAATAAGGTCATTCCAATCGTGTATATGAGAACCCAAGCACAAACGAAAATTAATCAAATCAACAACAAACCAACTGAAAATCTTAATCAATACAACAACAAACCGACTGAAATCTAATTAAGGACGGTTTTAATCATAGAAAAATTGCCACAAACCTAAAATTTCACCCAAATTAAATGAAAAGAAAAACAAAAGGAGTACCTTTATCATATATGGGACTTGTCGTGCTCTTTCCCGTCTCTTCTACGGCTCCCTTTTCCAGATTTTGCATCATCATCTAAAACCACAATAAAAGTAAGAATTTACAATATTAAAGGGCGAACAGATCGATTTGCGAACGAAGGGAGTAGAAACCTTCAGATATAGAAATAAGACTTGGTAAATCAAATTTATTAGCTAAAAAAATTAGGGAAATAAACAAATATTGGTAAATAAGAAACCCTAACTTGCGGAAATTTGGGGCAGATTACACGTAAGATGATAAACCGAGGAAAAAATTAGAACCGAGAGCAGAGTCCGAAGAGAGAGAACGGTCTAGGAATCACCGGAACATGAGAGAATCGGAGAGCAGGGCGCCGAGCGTCGTTCGTGGAGAGAGGTCGAGTGAGACAGAAGATCGTGAAGGCCAGCCATGGGTGGACATGAGAGTCGAGAAGCCGAGATGAAGATGGATGAACAGAAGAGAGAGCTGAAGGGGATAGGAGATCAAGAAGGCCGGATCTGAGAGATGAAACTTGAGAGGGACATGGCGAACGAGAGAGAGCAGCTTCAGATCCGAAATGAAGTGGGCACCGGGCGGAAGGGTTTGTCTGAAACAGAGGCGGAAGAGTTTGTCTTAAAAAAATTATGCGTTTTAATTCTCTTCTTTTTTTTCCACGGCTTGCCGTTGCAAAAGAGTATCATTTGCCACGGAAAACGCCAGCCGAAGCTACCTTGCGTGACCAATTTAATTATTTTTTGTAGTGCTATTGTGGCAGTTTTTATCACTTTTGAAAAACCGCCACAATAGATCTAATGCAACCCGAGTAACAGAAGCGGTTCAAACCGCCACAATAGGCCTATTGTGGCGGTGTTTGAAACTTTTGTGGCGGTTTTGAGCCGCTACAAAAAGTCTTTATTGTTGTAGTGAGTTCTGGATTAAATTGACAAAAAGAAGTATATATAATACGATAATAAATGATGTTATTTTAAGATAAATTATCACCGGTTTATAATAAAACGCTATCATTTTTCGCACTTAAAAAAATATAAATATATAAATGTAATATCCGGAAAAAAAAATGAACTAAATAAGTACAGGAAACGCAATATACACTACAACAATTAAAGCCTTTTGTAGCGGTTTTTAACCACCTCTGTTGCTGGCGTTGCATTAGGTCTATTGTGGTGGTTTTACCACCTATTGCGGCGGTTTTTAGGAAACGCTTAAAACCGCCAGATTAGATATCATAACCGCCACAATAGATACTCTATTGTGACGGTTTTTCATCAACTAATGTAGCGATTTTTCATCTATGGTGGCAGTTTTTTTACTTAACTGTGGCGTTTTTTTATTCATGAAAATTAAAAAAAATCATCTTTTTAGCCCGGTTTAAACTGGCCCGGGCTAAAAAGTGCCAATAATTTTTTTTAAAAAAACTTCAGAAAGCAGTGCACCCAATTCTTGGGTGCTCTCTAATCGGAGTCTCAAGCATTGCAAACCCTAAAATATCAGTATACACATTACACACATTGAAGGATATTACAAAGTATAGGTTATACAATTAGAGGTGGCCAACATACCAAAAAAAAACTCAAATTTGATCTATTAAATGTGGATACAATTGTAAAGTTAAAAATTTATTTCTCAAAGTTAAAAAAAAATGCTTATTACCAACTTCATGTTGCTATAGAAGTGTTTAAGGTCCTTCATTGCCTTCTCTTCTATCTGGATTGAATGAATGGTTGAAGGTGGGTCAATCTCTAGCTTGAACTACTGATTAGGGCGCTCTTGTAGTTGGATGGTGAGCCTACGAGTTGTTCGGTTGATCCAGTAGGTTCATCCATTTATCACCTAAAAACTTTTGTGTTCTATATAGAACAGATATTTCTTATTGCATGTATATGGACTAGAGGATGCTCCAACCCTCTTTGGCCGCTTATTTTCAGCTCCAAACTCAGCCTTCTCAAACATTCCATTGCCAATGGACATTGCGAGGCCATCAAAGCTCTTCAATTTCTTAGGCGATTCTTGGTCTGTATTTTCAGATGGCTTTGCAGCTGTATCCATGCTCAATGCAGTAACAACCTATAAAACCACCCAATATTTGGAGTTTCATATCACCAATTCTCCCTCAAAAACTCAAAAAGGCAAATCGCAATTATAATCAGTCCCATGGTCTAACAACATCTAAACCAGGAACTGAAAAAGGGTGCTTTAAAGGTTTGAGAGTTGCGACCATACCAAAGTTACATTAGCAGCAGCAGAAGTGGGAACTCCTTGTCCAAGTGGTGGTGAACCCTGATTAAAAAGGATTACTGGATTAGCATCTAAGAAATTTTAGAACCTTTAATTTCAATGACCATTTACACTACACTTTAGCCAACTAAACTCTGTCACACTAATGACTAATGTAATCCTTTTCATTGACCATTTACACTGCACATTAGCCAACTGAACTCTGTCATCCCTATATTTAGTTTGGGGGGGAAACATAAAAAGAAAAGGTGTGAAATCATTGTTACTCGTATAAGAAAAATAGCAAGTGGTGAAATCATTTTGACTCGTATTTGGAGCTATATTCTCCCACTTGAAGCAAATGACAAAAAAAAAAACATGCTTACAAATTTGCTAGCTAGTAGAAAGCAAGGTGTGATAGAACTGACACATACTTAACCAAGTTACCAAAATAGACCAACATCAATTGAATTTGTAAGAAAACCATTCACCATACTGCCTGCCATCTATGTAGCTATAGCCTATAAATTTTATGACTGAAAAATTGTTACACATGTGCCTAAACAAATACGAGTAACATCATGTGTTGTCATAGCGAGTTATGACCTTTTTTTTGTTGGCAGAGCGAGTTATGATTTAATCAAGGCGAAATAAAGAAAGTACAATTATTGTGAATCGAAACATAATTGGCTAAGTACGCACTTATTTCTAAGCTATGCAATTTGAATAGAAGACACCATGTCAAAGTGTTTGAAACCAAGCTACTATGTGAGTTGAGATGAAAAACTTACATTAGTACAGTGCCTGAGTACCTTCACTCCAGCTTCTCTCATATAATCCACCTCACTGAGGTACTTCATATCTCTCTTCAAGATGACAGAGATAGGTGGGAGTGTCCTTGAGCATCATCTTGCCAATTCACTGCGGCTGGAAGCTTCAGAATATGTCATTACAAAGTTTCTTGTAATGATTCCACCAAAAAATAACGTCTTGTAATAGAAGTGAAACAAGATGATAAAATGGACAATCTCCCATCATAGTACGTGCAAACATACATGAACTAAAGAAAAAGTTAGGAGTTACATCGTAATTAATGAACCTGGAACTCTGGAAGCTCAGAGGAAATCGAAGACCTCTGAGCTTGCTCTTTGGTATAAATGCTTTCCATACTAATCAAAAGAAATATTCACTTAAACTGTATGGCTCTAGCTTCCAAGCTTGTATTTGATTCCAGATACCTACGATCTAGCTAATTAGTTTGTTCATTGCGAATATCAGTAAAGGTGAAAGTAAACTTGTTTACTGGTGATAAAAAAACACCAAAATAGTAATTGATACAACAAACACTTGCCAAATAAATCACAAAAGTATACGGACGCCAATCAAAATTGAAATGAAAATCACTCATGAGATATTTAGTTTTAGCATAACATGAGAGAGTACACATATTAAGACTACACTAGCAAACTTGCTTCATATCAAATCATCCAGCTATGGTTTGAGTTAATGTGCTGATAAAAAAAAACAAGAACAATCAAAAGGACAAAGTGGAGTAAAAGCAGAACCTTCTTTATTAATACCCAACTCATTTGCACTATAGATAGTGAGTCCATCATTTGTTTTCCTCCTTGAGCCTTCGCTTTTCTTTTTCTTCTTATTCTCCTTCTCCTTGTCCTTTATAGGTATCATGTTCACGTTTTCCTTGGACTTTTTAGACTCTTCTACTTCAGGATTCTTCTTCTTCTCCTTGTACTTTACAACCTGATTTATAAAAGAAGATATAATATATATCTGTATAATCCATAATGCACCTAGTTTGACAATGAAGTTGTTTGAATCTATTGACATTCAAGCTAAGCAAAATCTGATTCAACTACGATCATATTTAGCAGAAATCTAGTGCGAACGAAACTTATGCCCGATCGAGTTTGATACAAAACACTCATTTATCTTTAATGTCTATACTAATACATGAGCCATAACTTCTTAGTGTTGGATTTTTTTTTTTAATTTTCATAAGAAATTATTTTTTCCAGTTCATTGGACAACTAATATGACTTCTTCCAAAGGGGATTTAATTAAGGACCTTAAAAATGTGGGCTAACAAGCTCTGCCTCTTTATATTAGGAATAGAATTCAAACTACTGAGCAAGTATAGATACTAAGTTACATAATGCAGCGTTACATTGACGAAAAAAATAACTCTATGCAATTAAGGATATAGATGCTAGGTTATATAGACATTGAGATGAGCTCTAAAACTGAAATGAAGCTCATATATAGTAAATTCCTACATGACACCTATTCTTGTTTTACAATCCTGTGTTAATTAGAAACACACATCTTCCATAATCTATTATATATTATACCTTTATAATTATAAATGGAAGAACATTCATAATGTTGAAAAGAGGAAAGCCTAGAAGTTGACACCAAAAGAGGGGTAAGATTGAAAAGAAAATGAGCCAACAACCCCAAACAGACTCAAGAACAGATTTATTTTCCCTCTTCAATCTTTAGGCATGGATTCACTTATTTATTGTTTATATCTTTATGAGATTATAGACGTATCTAATAAGCTTAACTATTGAAACAGAGCGAGCACATAAAAAACACAGAAAACTAAGAAAACTAGAACAAGCATAATTGAATATATTAACCATCAAAACACCAACTCTCAAATTAAAGCACAAATTCAGTCTGCTACCACCAAACATAATCGAATATATTCAAGTCAATCAATACATGAATTCAATCTGGTACCACTAATTCGAATAAATTGAACATGAAACGCCATAACTCTATCATCCGAACCATAACAAACTTAATGTAAGCCACTATTAGACATTCAATTCAAAGCTAAAGGTGGACAGATGAACATGTACTTATCAAAGTCTGACTCGGACCGACGACTGGGGGTCGTGTGCATAGGCGCACATGCGCTAGTAGCCTAGCACAGAATTCGAGTGGGGTTCCATCCTAAAACCAATTGGTGTTAGAATGAGTAGTCCACCGACTCATATACTAGGGCTTGATATGTTCAAATTTCCGATGTGGGGCACTTTTGGTCTCATTCACGTCTCTAACACGCCCCCGCAAGTCCAACTAGGAATGACCATCTAGTTGAGACTTGGACAACTGGGTAATCCAGACCAGGATCGACACGGGCCGTTAGGCTAACCGCTCTGATACCATATCAAAGTCCGACTCAGACCGATGACTCGGGGTCATGTGCATATGCACACATGTGCTAGTAGCCTAGCACAGAAGTTGAGCGGGATTCCATCCTAAAACCAATTGGTTTTAGAAGAAGTAGCCCACCGACTCATATACTAGGGCTTGATATGTTCAACTTTCAGATGTGGGACACTTTTGGTCTCATTCACATCTCTAACAGTACTTACCTGATCGAAATTGAGGTCGAGGATTATTTGAAGTCTTCAAAGCGTCTCCAATCGGAAGTAGAAGCGGCAATAACCTTCACCAAGACAGGAGCATCAGCCATGAACATCTTCACCGAGACAGAAGCGTCTCCAAGTGGAAGTAGAGGTAGCTGGTGGAAGCGCTGGTGGTCGGGTGTGGTATCGAGTAGAGGGAGAGCAGCGATTGATCGAAAAGTTGAAGTGGTGGTGCGAAGGTGCCAGGGGTTAGGGTACTCACAAGGGGCGGCAAGGAGATGGAGAGCGTTGTCGGCACGACGATTGAGCGAACGAGAAAGAAAGTGGGTAAGGAAGGGTGAAAACGCCATGGATAGAGATGGATGGTGGACTACGGCTCCGAGCAGCGACCTTAGAGAAAGCGAGCTGCGTTGAGGAGGGAGGGAGCATGAAGATGGTTTTTGGCCGGCGAGAGGTTACTTTGTGAGAGGAACGGTGGATTGAGCGTTTAGGGTTTGAGATCCTTTTTCGCTTTAAGCAGAGAGCTAATAAAAATATAAATATAAAATAAAATTTATATATAAACCGCTTCATTAGGATGAGAAAAAAGTGTGTAGAAAAAATCGCTTCATTAGGTTAAAAACCGCCACGATAGGGTATTTAAAACTGCTACAATAGGTACTATAATGGTACATGATCAAAAGCGCTACAAGAACCGCCACAATAAATCAAACTGTTGCAAAATCCGCTACAATAGATCAACCGCTGCAAAAAAGTGCAACAATAGGTCTTAATTGTAGTAGTGATAATAAACATTAAGTTAAGATTATGGTTGTTATATGAGCTAAGCAGCTAGAGCTTGGCTCAAGTTTTGCTAAAAAAAACTGCTCGAGCATCATTTACTAAATGAGTTAATTATGAGCACATAATTATACTCGATTCAATGCTCGTCTCGGCTCGATTGAAACTTATATAGCACGAATTTTGTGAAATTTACAAATTTTCTTTTAAGTTACTATGTCATGAGCAAGTAAAGTTGCATAATACTTGGGAAAAAAAAACTAAATTTAAGCTCGTTCATTTGCTAAACAAGTTTAGTATGAGCTCAAGTTCAAATATAGGTTCATCTCTAGCTTTACTTGTTTCTAAATGGGCTAAATATAAACAAACAATACTAGACTTGTTTGACTCGAATAACAACCCTAGTTAATATAAAGTGTAACTTGTTGCAATCATAACATATAATAATCTATAACCAGACATAAAAATTTTAAACTTGCGTAACTTCTTATCTTATTGTCGAAATGATTAGTATAACCTCTCATTTCGAAGCTCTCGAGATGAATTATAGTATGTGAATGTTAATTTAAGTAAAATATAAAAGCATTATAGTCTATTGAAACAAAATTAAATTGATTAATATACCTTTAATTTTTAAACATTTATAACTTTTTACTCAGATGTCGGATTAATGCGTATTATATGTCATAACAAAGCTATCAACGAGGAGAATACACCTAGGTAGTTTCTAAAATGAGAGAGGAGCACGTGATCTAACGACCCGGGTTACGATTCGAAGGTTGGATACCTTCGTTTGAATCTTGCTATTCAAGTACAGGTCAAGGTTTAATTTCAAACCAAAAAGTTAGTCTTTGAAAGAGGGGATTTCAAACCCCAAAATACGTGAAGGGCCATTGGATACCCAAAACCTGTCCTATTTGACTAAATCGCTAAATCATTTCAAGTTCAAAGCATGTAAAACATAAATCAATGTACAACTCGCACGGCAAAGCCGGGTCGAAACCAAAATACGGAAACATGAGAATGAAATCATCCAAGTCTAATGTCTAGTAAAAGTCAATCTCTCAATCGTAGTGCGCCAAACAGATAACCCGCCACAGAAGCATAGAGCAAGCATCAATCTGCAAACATACCTAAAAATAATACAGGGCATGGGATCCGGCCAAGGCCCACACACGTGACTAGGTACCACTGGAGGCACACATATATGCTATACCTAAATAAAGATGCTTCTAATGCAAGACGGAACTTAATCACACAAGTCATGCTTATCAGGATATATATATCACACACAGAGTGTGGATCGGATGAGAACACCCCTTAGGGTGAGAACGTAGGAACAATTATGGACCATCGAATAATCTCTCAAAATTAACCGAATAAACTCTGTAATGTAACCGAATAATCTCTCAAAATTAACCAATTAGTGATTATTAAATTATCTACAAATAATAATTACCAAATAATGTATAATTTTTATACATAATTGTTTCAAACTTCCTCGTACCTATAAATACTCTTTTTGATTTTACCAAATAATGTATAAGTTTATTGATTACTATTTTAACATTCCAAAACAAAAAAATATGTAAACAATCAACCTCTTACATACGAATAATATCTATAATATAACCGAATAATAAATGAAGTTTAACCGAATAATATAATTTTAACCGAATAATATTACTAATATAATTTTCATATTACATACGAATAATATTTATAATCAACCCGAATAATCTCTCAAATTTAACCGAATAATATATCATATTTAATGGAATAATCTTTTTAGTTTAACTGAATAATATAATTTTAACATCAATTCGGACGAATAATTTATGATTTCCTACGAATAGTCTTTCTTTGGTCGATGAATCATATTTCGAATTTCACACCATTTGCACAAACACTAATTATTTCCGAATAATGTATTCATTTTCCACGAATAATATTTACACTTTCTACCAATAATCTTCACACTTTCTCTTAATACATAATAAAACTAAACTATCGTATTCGAACGAATAATGTTTTCATTTCCCACGAATAATCTTTTGTTCCTAGGTTCCCATCTTAAGGGTTGTTCTCACAGGAGCCACCCCTATATATTGATGAGAGGGTTTCTCGACCAAATAAATTTGTAGTCAAGACCCCGCTAGAGGATAGTGGAGTCAGGTTCGTCCTCAAGAGAGAAGTCAACGGTTCTAGGTTTAATATGTTTTAGGGTTTAGTGATAGCGGGAAAAGGTGAGGGGGTTGCTGTCGACGTCGGCTAAGAGTTGGTCGATGTCGAGGGATGGAGGGGGAATGGTGGTCGATGTTGGGTATATGTGCAAAAACTTTAAAATAAAGAAAGTAGAATAATAAAGGGGCAAACTTCTAAGGTTAGGGATCACCACAACAATAAACATATGTCTAGTTTTGTAACTCACATAAAGTTGCATGCTTTAAAACAAATAACTTTCGTTATTAACAAATAGGAATATAGAGGCTTTCGCATAAACCCTAATTGTTACTACCTTTTCTTAACCAGGATTAGTCGGCTTTCGCAAATAAACCCCAATTACTATCCAAATTCATAATAAGATTGATTTCACTTCAATATCACAAACAAGAAATTTCCTCAACCCTCGCAAAGGATTAAGCACATAGGTAGATGATGATAAAGACATACAAATTCATATATTCATAAATCAAACACACATATCTATGTCGGGATCACCCAACCCTAGAAGAAGGAAATTAGAAATCAAACATAATAAAAGAAACTAACTTTATGATAAAATAAACTAAAACTTACAACCGTTCACCTCCTTCCTCCTCCTTCTCTCTCTCACCTCCTCCTCCTCCTCTCTCTCTCTCTCTCTCTCTCTCTCTCTCTCTCTCCTTGCGCCCGAAGACGACTTGGCTTGAATGTATGAAAATCAGCCCCCTAGGGCCTTTTTTATAGTGCTCCATCTAGCTAATCTAGGAAGGAATAATATATCTCTGTCTAAAACTATCTATCTAAAAGTTTAAGATAAAACTTGATAAATAAATCTCTAAAATAAACAAGGGAAATATCTAATGTGGATAAATCTTCCTTGAACTTGATAGATCTTCACTTGATTGGTTAGAATATACATGCAAGCATGAGGAAAAAATAATAAGAACTATGTAGTAATATTACCCATTTACAATGAACCATTATTAATAGAAAATTTGAAAATTACAAGAAGATATACACGTACACTTTTTCACATTAAAACAATTTTCATATGAGATAATTTGTGTAATACACAATTTACTCGACGTCGAGTAGGTCTTCTTCTCCTCGAATTGCACTCGAGCTCGGCTACACTCTGGACTCGACATGGGTACTCGAATTCGAGTAGTTTACTCAACGTCGACTAGAATTTCGCTCTTGAGTGCTTTGGTGCTCGTTCTCGGCTTCTGGGAAGCAAGTCGATCAAAAAAGTACTCGACGTCAACCAGTTTGGTCGACGTCGACTAGTTTTGTGCGCTTTCAGCATTCTGCTCCGTTCTTGAAACGCGCTCTTCCGAGTCCTCGTTCATCCGATTAAAGCATATGAGTATGCATTGGAAAGCTCTTTTCGAGGGATACAACTCTCATGAAGACATCAGAACTTGATTAAGAATGATGAATGGAGAAAAGTAGGCTTTTCTCCAGCTGCGACATCATGACTTTCCTTTAAGCTCCAAAGTGCATCCGATTTCTGTGAAATACAATAAAAACTTGTGTAGACCTCCATATATTGCAAATAAACATAAACTACACAAATTTTGTACTATTCTAAATGTATACAAAAATCGATTTAAAAGTAGATGTAAAATATGGCGAAATAGATCCATTCATCATCCTCGAAAAGGGGAAGAAATACTTTTAATTGTCATACAGGGGAAGAAATCAAAACTCTCAACATATTAGATCCATTCTGATATAACACTGCAATCAATCACCATCCTCGAAAAGGTACTAATGCCACAAATCCATGCATGTGCATAAAAGCAACTTCGCACATAAAATGAGGGTTATGCAAAAACATTCATTCGTGACAAAGCATTAATAATCAAAAGGACTTTAATATAAGCTCAATAAGGAATAGATTGGTAAAAGGCTAAAGGTGGCCTGGGCAATTTTTGGCCATGTGGTGCAAATGATCCGGAGAAATGGAGTTCTTTCCAAACTTTCATACCACATTCCTTCTTCCTTTGATTTCCCACCTTTCGCTCATTTGCTCAATGCTTTTTTCAATATTATGCTTTTACCTCTCTAACCTCAGCGTTGCCTTCTCGCGAGTCGCAAACATGGGTGTCATGAATGGCCCTGGATGCTTAGTGCTTCGGACTCCTCACCTTGGTGTCCCATCATACGGAACTATTATCTCGACGCAGGCAGGGTCGATCTACCTATATCTCCTGAGGTGATCGGATTTTCTTTCACTCATTAAAATTTTCATATATTTTCAATTTGCTGCCAAACTCAAATAATGATAGTAACAACACAAAAACCATGCATGTGCATAAAAGCAACTTCGCACATAAAAGGAGGGTTATGCAAAAACATTCAATCGTGACAAAGCATTAATAATCAAGAGGACTTTAATATAAGCTCAATAAGGAATAGATTGGTAAAAGGCTAAAGGTGGTCTGGGCAATTTTTGGCCATGTGGTACTAATGATCCGGAGAAATGGAGTACATTCCAAACTTTCATACCACATTCCTTCTTCCTTTGATTTCCCGCCTTTCGCTCATTTGCTCAATGCTTTTTTCAATATTATGCTTTTACCGCTCTAACCTCAGCACTGCCTTCTCGCAAGTCGCAAACATGTGTGTAATGAATGGCCCCGGATACTTAGTGTTTCAGACTCCTCACCTTGGTGTCCCATCCTGCGGAACTATTATCGCGACGTAGGCAGGGTCGATCTACCTTTATCTCCTGAGGTGATCGAATTTTCTTTCACTCATTAAATTTTCCATATATTTTCAATTTCCTGCCAAACTCCAATAATGATAATAACAACACAAAAGGTACTAATGCCACAAATCCATGCTTGTGCATAAAAGCAACTTCGCACATAAAAGGAGGGTTATGCAAAAACATTCATTCGTGACAAAGCATTAATAATTAAGAGGACGTTAATTTAGACTCAATAAGGAATAGATTGGTAAAAGGCTAAAGGTGGCCTGGGCAATTTTTGGCCATGTGGTGCTAATGATCCGGAGAAATGGAGTACTTTCCAAACTTTCATACCACATTCCTTCTTCCTTTGATTTCCCATCTTTCGCTCATTTGCTCAATGCTTTTTCAATATTATGCTTTTACCTCTCTAACCTCAGCACTGCCTTCTCGCGAGTCGCAAACATGGGTGTCATGAATGACCCCGGATACTTAGTGCTTCGGACTCCTAATTAACCTTGGTGTCCCCTCCTGCGGAACTATTATCATATCTTGACGCAGGCAGGGTCGATCTACCTTTATCTTCTGAGGTGATCAGATTTTTTTTCACTCATTAAATTTTCCATATATTTTCAATTTCCTGCCAAACTCCAATAATGATAATAACAACACAACAACCATATAATAATCTCAATAATGTGACATCATTCTCAACATAATCCCCGGATGGAAATAAGGTAAAGAATGGGCAATATTTAGATCATTTGGAGCAAATATGAAATAAGGCATATTTTGGCTTTTGTGATGCATAAGCATAGGTAAGGCTAGGATATAAACAATATGAGCATTATATGGAAAATATAAAGTCCTCCATCCTGTTATCATGCAACATGTCAAAAGCAACATCAAATTTTACCTCCTTTCATGTTTTTTATAAAAATATGCACTTCATTGTGACTTCCCTTTACTAGGCAATTTCATGCTATATCTCTAATGAATCTAAGTTTGCATCGTCGAGTTCAATTTAAGCTTCCATGACATTAATCAAAATTTTCAATGGGGTGATTTTTTTTCAAACTTTGGAAAACAAACGTATAAGCACATAAATCAAATATGTAATCCAAAGTAGCCATGTATAAGCAATTCAAGAAATAATGCACAAATGATGTCAAATAAAATCAAATATGCACAAAGTAATCCCTCCCCCACCCATACTTAAAATTACAGTGTCCTCACTATATAAAAACAAGTGTAAAGAAAGAGACTCACTAGACAGGTGTGTAGAACGTTAGAATCGAGTACTGATATGGTTGCAGAAGTGGTCGACGTCGACTACAGTTACTCAACATCGAGTATAGTGAAAGCCTTCAGGATGATCCTTGTCAATCACATACCATTTTTCTCGATAGGGGTAGTTAACGTCGAGTAGAGTACTCGACGTCGAGTACTTCTGCACTTTCTTCTTACTTCACTTTTAGTCTTAGCCTGGCTCATCTTTGTCCGGAGGTATAGGTGGATCTGGTGGTTCCTCCGGTGGTGGGAAGCGTGGGATGCCATCTGGGACATAGTATGAAGAAGCTTGAATCTCCCCGAGTGAACACTCCATGGCTTCACCTATTCATCTTCCCGAGCTCCAGCTAGCATGCATAAAGGAAGACATAAAAGAAGTATACATAACTCATCATCATACCTCTTCAGTTTCATAGGTTGACTTGGTTGTGTATCTCTACCACAGCGGAACGGTGGAGTATGAAGAGATATTTCCTCCTTATCATGCGGAGCTTCATGCCACTTTGCTAGGACCCCATACTTAAATATGAACATCGGTTGCTCAAAATTGTCGGGGATGGCCGTCACCTTGTAAGGTAGAAGCGACCTTGAAACATCCTGGGCAACAATGTCCGCTTTCTTCTCTTCTAGCGCTTGGGATCCTTCAAAAGATTCATCAACAATAGTTAGAAAACTAGGAATGAAATTTGAAGAAGGACATACTTAGCTATTGACATTGAGTGGATCAATTGGCTCATCGGGAGGAGGTCATGGTCCTTTAGATTGAATGGAAACCTCAAGCCTTCGAATTTCGTCCTCCAATCGGGCTATTTCCCTTAATCGTGCCTCCTCCACTGCGATCCTATTTCTTCATCTCAAATCTTGAAACCATTCTTCCCATGTAGGATTCTCTTCGACAAAGTCTTCCATCTTTGTACTTAAGCTTTGAAATCACAATCAGGAACACAAATTAGTAGCAAAAGCCCAGTACCTAGTTGGTACCAATGAGGTAGGTGGTGGTAGGGTATGTGATAGGGTAAGAAAAAGGTATGGGCTTTTCTGAACCTTAAACACAATTAAATTAGGCGCGATTGATATCTCCCCGACAACGGCACCAATTTGACGAGAGGGTTTCTCGACCAAATTAATTTTTAGTCAAGACCTTGCTATAGGATAGTGGAGTCACGTTCGTCCTCAGGAGAGAAGTCAACGGTTCTAGGCTTAGTGTGTTTTGAGGTTCATGGATAGCGGGAAAAGGTGAGGAGGTTGTTGTTGACGTCGGCTAAGAGTTGGTCGATGTCGAGGGATGGAGGAGGAATGGTGGTCGATGTTGGGTATATGTGCAAAAACTTTAAAATAAAGAAAGTAGAATAATAAAGGTGCAAACTTCCAAGGTTAGGGATCACCACAACATTAAAAATATGTGTAGATTTATAACTCACATAAAGATGCATGCTTTATATCAAATAACTTTCGTTATTAACAAATAGGAATATAGAGGCTTTCGCATAAACCCTAATTGTCACTACCTTTTCTTAATTAGGATTAGTCAGCTTTTGCAAATAAATACCAATTACTATCCAAATTCATAATAAGATCGATTTCACTTCAATATCTCAAATAAGGAATTTTCTCAACTCTCGCAAAAGATTAAGCACATAGGTAGATGATGATAAAGACATACAAATTCATAAATTCATAAATCAAACACACATATCTATGTTGGGATCACCCCAACCCTAGAATAAGGAAATTAGAAATAAAACATAATAAAAGAAACTAACTTTATCATAAAATAAACTAAAACTTACAACCGTTCGTCTCCTTCCTCCTCCTTCTCGCTATCACCTCCTTCTCTCTCTCTCTCTCCTTGCGCCCGAAGACGACTTGGCTTCAATTTATGAAAATCAGCCCCCTAGGGCCTTATTTATAGTGCTCCATCTAGCAAATCTAGGATGGAACAATATATCTCTATCTAAAACTATCTATCTAAAATTTAAGACAAAACTTGATAAATAAATCTCTAAAATAAACAAGGAAAATATCTAATGTGGATAAATCTTCCTTGAACTTGATAGATCTTCACTTGATTGGTTAGAATATCACGTGCCTTCACTTGCAAGTAAGCCACATGCTCGGATATCCACTCGATCTCGATTCGGATTACTTCTGGATAGTACTCGACGTCCACCAAAGTACTCGACGTCGAGTAGGTCTTCTTCTCCTCGGATTACACTCGAGCTCGGCTATATTCTGGACTCGACATGGGTAGTCGACTTCGAGTAGTTTACTCGACGTTGACTAGAATTGTGCTCTCGAGTGGTCTTGTGCTCGTTCTTGACTTCTGGGAGGCAAGTCGACCAAAAAAGTACTTGACATCAACCAGTTAGGTCGACGTCGACTAGTTTTGTGCGCTTTCAGCATTCTGCTCCGTTCTTGAAACGCACTTTCCCGAGTCATCGTTCGTCCGATTGATGCATATGAGTATGCTTTGGAAAGATATTTTCGAGGGATACAACTCTAATGAAGACATCAGAACTTGATTCAGAATGATGAATGGTGAAAAGTGGGATTTTCTCCAGCTGCACCATCCTTAGCTTCTTCATGACTTTCCTTTAAGCTCTAAAGTGCGTCCGATTTATGTGAAATACAATAAAAACTTGTGTAGACCTCCATATATTGCAAATAAACATAAACTACACAAATTATGTACTATTCTAACCCAAATGTATGAAATGTATACAGAAATCAATATAAAAATAGATGTAAAATATGGAGAAATAGACTCTCAACACACACACACACACACACACACACACATACACACACACACACATATATATATATATATATATATATGTGCAGAAAGTACGGTAAATGACCTAAAGAATGTCAAGTGGCATATACCTCTCCTACCTCTGCCCCCCTTCCCATTAGGGCAAACATTGTCCAGTTCGATGCTATAGCATATCCAATCCATCATAATGTGTGCATATCGATAAGCATGCTCATCAATCATCATACTCATCTCGTCATCATACTCATATTGTAAATCACGTTCATCATAAACCAATCTCAGATAATGAATCTGGCTCATCTCGTATCTCGTGATACAAATGACTAGATGAGGACAAACCTGATGAGGTTGGGCTTTCCTATGACCCTAGCAAAGACTCTACGACTCACAGATAATGGCCTTCCTATTTGCAAACACATAGAGAAGACAAATGCTCATTCAATTGTGCAACCTAAGGAGGATATTACATGATCATGCTTTTATGCTTATGCAACACCTACTATATCATGTGACTACATGCATGTGAGAATCAACCAGAGTAAGCTCCATGAAGGAACTTACCTGCAAAGCCGAATAGCAAAGGCAATAGAAGTGAGTAGTGGTCCATGAAATCCATACCAAGAATCAAGTCGTGCGTCCTCAGGGTCATCACAATCAGGTCGGCGGGCCACTCTTGCTCACCTATACGGATGGGGCACCCTAGGATCCCACGACTCGTCCTAACCGTAGCCCCATCCCGTATACCTATTAATAAGGGATGGACCCCTCGTGCAGCTCAGGCCCAGGCTAGCGACGCACGACTCTGCTATGAAGCAGTGAGTAGCACTAGTGTTAAACAGAATACTCAAGCACGCATCATGGAGAGATATGGTACCTGAGGCACTTGGAGCCAAACGACCCTCTACCCTCATCTGAAGGACGCAGGGCAGTTGGGGGCAATGTAGAATCATATCCTCCATAAGTCTGTCCTCACTCGTAGCCGGACCCAGATGGTCCAGCTGAAGATGATCCTCTACCAATCCTAGACCCAGATGGTCCTTGGCCTCCTTTCCCAGGGCCTCTAGTTCTACATCTAGATTTGCCTCTAGCGGAAGTGTCACCTCTCCCCTGCCCCCGATGATCTGTCAAAAGTGGGAGCTGGGAATTCTAGGTGTAGGTGAAACCAGTGGGGTCCTACCTTCATGGGGACAACGAACAGCTTTGTGTCTCGTACCTCCACAAGTGCAGCCTCTGACAGCTCCATCCGGAAACTCCCTCACATAGTGTCCCCTCTCAAAACAATCGTGGCATATAATGCTCCAAACACTGACCTCTCTCCTCGTAAGAGCTGGTACTGGTTGTGGTGGTGGTATCTGTGGTGCCCCTCCTCTAAATCCTCCTCGAAACCCTCCCCTGGTTCTCGAATCCCATCTAGCATATGGAGGCCTCGACCTCTTCACCTCAGGGTGAGAGGGACGATAGACGGTGGCGGAAAGGATCCTCTGCTGATCATACCGAAGCACAACCTCCCGAAATCTCTCGAACAATACATCTCCTATGCTCGATTCATGAAGAAGGATAGCTGGCAGTAATCTCATGGAAAACATCCGGATACGACTCTCGTCTTTAATACAGAGAGGGGCACAATAGATCAGCTCCCTCTTGAACTGATAGACGATCTCGGATACAGAAAGCGAAGAGTCATGAGTCGTGCACATAAAGGCCACCTCCCGGGCAGTCTTAGTCCCATCTAAACAATAATCGCATAACAGAAATGTTATGAAGTACTCGTATCTCCACTCCACTCGATCCGCCTTATAGACGGACCACCGATCAAAGGCGTCCTTCCGCAGAAGACCTGCGGACAACCTCTGACGCTCAGTAGCCGGAGCGGCAATGAAGTCGAATATGTTGTCGATCTGTCAAAGATATGTAGTTGAGGAGTTAAGTATGTATTATATCTGATTTCGGACATAACACTAATGAGCCTATAAGCCCAACTCAGCGGCCCAAGCCATTTTTCAGCTCCTTGCTTGATCTGAGCTGAAACGCTGCGTTTGAGCCAGCTCGGCTATAAAAGCTGATGAGGTGCTAGGGTTCTACACTTCTTGAGCATCTAACATGTTTGGTCCACTAAAGAGAGAGAGAGAAGAAAGAATAGAGCGACGCCTAGGGTTTCTAAGGTGCGATTCGTCTCTTTCTTCCTTGGTGGCTTGGCTGAGATCTAAGGTGGATATCTCTTCGAGAAACTTTAGATCTTACTTCGAAGATCGTCATAAAGGCTTTGTGCTTCCTCCTTCAGGGGACGGTTGTGTTCTCCAACGACCTCTGACTAAGATCTGGTCTCTGACACCGGATCCAGGGAGTTTCTTCGACACTTTACGATTTCTCTTTAGTTTCTTTCTTGTATCTCGTGGTTCCAGTGTGTGTAAGCTATATAGAACCTAGATCTAGACTTCGGTCTACCGGCCAACTTTGTAAACATGATTCGACTTAGTGGATTTGCACTCGAGTCTCCTCCGGTGAGGCTCCGTGGATGTAGGAAAACTGAATCACGTAAAAATCGTTATGTCTTCTTCTGTTTTCTGTTGGTTTCAAGTACGTCTTTCGATCTAGAACCTAGCCTTGACCTCCAATCTGTGAGGCCAAGGACGTTCAGAACTACACCTTTCAATGGATTTGCTCTTCGCTCCCTTTCTCTCTCTGCAATTTTGTTGAATAGAAAAATAAAGAGAAATGGATATGAGGTAGAGGAAGTTTTGATTTTACAAAATGAAAAATATCTACTCTTATAATTTTTAATTGGCGATTATTTATATTTACAAAAAAAAATCTGGCAATCACATTCAGCCCCCTCGATTTTTATAAAAAAAAAATTAATTAAAACCCCCCAAATAAAGAAAAATTAGATAAAATGTCCAAACTTTGTGATTAAAAAAAAATCAAACTCTTGTATATGCGATAAAGGCAAAGTAAAATGAGTTGTAAAAGTAGTGACATGACAAAGCAAGTGATGGAATACCCCGGCCTTGACAATGATGCATCATGCATGCGTGCTATATGTGCATATGGTTTTATTGATCACTCCGATCCATGAATTAATACTTACTGTACATAAATAGTGACGCTAATTACTAGCTAGGGTTAGGGTTTTCATATCAAAACACCCACACACCCCCACCAACACATGTGCCCACTTCACACAAATCCAAAAAACTTGCAACTATTGGCTCCAAATGAATGCTTGGCCGCCCTGATTTGCCGTTGGTTGTTGTCCACTTACCGATCACTACACGTACTATCTCTATGAGGTTTACATATGTTACGTACGTACATATGATACTTTAGTCATCGATCGATGATCATTCATCATATGTATACTATAAATATGGAAAAGGGGAAGTCGGCCAACGCAGGTATGTAATCTAGCATATATAGCTAGCTAGATAGGTTGATGAGTGGCAGAATGAAGAAGAGGCAGGTTGTAGTAGTGAAAAGGCATAGTAGAGCCTCGACATCTGCGGCCAGCAGCTGGAGAATCGAGAGGTATCTTGAGTGTCAAAAGAATCACGCGGCGTATGAAGGTGGGTACGCCGTGGATGGATGCAGAGAGTTCATGCCCGCCGGGGATCAAGGAACCAACAGTGCCTTTGTGTGTGCTGCCTGTGGTTGCCACAGGAACTTCCACAGGAAAGAGGAAGAAATCTACGGTTGTAATTAACCCCCGGCCCCTTCATTTCTTCCATCTCTGTCCGTTCATTTGCCTTAAATTTGTATCTGCGTGTAATTTATAATAAATCTCTTTCATGTACTTTATACTTCCTCAACCGTGGTGTGCTGGTGCATCTAAGATATAGATAATTAATACAGGATTGGGTGATGATATATCGATGTACTTGAATGATTTTCGATCACTGTAATATTTGGCATAAGATCGTGTTGGGAGTAAAGATACCACGTTGGTGGGGAAGCATAAAAGCCTCACTGTAATGGGAAAAATCCGATACCTTAGTTGATGATAATCTGAGATCCCGATCTACCTTCCATGGTTGTCTTCCTGCAGGAAAGAAAGAGGGAAGAAGAAGAGGTGGGGCTGCTTCCCCGTGGGAAGCCTCCGACGCTCAAGTCAGATAGTATGTCGGTTGTCAGAGAGCCCTCTAAACCCTAGTAGATCGATCATATATATAATGAGAGTTAGGGTTTGCGATTAGGGTTTACCGTGTAAATAACGATTATGCCCCTGTATCTTTTATCGAATTACTTTTGCTATATTAATTGCCCCTCGGGTTTCCTTATCACGATCTAGTGATGAGGGAAGACGAATAATTTGAAACTCTTCACTTGTTATGATCAAAGATCACTAGTAATGCTTGCCCCTGTCTTCGTTCCATCCTGGCAGCTTTAGCATTCTCAACCGAATAACATAATATAGTGTAGTTGGTGCGTTATTAACTGATCAACTGAAAGTTACTGCTCAAAATGATTAAATGAATTTTTTGCCATATAGGAGAAACAGTGTCAGTTGATGACATTATAGCTTGAATTTTATTTATGATTGAGAATTTGATGGTTTTCATTAGGTTTGAGCGTTTCGTTTGTAAATGACATGCTCATTGCTTGATTTTGACTTTTGCTGGCCTTTAACAGGGCTATTATGGCTTAAAATTGGCTTTAAGTGGTCGTAAGTGACGATTCTTTGGCCATAAGTGGCGCTTGATTGGCCTTGAGTGGCGTTCTGTTGGCCTGAAATTGGCGATCTTTTAGCCTTAAGTGGCGTTCTACTGGCCTGAAATTGGCGATCTTTTGGCCTTAAGTGGCGTTCTCGTGGCCTGAAATTGGCGATCTTTTGGCCTTAAGTGGCGTTCTCGTGGCCTGAAATTGGCGATCTTTTGGCCTTAAGTGGCGTTCTATTGGCCTGAAATTGGCGATCTTTTGGCCTTATGTGGCGTTCATTTGGCCTTGATTGGCGATCTGTTGGCCATGAGTGGCGATTCGTTGGCCATGAGTGGCGATTCGTTGGCCATGAGTGGCTATTCGTTGGCCATGAGTGGCGATTCGTTGGCCTTGAGTGGCGATTCGTTGGCCATGAGTGGCGATTCGTTGGCCTTGAGTGGCGATTCGTTGGCCATGAGTGGCGATTCATTGATGCACATATAAGCATTTCAAGAATCGATATGTCACCGATGCAATTAACCATGCAATATGATTAACTAAATAGTAAACTTTTCATCAAAATATGACGTAGAGAACTTAGCTTTTGGGTCTCATGGACCGGCCGGGCCCGATACGTTGCACTTCCAAGTGAGATGTCTTGTCTTCCGGAAGTTGGGTTCTTTCCTGCAATTATCTTAAATGCTTAGGCCAGACTGCAATTTCTAAGAATTCCGGTCTGATTTTGTAATTAATTCAGATTTTCACAATAAGCCATCGTCTCTTCGCTTCGTAGGGTTTGTGGAAACTGGAAAGTGGCGGCGCAGGGGCTCAAAGTGGCCGGCGTCCTCAGCCATCGTCTCGGCTCTGACCTCGATCTTCGACGGCGGCGAAGGATCCGGATTCCAGTGCCCCCTGCCTACCCATTGATGCCGGCGTAATTATCTTAAATGCTTAGGCCAAACGGCAATTTCTAAGAATTCCGAGCTGATTTTGTAATTAATTCAGATTTTCACAATAAGCCATCATCTCTTCGATTCGTAGGGTTTGTGGAAACTGGAAAGCGGCGGCGCAGGGGCTCGAAGTGACCGGCGTCCTCAGCCATCGTCTCGGCTCTGACCTCGATCTTCGATGGCGGCGAAGGATCCGGATTCAGGTGCTCCCAGCCTGCCCATTGATGCCGGCGTGTTCCCATGGTTCGCTGAAAGGACGTCTGGTGTGATGAGTCAAGGACACGACGGTTATCGACGGAGAAGGCGATGGAGAGGATGCCTTTGGTGTGGGCGGCGAAGTGGCATGGCGGCGGTGTCGGCTGCATCGCAGCGGACAAGCGGCTCCTCTGGCCAGATGTTGCTTGCTGCGCGGGGCTTTATAGGTTGTCCATGACTCAGCAGCGTCGGTAAGAACGGAGGGGCCTCCAGCGGCCCTGGGCGAGGTGAATCCCGTCGATCTAGTAAGCCTTTGCGTTCTTCCCTGTAGTCCGAGGCCGGCAGTGCTCTCTCTTAGGGTTTGTAGGTGAAGATAGAGCCTCAAACGCCTCATCTTCCAATTAACAGTTACGCCTAGAGGCAGCCAGCCACACTCCGGCTCAGATCCGCTCCAAAGCGAGATCGAGGCGAGGGATCTTGTGCTAGATGTGACCATCGTCACCACATGAGGGGGGAGATTCGGGATTCAGATCTGAATCGATGCTCTGACCTCCTTAGGTCGAAATCTCTCCCCCAAACTATCAATCCCTCATTGCTTTTTTGATTGGGAGATCCGATCTTATGGCTTTTCATTCGAATCCCCACAGACGGCGCCAAATGTAACGGGAAAAATCCGATACCTTAGTTGATGATAATCTGAGATCCCGATCTACCTTCCATTGTTGTCTTCGTGCAGGAAAGAAAGAGGGAAGAAGAAGAGGCGGGGCTGCTTCCCCGTGGGAAGCCTCCGACGCTCAAGTCAGATAGTGTGTCGGTTGTCAGAGACCTCTCTAAACCCTAGTAGATCGATCATATATATAATGAGAGTTAGGGTTTGCGATTAGGGTTTACCGTATTAATGACGATTATGCCCCTGTATCTTTTATCGAATTACTTTTGCTATATCACTCACAAAATATAAGAAAAGAGGAAGCTCTATAATCTATATGATGGTTTAAGCTATTATATATGTTAGAAAAGTGGATCCCAAATATAATAATCTTTTCTTTTTTTTTTATCAATACAAACTCAGCTCTTCGATTACCTTAAATCATCCAAAATTACATTGATCAAACCAACAGGAAAGTGCGGTTCAACACTGCTAACAAACTGATCAGCTCTTCGCTAGCTTAGTTGCTATGGTCCCCTTAACCCTTATCCCTTCGCACACTTTCTTAATTGATGATATTTAGGGTCGTCTCGCTCTCACATTCGATTGACAAGATAATGTAAACAAACAAGCGAAGAACACAAGAACATACAACCTTTTTTTACACGGTTCGGTTGCCCTACATCCGCGGAACCTTCGGGAGGGGAGGTTCACCCAATTTCACTAAGCATCCAAGTTCAAAACAGGTTACAAAGGTTTTAGATGAACAAGAACTAAGCTAGCGATTTCTAGAACAGCACGACAATGAAGATCAAAAGAAGAGAATAGGCTTAGAGATCGTTCGTTGAGGACACCGAGAAATTTCAGAGATATTTCTCAACACCGGAACCCTCCTTCATGGCCTTCTTCTTCTTTGTGTAAGCAGTGACTCAGGTAGCACCTAACCAAGACGAGCTCCATTGAAGAAATCACCGCCAATAGATCACTCTCGAGCTAGAAACCCTAGCTTTTCTCCCAAACCCTAGACCCTTGGCTTACCTGAGAGAGAGTGTGGATGCTACAGTTCCTCTAGGGTTTCATAAGAGCATATAAATAAATGGAGCTGCAACGGTCACAATATAAGAGAGATGGGCCAAGAGTGAAGGCCCATCTCACCTTAAGACACAACTCGGAAATGAGCAACCAAAGCAACCAATCAACCTTGCATAAGCCAACACACTCAACCTTAATCTCACCTAGTGGATCAAGGCTAGCCATTGGTGCCACACATGGTTAGACCATGGGACCAATGTGCTTTAATTTCCTGGACCACGGCGTGGCTAGGTTAGTGTATAGCTAATTTAAGGTGTCACCTAGCCTAAGTACTTGTGCATCTTAATAACCAAATAAACAATGTTTTGTTACAAACAAATTACAAGGATTAAACAACATAACAAATGCCCTCTTAATCCTTGTGATTGTGTCTTCCTTGGTCACCTGTAGTGAATTGGATGTTCTCCCGTCTGTCATCAGTTCAAGAAGAGCTTAGAGCTAAGTTGGCATCCCATATATGCAGGGCATCCTTGCAAAATGAGAACTTGTTAGGTAGTACAATTTTTGTGCCAAAATCTGCAGGATTAAGGTCTCCCTTAATCTTCCTCACATCTATGAGTCCATTTTCAACATGCACTCTAATAAAGTGATGCCTCATATTAATCTGTTTAGATCTTTCATGATAGACAGGATCTTTACACAAATATAAGGAACTCTAACTATCTGTAAATAAGACATGTAAAAAGGATATAGGCAAGATTTCACCAATTATTCCAGTCAACCATGAAGCTTCCTTAACTATTATGAGGAGAAAGAATTATTTTAAACAAATATGAAAATAAAAGCAAATCAATCCCTATTCGGGAATATAAATTACAAGACTTCCTCCCGCTATAGTGGTAGGAGTCAAGATCGATCCTCAAGGAAGCGTGTCAGCGCTCGCCTATTCAGTCTTGGAAACAGCCCTATGTGCGAATGGAAGCCCTCGATATCGACTGAGATCCAGTCAATGATGAGTAAAGTAGTCGATCTCTAGTGTTAAACCTGCAAGGATGTTCAGCAAACACAAGGCAATAGTTTTTGGTAGAGAAGAGATATCTGAGTAAATACTTCATTCCAATCCAATGTATTTCTCCAAGATTGGACATAAAAACGACTTAGAACACTTATGGCAAATGCAAGATCAGGTATGGAACATAACATAGCATACATCACAGACCCTACAGCTACATCATAGGGAATTTTAGACATATTTTCTTTCTCAACATGAGTAGAAGGGCAATGTTTCTTAGTCAAGTCTAGATGTCCTCATAAGGGGATACTGGTGGGTTTAGAATTAGCCATGTTGAACTTATCTAAAACCTTTTGCACATAATCACTTTGAGACAACCACATCATCTTCTTTTTTCTATCTCTAGTGATGTTAATACCCAGAATCCTCTTAGCATCCCCCAAATCTTTCATGTCAAAATGCAATTTCAAATCCCTCTTTACAACAGATATGATAACTTTAGAATTGCACATGATCAAGATATCATCCACATAAAGCCATAGGAGCACATACAAGGGAGATTTAGACTTGACACCCTTAAAATACAAACAAGTGTCATAACTGCTTCTAAAAAAGCCAAGCTTTTTCATGCATGAGTCAAACTTTAAATTCCATTTCCTAGGACTTTGTATCAACCCATAGATAGATTTCTTTAACAAGCACACGTGATCAGATTTCTGTCTGTCAGCAAATCCTTTAGGTTGTGTCATATAAATTATTTCATAAAGATCGTCGTGCAAGAATGCAGTTTTGACATCCATGTGTTCCAAATCCCAGTCATAGACAGTAGTTATAGCAAGCATTAACCTCAGAGTTTTATATTTAACTACTAGAGCAAAGATGTCATTGTAAATGGTAATCAATTCCCTCTTTCTATGAAAATCCTTTAGCCACTAGTCTAGCTTTGAATCTGGGTGGATCAATAGGTTTTAAACTTTCTTTTAACTTGTTGATCCATTTACAATCGATTACTCTAGCATTTTTAGGCTTAGGCGTTAATATCCAAGTTTTGTTTGTAATCATAGACTGAATTTCCTCCCTCGTAGCCTTTAACCACATATCAAAATTGGTACATTTCATAGCTTGATCAAAAGTTTCAAGAGTGTAGGATCTCACAATCTCAGCAGCAATAAAAGCAAACTCAACAAGATCAATATTTTCAAGCTCAACCAAGTTGATATACCACTTATTAGGTTTGATAACCCCAGGCTCCTTATCTCTAGTTAATTGATAATCATGCAACACATTTTCAGAGTTCATATCATCAATATGCACAGAATACTCTCCAGACTGAGAGTTAGATAGGGAGGAAGAGACGCTTACTTCCCCATCAAATTGATGGGGTATTGATGCACCAGAAAGTTCATTGGGGTCATTTTAATGACCTGCATGCCCTTGTAGTTCTTCTTCTACTTGGCCATCCTGGTGCAAACCACCAGGCTCAGGCTCTGAGGGAGAGCTTGACCATTTTCTTCCACATCCTCGTCATCAAGAGGCTCACCTTCATGTGGTAGAAAAAATGAGGATTGCACAGCTGCTTCTTGTTCTGTATCTGCACTCTGAGAGGAACTTGTCATAATGTTTTGAAAATGGAAATCCACCTCACTAAAGGTTACATTTCTTGAAGTGATTACTTTGTAACCATAAGGTTGCACATGTAATATCTTGTAACCTTTGGTGCCCTCATGATATCTTAACATGTCACCCTTCTAGGACCTTGGTTGCAACTTACCTTGAGACACATGAGTGTAGGTAGTGCATCCAAAGGGCCTCAGATGAGTGATGTCAGGCTTTCTCCCTGTCTAAATCTTCTGTGGAGTCTTAAACTCAAACATAGAAGATAGGGACCTATTTATAAGGTAAGATGCAGTGGTTACAGCTTCTCCCCATAGGGAGGGCTTCATCCTAACACTTATGAGCATGCACCTTGCTTTTTCAAGCAAGGTTTTGTTCATCCTCTCAGCTATACCATTTTGGTGAGGGTGCCTGGGACACATTAAGGTGTCTCTTAATGCCATATTGAGTGCAGAAATCATTAAAAACATGATTACAAAATTCAAGACCGTTATTTGTTCTTAAACACTTAAGCTTATGATCAGATTCATTCTCAACAAGCATTTTTCATTTTTTAAAACTATCAAAAACTTCACCTTTAGATCTAAGCAAGTATATCCAAACCTTCCTAGAATAGTAATATATGAAAGAAATAAAATACTTTCTACCACCTACTATATTGACTTGGGCAGGGCCCCATATATCATAATGAACATATCCAAGAGGTTTTTTAGCAACATAGGTGGATTTAGGGAAAGCATGCTTATATTTTTTTACCATAAATGCAATCTTCACAAAAGCTCAAGCTAACAGGTTTCACATGAATCATGCCAAGTTTATACAGATTGGTTAGACCTTGAATACCAATATGACCAAGTCTAGAGTGTCATAACATGGTAGGATCCATTGTGACATTAAGACTCAGAAATGTGAAGTTCAGTTCAGGAGTACCCAATACATGGTACATCCCTCCTTTCTTAATACTTCTTATCAGTGTAATCCCATTTTTAGAGACTTTCTTAATACCATTATGAGTCCTAATGTCCTAATGTCGATCATCCAATACAGATTCAAACATTAAATGTCTCTTAAGGTCAGGAACCCACCTAACATGCTAGAGAACTCTTACCTTCCCATCAAACAGTTTTAGAGCCACATTACTTATACCTTTGATCTTCAGTTATGTATCATCACCCAGGAGAACTTCACCACCATCAAACTCATCCAAAGTCTTGAGCATAGACTTGTCATAGGTTGAGTGGATGGTACATCCTAAATCTAAAATCCAAGAATCATTATAAGCATGAGAAGAACAAACAAGCAATTGATGGGGGTAATCATTTTTAGAATCAAGCATAGCAGCAATTTCCTTGTTTTCCTTGTTTTCATCAGCTTTTTGCTTTTTGTAGCAGTCCTTCATAAAATGTCCAAGCTTATCACAGTAGTGACAATTACCTTTACTACTTCCCTCCCCAGTGGATTTATCATCCTTTTCCTTTTTCTTAGATTTCTTGTTGTTCTTCTTTCCCTTTGCCCTTAGCTACAAGAGCTCCAGGCTTAGGCTTAGTTTTTTTTTCAGATTTGGTAAACACCTTCATGATTTCATTTTTCTCAATGATGGACTCCAGAATCTTATCTTTCCTAAAATCATCATTGATATATTGAACCACGTCTTTAAAGTTATCAAACTGAGCAGGTAAGCAATTTAATAATAACACGTATTGGTGGGTGTATTTAACCTTGTCATCTACCCTTTCCAGTTCTTGTGTCAATCTAAGAAACTTTCTAGATTTTCATTCAGTGACAAGTTGGTGTCCATTTTGAAAGTAAATAACCTACTTAACATAAAAATCTTTCTAGGAAGGGATTTTGTCAAATATAAGGCTTCAAGGGCATCGTAGAGAGATTTAGCAGAGGTTTTACTTACAACCTGACGAGCAACATCGTCAGACAACCTGATCATGATCTCTAAATGAGCCTGCTCATCCATCTCTTGTTTGGATGACTCGGAAGTGCCCTTTGGATGGACTCCTGTAACAACCCTCCAGCACTTCTCTTTGATCATTATCGCCTTCATCTTGACATGCCACATGGCAAAGTCCGTTGTCCCATCAAAGGGTTTCATCCTCACTGTGTTTTCTGCCATAGAAACACACAAGCAAAGTTAAAAACTAACTTGATAAAGAGGATAAACAGCAATAAGGCTAGATTCTACCAGAAGGTAACCAGAAGCAAATAAAGTATGTTTTTGGGTTTTTTTATGTTTATAAAAACAAGAAAACAAACACGAAACAAACAGAATATAAGAACGAAGAACCAGAAACCCTAAATATATCGAAAGATTTGACAGAATACACAGATTCAACACATCAATGATGAAGAAACTGGCTCTGATACCAATTGATGATATTTAGGGTCGTCTCGCTCTCACATTCGATTGACAAGATAATGTAAACAAACAAACAAACAAACAAACAAACAAACAAACAAACAAACAAACAAACAAACAAACAAACAAACAAACAAACAAACAAACAAACAAACAAACAAACAAACAAACAAACAAACAAACAAACAAACAAACAAACAAACAAACAAACAAACAAACAAACAAACAAACAAACAAACAAACAAACAAAAAGAACACAAGAACACACAACCTTTGTTTACATGGTTCGATTACCCTACATCCGAGGAACCTCGGGATGGGAGGTTCACCCAATTTCACTAAGCATCCAAGTTCAAAACAGGTTACAGAGGTTTTAGATGCACAAGAGCGAAGCTGGCGATTTCTAGAACAACACGATAATGAAGAAAAGAAGAGAATAGGGTTAGAGATCGTCCGTTGAGGACACCGAGAAATCTTAGAGAAATTTCTCAACACTGAAACCCTCCTTCATGGCCTTCTTCTTCTTCGTGTAAGCAGGGACTCGGTAGCACCCAACCAAGACGAGGTCCCTTCAAGAAATCGCCACCAACAGATCACTCTCGAGCTAGAAACCGTAGCTTTTCTCCCAAACCCTAGCCTCTTGGCTTACCTGAGGGAGTGAGGACTCTATAGTTCCTCTAGGGTTTCATAAGAGCATATAATATAGACGGAGCTGCAACGGTCACAGCATAAGAGAGCTGGTGGTGACCTCCGAGGAACTAGGTCTTCGTCCGGAGGTCACCTCTTCTGCTTCTCCGACGACGGTTATGGTCTCGCCCGGAGCTTGCCCCACCTGCTTCACCCTTCGGGTTGACCGCCTCCTGGGAACTCTCAGCCTTCTCCCTGCCTCTTGCCCACCTTTTCTTCTTTTTCAACTTCGTCGAGGTCTGGTTTCGCCAGCTAGTCCTCGTCCTCCGGGTTGTTGGAGTACTGGTGGTACGTGTTGTTGGCCTCGACGATCATCGTTGACTGCTGTTGTCGGATTGCTTTCCGTGTCAACTAGCTAGCTTGCCTTCCTCCTTGCTTGCAAAGATAGACTCGACCCCTTTCTTGGGCTCAATGGTTATTCCTTGGGTCCGAGGAGGCCCATAAACTCATCCTTAACCAAATAGACAGTCGTGAATTTATTTTTATGGTTTTCCATTGCAATACCGGATTTGATTTCTTTTTTTTAGCGTTTTTGTGCTCGGTCTATGTGGAAAAACGTTCCAATTTTATAATTTCAAAAAACCACAATGGCGGGTGTCGTGATAGCAAATTTTTTTATTTTGGCAACAAAATTCAAATTTGAAATAGAAGACCATTATTCAAAAATATCCACTATTATGGCACATGCAATCACGCATTAAATTCGACAAAACATCCCTATAAAATAGAAATAGAGGTATTTGGTCTTCCATTCAATTTGCTCTTCTATACTTCTACAACTCACAAAATCTCCATTTTTTTGGTAGGGTTAAGATATCGAAAAGTCAAATGGATTCTTTTTAAAATGTTGTTGTCAAGTGATCGAAAATGATCTACTATGCAACCTATATTGTTCTATCAATCCGGAGAAACTCCATATTCATCTCCAAATTGATATAAATCAAAAGAATAGAGAAGAGAGGAGTAGAGAAGAGATGCTGATGATTTTATTAGGGTTTTAAATTACCCATTATATAAGAGTATACAAATGAAACTATGGTTTTTAGTGTTTATCCATCTCAATATAATAATACAAGATAATATTATAGCACAAATAAGTTTGTTAGACATTTTAAACTTTTTTCTACTAGGTTACTTATGCAGTTTTGCCTTGAGGGAAAAACAAAAATTACAGTAAAATTTTTTAAGCTTGTCATGACTCCTCAATTGGCAAGTTAGGGTGTGAGTCCAACCAAACTTTTTTTAAACAAAAATTACAAAAATTACAAAAATTACAAAAATCCCAGGTTTACCCAGCAAGTCGTGACTCCTCAATTGGCAAGTTAGGGTGCGAGTCCAACCAAACCATCACTACTAAAAAACACTATTTTTGCCACGGCATATAGCCACGGATGTAGAGACGAATATCCGTTGCTAAACGATTTAGCCACGAATTTGGAGATGGCAATTCAAGTCATGGCCAAAAGGCGCGTAGCAAATTAGTGACGACGAGTAGCCACGAATTAGGCCACGAGGAAAACATTTGTCGCTGTCGGCGTCACTAATCTTCATTCCTTTTGGGCTGCATCAAGCATCACTAATAGCCATGGCTTTAGCCTCGGCATTAACTTATGTTGCTAAAATCGTCACTAATCCTTCTCCTTATGTGTTATGGTGGGGCGTCACTGATAGCCACGAATGTAGCCACGTTCATTCGTTGTTGAAAATATGCATAGCCAGAGCAAATGCTAAAGGAGTCACTAAACTCGAGGGTGTGTTCATGCATAAATTCGTTACAAAAGGCGTGGCTACTGAGCGGTGAAAATCAAGCTTAAATACGTTGCTGATTTGTGGCTGAGTTCGTGCCTAAATACAAGGTTGTGTTCGTGTGTATATGCGTATCTAAATGTGTGAGTATTGGGGGCTGAATTAATGGATCATTGAAAGGGTAAATTCGTGGCTAGTTCCATAGCTATATGGTGTATACATCCACCACTGATTCCGTGGCTAAAACAGTAGCTAAACTTCATTGGCAAATTTAAAAGATTATGTATACATTCTGCATTCTCTATATAGCTCCTGTTTTTTTCTATTTGCTGAATGTCCAAGATAAATATTGACAACATCCAAGCTCACAACAGAAATTCCAAATAATTTTGTACATAATCAAAACACAATATCCAATTCCAAATCTTCCATCCAAAACATTCAATATCCAATGCAATGTCCTGCATCCGAAGCACATAAAATCCATTGCAAAGTCTTGCATCCAACATCCTAAAAACTACATATATATATACATAATCAAAAGACAATACCTAATTTCAAATCTAGCATCCAAAACATTAAACATCCAACGCAATGTCTTGCATCCGAAAGCACATAAAATCCAATGCAAAGCTTTGCATCCGACATCCAAAAAACTAATTTTATATATATATATATATATATATATATATATATATATATATATATATATATATATATATATATATATATATATATATATATATATCAAATGGGAAGAACAAGAGTGCCAGCTTACTTACGATGATCACTTGGAAGATGTGTTGGATTTGAAGAAATGATCAATGGTGTTCACAAGTTGCGAAAGTTTGTTTCCCCATTCATCACTTTGGAGTCTAGTCTCAGCTCGGACACACTCAACTGATTTGTCGACATGCACCTCCAAGTTAGTCACATTTTGTCTCACTTGGTGTATATTCTCCCCTAAATTGGTGACTTCCTGTCTTATCTCTTGCTGGCTTTTCTTCACATTTTTTCCCAAGGTTTTGATTTGATCAGCTAACTCGGTTATTCCTTGAGACCATTGTGTCTTCATGACTGACATTTCTTCCATCACCTCCAACCTCAAAGAGTTAGAAGCTTCATCTAGATTACAAGCCACAATGGGGGTATCATCTTGCACATATTGAGTGACCTCAAGCAAGTGTTCAGATTCAGATCCCATGCCTACAACTCGTCCTTTATTTATACCAACGGTGTCAATCCATAGAGTGTTCTGGTCAACTGAATGGGACCCCTCGCCTTGTTGAGCCTCTTGTGTTGCTTGCTCAACCAATGAGTCATATTTATCCTACATAATCAAATATTTTATTCAATCAATTATTATTCAACAAAAAGACATATGAAAATGATCTTATAAGCATGGGAAATATATAGCTCAAGTTCCCTGATTTTCATCTGTAAGTTATTTCTTACTATGACGATAAGATGTATTATAAAATGCAAACTTACCACTGTCTCTTGGCCTAAAGGCGCACTCCAAGTACCATCTTTTCTTTTGTAGCATCTTTCATATGTATCTCTTGGTGATGGTTCCTTTCCGAGCTCTTTCATCTATAAAAAAGAGGTGTAGGTTACGAACAATGTGTAGGTTACATATACTGATCATAATACAGTTGGTCAGTAGTTTATATTGAATTATAGGATTTCATTAGTCTAATGATATTTAATAATTTATGAGCATGATATCCTCACTTAAAAAAAAACTAATCTAAACAATGAAAATGTTAAAATACCAATTTCTCTTTGTGAACCGTCATAGATATTGATCCACCTCTATACGGAGGGATGCCCTTTTCTATTGCAGCAGCTCGGTTGCGCTTTCCACTCGCTGACCAATCTTAAAAATTACCTTTATTATTAAAAGTTCAATAAAATGCCAGTATTTGTTTTTAGTCTAAAAAATGCCAATGTTTTGAATCATCATAACCATAACCCTTATACCCTAAACACCTTAACACCCTAACCCTTATACCCTAAACACCCTAACCCTTATACCCTGAACACCTAACGTCCCAACCCTTATATCCTAAAGACAGAAACACCCTAACCGCACGCCTTGCTGCTGTTTTCCCAAAATCGACCAGCCTCAAGAAAATCGCCCCTACCTGCTTTCCCCCGGCGCAGCAACCCATGGCGCTAGCGCCACATCGGCGTAACCTACCGGATGGGGTTCTGATTGGGAATTCCTTCCGACGAATTGCCCAGTATTCGGGACCCTAAATTGCCCAGTATTCTGTCCGACAAATTGCCCAGTATTCGGCTTCCGGGAGGAATTGGGCTGGGTTAGAGACCCTGAAGGTAAGTAATGACTATTTAAATTCACATGTCGATGGAATCGTAAACATTAGGGTTGGTGGTGTTGAATATCAACCCTCTGAACTTGATGTACAGGGGAGGAGAAAGATGGCAATCTCTCTTGCTACCTCTATTACTGTAAACTGAGCGGACTTGCTTTGTGGAAATAGACACAATCACATTTGAAGAAGCATGTGCTTGTGAATATTATGACAGTAAGAATTTTATGACTATATTAATTTCATATTCATATTGTCATATTCAAGTTTATTGGAAGTATACCATGAATTGGATATTGAAAGTAGTTTATTTTATTGAGAAAAGTCAAATGCCAGCTTATGTTGGTGGCATTTTATGCTATATCTGCAGTTCACACTTCCATTGTTCGATCCCTTAATAGCATTGCCTTTAATGGCTGCATGTAGTCTTTGCTTACTTTAGGTGAGCCACACTAAAAAAGAAATTTTATGACAGTATGAATGTGCCGGCTAGTGAATAATGTGCCGGCTTGTTTCATGACAATAAGAATTTTATGACAGTATGAATGGCTTTGTAGGAATGATCTGCTGGCTGCAGGAATTTCATATGCAAGTTTATGGCAGTGTGAATAATCAACATATGCATTAATAAATTCCATGTTTTTTGGTTTTGATATTTAGCATTCATCTAGAGATTTATATCTTTACAATCTCTACATATGCATTAATAAATTTCAAATTTTGCCTCCATGTACAGTGAGGTTTTTTCTGTACTGTGAAGTTTTTTCTGCAAAGATTTCCTGGATTCTTGAATGTACAGAGTTGAAAATGGGATCATATCTTGCAATTAATTCTTTGAAGATACTTTGAACATAAACTCATCTATACGTACTTGTACTCAGAGAGGGACAATTCCCATATTCTTCTACAGAAATTCAGTGGCAATGTTTTTGTTATAGTAAATATTATCTTAAGCCTATTAGCTCAAAAGGGAGAGCAATGTGTGGAATACACATCGATGTAGGTTCGAATCCTACATAGGCTAATTGTAAATTGATCAAAACATAGAATTATAATTGTCAAAAATATCCAAAACAATAATACAAGATGGGTTTACTCAGAAAGAGGATCGTCTTGCGAATCCTCTGATTCAGCATCACCTTCACCATCGACTCTACCATCTGATTCATACTCAACTCCGAATTCTTCTTCTTCATCTTGTAAATCCTCATCATAAATATCAGTGGGCTGAACCACGTCATTTTCATAAGAGATATCATGAGCCAAACCCGAATAATCACGCAGATCAGTGGGCATAGTCTCAACCCCTATTTCCATAAATAATTCAAGATTGACACTTTCCTCAAATTGATAAGCATTTGAGGCAGCAGAAGTCCATCGTTCTGTTATCCTAACTCGAGGCACTGTCTTGCATACATGCCACCAATCAACCTGATCACGCTTGGCTCCTGGGTATTCTGCATAGTAAACTTGCTCTGCTTGTTGTGCCAATATGAATGGTTCATACTTCCGATACAATTTCTTATGATTAATTTCAACAAAACGGTATTGTGGGTGCACTCTTGTCCCTCTTTCAGTTGGATCAAACCACAAACACTTAAACAAAACAACATTCTTCACACTATCCGCTGAGCTAGGATACTCAAGCTCAATAATCTCTTCTAATAGACCATAAAAATCAGATTCTGCATTTTCATAACTAGATCCCCTCACACAAACCCCACTGTTCATTGTTGCTTTGCCAGTACCATCCTCTAAACTGTGAAACTTGTATCCATTCACTTTGTAGGTATGCCAACTTTTAGCTTTGACACTGGGACCACATGCACAGCTCCACAAAAGTTCATCTTTATCAATTATGTTGCATGTACCTAATGCCTAAAAATACAAATTTATAATCTAGATTATAATCATATATTAACGTGTATGTAGCGATTCATAGAAACAAAAAAGGAACACTTACATAGGTCTTAAACCATTGTGCGAATTCCGCCTCAATTATGTCATCATCAGCCATGCCTCTTTCAGAATGGAATATTCTACAAATCCAATATATGATAAAAATTCCATAAGTTATATTTTTATTCAATATAGCAATATAATTGGAAAGTAATAGAATATGAAATTAATTAATGTACATACTCAATGTATGGCTGCACTTCTGGACAATTCATCAACACATAAGTGTGTGCAGCCCTCCACTCCTTGTCTTCAGTCATCCACCTCAATCGAGCTTTTCCACCACTTTGGCCGGGATAATTGAAAATAGAAACAGCGTCATCATTATCTTGGAACACATCATTTCTAGATGATCGCCTCAATTTAGAAGGAGCATGAGATGGAAAGTAATGCACAGAAAAATTGGTTGTTTCTTCCCGCAAGTAAGCCATGCATATTGATCCTTCCACGTAATTCTTTTGTAAAATTTTACGCTTGAGATGATTTAGATATCTCTCAAATGGGTACATCCACCGATATTGCACTGGGCCACCTATTTGAGCTTCATACGATAAATGCACAATGAGATGCTCCATAGAATCGAAGAATGAAGGTGGAAAGATACGTTCCAATTTACATAATAATATGGGCATTGTGTCATTCAAATGCACCATATGATCAACGAACAATGTGGACGAGCAAATTGATTGGAAGAATATACTCAACTCAGTTAAAGGACCCCAAACAGTTGGAGGCAAGAATTCTTTGAAGGCAACTGGAAGAAGTCTTTCGATAAACACGTGACAATCATGACTCTTCATGCCCGTGAGACCACAATCATCATTTTGAACACACCTGCCCACATTAGATGCATAACCATCGGGAAACTTCACAGACCTCACCCACTGGCAAACCTTTTTCTTCTCTTCCCGTGTCAATGTGTAAATTGCCTTTGGTTTCACACTTGTATAATTATCCTCTACATCAAGAGATGGTCGACGACAATGTGACCGGAGATCCTTTCTGGCATTCAAGTTATCCTTTGTCTTCCCAGGAATATCCATTACGGTATTGAAAACATTATCAAATACATTTTTCTCTATATGCATAACATCAAGGTTATGTCGAATTAAAAGATCTTTCCAGTATGGAAGCCTCCAGAAAATGCTCTGCTTTGTCCACTTATGGGAATTTCCATAGTCAGGTGGATTGTGATGTGGGTCATCTATGGCCGTAGAAAAATGACACACGTGTTCCCAAATTTCATCCCCAGTCAGTCTCGGGGGTGGGGGCGATGTTCTCACTTGATTTTTGCTGAAATCATTTTTATTTTTTCTCCACGGATGACCAGCTTCGAGAAAGCATCTGTGACAATCGAACCAACTAGCCTTTTACTATGATATAATCGGAAAGATTCAGTTTGCTCCATACAGATTGGGCATGCTAGCAATCCAGCCGTACTCCACCCCGACACCATAGCATAGGCAAGAAAGTCACTAATTGTCCAAAGTAGAGTTGCACGCATAATGAAATTTTCCTTCCTTGACACATCATAAGTAGTCACACCGGACTCCCAAAGTTGCATTAACTCATCAATCAGAGGTTGCAAGCAAACATCAAGTAACTTCTTAGGATTTCGAGGGCCAGACACTATCAATGTCAAGAACATGTATTGAGTCTTCATGCACATATCCGGTGGAAGGTTGTATGGAGTAAGAATAACCGGCCAACAAGAATAATTTTTCCCTGATTTAGTAAATGGTGCAAAACCATGAGTGCATAGGCCCAAACGTATATTTCGTGGCTCTGACGAAAAACTAGGATATCTCTCATTTAACCTCTTCCATGCATCTCCATCCGAAGGGTGACACATTATCCCCTGTTCAGGTACATGATTTGCATGCCAAGTCATATGGCCAGCTGTAACCTCAGACGCATATAATATCTGCAATCGCGGGGTTAGAGGCAAGTAGAACAACTCTTTATATACACTTCCATTTTGATCATATCTATCATGACTACAGAACTTACAAGATGTTGCATCGTGATCATCCTTCCAATACAACATACAACCGTTGGGGCACATGCCGATTCTCTCCACTGGTAAGCCTAAATTACGAACCATCTTCTCTGTTTGGTAGTAACTGTTTGGAATGTTATGACCCGGAGGTAACACTTCGTCATACAGCTGGACAAAACCATTGAAGACGCTTTGAGGGATATTGTATTCACACTTCAAACTCATAAGCCTAGCCACAAAGGATAATTGGGTGTGAGTAGTACACCCTGGCAACGCTGGTTGGTCGGCGGCCTTCAATACATCCCAAAAACGTTGTGACAACCCATCTATATCATTTCGCATGTCTTCTCTCATTTCATTGTCATCATTGACCATCTCAGGAGATGCCATTCCCTGATCTACTTGGTAGTCATCAACAGTTTCACTATTAGAAACAACATCAACATTAGGGACATTAAACCACGGAGGAGGAACAAAATTAGGCCCTGCCCTATCAAATACCATTCTCTGCTCCAGGTTTAACTGGTCATCGAAATCCCATTGGTTACTCCCAGAAGTGTGTTGTACAAATGTCTGATTCCGTTCTCCATGCGCTGTCCACCAATAATAATCAAGCATAAATCCTCGTTGATATAAGTGCTCCTTAACTTCGTCTGATCCCCAAAAACTGCGGTTACCACACCTTTTACATGGACATTTTATCTTACTTCCATCCATGTAATCTAATTGGGAATTTGCAAATTCTACAAACTCGTCAACTCCTAGCAAAAATTCAGGTTTCAGCCCTCCATTATGAGGCAAGTACATATCATACATCCAAGCACGATTGTTCATTTTATCTACACATATTCATAATTCAATATATCAATTATCATAATAATTGGACTGACCAGTTTGTCAAATACACTAATTAAACTCGATCTAGTTAGACAACCGAAATTAAAACCTAGATAACTACATATGAAGGTAAAGGACCTCAAACTCTAAATATTAAATCAAATTGCAAGAATAAGGGCGTTGCACGATAATGAATGAACTTGAAATTAAAGAGATTTGAGATGTAAATGAGAGATTTGTACCAATGGAGATGAAAGCGGGAAGGAAACCCTAGCTAGGCTAGATCGTAATTTATAAAAGATTTTGAAATGTAAGATAATGAATAAAATAATTACTTACCTGAGGGTAGTTGTAGATGAAAATGCAAGATATTTGAGAGATTTCCTTTGATGGAACAAGAGGAGCAGGCAGAAGATGATGCAAAGTATTGGCTGAAAGTGAAAAGAAAATGACAGTGTTGTGTTTTTAAGTATGTAAATAGGCACAGAACCAGCTACGGATATAGCCACGGATGTAGAGACAATCATAGTGACGGATTTAGACACGATTCTTTATTTCTATATACTTCTAGTTAATTAGTGACGCCACATACTCTCGTCGCTAACGTCGTCTCTGTAGCCACAAATATAGGCATGCATTTGCGATTCTTGTGTAAATTGTGTAAAATTAGCGATGACTCAACTTTCTTCGCCTAATTCGTCTCTATATAACCACGAATATAGCGACGAATGTAATGAAGAGGCTAAATTAATGGCTAATTAGCCACAAAGTTTGTCACACACTAATATTCTGTCGCTAATACTAACACATTTAGTGACGAATTTTCTAGATGTGACAAACTTTGTAATTCTCTTTCAATTTTTGCGACGAATGATGAGTTGTCTCTAGATCTGTGGCTATTTGTCACGAAATTAGTGACGAATTAAATTCATGGCTAAAATCCGTCGCAAAAACAGCATTTTTTAGTAGAGCATGAATATGTCTAGGATTTCTCTACAGCCAAATACGAAACAAAATAAAATTCATACCTGTTACTTTAAATGATAAACTAGTATAATCCACGCGTCATGACGCGATTTTTATTAAATAAAATTTTAATAGATATAAAAATTTATTATTATAAAATATTAACAAAATTTATGGTAAAATAATGAAGGTACACTTGAAATCTTTAAAAAAAATAGTAAAAATATTTACCCTAAAGTTAGGCTTCATCAAAAATGTTTTTAAATTAAGATATTATATTGATATAAATTATTATTATAATATATAAAGATTTAAAATATAGAGTAATAGTAGCCATTAGATTTAATTCAATGTTTTGAATTAAACTCAATGGTTAGTAAATGAGTAAAAAATAAAAGGGAAAAAAATGTAAGTGTATGAAAGAGATAAAGAGAAAAAGAAAAAGAAATAATAAGAGAAAATTTTTATTAGTTGAAAAATCTTAAATTAAGGAAGTGTTGACACATCATCAAATGTATTCTAAATTAAGATATTATATAGAATATAGATATATAGATATATAGATAGATATAGATATCAACAACAACAACAACAACAACCCAGTAAATCCCGCGTTAAGGCAGGGTGGGAGTCAGGATGTACGCACTCTTACCCCAACCAAGTCAGCAGAGTGTTTCCGATAGACCCAGAAAAATATGGCACGGAATCTACAAGTCAGGATACAGGAAAGAAGCAAAAACATAAGTACAAGAAGAAGAAGGCAGACAAAAAGCATAGGCAGCATGGCTAAACACCCTTGGCCATCACTCTACACCTCTCTGGCCCGAACTCCTCCACTGGTCCCTATCTGACGTCATATCTTCCGAGAGACTCAGCCGATCGAGGTCCTGACGGATGACCTATATAGCCACTTCTTCTTCGATCTACCTCTTCCCCTTCGGATAGCTCCAAGCTCTAAGCTCTCACACCTTTGAACCGGAGCCGAAGATGGTCTTCTATGAATGTGTCCAAACCAACGCAATCTGTACTCCCGCAATTTATCCTCTAAACTTGTAACCCCCAACCTTACGTCTAATGTCGACATTTCTGATTCTGTCAAGCCTCGTATGCCCACACATCCAGCGCAACATTCTCATCTCAGCCACTGATAACTTCCGCTCGTGAGCTATTGTAATAGACCAGCACTCAGAATCATACAATAGGGTCAGTCTGACAACCACCTTATAGAATTTACCTTTCAGTTTAGCTGGTACTCTCTTGTCACATAACACCCCCGATGCTCTTCTTCAATCTAAGCCATACAGCCTGGATACGATGATCAATATCCATGTCGATACCCCCATCGTTCTGAACGATTGATCCAAGGTACTTGAAATATTCTTTCCTTGGGACAAGATCTTCCTCCAAAAGAACTGAAGTCTCTGGCTCACTATCCCCTCCAAAACTAAATTGGACATACTCAGTCTTGGACCTACTCAACCAGAAACCTCTCGACTCTAGCACCCCCCCTCCAGTTCTCTAGCATGCGAGTCAAACCCGCTCTAGAGTTGTTCACCAGTACAATGTCATCTGCAAACAGAATGCACCAAGGAACCTCCTCCTGAAGTGGGGCAGAAAGTGAATCCATAACAAGAGTAAATAGCAGCGGGCTGAGAGCTGAACCCTGGTGTAACCCCACTCGAATCTGAAAAAACTTTGAATCTCCACCCGGCGTTCTGACGCTAGTCAGTGACCCATCGTACATATCTATGATAACTCTGATATACGTCCATGGCACTCCCTTTTCTACCAAGAAACTCCACAGCAGCTCTCTCGGAACCTTGTCGTAAGCCTTTTCTATATCAATGAAGGCCATATGTAGATTCTTCTTCCTATCTTTGTGCATCTCTATCGACTGCCTCAGCAACTGAATAGCTTCAGTAGCTGATCTACCAGGCATGAAGCCAAATTGGTTCTCAAACACCTCAACCAAACTCCGAAGTCTCACCTTTATAACTCTTTCCCATAATTTCATCGTATGACTCACCAGTTTGATACCTCTGTAGTTGCTACAACACTGTACATCCCCTTTATTCTTGCAGACTGGGACGAGCTTACTAAGTCTCCATTCCGAAGGCATCTTAGTTGATCCTAAAATAGCATTGAAAAGAACAGTTAGCCAAATCGAACCTTTAGCCCCTAACCATTTCCACACATCCCCTTTATTCTTGCACAACCTCTCTCTATGACGAGCTAATCGGAAGAGAACCCGCTCGCCTCCCTTCTCGTCCAAAGCCTTGTACAAACTCTGAAAAGATTTATCTTTAGCCTTTGCCACCGCTTGCTTTGCCTCTCTCTTGGTCACATTGTATCTGAATCTGAGGTCCATATCGTCATCTCCTACTCCTCTGTGTAGCCATTTGTGGAACGCAACTTGTTTCGCCTTCACCTCCTCATTCCACCACTCGCTGCCTCGACGGAGCCCTCGCCCCCCTTTAGACACCCCCAACACCTCCCGACAGACTCTGCGAATACACCCCCCCCCCCCCCAACAACTCCACATCGCATCAGCATTCCCCTGCACCTCCTCTAACCCCACCTGCTCAGCTGCACGCCACACCTTCTCTTTCAGAAAAGGTCCTGTCGATTCAGAGAGACGCCACCATCTGATTTTAGCTGCTAAGTTGTGTCTACTCTGACAAACGTTACCATGCATCTCAAAGTCAAACACAAGAAGGCGGTGAGGCGTTGAGAGACCTCCAAAAGGGAACACCTTGCAGTCTCTGCACCTGCGTCTGTCATCCTTTCTCACCAATAGGAAGTCAATCTGCAATCGACCAACCGAGCTGTCGAAAGTGACTAAGTGCTCCTCTCTTTTACGGAACAACGAGTTGCATATGACACTCCCGAATGCTACAATTAAAGAACTCCAACAACGCAGTTCCGCCTTCATTTCTAACACCATATCCAAAACCTCCATGAGCTTCTGCAAATCCATCGTTGAAATCACCTCCAATTACGTACTGTTCAGAAATTGGGATAGTTCCAACTAGAGCATCCAAATCCTTCAAAAATTTCCTCTTCTCCTGTACACATCGGCCTACTTGCGGAGCATAGGCACTAACCACATGAAGAACGGATTCCTCCATCACCAACTTGATAGCCATCCATCTGTCATTCACATGCTCAACCCGCACCACCTTGTCTTTCCAAATACACAAGATAGATATAGATATTAAAAAATATTTTAAATTAAGATATTATATAGATATAAATTGTGACTATCCGTGAACTCAGATAAAAACATTACGACCATAAACGAGTCTTATAATAGATTAAGGACTGGCAATGAATTTTAATCGATTCAAAATCTAATCTAAAAATTAAGCATGAAAAAATTTAAGTAATCGACTTTCATGTGTTTGGGGTTTTGTTCCACTTCCACCCTTTGGTCCGATTGACCTCCTCGAAACCTATGTCCAAGTCACCGCTCGCCTTTGGTGGGTGGCTGCGGAAGAGAGACGGTGGCGCTTACGATTAAGAGTCAATGAATACAGCATATGGCGACCTAACTTGGCTTAGTAAACATGGCATCACTTCGCAAAGAACCCAATATTTAATGAGAGAACAGTACATGTGAAGTATCATCAGTTGGCCTACATTTTGAACAAGACATCGCCCAAATCACGCATTCAACCTCTCATTTCCAAATACACAAGGGCAGTTAATACAAGCACTACCAAATACACAAGACAAGCCAAGATGGTCACAACTAAGATGGCCTGAACAATTTTCCACCGCTCACCTTACATCTTTTCTCTGCTTTTAGTACTATTCACAAGCTAATTTGGTGTCAAAGCTGCTTAAACACAGGGCGAATGCCTGAAAAGCCGAGAGCGGGTACCGATAATCCATGGTGAACATGTCCTTGTTGACCTTCCCAAACTGCAGGATGATCTTGTCATGATCCGGCTGGGATGTTGGCTGGGGAGCAGCTGTCATAGGAGCTCCAGCTGGTGGTGGTAGGTTGGTGACCGGTGGTGGTTGTGTGGCAGCGATCAGCTGAAAGTTCTTGACTGAAGCAACAGTCACCCTCCCCCTGAAGTTGAGGCACCAACACTGCAGCTGCTCGTGCCACCTCGGAGCCTTGTTCCGGAGGACCAAGGGTTTGTAGTTCCCCTCACTGGTGCCGCTGTTGTCCGCTTGTTCACGGGGTCCGAGGATGTCGGAGAACCGGGAGCTGCCAAACTCGGTCGAGTTGCCAATGGACATGCTCCTGAATGAGTCACCCAGTGAGCTAGGGAGCAGCTCAGCCTGCCCTGGAACGCTGCCTCCTGGCTCGAGGGATGACATGGGGATAGAGTGCATGATTACATTCATTCTGCGTGGGCCCCTCGTGCCAAGTACGTTCAGCTCATATGTCACCTGTGCTATGTTGTAGTTTCCACTCGGGACCTTGGGTGAGACTCTCTTGGAATAGAACCTACGGCTAGAGCGGCCAGGTGGAGGTGATTGTGAGATGTTTAATGGAGGCTGTGTATCATAGACAATGAATTTTGTCCCCAAGAAATTTGACCTGAAGAACAAATAATCATCAGAAATCAAAATCTAATTGGTATAAATAACAAATTAAGAGATCATGTTGCAAGCAACAATGTTTATTGGACATCATATCGGAAGTGCAACTAGAGTTGGCTAGGAGCTTGTAATCAGCATGGATAAAAAAAAATTCGTTTCTTACCTTAGTTTCCCAATGTAGGTGCTACTTGACCTCGATATATTGTCTGCATCCATGCTGATCACATACTCTGTATGAGTGGTTCTCCTGGTTCTCTTTGCAGAGAGAAGAAATTTTCCATTTTCGACAAGTAAAGCTGCATGTGCCAAAATCATAATGTATGATTAAAAGAACCTCGTAAATGAGCACTGCCAAAAGAAAATGAAGTTCTGATATCATAGTTTAAGCATGAAGACAAGGAATAAGTTATGTCATTTAAGAAGTCGAATCAACTTATTCAGTTTATGGCATAGCAAATTCTGATTGGTCAAAGAAAAGACCAAAGGCAAGCATTATACATACACTAATTGCCAACTAACGAGTAGATATCCCTACTGGGCAATCCATCCAAGTTTGTAGCAAATTATGAATAAAACAGTGAAAAGTGCAATCTAGAGTGCTAATCAACATTTCAACAGTATTCAGATATAATGCACTTTAAGGTCATAAAATTTAACATTTACATCCTGCACACAGGCACTCAAGAAGCAGAAAACCAAAAAAAATAATGTTTTACAACGAGAAACACAAGCATTAGGGTGCTTCTTTCAACTTTAAAGCAAATATGTACTCTAATCAACCATATAACAACAACAACTCCATATGTCCCGCTCAACGCAGGGTATGGCCGTATGGGGGATCTACGTGTACACACCCTTTCCACGAATACTCTAATCAAACATATGGAGTGAAATTTGCAGCACCACATATGCCCACTTGACATTAGATGAGTTTATAACTTTATTTCACACTCAATCAATCATGATCTAAGTCCAGTAAATTCATAGGCACTTATGTCTGATCAACATTCACATCAACTATATTCACATAGCTATGCAACACCAAGTGTGGGATGATGGAAAAAATTGAAATGCCACAAGTCATTGAGGAAGTTATAGATTAAATACAGAAACTTACAAGGGCTAAGGGAAAGGAAGAGATGGTAAGTTAAATTAGATTTGTCTCTCTTGATGTAGCATTGAATAGTTCCATCCCGTGGCCCAGGCTGTAGTACACAGGAGGAAAAAAAAAAGGTCGATTCAATTGCCAATTGATATGATTCCACCAAATGAGCAGAAGATGCATCCATCTTGAAATGCATAGCTGAATCTCTCCATATGAACAAAGAAAAACTTACACAGATACAGAAGTCTCATAATAAACCTTAGGAAAATTACAATTTATTATAAAATAAAAATAAAAACGCAAGTAGTTGAGCCTACCTGCTTGAGGGAAAGTGGGAAAGTGAGCTTTCCACAGAGCTCAGGACTGCTGACAATTTCTTTACAAATTTCCCTCCATGATCTGCAAACAGCAGCACAGGCAACAACATGTTTGCGTGCTGGCCAAGTGCTCTCACTAGCTTCCAATCTCTTTATAACATCTCGCAATAGTTCGGGTGGAAGACTTGCCCAGCAGCTATTTTCAATTACTATCAGTGGTTCTTGTACTCCATGAACAGAACCATGGGATTTTCTTCTGTGCCCTAGAAGCCTGACATCGAAACTCCTCCTTGATAGGCTCCCAAAACTATCCCTAACATCACGGACTATGCTGCGGAATGACATTGACTCTCGTAGCAGAACAACCCTAAATATCCAGTGATGGCTTCCTTTGCATAAGCTTATTTATAAGGCTCAAACTGGGTAATTAACTGAACAGATAGCTGGAAGACACCCAAACACAAATCCTCAAATCCTGCCCAAATGTGGGTCAAATAAAACAAGAAAAGACAGAGAGAAGATGGAGAAAAAAATGCAAAGCAATACAAGATTCCCACAGTAGATCATAAACCTCACAAGAAGGTTATTTTTCTTTACCAATATAGGTATAAATTCGCACTTTCAAAGGAATCAAACTTCTAATCTTTCATATAAACTATTTCCGAATTTCAACTTATTCTATTAACTAAAAAGATTCCTTGATTCAAATCAATCCTCAAAAGAATCAAGCAGTGCAACAGCATCAGTATGGTATACCCTAACAACATTACAAAAGCATAACAGACCATATCACATGGGGTATTTTTAACAACTTCACATTAAACAAGCCCATCAACAAACCCACTTTCTCATAAACATCTAGGGATAGGATAATGAAATTTTCTGAACAAAAGAAAGCTCAACCTTTTATCCTCCATTTAGTCTTAGTGGTAATACAGGGTCAACTGCAAAAGTAAACCAACTTACAAGACCTAACTTTTGCAATTGAAATCTTAACACGGTCTGTTTACTCTGATTAGTGCCATTTTTGGTAGTGTATATCGCTAGACGCTAGCTGACCTTGTCCAGAACAAGAGCTAAGAAATCGATTAAGGCTCACAACTTGATAAGCCTAATAAGAACAACAAACCAGTGAACCTACCCTCTTGTTTTTTTTTTTCAGATACAGTATCCCTAAATTCATATACGCCAACTTTTAGCATTCAAAGTAACCACAATCTTTGAGCAAGCACTTGCAAACATAACATATTTCCCTTTGAGGAAACCCTAGAAAGCGATTGAAATTCGAATTGAACGCTTGGCATCGGCCAAAAGCAAATTAAAAGTGAAATGGGAAAGGCGCGCAACTTACAGCGACTGTAGATTGCAGCAAAGCAAGAGAAGAGGAGACAAATCGGAGAGGAAGTGCTTAATATTCTTCGGGGGTAGAAACAGCTGCAAAAGTGGAGGAATCGCACAAATCAAACCCCGAAAAATGTGGAGAGAGGGCGAGAAGATGTTAAGAAAGAGAGAAAAGAATGATTGGAGATGAAGAGGAGAGAAATCCGGTCCTCACCAGAAGAAGCTAAGCTTGGTTTGTTGGACTTCATCTTCCTCGATTTCTCTCTCTCTCTCTCTCTGAAATATCTATCAAAGGATCAATCCACACGGTTTCTCTCTTTGACCTTTCTCTCTCATCTGCGGCTGCCTTGAAATCAGAACTAAATCCAAAAAATTAACTAGTGGGAGTGGTTGCCTTTCTTGCCTTTATACACTACGGAATAAGTATATTAAAATAAATAAAATAACAAATAAAATGGACTTTTCACTAATTAATACTCCAATGTGTCAAACTAAATTAATACACCCTCCATAGTCCATTCTATCTGAATCTTAAGATGGGAGACATGAAAATTATTAGAATGTCTATTCCCATGATTATTCTATTCTAAGGGTACGTTGGTAAGTGGTAACACATTCGATAGGATAGCTGTAGTAACTGTTCTAAAAAAATTTTCAAGGTCCGTCTAGACTCCCGCCTAAATCCTTGCACTCACCCCACCGCCAAGGCCGTCAAGGTCATAAAAACCCGCCTAGATTGCAAAGACCCGCCATGAAATCCGTCTAGGCCTCGTCTAGACCCTTGACCCTACCCTACCGCCAAGCACCCGTCAAGCGTTTTTTGGAACATTGGTTGTAGCTGATGAATTAATTGTGTTAAATGTATTTTAAATGAGAGTGTTCGTAAATTAGTAAGGTGTTTGATAACCCATGTGATAGAGTAGTTGATCCAAACTAGCCAATGAGATAGGAGAAAATTTATAGAGTTTGGAAAAGTTTGGGGTCAATAGCGGTTGAAAATCCAATTTCAAAAACTAATTAAACTAAAATCTTCTAGTTAACTTATTTAAAACTATAAAATATTAAAACTAAAAGGTTCGAAAAGCTATGTAAAAAGTAACTAGTCTAAAAGTCTAACTTTTTTCTTCTTTTTTAAAGTGTGAACCTTGTAATTTAATTGGTGATGTACAGAATCTAGATTTACGCTAAGTTTCCAATATATTTATACCCTTAATTATTACTTTCCTTTTTTACTTTCTCAAAAACTACAACTAATAATTATCTAATCATTACAAGGGCAATTTCGTAAAGTAGATGGTAAAGTACCTAAAATAACAAGTTTTTTAAACAAGATTTACTTTTTAAAACGAAAAATTTTAATTAATGGATGGAGTAAAAAAATAAATCAGTGGTAACTATAAGGCTACTTGGATGATACTATATAAGAAAAGTTTTATATTGTAATAAGAATCGCTTGGGTTTTTTTTTATTAGGAAAGAATTCGGGCGAGCAAGCTCTATCCGGCAGCATCCTTACGGATGAGGTCTAAAAGACCAAAATCATTGTGAATATTGACTCCCCGAGCAAAATGGCAAAGGTGTGAAACTTTATCAGTCACTCTATTGCCCAGACGAGGCACATGAAAGAACGAAACTTCTTTCAAAGTCGATAGAAGAAGTTTAAAATCTGATAAAATTAGCTCAGTTTCCCAAGGACATTTAGATTTTCTTTTTAAGTGGTCAATGATTATACTGGAATCGCCTTCGATGTGGATTTTTTCAATATTGAGTTGAATAACGTGATGGATTCCCATTTTAAGAGCAATTGCTTCCGCTTTGAGAGAACGTTGTTTACCAAGTTTTTGATAACACGTCCGTATTTGTTGACCATTCCAGTCCCGGATGATGGCGTCTGTCGTACTTTCATTATTTGTTAGCGTTGATCTATCAAAATTAAGTTTAAGCGTTCCCATTGGGGGTGTGCGCCACATAATCTTACTACGATTCTTTTTCTTTTCCTGGAAGTTGGAGTTATGTGTGAGTAAGGGAAATTCCTCATCTAGACTAGCCTCTAACATGGTTATTTTACTCCAATTATCGATGGGAGAGTTAATCAAGCGTACAACTATGTCTTTCCGTGGGATGGGGACCTACCGAAACAAATGTTGGTTTCGAATATATTAGACAGACCTGCCGAAACAAATGTTGGTTTGTCTTTGTATTTTATAGATCTAGGATGACAAGTACTTTGGATGTAAAGGACTTGAAGAAACACTAAATGAGCTAGCTAGGTATATAGGTATGGTCTTGAGCCTTTGAACACACCTAAGGGACCCCAAGACCATCTTGGTTCGGACTTTAGGTGCACCAAGGCTCTTGAATACTAACCTATTATGCGTGTGTGGGCTACGTCTGATGTTACAGGTTCTAAGGGTTCTGGATTGTGGGTCGGCCCATTACTCAGATGACATTCTCTTGTGAATGGAATCCGAGACCATGGTCTGTCTCCTTTCACTTGAATCCCTTCTGGAGACGTTGTAACCCTAAGTGTCCACTCCCTCCTCTATATATATGCTCCTGTTCACAATCTGGAGCGGTGAGAGAGAGGCTTCGACGGCACAAACCCTAAACCCAGAGTGGGAAAGAGCTATAAGAAGAAGGAAGAGCCTTGCTCATCCATATAGGGCTTGATTCCTGTCACTTGGAGTCTGCAACGTCTTCATATAAATTGAAGAGCTGTGAAAGGGGGTTCTTATCCTTTCAAATCCCTGAACCCTTATCTCTTTCGTTTCTCTATGTTTTGCTTGCTAGCTCGTTAGGTGTTTCTCGTTTGATATCCAAAACTTGTAATCAGATCTTGTATCTTTGTTCGAGTTAGTGGTATTCTCAGGATCAGGTCTCCCCTCTTGATGCCCCACGGGGTAGGAAAATCGAACTGCGTTAACAAATCCTCGTGTTCTTTAAATTTACAGCCGTTTATCTTGTCTAGAACTCGAATGGATAGTTGACGCGAAAGGGGTTTTACAAATAACTTGAACAATTGTACACACTATTTTTCATTCTTTTTGTACACCATTTTATATATTGTGAAAAAAGTTTTTGTTAACTCCACTTTGATGATAAGATCTAACTAAAGGATGTAAGGCCTTGGTTGATGAAAGCCAAAACTCGGGAATCCTGAGTTTGGTAAGGTCTTACCAAAAGGCTCAAGATATTAGGTTGTTTCTACTGGACTCAGAAATGGTTTAGGGTAAATAGGCCTATTTATTAAACGGGAAAACTAATTAAAATACCCCCACCTTTAGGGGTATGGTAAAAATATATCCTCAACTTTCAAAAGTAATAAAAATATCCCGACCTTTGATAGTAGTGGTAATATATTACCACGATTTTTCTCACTGGTCAAAAATGCTGACAAGACATCCTACGTTGATTTTTTACAAGGGTTTTTTTTGAACGGTTTCCTTAGGAAAAAAAATAAAGAGTTGGATTGGGTTCATATATCACGCCTTTTCCTCTCTCCTATCTTCTTTCGTGATCGCCTCTTGAGCTGTCTTCTAGGCAGCTCATAGTTCCTCTTCAATGACAGTCTCCCTCCCTCGTGGACGGCTATCTTGAGTTGTCTCTCTCACATCTTTTTCCTCTTTGATTCGTTAACGGACTTAGCTGAATAAGTTTTTTTTCCCTCTTTGTTGTTGCTGTTGTTTTCGGTTTAATTTTGTACTTGTCGGTTTGGTGTTAGGAATAGTCGTGTTGTGTTAATTTGAGGCAATTTTGACCGGATTAGTTGCTTGGTTGAATCAATTTCATTTTCTCGGGTTTAATTTTGTTGTCGGTGCATTTTGTTTCCCTAAAGAGACCGTTTAAGAAAACTCGATTTTAGCACTATTTTGTAAAAAGGCTTCCATGCACGATGCATTGTCAAAAACAAAATCAGCGTAGGCTGCCTTGTTAGCATTTTTGACCCATGAGAAAACTCGTGGTAATATGTTACCACTACCCTCAAAGGTCGGGATATTTTAAATACATTTGAAAGTTGAAGATATATTTTTACCATACCCCCAAAGGTGGGGGTATTTTAATTAGTTTTCCCTTATTAAACGGGCATAATTTACTCTAACCCAAACCGAGATTCATTCACTAAAGGGCCATTTCGGTTGGACCTTTGCTATAGCCTTTATTGGGCCTAATATTTTGTTGGACTTAATGGTTTTTGGATTTGTTCGGAATTGATAAGAATTGTTGAAACAATTCTATCTTTTATTTCCTGTAGCTTGTTGGTTAAGATTGTGCAGGATTTTGTTTAGATTTGAATACATGATAAGTTTCCAGTTTTCAAGATCTCAACATATCTCAGAGAAGGTTCTAGACTCTCGTTCAAATGGCTAGAAGATCTCTTAAGAGGATTTGGCGCAACAACCTTCAATAGCCTTGAGGAATTGCTTCTGACGTTTGATTTACAGATGTCCATCCTATATAAAGAGAAGAAGACGTTGTGCAGTAGATAGACATCTACAACGCTTATCGTCTCCTGCAATCAAGTCTTCTTCAATCGACCGATCTCACACAGCTCCCCTTGATAAGAGTTTGTATTTACTTTGAGTGTGTGTGAGGTTTCATTATGCTTTATAGTACAATTCATCTAGGTTATACTAAGGGTTTCTTTACCCAAACGTAAAGGGTACTTCGGTGTCCATAGGTGCTTTGTTTCACTAGTGAGCTTGGGTTGCTAGATAGTAAGGTAGTCTAGAAGTGGGTAAGTCTTCTAGTGGTTGTATCTAGATCTCATAAGGCAAAGTGAAATAAAGTGTGTTGAATCCTACGGATTGGATAACCCTAGGCGGGGACGTAGGCGGTTGTGCCGAACCTCGTTAACAGGTATCGTGTGCTTTACTTCCTGCTTGCTTTTACTTTCGATTATTGCTTATTTGCTGTCTTTGCTAATCGGTTCTTTCTTCTCAGATAAGGTCTTACAACTTGTGGTAAGGTCTTACAATTTCGGTTTGCGAAAATTTTACATACTCTATCCAACCCCCCCCCCCCCCTTATAGAGTATTTGCGTGCTTCTTTGACCGGGCCATTGCAAAAAAAAACCCCCCCGGCCCAAATAGCAAAAATGTCAATTTGATCCAACAAATTGCAAATCTAACCGGTAACCCAAACCTGTTGCATCGGGTAAGAATTACGGTTGAAAAATGGAAAGAGAAAAGTGAAGAAAGCAAACCTCCCATCAACGTCTTAAGTCACAATCATACCTTCGAGAAACCGTAGAAATTCGAAGTGGAAACCGCCATTGGAGGGAAAAGAGAGAGAGAGAGAGGTGGAACTGGTTTCTGTTAGGCCGGAACTGAGGACGACGCCGGGAGAGAGAGAGAGGTGAGGCGCTTACTGTGACGGCGGAAACCAGAGGGAGGGACGACCCGAGATTGAAGAAAGACAAGCCCTGGTGCCGATTTCGCCATTGAAGAGAGGTAAACCCCTGTAATAGATCTCGAAGCTTTCTTCTTTAATGGTAGTTCGGGGGATTCAAAGCATGTAAAATCAATTTAGGGCCGGTTGGAAGAATTGGGGGATTGGGGTTCGAAAAATGGGAATGGGAAACCCTAACTGGAAATGTGGTCGGGGTTTTGGGGATAGGGGTGTTAAGGGTGAAATTGAAGGTCGAAAATTGGTAGAAGAGGTTACACAACCCCAAACAAACAATGAAATTGGGGATGGGAAAACTCGTCAATGGCGAGCGGGGTCCTGCTTGTGGATAGGGGAAACGATTGAATGGCTAGGTATAGGAAAATCTGGGAAGGGTTTATTTTGTGCTATGGTGGTGGTTATTTTGTCTGAAACTGTGGGTACTGGGTAGTTAGTCATAGAGGTGGGAAAGGCGAACTTCAGAAAAATTGGGGAACAATGGCATGAATTTGCAGGATATCCAATGCCATCATGTTAATAGGTTTTGAGTTGAATAGCCAAGTAATTCCAATTTCATGCTCAGATCATTTGAATGAAGCTTTTTGACTGGAATTTATGTATCTTGGGTAGTTAGATTTTATGGGTTTGTTGTTCCTATCAAGTCATGAGTGTGTACCTAATTGGGTATTGTTTTGTTTTGCTTGATTTTGTATCTACTTAATTTGCACAAAAACTAGGAGTTGAGTGTTTATTTTCTACGGGCTTTGTGTTGGATCTTGAATGCTGATTACTTCGCTGCTCTGTTTCTGTATTTTGTGATTGTCTCTATGGAAACGTGGTATGTGGTTACTGGTTGATTCTAAAATCTGGGTAGGGTTTGATTTGGGGAATTCAAGGAGGAGGGTGAGATTGTTATATAGTTAAAGAAGACTAGTAAACTTGTTTTGAGACCTAGTTCATACCGTATTTACTTGGCAATTGTGTGGTGTTGTCAAATGCAAAATGTTAAAACGGCTGGCAGGAAAACTACTTTGACCGGTTATTCATTTGTAAGTACTGGCTAGGATTATTGCTAAAATGGGTGTTATCTGAATGACGGATTAAGGACAATGGCAAAAGGCAAAGGAAAAAAGGTGTCGACCCCTTCGAGCAAGAAGGTATAAGCTGTAATATCTTATGAGCCAGTAGATTAGGGGCGTTACTATTTTTGTGTATGTGATGTGAACATAGCTACTCTCTTATTATATTTGTGCAGGCGACTCTTGCCCTTCCTCCGTCGAAGTATTTTAGAGGGAGGTCCAACCAGTTCTCCAAGATGGGTGTACTGACGGGCATGGATGATGGGCTATCTGCAGCTGATTGGCAGATGCTGAAGGATAGCAGGCTTGGCGGCATTGTAAAGATAGGAGCCAATGTGCCCTACTGCTCAGCCCTTATCCATTACTTCCTGGAGAGGCAACTCAAGACCCTCAAGAAATGTGAGACATGGTATGAGATCCAGGGGCGACTCCTCCGGTTCTCTATCAAGGAATTTTGCCTAGTCACAGGCCTCAAATGTGGTGCAAGGAATCGGGCATTTGAGGCGGAAGATCACAAAGGCGCAGTCCGGAGCTTCTTTGGAAGGGACACGGTCAAGGTGTCCGACCTTCCTTTCATGTGGGAGGTCGCAAAGGCGAAAGAGAGAAGTGAGCGGAAGAGGTTGAAGCTTGCACTCCTCATCATTGTAGAGTGCATCCTGCTGCCAGGGGACGTGGGCAGGGGAGTGAAAGGGTGGGTGGTCGCCCTCGTTCAAGACCTCGAGCGATTCTTTGACTACTCGTGGGGTAAGGTATGTTATGAAGCCACACACGAGAGTCTTGATGGGGCACTGGTCATGAAGGTGGAGCAGGGAGTGAAAGGTGGGAATGAGAGGTCCGAGTACTCGCTCAATGGATTCCCATTAGCGTTCCAGGTACGAGTTAAGACTTAATGCTATTCAATACTTGGGTCGATTTTTTGTCTGTATGGCTGGGGTAATTCTGAGTATGACCAAGGTGTTTGCTAAACTAGCTAGTAAAGTACTATTATTCTTGGCGTGTAGATTTGGATCTATGAAGCGGTGCCGGGTGTGAACAACCACTTTGCCAACAAGAGTCGGGGTGTTATCTTTCCCCAATGCGTCCGGTGGACAATAACGGAGGCCCACCTCCCCTATGAGAGGGTGAAGACGATGCTGGACATAGAGAATGAGGATGGGATCAAGTGTGATGATGCTCGACTGTCATATCAACCAAACCACCCTCTTCCACCACGAGTGTTCTGTTGTCTCCGCCTGGTGATTTGCTGCGTTGTTCCATGTTCCCAACCATGGAGCGACTTCCATGTTGTCTTTGACCTTCGTTCACCGATGCGTACAAAGGAAGGGGCCATGTGCCATCGCCACCCCTTGAGTTGCAGTACTTGAAAGCATCCCAATCACTTTCATCACCCACTTGAATCGGATAACATCCCTCCGTCTTCGAATCGAATAGATATTTCAACTCCAACTCAGAGCACCTTCGGTCAACCGCGAGCTTCTCCATTATCTTACTCTTGACGGACCCAAACGACATGGTATCCTTTATGAGCATTATTTTGTGGGCGTTTTGACCTTGATACACCCATCCTCCTTCGAGATGCTCCCATCGACCATTGCAAACGAGAGTAAGTAATACCACCCCTTTCTCCCCTGCGAAATTATGAGGTTAAGATGGTCCTCTCAGTATATGTTAGAGGTAAGGGAAGGATGGGGAAAATTTACTACATGTGAATACAAAACATAAACCGTACTTACCCATTTTCGTTGAGGTCTGGATTTTGCAGATGTCACGTGTATCCCTGTCTATGGCTACATATATTCTGTTGATGACTAGGAATTCCTTTTGCCTGGCTAGTAATAGAATTTCTGTGTTTTATCCTTCCAACTAGACGTTAATGGCAGCCATAGAGAAGAAGCAGATGTTTTGCACTTTTTGTGTCCACCTGGCGAGCTCCCACATCTCCTTTTATACTCCCTCTGAAATTCCCCCTGTGTTTTCCCTCCATGTGGTTTTGGCGGGAATTGTTTTTGTGATAATGTGACACCCTCTCTCCTAGCATTTAATGCTTGTCACCACACCCTCTCTCCTCCCTCTCTCACAAACATCACTGTACCTCTGCAGCCATTCCTTTTGTTTATTTTTTTGTTGGCCAAAATGATTACCTCCCTCCCTCTATACATTCGACACCTGTCCATTTTTTTCCCTCCTTTTCCAATGGTAACCGGCAACCCATTGTAACCTTTGCCCAATAATTTGCAAGAATGACATAATGTCATTCCATTGCAAAATTTTTAGCCCGGGGTCATTTTTGCAAAGTTGCCAAGATTTTGGTATATCCATGCAAATTAGCCTATTCCGCACTTCAGTTTTAATTGTCTTTGAAAAATATTTGAAAACCGATTAAAAGGAATAGCTGAAATATGCAATCCTTTGTACCAGACTTAATTATGCTTAAAGTTAAAGAGGAAATGTGAAAGGAGATAAATATCGACATTCAAGTAAATAAAATAAGGTAATCGATTAGTCAACATTATATTGTACGTAGTATATCGTTTTTATTGGTTATTATGGTAACGCCTGCCCTAATATAGATTTGATTAGGCTAGTAAGGGAATAAGAGCATCAACATCCATCAGGGATCCCTTCCCCTTTAGCTCCCTCACCCATTTCTTATTGATGTGGGATTAAACTGATCATGGAAAGGGGATGGGGGAACCCTAGTAGGAAGGGTTAACCCCATTTCTTTTCCCATCTAGTTTTGGTTTTAAAAAAAAATAAAAGTGGGTCCTTTTTAATTTTTTAATGTTTTGTTATTGAGTGGATTAAGTTTTGATAGGTTGAAAATATGTGGTGGGGTATAAATAGAGTTAGTGGAAAATGAGGTGTCAAAATATTACGAGGAGAGAGAGTAAAATATGAGGATAGGTTTAACTGATGGATGCGGATGCTCTAAGGGGGGTGACGATTGACCGACCCCGTAGCTAATGTGGCCCGAAATTTCGTTTGATAAACAAAGCGTGGAGAAATTATAAGATGCAACGTGGTTCATAGAAACACTGGCAACGTCGCCCAAAATCACAGTTTCAATCGGCACATCATTCCCAATGGGAGTTACTATTCACAGGGTGTTTATATCGCCTTTTACAGTTTTACACGATCGCGATCGCGCACTACGAATTCACGGATCCGAACATCCGCAGTGCGCGGTCGCCCTTTTTTTTTCAAAAAAAAAACCTCTTCTTTGGCCCCTTCATCCTTCTCGCCGGCCTCAAGCTCCCTCCTTATGAATTCACATCTTCCTATTCCTTCTGGAATTCGTCGGTTTATATATTTAATCAAGGATTTTCTATGCATCATAAATTGAAACTTTAATTTCATACCTATTCCAAATAGTAGGAAGAAGACAGATGTCGGAGGAGGAATTACAGTGGACTAGGAAGAAGAGGGCATCTGCGTAGTGCGCATACGCACACCCGATTGGGGGGCCCACCTTCCTCGCGCACTCGCTCTACGCAATCGGGGTCTCCACCGTGTAATCAGCGATAAATTAACCGTGTATATAGCAATATTGTTCCCAATTTATTTATTTTGACAGAAGGTAATATTTTGGAAGATATTAGTCCCTAATGACCCACCACTTGATAATATTCTTCTGCATAAGTGATAGCATGCATTTAGGTAGGCATAATAAGTTTCATTTAGCTTAGTTAAGATGCATTTCATGGATGATTAAGTACAATTTGCATATTTGCTCTCTATGTTAGTGGAGTCGGAATCTACACACTTTTATTGATTATTTCAGGTAATCGTGGATCCGATGATGAGACAGGAGTTGATGACGCATTAGATGAGAATGTCTATTTGATCGGATAAGCTTACATGACGATCTTAAGAGGTCATGAGAAGAAGAAGCGAGTCTAAACGAAGAACAAGTCTGCAGAAGTTGTCGCAGGCATGCTGAACTTGTTTTGCACTTTCTGGAGGCCTCGGTTGTCCGATTGACTATTATGACCATGCGTTTGAAAGCTCTTTCGAAGAGCTACAACTTTCCTGTTGACAAGAAGAGCAAATTCGATACGGATTTTCCGTGAAAGACCGATGCAGGCCGCGGCCGCCGCCAGTACCGTCACAGCGGGAGAAGAAAAAATTGCATATGCTGCGCCCGCAGCATCTGTATGAGCGAGCGGTGTTCGCAGCGTTTTGAATATTAAAACCCTAGTTCTTAATGCTTTGTTTCATGGCCGACTTTGGGTCATATTTAAGGCCGAATTTAGCTATTTTTCAGCACTACTATTTCATTGTTACGTTCATTAGACACTTTAGAGATTTGAGCGATGTCTTCCATGAGGAACTAAACTCATCTATTCTACCTGCAATTTGAAGCTTTATTTGGATTGATTGTAAGTTTCTAATTCTTGTTCCTTGTTTCCTATATTTGAATGCTTCAACTTCTTTGTGTTTGAATGTTTATTGTTTTGTTCTATCTTGTCTAGCCAACTAGTTAGATCAATTCAATTTCTAAGGTTTTGTAGATTCCTGATTGTGAACATTAACCTAAGTAGCAAACTTGTTCCTTTAGGGCCGATTGAACTAATTGAATGAGTAGGAAGTTGGATGTGTTGTTAAATCCCTCTTTAGGGACTGCAAATACCTTGGCTAATCTCTTGACTTAAAGCTATCAATTGGGTTAAATCCTTCTTTAGGGACTGTTCGATTGATAAGGGTTGTCAGGATTGATTGGACTAGTAACTATATTAGGTCGGGACAAGGGCATTCATAGGAAACTTAATAGGACGAGAAGTAGTTACAAGGATCGCTTCAACCAAATAAAGTGGAAAATTGTAGGTAGAATTGCTTCTCCTAATTGTCTGAAATACAATTATTTACTTTTGTTTGCTTCAATCCGCTTTGATAAAAGGCGAAACTTTTACACTCAAAAACCCCCATCTTTGGTTACTTAATTGGCATCCAAATCACACTTGAATAGTAATTTCCATGTGGGATCGACCTCTTGCTTATTGATAAACTAGTTATAGGTTTGAGTTTACTTTGACGGGATCAACGACAGGTTTCCCCTCCGTCAAATTTGGCGCCGTTGCCGGGGGAATTTATTGATTCTTGTGTGTTTTTGGTGCTGATTTTTGGTGTGGACCACTTATATGGTCCATACCCGTGCTACTAATTCTTCTCTGTAGAAAACATTGCAGAGATGGCTAACGACGCAAACCGCACTCTTAAGGAGCTTTCCGCTCCTGATGTGGCACAGCAACCCCTGGCAATCCAATTCCATGCGCTAGGGAAATGAGTCAACTTTGAGCTGAAATTAGGGGTAGTTCATCTTATACCCAAGTTCCATGGGTTGAGTGGGGAGGACCCCTACAAGCATCTGTCTGAGTTCCATACTGTGGTTGTTGAATGAAACCTGAGAACGTGAGGATCAAATCAAGCTGAGAGCTTTTCCCTTCTCTTTGAAGGATGATGCGAGGGAGTGGTTCTTCTATCTACCACTGGGATCTATTACTACTTGAGCGGAGATGAAGAGAGTCTTCCTGGAGATGTACTTCCCTGCAACAAAGCTTAATGCCTTGAAAAGGTCCATCAGCAGCATTGAGCAGTACGCAACGGAGTCGATACATGAGTACTTTGAGCACTTCAAGAAACTCTGCGCTAGCTGCCCATGCCATGGCTTCTCTCAGAAGGATTTGGTCTTATTTCTCTTCAATGGGCTTACTGATGACGAGCGCAAAACGGTGAATTCTTTTTGTGGGGGAAACATGCTGAATAAGACGCCTACTGCAGCTTGGGAAGTGTTTAATGAGCTCTCTGAGGGCTCTAGGCAGTTCAACAAGAGCACTCGTGCTAGAGGTGTACTTGCTATTGATGCTCCAGTGGCCGCATTACAGACTGATATGGCAGAGATGAAAAAGATGATCAAGAAGCTGGTAGTTGACAAAGCATCTCAGCAGTTGAAAGCATGTGAATCCTACAGCGAGCCATCCCATCCTATGGATATGTACTCAACTTGGCAAGAACCTAGTGTTGAGTTGAATGCAATTGGGAATTTTGCTCCACAAAGGCCTAGGCAAGGCAACTTTGGTAATCCTGGGCAGTTCAACAATAATAACTACAATGGAAGCTATCAGTAGGGTTATGGTTATGGCAACTATCATGGTTATGGAAACTATCAAGAGCCTTTCAATCAGCAAGGAGGGCATTAGGTAAGACCACAACAACAGTATGACCTTCGTCAGGGAGGACAGCCTCATGCAAGTGCACCTGATGGAAATGCACTACAAGCCCTCACACAATTCGTCATGAACCAAGCTGAACGCACAAAGAACTTAGAGGTGTGCACCAAGACCCTCGCACAGGCAGTCTTGGACCCAGGTGAACGATCTAAGAACTTGGAGAACCAGATGAGTCAAATCATTCAACTGCTAAGCGCAAAAGAGGCAAATGACTCAGGAAAGCTCCCATCGCAAACAATTGAGAATCCTAGGGAGAATGTCAGTGCAATAATACTTAGAAGTGGCAAGGAACTGATTGTCACACCTCAAAATGATGATGAGGGAATCATGGATGAAGATAGGGAAGTAATGAACGAAGAAGACAGAGGCAATACGGTGCGGTGCCCACAGCAACCTTGCGGCGCCCGCGGCCAATCATACATGTTGCGCCCCAGCATAATGCGGCGTCCGCCGCCAGTGAGCTCGTCGATCCGTCGGTGCCAGGTACGCATTTTCCGTCTTTCTCCCCTTCTTCTTCTTCTCCTCTTCCTTCTCCTTCCTCTCCTCCTTCTTTTTCTTTACCTATGGAGACTCCAAAGCCGGTTCCACCTTTTCCGGAAGCCCTAAAGGATACACGAAGGTATGAGAACGATAGGGAGATCTTTGAGACGTTCACCAAATGCGAGGTAAATATTCCTTTAATCAAATTAATTAAGAGCATTCCTAGATATTCTAAATTTTTGAAGGAATTGTGCACCATCAAGAAGAAGCAAAGACTGAAAAAGAAGGAAAAGGTAAGCTTGAATGAAAATGTCTCTGCTATGTTGCAAAGGAAATTGCCTGAAAAATGTGGAGATCCAGGTATGTTTACAATTCCATGTGCAATTGGGAATACTAGATTCAAACAAGTCATGCTAGATCTAGGAGCCTTAATTAATGTTATTTCCTATAACATGTACATGTCTTTGGGTTTGGGTGCTCTGACTGAGACTGGGGTTACAGTGCAAATTGCTGATCGATCACAAATCAGGCCAAGAGGCGTTGTTGAAGATGTTTTGGTTATGGTGGATGATTTGTTTTTCCCTGTTGATTTCTTTGTTTTAGATATGGAGCAGGGAGCCCCTAAAACGCCCATTATACTAGGAAGACCATTCCTGAAAACCGCGAAAACGAAAATTGATTGTTGTGAGGGTCTATTGACTATGGAGTTTGATGGAAGAAAGATAGAATTCTCTCTCTTTGATCATTCTAAGCTTTCTCCTGAAAATTCTTTAGATATGCCTATTGCTAACAATATTGATCGTAACAATAATTTTCGTGATTTGTTAGAGACACCTAAGGAAAATAGTTTATGGAAATTTGAGCCTCCTAACAAATTGAAACCTTTTGTGATTTCAGGACAACCCCCAGGCATAGCTCAAGGAGAGAAGCTGAGGGTCATGGATGACAGCTTGGACATAAAGCTAGACCTTTCAAGGGTGAACGCATTTGTCAATGAGATGACAGGTGTTGGTGACCCTGGTGGAGGAACCTAGGCCAATCAAGGGCCAGTACGTCGAGCCAAAGACTTGAAACAAAGGCGCTTCTCGGGAGGCAACCCGAGGTAAGTTTTTCTTTCTTTTTCCTTTTTCTTTTCTTTCACCCTGATTATATTTGATTTACTTTTGTTGTCTTTATTGTTTCATTGAGGACAATGAAAATTTTAAGTGTGGAGGAGAGGAATTTTGTATATATAGATGCATATAGGAGATCATATTTAAATTTCTGCACCATGTTTAATTTATTTCATTTTTTAATTAATTTCTTGTTTATTTTCGTAATTAAAAAAAATTCAAAAATTCCAAAAATAAGCATGCATTGCATACATATGTGTTTTTCAAACACCCATCTAGCTTAGTTTGTCCTCTAATTTAAATTTCAAGCATAATCATATAAATCTCATGGAGTTTTGGATGTTTTAGCCTTGTTTGTATTTGATTTTTTGGAACATGAGCTAGCAAATATAATTGAACATGTATGATTGAGCTAAAGTATGATTGAAGTCCTAAAAACATGACCCTGTGAGAATGTTTGGCCTTATTTGAAATCTTTTGCTCAATTGTGTGAATTACTCTCCTTGTGTTGCTACCTCTTGGCATTGACTGCAGTATCTATTTTTCAAGACCCACTCACATGTTTGTTGCTTGCGGAGTTTATGTTTATATTTTGAGTCTTTTGTTTGAATTTGTGCATATTTAGTGAATAAGGTGGCAATGGTTGATGCACTTAGTGACCGGATCTATGCATAACACTCATGGGTATGATTCGCGCAAAAAGGTGTTGAAAACTATCCACTAGGAAAGAAAACTTGATCATTGAGTAACCAGGTTCATTCATGACACCCATGTTTGCAACTTGCGTCAAAAGATGTTCAAGTGGAGTTCATATTAGTAGGTTGAGGTGTTGATAGACCGGGGCCATTCATGACACCCATGTTTGCGCCTCGCGTAAGGAAAGCACCAAGACAAGAAAAAAGAAAAAAAAGAGAAGAAAAGAAAACAAAAGAAAAGAAAAAAAAAGTGTCATATTTTATTTAGTTCTCTTTATTGTGTCCCGCAAATAATGACATTTCGGTAGATATTTGGTGATATGGTGGTCAATGTCTATGAGCTTAGTGCATTTTGAATTAAGTTGAGAGTTGTACCTTAAAGCCTAAACACATGAGTGAAAAACATATTTCTAGTGAGGTTGGATAATGTCTACTTCTAAGCTTTGATCAATAGAATACATGTTATGACGTTTGTTTGCTTGGTTTATGTTTTCACCTGCTATGATGTTACTTTTTGATGAGGTTGAAATTTTGAATATTAAAACCCTAGGTCTTAATGCTTTGTTTCATGGCCGACTTTGGGTCATATTTAAGGCCGAATTTAGCTATTTTCCAGCACTACTATTCCATTGTTACGTTCATCAGACACTTTAGAGATTTGAGCGATGTCTTCCATGAGGAACTAAACTCATCTATTCTGCTTGCAATTTGAAGCTTTATTTGGATTGATTGTGAGTTTCTAATTCTTGTTCCTTGTTTCCTATATTTGAATGCTTCAACTTCTTTGTGCTTGAATGTTTATTGTTTTGTTCTATCTTGTCTGGCCAACTAGTTAGATCAATTCAATTGCTAAGGTTTTGTAGATTCCTGATTGTGAACATTAACCTAAGTAGCAAACTTGTTCCTTTAGGACCGATTGAACTAATTGAATGAGTAGGAAGTTGGATGTGTTGTTAAATCCCTCTTTAGGGACTGCAAATATCTTGGCTAATCTCTTGACTTAAAGCTATCAATTGGGTTAAATCCTTCTTTAGGGACTGTTCGATTGATAAGGGTTGTCAGGACTGATTGGACTAGTAACTATATTAGGTCGGGACAAGGGCATTCATAGAAAACTTAATAGGACGAGAAGTAGTTACAAGGATCGCTTCAACCAAATAAAGTGGAAAATTGTAGGTAGAATTGCTTCTCCTAATTGTCTGAAATACAATTATTTACTTTTGTTTGCTTCAATCCGCTTTGATAAAAGGCGGAACTTTCACACTCAAACCCCCCCCCCCCTCTTTGGTTACTTAATTGGCATCTAAATCACACTTGAATAGTAATTTCCATGTGGGATCGACCTCTTGCTTATTGCTATACTAGTTATAGGTTTGAGTTTACTTTGGCGGGATCAACGACAGGTTTCCCCTCCGTCAATAAGTGAAAGAAATTCTGAAAGCAACAATAGGGTGATGTGTTTCATCTCATGACGCAATTTATCCACCTTGTCAGTCACCTAGTTGACTTCGCGGAAAACCTGAATTCAAGACACCCACTCGAACTGTCGGAGGTGTTGCACGATGTGTGTAATGATAATATCTATCTCCCAATGATATTTCCACTTCTCATTGATGGGGTTAATAATTGAGAGACTATCTCTCTCAATGTCAATGAGCCGAAGACCTAGATCTCGAGCTGCCATTGAAAGATTTGAAACGTTCCTATAAAATCGTCTTAATTAATTAACTCATGATGACGATATATTTCTTATATTTACATGTATAATCCGGATAGATGCTTGTCAATATTTACTTTATAATGATTTAGTCAACATGACCTATGCGTTTTGTGATAACAAAGTTAGCGATCTAATGCTACCGTTCAATCGTCGTCTTTAAGGGAACTTGCTAGATGATTGTGTATTCTAAGAGCGTTCTTCTACGATCAAGAGATTTGGGAACTCAACTCTGAGGGTTTTGGATATGGGAGGTGATTTGCAGAGCTCACTTCAGCTTCCCCAAAGTCGAATTCCTTTCTTGTAGAGAAGAGGGGGTATTTATAGGACTTGTAAGCGAGTAATTGGTGGAAACCTCGTGGTTGAAGCACGATACATGCATGGGCTCATGGCCTTTTGCCAGTGTGGGTGTTGTGAGGTGTTGGAAACGAGGTGCTACCTTGCCAATAGGCGTTGCACGGGATGGACCAATGGGTGCTTGACAATTAAGAGGACATTGGCTCTCATATCGCGATGCTTTTGGGCAAACTAAAGATCTTTACTGTTTAGAAGGGAAAAAATGTCAGTTGCGATTATGATGAGTATTCCATGTTAGTGGGGGTCACGATACTTAGGAGGAGGGTGAAGAGTTTTGTTGTCTCGTGAAGTTTTGTTCTTACGCCATTTATATTTTGTGTTGGATGACCCATAAATAATGCACAAGCTGAATTTCTAAAGTACTTATTTGCTAGGACATCGTCAGCCATCAGGTTGGAATGGAGAGTCATTGCTTTGGACATCAAGAATGAGGCATGATCGCAATAAAAGCTCACGGATGAGATGGTCCCATTTTAAGATTTTATGGTACGACTCTAATTTTATTTTATTTATTATTTTATTTTTTTTTATTTTTTTTATATAAGCAAGATTTTGATAAGTGTTGGATGTATTATAACTAGAATGTATGGGAAACCAATCAATCTACTTAGTTCACTTACCAATGACCTCTTGTTCTAGTTGTAAGGGATAGGTGACTCTTACAAGAGGTAAAGGGTTCAAATCCTACTCCTTACACACTTTGTATAATTAATGGATGCTCAAGCCTTCATTGGCTTATGTGAGCCTGTCTGGTGGCTTGCTGCTTCGCTAACCAGTCCGTTTCATTTGTAGACTAGGGCTCGAACCCGTAGGAGATTAGTCAACAACCTCGCAACCCCCACGTAATAAAAAAATCTACTTAGTTCACTTGGCATTTTGAAAGGGAAGGAAAGACAAAAGACATAACAGACCCATGTTCGATCCCCATAAGACCCTCATTTGGTTCCTTTTTTTATACGTTTAACTGTTCTATTCCCCCAAATCTGACTGCCAGCCAACAGTTCACACACACAAAGGGCGATTTGACGAAGCCGAAGAGAAGGTCCTAGAGTCGCATCACACCCCACTCCGATGCTAAGTGACTCCTCTCCGGCCTAGCGGCAACTATACTAGTTTGTTATTAAGGTAATTACTTCTTTTTTTTTCAAAATGAATGTGTGCTTCAGTCACGGTAATATACTCAGTGGTTAAAAAAAACGCAACTGGTGGGATGAAATGTCATGTGTTTCACCTCGCCAAAGATAATAACCCAAACAAATAAACTAACTAGTAAAGTAGTATAACGGATAAGTAAGGGGTCGAACCCACAAAGAATCAAGCATGCCAATGCAATGTGTATTTATCAATTTGCAAGTAAATAGAAGATTTGAACGTAAATAGGCAATAACAGAAATATATCAAGTATGATGAATGTTAGTAAGAACGAATAAAAGGTAGAAGAAGAGTGTGGTTTCATCTACAATTCGCAACAATGATTGATTTACTCGATCCTTGACTCAATTCCCAATCATTCAATCTTTATTCCGATTTTGGTGTATAGGGATTTACATTCCTCGCGGAGATGACAACCCTTAGTTATCGGTAGAAAGGTCGCTCAAACTGACATTGCCCTACACAATCGAGATCATCCTTGCGGAATCTCCCAATTATGCTTGCTACAAATAGTTCTAATTATTCTCGCGAATCAATTGAAACACTAGCATGATGCAATTCTACAAAGATGTGAATCAAAGTAAAACTAACAACATAAATCAGCGCAAAGACAATGAAATAAACATGGGAATAATATAGAAATCAAGTCTCACAATTCACCAACCAAGTCTTGAATTGAAGACAAAACCACGAGAAGCCTAAGTATTCATGACGTACCTTGGATCTCTCAACATCAAGCCTCTAAAGCGTTCTTAATCTAAAGTGGTTAATGAATAAGATTCTCCAAACCTACTGAGAAATATATTTAATACTCCCTCCGTAACGAAATAATTGTCCTTTTGGCTACTTTTTCTTGTAACAAAATATTTGTCCATTTGAACCTAATTAATGACAAAAATTTCTAATTTTATCAATTTATCTCATTAATTTTATTTGATTTCCAATATATTCTATTAATACTCCAACTTCCCATACTATTCCTTTTTTTTTTCATTGGTCCATTTTTTTTTTCCACATTATTTATTTACTAAATTTTTAACTATTCCTCTTTCTAATTTTAGGTTTCTTAAGAAGTGTGAAAACCCCCAAAGAGACAATTATTTTGTTACGGAGGGAGTATATGTCAAAGGTGTCGTCCAAAAAAAACCTAGGAAAGATAGATAAAAAGTTCCCATAAAGATATATTGGGCCACGTATCGCAAGTCTGGATCTGAATTGACGGCGGGCGCCGTGGAAAGGGCGGCGGACGCCGCTTATGCAGTGTTGACAGCTTCGGCAGACAGAACTTGTAATGCACTTTCTAGAGTCATCCTTTGTCTGATTGATGCATATGAATATGTGTTGGAAAGCTCTTTCCAAGCACCACGATTCTCATGAAGACCTCATAAGCTAATTCCAACTTCTCAGAACCTTAAAGATGAGATTTCTCCATGTTGTCAATTTCCGCTCTTGTTTCTTAGCTCTCCCTAGTCCATTTTGCTCCATTCTTTCTCCACATTTCAAGTCCGAATCATAAGACCTACAAATAAACACTAAAAACCATAGATTCTGAACTTCGAATACTAAATGACCAAGAATAGGAATAAGCTTATTAAGCATGCAATATGAATACTTAATATACTTAAGACTACCAATAAATGACCATATAAAATATGCATTATCATCAACTCTTGAAAAGTCTGTCAAAAGAATGGAACAAAATAACCTTTGGAAATATTTTCTGACAATTAAAAGAAATTGAGGGAAAACTAATGGAATTGCAGAAAACTAATGCTACTGCACAATAGAACGACAACAATGATTTACAACAAGGTCTCATTAACAAAAAGAATAAATAATACAATATCATAAAGTATCCTATAACCAAAGAGCTAAATCAAATCATATTTGAATATCATATACAAATTCTGGATACTATCATAAAATAGCAACAAGACGACGAAATAGGAAAATAATAAGAGAAATTATAACACAAGAATGAACACTAATAATAGGAGAGAATAATATCGGGAAGGAGATTTAAAAAGACTTTGAAAAAAGGTTTAAGAAGGAACAAACAAACAACATACTATTAGGAGAATATCTGCAATTGATCAACGCTGAAATCACAACTGAGGATAATGTAAATCTCACAAAACCAATCACGAATCAGGAAATAAAAAAAATGCTTTCTTTTCAATCGGAAAACATAAATCTTCAGGCCCTAACGATATGACTGCTAAGTTCTATCAAGAATATTGGGACATCATGGGATCCTCACAAAAGCGATCAAAGGTTTCTTCTCCTTTGGACGAATGCTTCACCAGATCTACCAAACATTCATTGCCTTAATCTCGAAATTTGACAATCCGAGAACAACAAACTATTATAGACCAATCAGCCTCTATTTCACTATCTATAAGGTGATCACCAAAATCCCGGCCGATAGAATGAAACCCTTAATCGAAAAGATTACACACCCTCTTCAAGGAGCATTTGTATTTGACAGAGCAATTCAAGACAATGTATTAATCGCTCATGAAATCTTCCATTCTTTCAGAAAACATACAAGGTTGTGACAGATAGATTGCAATTAAACTAGACATGGAGAAAGCATATGAAAGAGTAGACTACGACTTTCTTTTCGCAATTATGAACAAATTCGGATTCTGCCACAAATTATGTGGATGAATTAAAGAATGTATCCAAATAGTCTCGTTCTCGATTCTGGTAAATGATGGAACCTACTAACATATTTCGACCACAAAGAGGATTACGACAGGGTGACCCATTATCCCCATACTTGTTTATCATAACCGCGCACGGAGATTTTTGCTAGAAAGCTTCAACAAATTAACGACCAACCGAGGAACACAATTGGATTTAAGATGACCATAAGTAGAACAGAAATTCCATTTCCATCCTTCGCAGATGACATTATGATTTTCACCAAAGCAACCTAGGAAGTATGCACGATAACGAAAGGAATAATTGACGAATACTGCAAAATATCGGGTCAAAAGGTTAACTTTCAAAAATAAGCTTTTCAAGTCACAAAAGGAGTCATGAATGACCAGAAACAACGAATCCATGCAATTCTACATATTTTAAATCAAGCGGCTCTAGACAAATATCTCGGATGTCCAATTATTAATGGCAGGGTTGATAGGAACTCTTTTGAAGATGTTATTGAAAAAACTAAAAGACAATTAACAAGATGGAAAGCCAGCTCCTCGACCCACAAGGGGAGAGCTACAATAATCAAAGCTAACCTAGATGCCAAACCGAATTATATTATGCAAAGCTTTATGCTTCCAGAAAGCATTCATAAGGAACTCGACCGACAAAATAGGTGTTTCTTCTGGAACAATGACCAATCATCCAAACCTCTTATTGGATGGATAAGATATGCAGACCAAAAGATAAAGGTTGATTGGGGCTGAATAAATCAAAAGACATGATCGAACAAGGCACTGCAGATGAAACTCCTATGGAAAATCCTAGCAGAACCACATAGTGAATGGGTGAAAATAATTAATGAAAAATACTTGAAAGGGGGGAATATCTGGGACTACAAGAAAAAGAAAGAAACACATCTTAGCAATGGGAGAAACTAATGGAAATCAAAGATGAATTCTGCACAGGGCTAATCTGGTAATTGGGAAACGAGAAAACAATATGTTTTTGGAAAGATAGTTGGTTGAACAACCTTATTACAAAAATGAGTAAATGACCATATAAACAAAGAGGAAACTATTGAGCATTTTATAACCCCAAATAAAACTTGGAATGTACAAAGGCTAAAAGAAGTGCTACCAGTGGAAATAATTGAAGAGGTCACCAATATTCACATACCGACAAACGAAATACAAGATCGGTTGTATTGGGAAGCGAGTAGAAATGGTTGGTTTTCAACGACCAGTGCCCTCCAGCACATCACAAGAAGAAACCCAAGCTCAATCGAACCTCTTGAGTGGATCTTGAAAATAGACTGCCCACCCAAGGTGAAAATTTTCTTTTGGAAAAATATACTAGGTGGAACTCCAACAAAAGTAAGATTAAAAAATAAGGGTATACACGTCCCGCTAGGATGTACTCTATTTGATCATAACGAAAAAGATGTAACTCATATATTTGCATAATGCCCTACTACACTCTCTGTTATAGAGAGAATGAATCAACAAATAGAAAGGATTATAAGATTCACAAGTAAATCCGATAGATCTTATAAGGGTATCATTTCCGAAATCTTCTCAAAATTATCCCCCAAACAAAAATCAACTCTTGCTTTATCCCTTTGGGGGATTTGGTCTATAAGAAATAAGATCATCTTTGAGGATAAGTCTCCCGGAATGAATGGATAAATCACTTTAAACTCCAAAGAACAAACTGAAAAAAGGCAAAGGTAGAAGATCCGGAGGAGGAAACCATGATCAAAAGACCAAACTATAATCATAATAGACCAAAGCGCCAAAAAGTCATAAAATGGCAAAAACCTCATGAGGGATTTTTGAAACTAAACTTTGACGGAAGGGTTTCGTCTTATGGCGCTACTTTTGGGTTCGTCATCTGGGACAACTAGGGAAGAGTTTTGTCTTATGGTGCGCAAGCTTGTGGTAAGGCTTCAGTTCTGACAATTGAGATCCGCGGTCTCCACCTTGGTATTTCTGAAGCGATCAAGCAAGGATTCACCCAGTTGGAGGTCGAGTGCGACAACCTTACTATTATAAATGCCCTCAAAGGTTGCTGGAGGTGTCCGTGGGAAATTGAAATGATCTTCTCCGACGTGTTGGCCCTTCGTCAAGCTTTCAAGACTATCTTCTTCTCCCACATTAGCAGAGAAGGTAACCAGGTCGCTACTTGTCTCACTCACACCGGGAGTTGGTTTCGAACTTCACTATTATGAGGCCCATCACTGCACTCCATTCCGCTGCACACCAGAGTCGTTCTTCTTCGATCTAGACCTTTAAGTAGAGCTGGCAAAATCTGACCCGACCCGACTCACCCGAACCCGACCGAAACCCGAAAATCTAGAGTCATCCGTAACCCGAACCCGAGACCGACCCGACCCGACTCGAAATAGACTCGAACACAGATAAACCCGACCAGACTCTAAACCAGACCCAACTTTGAACCCGACCCGACTCTGAACCCGACTCGACTCTCAACCCGACCCGACCCAACTTGAAATGGTTATTTAACATCAACATTTTAATGCTTGAATGTTAAATTGTTTTTTATTTTAACACAAGTTTATGATTATACTTTTAACATATAAAACACCAATTATTTTTGTTAATTGTTATCATATGAATAAGAACCCAAGTAAAATCAATAGATAAGTGGATAAGTCAATGAGTCAAGTAAATCAACCGTCATACATCAAAACATCGATACATACTACGAGTCAGAAATACTAAAAGTTCATTAATCGCTGCAGATGATATAACGTGCAACCCAACAACATATCCTTATATTAGACTATTAGTGTTAATAGTTCTATTAATTCTAGTAGTTTTCGTTTTTTATAAATGGATTTCTTTTTTTATAAATATAAGTATAATAATTCTATTAAATTTCATATTTATGGTTATTCTATTTGTCCATATTCCATAATTTGTATGAATTATGATACATGATTATTTTTTGGTGGAAAGAATTATTTATATCTAAATCAATAATTTTGTAGTTGTTATTTTATTTTTATCTATATTATTATATTTTGATAGAATTAATTATTTATATCTAGATTTGTTAAAAACTAATAATAATAATGAAAAAAAAAACTAATGGGTCAAAAGCTAAAAATGTAATGGCCATTGAAAATGAAATGGGTCAATGATATATTCAAACCACAAATAAGCCCATTTGCAACTTCCTAGTTAAAATAAGGTTAAATCCTAAATGTACAATTAATTTGATTTAATTATATCACCGATCAATTGGTTTAAATGTTTAAAAAATGACGATGTTGCTGAATGCCGAATTTCCGATTATGACTCTTTTGAATATTGGTCGACAACCGACGAGTCAATGACAATGAGTGTATTTAACCGAGTCAAAATTACATATTCAAGTATTCAACCGAATCAAAATCATTTATTTTAAGTAAATTACATATTTAAGTATTCAACCGAGTCAAAATCAACATAATTATCCAAACGGGTCGAATATGATTCGACCGAAAACTCAAACAAACTATACCCATTTTGATTCGAAACTCAAATGAGACCGACCAACCTCTTGACCCGAAACCTGAACGAGCTCGACCCGCTTTGACCCGAACCCGAATGGGAATGACTCGATTTAACCCGAAACCGACCAATCTAAAATTCATTATGACCGAACCCGACCCGAACAGTACCCGACAATAAATTTTACTCGAACTGACTCGATCCGCCAGTGACCCGACCCGAGCAAGCCTGACCCGAACCCGACCCGAACGACCAACTTGCCAGCTCTACCTTTAAGGGTAGTAGTTTTTTTCCTCTACCTTTTAATTTGATTGTTTTAAAGTTCATTTGGTTGATAGAAGAATCTATCTAGATTAGAATTTATGGGATTTGAGATTTTAGAATCAATTTGTGGAAATTTCTATTAGGGTTTGTGAGTTTGATAATAAATTTTGAGAAATTGTGATTAAAAGTTGTGGGTTTGAGAAACAAATTTGTAGTTTGTGATTTGAAACTGTGGTTGTGGTTGTGAATTTATGAATTGAATCTAGGAGATGAGAATTGAAATGCCAATATTAATGTTAGATGCTATTTGTGAACTATTGGTTAACTATTTTTCCTCTTGCAATTCATTTCTTTTGCTGATGTAAATGTGATTAATGCTTGGTTTTAGTTTTGAATTTCAAGCTGAGTTGGTTAGAGAGAAAGCATGGGACATTAGGACTACAAAGGACAGAATGATGTACATTGAATTTCAAGGGATGTAACCATTTTTATCCGTGGTGGTATGTCAATTTCTTGTGGTTCTTCCGATTCCTAAACACGTTTGATGCAATTATATAAGATTTGTGCCTGAGTGAGAGAGAAAACTGAATTATCTATAGGCTTTTTGTTTGCCATGTTTGTTTTGTGTTCGGTGAAAGTGAAATTGAAATTAATGAGCTTATTAGAGGAGGTTTTTCCCCTTTATTCTATTTTTTTTATCAATTCACCCTAATTAGGACACTATATAGTAAATAAACTTGTTGAGTTTGGGCTTCAACTATTTTGCCTTGTTTCTACATGCTTTCTTGAGGGGTTTTTACTTAAGCCATTGAATTTTGTCTCCCACTGTATTGACAATGCTTAGAACCTTTACACTGGGAGACAAAAATCCAATATAGTACGTTTTCAGCCCTCCCTTAGCGAAAATCGTGTATCCGCCACTCACTATACTAGTTTATTAGTATCCAAAAAGAACTCAAACAAGTGTGAACCACGACGGTACGACCTCCCTCCTCCCTCCCTCCGCCGGGGCACCTCCTCAAAGCAACCGCCGTTGCTTTCAATTGTAAGCTTTTCTCCTTGTATTTTAGGGATCAAATTTGTTAAATTGTGTGTTCCATTCGTCTTCTGCCGATTACCGACACCTGATTTGATTGACTAATTCGTTAGGGTTTATGTTTACCTTAAATTTGGCCCCTCCTCAAGCCTCTGCTGAAGTTGATTCATTAGTTTTTTAAGGGAATTAAGGTTTATATATTGACTACAACTGTGTTGATTGGTAAATGAGTAGGAGGAATCAGAGTAGAATCTTGATGAGTGCTGCTTCCAGATCCACCAGCGCTATGTCAGCTCTCTCATATTGCGTTCAACAAGTAAGAAACTATGACTATCACCACTACCTATGTCTCCTTGAGCTCCCGTTGCTGATGCGGAAAGCTGCATTCGCAATCCGTGCCTTCAATGTAGAAACAACCAAGGCCATGGATATCGCTTCTAATCCCCGGATCGGCCTTATGCTCCTTGTTTGGTGGCGTGACACCATAGAAAAAATCTGGCAGAATCAATTAGTTGAGCACCCAATTGCATCGGTCCTCTCAGAGGTGATAGTGGAACATAAACTAAGCAAGGCGTGGCTGAAGAGATCTGTTGATGCTCGTATCAAGGATGCCCAAAGAGAACCAGGTGAGACCCCGGAAACAATGGAGGAGGTTGAGAAATACAAGGAGGATACGCAGTCTACTATTCTGTATCTGACCCTCCAAGCTGGCGGTATCGGTTCTACTGTGGCTGATCATGCAACATAACACACTAGTAAAGCTGGTGGGATCCTCTTGCTCCTCAAGTCGTTGCCTTACCATGCGAGTAAACAACGACAATTTGCATACATACCCATAGATATTGCTGAGAAAAGCGGCTGTTAGTTGAGACATGTGGCAGAAGAGAAATTAGCTTGGAATCCAGAGAGGGACTTTGCAATGCAGTTTTTGAGATGGCTTCTGTGGCCAACGCCCATTTACAGAAGGCTCGGGAGCTTACGAAAACCATCCCTGGTGAGGCCATACCTGCGCTTCTGCCTGCAGTTCCCGCACAAGTTCTGTTGGACTCTCTTAGCCGGGTCAATTTTGATGTGTATGATGCAAGGTTCACTCGAGGCATTCTGGGTATCCCTCCATTGTGGTTTGAGTTGAAACTGAAATGGAGTTCATGGAGGGGAGTGTATTGAAGAAGCTTTTGTCTTGTGTTTTGGAGATGAGCTGATCATTACTATTTCCCTAATTTGTTTCCAACATATTTTGGTGTTAGATTACTGCACCTGAGATAGTTGATGTTTCCCTTATACCATTTCAGCATCAAATTCATGTAAGCTGTGAAATACTGAAATGACAATTTGAAAGTTTCGCTGACTGAGAAAGGAATATAATCTTATTTGGTAATAAATAACAACCTTTTGATGGTTTTATTGACATGTGGTTGGATTTGTTGCTTTAAGTTGCAATCTATGTGCATTTGGTAATGGTTTAACGGTTACGAAATTGAGTTATTTGTGTTTGGTTACTCATTAGTAATCAACAAAATGTACATTCAGAAAAAGGTAATGAAAACAATGTAAAACATCTAGAATCAAATATATCAAGCCAACCTTACAAGTCATATCCAAAAGAAACCATTCACATGCCATCATTATGTCAACACTCTACATTATGTAGTGTTTGGGTTGTGCTATTAGAAGGGATCACATTCCATCAAAGGTTTATCAACAAAGGAATACCCAAAAGAAAACATTTACCTTATCATAGTCTCATTCACTCAAACCAAAGTTACCAAATATTTGGATGTGTGGACGGGGGAAACAATTCAATCGGTTTAACCACTTCAAAAAGTTAATAATCCTTGTTTGGGGCATAGTATATCAATTGGTTGGGGTTTTATAAAAGGGTTGAAAATTGAAATGAAAATTTTTAAATTGAAACTAATTAATAGGGTTGTGATTTATTTGATACTATATATGTCCCGCCAGGGCAGTACTCGAACGTCACCGGTTCAACTCTCGGATGACCGCTCTCTATTTACTAAAAATCAAGTGTAGGTCATGTCTCGTGCACGAAGAATACATTAATACAACATTATAAATAATTTAGATGAATTCCAATAAATAATAAAATAATAATATAAATATAAATTAGTATTTCCCAAAAAATAATATAGATATATAAATAAAATTAGTTTGACAGATTATATATAATCCAAATATCTTTTATTTAGATTCTCTGAAAATATAAATAATATTCACATTTATAAGGTAAAATGTTTTTTTTATAATGTACCATTAATTGAATATAATATCATGTAATTTAATATATATATATATATAACCGATTTTTAAAAATATTTTAATATTCTTTTTTGTTAAATATATAATATATAATTAGTAGATTAATTTACTAAAAATATCTATGGATAGATGGATTGGGGCTACATATTATGGCTGTAAAATATTTTAATAAATTATTTTGGCCTAAAAAATAATATAGATGGAAATAAAATAAAAATTATTAAATAATTAATTTCGATATAAATAATTCTTCCGCCAAAAAATAATCTAGTTATAAATAAAATAACACTTATCAAAACTACATATTTAACTTTTAATATTTTTGGTTAGTATGACTATTAAATATTTTATATTTATATTTTTGTCAATTAACTACTATTAGATAGTAGGTAGGTAAGTAGATATGTAGATATGTAGGTAGACGGTGGGGAAAGTTCTTTTGGCAAGAGGGAGGGAGGGGGGGTGGGTTGAGAGAGAGAGATGTATTGTACTATTTCATACATTATTGAATTGTATGGTAAGGCTCTTACGGGAGCATATTTCATCATTGAAGGCCAAGACAAAGTGAAGACCAAGACATGGTAGAAAGCAAGACAAGGTGCGTTACGCAAGAAACCATCATCTACTACTAGAATTAAAGACTTTCATCATTCGAATAATGAATTCAACACAAGCAAAAATCAATAGCATCCACAAAATGAAAAGCAAAAGCAAAATAACATCACTATAAAAGTCATCCATCCCCCATTGAGGAACTTTCTAAATTTCACCCTAAAAGCTATAGGGTTCATATGGAACGGGGTTAATAAACTGACTAAAATTATAAACAGGGTAAAAATTTATAAACTGTTGGTAAAAGTAGTTAAAAATTTATGAAAAAATATAAACTCCGTATGGGACAAAAAACAGTTTATTTGTAAAAAGTGGAGTTTATTTGGTTGTTATTAGGGATATTGTGATACTTTCAAACCAAATAAACAAAATAAACCCCAAATAAGATCCCTCAAGTAGCTTTTTTTTTAACTCATAATTTTAACCGTTTTTATGATTTTTTGGGTGTCCATACACTCTTTAACTAGTTAAAAAAACATATATTATCTATCTATCTATGGAGAACGCGCTTGTGTACGCGCCCCCAAAATCCCAATTCGTCTCCTACCCAGAATGCAACCCCAACCCTGTAATCTGTCATCGTCGACAAATCGCGAGGATTCCGGCCTCCTTGAAGGTCGTTCTTCCTTCGTGCCCCATCAAAGGTGCAACCCCCTCTGAAGACAAGGTTTTTTTGAAGAAATTGAGAGCTAATGTTCTGGAGGTAGAGGTATTCTTCGACGGTAATAGTCCGTTTCTCCTCCGATCTCTAAGGAAGGACGTACGCTGGCGTCGGAGGGGGTTGTGGGTGGGCGGCTTCTGTCTCCGGTCGACGTGCGTTCCTCGGTGTGAGGCGACGTTGGCCTGGAGTCGGCTATTGGGACGGGTTCGTAATGGAGGTGTTGTTGGAGATAGTAAGCATCCTTTCTTTCTGTTTGGGGGTGTTCGATTACGGGTTGCTGGTGGTGGCGGCTCGATGTGGGTCGGGAGTCCTTCTCTTGAGGGTTTCCTGGTTCGTTTTCTTCTTTGTTGCCTCTATAGTGGATGGGTGGTGATGGCTCTTCCCCTCTCCCCCCATCAAATACTTTCAAATCTCACATTTCTGTTTCACCTCTTTCTTTCTCCATTTCCTATATTTTCTGTTCTTTTCTGTCAACGTTATTTGTTTAGTGCACTATCAAGTATGGGCGAGCTTGTTTCCTCATCCTTGATGGCTGTAAAAAACTCAACGGGGTCAGAGATTCGTTCTCTCTCCCCACCCAAATCCCGCAAGGGCCCAAATCCTCGTAATGAGGCAAAACAACTTGTTGTTGATTCACTTCATGGTGCAGGATACAGCCAACAGATGGCAGCTAAAAGGAAGTTCAATAGGAATCACACCGTCTACTGGTGTCTGATCAAACTGGTGAATGAGGTGTATGCCTCTTCAACCCCTACCTCCCGAAAGGGTTCAGCACAAATTGAGGCAATAACCACCTCCAAAAGTCTTTCCAACAATATTGTTTGTTTGGAATCGGCAAGCAAGGACAAAAGCAAACCCAAATTTTTGGAGATTGATTATCAATCTCAACATCTCAAATCCCTCTCGGGCAAAGAATCCTTCCTCCCCTTTGCTGCAAAGGGGAGTCTCAACGCCAGCAAGACTGCTCGTGCTCCGGGGATGAAGAAGATGATAGTAGACATAGGTCGAACAAAATCCCGTTTACCGAAGGTTTGCTCCTGGGGGTCTCAACGCCAGCAAGACTGCAAGCTTATGAAAATTCTGTGGGTTCAAAAATCCTTTGGTGTTTGTTCCTTCTGTCATCAATGGTTACTAGAGGTTTGCTTACTCCCTACGAGTGCCAAATTACCTTCATCTATATGGCCATTTAAGCCCAAGTGTCGTAATTGGTTTCGGTTGTGGTACTTGTGGAGATGTTTCCACTGTATTAACCATCTTCTGGTGGACAAAATTCCCGCTCTTCGTCAAGTGTGGGTGAATATTGGGGGACTTGGTAAGAATATCATCCTCTCATTTCCCCTTTGCCTTGCTCCCTCGAACATCAGTTACACAATCTATCTTTTAGTGGAATGGTGCAGTTGTTGGGATTGCATTTTTGCATTAGTTAGTGAGGTTACTCATGCATCGCGCAATCGCTACTGGTGGTTGTTGTTGCGGCTGCACAACAGGATAAAAGAGGTACAAAGAATCGGTACTTGGGGATGTTTTGAAAATGAAAACAGTGCTTGTGCTACCCTTTGGTTTTGGGTGTCCCTTAGCATAATTGCTCCCATTTCTATCACTTTGTGGTTGCTTAAAAGTTTCGGAGTGGAAATTTGTGGTGTCGTTGTTGATGGCAGGACAAATATGTATTTCCAAAACTATTATAATTGGCAAAGTCTTATTGGGTACCTTCTAGTTCATACATACTGTCATGCGTGTTTAGTTTGGTTATTAGTTAGTGGTCCTGCTTGCTTAAAGGCTATTTTGTATCTTCCTTTCAAGATTCCTTACACAGGTCACAACATAGTCAAGTTGAATAATTTTTTGTTTTATGGTTATATCACCTGTTTGTTGAATGATACCCGCCTCTTCTGCTGCTTAATCTGCTCTCAAGGGGGTGCACAAATCAATCAGAGGAACCTTGTTTATGTGCATTACATAGAACAAAATTCATTTCATTCCCTAAACTTTACTATTTTTCTAAATACAAGCATGGTCTCCCACGTAACATTACATAGCTCTAGCAATATGCATTATGTGGTTACTACTAAAATACGATTTTTTGTCGGTTTGTTTAGGCATTGGTCAAAAGATTTCGACTGTCTTGGACTGTTAATTGATGTTTATCCATCCATTAGAAACGTCGAAAAATTTAGTTACAAATATATGGGGAAAAGATATTTGCTAAATATACCAACATTCCTCACTGCGTACAAGACCCGATATTTAAGGACTCGAAAAATTTACCATCTTCAAACAACAAGGCTCAATATGAATAATCAATCATCACATCCGCTACGACGGCTCGATTTAAGGACTCGAAAATTTTGTCCTTTTATCCTTATATGTTTTTTATGAAGATTTGTTTCTGGAACTGTCGAGGGATTGGAAAACTAACCTTTTGGACAGAAATCGATTCTATGTGTAAAATCGACCACATTCAAATTATGTCGTTAGTGGAAACCAAAACACAAAATATACCCGATGACAAATTATGGAGAAATATTGGGTTTGACGAAGGGGTTTGGTCGCCGGCTATTGGAAGATCTGGGGGAATTGGAGTCATCTGGAAATCTTACCAGTTGCTTAACTTCTCTAATTCTGTAGCTATCCATGCTCCTCGCATCATCGGCCTCCGAATAGAGAGCCCCCAGGATGGATTTCCGATCCTAGTTCTGTTTGTATATGCACCGCCGACACCGACTGATAAAGACATTTTCTGGGAAATGTTAAGAACAACTGTAAATGAGTCCACTATTCCGTGCATTGTTCTTGGGGACCTAAATGAAATTCTTTGCAACTCTGATAAACTCGGCGGGGAATCTACCCGGGTCTCCAGGTTCTCTCGTCTAATCTCCTTTAAAAACGACTGCTCTCTCTTTGACCTTCCTACATTTGGGAACCCATTCACTTGGAGGAAGAACCCGGAGGAAGACTTCAATATCCGCGAAAAACTCGACCGGGTGCTTGTCCACCAACAGGTTCAAGCATCATTCCCTAATATGATAACCTATCACGGTGCCTTCTCCAGTTCGGATCACTGCCCAATTTCTATCTCTTTAGACGTCAACTCTATCTTCAAGGCCCCACCCTTTAAATTTGAAAACGCTTGGCTACTTCGGAAAGATTTTCGTATTTTAGTCAAGCAGACTTGGAGGGCATCATGCCCGGGCTCGGCTATGTTTCAATTAATGTTTAAACAGAAAATACTAAAGAACAAGGCAAAAGAATGGAATAAGACAAGCTTCGGCAACATCTTTCGTCAATTAAAGGACGTAGACTCTGAGCTGTTACATATTCAGTCAGCAGGACCTGCCTCTTATTCTCAAGCAGCTCAAAAGAGGGAAAAGCAGCTTAACCTAAAAAGGGATAAGCTCCTTCTATTCCAAAAAACCTTTTGGAGCCAAAGGGCTAAAACTAGGCATTTAAAACTCTCAGATTCAAACACAACTTATTTTCATCGAGTAGCCACAGGACGACGACATAGAAAACAGATACGCAACATCCTCTCCGCCACTGGTACTTTGGTTGTGGGAGAAGAAAACGTCAGGACTGAGATAAAACGGGATTTCGAAAAGAGATTCAAGAAAGAGCCAACTGATAACGGTCTACTTAACGAAATGCTAGAACTTATACAACCGTCCATCACGCCAGAAGAAAATTGTTTTCTTACAACAATCCCGACTAACTCAGAAATTAAAGCTTCTGTTTTTAGTCTAGGCCGAAACAAGTCCCCGGGTCCTGATGGATTCACGGCTGAATTCTATACAAAATACTGGGATATAATCGGAAAATCGGTAATATGTGCGGTAAAAGGGTTTTTTCACTCCGGTAAAATGCTTCGACAAATAAACCATACTTTTATTTCCCTGCTTCCCAAGAGAGATGCTCCCACGACTACTAGTCATTACAGGCCCATCAGTCTATGTTCCAATATCTACAAAATAATTTCCAAAATTCTGACAGAAAGAATGAAGAAAGTTATCGGTAAGCTAATATATCCTCTTCAGGGTGCCTTTGTTTCAGACAGGGCTATACAGGACAACATCGTTATAGCACATGAAACCTTCCACTCTTACAAAAATCGGAGGGGTCGGGAAGGATGGTTGACAATAAAGTTAGACATGGAGAAAGCCTATGATAGGGTGGACTGGTTCTTCCTCAAAAGTGTGCTCCTCAAATTCGGATTCCATGATAGATTTGTCGCGTGGATCATGGAGTGTATTACGACCGTCTCTTTCTCGGTTTTAGTTAACAATGGGCCTACGGAACTGTTTCTCCCATCACGTGGAATTCGCCAGGGTGATCCGCTATCCCCCTTCCTATTCATTTTAGGGGCTGAGATTCTAGCCCGAAAACTAACGGCGGAAGCTAGCCTAGATAGATCTCAACTGGGCTTCCCAATTGGACGTAACGGGCCCCGTGTTCCGTTCCTCTCCTTTGCTGATGATATCATCATCTTCTCAAAGGGTAGCATTGAAGCAGGGTCCAAAGTACGATCGATCATCGATTCATACTGCAGAGTGTCTGGTCAAAAGGTAAATTACCACAAATCATGTTTCCAAGCAACTCGAGGGATTACGAATCAAAGGATCCATCAGTTGCGTAGTTGCCTCAACATTACTGAGGAAAACTCAATAGAAAAATATCTTGGATGTCCTATTATCAATGGAAGAGTCACGAGTAGTACTTTTGAAGATATCATCTGCAAATCTAAACAACAACTGACAAAATGGAGGGCGAATACTCTCTCTCAGCAAGGTCGAGCTATACTAATAAATTCCAACCTCTCGTCTAAGCCACTTCATGTGATGCAGAGCTTTATGCTCCCTGCTTCTATGCATAAAGAAGTTGACCAGATAAACCGTTCTTTTTTCTGGAATAAGGACCTCCAATACCGGCCGCTAATTAGCTGGGACAGAATCTGCAAACCAAAACAAGCCGGGGGTTTAGGAATTCGTAAATCAAGTGATATGAATATCGCTCTCCAGATGAAGCTATTGTGGAAGATTCTGGCGGAACCTAATAATGTGTGGGTTTCTTTGATCAGACATAAATATTTGCGTACCACTAATATTTTCGAATATAGAAGATCGGGATCGTGCTCTTGGAAGTGATCCAAGCTATCGGAACTAATAGACAAATTTAAATCCGGACTAATTTGGTCGGTAGGAAATGGACAATCGATAAAATTCTGGACAGATAATTGGATCTCTACCTCCCCTCTTTGGGCTAGGGAAGACTGCCCTTTACATTACAACCAGGAAGAAACGGTCAGTGACTACATTTTGGGGGGCCAGTGGTGGAAGGAGAAACTACAACAGAATCTTCCTAACAATCTGGTTCAAGACATTTTAGATATCCCGCTACCTGCATCAGAATTGCAAGACCGTCTGTACTGGTGGCCAGATAGGGAAGGATGGTTTACTACTGCCAGTGCATACAAATTGATAACATCTCAGGTCTCTGCAACCCCGGATAGTAATGACTGGATTTGGAAGATCAATATCCCTCCGAAAGTTAAAAACTTTCTTTGGAAAATGGCTCAGAATGGTCTCCCCACAGCCGCTAGGTTGTCTTCTAGGGGTTCAGCGGTACCCTCCACCTGTTCCCTTTGTAATTCATCAACAGAGGACGAGGTCCATTTGTTTTTGGAATATCCCTTTATCACATCAATACACCAGCTCCCGATCCAAGATCAATCAATGGTTGCATGCCTGATTGCCCAGTCCCGGGATATCAGGCCTATTCTATCCGCTCTTGGGAAGAGCCTGAACTCCTCTGTCGTGACTAACCTTGCCTTCTCCTGGTGGTCGACATGGTATACTAGGAACCAATTTATATTCCAGCAAATTGCAATCCCACGGAGAGATACTGCTATACGAATGATCAATAATCATATAGATAACTGGAATAGAACTTCTGTGCAGGAAACTGAATTCGAAGAGGAGTTTCGCACTCGTAGGCCACACACGCCAAAACAAAGTTTCAAACAACGCTTCGTTCGCTGGCGAAAACCTCCTAGGGGTACGTACAAACTAAACTTTGATGGTTCCTCTCTAGCTAATGGCGACAGTTCAGCTGGGGTCATTATAAGGGATTGGGAAGGACAACCAACGTCCATTCAGCACCAGCTGCTTGGCAAACAAAACCCCCCCTTAAAGCATAGGCTTTAGCTCTAAAATTGGGTGTTCAAAAAGTTTTGCAACTAAAAATAGAAAGTATCCAAATTGAAGGCGACTGTAAAATCATCATTGACCATTTAACCGGAAATCTTCATGTCCATGGGAAATCGAACTAATCCTTTCGGATACTCAACTTCTACTATCGACGGTGAAAGAAGCAAGTTTCTTTCACATTCCTCGAATGGGCAATAGAGTGGCTGATAAGGTTGCACACCTTAGCCATTCTGCCCGAGGGGTCGATATTAAAAATAATTTGGGTCTTCTTGACCTCATCCGTAAGGATGCTGCCGGGTAGGGCCATCCCACCCGAATTATTTCCCAATCAAAAAAAAAAAAAAAGTTAAAAAAATAAACAACCCATTCTACTTATTTTTTTAACTAGTTTTTTTTTTTAGTAGGCGAAAAGGGGGCTGTTCTTAAGACAGAACACAACCCTGATCATCCTTTCGGATGATGTTACAGAATTCCCTATTCAAAGGGAGAGTATCCATATTACAAATGTCATTAGATCTAGCTATGGAATCTGCTGCTCCGTTGGCTTCACGAAAACAATGTTTGAACTCTATATGCTTAAATTCCAATTGCATCTTCTTGATCAGCTCGACTTGCCAGTGTATCTCCCATCTGGGCCTTGCATTATTGTTGATTGCTTTGATTACTTACAAACAGTCACCTTCAATTACAACTCTACGTAAGCCTTTTTGCTATGCCAGTTTCGTACCTACGCAAAATGCAGCTGCTTCGGTTTGGATAGCTGAGCCACTATCCACCTGATGCTGAAAGGTATCCATCACATTTCCTTCACAATCCCTGAGGATCCCACCTACCTGGCAGAAGCCAGTAGGTTTAGTTGAGCCATCTACATTAACTTTGTAGGTGGCCCTAGGTGGTTTCTTCCACTTGATCACAACCCTTCGCATGTCTTATTTCGGGGCTTTATCGGGATTGGCATTCAGTCAATCCCTTACCTGCATATAAGATCGAATCGCAATTTGTGAGATAGGGTCGATGTTTTTATTTCTGAAAATTATATTGTTTCTGGTTTCCCATATTGATTGCCATACAAAACAAAGGTCTTCAAAATTTGGAATCAAAGGTTTAGACTGTAGAATTTCTTTCACTGGAATCAGCTGGTTACAATTGTAGTTTATAGCTTTCCCAGTTAGTTGTTCATAAGCCGCAATGACTCTTTTGGTGTAGGTGTATTGTTGGAAAAGATGATCATTGTCTTCATCTTTGTCATTGCAGAGGCGGCATTGGGACGGAACTCTATTAAAGAAACGATTTAGTCTTTCTTTTGTGGCAATTCCATCCTGTGCTATTTTCCAGACAAGGTTTTTGATCCGGGGAGGGAGGTTGAGTTTCCAAATCCATTTACCTTTTTCCTCATTCTGATGGTGATTGTTTATAATCTGTTTAACCGATTTGGTCGTGAAATGACCATCCACATTAAGTTTCCAGATTAGTTTATCATTGGCCACCCAGGAGGGGATTTTGATTTTGTGGATTTCGGCGACAATATTATTTGGGAAGAGATGTTGAAGAATTTGCATGTTCCATGTTTTGTTTTGATTGATAAGTTGGTGAACCTTTAAATTAGGATCATGTGAAAGTTGATAGCTTTGAAGATTACAACCTATTACCCAAGGATCATTCCATACATTTATGGTTTCCCCATTTCCTACTATCCAATGTAAACCTTTCAAAAATTTGTCACGAAGCTGTAGTAGGCGGCCGAATTGCCAAGAGGGGTTAGTAGGGATTGCTGTCATTATGTTTTGATCTTTAAAATACTTTTCTGTAATGACTTTAACCCAAATATTCTCAGTATTAGTGTATAATTTCCACAAAAGTTTCATCTGAAGGCTAATATTTAGATCTTCTGCTAATCTTTTGCCAAGACCACCTTGGTCTTTTGGCTTACAGATTTTGTCCCAACTTATCAACGGGTTATAACGTTCTGACTCTAATTTGTTCCAAAAGAAATTTTTATTAACTTGATCAATCTGGTGGAGCACCCTTTTGGGGAGTAAGAAATTCTGCATGAGGTAGTTAGTTTTAGAGCTGAGATTTGCAGTAATGAGGGTTACACGACCAGCCTGGGTTAAGGACGAGGCTTTCCATTTGGCTAGTTGTTTTTTGAGGTTTTGTATGGCATCCTGGAACATTTCATTCTTGATTCGGCCGCGGAGTAGAGGGATACCCAGGTATTTTTCCAAAGTTCTAGAGACCGGAATATGCATTTCATTGGCTAGAGAGTTCGCAAGGGAAGGGCTGACATTTCCAGAAACTTGGAGAGAGCTCTTAGTGTAGTTTATAGTAAAGCCAGACAGGTTAGAGAATCTATTGAGCATGTTCCGAATAGTGTGGATGCTTTTGTGGGTTGCTGGTGCAAAAACTATAGTGTCATCAGCAAATGTCAGGAAAGGAATAGACGTACCATTTTTAGTAATCTTGATTCCAACCAATGCATCATCTAATCTTGCTTCCTCCTGTAATTCTGCTGCTAGGTTCTCCATTACAAGTATGAAAATGTACGGTGCTAGTGGATCCCCTTGTCTAATGTCCCTTTCTAGTTTAAATTGTGGACTCGGACGGTTGTTAACGAGAACTGAGAAGGTTGTGGTGGTTAGGCAGCTCATGACCCACCTAATCCAACGTGAGTCAAAACCAAATTTAGTGAGTGTGGCTTTTATGTAATCCCAATTAATCTTGTCGTAGGCCTTTTCCATGTCAAGTTTCAGTGCCATCTAACCTTTTGGTCCTTTTTGTTTGTGAAAACTGTGGAAAATTTCATGTGCAATTAGCGTATTATCCTGTATGGATCGTCCCTCTACAAAGGCTCCTTGGAAAGGATTGATGAGTCTAGGTAGTATGTTTTTCATTCTATTAGTTATGAGTTTAGAGATTATCTTGTAAATGGTGTTGCACAGGCTAATAGGCCTGTAGTGGTTTATGTTTGAAGGATTGTCTGTTTTGGGTATAAGGGCTATGAAAGTTTGATTGATCTCCGAGAGTAAGGTCCCGGAATGGAAAAATGCTTTAACAGTTTTGCAAACAGATTGTCCCACTATGTGCCAGTATTTGCTGAAGAATTCCGGAGGGTAGCCATCTGGGCCAGGTGTTTTGTCTATAGCCATACTAGAAACTATGTTTTTGATTTCAAGATTTGAAGGAATTGAGAGAAGGAAATTATTTTCTTCTACAGTGATGCTTGGAAGAGCATGAGGTAGCTGCTCAGAAGTTATACTCGAAGGATTTGGCTTAATAAATCTCTCAGCCATTTCTTTAGTAATTTGGTTAGCTATTTCCTCATGATCAGTGAGGTTCTCGCCCTCTTTGGAAGTAAAGGACGATGTATGGTTTTTAAAGTTTTTTACCTTCACAATTGTCTGGTAGTAATTTGTGTTTCTATCTCCCAGTTGAAGGTGCTTGGTCTTAGCTCTTTGCTTCCAGAATATGTAATTGTAGTCTAGCAAGACAAGCTTTTTCTTTTCTAGATTCATGAGTTTTCGATTATCCCAACTCGAAAGCCTACCCCAGGGAAGTTTGGCTTGCAGAGTTAAGATTTTTTTATCCACTTCAGAGAGTTGTTTTAGGATATTATTTGAATGTGTTTTGCACCAGTTTTTTGTGTTGTTCTTAAGAAGTTTCTGTTTTTTCATAAGTTTGTAAGCATGAGAGCCAATGAGTTTATTCTCCCAAACTTGCTTCACCATTTTCTCATAGATGGGACTAGTAGTCCAGGCCATTTCAAAGCGAAAGGGGGCACCTTTATGAATGTGTTTGTTACCTATTTGAAGTGTGATTGGGCAGTGATCAGACAAAGAAAATGAGTGGTGCTGAACATGAAGGTCTGTGAATTTGGTGATGATATGTTGATGAGTAAGAGCTCTATCTAGGCGCTCATAGGTATTATCTCTATCATCTTTGTGCTTTCTCCAAGTGAAGGGGGATCCCGTATAAGGGAGAGTGTGTAAATTGAGCTCCTCTTTAAGGTGTCTAAGTCTACGAAATCTGGTAAGAGATGGGGTGTTACCCCCCACCTTCTCATTATCATTCTCGATATCGTTCAGATCACCCATTATAAGAATAGGTAGACAGTGTTTGTTGGTAACTTCTATGATGCTGTTCCAAAATCTAGTTTTTTCTTGCTCAATAGAAGGCGCGTAGACAAAAAGAATTGCAATGTCGAGAGAATTTATGGTGGTTTTTAGCATACAGAATCTGCTATTCTGTTCCAGGAGAATAGTGTTTTGGTTAGCTCTTGTGTTTTTTAGCAGAATCCAAAGACCACCCTTTGCACCCACAGATGTGATGAAAATGTTCTTATGGAAACCAGCTAAGTGTAATTGGCTATCAAGAGGAGGTTCATTCGACTTAGTTTCAGTAAGAGCTAAGATATCAAGCTTGTTACTATGTCTAAGGTGGTTTAATTCTTGCCAAAGGAGAGGCTTCCTAGAGCCCCGAATATTCCAATAGTCGATATTAATCATGAAGTGTTACTAAAAGCTATGCTACTTAGCTCATAGGAACCATTTCTAGAAAAGTTGAGGAAGTTACGAATTTGAACCTCATTATCATGACCCAGTACTTTCTTGTATTCACTAGATTGTAATTGAAATGTAAAGAGATGCTGGTTACCTATCTCACTGTCCATGTTTGTATTCCTATATGTGTTCATAGTATGCTTACTTCTGTTCCAGCTCCTAGTTTTGTCTTCCTTCATCTTGGTTGAGCTGCAGATTTTGCTTGTAGCAAGAGTATTTGTTGTTTGGTTACAATGCTTGTTGGGGATATTGTTGTTGGTGTAAAGGTTGTTTTTGGTTCTCCCCACACCAATTCTAAGAAGAAAATCGGTGGGGATAAGTAGACTTGTTTTGAGAAAAATAGTCAGAGTCATACCGTTCCACTGGTCTCTATCAAAGCTGGTGCAAGAGACTGGATTGTCGTTTATCATACGGGATGTAGACTCATCAGAGTGGGGTACTTTGGCTTCATTTCCAATTGCTGCATAGGTATTCTCGGATTTCACACTTTCCATGACCAGATACATTCCCCTTCCTAGGTGCTCCTCCTTGTAGATGGTCATCCAGTAGCCTCTCTTCATTATCCTTTCCAAAAGGGGTTGTATCCTGTGACCAAAACAACACCAGTAACAACTCTGAGGCTCCGAGAGATCAGCTAGACAACTATGTTTATCATTATCATCAAGACTGATAATAAAATCAGCTAAGTTGGAACATCTAGAGTTCATGAACATAGTGATATTATCCTCTGTGGTCAGATTCCAGAAAATGTTCCAAGTAATCAAACGAATAATGTAGTGGTTAATAAGTTGTAGAATCATATTTAGCCAATAAACCCACTTCGGGCTTCTACCAGTAACAAGATAAATAGGATTAGGATACTTGTTAGAGAGTAATAGATTGATAAGGCAGGACTTATCACTCCTTGGTATGGTATTGACAGTTGAACTGGCACCCTTCCACATCTTAACCTGCAGAACTAGAGAGTTTATATTCTGCATGAGCCAATAGCTTTTACATATTTGGACCTGAAAAGAGTAGAAATTGAAACAAAAAAGTTTGCGAAAACAGTAGAACAACTTGAAGGTTTTGTGCTGAAATTTTTGTTTGAAGATTTTGGGTTGCATGTGTTTTTTTCCCCATGAATGGAGAGGGTTTTGAGTAGCCCGACAAGCGGACTGAAATTTGCAAACTAAGGGCTGAATCCTAGCCAGAGTTGACAGTAGCGGCGTATAGCTGCAGCATCCGGTTCCCAATCGTGGCTCACACAGAAGGGGAGCCAAACATGCCGGAGAAGGGCCGCACTGATGGGGTTGTTGAAGATTTGAGATCTTGAGAAGAAGGCATACATCCATCCACATATAGATTGGAAGTCGACTTCTTGTGTTGGTGCTATCGAACAAATTGGAGCGGGGAATTCCCAAATCGGAGCCCTTAGGCCACGACAAAGCCAAAACCGGGAACTCCCATCCACCAGTCCAGTCGCATGTGGCAGATTTAGGTAGATGTTTGACAAATTGGGGGTTGTAGACAATTGTTTCATGAAATTTGAGAGGATGTTTAGATCTGGAAAGGTTAGGGTTAATAGGATGTTTGTTTGAGTAATGGGGTTTGTTGCTTGGGAATTTAAGAGTAGAGCTCAGGTAAGGGGCCAAAGGCAGCGGCAACGCCGCGCCATGGCCAACCGGCCGGAGAAAGCGGCGCAAGAGGAACACCGGAATGAAGGTATAGGAGAAGAGAGAGAAGAGAGCTTTTCAAATGATATCGGCTCAGTTATTTTTTTTACTAGTTAAAAAGTGCATCCATACATACCCATAAGCTTGAAAAGGCCTTCAAGAAAATTTCTCAAGAATTTGTTTGTAATTTCCTTTCTCATTTGCAAGATTCTTAAATGTACTTTTGCAACAACAAATCCAATAAAGTAAGTTTTTTTTGCAAATCTTGTTTACATTATTGCTACTTTATTGTTTTCTTATTTTAATTATTGCATTATCATTACATACTTACATTAAAACATCAATATCATTACCTTTATATCATTTTTATATAGATATATAGATAGGTAGACAAATAGGTAGTTAGGCGGGTAGATAGATAGATAGATTATGACAACATATTATTTTATTAATTTTTTCCCTAGAATCAACCACAACAGGCTACATACAGGGGCAGATGTAGAAAATTTTTCAGGGTGGGCACAATATTTTATCATTTTATGGATAATTTTTATATTATTTTGATTATAAATAATTTTTTTTAAAAAAATATATGAAGAGAATATCTTAAATTTATGAGAAAAATTATTGTTATGTAATTGTAAAATACCAAATAAATTATAAGAATTTTAAAATAGTGGAAAATGAATTAAGGAAAAAATAAATAAAAAATATGTGCCTAGTGGGAGTTGAACAATGATTGATTGAATTCAATTTAAAATGAGATGGGCTTAACCACTAAACCATTAAAGATAATTGTATTTTTACCCTCTAATTTTTTTACATAACACATATATTCTTGTTTTTTGGTGGGCGACGGCCCGATGTCGCCCACCCTTGGATCCGCCACTGGCTACATAGGACGCTATTAATCGATTTTACTATATGTATATAGATAGATGAAAGTACACCCTAAAAATTCTTTTTTTTTTAAAGACAAGAGTCTAAAATACAAGATAAATCATGAGGTCGAGAAAACATGGCAGTCGAAGAAATTACATCCAACCAATTTCTTCTTAGTTTTACAAATACACTCTTTGACATGTGCTACATATATAGTTTATCATATTTCATGACCCTTTTATGAAAACATGATTTATTCTGATTCTTTGATTAGGTATGAAAGATGTTTATTTATTGGTGTATCCATTCTGTTTATTTTATTTGACATCCATGTAATCTCTAAATAATACTACATCCGTTCAGAAATAAATGACATTTGACTTTTTGACGCGTTTTTTAAGAAGTTAAAAACTATATAAAATATAAAGTTTTTAATTAATTTTTTTAAATAATTTTATACATATTAGTTATAAGTTTAAAATTATTTAAAAAAATTAATAAAAAAAAAAAATATTTTATATAGTTTTTAACTTTTTAAAAAACGTGTCGAAAAGTCAAACGACACTTATTAATGAACGGAGGGAGTATGAATTAATTTATATACTACTACGTATGTAAGGTTGTTTGCTAGTTAAAAATGTCGGAATAATGTGTTAGGATTAGGATTGAAACTTAATTGAATAAAGATGAAACCAAATTATACGGACATGTGAATAAAAATGCCTTAATTTGAAATTTGAAATTTGAAGGGTGTTTTTGTGAAATTCATCCCAAAATATACTGTATCAAAATTAGGGAGTAAATTGTTTTGTACGGTTTGGCTACTTTGCAGTCGAAAGCTTGCTCTTTCGCCTCTTCCCTCCCGCTTTCACAGTTTCACTCTCCCTTGGCGCTCGCCGGCGTCACCCCTCCTTCTTCTTTGGGCCTTTCCGCCGGCTTCACTTTCCATTCCATCTCTTCGCTGGCATCTCTGTCTGTTCGCGCTTTGATCCTCGGGTAAATCGTCCATCTGTTCTCTCCCTCGTGTTGATATATTCCTCTTCGAATGCGTTTTTATCGCCAATATCTCGTCTAGAACTTCTCTGGTTTCCGAGTCTTACTAGTATTAAATTGCAGTTGTTCTGTTAGCTCTTTAAATCTTTTGGTGATATGTATCCATTGAATTTTTAGAGTTAGGGTTTTTTTCAGTGGTTATTTGTGCAAACATGCTCCTTGAAATTCTAATTTGTGTTTGGATGTAGTGTATGCTTATGAAGTAGATTAGCTCAAATTTACTCATGCCTTTTTATGCATACACGTTTTAAGATTTGGGAGGTTGAACCCTCGGTGTTTTTTATTTGCAATCAGCAAGATTTGCCTGCAGTTTTTGGTGCTTGATGTTTACTGCATAAAATCTGAAAGTAGAGGTGAGGAGCAAAACATCAAGCACAAAAAACTTGTGAGAAAGTGATTATATGCAGAAAGAACATAAACAAACTGCACAACAAAAAGGTAATGCAAACCCAAGTCATTCACGAACCGTTCATGGCATGAACCAACCAAACTTGGGTCATGACACTTTCCCTTCAAGCAATTCATTAATTTTGTTTACAATCCACCACCTCAAACAAAACACCCCCTGCCTGACTGCCTCTGAGCTTAGCTTTAGGTGAGTTTTCCAGTTTACAGGATTTGGGACTATTTTTGTATTGTTAGAGTAGGATACGATGGTACGGCTATTTGTGTTTGCTTATTAGTTGGTGCCGGTGACATCGTTAATTTATTTGCTCAGAATTTGTCAAAGACATGAACCTTATAAGGCCTGTTAGTTTCAATTAAATGGCGAGAGTGTGGATGATTTTGACGTAACTATTGATTATGGTGAAATTGCTGAAATGATGTAGGAACTATGATGGGCACATTCTCCATTATGAATGGGCTCCCATTTTCTTATCACTTTCCAGGGATACTGCATAAGCAGCAGGTATTGTTCTTCTTCACTCAATTCTGCTTTAATAGGAGGAAAATCTCTGAAGTTGTAGATAGACTTCATATATGCAACAGCAAGGAATAGTTCTGCAATTGCTAAGGAAACTTAACTATGAACAATGATTGAGAGCATCTCATATAGTTTATTATTTATAATCAGATTCGGAGCAGGATGATAATTTGATTTGAAATCTTTATGTTCCTGGATTCTACTTTGTTGGATCGGGAATAGGAAAATGGATTTAAATCACATGAGTAAGAAAGGCAGTTTTGGATATTGCTTGCTATAAACCATTCGTAAGATCCTCAAACACCTGTTTTGGTTTTGTAGTTATCCTTTGCTGTTTTGATACTATATAATCAACCATTTGACAAAATTGTTGAATTGTTGTTTCAATGATGGACTTAAATGATGAGATCTCAATTAATCTTACAATCTAAAGGGGACTAAGACTTGACATGAATGCAGTGTATCTTTTATATTACTAATACCTTTTGACATTCTAGTTTGATGAGATAAGTGGTGATTGGCTGAGAACATATTTTGATTTTTTTTAAAACCCTCAGTTATTAACTTCAGTTCCATTTGATTGTGAAGTGGGATTGGGGCAAATAGAACAACTAGTAAATATAAATATAGGGTTTGGACTGACATTGGAATTTTATCGCAGAACAAATATGGCAGGCTTCAGTTTGGGAAGTCAAAACATCCACTCCTCATCCTTTGTTGGACAAAGGGACCCAAAAGAGAATCATCAATTAAAAAACACGAGGCACATCCCCAAAATGTAGATCTTCCACCCATGCTACCAAAAAAGAAAAAGAAACCCTTCCCTGTTCCAATATCTATAATCCAGAGGAATGCAAGGGCTGATAAAAAGCTTGCAGAGTTGGGAGTAGAAAAGCCACTTGAGCCTCCCAAAAATGGATTGCTAGTTCCTGAACTTATTCCTGTAGCATATGAAGTTGTAGATGCCTGGAAGGATTTGATTAAAGGAGTGGCACAGCTCTTACATGTTATTCCAGTTTATGCTTGCAGGTATTTGCAGACTCCTTAGCATACCATAGACTTGATCATCAAATTAGTCTAGGCTTTGTTCATATATTTAACAGATTATAAGAAACTAAAGAAAGTTGCTTATGCCCATTAATTTGTTTTTATAGCGAGTGCCCTGAGGTTCATGTGGCTAATGCTGGTCACCGCATCCAGAATTGCGAAGGATCTACCAGCAGGAAACGGAAAGGCTTCCACTCCTGGATCAGGGGCTCCATCACTGATGTGCTCATCCCTATTGATTCATACCACCTGTTTGACCCTTTTGGCCGGCGAGTCAAGCATGAGACCCGGTTCGAATATGACCGTATCCCAGCAGTCGTCGAGCTTTGCATCCAAGCTGGTGTTGATCTGTGTGATTTCCCTTCTCGTCGCAGAACTAGACCCATACGAGTCATTGGGAAGAAAATAATTGACCGTGGTGGGTTTCTTGAGGAGCCCCCAAGACCCAATACCCCATCTTCGTTGCTCACTGAGCTCGACACCGAGGGCGCGTTATCTCGCTTCCCGCCTCCAGATGCATCAGACATTCCCCAAATTGCTCAGGAAACAATAAAAGCCTATGAGACTGTTGCAATGGGGGTGAAGAGGTTGATGGGCAAGTACTCTGCTAAGGCATGTGGATACTGCCCTGAGGTTCATGTGGGCCCGTGGGGCCATGATGCGAAGCTCTGTGGCGCATTCAAGCATCAGTGGAGGGATGGGAAACATGGTTGGCAGGATGCTGTTTTGAATGAGGTTTTCCCTTCAAATTACGTGTGGCATGTTCCAGACCCAAAAGGCCCACCGTTGACCACTGTTCTGAAAACCTTCTATGGCAAAGCTCCTGCTGTTGTGGAGTTGTGCATGCAGGGTGGTGCTCGGGTGCCGAAAAGGCACTTGCCCATGATGAGACTCGACATTGTTCTTCCTGAAAGTGAGGAGGCTAATCTGGTTGCTTAGCTGAGCTCGAGGGCTTGGCTGGTACTTGTTGAGCATGGATTTAATTGGGGGTTGATCTCAGTGGAATGGACTATCTTGCTTGCTCTTATTGGTGAGTGTATAGTAATTTTTATGTAACTTAGTACTAGCATAAATGTTCTTATTTCTTTTGGCTAATATATAGCGTTGTTTGAAGCATTGTATTTTCTGACTATTACTAACATAACTTTGTTCTTTGGAGGGTATATATTGTATAATTTTAATGTTTAGTTCAAATTCATATTACAATCTACATGCATTTCCCAATTGATCCTTACAACACAATGGACAACGATCCCTTAAATTGACAAGACGCTTTCAAGTTTCAATAATGTCAGAGCGTTCTCATTCCTTAGCATCAATCTTTATCTATCACTCATCCTGAATTCCTAAGAAACCCAAGTATCTTCAGTTCTTGATGTTTTGCCTAGAATATTACTCGTCTTTGATCAATTTATCAATTTCTAGGCTCTATCTTTTCCGTTTCTAGATTATTTTTCTATGATCTTGCCTTGTATAATCCTTGTCAAAAACTTGAAATTGAGTTTCATGGGGAGCAAACTCATTGATGGGTCCAAATGGAACGTCAATTTCATGAGAAAGGAGGGGGTCCTCTTCTCCATTTTTCCTTTCTGGATATGATGAGATTTTCCTGCATTTATTTGTGACCTCATTTGTGCAACAATGAGAACAAAGCAGTGTGCGGCCCTCCCTCACTGGCCCTTGACAGGCTGACACATCTCTTGAGTTCTAATGTGTTGTAGGTCTGCCCTCTACTTTCACGGTGTTTTTTTAATACTTGTTGTAACTTTCTGATCGTCATTTGTGTATGTTTGCATCTCTATCTGAACCTTGAGTTTCTTCCGATCATCTTATAGTGAAGGCTGGCTATTTGTCTTATGGCCACTTTGAGAAAGTGATGTTTAAATGGGGAATTTGGAAAATAACCCATATCAGCATTGACAGCATGTCACCGTTAAATGGGTTTGTTTTGCAAATCTCTCATGAACTTTTACCTTTCGACATGGGTTTTTATCCAACGTTTTTTGTTGTATATGAGATAAATTTGGTCTTCTGTTTGTACTTTGTAGAATTTGAGTATTTCTCTGTCCATTTGTGTATGTTGGGCAGACAAACAAATGTAACATCCTCTCTTTCCATATGGAAGATTCTTCCAATTTCAAATCCAAGTGCTAGAGAGGAGGATAAAAGGAGAAAAGGCCTAATGTGTCCAAATTTTATTCTTGAGCTCATTACCACCACACACTTTACAGGGAATAAATCCCTAACCTGAGGACTGTACCCTTATTTCTGTCAATAATAACTAGAATGCCATTCTTTTTCCTCTATGCAAGTTTCACCCGTTTGGATGTTTTATGGCCCAGGACGGGCTGTGTTTTCTGGTCATAATGGAAGCCTAAAAACGTCATATCCTGAGGTCCGTGATGTTCAAGTGAATGGCTCCTTTATGCATAAGTGCATAACAGAACTGCAGGCTCTAGCTCTTCTATAATTGTATCTTGTTTATATCTAGGAGTTGGGGAACAAAAGTGGGGGAGTGATACTTGTAAAAACGAATAAGTGGATGTGAGGATTCAAAAAGGTGATCTTTTCACTGCAGCTTTCTGATTGCACTCTATTTATGTACCTTCAAAGACATAGTTTCTTAACTGGTTTTCTGATGGAGACTTGAGAATGATAAAATCTGATTGTTCAATCTCTGTCATGGTGGAGGTTCATCAAGAGGAAACTTCCCTTGAGTGCTTCTGGCATGTCTTCTAGGAAAAAGGAATCCCTTTCTGCTGCCATGAAGAGGACTAGCGAATGGTTTGCTTGGTTTTGTAATCGTTTGTTATTATCCTTTCCCTTAGATGCTTCTTATTCTGAACTTTTGGTTTTGTATTATTTCAGGATTTGCTCTCAGGAGATCCCGAGTGACATGACTGTTCGTGTTGGCGATTCTTCCTTTTCATTGCATAAGGTGATTCTGAATTTCCTACCCTGTATGGCAGTTTCAGATTCATGTAATCTTAGTATATTTTCAGCTGAAAAAAATAGATTCTATAGAGCTTTGCAATTGAGCAAACATGGGAATTGCCCCTTGGCAACATCAGAGAACATACAATTCTTCATCTACATCAGCCGTTGTTTTTTCTATTTATGTCTTTCTCTAGTCTTCTTGCAGTTACTTTTGAATTTGAAAAATCATCGACTGAGAAAATCATATAGTTCAAGGTCACACCTGATAAGAATCTGCACTGTTTTTGTGTGATGACCACAGTTTCCGTTAGTGTCGAAGTGTGGATACATCAGGAAATTGGTATCTGAATCCACTGATGCCGATCCTATAGATATTGAACTCTCTGATGTCCCTGGTGGGGCTGAAGCTTTTGAACACGCTACAAAGTTCTGCTATGGAGTTAACTTCGAGATAAACATAGATAACATTGCTGCGCTTCGTTGTGTGGCTGAATATCTTGAGATGACTGAGGATTTCGCTGTCGGGAACCTCTCAGGAAGAGCCGAGGCTTACTTGAGTGAAGTGGTACTTAAAAATCTCTCTTCCACTGTTTCTGTCTTGCATGGATCAGAAAACCTCCTCCCTGTGGCAGAGAATGTTAAGCTGGTGAGCCGTTGCATCGATGCAATAGCTTATCTGGCTTGCAACGACACACAATCTTCTATGTTGGGCAGAAGTGAAGCTGGATTTACTGCTACATTCATAATTCAGCAAAAGCCCATAGTGGATTGGTGGGCTGAGGATTTGACCCTTCTCAAGATTGATTTCTTCCAACGCGTTCTCATCGCGATGATGGCCAGAGGGTTCAAGCAATATGCTCTTGGTCCAATCCTCATGCTTTATGCTCAGAAGTCTCTCAGGGGTTTGGTGAGATTTCTTTATCCCAAATATTCAAAATTGATGATTGTTTCTTTAAAAGTTTAGGCCTACATTTCGGTCTGGTTGTCAGAAGATCTGCCTTTTTTTTTAATGAAGTGGTTCAGAAGATCTGCTTTGCTTAAGAAACCGAAACATGGACAACAATGGATTATAATAGGAATTGCTTCCAACTCATTACTTTACATTGTGAATGCTTCGTTCAATTGGTTTTGAAGTCTGGCCTTTTTACTTTGCTCCTGGAACAGGATGTCTTTGGAAAGGTGAAAAAGAAAATGGAGCCTGCAGAAGAGCACAAGAAGAGGGTTATATTGGAGACCATTGTGAGCCTTTTACCCAAGGAGAAGAACGCACTATCCGTTAGTTTTCTTGCTACATTGCTTCGTTCTTCAATATATCTTGAGACAACGGTGGCTTGTAGGCTTGATTTGGAGAAGCGAATGGCGTTGCAGCTAGGGCAGGCTGTTCTTGATGATCTACTAATCCCTTCTTATTCATTCACGGGAGACACATTGTTTGATGTGGATACTGTGAAAAGGGTCATGATGAACTACCTTGAGTATGTTTTGGAAGGAAATCATATGCGCTTTGGTACAGGGGACGAATATATTGCTCCATCTCCATCTGACTTAGAGAGGGTGGGTAAGCTAATGGAAACCTACGTTGCTGAGATTGCTTCTGATCGGAACCTGACGGTCCCAAAATTTGTTGGTATTGCTGAGCTTATCCCTGAGCAATCAAGGGCTATAGAGGATGGGATGTATAGGGCTATAGACATCTTCTTAAAGGTACTCATCTTGACCTTGGACAACACAAAATTATAAATAAAGCTTAGTTGATCAACTAAAAGCCTCATGGTTGAAGATCACTAATCTAGTTTTTTTTTTTTGTCATTTCTCATATAAATAAACCAATTTCTGAAGTAATTTCAAACGTTCAACGTTCATGGACACTAAATGCCTTTTTTTTTGTGTGTGTTATAGTATTTCAATGACATTTAGTGGACACTAAATTTGTAGACTGGTTCATGAACTTGGTTTTTGGTTCATGGTAACTTGATTTTTTTTTTATTTGGGTGCAAAGGTAACATGAATTTTTAGAACAATATCTGCACACACCTGATATGTGAAATCAAATCACTTGTAACTTCCTCTTGAATATTTCTCTCATTTGAGTTTATCTTGCACCAATGCATTTCTGTGGTGCTAAGACATTTTCTCTTACTACTATTCCCTTGAGTTCTTAGGAAGCTGGTAAAATATCTTGTAATGGAGTATATTTGCAGGCTCACCCAGATGCAAATGAGATGGAGAGGAAGAAAATCTGCAGTTTGATGGACTGCCAAAAGTTATCTAGGGAGGCTTGTGCTCATGCTGCCCAAAATGACCGCCTTCCTGTTCAAACTGTGGTTCAAGTTCTTTATCATGAGCAACAACGCCTCCGCAACACCATGGACTCTAATGGATGTGGGGATTCCTCCCCAACCATTCCCACTATGAACACTCAAAAGGCACTGTCTTTATTCTCCACGCATGATCATAGCCAGGTCGTGCAAGAGCTGGAGAGTTTGAAAAGAGAGAACGATAGTCTCAAGATAGAGCTCATCAAGGTAAAGATGAAAATGAAAGAGATGGAGATGTTGGCATCAAATCCAGTGAGTGCTATTAGTAGCCCAACTGGTAGTGGCCATAATACATTTTCTGCTAGTAAACCTCCTTTGCCGAGGAAATCTTTCATTAATTCAGTGTCAAAGAAGCTTGGAAGGCTTTATCCTATCATAAAGGGCGACGCTATAGCTCCTCCAAATGCCAAAGGCAAGAGCAAACCCAGCAAGGATCGTCGTCATTCTGTTTCATGAAGAAGCCTTGACTTGGTTTGTTTTGTTTAATTTGTTGCACTACTCATATCATATTTCTTCATCTCTCCCACCTTTACTTTCTTTCTTTTTTCGATTGCTTTTTCAACTTTTTTTGTGTGATTCTCTGTGTATTATATTCAGCCTTTTTATCTTTGTGCTCATAATTTGTGTATGAATATAATGGACTTGGTGATAATGGTATATATGCTTCTTGCATAATGCTTCACTTGTCAATCTTCTGTGATATTTGTATGGCTTTTATACCCAAATGGGAAACTGATGTGATGGTGATTTTGTCACTTTAAAATCATTGAGTTTTAGATTTGGCCCTTTTCAATTGTTTATCATTATCATTATCTGGTAGGGCTATAGAGAGGCTTGTCAATAAAAATTCTTTGATGAAGCAGCATTTAGACTGGCCAGCGCAGCTTTCATTGCATTGCATCATAGAGCGCGCTAAAGATGGAATTTTTGTTTGAGGAACACTCACACTTCCATCAAAATTTGTATGATGTTTTCTTACTAAACATTACATTATCCCAAGTGTCAATCGGTTGCAACTTATACTAACTTGTTAGACAAAGTTCAGTTTTTTTTTTTTGGGGACTTTCAGGTTTCAGCTACAGCACTTGTTCTATTGAGTACTGAAGTAATTGGATTTGTAAGTTGTTCAACCTCTTCTACTTTTATTTGAATTGTTTTGTAAGTTGTTGCTCTAATGAATTACCAATGCTTCATTGGGTTGCTCTTCTGCATAATTTACTGAGCTGTAAATGAAGTTACAAAGTTGGTGGATTTTCAGCTGAGACTCAATTATTTGGCTGTATGCTTTTGGAATGTTGGTGGGGCTAACTATAACTAACAAGTCGGGGTGGTTTAGCCGGAAAAGATCTTAGGGCAGTACCCGTTAGTTCCCCGATTCGATTCCCAGGCATGACCGCTCTCTATTTACCAAAACAAGGGGGTAACTGTAATTGTTGCTTCAATATCATTTGATCCTGGTTCTGACTTCTGATGGATTGCTTTTGTTTTCAAGTTGGTGATATATATATTGTTACTTCTTCTTTACCTGCTCCTTTGTTATATAAATTCTAGTCTCTCCTATCAACAATATAAGCCTTTTTACATTTCAACAAGTATTTCAATAAACTAAAAATTATATAAAATAATATTTTCTAAATATTTTTTTAAAACTTAATAAGTACTTTAGTTGAGTAAAAAATATTTAAAATAAATAAATATTTAATACAATATAATTTTTAGCTCATTGAAATATGTGTCAAAATCTAAAACATCTGACATTCTTGATCGGAGGGTGTATACTAATCCGTATGGCCAAGCCGAAGTGGTGAAGTGGTCCGTGTGCAGGTAGGTGAGGTTGCGACCGCTGATCGCACTTTGCGTAAGTGGTACTGAGCCTCCTCAAAAAAAATCCCGCAAGGGGTTTCTGGGGTATGGGGCTGCGAAGCGGTGGGGCTAGTCACTATAAAAAGTTTACCCTACCAAAGTTTTAACCAATGACCTCTTGCTCTAGTGGTAAGGGTGAGGTATTCCAAAGGAGAGGTCTCGGGTTCGAATCTCACTTGGTGCATTTAGGCCATATTAATTTCCACAAGCGCGTACGTCCAAGCGGTGTATACTAATCCGTAGGGCCAAGCCGAAGTGGTGAAGTGGTCTGTGTGCAGGTAGGTGAGGTTGCGACCGCTGATCGCACTTTGCGTAAGTGGTACTGAGTCTTCTCAAAAAATCCCGCTAGGGGTTTCTGGGGTATGGGGCCGCGTGGGGTCGCGAAGCGGTGGGGCCAGTCACTATAAAAAGTTTACCCTACCAAAGTTTAACCATTCCGGAATGGCTCACCGGAAAGGACGTGTGGGTAGTACCCATAGGTCCCCGGTTCGACCCCGGAATGACCGCTCTTTATTTTACCTATTCAAAGGGTGAAGACACTTCTGAAAAACATGAGAGAAACTAGAGCCAGAAAAACCAACGAGAGAAACCCTAGGTCAAAGGTGCCGCTGCCACTAATCAAACCCAAAACATCCAGATCCAGGCCTCATTCTACGAGATAGATCAGAGAAGGGACAAGGAGAAAGGGAAGAGGTAAGGTTTGATTAATTGTTTGATACCCGTTCAAAACGTTTGATACCCGTTCAAAACGACGACTTGCGTGGACATCGAGGGAGACCCACAGTCGAATGAGAGTGCCAAGAACACGGGAGAGCACAATAGCTTACACAACTTCTCGACGTTGGGGAGACAAATAACATAAACCCACCATGGGAAATGATGTCTGCTGGGGAAATGTGGATATTTGACTATTGAAGATGGAGTTGAATAGATATTTTTTTAACGGAAATTTCGCGAGGTAACCAGGCACGGAATCAAGGGCGGGTTTGTGTATGCTACAGCCCATCCCATTTTACTAGTAATATATATAATATAGGTATCTAAATATCATAATGTGTAGGCGGCTCAGTTGGTTAAAAGTCGAGAGGGGAGCATATAGCCCCAGGTTCGAATCCTCTAACCTTCCTCTTCAATTTTTCATGCTTTCATGCGTGACTTCTGAAAGGCTATTTGGTTGAGAGACTAGCATTATTCGCTTGGTAAATAAGGGTTTCAAATATTTCACGAGGTAACCCTGTACTTTTTAATTTTTTTGCATCACACCTATTTTATGGTTTTGGGGCAAAATTGTTAATTTTAAAACCTTTTTGGGCAAAATACTCTAAATTTAACATTTCTATCAAAATATCAAGGTTGAAGAAGATGGTGAATAGAACTGGTTCATCTTGCCTCCTCCACCATGGCCAGCAACTCCTTCCCCCAAGTCCACCACCATGCCTCTGCCGCTCGCCGCCGCCGTCACTCCTTATCCGATCTCGATTGTCCTGAGATTTGTCCGGGACCCATGAACCGATCTAAGGAAGTTTAGCGAGTAAGCGGCGAGGGGAGGGGACTTTCGACAGTTCGACCCATACAAAAATCAAACTGTGAGACAAGATGTCTCACAAAATAAATTCAATACTCCATGATCATAAGTTAACCTGCACTCTCAGAACAAGGACAAGGACAGTCGAATCTAAATTGATTCGGGTCAAAAGGAAATCAACCCAAAAATGAATCTGAAAGGGGATTAAGGAGCATACGAATTCAAAGGACAACAGAGCAAGTAAAAAAAAATTCTGCATCAGCGTCCCTTGTTCCTCTTTCAGATGGCTACGGCGGTGAACGGGCGGGTGCTTGGACCGAAATTGCATCCCTTCTTCAACCTCCTCGTTGTACAAATTCTGCATTTCCTCAAATTTGTTCAAAACACCCAATCAAGATGGGGCTTTGATAGATTTTTGGTCCCTTGATTCAAAATCATCATTCTTCATACCCAATTCAAACTATACTAACTTTAATCTCAGATCTAGGGTTCGATTTCATATTTTTAGCCATTTTCAGATCTAGACGAGAAGGACGACTAGGAGGAGAGAAATGAAAGTGGGTGGTGGGACGGGAGGCGGAAGAGGTGGTTTGGAGACGGTGAAGGTGGTGGGGGCCGAACCTGAGATTTGAAAGGCCCGAATCCGGATATAAAAATGGGCTCTCTACTATTTTTTGTTGGAGAATTTTCTTTTCATTTCGTTCCTTTATTTTATTTTATTTAGCTATTTTTTATATAAAAAAGCTCAATATGAGTGGTTTTAAATATTTTTTTATTTGTGATTTTGGGCAATTATTCTTTTAGAAAAGGTTTGTGAAAATTTAAATTTTTTGTTTAAAATGTGAAGTTGCATAAGATAAAAGGAAATAAAATTTTATTTATTTTTCATAATCATGTATATATAATGGATAATTTCTATTTTATTGGTGGTTTTTAGTGATTATTAAATAAAATTTTGAAGGAAAAATGCAACCAAATTAATATGCAACAAAGAAAATTGAATCATGGACTAATGAGAAAGAATAAAATTTTTAATCAATACACTATAATGACTTTAGTTAAGCTTAATAATAAAAAAAATCATATACTTAAAAAAAATAAAAATTGGGCCCCTCATAAATTTTGAGCCCGAGGCGGATGCCACTTTCGCCTCCCCTCAGGTCCGACCTTCGGTGGATAAAGGGTCGACGACGAAAGTGGAGGAGATGAACCTCTGGTTCATCATCTTGTTCGTCGTTGGTTGTTTTGCATAGAAATGTTAAAATTTTTAAGTATTTTGTTCAAAAAGTTTTAAAATTAACAATTTTGCCCCCAAACCAGAAAATAGGTTACCTCCCGAAATATTTAAAATCCTTGTTTACCACACGAATTACGCTAAATCTCAAGGTTACCTTGCGAAATTTCCGTTTTTTTAATAAAACTTATATTTCCATTCCTAATTACACTCTCAAACATCCATTCACCCAAAGAAACGTAAGGTTTTGATGATCAACTTGGTGGCAATCAAGCATCAACAAGAACATCACAACACATGTATAGTTGGTTACACATCCTAGTTCCTAACCCAACATGAAGAACTCAAATTTGCCGAAGATGTGAAAGGAAAATGAAACTCATGTCCGAAACACGATGAATTTCGATGGGGCAGTGTTGTTCATCTCTTGATGCTCATCTCCATCTGCTTCAGCTCCAACGCCATTTGCTCATTCTCGAGCCTCATCCTCTCGTTCTCCATCTTCGGCTTCTCCAGCTCTCTCGCCTTTTTCCTGTTCAGCTTCTTCCACTCGAATCGCTTCCTCTCCAGCTCTATCCTCTCCAGCTCAATCTGCAGCTTCTGATCCTCCAATTGAGCTACTTGCAATCTCGTCTTCTTAACCGGATCCTCAATGTAGCACTTCATTTCGTATTCTTGGTGTACTTCATCCTCATCAAGCTCGTCGTTGCTTCCAAGAGCCGATTGCAAGGACCTCTGGAGCGCCGGGTCATGAGGCAAATGCAGCCTATTCCCATTGTAATACGAACACATCTCTTCGAAGAACAGCTGCTTTGAGCTCAAGATCTTCCTCGCTTCATCCTTGGCGGTATCAGACAAGTGATCCATAGTGTTCAATAGAGCCGGATTCTCGACAACTTGGCACGAAGCGACCCTCCCAAGGATGTCGTTGAGCTTCTTATACCGCTTTGTTAGATCGTTGAGCTTGTCCTCGCACTGCTGGGGCGACACACAAAGCCCTCGTTCAGCCATCACTTTCGACACTGTCTTCCATTTCCCCTTCTTCTGCAGGCTGGCGGTCATTCTCCTCGCCCCATATCCACTCTCGGAGGCGGTATCCTCACCTATGTATGACACTATGGTGATCAGAAGCCTCACCATGGGATCGGTCCACTTGACTCGTTGCCAAACGGGCAGTGACGGTTGTTCCATTGAGCCTAGCCGGGTTTGAGTGTGGTGCTGACAGTGATTGATCCGCGAGGAACTGCCAGGCACCATACTCGCTTTCGATATGTTATCCGACATGGATGTACAAGTTAAGTAAGCTCTATTTGAGACTCAACTTAACTTCTGCAAGAAAATGGGCAACAATCAATGCAAATCGTGTGTCATATACCCTGTCTCATACCGCAAAATTAACATTACTTTACATTGTTTTGGATACAACAACAACAACCCAGTACATCCCGCGATTAAGTAGGGTCTGGGGGTTAGGATGTACGCACTCTTTCCCCGAATGACTCGAGAGAGTGTTTCTGAAAGACCCAGAACGAAATGAGACAGGAACCACATGGAAATAGGTCACACAACAGGAAAAGGAACCAACAAAGATGCGTAACGGAGGTCAGAGCGAAAGCAAAGACAAACAGACACAACACCACTAAAAAATCTGAAATTAAAAAGTGATCTATTGCAATTCTGCAAAGGCAAAAAACAGTTGCAGAACCATATATGATATATACAAATCAAGCACAAGTCCAGGAAATATAAAGTAAGATTAATGGAATACAAATTGCAGATAGAAGCTAATTAGAAGATTATGCACTGATCGCCTGGGTAGTAAAAAGAGTAATTAAAGTGATCAATCAGCAGAGAACAAACACAATTAAAAACCCAGAAAAAGCAATTCAAACAGATAGATATATACACAAATTGCAAGTACTAACACAACTCATCTGGGTAGGTAACTAAGAAGTAATTAAGAAGCTTGGTTCTTCAGATGCACAAATGAAATGAAACTACCAAAAGTGAAAGGTGGAGATTTGAATTGGGAGGGGATTGATTGAGAATATATGTATGTATAAAAAATGAAATTAAAGGGTATTAAGAAGCAAGATATGTATGGGACCATGAGAGGAGAATAGATCTCTCCTGCAAACACCCAATATAAGCATTGGGTGTTGTTACACATAAGCTTACCAACTAGACAACAAGTTGTCAACTTGACAGACTCTTCCTAAACTATTGGGGTAATTTTGGGTGGAAACTTGTGTTCTCTGTTTTTTAGAAAGGGGAATATATATAATAATGTGTGTTATGATCCGTAATTTATGAATTAATGGTCATTTGTCAGATGGCATCCCAATCAAGATTAAGATATTGCAATAATTATAGATAATTAGTGTAACAGAAAACCCAATCAAGAATAAAATATTGCAAAAGCAAATTTTACTACCTATAAATAATTTCAGTATAAAAAGATTCTTGTAATTGTGTATGTGGTTCTGGTTGATCCTACACCCTAGATTTATTCATATGTATGTTATGTGTGTTGAGAAAAATAACATAAATGACAAAATAAAATACGTAAAAATGATGCACATAAAATTGTAAAATGTGCATCATTTTTATCATATGAACCGTATCGTCCTATCACTAAACCGATCGATCATCCTCACCCGAGAGGGACTCTCTATCCCTTTTAATTTCTATCAGATAGTTGCACAAAATGTACTTATAAATAATTGCTCTCTATCTATTTATAAAAGAATTCTTTAATATGGATAAATATTACAGTATACAGTATTAGATATTTGATTCCAACCTCCACCATTAAGGACCCTCCTTACAAGTCTCTGTTGTTGACAACAGCCTGTATGTTTGCCCACTTCCTCTTTCTCTATGTTTAAGATTGGATTAATAATGAACTTATATTGTAAGTATCATATTCCAAATGATCATGTATATCGCCAAATATGGATTGGGTTCAAAAAAAGGTGTACCTGAATATTGGCCTCTTCAATAAGTTTAATCAGTTTGGCAAGTCCACCCTCATAATACAACAAATCTTGGGAGTATGCTTTTGCATGCCTGCCTGATCTTCGATTCCTTGGATCGAGGACCATTGTAACTTGTAAGACATCGTTTTGGATAAGAATCATTAGTTCATCGTCATATATATATAGTAACAATTTTTATCTGGAGAGATCGACTGATCTTTTGGCTCCTGAAAACAATATATAATCAACAGTACATTCCAAAAGTCAGTGATATTGAAGGATGTGACCATTGCTCGTTGCCAAGAGCCGACCTTTCACTTTAGAAGGTGAGCTTCACATGAAAAGATCATATTACTGTATTATGCAGGATTCATGTTTATGTATAAGGTATAGTAAACGGTGCTTGAGTAACATCAGTCCCTTTTTACACTTTATTTAGTTATCAGTAACCATCCAACTTACACTAACGGTGCTTAAGTAACATCAGTCCCTTTTTACTCCCTAACTCACATGGTTTATTCAGGTAAACGCAAAAACGAAAGGGACGCCGTCCCTGTCCCTGTGACTCGATCTCAGGATGAACCTGCAAACACTAAAACCAAAGGGGAAGGCTTCAGCCAACATATACTGACAGATTTGATGCAATGAAACTAGTTAGAACAAGTTTGCAGTTTCTAGCATTATTGATTTATTACATTTACCAGTGGAGTGAGCAAGCTTAGAAGCACTTGCGGTGGACGATTGCCGGACCAGATTCATCGTACTCACTCTTCGCAATCCACATCTGAGTAATCACATAACATGCCAATGCTGTCGTTAGCTCATGACCATAAAGGATTCAATTACCCAAAGTCCAAGTTCATTTAGTTATGTTACCTGTTGGAAAGTGCTGAGTGAAGCTAAAATTGACCCGCCAATCCATACGCTATACTTCCTCTCAGGTGGGGCAATTACCTTTATCTTCATGCTGCTGGGTGCAAGAGCTGTGATCTCCTTGCTCATCCGATCGGCAAGGCCAGGGAACATGGTTGAGCCGCCACTGAGCACAATGTTGTTGTAGAGGTCCTTTCGGAGATCCACATCACTCTTCATGATGGAGTTGAAGGTCGTTTCGTGAATCCCTGGCGATTCCATTCCGATCATGGAAGTCTGGAAGAGGACCTCTGCACAGCGGAACCTTTCAGCTCCGATGGTGATCACCTGTCCGTCAGGAAGCTCATAGCTCTTTTCTACCATAGAGCTGGTCCTGGCAGTCTCCAGTTCTTGTTCATAATCAAGGGCAACATAAGCCAATTTCTCCTTGATGTCACGGACAATTTCACGCTCGGCAGATGTTGTAAATGAGTAGCCTCTCTCGGTCAGGATCTTCATCAAGTAGTCCGTGAGATCTCGGCCAGCAAGATCCAAACGAAGTATAGCATGTGGAAGGGCATATCCTTCGTAAATCGGAACTGTATGACTCACTCCATCCCCAGAATCAAGCACAATACCTGCTCATATTAAGCAAGAAACAGATAAGCCAACAAAATTTAACGGATTAAACATAAGCAGTGACTCGCATCTAACCTGTCGTACGACCACTAGCGTAGAGTGACAGAACAGCCTGGATGGCGACATACATAGCAGGAACATCAAATGTTTCAAACATGATTTGAGTCATCTTCTCTCTATTAGCCTTCGGGTTCAGGGGCGCCTCTGTCAGAAGCACTGGGTGATCTTCAGGAGAAACTCGAAGCTCGTTAAAGAACGTATGGTGCCAAATTTTCTCCATGTCATCCCAGTTGCTAACAATCCCATGTTCAATAGGGTACTTCAAGGTCAGAATACCTCGTTTCGACTGGGCTTCATCCCCAACATATGCATCCTTCTGGCCCATACCAACCATGACACCAGTATGTCGTGGCCGGCCAACAATGCTAGGAAAAACTGCCCTTGGAGCATCATCCCCGGCAAATCCAGCCTGTTAAATGGAGATCTCGTATATTATCCATGTATTCTTGTTAATGATTCATAAGAATAAAGATGAACTAGTTACAGACCTTGACCATTCCCGTTCCATTGTCAACAACAAGGGGCTGAATATCATCTACATCCGCCATGTTTTAATATACTGAACTGAATTCGAAACAGCCCCAAGGTTAAGGTAAGAAATAAAATCAGAAAATCAAATAGCAACTTCTGATTAGGTGCAATTGCAAGTCGCAAATTTCTGTTTTCACGAATCACCATAGTTGATAATTTCAACAATTCAGCACACCAAACCAAACCTCAGCGATCTCTTAAATGAAACCAACAGAAACAAGAACTAATGCAGATTACCTACAGTACAGATTGTTTAAGCTCAATCTAAAGCATCACACAAATCAACGAAAAACAAAATTTCCATCCAAGGCGATCCGTTGCAAGAGAAAAATCAAAGGAAACAGAACTTGGAACGCATTTAAATTCAATTCCTAGTTCCTGCCAGGTAAGGCAACACTACAGCGAAAAGATCATAGCGTAGAATTAAGCGGAACGGTAATTAAATTCGTCAAAACTCGTACGACGAAGTGATTAGCTCTCCATAAACAGAAACAGTACTACTTCTACTTGTATAACTGTAGCTTCAGCAAGCGCGAAGAAGCAGAGATTTGAAGAGGAGAATCAAGCAAGTAAAGCTGTTTTCGTTACCGGAAAAGGGAGCGAAACCCTAGATCATATACATGCAAACATAAATTGAAGTTTAACTAGTTGAAATTTTCGGAAATTGAATGAACAGTTTTATTCCTGCAGCTTGATAGCCGATCGGCGATCTTTGAGAGAGGAGAAATCGTGGAGCTTACCGCAAGAAACTCCGAGGTCTGTCAGTCGTGCGTGGTATTTGGCCTGGAATTGATAGGTGATGGAAGCGGGGGAGGAAATGGAAAAGCAGGGGGGGGAATAAAACGGAAAGGCGGTGCCGTGGTAAATTGAAATGCTGGCCTGAAATAGGGATGAATAGATACACGTCGGCCTACACTTGTAGTTTAGTCGGGAAAATGCTCTCCTACTCATTTTAGTCATTTCCCCGTTTTTTTTTCTTTTTTTTGTGGGTGGAAAATTTGAGAAAAGAACACAGTGTGAAGATTTGGCCTTTGGGGGTAGAAAACGATCTGGAAATAAGTCGGTGGTCGGATAAGTCCAATCAAAGCGCATTCAAACGGGTTGAATTGAGTCATTTCGGTTTTGGATATCAACTCAAGTTTTTGAATGATCGGGTGTGATCAGACCGAGTTTTGGTCAAAAAGAGGTTTCTATATATATATTTTTTTTTTATTAGGTAAAAATTCGGATAGGGATACCCTTATCTGAAAACATCCTGATGGATGAGACCTAGCAGGCCTGTGTCGAGAAATAAATCTGTCCCCATAGTCGAGTAGCAAAGGTGTGCGACCTTATCCGCTACCCGGTTACCAATGCGGGGAGTATGTGATATTTTGGTGTTTTTGACCCCCTTTAGAAGAGCCTGGATATCCGATATAATTATCTCTATTTCCCACGGACATCCATTATTCAGTGTTAAACAGTCCGTTATGATTTTCGAGTCGCCTTCGATAATCAGATCGACAATCCCTAGTTATTTTACCTTCTGTAGCCCAAGGCGTAGGGCGAGCGCTTCAGCCATTAAGGGTGATTGTCCCCCGGTACATTTTCCCCCAATGCTGACGGGAGTACCACGCCAATCTCTGATGATAAACCCAATTGAGCTTGATGTTGTAGATCTGTATGATCCATCGAAGTTTAGTTTATACTGACCGAACGGGGGCTTCTTCCAATGGTGTCTTTTAATTTTATGGTTTGGATGGGTTGTTCTCCTCTTTTGTTGATCTGGTTCCTCAGGTTTCTTTTCACTCCAGCTGCATGCCCTTTTCCAGTTTTCTATGTTGTCCCCAATCATCTTCCTGAAGCCTTCAGCAGAGGGAATACCTTTTTCCCTGAAAATCGTTTGGTTTCTAGCAAATCATATAGTCCACTATCTGATGGATGTCCTTTGTCGTTGTTGTATTGAGAGGGTCGAGCCTATAAGTTGCAGTATTTGATCCATATCTCTATCAGTTTGTAGTAGGGAGCGGATCTTATGCTCTATTTCTCTGGGGAATTGGTGGTCGAAGTTATTAACTGGGCATTCTATGAACAGATGAATATCATCTTCCATGGACTGGTTACAGAAGATGCACGTATTAGGCACAGACACCCCTTTTTGGGCCAATCGTGTTGCAGTTGTAAGTCCTTTGTGTTTAATTTTCCATAAAAAATTCTTCACTTTGGGTGGGGCATCAAGACCCCAAATCCAAGAAAATCCTTCCGAAGGTCTTTGTGAGTTGACGTGGTGAACCAACCCTTTTTGGCAGGCCACCAATAGAGTCTATCTGTAAACGGGGCGATTGGCAGCGGGATCTTTAGGATTTCCTCTGCTATGTGTCCCGGGAGTACAGAGAGTAATTTCTCCTCCCACCACTATCCTCCTATAACATAATCACTTACCAATTCCTGGGTGTTTGAAATAATTTGGGGATCGATTCTGTCGATCAGCGGAGTCTTTGTTATCCAGTTATCCTTCCAAAACTTGATTGATTTTCCATCTCCCACTTGCCAGATGAGTCCAGTTTTAAATTTTGGGATTAGTGAGCTTAGTTTCGACCACTGCCAAGAAGCATTACCTTTTCTGGAATAATTCAAGATATGATTGTCTTTAAGGTATTTGTACTGGATAATTTTAACCCAGCAATTTTCTGGTTTTGCAAGGATTTTCCAAAGGAGTTTTAATTGTAAAGCTTCATTCATGTCTCTCGCTTTTCGTATACCTAATCCTCCATTTGATTTAGGTTTACATATTTTATCCCAGCTGATGAGTGGACTATGTTGGGCGTCTTTGTTCCAAAAGAAAGTTCTGTTTATTTGATCTAGCTTTTTATGAACCGCTGCCGGAAGCATGAAGCTCTGCATTGAGTATAGGGGCTTTGAAGCTAGGTTTGAAGCAATCAAAGTAGCTCTACCCTGCTGTGATAGTGCATTTGCTCGCCATTTGCTCAATTGGTCATTTGATTTACATATGATGTCACCGAATGTATCCTTAGTCACCCTTCCATTTATAATTGGGCAACCTAGATATTTTTCCAAATTTCTTTCTAGTGGAATGTTAAGTACTCTTTCTAGATCTCGTGCCCTGTTACTCGGGATTCCTGGAGTAGTTTGAAAGGCAGATTTGTGATAGTTAACTTTCTGCCCTGAGAATTTACAGTATTCATCAATGATTTCCTTAACCTTTGTACAAGCAGAATTGCTTCCTTTGGCAAAAATTATGATGTCGTCCGCGAATGCCAAAAACGGCATGCGGGGACCTGAGTGACCAAATTTAAAACCCACACTCTTATTATGCGATTCCGCTTCTAGCGATAGTTTGCGAGCAAGAACTTCAGCCCCTAGGAGGAAAAGAAACGGTGAAAGAGGATCACCCTATCGCAATCCTCTTGTTGGTTTAAAAGGCTCTGTTGGACCATTATTTACTAAGACTGAGAAGGATACTGTCGTCACGCATTCCATGATAATTTTTATGAAAAAGGAATGGAACCCCAATTTCAAGAGAATTTGTCTCAGAAATTGCCAATCGACTCGGTCATATGCTTTTTCCATATCAAGTTTTATTGTCGTCCATCCCAAAGAGCCTTTTCTCGTTCGTAATGAATGGAATATCTTATGTGCTATCAATACGTTGTCCTGGATCGCCCTGTCCGCAACGAAAGCTCCTTGAAGGGGATGAATCATCTTCCCTATTATTCGTTTAAGTCTTTCTGTTATTATTTTGGAGATAATCTTGTAAAGTGTAGAGCACAAACTGATTGGTCGGTAGTGTGTTGTCATGGTAGGATTGTCTGTTTTTGGTACAAGGGAAATGAATGTGTGATTTATTTGTTTTAATAGGTTTCCAGAGTGGAAGAAAGCTTTTATGGCTCTGATAATGTCTATGCCCACGATGTCCCAGTATTTTTTTATAAAACTCAGCCGTCATGCCATCCGGACCCGGGGATTTGTTGTTCCCTAGAGCCAGGACAACATTTTTAATTTCACTATTAGTTGGTTGTTGGATAAGATAAGTATTCTCCTCATCTGTGATCATTGGGTTGATGTCGGTCAGATAGCCTTCGAGTTGAGGAGTCGTATAGTTCTGTTCTTGGCTAAATCTTTTCACAAAATCCCGCTGGATTTCCCTTTTGACATTTTCGTTCCCCATAATGTAAGTTCCTTCTGCTGAGGTTATTGTCCTAATTATCTTTCTGTTTCGTCTTCCCGTTGCTACCCTATGAAAATAAGAAGTGTTTGTGTCTGCTAACTTAAGGTGTTTCGATTTAGCTCGTTGATTCCAATAGGTTTTGTGGAAAAGGAGTAGACTTTCTCTTTTGGACAGTAAATTTCGTTCTTTTGCACATCTATCAGGGATTTGGCTATTATGATGCGCGGATTGTAGTTTCTATATGAATCAAAACGGATAAATTAAATCAAATTTTAGTTAAAAATTGAAGTTATAAAATTTGCTGGCTTGTGTTACTCTTATTTTGCCTCATATTTGTGCATAAGGAAGTTTTAAACATATCTATAAGTTGGACTTGTTGGCGCCTGTCTCTCTCTTCAATTCAACGATGGCAGCCAATCAGCCATGAGAGCTTTGCCGTTGTGCTCGCCTTCCTCGCTTCTCCTCAGTCGCCCAATCTCCGACCACGTCGCCGCCGACCTCAGCCGCTGTCGCCTCTCCTTCCGTCAGCACTCCGCCGCCAACCTAGATCTGAAATTGCATCCCTTCCAGTCGAGCTCGACTATGGCGGATCTGAAAGGGGAAAAAATCAAGCTCGACTGCGTCGTCGCCGACCTCAGCCGCCCCTCCTGCCACTGCCGCCTCTCCCTCCGCCTACACTCCCTCCCTGCTACTGCCGCCTCTCCCTCCGCCTGCACTCCCTCCTCCGTTGCCGCAAATATGGCCGCTTCTCCAGATCTGAAATTGCAACCCTAACATACCTCTCCCTCCGCCTACACTCCCTCCTCCTCCGCCTGCACTCCCTCCTCCTATCATTGCATCACTAAGAATCATAAACCCATATCTGAAATTGCAACCCTAGCTTTCAATGGAGCTCAAAAAAAAAAAATGCGCATCCGCGCACTGCGAGTACGCGAGTCCAACCGTGTGAAAGGCGAAAATTTTACCGTGTAAATAGTAACACCCTTTTATTATTATGTGGATGTACACAATATGCACTTTACTTATATAGAGTTTTGTCTATAGATAGATTGACTATTGCTTGGAGCCTAAGGAGTTTATCTCTATAAATTGTACCGGTGTAACACCAAGAGAATTCAGTTGAATACAATCTCATATTCTCCCCTTTTCTTTTGCCCTAGATTATAATAGATGCTTTATTTTTGAGTGATTTTTTATATAAAAACATAGCACTAGAGGAACTCAAGACCAATCTACTCCTAGTTTTCTAAACCTCGATTCTGAACATCAATGATACTTTGAACAACATCGACTTGGGAAAAGTAAACTTAACAAAGTTCGTTATAGCTTGGTGGAGTATTTGGTTTTTTCCGAAACAAATTACTTTTCGACAAGATAAGATCCGATCCAAGAGTCATAACAGCATATACAACTGAATAAATTTATAACTGGAAAAGGCTAAGTCGTTGGATGATGACATAACACCACCTGAAATTAGTAGCAAACATAATAATAATAATTATAAAAAAAAGATCTAACACCAAATGGTCCAAACCACCACAAAACTACTACAAACTCAACTTTGATGGAGCTCTATCAATCACAAAAAAAGACAGTTTCAGTTTCATTATCCGAGACCATGTGGGAAACTCAAGCTGCAACTAAACTGCACTTAAACCATCTCTTTATTCAAGGGGACAATCTCACAATTATTAATTGTTTGGGAGGTTTATGGTCATCCCCTGGGGAAATCGAAATGCTCATCTCCGACGTTTCTACCTCTCTGGTTGTCTCTGCGTTGTTTTGCTATTGTTCAGATTCGTCAGATCTACATAGAAGCCAATCGAGCTGCCAATCGTCTTTTGCGCCTCTATCTTGTCTGTATGAATGATCTTGGCTAGTAGAGGTCTCCTCTCTCCCAAATTTTTTTTGTTTAAAAAAAAAAACTCGATTCTGATGTAAAGGAAGTCCTCCTCTAAAGTAAGACTCACACAGATCATTAGTGACAAACTATTCAATACAACAATAACAACCCAGTATACCCCGCAAAAGCAGGGTCTGGGAGATCAGAATGTAGGCACTCTTTTCCCGAGCAAGTCGAGAAAGTGTATCCGATAGACCCAGAACAATAGGATACTAGAACTATAAGAAAGCAGTACTCAAAGGGGAAACAATATAAAAAACGACGCAGGAAGAAGACGGGAATATAGCAAAGACAATAGAGCAAAACATCAGGACCCAAACTATTCAATAATGAAAGGAAAAAATATCTATAAACTCGAGCCAAAACATTAAAGACAAGAATTTCTTTGAATAGTTTAAAACCTTATTTAATACTATAGTGAAAATCGAATCTTACTCTTCACATATACTCCCTCCGTTCGGAAAAACATGTCATTTTAGGGTGTTATTTTTGTTCAAAAAAACTTGTCATTGTAGATATTTTTTCCTTCACTTTACAAAAATGCCCTTGATGGGATTGATGGTTTGTTAGTTGTAGTTTTCGATAAAGTAAAAAAAAAGGGTAATAATTGAGGGTAAATTAGTACATTAATTAATTGTCTTAAAACTTGTAAAAGAAGCTAAAATGACAAGTTTTGCCGACGGAGGGAGTATTTAAAATTTGAATTGTTTGTATTGACTCACTGTTTTCCGTTATTGCTATCATTTAAAACGAGTTAAATGTCATCATCCTCCGCACAAAAGTATAAACTTTGTGCTATTTTCTGATTTTCGTAGTCACTTTTACAAGTTACAAACATCCAGAATCTGCATTACAGTTACAACGTTATGATATCCTTCTTCTGGTTCACTATCAGTCATCACCCATACTCGTGTCGCAGATGAAGCTTCTATGCTTGTTACCATCACCGTACAGGCCTACTCTTACCGACGTGGCTATGATGCATCTGCTTTTCCGGTCCAGCATTTCTGTACGAGCTAGGGAGGGTTTTCCGCCACCAAAAAAATACTTCCTTCGGACCCTCGTCAACACGTCAGAGAATGAGGAGCAAACCTTGCAGATCTCCACTCTCTCCTTGATAGTCATCCATCCAATTAAAATTTCATTAACAACACTTGTAGAAGCAGTTACAGGTTACAGCACCTCCAATCCAGAAATAGTCCTAATTTAATGGGAACGAGAACGACATGTAACCATAAAAGCAACTTGACTTCCAGTAAGTGAAAAGAAACAGTAAGATGGCAATGTGTTTAAATTGAAGTAATAAAAAAAGGCATTGCCCTACATTTCACGGCTATACACTTGATGAATTGTCAATTTAGTTTGAGCTGATATTAAGAAACAGTGAGGCTTGTTTCACAATTCAAGTAGCAGGCGGTCTTACCAGTTGCAGAAGTGGTGATCAATGCCCACAGGCACAACACATCATTTGATCAGTAGCAATTCTATCATCCCCAGAGGCCAAATGAAGACAATTTCTTCACTTGGTCCTGAAACTACACCACATAACGCCGTCCCTAGCCACTTTGAAACATACACAGAGATATTGGTGGTCAATGTGTGAAAAAAAAGGCTTCATTAAGGATGCTATTTATAGATATATCCTCTTCCACAACTTAGAAAATCCCATTGATAGTTGGAGTAAATTGACCCCATTGCCATGAAATTTGCAACAGTGAGTTTAGCCGCGAGTGATACAAACAAGATTATTTTACACTGCTTAGGATCAACCTACTTATGAAAAACAACCAAAAAGAGTATGTCATGAAATCCGATATGTTGCTAATAGATATGCTATGCTTAGTGCTTAAATACTATGTAGTACTGTATATTTTTCAAGTAAAGCTTCAAAAAGATGTCACAGGTGATGCACATGAGGCTACCTGATTATTGAGGACTCCAGGAGGTACTCGACAGGGAAGCTGCCTTTGAAAGGTGGATGGAGAAGACAGTGGCCATGACAAGTTGTAACCTGGGAAGCAAGATTCAGAAGGAAAAAAACTTGAGAAAATATACCCAATAATAAACAACATAGAGGCATAGAGCCGTAAAAAGAAGGATCCTCTAAATTATCCATCTTTCTCAAAAACCTCAAGAGTCAAGAGACATTAGGGTAGACAAAATACAAAAAAGGCAGATTGTGTATCAAATTGAGGAGTGTATTCTCTTCTATTAACCAAACTTCGAACAGCCCCACAAAATACATGACCCTTTTGATCAATCTGGAGATGAAAATACATAACCCTTTGTTTGTCTCCTTTGCCTAGTTCTCCCTTGCTCTTTCTTTGGCTACCAAGCACCTGTATATGGGTCTCTCGGAAACACTCTCTCGGTCAAACCGGGGAAAGGGTGCGGACATCCAACCCCCCGGACCCACTTCATTGCGGAATATCCTGAGTCGTTGTTGTTGTTGTTGAATTAGGGACCAATATATTCGATTACAAACTTTTAAAACAAATGATAAAGTGGGGAGAAGGATGTCATGGCAACCACATACAAACACACACAATCACTCAATTATTAGGGAAACAAAGAGAATAGCATAGGATTGCAATAGGTCTCCGGCTGAGTAAACTGCTCTTCGGAGACAAATAGGCAAAAACCTTTTCACAAGTAAATTCAAAGATGCCTTAGAATGAATAGGTGGTTCATTATATGTTCAGAAATATCACTCTCACTCACCTAACAATGTCTCGTACTCCATCCCTCTTAGCCTAAATGTATGATTCCCAATCTAGTAGCCTAGTCTTGAACTCACTAGAACCTTCCAATCATGTTTGTCCATGAAGTTATCCTCAAAACACTAAGAGTAATTGCAAATTTAGCATGTCATTCACCATTGCAGGAAAACAAAGTCATTCAATCTCTACATAGTGCACCTATTTCCAACTATATAAAATAAAAATCCAACTGAATAGCCAGACATGGAAAAGTAAAAACGCCAGAGCTTACCTTTCTTAAAATCAATTTGGATCATCCTCGAAGAGAACTTTATAAAATCTTTTTCTTTCTTCTGGATCAAACAGCCCACCAATTTGAGCAACTTGATCCTCCTCTTCAGTTATTTCCAGATTTCCATTATTGCTTTTCTCCTTCCTTGCCATGAGCAGCCCCTTCTTTTTCTTGTTCTCTAAGTTCACCAAACGCCGCCTTTGATTATATTCTTGAAGCCCTTCTTGCATCAGCTCTCCAAATCTATCCTTGACCACAACAAGGGGATCTTTTTGCACCAGTTCTGACCCATGATAACCCTCTCTAAGGAGTACCGTGTAAATCTGATACTTGTTCGAAACATAGAATATACCAGGATGCTTAAGTAGGAGTATGTTCAGCTTTTCTGGCAAGCCAAATTCCCTCCTAAAATGGCCCAGCTTCAGAATTGACATCTTCTTCCACAGTGTCAATGACAACACCTCATGCAACAAACCTACAGTCCTCTTTTCCTTCTCCCTTGATCCTTCAATCAAACCACTAGGGGTTAAGTATGGGGAGATATATGGCATGGAATCAAATTCATTGAATCTCTCCCATGATTTTACCCATGTCGATGGCAATAAACAGGAAAAGCGTGGCTCAGTATTCTGCTTTTGAGCATGGGTTTCAATGGCAGAAACTGCTAACTCAGGTTTCCAAGTTAAAAGCTCAATCTCCATTGAGCTCTGTCTCCCACCATGATTAACAAGTCGAAACATTTCTGGATACTTTGGCACAAATCTAACTAGATAATCATCAGGAAAGCCAAAATTTCTCTGGAACTCATTAAGTTTTACTACATTGAGCCTGTGGTTTGAGCACATCATCAAAAGCTTTGCCAAGCGCTCAACAAACACAGGCTCTTGCATATCCTTCACAACCTCTTCCTCCTCCACCAGATGCATCATCCGTTTAGTAAGTTTACAATAATATTCACTACATTCCTGATACACTTCAAAGCAACAAGGGTATTTCTTAACCCAATTGAGGGCTTTTCCTTGAAGATCTAGGGTCTTAAACTTCTTCTGAAGAAACTTTATCGGCACAGCTTGGTTTGGATATCTGATGATTATGTTTTTAATCTGATTGTTTACAACCCACCGCCTGTTACGCGAGAGAGCTGATTCAAGGTCTAGATCTTTCTTCATTGACCAAAGTGCAAATCCCCGAAACTGAGTTAGGTTAGTTGGGGAGGAATAGAGCCTAATACTAGTAAACTGCAGTGCACACAATCCTCGCATTGTGTTTCCAATCATCATTGTAAGCTCTCACTATATGTACATTTGGTGTATAATCACCAATAACTTATTGAAGTAACGAAATCTGCAATCAAATCTCTTGCATCACAGCAAAAGGGCAAGCATAACTCGTATCGTCGCTGTTCAATGTACAAGAAGACCGACAAATGCTGAGTAGGAAAACCTGATATGGGCCAGTGAAGTTTATGAGCAAAGTGAGAGAATTATGAAATATTCCTGCAGAAGAACAAAGAAATCATTTCAGAACCCCTAAATTATGCAATAGAGACATAGATGAATTTAATCCTACTGATAGAAACTAAAGGAACCAAATTAGAGGAAGTGAAATCAGTGGAACTTTTTTCAATCTTTCATGAGAAGATTGATACAGAGATTACTCATAGAAACTTACAATATCATATTATTGAAGATTAAGGGGCGAATCCATTGATTTTAGGAAATCACCGAACCACCTCCAACAGATAGTCACTGCGCACAAACGGCAGGATCGATTCTAGCAATTTCATCCCAAGGACTACCAATCTGACCAACTATTACATTCTATCACCACCAAAGCATCGAAATCCAAACACAAAAAACGACTGCAAAATTTCAAAAAACAAGCAATCACTGAGACATTTTAATCTGAATAAAAGGAGCTTACCTAGAACAACTGAAACGACGGAGATAGACTTGAATTCACCCTGACCTCAGCAATGAGTTAGGAGGACGAATTTCGGCGCGGAAGATTAAGAAAACGGAAATCGGCAAAGAGAAAGATCGGAGGAAGAAGATGGGAGTTCGACTGTTAAGTGTTACGGAGTGCGATATCAGTCGGGTCGGATCCAGTTAGGATGGGCCATAATACTGGGCCATCATTTGGGCTTACGGCCCAGTCCAATAGAGGATTCTAGATTGCTAGTTCTAACTACTGATTCCACCAGAGAAAGGGTTGCTGCTGCTGTATCATTTCATTCATTTGATTCTCTCTACGCCGGCCTAAGCGATCCGACCAGCTCGCGGAGGCTGAAAAAGGTACGACTTTTTGCTGAATTACTCTTGCGATGATTTATACCTGTGTAGTTGTGTTGATGATCGAATCTCGTAGTTAGAACTTCAGCATCGCAATCAAATTATTTGCTTTCGATCTGAGCATCTTCAATACAGATCTGAACGGAGTAGAACAGCAGATTTCCCCCTTTTTTATTGGAGTAACTTTCCGATGTGTGCTGTAGATTTATCTGCTGATCTTGATTCAAGCAGGATTAGAGCATGGGTAATTATAAAGTATCTTAGGGTTTTTCTGGTTGAACAAATAGAAAAATGTTCCACCTCTTTATGAAGGAAAGGGATTTAGTAGGCAAGCAGAGGAAGTGATTAGTTGATCTAATGTGGTATTCGTCATTTTCTTGTAGAACTTTAAACCTTTCTTTTGTTGGGATTATGTATTCAAGTGACTGATGAGGGGCTATATTTGTTGTCTTACTCTTATTTAGAATGCTTGCTTTAGATTGAAGATTGATAGGTATGTAGGTTTAGTGGAGGTTTATTGAATACCTTAAGTTTTTGAGGTTCAATAAGCCTCGTGAATCATGATTGACCGAAATAGAGGTCAATGTAGCTCAAGGCATTGGGGTTACTTGTTAGTTTGTGACTTTGTGTTTACTGACTGCCACAATATGAATCTGTAGGAATTCATTCATGTCGATTTTTGTTAATTGGATTGAGAAGCCAACGGATTGAAGGAGCTGGAACAGACTCAGTTATGCTGGAAGAGCCTACAAACGTTTCTGCCATATTTGAAGTGCTTAGTGTAAATAAGGGAATAGTTACGTGTCAATGAGTCAAGTTCCAGGGATTCACTCATCTGACTCTGGTTCTAGTGTGTGTTTCTTTCAACGAGAAGAGCATCAGTAGATGGAGTTAAAAAAACAAGAACCCACACACACTAGAACCAAAAACACCACAATATGAGAGAAACCTGAGGAGAGAAGTGAATCTCTGGAGTTTAGTATTCCTAACCAGTAAGCAACATAAATGGCCCCTAGGCAGGTGGTCAGTACAAAGGATAGATTTCTGGAAACTTAGCCCTCAGAGCTATTCCCTTGTTTATGCCAAGAACTCCGGATATAAGATAAAAGATTGTAGGCTCTTCCTACAGTGAGTATGTTCCAGGCCCTTTGATCCAGATAGAATTCTTCTCTAATCCCATTGACTTGCGCATGCCTGTAATTGCTTAACCATTTGTATTCTTCATTTTGAAGTTCACTCGGAAATTAGCATATGCTTGTGCATTTCATTCTCTTCACAACTACAAATTAATTGTTTTGCAGTAATGCATAAAAGGTGGAGCGATGAAGATGTTTGTTGTGTTTTTGTTTTCTGCTTTATTACTTAAATTCCCTTATTGCCTGCATATTTATGTTGCATACACCCTTTGAACTGACAGTAGTTTCTTCTTCGTTTCTTTATGCGCACAGTTTTTTGGTTATTACTTTTCATGGTTTATTGACTGTAGTATGGAGCACAATATTCTACTATAGAAATGTATTCAGTGAGAGATCATCCTTTGGAATTTGCTCTGAACTCGAGTTGAATCTATAATATTAAGGTTAAATCAATGTAAAAAGTTGTTTTGACTTAATTACGTCATGATTGACACTAGTTTTAGCTCTGCTTAGTTTTTGCTCGCCTGTAGAGACACTATACCAGCTTTCTGATTGTCCTTGTTGGCTTTTGTTTAGATTGTCTGGGAAAATATTCAGAATATTAATTATATTCAAGACTTGTTCAATGCCTTTGAATTCGAAAGCTTGTTTTCTTTACATTGTTTCCAAAAATTTTCTATTTGCTTTTCTTGTTGATTTAGTAATATTCATTTATATCAATGCAGGTTCTTGAGCTTTGATCAGCCGTTCAGGACATCAACTTTGCACCTATGTAAGCAAAACAACATAATCTGATGACAAATAGTCTGATCTTTTATTTTGGTGTTGTTGAGCTGCATTCAATAATTTCAATTACTTAGACAAAAATTACATTACTATAAGAACTTGAAATAGGCTTCACCGTGTTGTAAATCATTTTAATACTACTATTGTTCTTTGACTCACTTGTGTTCTCCTGCCTTTGTAGAAAGTCCGCAGTGAATTACTTAATACTGTACATCCCATACTAGAAAACTTTTAACATTTATTTGCCATCCAGCAATTTGTATAACTTCAAGCTCGTTTTCTTCTCTCTGAATCCCAACTTTAGCTCCCTCCTAATTAGATATGGTTGTTCAGGGCGGATGAGGAACCTGTTGATCAGAAGAAGTATCTTGAGGAGCGTTGCAAGCCCAAGTGTGTGAAGGCCTTGTTTGAGTACCAGGTGAAATCTTGCGAATGTCCTTGAATCCATCTGATTTCCCCATGTTTACAAAAAATGCTGAAACATTGAGCTATCCTTGACCTGCATTCGCAGGCATGTGCTAAGAGGATCCAGAGCGACGAAAGTGGACACAAGCATTGTACTGGACAATACTTCGATTACTTGTCTTGTGTGGACAAATGTGTAAGCATTCACTTTCTAGTTTTTTTTTTTCAAAAAATAATGTTGTGGGCGACTCCATATCCTATATCGGAAACTGAGTTGTATTGCAATGCACAGGTTGCGGTGAAATTATTTGACAAGCTCAAGTGATTGTCAGCAAATACCAAGGTATCTGCAAATGCTGCCTCTTTTCCCACCTTGCTTGGAGTCTCATAGTTCAATTTAGAACATCTCATTTTTGCAACATGGACAAGTTTAAGTTGATATTTGGTGAATAAATTTCAAATCTTGAACGGATCAGGGTTGAGCCCTATAGCTTTGCAAACATTTATGATTTGACATCTTTTGTGGTTTCATTAACACTGATTCATCGGAGTGATAACTGATAACTACAAATGAATATATAAGTGTTCTGATATTTGTGGTTTGATTTGTGCATTGTGTGGGATCTGCACCAATCTCTGGGGGTAAATGATCCGATTATATATTTTTTTAATCGATTTTTTTATTTTATGAAAATACTAATTCTGGTTGTAAGAAAATATAAATCTTTTTTTTTTTAAATAAAGTTTTGAAGAAATTACGATAAATGGCATGTTTCACGGCGTGTTACATGGTTGCCACAATTGACAAGGATATGGGCCCATTTGCAGATTTGCCCAGCACTAATGAGATCAATTTAATTTAAAATTGTGGTGTAGTGCTGCACATAACCCCAGCTATTTAAAGCCACATTTTTTAAAGCAAAATCATCCCTAAAAATAAAATATTTAACCACTTATTGCCACCCATTACGTCTACCAAATTTGGTAGAAAGCGTATTTGAAAGCATTAGCAATTAGCATAAGTTACCTGTACTACCATTCCCTTTTATAAAGATTTGGGTGAGATGGGCCTGTTAGAACACCATCCTCCAATACATAATTCCTGATTATCCAGGAGGGGGATTGAGAAGGTGGGTACTGTGTTGGTCTCACGGAACGCATTATATGGAAATCGTTGGGGCATACAAGCATGGGTTAGAAAAACCGTAAAAAAAAAATAGATTTTTTGAATTTAGTTATCTAGACAAGCCTAGATAAAAACGAGTAGATAGACTAACTATCGTATACAACCAAATCAAGTAACAGAGGTAAAAACAAAAGCAAATGACAGATATGAAATAACACAAAGCAAATGGAGGAAATGAAAATGAAACAATAAAATAAACGTGCTAGTCATCCTACACTGTAAACATACAAAGCCAACACGACAGACGAATCAATCGGCCAAACAAAAAAATCTGTTTCGATAGATTCTCACCCTCTTCTCCCCCTTTTAATCATTTTTGTTTTCTTTTTTTCTTCCCCTTTCCTTTCTACCCATTAATAATTTCAAATCTTGTAAATTCAATTTATTTATTTTTTGACGAGGAACAGGGCCGTGCCAATCTTTTTGAGGGCCCTGTGCTAAAAAAAAAAATTAATTAGCTAGACTTTATTTATTGTATAAGTGAATTTGGATTTTATATATTTATACACTTTTATGTTTTACTATTTACGCATGATTTTTATGATAAAAATTATATAAAATATGAACTTAATTATGTTTTTTTATAAACTCATACTTATTGGTAATAAGTAATAAATTGTTACAAAAAATTATTTAAAAATCGATATTTTATACAATTTTAAGGTCCTACAAAATGTAAATGAATAGTAAAATAATATGTTTGAATTAACGGAGGGAATAATAGATAATTAAACTACAAAAACTCTTTTTAATTAATTTCTTAGGATAAAAAAAGTTTTTATACGGTAACAATTCACCAATTTATTGGTTGTGAGTTTATCCCAATAATAAGGAAAAATTATAATAATATTTAATTATAGAATAAAAAATTTAGAAACACGGTGATAAGTTTCTATACCATAATAATTCACTAATTTATTTGTTGTGAGTTTATTCCAATAATAAGAAGAGATGGGTGAAATGCAAATGTATAGAACAACAACAATTAAAATAAATTTTCAACGTAGAAGCTCAAATCCAAAGCTCGTTGGAGGAGGCCCAGGACCAGGAGGGGGGAGGAAATGAGATTATGAGAGGAGTTGTTGTTTGGTTTAAAAAATAAAAAAAAGTCCCCGTTGGAAATCGAACACGGGTGGACGCGGAAGGCAATTTCATAGCGCACTAGCTTCTTACCATTCAGCCAATTTGTTTCAATGAAACTTTCTAGACTATATATATTATATACCTATGTTTCACATGATATTGGGCCCTAATTTTTTGGGGCCCTGTTCTGTTGGGCCTTTTGTACAGCCCCAGTCACGGGTCTGATGAGGAACCTACCTTTGGTGGTAAACCCCGAGTACGTGACTCAGCCGGCAAGAGCCACGTACGAGATAAACTGACTTGCGCCGACCAGCTCGGCCCACTGGTATGGAGCAAGGTAAACCTTAGATAAATCTCCAATGAAAGGGGCAGAGGCAAGGATCGAACCCGAGACGTCCTTCCCACCCCTCTTGCTCCACACCAGTAGGCCACCCCGACCGGGGGTAATTCAATTTTTTTTTCTTATATACCATTTCAACGTGATTGACGATCAACTAATCGTCAAAAATAAATATTTCTTACATTGAATAGGGAGTATAATGCTAGCAGTAGCAGTATTTAACATGGCACCATGCATTGAATTCTAGTCCAAGAGAGATGGGAATAGTTCTCAGTTGTAAGGACTAAAGAGAAAATGACAAAACGAAATTATTTATTGTAGGCATAGTTTTTGACAATACACACACTAGTAGTTGTCTATACTACCCATATATAATCAAAAATTGCTATAAAGTGAAACAGTGCTTTATGAAATTTCCAACGCAAAAGCAGGAAAAAATTGAAAAGAAAAAGAGGGATAGGAGGATGAATTGCTTTCAATGTTTAGGGTAAAAAGCTAGGCAGAGCATGCAGTAGCTTCACATGGTAGCTTTGTTGCCTGCAATCAATACCATTGCAATTTGCAATCCACAAGCACGAGATTGAGGGAGACATTATATGTAGATCACCCTAAAGTTTTATACCCATACAGTATAAATCATAAAAGCTTATCTCACCACACATGATCTACCCCGTCAATGGGGAAAAAGTCAGTGCATCTATAATTGTGAAATTAAATCATCAAACCAGCCTTGATTTTAGGGTTTAATTTGCCCCTTTGCATACGCACAACTTAATTTTTCAATCACTTAAGGTTTTTTTGGTTAGCTTTCTACTTCCTAGGAAGTTCAAAATCCCGGCAAGTAAGAGTCAATATATGTGTTTTGTATATTTTTTTTAAATGAGAAAACCAAGGAATTTCAGTTCCCATAAAATTGTGGAATTTAACTTACTATGGATGGAGTAGGTAAGATCTACTTCTTCCATTTTTTTTTCTTCCAAATCTTCTATAAAATTTATTTTTTATAAACAAAATCACCAATTTGCCCATATAGATTTTGATTTTAAACAAAAAGAAAAAGGTTACAAGAGTAATTTTAAATAAATTAATATGAAAATTCCATGTTTAACTAAACAAAACATAGGAATTGAATTTATGAGAAATTATTTTCAACCAAACATATTTTTACATTTCACATAAAGTAGAATTCATGGGAATTACTAATCTAACTTCCTGGGAAGTCTACTTCCCACGTTTAACCAAACGAGGCCTTAGTTATTGTACTTTGTTACGAATTTGCTAATGTGAGAAGGAACTATATTCGCGAGTCAGAAAATGTGGGGATGCAAGAATATCTGTAGCAGTTTCTTCAAATTATTTTTGCTAGCTTAAACTCCAATAGAGTTTTCATTCCGAAAATTTAGAGAATTATTTAATTTTAGACAATGCTGCAGATTTAGGAAAGTTTTTCTATTTTTTCTATTGCTCTTTCATTTTTTGAGAATGAGATTGATAATCTGTTGAAATAAAAAAAATGTTTAAAATTCTTTAAAAACTCTAAAATTCCCAAAATTAAGAAGTTGTTTAGGGTGCTCTAAGTAACCTTGCTTTGTTGCTCTGGTCATTGGGGTCGATCCTTAGATGGTTTGGCAAGAACTATAAACTTATTTTGTCATTTTACTCATGGTTTTTTTTAATATGTGCCCTTATTTCAATACGTCGGCGTCGGCCTTACAGGTTAATGTGTTGAAACTGGAAAAAAAAAAAATTAAAAAGAAATATTTCTATTTTAAGGTGGTTAGTGTGTAAACTATGGCACTCTTTAGAAAAATACTTTTACTCGTAACTGAAATTAAGTACACTCCAATAAGCTGAAAAACCTTGCATATATATAATTAGGAGATGAAATAAAAACACAGCTAAGTCACTAGACAAGTAGACATACATAAATCCAGACTTAGAAACATTAATCGTACGTCACAATCCGACATCTTTTTTTACATTGAAGATGCGAATTTCTTGTCATTGAAGCTCTTCTTACTCTTGTCACCCGGTAAATGCAATCAAAGATTGAAGCTGAACTCTTGATGGATCTCATGATATTCCTTTTTTTTTTTTTTCCAATTATTATTTATTTGCCTTAAATTGCTGCAAGTGGTAGCTATATCATATGATATAATATAACTTATGGAAAGGGGCAAAGATGAGAGCGCGTGCATTGCTTGTTTTTATGGCTGTCTCTGCAATCACCCAGGAAGGACCATCTCATCCTATCACAACACCCAATTGAAATTAGCAATCAATTATAAATAGCAAATATTCAGTAAAGTAGGTATGCTTTTACATTTTTTCCTATAATGTAACACATTTAATTTGTAGCCCATAACAATATATTGTACTACTGTCAATTCATCATATATGTTTGACATTCAACATCATATGTATATTTTTAATTAATTAATTAATAAATAAAGGAGCTTACAGAGTTACAGTGCTTACTGCTTAGTGCTGGTAAGGAGGAGGAGGAGGAGGTGAAGCATAAACGTAGGGGTGTGGGGGTGGCTTGTGGACCGGCATTGGGTGCGGCGGAGGCTTGTAAACCGGCTTAGGGTGAGGCGGAGGGTAGTGCTCCACCGGGGGCATCTCATGGTGAGGCGGAGGGCAGGGCTTCTCATGGTGGTGCTTGTGCTTCTCATGGTGGTGAGGTGGAGGGTAATGCTCTACCGGAGGCAATTCATGGTGAGGTGGGTGGGGTGGTGAGTAAGGCTTCTCATGGTGGTGAGGTGGTGGGTAATGCTCCACCGGAGGCAATTCATGGTGAGGTGGGTGGGGTGGTGAGTAAGGCTTCTCATGGTGGTGAGGTGGTGGGTAATGCTCCACCGGAGGCTTCTCGTGGTGAGGTGGGTAGTGGTGGTGAGGCGGCTTCTCGTGGTGTGTTGGTGGTGGGCAAGGCTTCTTTGGTGGCTTCTCGTGGTGAGGTGGTTGGTAGGGCTTCTCGTGGTGCGGTGGTGGGTAAGGCTTCATCGGTGGCATCTCATGGTGTGGTGGTGGGTAGGGCTTCTCATGGTGGGGTGGTGGGTAGGGCTTCTCATGATGAGGTGGTTGGTAGGGCTTCTCATGGTGCGGTGGTGGTGGGCAAGGCTTCTTTTGCGGCTTCTCGTGGTGTGGTGGTGGGTAGGGCTTTTCATGGTGTGGTGGTGGGTAGGGTTTCACCGGCGGCTTCTCATGGTGGGGTGGCGGGTAGTAGGGCTTAACCGGTGGCTTCTCATGGTGCGGTGGTGGGTAGTAGGGCTTAACCGGTGGCTTCTCATGGTGAGGTGGAGGGTAGTAGGGCTTAACCGGTGGCTTCTCATGGTGCGGTGGTGGGTAGTAGGGCTTAACCGGAGGCTTCTCATGGTGCGGTGGAGGGTAGTAGGGCTTAACCGGAGGCTTCTCATGGTGCGGTGGAGGGTAGTAGGGCTTAACCGGAGGCTTCTCATGGTGCGGTGGTGGGTAGTAGGGCTTCTCATGGTGAGGTGGAGGGTATGGCTTCTCATGGTGCGTTGGCGGGTAGGTTTTAACCGGTGGCTTCTCGTGGTGCGGTGGTGGGTAGGGTTTCTCATGGTGCGGTGGCGGGTAGGGTTTAACCGGAGGCTTCTCGTGGTGCGGTGGAGGGTAGGGTTTAACCGGTGGCATCTCGTGGTGTGGTGGTGGGTAGGGCTTCTCATGGTGAGGTGGAGGATAGGGTTTCATAGTTGGGGGCAACTCATGGTGGGGTGGCGGGTAGTGCACCACCGGGGGAGGTGGCGGGGGAGAGGTGTAATGGTAGGGTGGTGGAGGTGGTGGAGAAGCATAAATGTAGTTAGGCTGAGGATCAGCCTTGGCTAGAGAAGCCAAGGAAATGGAGACAAGGGCAACTAGTAGAGTGGCCATGAGTGTGCCTTTCCCTAAACCCATTGTGAGGTTTTTGGGGGGTTTTTGCTCTTATGCATAAGCTCTCGTGCCCTTTTATAAGGTAGCACTTCACCTCTCGTGACCCACAAAGTAATTTAATATTGTAGCTTTACCAAACTAGTTAAAATTAAACAATTTACTATACATATAGAGGGTTATATAGAGTTGAAAGCCAATATAGGCAAACCTCAATAATTTTGGATTTAAAAAAATATATATTTTTTTTTTATCAGGAAAAAATTCGAGTGAGCACGCTTTATCCAAAAGCATCCTTGCGGATGAGATCTCTAAGACCGGAATTGTCGCAAATATCAATACCCAGCTAGCATAGTGGCAAATATGTGCAAGCCTTAGGGTGTGAACTGTGCACAAATATTTATTCGGTGAAATGTGAAACATTATTCGGTGAAATGTGAGTATTGTTTAGGAAAATGTGAAACATTAATTTAAAACATTTCATATAAATTGTAAGTATTGTTTAGGGAATTGAGGTTTCTTTTATTTGAAATGGATGAATAAAAAAACTAAATATTATTCGGTAGAATGTTACAAATTATTCAGTGGAATTGGGATGTTTTGATCTGAACTGAATTGAAAAAAAAAAAATAACAGTATTCGGTACAATGTTTCACATTTCACCGAATAATGTTTCAAATTTAACCGAATAATCTTTCACATTTCACCGAATAATATTTGTGCGCACACCCACAAAACATAAAAATATATTTTACTTTTTGATATTTAGCTCTAGTAATGTGTATTTTTACCCCATTTTAAAATCAAATTAATTTAAAAGAAAAATGAACAAATAAAATTATTAATTTAAAATCAAATTAATTTAAAAGAAAAATGAACAAATAAAATTATTAACTTTTGTGAAAGTTTATACAGGTAAGAAGAGAAGATAATGTGCTCAAACTTACGCATCAGAATGGTCAGACTCTCTCTTTTGGGTTTCCTCGATTCTTCTGTCAAGTGATCTCTGGGTGAGATTTTCGTTAGCCTGATTCAATCTGGGGGTGATTGCCTTTGGCAATTAATTCCCATCATGTAGACTTCACAAATACCCCTCATCCAAACTACAACTTCCCACCTCAAATCATATATGTATATACAGCTCTTCCAACTAAATCCTCCTAAAAAATCAACTAGTTTCCACAAAATTTCAATAGAACAGTTGTCAGGAGTTTGGGTAATATCAAGCACGCCCTTCATATGACTGCTTGTGTTTCCAAGCTCCCCCATAGCATTAATCAACACCAAGGCTTAATTGTTGTATCCAAATCCCAACTGTATAAACCTCTTCGGGTTTTGCATTGCTGGGCACCAAACTTTCAAAATACCAACCATTCACCACAACAACAAATCTTTGTCATGAGTATTATTACCCCTAAACTTTTCACTAATGATAATCTTGGCAACTGGAAACGGGTAAGATGATTGGCCATCTAGAAACGATGGGACGACTTATGCTCATCAATCGGCTAAATTAATCTTGGCAACTGGAATCGAGAGAGATATCACAACGAAAGATAACTATTTTATCCTTTCCAACAAGAAATTGATGAAATGGGAAATGAATCTAACCAGTTTTCTTGAAGTTCCCAAGTTCATTCACTGGGCCAAAATGCAGGGAGGTATGATTACTCCTCTCTCTCAAAACATACAATTTGCTAGTGGAGATTTCCAATGCTAGTAGTGATAAGCAGATAGATCTCTCTGATCATACTTCTAGGCGCTTGATTATAAATATTGAACCTGTTAACCATTCTTCTCCACGCCTTTCTCAACTCTCCCTTCTCTGTCATACCTTGCCTTATCTGATTCTGATCATGAATGCCCATCAATCCTATGTGGGTGCTCTAATCAACAATGTTAGGAATGGAATCCCTCTGGATACCATGCCGATCCCCACTCAGATTATTTCTGTGCCCACCTCTAATTAGATCATTGAGCCCTCCCTCTCCTTAGCCCTTGATAGCCAAGGACTTGTGTCCCAAGCCCCTGAACAACACCCCATTCATGCTACCCGGCCCTCTGAACTCTGCCCCTCCCATGGACTCCAATAACACGTTAGCCAACCAAATCACGGACCCTTACACGGTGCCTGGAGTCAAGGACTTGCACATGCCAGCAAGCTTTCAGAATTCAGTCTGGTTGGCTGGTTTGTCCAAAATCCGGTGGACCTGAAGCAAGTCTCTAGGAAGATGAAGATTGAATGGAATGCCCTCAAAGGAAACCGGGGGGTGGACACAATCGAAAACGATTGGTTCATCTTCCGATTTGCTAATAGAGAAGATAGAGCGCTGGTATGGAGTAACGAACCATACCCCGCCCAAGGTTCCCTTATGGCTATCTACCCTTGGTTGACTCATTCAACCCCATGGATGAAGACACCACTAATGCCGACGTTTGGATCAGAATCCCCGGCCTCCCCCGCCAATTCTACACTGTCGAGGCCATTGCTTTCATCCTCGCCTCTGGGGGAGTGGGGTCTCTGATCAGAATTGATTAAGTCTCCAACATCCGTAACAAGCTAGGGTTTGCAATATCCTGCATCAACGTCTCTTTGCTTTCGAAACTCGTAACTTGTGTTCACATTCGCAAGAACGAGAATGAAACCATCAAGCTTCGGATTTGGTATGAAGACTTCTCAGACGGGTGTGGATGTTGTGGAGGGTATGATCACACTTACGATGATTGTTCTCTGAATGCTCCTTACCCTCGTACCTTCACCCCTTTCACTCAAGCTGATCTTGATCCCATCGTCTCTCAAACCATGCTACCTCGTCAAGGCGACTTTGGTCTCCTCCCCACCACTACCCCGATCACTAACCTACCTAGAAGCACCCCACCGCTGAATGTCTCCACTCCTCTCTCCAATGACTTGATCAATCACCTTATAGCTCTCAATAACGCCCATGTTGCCAAATTATCTGGTGAATCTTCCACTCTTCCATGTGTGATAGCACCCTCCATCCTCCACACCCTCATGGCCTCGACCCCTCCTAGTGTTGCCAACCCTGTCAACTACCTCACTGAAGTGGATTATGAAGCTTTTCTGAAAGCTCAGGCCAAAGGCAAAATGGTGGACACTGGTGTGGAATCGGAAGGATCACAGCTGTCCCTTAGATCTGACAATTCGGTGGTCAGAAGAATGGGAGGTATAGTCATTAGATCCTCTGAAGAAGTGGATATGATCACTGTTATGGAGCAGAGAAAGTGCAAAGAAGAAGAAGACCAAGATGAAGCCTCCTCTCTGGCTAACAAGAAGCCGAAAAAGAAGAAGAATTGATGATGCTGAACAACAATACTCAGGGCTTGGCTGCCACTCGGTTTAAAGGGCGGTCGATCTTAAATAATTCTAGGTGTCTTAACACCTCTTATCCCCTACTTAATAGTCCTAGGAAGCTCCCCGTCAGTAATTTATCTATCTATGCCACTGTTTTTGTTATCAATGGTTGTAACCCAGTTGGATGGTACCCCCGTTTTCCAATTAGAGTTGGGTACAACATCTTTAACTTGAAAAAGAATATTAACTGCATTGCCTTCTACTGCTCTCTCAACTCTTACTGTTTTGTTTGGATTAGTAGGCTCTTTGCTTGTCTCTTCTATCTCCATGTTGTGGAAATTACCTCTAATGCTAGCACCAAAGTGGATCTGCTTGTGATTACTTTCTGGGACAATTATTTTCATCTACAAACAAGCCATCTGAACACTACTGAATGCATCAACGAAGGTATATTTTCCTTGCCTTTGCTAAACAGAACAAGTTTGCTATCCTCCATCGATTTTCTGAGTAAATTTGGTGTAGAGGGATGCAACCACAAACCCTTCACCAATAACCTTCTGAACAACCCTTTGAGCAAAACAGATACTATAAACAAAATGTGCATATTACTAAGAAGGATTAAAGGCAACAGATGGCTGAGTGCACAAGTCCAACACCATATCTTCTCCATTTGGCTCCGAGCTAGTAGAAATAAAAAAGGTAATCCTAATCTGAACTTAGCCCGACTTAATATTTTTCATAACAGTTACAAGATACATTAGTACTTTTGTAGCTTTCATCGCTTTAGACAGATAATAAGGTATTCTAAAAACAACAAAATCATCAACCAGAATATCAGGATATACGCTAAATGTTGTCTCATTCAGTCATGTAGCATGACTGCTCCACCTGATTTATGATAAGAGTAGGATACTGGAATGTTAGGGGCTCTAAGCGCCCCCTTCTCTGGCGAGAAATTAATCATATCAGAAGCTGCAATAAGCTTGATATTCTTGCACTTTCTGAAACCAAATCTACTGAACCTCCCCCGGACAATTAGCTTCATCTTGCAGGCTTTCAAAAGGTAATTTTCATTAGTTCGATAGGTGCTAAGGGAGGATTATGGATCCTTTTGAAGAATAACTCTATGTTAACTAACTCCCCTATCATTCTTGATCAGGGTAATAGATTCTGCTTACTTAGAGTAACTATTGACCAATTTAGCATGGCTATCCTCTTTGTCTATGCACCTTCTGTTGAGCATGAGAAATCCAAATTCTGGTAAGATATTTTTCTTATTATCAACACTCACTCTTTGCATGTGCTTTTAATTGGTGACTTGAATGACATTGATGATGATACTGAAAAGATGGGGTGGGGTGGGGGGGGGGGGGGAATGCCCAAACTCTTCCAAGATTAAGAAGATTAAAAGATGTAAAAGATGAACTGAATCTCCATACCATCCCCTACATAGGCTTTCCTTTTACTTGGCGGAAAAATAATGATCCTATTAACAACACCTATGAACCTCTTGATAGGGCTCTAGCTCACCAAGATATTATCACTAAGTTCACAAATCTTAGTGTTCAACACCATCCATTCTGATCCTCTAACCACTGTCCGATCACCCTTCAGATTGGCAACAAGGAGTAGCCAAAAGGCACACCCTTTCGATTTGAGATGGCTTGGACAACTAATCCTATGAAAAGCTTATCAAACAAGTTTGGGAAAACATGTTTGTAGGCTCATTTGCTTACAGATTAATGCAAAAACAAAAATTACTAAAGAAAAACACTAAAACCTGGTGTAAATCTCATCACAGTAACATTCTCAAACAACCTTCTGAGGTGAACATCAGTATACAAGACCTTCAAGATAAACTTCCCTTGGGCTTACTCTCAACCAATGATAATGCAAAACTTAATAGGCTAGAAAAGAAATATTGGGCTCTGTTAGATTACAACTACAAATTCTGGAAGCAAAAAGCCAAAATAAAACCCTTAAAGTTAGGTGACAAAAATACTAAGTACTACTCCCTCCGTTCAACAAAACTTGACGTTTTACTATTCATGCACGCTTTTTTAGGAGCTAAAAACTATATAAAATATCGACTTTTTAAATAATTTTTTTTAACAATTTCGTAGTTATTATTAGTACAAACTTGTTAAAAAAAATTAAAAAAAAAATGAATATTTTATATAGTTTTATCATTCTAAAAAAGCGTGCGTGAATAGTAAACGACAAGTTTTGTTGGACGGAGGGAGTATAAATCAATTGTTAAAATCAAAAACTTTAAAAACCACACCACCTCTTTTGTTACCAAAGATGGTGCAACCATTACTGATAGCCAGGAACTCTCTACCCACATTACGAAAGAAGTGAAAGAGAGATTCATTAAGCCTGCTTCCATTCTTGTCACAACTGATCTTCTTAAGTTCATTACCCCCCCAAGTTACGATAAAAGATAATATCACCCTCCTTAGGCCTCCTTCAAGCAACGAAATTAAGGCCACGGTTGCTAGCATGGCTGAGGATAAAACTCCTGGACTAATGGCTATCCTCTGGAATTCTACATCAAATATTGGCATTTAGTTGGACAGACCTTATGTAGAGCTGTTATAGCCTTTTTCCACTCTGGAACTTTACTTGCTGAAATAAACCAAACGTTCATATCTTTAATTCCCAAAACTAATAACCCCACTAATATCAATCATTTCATGCCAATTAGTCTCAGTAATACGATCTACAAAGTCATCACCAAAATGATTGCTAACAGACTCAAACCTATACTCTCAAAGCTCATTAATCCATTTCAAGGAGCCTTTGTAGAAGGACGATCCATTCAAGACAACACGTTAATTGCCCAGGAAATCTTTCACACATTCTACAAGCAAAAGGGTAAAAGGGGAATGATGGCTCGTAAACTCGACATGGAGAAAGCCTATGAAAAAATTAAATGGGACTACATTAAGGCAACTCTCATCAAATTTGGGTTTGATATGAGATGGATAAATTGGGTGATGAGTTGTATGACCTCCACAACCTTTTCTATCCTAGTTAATAATCGACCAGGTGAGCAATTTAAACCTCGGAGAGGAATTCGACAAGGTGACCCCCTAGCCCCTTACATCTTTATCTTTGTCATGGAAAACTTAGCTAGGGAACTACAAACATAAGCTTTGCTTGAGGATTGCCTGGTAGGCATAAAAGCTCACAAGAAATGGAACTCCAATTTTATTTCTAACATTTGCTGACGACACAACTATTTTTGCTCCAGCAGCCCACAAAAGCATTCATACTATTAGAAATATGCTCAATAATTTCTCTAATTTATCTGACCTTACGATCAACTACAATAAAAGCTCCCTTCAAGTCTCTGAAAATGTGAACCCATCACTTGTTAACTCTCTTGCTTATGAAATGAACATCCCCATTTCCAGAAACTTAGAAAAATATATTGGAATCCCCCTGCTTTGGGGAAGAGTTAAAAACTGTATGTTTGAAGAGGCTACTCAAAGTCTTAAAAAACAGCTCTCTAAATGGAAATCCTCCTCCTTATCTCAAGCTGGTCGAATTACACTTATTCAAGAAAACCTTTGCTCTAAAACGAATTATCTTATGTAGAAGTTCTTACTCCCAAAAGGGGTGCTTCATCAAATTGACAAGATCAACAAAAACTTTTTTTGGAACAAATTAGAATCAAAACGATACACCCCGGTCATTAGTTGGGAGAGAATTTGCCAACCAAAGGATCAAGGTGGCCTTGGCGTTCGACTTGCTGAAGATATAAACACCAGCCTCCAAATGAAGCTACTATGGAAGCTCACCACATCCCCTGATAATATTTGGGTAAAGGTAATCAAAGAAAAGTATCTGCAACACGAAAACATTTTTGAGGCAAACCCGGTGCACCCGTCTTGGCAATTTGGTCGACGGTTACAACTTAGAACACAATTTAAGAAAGGATTACAATGGATAGTAGGAAACGCGGAATCTATAAATGTGTGGAAAGACCTATGGGTTCCAAATGTGAGTCTGGATGCTTTCCATGCTCATCATGATCCAAATCTCCGAGTTCACCAACTGTTGACTCACGACAAACAGTGGGACATACGGAAACTGAGAAGTTTGTTCCCATAAAATATAGTTAGACAGATCACTGAAATCAACATACCTGGTTGGAACCCTCAAGACGAGTTAATCTGGAAGCTCAACCCGGATGGAAGATTTACAACTAGCTCTTGTAAGCATTTGCATCTTACCCAAAACCCAACCTCTATGGGAAACGAGTGCATTTGGAAACTAAACATTCCTCCTAGGGCGAAGAATCTAGTTTGGAAAATCTTACAGGATGCAATAGCTACCAAGGAAAGATTAAACCGTTATTTCATCAGGGTTCCAATGGAATGTATCTTCTGTAATGATAACATTGAGAATGCTAGCCATCTTTTTTTGCACTGTCCCTTTACTATACGAATCATAACTAACTACGAACAGTTAACATGCAAATCCTTAAGATTACCTTGTAATAATCACATGAATGTACAAGAGCTCGTTCAATCTAAACCCAATCCGGACAGCTTTGAACATCTTTGTCATATGTGGCAAATGTTTGGGAAACTAGAAATAACATGATCTTTAAGAATAAGAATCTTGACTCAACCTCACATATAGCCACTAGGTCTTTTATTCAACTTAGAGAATGACATATGGCCATGAAACAGGACACAGAAAATAATCCCAAATTTGATAGAAGAAAGAGAAATTAATGTTGATTGGAAGAAACCGTCTAGGGCCACCTACAGAATCAACGTAGATGGCTCGACCAAACCCACTGGCATTTGTCAGGTGGGAGGGATTCTTAGGGACAGTGCAGGATGTGTCATTGATATTTTTCAACAACAGATTAATAGTGGTTCAGCCATTCAAACAGAAGTTGTTGCTTTCTGCGCAGGTGTCAAGCTAGCACTATCTAAAGGCTTGAGGAAAGTCATAATTGAAGGATACTGCTTAGAGGTTGTCAGAAGTATTAATGATAGCTCAAAAATAAGATGGGAGATCCTAGGACAAGTGGAAATTATCAGAAGAATGAAAACGGAATTTGAGTCTATCGAGTTCAGACATTGTTTTCGAGAAGCAAATGTAGCTGCAAATTTTTTAGTTAAATCTACAGACATTTGTATTATTTTAAATATCCCTTTTAATATGGAGTTCTGTAAGATCATCCGTATGGATGATTAGGGTGACATTCTACCTTGGTGGTTCCACCCCTTTTTGCCTAATATATACTCCGTAAAAAAAATCCATCTTTTATAAATTAAAGGAAAGGGATTTATCAACTGATCTTAATATTTGGACCATTTGGTAAATAACTACCTATATAAGAATCAACATTTTTAAGATAAGAGGGCACATGGTAAGGGGCTAAACTTACATACATGATGATACATACCGAGTGTATATAACATGGGAAATTTTAGAATGAGGTAAATTACATTTTGAAAAGAAAAAAAATTGACTCTAATGAAAAAAAAAAAAAAAAAAAGACAAACCAGCAAAATTAAAGCAAATGGTAAACAACTCATCCAACCAGCATTTGTATACACTAATAGCCAAATTCTGTAAATTGAAGTCAAATGGTTCTAGAAAAAGAAAAAGACTCCCAAGTGTACGTTACGTTTATGATTTTTTTTTTTTTTTTTTTTTTTTGACAGTAGGGCAAGAAGTAGATCGACTAAGCGATCTTGAAGTCATCAATAGATGGCTTGGATGACCCTACGCAGAGGGTCGCCAGTCAAAAGAAAGAAAATTTATCTAAGATTACAATTACACAAAATTATAATTAAAAATAACTAGAAAAATAAGCCCTTGGTTTTCACATAGAGTTTGAGTCGTTGGTTCTTGATTCCATTCTTGTGGCTTGAGAAGCGGTGATGATTGCGGATCTGGATCCCGCTACGGCAACGAGCAAGCTTGCTGAGCAGGTTGTTGCATGTGGTGGTGATGCCGGATCAAAACCCAAGGGTTATGAAACAGAACACCATCATTTGACTCTTTTGGGTTTTCTGGGTTTGGAGGTTGGGGATAAAATTAAATTTGGGTTATTTTGATTTTGTGGTTCTAGGAGTATTTGTTTTGAGATTTGGGATTGCATGTTGAATATGCGGGTTGGAAGAGGGTGTTTGATTTTGAGGTTTGGGGTTTCAAGGTGGGGAGGTGTAATCTGTAGGGGTTTTGTGGAGTCGGAGGTGCAAGGGTTGGGAACCGGTGAGGCCAGAAACCCGCCCAAGCCGGTAAAAAGCAAGGGAAAAGGGCGGCGTCGACCGGCCACCAAACGATGGTGGAGGAGAGGTTGGTGGTGCGGGGTCGGACACCGTCGGACTATAGGCGGCGACAAATCGACAACCACAAAGACGACGGCGGACAGTGTGGTCGGAAGAAGGAAGATGGCAGAGAGCCGGGGAGCCATCGAATAGAAGACTGAGGGAGGACCACCCCAAAGACCCGCGAACCCAAAAGGCTAAATCGGGAGCCGTCACAGAGGTTGAGGGTCCGGATCGCCCTAGAGTCCGCCGGGGAAGGTCGACGGAGGAGGCCCGACAGCAGCAGCCCAGGGTCGGCGGCGGCGGCGGCGACGGCCATCTGCAGAAAAGTTAAGGGTTTGGTAAATTTTGGGCTGTTTTGAGAGGTGGTGGTGGAGGAGTTGGAGGTGTGTGGGTTGAGGCCGGCCGGGAAGCCGAGGGAGGAGGAGCTGCTCAGCCTGCTCACATGAGGCAGTGGCGGCGGCTTTTTACATGAGGATTTTTAGGGTTGGATTTTTATTACGTTTATGATTAATTAGTGGCATACAATTGCCAAGTAATCGGTACAAGACAAACTAAAACCGCGGGTAAAATAACAGGTTTGTTGAGCGCACGACCAATTTCTCGCCAAATACACGGTGGCTGCCACAGTTCCGAAAACCGCGAGAATCTGGGCTGTCACAGTTTCGAAAACCGTGGGGAATAATGTGGCGACAGTTCTGAAAACAGTAGCAATTGTCGCTGCCACAGCTTCTCAAATTGTAAGAAAATTGTTACACCACCAGAAAAAAAAACTATAAAAGGTCATCGAGAATCCGCGTGCTACAGTTATCACGGTTTCCAGAACTGTGGCAGCGGGAAATTGGGCCTCTTTTTAGGGGTTTTTTTGGGGTTTTGTTTTGGGCTTTATTTTTTTGGGCTTTATTTTTTTGGGCTTTTTTTTTGTTTTGGGCTAAGCCCACGATTTCCAACTTCGTGGCCGTGAATTTTTCTACGGTTTTCAAAACTAAAACCACAATATTTCCCTACAGTTTTTAATTTCGTCACCGCCACCATGTGATTGGCGATATTTTAGCCGTGCGGATAGTCTCCCCCTAAAATAAACAGGACGGTTCAAATGACTATAAATACACAGTAAGTGTGAGATTGACAAAACGAACAAACATTAGATTGAATTTACTATGTACAAAATACACAATTTCTTTCATCAAAGTGATCACTGTTTCAAAAGGAGTACTGGCAACTGGCAATGACAATTCCAAATGATCATTCTACAAATTTAATAAACTTTTTGACTCTTATTATTAAATGATTATCTTTTTTTTTTTTTTTTTGATAAGGAAATAATTCGAGGCCGAACAGGCCCGGACCTCGAGAGGCCGACAAAGTCGGCAGACGGCAAGCCGTCTAAACATACAACAACGAAATATAAAAGAAAACAAAAAAATACATCAAAGGAGCAAACAAAAAATACATCAAATGATTATCTCTTTCACCCCCTATTTTATTTTCCCAAAAAAAAAACAACATTTTGATCTTAGATGAAAATCTTAACTAATTAAACAATAAAAATTAGTAGAATAAGCTAAAAAGTCTAATATAATTGTGCAATCACATTTGAAAAGGAAGTTCTACGGCGATATATTATAAATATATAATTCGAAAGTCTATGAACTCGTAATAGTCTCTAAATAACATTATACTAGTCTGTTTTAAAATATAAGTCGTTTTTATCAATTTAAAAAATAAGTAATCCATCAGTATTTAGTGGATGGATTTCTTAGACCAAAAATAAGGAGCTTATTAATTACTCCCTCCCATTTTTTTTTAAGTGGTTTTTTCAAGTCAAATACGTAGTTTTAAAACGGTAAAAATTATATTAAATATTAATTTTTTTAATAATATTATACTTATCATCAATAATTATTATGAAATTATTGAAAAAAAAATTAAAAATTATTATTTTATACTTATAGTTTTTGTCACCTTAAAAAACGTGTATAAATATTAAAAAATCATTTAGGAGTTTTAAAATAAGAAAACATACACGGACAAATGTGTACAGTAAGCGCGTGTTTGGCAAATTGAAGATTTTTTAGGGGTTGGGTATTTTTTAGAAGTTAGAGTTTATTTTGTGTATTATGGAGGTGTGGGAGTTGGAGGTTTTATTTTAAAAATAACATTGTAAAAAAAGATGAAAGGTGTTTAGTTGTAAGGTTTATAAATGGTTATTATAGTGAAAAAGTCCGAAATGCCCTTCATAAATAAACTCCACTTTAAACTCCCAAAGAAAGTGGAGGGCAAAAACGACATTTCAAACCCCCACAAAAAAATAAACCCCACCTTAACCTCCCAAAGCTAAAGGGGAGTAGCTTCTATTTTCAACAAATATAAACTCCACTTTAACATCACAAACCTCCACACAAAGACACAACCAAACACCATACTTCATAGCTTCCATTTTTTTTTAACCTCCGAAGCCTCTTCACACCTACTATCAAACACACCCTAAGCTGCCATATGAAATTATGAAGGATGGTTGGGACTCGAGAATGTAAAGGGGGCCACTTGGATTTCTTTTATTTTTGGACTCGAAAACCTCGAGGGTTGAAATTAAAGTTGAAAACTTAAAAACAAGTGTGATTTTCATAAATTCAGCCTTAATCGATGGGCTATATATTCCATTATTAATCACTAGTATGTATATGTATCAATAATGGATGCCACTTTTTCAAGACTGAAATAGTATACTGTAGCTAATCTATTTCCAACTCTCAATTTTTTTTTAATCGAGAAGAATTTGGTTAATTAATGGGACAATTAATCAAGAGTGTACAGGCAGACGAGATCGATTAGGGATCGATCAGGGGCAAAATCGAGTTGGAATAGGGAGATCGAAAATGGGATAGCAGGTCCGCAAATCGATTAGTCTCTCGAAAAATGTGGAAAACCACAGCAGAATGGAAGCGTTGAATGAGGAGTAGGCAGTTATAAGTAATGATTTCAGCTTCCCATGGACAAGTACGTACATCCCAGATTAAGACAATTGATAACGGAGATGTCATCGCCTTCTATAATAATATGTTTTATGTATAGGTTGGTTGCTTTCTTAAGACCCTGTCAGAGCACAAAACACTCACTCCCGAAGACACTCGAGAGAGGTAAGGGTCCAATTTCAGCATAGATAACAGAGCCCTTGTGATTACGAATGGCATATCCATAACTCCCTTTGTTTGTGACAAATAGAGCGCCTTAAGCTTAAAATGTGCATTTGGTGGTTTTTGTCCATTTGGTATTAGGTCGGGTTTTGGGTTTTGTTGCTTTTTTTTTTGGATTGTTCAAAAGTGCTTGGTTACGAAAATACCAAATATTCCACCAGGCAGTGGCAAGTAAGATAAAATCTTTTGTTGCAAGTTCCTTTCTAATGTCGTTTAGTAAGATGTGAGCTGGAGAGTTGGTGTTATGAAATTTGGTTAAGGCGAGTGCAATTTTCAGGTCTAGAAGTTGAGTAGTAGCTTTAGTGATTGGGCAGTCCAGCATAACCTGGTTTAGGTTTCTGTATATAACCCACAAGAGGGGCAGTTGGTGGAGTAACCGCAACCTCAGAGAGCTAATTTAGCAGAGGTCGGAATACCATCCTTCGTCTACGTCCTCGTCTTGTTCGGTCTAGTTGTATTTAGTTTCGCTATTGTAGCGGTCTTATCTGTATTTTGCACCAACTTTGTATTTTTATGTTTGATTAGAAGGTTATCCGTCTGCCGACTTGTCGGTCATCGAACTTCAACTATGTCTGACTTCGAATTTTTTCTTAATAAAAAAAAAATTTACTTTGAAAAAGAAGAATCTTCTTTCCACTCATTTCATTTCGAGCTTTAAAAGAAAAAAAAAACCCAAATCGCCACAAGCAAAGAAACGATCCCATAGTTCAAGAATATGCCAGTAAGGCAGTAACTAATTAATGCATTTTAATTTGTAGGACCAGGCGACCACCCACGGATGATTGTCTGTGGAAGATATTAAAGGGTGTATGTATGTTCAATTGTTCATGTTCATGTTCATATGACTAATGAATGTGCTAATAAAAAGAAAATGGATTTTTTCGTTTTGTTTTTGTGGTTTTTTTTTCTTTTCTGGTGATTACATTGATCATGGTTGTTTTCGTAATTTGTGAGGATGTTTCATCTAGGTGAGGAGAACGTCATTGATCTGCATTACTCCAGATGTCACTTTCCTCATTTGTGGGTTACTATTGTTCTACTCCCCGACATCAAGACACCGTGATGTCCTTACCATTTCGTTCCTTTCCATCATGCTCAGTTAATCCCCGTGGACTCAATTTCACCATATCTCCATTGATCGAGATGGTTATCTTTTTATGTGGTTCTCTTCTTTTGACTTTGGCCGTTTGACATTTTGTAATTTATATGACGGTTAGTTTGTCTGCCATTTTTAGACCTCTTGATACCCAAAAACGTGATGGAAATGAAGGAGAAGAAGTATGCGAATATTTGTGATGAACTGATATTTGATCCGTTCATTACTTTTTTAATGTCAGACATATTTAATTCTAGACACATGTCAAGTTAATGTTCAAACGAATTTAGGATTCATTCGTGTTGAATGTATATAACACATTTACTCGGTGCATATAGCCTTGTAGTAGAAAAAGAGTGAGATGGACTAGAAGATGACATCTTACAAGAGAGATGACAATTGACAAATGGTTTAGGGTAATTTGTGCGTCATTCCGGAGATTGTGCTGCATGAAGAGCATCTTTGTAGAGCTCAAATAATGTGTGTTAGGAATAGGTATAGTAAGAAACATATTTGCAGAGACTTTTTTTTTTATTTGGAAAAAATTCGAGGTCAGACAAGCCTGAACTTTGAGGGTCGGCAAATCGGCAGACGATAGCTTTCCAAATTGATTAGTACGGATTAGCTTATACCATGAATGATTGATTAGTAGCATCCCAAATATAACTGAAAAAAACTTTTTATTTATTTATAACAAACTAACATAAAAAATCTAACCAATCAAATAAATGCACAAAACAATTACATACCATCTACAGATGGTCGCTAATGCGAAGTGTAGCAGGGGGCGAGGTGGGCTCCTGGCCCAACACAGTCCACTGGCCCACTTACTTTTAAAAAAAAAATGTATAATTTTTATCCTCCAAAAAAATTATATATAAAAAATTAACAAAATGGGAAAATTACAAAGAACGGATATGATATGGATGAAGAAAATGCACATACAGACAGTACAAGTAAAACAAAACTGTGAAGGTGAAGAATAAAAGTGAAAAAAGCAAAGGGTAAAGACAAATTTGATTTCAATTCTGATTTGTGGGTCTCCAATTTCAGAAAAGCAGGTAAAGAAAAGTGCAATGTTACATTGTTACCACCCTAAATACCAAAAAACAATAAATGAGGTTTACCCATGAGTTGAATTTTCTTGTATATACATGGTACATCTACTGTGCTTGGACTAGATATATCAATTGGTAAAGGCACTTAGGCAGGTTGGATCATTTGAACTGATTTCAGTGTATACATTCATTCAAGCTTATTTGAGCTAACTTTAATCCTACATTTGCGGCTGATGAGATGAGGTGTTGAAGTTGAACTAACAATATATATAGAGCTAGAGAGATTATGTTAGTTAGATATCATATGATGTAACATTAATAAGTGAATGAGCATATGGGAAGTGATAGAAACCGGTATAGTATACACTTTGCAAGTGTTTGCTTCATGTTCCTCCGTGAATTTATAGATGTTTTACAATCTGGCATTCCTTCAAATGTCATGTCAGATGTTAATTTTGAGCTCTACATTGATGCAAAAGGTGTTGTTTTTTTTTTTTTTTTTTTTTTTTGATTAGGAAAGAATTCGGGCGAGTATGCTCTACCGGCAGCATCCTTACGGATGAGGTCTAAAAGACCTAAATTGGTTTGAATATCGACTCCCCGGGCAAAATGGCAAAGGTGTGAAACCTTATCAGCCACTTTGTTGCCCAAACGGGGCACATGAAAGAAGGAAACTTCTTCCATAGTCGATAGTAAAGTTTTAATATCACACAGGATCAACTCGATTTCCCATGGACATGAAATGTTTTTGTTGAAGTAATTTATGATAATCGAGGAATCACCCTCAATGTGGAGTTTCTTAATGTGTAGTTGGATTGTTTGTTGAATACCTAATTTTAAAGCAAGTGCTTCAGCTTTGATTGGGCTTTGCAAACCAAGCTTTTGATAACTTATGTTTATCGGACGACCCTTCCAATCACGGATAATGGAACCAACCGTACTATTCCTATTTGGTAGAGAGGAACCATCAAAGTTTAGTTTGAAGGTACCACAAGGAGGTTTCCGCCATTTAGTATCTTTTCCTTTTTCCTTTTTGTTTTGTTGCTCATAATTTGTGGTGATATGAAAGTGATCAATCTCAAAATCATCAACCGTCTTCGAAGCGGTTTTCCAATTGAGTATTTGGTTCTTGATGAAATGTATTGAGGCGTCCCTTTGTGGTATAGGGACTTGCCTAAAGATTAATTGGTTACGGGTATACCAAGTGTACCACCATGCAAATGCAAGCTTCATTTTATCCTCAGAACAGAGGGACTGCCCTAAGACGGAGACAATAGGTTTGATATCTCTATCTCTATATATCATATTAGCTATGATGGAATCAATTCTTTGAGGAAGCTGGTAAAGGGCCCAAACATAGGGGCATTCCAACAAAAGGTGGGCCTCATCCTCAGTCGCATTATTGCAAAGGCTACAAGTAGTGGGTACTAACACACTCCTAGAGGCGAGCCTAGAAGCCGTAGGTAGGCCATCTTGACATATTTTCCATAAAAAGTTTTTTTTATCTTTGGTGGTGCATCAATTGACCAGATCCAAGCGTTTTTATCCTTACGACATGACGATGACGAGGTAATTAGATTGTATGCACTCGATGTTGTGAACCATCCCAATTTGTCAGGCCACCAGTATAGACGATCTTCGAAGGACGAACTGGGAATGGGGATGTCGAGAATTTCATTGACGATGCTGGGGGGCAAGGAACACCGAAGTTTCTCCGACCACCACTTACCACCCATAATATAATCACTAACCATTTCCTCCCTATTATTTATTTGGGGACAATCATCCCTAGACTGAAGGGGAGATGTTGTGATCCAATTATCGGACCAAAATTTAATAGATCTCCCATTTCCCACCGACCAAATGAGACCAGACTTAAACTTATCCACAAGCGGAATAAGTTTAGCCCATTGCCAGGACATGTCCCCACCTTTTTTGTATTCCAAGATTGAAGTCGATCGTAAATACTTATGTTTAATGAGAGAGACCCACACATTATTTGGTTCAGCTAGGATTTTCCAGATTAACTTCATTTGGAGGGCTTCATTCATCTCTTTAGCTTTCCGAATACCAAGCCCTCCACAGTTTTTCGGTTTACAGATCCTGTCCCAACGGATAAGAGGTCTAAACTTGAGATCCTTATTCCAGAAAAATTTCCTATTGATCTGGTCTAGCTCTTTGTGAACTGAGTTTGGAAGCATAAAGTTTTGCATAACATACATGGGTTTCGTCGCAAGATTGGAACGAATGAGAACCGCCCGACCTTGTTGGGATAGGGCGTTTGCACGCCATTTACTTAGTTGTTCTTTTGATTTGCATATAATGTCTTCAAATGTTTGTTTGTTAACCCTGCCATTTATAATAGGGCAACCGAGATATTTTTCCAGTGAGTATTCACTAGATACATTCAGGCAGTTTCGGAGCTCGGCAACTCTTGTGTTAGAAATTCCTCTACTTGCTTGAAAACTGGATTTCTGGTAATTAACTTTTTGTCCAGATACTTTGCAGTATGTATCAATTATGGATTTAACTTTATGTGCTGCCTCCACACTGCCTTTAGAGAAGACAATAATGTCATCTGCAAAGGACAAAAATGGAATTCGGGGGCCGTCTCTACCGAAGGAGAAACCAACTGGGTTGTTGATGGAGTTTGATTCAGAGGACAATCGTCTAGCTAGGACCTCGGCCCCTAGAATGAACAAGAAAGGGGAGAGAGGGTCCCCTTGCCTAAGGCCACGACTTGAATAAAACAAGTCGGTGGGGCCATTGTTAACAAGGACTGAGAAAGATACAGTCGTAACGCATTCCATCACCCACGAAATGAAGGTTCTGTGAAAACCAAATCTTTCTAGCACCTTTTTAGTAAAGTTCCATTCAACTCTGTCATATGCTTTTTCCATATCTAGTTTTATTGCTAGCCATCCAACCCGCCCCTTGCGGGATCTAAAGGAGTGGAAAATTTCGTGCGCTACCAACACATTATCTTGAATTGCCTTGTTTGATACAAACGCACCCTGGAGAGGGTGGATAACCTTACCAACAACCGACTTTAGTCGGTCAGTAAGGATTTTTGATATTACTTTGTATATCGTAGAGCATAGGCTTATAGGGCGGTAATGACTGGTATTGGTGGGATTGTCGCGCTTCGGAAGAAGGGATATAAATGTATGATTTAATTGTTTCAATATTTTGCCTGAGTGAAAGAATCCCTTCACTGCTCTAATAACAGATGTTCCAACAATGTCCCAATATGCCTTGTAAAATTCCGCCGTGAAACCATCTGGCCCAGGGGATTTATTGTTTCCGAGTTTGAACACAGCCGATTTAATTTCAACATTGGATGGGATGCGAATCAGAAAGTCGTTCTCTTATGAGGATATAGAGGGGTTGATTAAGTCAAGCGACTCATTCAACAGGTTTTCATCTATCGATTCTTTTTTAAATCTGTTTTCGAAGTCACTCCTAATCTCATTTCTCACATTTTCGTCACCAATGATTAAAGTACCCTCTGCAGAGGTAATATTTCGAATTTATTTCCTATGTCTCCTGCCAGTCGCAACCCGGTGGAAATAAGTTGTGTTCGAATCAGAAAGCTTGAGATGCTTAGTTTTTGCTCTTTGGTTCCAGAAGGTTTTCTGGAAGTGAAGGAGTTTTTCCTTTTTTATTATCAAATTCTTTTCCTTATTACTCATATGTCGAGGAATGTCCCCATCCTGAGAAGACTGTATTTGAATAAGGTCGTTATCCACCTCCTGTAATTGACGGAAAATATTTCCAAACGTATGTTTATTCCACTCTTTTGCTTTTTTCTTGAGAATCTTTTGTTTGAATATAAGTTGAAACATAAACGAACCCTGGCAGGAAGCACGCCACGACTGTTTAACTATATTTCGGAAGTCCTTACGCTGAATCTAAGCATTCTCGAATTTAAATGGGGGAGCTTTAAATATCGAGCCATTTTCAAGGGAAATGGATATAGGACAATGGTCTGATGACGAAAAGGCTCCATGATGAGTAATCAAGTTAGGAAATTTTTCGATAATCTGGTGATGAACTAGCACACGATCAAGTTTCTCATGTATATTGTTTTCATCATCAGGGCTACGTCTCCAAGTAAAAGTGTTACCACAGGTGGGCAGGTCTACTAGAGAGCAGATATTTTTAAAGTCGATTAACCTAGTGAAGCGAGACAATCGAGGACTAACTCCTCCCATCTTATCATCATTACAAAGAATCTCATTTAAGTCTCCGATAACTAGACACGGACAAGATGATCCAATTACTATAGAGGTCAAAGAGTCCCAGAAATACTCTTTGTCTTGAGGATTAGGTGGTGCATAAACAAACAAGAGTAAACATTTGAACATATCTGTGACATTTTCATAACGAAGTCCAATAATTCGAGGTAACTGAATTTCAACAGAAATGATTTCGTTTGTAAGTTGGTACGACTTCCAAAGAATACCCAGCCCACCAGAACGACCCGATGCCGGGGACCAAATAGCCTCATCGAAGCCTGCAGTTTTCCAGGATTTGTCAGACGGGATAGTTTCACATTTCGTTTCTGCTAGAGCCATAAGTTGTATGTGATTGTTTTTACATAGGCTATCGATTTCCGTCCAAAACGTTCTCTTCCCTATACCCCGACAATTCCAATAGGTGATTTTCATTTAAAACTTTCCAAGGCACGAGGACAAGGTGTGACGATCCCCGTAGCCGAAAAACTTGATTTTATGTGTTTGATAATGCAAAATTAGGTGGTAAGGACTGATATAGACCTTAGTCATCCTAACAGCCGACCTCCAAACACCAAGTAAGTCTGATTGAAGGCCCGACGCACAGCACAAGCAACATAAGAATTGTTGTAACGTAAGTCCAATACAAGGAAGAATGTAGGATGAAGGATGCAGGATCCTCATCCAACCAGTAGTTGACTGAATTTTGCATGTTTCCTTTATAATTAATTTATTAAGTTTTGGGATGACATAATTTAATGGATAGACAAAAGAATCCATACAAACATTAGGATGGACAGATGATCTTATACATATATCATGCTTTTTAGTATTACTTCGGTAAACCATACACTTTAAAATCAAAAAATGATCTCTTTGCACAAGGTATACAAAACCGATTCTAGCTAGCTTACACCATAGGTTTCCTGGAGAGCACAAATGCGATGCAGATTTAGACCCCCAAATCAAGTTAGTGCTCATATCATCCCTGCAAGCATGTTTCTTCCACAACATGTTAAACAAGATAAATTTTAGCAAATTATGCAAACCCCAGGGTAGTATAACCATCAACCACACCTCCATAGACAAGATATGGTTAAAAGCTGAGATAAACATAAACGTCTGGTAATTCTTGCCTAAACCCTTCAGCTAGGGAGATGTAAAGAAGCCGTCATGAGAATCACATTTGCAACTGCCGGGGTCGAAGGTAACAGGGTCATATAAACCTAGCTGCTCAAATCCATATAGCTTGTAAAAGGAAATATGGAGAGCAACAATGGGTATATAAGACGATTTAGTGAGACTTAGCTTATAGAGACTACAGATCACTTGCTCAACATCATAATCAGTCCTAATTTGATCCACCCCGAGATTGCAAAGAATAATTTTCCTGAAGCAAAGCATCCTAACCCACAAAGATGCATCACAAGGGATACAATCCAGAAGTGGAGATGATTTACGTGGATAAAAAATGTATGAAGAACATAGTATAACCCGGATGGCCACAGTCCTGACCTAGAACAGAAGGATAATCCATGGAGAGCAAATCTTCATCAGAAGTGGTGGTAAGACCTTCAGAGGTTTCTATTAACACTGTTTTTTCTAAACCCATTTGGGAGGTATGGGATGAAGCAGAATACACCACTTCAACATCTTTGTTCCGACACCAGTAGGTGTTGTTTTGTACCTCTGCAACAGAAACAACAATGCAGCACCCGGGAGCTCGAGGGCGAAAAACATCATGAATATGCTCAAACCCAAGAAACTTAACAGAAGAAATGCGAGGAGCAACATCAAGCATACAAGATGAAACAACGAGGTTAGATTGGAATCTATAAAATAATTCCCCATTAAAGATTTTACATAAAGGTTTAGCTAAGTAGTTGAACAAACGCTCAACGCCAAGAGCTAACCTATTTTCATCCTCCCCGGTATTGTAAAACCTGAAGAACAGGAATCTACAAACCATAGACTCCAGATTAATAACATAGGGGATATAGTCCTGATGCGGATGTGTTCTGACCATGTAACAATTGCAAGAAGAAAACTTTGTTAACCAGACAACCACTGCCAAAGCAGAGCTCAGATTTTCGGAAACAAGTTTTATGACAAATACTTTTTCGTCAGAACTGTCGATAAGAGCTATCAAAACTCCAAAATCGACAGTTTTTTCAAGGCCCTTTCGGGGGGTAGGGCGTGAAGAGGCAATCGCCTCTAGCACCATATTTTCCAGACACCAGTGAGTGGTGAGATTTTGTGTTAAACTCAATAAACAAGCCAAAGCTAAGGTGAGGTCCAAGGAAACCATGGGAGTTCTTAGACCTCTAAATAGACTCAAAAGAGAGTGAATAAGACCGAACCTGTTCATGGATGATAAGACCGCTCTTGCGGAGTTAAGAGATGAGATACCAGCGCAGCACATCAGCGAGATTATTTTAGTCCAAGGAGCCGCATCCCAAGCATAAAACCAACAGACCGTTGGATAAGCTGCAGAAGCGGCAGCTGCCTTAGCCAGAACTTGTTTAAAACCCTTTCGGGATGCAAAGGATGAGAAGGCATACACCTTACTCATAGGTTCATTCATACACCAGTAGGGTGCGTTGAATTGTGCCGAGCACAACAAGAAAATCAAATCACAGATCAGAAGTAAAAAATTTGTGAGAGGACTGATAACACAAGTAAGTAGAGACAGAAGCAATTGCATAGGCATACACCTGTTTATGGCCATTATAGCACTACTTAACCAAACATGAGGTGAGAACTCACCGTGTCCATGACATGAGCAGCCAGCGTTGTAAACTTCCGAGCACTCACGACCAACAATCCGGAGCAGAGCACCCACGGTGGTCGGCTCCAAGACGCACGAACCAGAACCCTTCAGAGAACCCCCAAATCCCACGGACATAGCCTTCTTCCCTTTTCGAAAATCCTTCCCCTCATTCCTCCATATTAGCACCATAATAAACCCTCGCCAAACAACTGACCAACTAGCCATGGGAGACCAATTACACAGAATTAGGGAAGGAGAAGAACGAGTTTTTTTTTTGTTTTTTTAGGGTTTAGGAGAACAAATTGAGATATCACACCACCATAATAAGAGATTGAGGCAAGAATCAGAATGACCAAGACCCAATCAAGGTCGAGACACTGAAGATGGTGAAGTAGAGGCGTAGGAGAGCGAAACTGCAGACAGCAGCAGGAGCGAACCAAGCGAGAGACCACTCCACGCCCACAAGGTGAGTACGAAACCTTGAGAAAAGGTAGCCAACGCCCTAATCAAGGAGGGATTAGGCCGAAAAAGCACAGAGATGATGCGAAGGGAGGGATTCCACACAAGAACAGTGGCTCAAATTAGGGTTTGCTGAAGAAGGTCGGGGGTGCGTGAACCGCGCGTTCTTTGGCTCCGGGGAGGAGGGGTTACGACGGTTCTTTTGCTTTTTTTCCGTAAAGTTGAAATTGTTGGATTGGTCTGATGAAAAAGGTGTTGTGTTTCATGTGACAAAGTTGAAGTTTTGATCCTATTAATTTATTTTAATTTATTCATTTTTCTCTCATTAAAATAACATTAAAATAAAAGGGTAAAAATGACTTTTCACCGTTTTAAACGGAAACCTAACGGGAAAAAAGGTTGTGGGTGGCGATTTACCTACAAAATGGGTTTAAGGGGTGGTTTTCTGCAAAGACCCATATTTAAGGGGTGGTTTTCTGCTATTTTCCCTAATTAAAATTTACAACTCTATCGATACAATGAATACTTTTTTCTGAAATTGTGGCTGATCCGAAGAAAATGGACCAATGTATCGACACGTTAACTGGACTGGCTCTATACTGGACCACGTCCTTATGTTGGGCTATTAGTTGAAATGGGCCTGGCCCATATACAAGAGAACCCTTCCATACATACTGACTACTGAGTAATAACTTTTCAAGGTGTTGCTAGATACACCGTAAATCCCTCATCAAAAGTGCACGTCGAAATTGACGTGCAGTCGTGCAGACCTTTTCAATTAATTAACACGCTAAAAAAATTAATTAACCCACTTTAACCCTGCACGTCAATTCCGACGTGCAAGATTTGGGGTGTATTTAGTTTCTCCGATTTTCAATTAGATGAACTCATACTCCTAGATCCTTTATTTTTGTATTAAAAGTTCCATATTTACACCGCAAATCCCCCATCAAAAGTGCACCTCGGAATTGACGTGCAGTCGTGCATACCTTTTCAATTAATTAGCACGCTAAAAAAATTAATTAACCCACTTTAACCCTGCACGTCAATTCCGACGTGCAAGTTTTGGGGTGTATTTAGTTTCTCCGATTTTCAATTAGATGAACTCATATTCCTAGATCCTTTCTTTTTGTATGAAAAAATCCATATTTACACCGCAAATCCCCCATCAAAAGTGCACGTCGGAATTGACGTGCAGTCGTGCAGACCTTTTCAATTCATTAGCACGCTAAAATAAATAATTAACCCACTTTAACCCTGCACGTCAATTCCGAAGTGCAAGATTTGGGGTGTATTTAGTTTCTCCGATTTTCAATTAGATGAACTCATATTCCTAGATCCTTTCTTTTTGTATGAAAAATTCCATATTTACTTCGATATCATCTAAATCGTCTTCTGAAATTTTTTTAAAAAGATGAAGGATGAAGAAGGGCATACTCCTTGACATTATTCTTAAAAATCCTTCAAGACTTGTGTAAACTCTTAATCTCGCCCTACCGCCAAGGTTGCCAAGACCTACCTAGACAACAAAGACACCCAACATGAAATCCGTCTAGACACCGCTTAGACCCTTGATCCTACCCTATCACAACACACCCGTCAAATATTTTTTAGAACGTTGCTCATAAATATCATTTTAGTGTATGCCCATTCTCTTTTAGGTCCATAATGAGAGAGGGGGAAATCAAATCTGTGACTCATTTCATCCTATCAATTGAGCTAGTAAGATTTGACATAAACATAATATGCACGAGAGGATGTATTGCAATTTGCAATTTGTACCTTGTTATTTTATGTGTGCATGAAGAAGGTCATACTCCTAGACCTCATTTTAGTGTAACCACATGTCGTGGTTACCGCAGATGTGGTAACCACGACTTGTGGTTACCATCGGTACATTACCATGGTTACCAAGTTGTAATTTTGTTTGTATTTTTTTAAAACCCCTTGGCTACTTTCCGGTAGTCATCAAAGTTATCGAACGAAAAAATATGGTTACAAAAAACAATATGATTACCACTTATTAAAACTTCAAATAAATCAAGTTCACAACCTAAAGTACAAACCAATTCTAACCAACAAAGTTCAAAGTCTTGAAACAGACCAAGTTCAATTGTTCAAACATTCAAAATGTTCCTGCAAATTCAAACAAAACAAGTTGAAAGTCTTCAAACATTCAAAATATTCCTACTGTTTCTAGTAGAAAATGTAGAAATGACCAATTTGGGTCAAAATCAAAATACAAAATATAAATTAAAAACTTACAACTTAAAGGTAATGACAAAAAAACATTAAATAAAAAAGTTAATATATATACTTGGTAATCATGGTAACCATGGTATTTAGATTTCATTACCATTACCGTACCATCTTCACGTGGTTACCACCATGTTGGTTACCAAAAGTGTGGTTACCAACATAGTCGGTTTGTGGTTGGTACATGGTTGGTATGGTAATTTTCGTACAATTTGCCAGCCCTACTCAATATATTGGGAACCTTCCCAAATCCGAAACCAATAGGATTATGCCACTTGTCCATAAAATAAATCATTATTTTAAACTTTCATCTTTTCATTTTTTTTTAAACTTATAGCTTTTCATTTTTTTTTTAAAGTTCAAGTTTTATTTTTAACTTACAGCCCTTTTCATTTTTTTTAAACTTTCAGTTTTTTTTAAAACTTTCAGATTTTTTAAACTCGGCCTTTTTTATTATATTTTTTTTCAACTTCCATCTTTTTTTTAAAAACTTCCAGCTAGCATATAGGTTATGTAATTTTTATTATTTTTCAATGACAATATATGGTTAACGTAATTTTTATAATATTTAATTTCACAAGTGTAAGAAATACTAGTTTAAATTAATTTGAATTCATATAAGATTTTTAAGATATCGAATAAATTTGTGATAGAAAGGATTCAATTAATAATTTTTAATTGACGAATTTATTAACAAGTTCGTTAAAAGATTTTAAATTATTAAAATTAATTATGAAATATAATTATAAAATCAAATTAATTATTTTTTAATCGTTAAATAAATCAAGTTATTTTAATACGGAGTATTTGAAATTATAGAGAAAATATTGGTATGAAAAAAGTGATGAAATAGATTTATTGGGCAACCCGACCATTGTGGAGGTTAGGAAAAGAATTGGGGAGTGTTGGGAATAAAGTTAGTGGAAAATGAGGTGGACGAATAAGAAAAGGGGAAAGAAGTTTTGGGGAACCCGACCATTGCTGATGCTCTTAGAAAAGAAAAGTAAAGAGGCATAGAAAGATACAATAGATGGATGGGAAAAAAAAGAGAGAGAGAGATATAAAAAGTTGTTACAATAGAAAAGAAAACGAAATAGGTTATAGATAGATCATAGATATGATAGATAGATGGCTGGAAAAAAAAAGAGATATATAAAAGTAGTTAGAAAAGAAAAAGAAAGAGTTTATAGATAGATCATAGATATGATAGATAGATGGCTGAAAAAAAATGAAGAGATATATAAAAGTAGTTAGAGTAGGATTAGGATTGTAAAACGAGATTATATATATACACACACTGAAAGCCCTATGGACTATGGTATCGCCATAGCCTAGTTTGTGGTTTTATTTGTGGTTACGTGCAGCAAATCGGTTCAGATCGAGAAGAATGAAAGCAAGCTACTTTGTGCTTGTGGCAGCCATAGAGTGTTGGGCTGCCTGCTCTTCGCTCTTTACCTTCCGAATCTTCAGCAGCTTCGACAACTATTTTTACCTTCCAAATCTTCAGCAGCTTCGACAACTATCTTTGTCTCTATTTTGTTCAGATTGTTCCAAATCTTTGGGGGATTTTGTCTTCTTTTTTATGGGAACAGGTTGTTGAGGAGACTCGCCATCGCAAGGAGGATGATGGCAACCACTTTCAATATAAGTATGTGGGCACTGAGGATAATCACAGTTTCTTCACTGGATACAAATTAAGAAACATATAAGGAAACTTGAAAGGAACAAGCTGGGATTATTTTTTCTCAACCATAAAATTTGAGCTGCCAATTTAATCATCCTGAGTTGTATTGAATATGGTGTGGAACCTAATAATTGTTTGCCATTCATATTCAGCAACGCAATTATACGCTAAAGTTCATCAGTTCTGTGTATACTTTTATCTCTGAGAAGAAAGATGACCTTTAAAATCTAGTAGATGACCTTTATTATAAAAAAACCATCCGATTCGATACAATTCGATACAATTCTTATGTTCTTGAAAGACCTAAGAAGTTTCTGCCGGAGGACCCGATCGTTTTAAAGAAAACTGATAAGCACTTTCATTAGTTATAAATATCTCCATTATCGCAAGCCATAAAGTTAATGGGGTTTATGGTATACCTCCTCTATGATATCGGCCAATCCGGCAGAAAAAATGAGAACAGGAACATTTTTCTCCTGCATAAACAAAACCATGGCAAAGATCATGATGGTATGCAAAAACAGTGAAATAAAAGTACATGTTTAAATGTTTAAAATGGGTGAACATAAGGATTCTTCCGCATCTATCTCTGTAAAAAAGGTTTTAGAGGTGCAAAACAATAACATAATCAAACTATCAGGTCAGATCTAGCAGTACTGAAATGCAAAGCGCAAAACATGTTCTCTATCGAACAATCATGTCCTCTATCGCTCAGCTACACAAGGCACCCCATATACTTAAACTTCTCTCGTTGAAATCCAAAAGGAGATATGATTTTTCACCTCTAGTATCTCAGAAAGTTCAGCTACACCTTCTCTGAAAGCAATTCTTGAATCAGCCACAGATTGCCTTATAGCATCATATGTAAGGCCTCCCTCAATGAGAAGAGAGTGGGTTTTCTTCCACCTGCACAAATATCACATAAAATAGGTTTCTGAAACCAGCTCTTCTTCTTCTCCAAAGTGGTTGTGAAGGCAAAAAGGGAAACATCCTAAAGATTACATTGAGCAATATAGCTTGTCAACAGAAAAAATTACATACCATTCTTCCATGAGTTTTGCCTTCTCATCAATGGGAAGAGTAGGAGAAATTTCCAGTGGATGATAATAGTCATACAATTGCTACCGCTTCATATCATATTTGGGATTACCCTGTTGCAGAAGCTGATGGCTGCCTACAATTTACAAAATAAGCCTTCCCATCAAAGCAGCAAGCAAAAAAAATATCTTTAGGGCAAAACACGTCATAAAAGACAACTTACTGTGGCCAAAGAGGGCACAGTAAGCTTGTAAGAACATACTATAGTAATAATTTCTCAAATGAAAAAAGTCCCACGCATAAGGAAAAGGGAGGGTACCTTTCTGGGTGACCGTGAAATAGAGATTATAGGACCAAATTCGTTGAAGGTCCCATAAAAGATAAGAATCCAAATATTAAGACCTTGATATGAATCCAGATAACAGTTGCTGTCAGAAAGGATTCTAGGACAGTTGCTGTCAGCAACTGTCCTAGATTCATATAGGTGATTAGCTCCAGGCTCCGGCCTTTCAAGGGCCCATGTTAGCTGTCAGAGTGTGATTCAACTGGAGCTTCTTGATAGCGGAACCGTCCTTATTTAAGTAGAACTCCTTCACCATGGCATTTATTTGAAAGGGCACGTTCTATTTCTACAAAGGGTCACAGCTTACCAGGGCTGATAGAAGTGAGCGACAACAGATTGTTATAGTGAATGCCAAAGCCAAAGGAGCTGATGAAGGACATGCTATAGTGAATGCCAAAGCCATGTTTTAGAAAAATGCACAAATAACGAAACTATAAAACAAACTAATGGAGTATACAATAATTTACGAAGGTACAAACCTTGGCTCTAAGAATATGTTGTTTCATGACATCTTGATCTAGCATGTGATGAAATCTGAATGATCCCATTGTCTTCAGGGATATCTATTGAGTTACCACCAACCTAAGAGCAAACAATACAATGGTCTTGATCCGTTTAACAGCAATGAGAGCATTTTAGAGAAGGTTTAAGAGAAAGTTGACTGAGCATGGTCACACTGTGAAAGGGCATTTCATACATAGAGCATTTACTTACCTTGCGAGAATTTACAACGGTTGCCTTGTAAGATGGGGTGATGCCAGTATACACTACCAAAGCTAATATGCAAGGAGGAAATTCTTGGGCAGACAGATCGCTTCTTTTATTGAAAGGTATAACATCTGTCATGGGTAGCTTGAATTTTCAGGAAAATGATGCAAATGCAACATTACTTAATGAATTGAAGCACTTATAATAGCCATATGAAGAGATGAAAGAGCTCAGGGCTGATAATTAACTTTAGAATTTAGAGTCCCCGTGTAAGCCGAAAGACACCAAACAATAAGAATGAATGTATATTAAAGTAGAATTATGGGAGAATAAACCATATATTATAAGCACTTAAATGATTTTTTTTTTTAAAAGACCTCTATGGAATGACTACAACTTTTTATTTTCACAATGTATGAATTATGAATATATGATCTAACTAACCAAAATCCTAAACATCAAGCAAGTAGAGAGGATGCCAATTATGCCAATCGAAACCATCCTCCAAGCAGCACACATAAAGAATGTAAACAAGATTCGGTAATCTATATAATGTTGAATTCAGCTCTTTTCTGCAGCTAATCCAGAAATTATCCTCCTGACAACACACACGCTAATCAACCAATTTGGCTCCTCTAGTTCTCCATCGGTGACAAAAGTTTGAAGTTTACTTTGCAGAAGGAGCATCTCGCCAGTAGTCGGCCTTCAAATCAGAAACAAATATAGTAAGTTCATTTTGACATAAGAAAGAAAGGCCAAGAAAACAAGAAAGGTTTGTTTAGAGAGAACTTACAGGCCAACAAAGACTTTGAAGGCGTCGTAAATACCCCATTGAGCTCCTGTTAAGGTCACAATCATAACTATACGGAGAGGAAGGCCCATGTGAACAGTCCCCACATACCAAGTTTCTTAACAGCCTGCAAGAACTCGGCATTAGCCCAAGGATCACTGGTTTAAAAAGTGAGTGCAGGTTAGTGAAAATGGAGTATGAATGTGGTTTAAAAAGTGAGTGCAGTTTCTTAACAGCTTCTCATTCTTCATGTAAGCTGCAATATTACCCATAATCCAGTTAGCAGCCAGATTCATTTCAGCACCCTTAGCAAGAGTCTCGTCAAAAAACTTTGCCACCTGGAGATCAAATCACAAATGAAAACAAATCTCATACTATGAATATTTTTTTTTGAAAGGTGCAGAAGCACTACATACTGATATTTTCCATTTAATGGATATAAAAGATACAAAGGGAGGGAGACACGTATATTCTGTAAAACTACTTCTGGCAAATCTGGCTCTGGGAAATAACGGTAGTCTGCAAGTCCTTTCTTCTTCCGCATTGTCACTGTTTTATAGTTAAGTACATAAGTAAAACATATCAGTATCTGAATAAGACCAATGGGCATTTCATTCTTAGCATCAAACATCATTGTCACTATCATATCCAACAAACAAAGCAATGCATCATGAAGATGGTACTTTAACAAATAGTTGGTGTGCAAACTTTTTTATCAAACACAACACAATACCCAAGCTTAGTTAATGCATTAAAATCATCTAAAGCATCTGCATTCAAATTAAACCAAAAATCTATCTATAATTCATATGTGCAAGGTAACAAAATAAACAAAAATTCTATCTATTACCCGAAAAACAGAACAAAAAATCATCCGCATTCAAAATTCATAAAAAAAATCCTATAGGGTTACCCTTCTAAAAAATAGAGATGACCCAACCCAAACATGTCATAAATTAAAGGTTATGGCAAGTAAAATTAAGAAACAAATTATCCAGCTCATTCTGTCATAAGTTTAGGGACTTAGTCTCACTTTTTAGCTTTCAAAGTTTGTGTTTTTTTCAACTCCAAATGGTATAAAGAGTAATGCAATTCACTTATACCTCCAGGCTCTAGGTAAAATGGATCCAAATTAGCATTTGTTTTCATTGGGAAGATTATATATGAGCAAAAAAGTCCCTCTAGCTACTCGTACTGCACTTTGGCTGATTGTGTCGAGAACGGAAGGTAGATACAATGGCAGTAGAGCAACTTTAATACGGGGTACAAAACAAAATTCCAAACGCAAGTTTGAAAGTTTTTAGGCAAAATTGCAGGAAACCACCCTTTAAACATGATAGTTTGCAAGAAACCACCCTTTAAATTTATTTTTGCGGCAAACCACCCTTTAAATATAATAGTTTGCGGAAAACCACCCTTTAAAATACATTCATTTAAAAATCACCACCCATCATCACTTTTCATTAAAATTTTATTAAGTAAATCAATATTACCTTTTTACCCCTTAATATATATATGTATGTATAACTTAATATAATATATAGATAAATAGATATCGATTATATATTAATTCAATGAATTGAATTAAACTCATTGGTTTTAAAAAATGTAGAATATCTTAAGTTTTTTTTAAAAATATACGGAGTAATTGTAATTGAAGGTTATTGATTAAAACGCCTAAAAATAAGTTGGTTATGAGATTCTAAAAAAAAGTGGGTTATGTCAAATTATCATAAAGACTTATATATTAGATATAGATGACACATCATCTTAAATTCTTATAAATTAATATTATATATAGATATATAGATTTAACATAATACATAAAGATTTAAATATAGATTCCAATGATTTCAAACATAATGTTTGAGAAAAGAAAAAGAAGAGATTTCAAATGTAATGACATTCATTAGATTGCAATTAAAAGCATAAAAATACAATTTGTTTTCTTTCTAACAACCTTGAAATATAATACTCCCTCCAATCCAAAATATATGTTGTTTGACTTTTTAACACGTATTTTAAGGAGTTAAAAACTATATAATATATTAACTTTTTTATTATTATTTTTGTAGAATTTAATACTTATTACCAACAAATATTAAGTTGTAAAAAATAATTTTTAAAAAGTTGATATTTTATATAGTTTTTACCTCCTTAAAATACGTGTTGAAAAGTCAAACGACATATATTTTGGATTAGAGGGAGTATATATTTTGGGGATAAAAGAGTAATTTTGGTTTACTTAATGAATTTTTAATTAAAATTGTTGATGGGTGGTTTTTTTAAATGAATGCATTTTAAAGGGTGGTTTGCCGCAAACTACTACATTTAGAGGGTGGTTTGCTGCAAAAATAAATTTAAAGGGTGGTTTCTTGCAAACTACCCTATTTAAAGGGTGGTTTCCTGCAATTTCGCCAAGTTTTTATTTGATCAATCCAATGAATAAGATTTGTTTTCTATTCCTAAATTTCCAAATGTAATTGCCCATTACTTAAAACAAACTAAACCTAAATTCGAAATTTTCATCCAATGAAAGCCTCAAATTTCCAAATTCAAACGCTAAACCCTAAATGACGGAAATTTCAAAAGAGAAGAGATACCTTCTGTCGGGCAAAAGAACATTCAAAGAGACCTGGATAAAAGACACAGAGAAGCAAAAAAGAAATAAAACGGTGGACGAATAAGGCGGTGCGAAGAGGGAGTTATCCTTGGGAAGTGAGAAATACTGAGCTGGTTGGGATTCCTTTGGGAGTTAAATTGAGAGGCACCGGCTGTTGGAGAAATCGGCACTGAGGATAATCATATAGGTGATTAGCTCCACACTAAAGAAATTTGTCCTAGATTCATATCATAAATAAAAAGTTTTACTGAAGCAACTGTTATCTTCAGCATTTGAAATTCACCAACTGACATCAAAAGTTGCAACGCCATCAACTGATATCATAAATAAAAGGATTCTAGGACCAACTGAGGTTTCACTATAACGTGGGGCTTATTTCTTCAGCATAAAAGGTTTTTGTTATAAATCCAGATCTTGCAATGTGGCAATCATAGGAAGGATTCATGCCATCAAAAGTTGCACATCCCACCAAATTTCACTCTCGGAACATCAAGAAACATTTTCCGGTTTCCCAAGGTGAGTATTTTGGGCAAGCGCCGCACAACTGACAAACTTCAGTCATATCCAGTAATTTAATCATGAATATATCAAGTATAATAGTCTCCGATCCCACTGGAAGGCATGAGATATCTATGTTACACATGCCGAGGTAAGCATAAAGTGAAAAAATCATTAGCATGAACAGTTAGTGCCAACATGTTCCCAGATGAAGGAAACAGAAACAAAAACAGTTAGTTATTAGCATATAAATGTGGTAAATGAAACCATACCTTGAGATCACAAGAAAGATCCAAGAGCAACTTGAAGCTACTTGTATGAAACATTTACAGTTATACTGTCATAGCATTACTTGCCAAAAAAACAAGGGAATGGTGAAGAAGATTATCATGTGCTAATTCACCACTATAGGGATAGTCAAAGATGATTCTAACAATCGCATAAAACAAGGCTAAGTTGTATCTACAAGGGAAGATATACACATCTTAGCCGGTAATAGTTTATGCCTAGCTAACTTTTCTTTCATCAAAGAACATAAAAACTCACAAATATGCGAACTACACCAGAAGTAGATATTTTTCACATGCGACGCTTTTTTGTCTAAAATGTGACATTAACTTGGATAAATAGGCCAAAAACTCCTAGAAATAACACAATAGTTTCTAATACTTGAAGCATATATGTGCTAAAAATTTCATTAGATGAGGAGTGGTTCTGCCAATTCAGCCGTTGCTCATGATATGCAAAGTTGCTCATATTACCAGAAGGCGATTCCACAAATGACAATTCTCAGGTTTTTAAGATGCAGTATCATCTGATACAAAAAAAATTAAAAATGAATAAAAACCGATATCCATCACATTTACATAAGAAGCACTTCACAAAGTACTTGAAAAATCAAAGCAATAACACATTAAAAGGATCACAACCTTCGTGGAGCTCTCCACCTTCTCTGGAGACTGTCATATACATCTCTTGGAAGGCCATTCTTATCACAAGCGCTTCTCAATCTTTCCATTGTGGATTCATAAATTTCAATCTTTCTATCCATTATCTCCAAAGCAGACCTCTTTAACTCTGAATACCGACCCATCTCACAAAACCCAATCATCAATACATTTGCACTCTCGTTCATAGGCATTATTCAATTCTCAAGCATATAATTCCAAATCTCAACGGCCACCTCAGGATCGTCCTGTCCAAGCAACATCTCAATGGCCTTGGCACAATTAGATGGTGTTGGAGGGCATTCATTCTTTATCATCTCATTGAAAAATGTGCCTACCTCATGAACCCTCTTATTCTTGACCAAATACTCAAAAATCATGTTATAGGTCAGAAAATCTGGAAATGCTCCATACAAGGACATCTCATCAAGCAAACGGAAAGCATTATTGATATCATTGTTACTGCAGAGCAAGCCAATCATAGCATTGTTCAGCAACAAATCAGGAACTGCACCGCCATCAACAACCATCTTATCCCACAGCTGAATAGCATTCCCATAATTATTCCGCTTTACAAGATCATCGACAGCACAAGAGAGGAATCTCAAGCCGGGTGAGCATTTATTCTCATTCATAACCTCAAAAAACTTGAGACTCTCTGCAATCTGCCCCCCTCGAATAAAGGCACTCAAGAAGGCATCATAAGCTAGTGTATTCTTTGAATCCCACCCTAACCGAACCACCATCTCCCCAAAAGTAGTCTTAGCCTTGGTAACATCATTAGTCCTCACCAACCCTTCGAAAACCAGGGCATATGTTTCACCATCAGGCGGAATCTTCTCCTTGATCTTCTCGAAGAATTCCAGGGCCTTCTCGGTATGATCACCCGAATCGACAACAACCCTAAGGAGGGCATTCACCATGGACAGATCAGGCTCAATCCCAAAATTCTCCATGACATCAAATGTCATGAAAGACTCACTGACCCTCTCAGCATCACAGTAACTCTCAAAAGCGGAGACAAAGGCGGCCTTGGTGAGTAAATCCTGTTGCCTGATGGATCGAATAGCGTCCCACATTTGATCAAACATATGATTCCTACCGAGCAGATCCACAATCAAGTTCCAGGAATCAGCGGTGGGTTTGCGACTGAATCCAGCCCATCGAAAGAACTTGACGGCGCCGTCAGGGTGGGAATAGGAGAGCTTGAGGACTTCGTCGACGACATCGGAGTAAGGAGTGATTCCGGTGACGGAAAGGGCGGATTCGAGGTCTGATAGCGGGGAATTGGCGATGATTTCGCATAGGAGCCTCGCTCTGTGGGAGATGTGTGGGGTATCGAGGTAGGAGGGGAAATGATTCTTCGCCTTCTTCGACAACTTCTTCGCCATGTGGCTTTCTGAATGTCGTTTTAGGGTTTGCTGGTCAGAGGAGGAGGAGCATGAGGAGGCAAGGAGGGGCTTTGTTGGGGGATGCTTGATAGATTCCGCCATGGAATTAGAAGTAGGAAGCCAAAACCCTAAAATTTGAAGTAATTAGGTGCTGGATAAATCAGGGTGACTTTCGATAGCGTAAAATTATGGTGGGGGATTGGGTATCGTGGGCAGGGTCGGATTCCCTTTCTGCACCAAAAAAAAATCCCAAATCTTACCCTACTTATCAATAAAAATCCCAGCTTTACACAGCTTCAAAATATTTTTTTTGAGAAAAGCTTCAAAATAAATAAATCAGTTAAATGAGAAATTGTATATATTAAAAAGGAACCTGCCTGCCTATGGCTGACGAGCCAGAACTCGAAGCCGAGAAAGACGACGTAGACGCGGAAGGCGGAGCCTCCGTTTCCCCAACTTTCCTAAAACAAATAGCAATTGCATCCAATTAAACCAAATCCAAATCTAAAACTTAGAAATTTCATTGTTTCGAATTCGAATTGAATCAAAAATACCTCGAGGACGAAGAGATTACGTTTTCAAAGTCCACTCCCAAGATTGAGATTAAACATCAATGAAGTTCGACTGATGACCTAAGGAAGAAATTGGACATTGGATAAGATTAGAAGAGGAGAAAAAAAACCCTAATTCCACACCACCAACCATAAATGAACCCTAAATTGAAATTATAAATCCTCAAAATTTAAACCCTAACACATAGATACAACTACAATAGAGAGGAGAAGAACAATTACCTTTCGAGGCCATACCGGCGACGATGCTTGGGTTGGCTCCGTTCGACAGCAAGGGGCGGGTTTCAGGCTCTTGGTGTCGGCACCGGAAGGCAGTGGGCGAAAAAACCGGCTTCGGGTTGAAACATGCGAGAGAGAATGATAGACAGGAGACTAAGAGAGAGATCTCGAGATGAAGAGGAGAGGCATGAGGATAACGAAGGGAGAACCAGATCTGGGAGAGGGAGGTTGAGAATTTGTGAGAACCATAGGAAGGGAGATACGTAGTAGATCTGTGTTTTTTTTGGAGGCAAAAGCAGAGGAATGTGGGGACTGGAGAGAGAGAGGCGGATGGACTGGGATGGTTAATCTATATATATATATAGAGGGAGGTTCTTTTGTAAACACCCATTATAATACAATTTGTAAACAAATATCAGCCTTAGGATTGATTGAAAAGGAGGGTGAGGATTTAATCCTCAATTTTCAGTTTTTTAAATTAAAAAAAGGGGGGACCCACACTCATTACTCACCCACTCTCAATGGAACCCCAATTTGCGCGTGAGTTCAGTTTTCAATTTTTAATTAATTTGGAAAAAAGAAGAAGTGGGTGGTTGCTTGAATCAAAAAGTCCGAAATGGGGAAAAAAAAGAAATGACTTTTTATTCAATGTACTTGAAAACACAAATATATACTCCCAGGAAAAAAGGAGTAATATACTACCAGCTGTATCTAGTTTCCCCCTTGTGTGCATTTTTTTCTTTCCTTTACCTTCTACAAGCTGCAGTTGAGGGAAAACATCCATCGCCCCAGAATCTATTGTTTTCCCCTTGTCTCCGCTGGTCTTCGAGCACAATGGTCTCTTTCCAGTTTCAGATGTGGGTTGTCCCCCAGGTGTCCCTTCTCCTTTTCTCACGCGACTATAAGTTTTTTCTGCACATATTATTTCAAATACAGTTAGATATTGTTCTCCATTTATGTTAAAACGTCGTTCACATTCAATCATACATACGAATATTAACAAGCAGATCATCGAACAATTAAAAATTTTTACAATCAATTACACATACGGATTGTCCTTGCACTTTTTGTGGTTGAACTGGATGGGTTGGTTGTGTCAGGATGTTTGCCTCCTTCCCGTTGAGCTTTGTCAATTGTAAAATCGTCATCACTCCCTGGTACATACACCGTTATCTGCATTCCCTCATTGTTTGACATATCGGGGTTATTGGAAGTGTTTTCTTCACTTGTTTTCCCTTTGTCTATAGTTTGTCCACTGCATATTTTACCTACACAGTAAACCCAAAAGATTCACCATATTCAATAAGTCAATAATAGTTACACAATCACCAAATGATGTTACAATTTGATGGTAATACCACATTATAATTACGAATAATCAGCACAACTTCTCACAATAATTTCAAAATCACCAAATTATTATAATATTTGATTGTAAAAGCACATTATACGTACGAATAATCATCACAACTTCATCGAATATTTTCACAATCACCACATTATTTTCCGATTTAATGGTAAAAGGACCTTATATCTACGAATAATCATCACACCTTAACCGAATACTTTCAAAATATCCAAATTACGTTTCGAGTTTATGGTAAAAGCACATTATATCTACGAATCATCATCTCCACGTAACCGAATATTTTCAGAATCACCAATTATGTTCCTATTTCATGTTAAAAGCACTTTATACCTATCAATATTCACCACAAATTCAACTAATAATCATACCACACATAATAATATCAGGTATACCCAACGTCTCCCTTTGTACCCAATCATAGTTTTCAAAATCACATTGTAGAAAAAAACAGTATTCACCCAAATTTCACAGTTGTAAAACCCAAAAATAAAACGGTATGCGTTCTTTCTAAACCTCCATTTCACAACCCCTAATTTGTATGGTTTGATCCCAATCTAATATATTTATTAGAGTCATTCCTCAAAACGTTGCACAACAACAACTATTACCCATTAATCGTACAACGGATTGAGTTTTAAAGCTTATGACAAGAAACAACTCTTACCTGTTCCGTCACTTTGCTTCGGTTCCCCTTCACGCACCTGCTTCTGCTTCACGATCTCCTCCAACAGGAAACTTAGGCCGCACTTATAGTTCTTCAATTGGCTTCGGATTGTGGGTGAATCGAGTACTCTCGGCTCGAATCGCGGATTTGTATCCACCGTTTCAACTACCGTATCTTCCTTTCCATCTCTTTGCTGAGATTTTTCATCAATAAAGGTGGAGTTGGGTGGTCCACGTTTCTATTTACTTTTTAATTATTTTTTTCCTTCGGTTGGGGGGTTACACGCGCCTTTGGTGGGCGAATTTGGTGGTTTTCTTTTTTTTTTTAATTACAAAATACGATTAATCTCGGCTGTTCATTACTCCCCAATCAATGGCTAAGATGTGTTTACAACTTACATCCTAAGGGGTGTTTACACCGAAACCACCCTCTCTCTCTATCTATATATATATATATATATATATATATATATATATATATATATATATATATATATATATATATATATATATATATATATATATATATGTATATATATAGGGTAGAATTCAAGTGAGAATAGTATATACCGGTGAGAAGGAAAGAAGCGATGTGATTGGTTAATTGAAAAATGGCACACGTGCCTTTTTTTTTAGTTGTACAACACGGGCATCACTACTTCTTCCCATCCCTCCCTTCTTCATCACTGATTTTCCATCGCTTTTGCCGACTCCGATAAACCCCGCCGGCGACGAATCTCATCCCTCCGATCCTGCTCCTCCTCCTTCCTCCCTCCTATCGTCGCAGCCCTATCTCCATCGCCATTAGCTTCTTCTACGCATCTGAGTTTACCCTCCGTCACTGCCCCCAAGTTTCCGTTCTCCCTCACCCTTTTCCTCCCTCCTCCATGGATTTCCCGCACACATCCATGGATTTCTGTAATTGAGCTTGAGGAGATCAGGATTCGGCCGATTCGGACCTCGACGAATGGCGGCCAGCGCTCGTCGGCGGTTGTGTCTGATCCTCCGTCCCCGAAGCTAACGGCGTGCGGCTACTGCGGCGGGGCTGATCGATCGGCGATTCCTCCCGTACCGTTTCCTGTTCGGAGGTGATGCTAGGTTTCTGATCGGACATCGGCGGTGATGTAACGGATTGATTGGATCGGTTTCGTGATTGAGCCCTGCGGAAGCTTCGACTCGGACTCTACGACAAATTAAGCTCCGACTCGGACTCTCTGAAATCCACTGAGAATCGAAAGCGCTTTTGGAGTTAGACCTTTGATTTTGAAATTTACAATTTCATTCTATTTCTCTTTTAATTTCATCTCCATGTGTTGCTTTGGTTTTTTTTTTTAATGTAATGTCTGATGTGTTGCTATTATTTAGCAAAATGTTGAACCAATGTGTATGAGGTATGAACCACGTATGGTAAACTATCTGAACTATTTGATAAAAATATAACAAATATTTAACTTTAATATATTTATTATCCTCTTTTTAAAAATAAAAAGAAAATAAATATCAAGCGGTTCATGGTTTTAATACCAAACGGTTTAGAGTTTTAATACCAAGTGGTTTGGTTCAGTGACTAAATAAAGGTTGGTTCAGTGACTAAATAGAAGTTCGTTCAGTGACTAAATTAATGTTAGTTCAGTGACTAAATAGAGGTTGGTTCAGTGAATAAATAGGTTGGTTCAGTGACTAAACAGATGTTTGTTTAGTGACTAAAGAGAGTTTGGTTCAGTGACTAAATAGAGGTTAGTTCGGTGACTAAATAGGTTGGTTTAGTGACTAAATAGAGGTTGGTTCGGTGACTAAATAGGTTGGTTGAGTGAGTAAAGAGAGTTTGGTTCGGTGACTAAATAAAGGTTGGTTCAGTGACTAAATAGAGGTTGGTTCAGTGACTAAATAAAGGTTAGTTCAGTGACTAAATAGATGTTGTTTCAGTGAATAAATAGGTTGATTCAGTGACTAAACATATGTTGGTTTAAAGACTAAAGAGAGTTTGGTTCAGTGACTAAATATAGGTTGGTTCGGTGACTAAATAGGTTGGTTTAGTGACTAAATAGAGGTTGGTTCGGTGACTAAATAGGTTGGTTCAGTGACTAAATAGGTTGGTTCAGTGTCTAAATAGAGATTGGTTCAGTGAATAAATAGAGGTTGGTTCAGTGACTAAGTAGAGGTTGGTTCAGTGAGTAAATAGATGTTGGTTCACTACAAATAAAATGGCTAAACCATTGTGAAAAAAAATTGTTGAACCACTGTGAATAAAATTGCCGAATCACTTCTTGTCAAGTGGTTCGGAGTTTTTATACTAAGTGGTTAAGGGTTTTAATACCAAGTGGTTCATGGATTTTACAGTAATTGGTTCAGCACATATAAATAGAGTGGTTTAGAGTTTTTATACTAAGTGGTTCAGGGTTTTTTTGGTAAATTCAAAAGGGATTATTAAAGGACAACAAGAGTCAAAAAGTGTACCATGCTCGGTGATGCTCCTGTCAAAATCATGAGATAATGGTAAAGAGTAAACATGTGTCCATTTTATTTTATTTTAAATCACAGATCTAAGTTAATTTGCCACAATTAGGCTAGTCACAGATCACCTTCGTTCCATAGTTATAGAGACTAGAGCTACTACATAATATGGAGTTCTTTTACCTAATTACCTTGATAAGAAAAATAAGAACATGAGACAATAAAGAAAGTTAAATTGTAGAAAGAAGAAAAGAATTCATAGTAAACTAGTTGTTTTGATCACAAACTGCTCCAAAACCCAAACGAAACACAAGGTAAAAGTCTGAAATGTGCAACATTCATTCAATATTTACAAAGCTGTTGCTCTCTTTTAGCAATAAAATTAGAGCCCCTCTCGCGCTGCAAGCCGAAAGAGCCTACAATATTGCTTCAGCCTCTGCTTCCTCCGGTGTAGGTGTCCCGACAACCCGCCTCGCTGCTACGAAACCACTCCCAGCCCAGCCGACATCCCAACTCTTTGTTCACCGACACATCGCAGTTGAGTTTTATAACCCCTCTCGGAGGTTGACTCCACTTGCATGCTCGGTTTGCACCATCTCTAGGCTCTCTCCCTGCTCAACTCTCTTCTAATCTCTCATAGTCCTTAGCAGCCTTCCACCCATCCTCTAAAATGTGTTGCAAAGACAACCATAGTATGAGTATAACAAGATACTGAGGCATTGTAATACCATTCAAGCGAAAATTGTTATGAAGACTTGATGACAAATTGTTCATATGTAGAACATAAACAAATCCAACGCTTCAAATTGCCAACACAAGCAGTGAAATTCTTCCATTACATCTCCAGAAAGATTTACAAAATTCACCAACAAGAGAGATCGTCAACCGATGGAGACAACCGATGCACTGGGGAAGAGGTATTTGAATAAGAACAAGAATGAGCCCTAAATCTTCTCAAGTATGGAACATTCGTCAAGCTTGTATTCCTCTCTACACAAATTGAAAGACACTATACTTGGTACTCTACTAAATCATCATAAGAGTTTATTAAATTACATAATTAGAAAATGCAAAGCCACCTAAAGTTAGCAATTAAAGCTGGCATTTCATCAAACACCTAACTTGCAAGTTTTTTACTAAAAACAAATTGCAAAATCAGTCAATAAAAAACAGAACAAGCAACTGGATTTCACTACCAAGCAATGAAATATACAACGAAAGCAACTGAAGATAGCTATGACTGTATTGCTTGCAAGCATTATTGAATTACAGCTTATTTGTACCTTCGGTGCTCTTTTGGTACTTCCTGATCCAATGCTCCCCGGCCCGCTCCCTGCCACCACTGTCTCCACCACTCTCGATCTCGTCGCGGAGGCGAAGGTCAAGATCTAGGAGATTTTCGGAAGTGTTGATGACGAGGAAGAGGAGGAGCCACATTCGGAGGATAGTTAAAAGTGGAAGAAGGGAGCCAGATTCGGGGAGTGGGGGCGACGGAGAGAGAAGGGAGAAGCATCGGTATGCAGGGGTGTAGAGGGTGGAGGTCGCCCGCACGGGCAAAGCGGAGGAGGGCTTGAGGGAGGCCGCCAGTTTACGGGAAGAAGAGAAGAGAGTGTGTGTGTAGAATGCGCTAAAGAGACCAAAGCGCGTGAGCGAGACTAAACGCGCTTACGCGCACGAAAAAGAAGCAGAAGGACCAATGCGAGCGCTTCTTTCTTTCTCACTTTTAACTACTTTACCTGAACCCAACCCTATATATATATTCTATATCTATATCTAGGGAGGGTTTGAACAATCCTGACCGTTCACAACAAATATGTGTTTTTATCTATGGCTCATTCATTCCCGTTTTCATCACCTTCCACCGCTTTCACTGTTTCTTTCCCACCTCGTGCCCGCCATAGTTGTGCCTCTTCCTTAACCCCGTCATCGTCTCTTCTGCCTCTGTCCTATCTTCTTCTTCTAATGGGTCTTATCTCCCCCTTGTCTCCGCCGCCATCTCCTGTCGCTATTGAGCTTCAATCCAGACCCAGGCAACCTCCTTTGTCTCCTCTCTGTTTCATCTCATCTCGGTTTGGCCGCCATCTCTTCTCGCTGTTAAGCCCAGGCTATGCACGACCTTACGCCGCTCCAGCATCTTCCTGTTGAAATTACTGCTCGAACTGTCCTTGGGTTGGAACTGTCGGAACCTTTGGTTACATTTGCGCTCTCCTGTGGGAGCGGGTCTTCTCTTGCTGTAAGTTTGTGCAATGAGAAGTTAGGGTTATTTTAGATTCAGATCACCAGCCAAAAGTTTTAAATTTCTTGTACTTAGACAGTAGTTTTCTTACCACTTCAGGTGAGGGTATATACCCCTACTAATGTCGAGCATGAACTAGAAGTAGCAAAGAAAGACTATCTACAAGCGGCGGTCGGCATTTCAAAAACCGGGAAACTTATGATCCCTAAGCTGCTAAATTGGTACCTCTTTGACTTTGCAAAGGAGAGAGATTCATTGCTAGACTGGATATGTCTTCAGCGTCCTACCGAGCTGAGAAAGGAAGCAATCAAGTGTCTGGAAAGAGGTAAACATGACCCTGTCTTGCAATGTGTGCAGTTTATTCCATATGAGTTCTGTTTCAGGTACCTACTTCACACATAAACTTATAAGAATAAATTCAAGCTTGTGCTTCATGATGCAGGTGCTAAGTGTTCCTCGGACTCTGATGCTCAACGCAGGCTGCTAAGGGTCAACTACAACCCTTGCCGACCTAACGAGTGCAACGACATCTTCATGGCTACCTCCAGTATTGTCTCTCTTCCTTATTTTATTTCAGTTGTTTGATTTGAATCCCCAAACGATAGTGAAGAACTGTTTATCTAATTTGATTGGACTAAAATGACTTCGGAATTTGAACGGGGAGAGGAATGTACTTTGCGCGATCATTGTAGGTGAGTTAGCGAGATTCATGATGCAGGTGCACATGGTTTTAGTACTTGTATCATGGCGAAAAGGTTTGATTTCACGAATCTATGATTATTTAGACTACTTGGAAATCATAATGGTTATTGCTATCTAACGAAGTAAGATTTCTAGGACTTTATATTTCCATTAAACTCCATTTATTCTCTTTGATTTGTTTGGATGCACTAATTATAAATGTTTTATTTACCCAACTCTCTTCGAGACCTAAAACATAGTCAAGGAGAATTCTCAAATCCATCCATTATTTATCCTAGCTTCCATGATTGAGAACTCCCCTATCATACTTGATATGCCTCACTAATCCTTTTTTTCACTCCTTGGAACTGCTTTCTTTTTGTTTTCCTTAATCATGATTTTTAGACAGTGATGACTTCTTTCCCTTTTAAGTATCGTGTGTCTTCCCATGATGTTTGAATGGAAAACCATGCTAATTCTGATCATAATCATGATCGTCAAAATTTTAGCGTGTTTACTGAGGGAACCCATGTTACAATTTTGATTAATGATAAAAACTTATATTTTTAGATGATGTGATCTAAACTTCATGTGCTCATATCATATCAGATGCATAATTATTCTCTTTTAAATATACTCTCTGCAATCATGGGCATTCTTTCAATTTTATAACTAATTTGTTAATTTCCGTACCTAATTTGTGTTTTTTTCCCTTGAATGATTGCCTTATGCACAATTGTCCAGTTACTTTTCAAATATGGTTATACGATGTTGAGTTATTCCGAAAGTTTATTTTCAAACATGAAACATTTAATTAAATGATTTCCTTAAGGATGGATTTATCATCAAGAAGCCCACAAATATGAAATATCTGCTCTCGTTCTCGTGCATGAAGAATGAAGGAAGCTAATTGAAAGGGAAGGCACTCTGGTGATGGTATGTGTCATTATTTCAACTCATTCAAGTTTTCATTAACTTATGCTTATTTTGTTAATTGAACATTTTTTAAATATAAATTATTTTGTTCCTATCATAATGACCCTTGTTTTCCCCTTTTCTGGTTTCCTTTTGGGTTTATTTGGTCTTCATTTGCGTCATCTATTATAAAACTATGAGTAGATATTCTCTCTCTTTTGATAAAGGAACTCGGACTTGAGATACTTGGAAGGATGTCTGTTAGAGGTGATGCGGGATATACAAATCAGCTCCGGCTCGACCATGTCTTAAGGAATCAAATTGATAGGTTCATGCCAAGTAGTGACTTTGGAATTTGTGCGGCCTTTCCTTTTGGAGCAGAGCAGGCCCCATTCAGTCTGTATAAGCTGACTGTCATATAGAAACTAGAAAGTTAAGCCTTAAAGTTAATCTGAGTTGTGCATTTTGGTTGCTGACTTTCATATGTTCTTGTTGTTACGTGATCCCTGAAGGTCTTTCAACTTTGTTACAATATCTCAGTAACATGCAACATTAATTTAGTGGTACTGGTTGTTGTTTGTTCATCTCATATTCCCTTTAAAGAAACCGAATCTTGTTTTATTTGCTGCCTATATGAATGGTTGAGATGTCATGTGTATAACTATCCTGATTCTGCGTGTATGACTTTTGTTATTCTTGAATGTATTTCTCAACGGGGTCTTAGTTTGTTCTTTTAGTCTACAATTTCAATGTTTTTGTGAGATTTATAGTTTGATATTTGTATAATTCCCATTAACCTCCAATTAGGTTATCCACTTAATGCAATCAGGGAAGGAAGTCCTCTCTAGGTCATTCTCAAGGTCGTGGAAGAGGTAGACTTGCAGATCATGGATATGTAAGAGGAAATAGATCGAGATCGTTTAATGAAAATCCAACAATAACATTGCACCTATGACTGCAAGAGGGCGAGGTACTAGCCGTTATCAAGCTCTGGCCATGTTTAAAAAGTGAGGCACCTTTGCCGCAAAATAAACAGTAAGTACTATTTTGCTTATTATGTGATTATCTTGTTTTTTTAGCCCCCTCTTAAGATTTTGTACTCTCTTCTCAAAATTGTGTTCGTTTTGGAAAAAAATTGATTTCCAGTACATGCAGCATTTATTTTCCAAATGGCTAGATTATGATTTAGTGAAATTAATTGATCAAATGCTATACACTCATTTACTTGAATTAATGTGATTCAAAATAAGAACTTTAACTCATTTTATACTTTATTTAATATGAAAAATAAGAAGAAGTGTATTTAAAAAGTAATACGAAGAGATCTATGAAAAGACCATTGCCTTTCCAAATTTTACTGCTAGAGTAGAGATTGTTGAACTCAGCTCAATTGCATTCCTTCGACCTTTTAATTTTTCATTGCATTATTATCTTCAGTTTTTTATTCACTTTGGTTTTGAAATGCTAACAATTCCTTGTATTTGATCCAATAGTAACCTTAAGATACTAAAATATTTACAAATTCAAAACCTGATAAGATACCCATCATACTTGCAACTTTTAGGTTTCAAAGTTAAATTTTCTATGAATAATGGTATTGTCAAAATTATTATGATTTGCAATTTCATAAGTAAAATTAAAGTCGTATCAGGATTGTTAACATACCAGGTGAATTGTGTAAGCCATTTCAGGGATCTGAGATAAACCTTTTTGGATATGTGTTTGAGACCTTCTATGGCGTGCCCTTGTACGGATTTGATCAGGAGCAAATTTGCAATTTCAAGGTGAATCATTGAACTTATTTGGGAAAATTTGGATAGCGTGTATCTGGTACTCAGGGCATGTTTGGCGTGTTTTGTTTGGATCAGGTTTATAAAGTTTCTGAGAAGGTCTTAAGTAATTAACCGTGCTTAAGGAGGTGTGATGTTGTAAAGTGTCATGCCAAATATGTCTTTACGACCTTGTCCTCGGTCCTTGTGTGGGAATGATTTGAACATTTTATATTCTGTTCGATCTTAATTTCTCTAATTTAAGATCCTATTGTAGGTTCTTCCTTCTGGTGTTGCATAATAATAATATCTGTAATTTCATTCATCTTAATTTATTTCATTAATTATTTGCCATCTGCTTTGTGTCTTTCTCTGCTGCAAATGATGTCTGATTTTGTTCCTATTGTCGTCTCTTGTTCAACTGAGGTCACGGTAAGCTGTTCAATTAATTTATAAATTGTTGTTTCATCTATTTTTAGTTGTTTATAAACTTGTAGTCGGGTATCGAGAATTTTATGCGCTTGAGTTTAATGAATTGATTTAAATTGGGATTTAGGAATTTAATTGATTTGAGTTTAGGTATTTGTTTGTGATTGAAGATTGGTTAAATTTGAGTTTCAGAATTGAGACTATGAAATTGAGAAACGTATCTCATTGTTTGTCTATTTCTTCACTTGTTAAATCATATTCTTCATTCTGCAGCATATCTACTGGCCTATGCTAAATTTCGGTCACCCATTTAAAAAAGAGGAATTAAGGCAGACAACTACAACCTATGGAAGCATACAATACACAATCTTCAACCAGAAGAACATATTAAACAGAACCTCAACATTATTATGACCACGTTCCCTCATGACATTCAAATATTTCCCAGGCGTTAAAATTGTTGCTGCAACTTCTGGAAGGAACCTATCAGAAAACAAATGAACACGAAAAGGTAGGAGGAAGAGATAAGAAAACAAATCAACATTCTTTCTAGGAGATGTGGTATGCAGAGTTGTATACCTTTAGAAACGAGTTGTTCTTTGCAGTGAAAAATTCCCAAGGATCCTCAATAACCCCTTCATATACCTACCTAAACATGAGATAGAGAATGAAACAAGAATTTTATGTATCAGAACAGTGGTTATTAAGATTTTGCACATACAATCTGAGGTATGGATGGTTGGGATCGCTGAAGATGCCAAAGCGGAATCTTACAAGTACCAGAGTGAACATATGGGAATAGCATTCACCTTCTTTTTTTTCCCCCTAATTTGCAGGCACCTGATATGCACAAGTCAATACAGCTCTTAGTCATTGATAACATTGTTACTTCTTATGGATTCCTAGACATGCACATCATTTTAGAAATGATCAAGGAGATACTCTGTTTTTTTTTTTAATCATATGCACATCATTGCTAGCGCTTACCGCTTCCCAGACAAACAACATACTCAGATTCTAGGTCAGGTTAGTCGGCCATTTATTTATTTCTCTCTTTAGTTACTGCATCATTTTATAATCACATGAGCCTAAGGTTCATTTGCTTTCAGAATGAAACACATCTGAAAATTGAAAATGTTGAAAATCAACTAGCCCGGTCAAAAAGGTAACTGGTAACTGGTGGGGATGCGAGTTTGAGCTCAGATTTTCATCTTCGTTATGAAATGGATGAATACATGGATGATAGAAAATCTAGATCTTGGGACTTGAATAATCTTTGTGAACAGCACCACATGCAGGGGCGGCCCCAGGTGGCGCCCGCCCCACCTTTCGACCCACGAGCCCCCGGAGTTTAGAGAAAAAAAAATATTTATACATGTGATTTTGTTGTAATTAGTAAAATTAGAATGGGAATTGTTAGAATTTGAGGGATATACGGATTACCTCGAATAGCGGAAGCGGAATCTAGATCGTCTTGCCTTTGAATTTGATCACCGGGTAGATCTCCATAGCCCTAAATCTCGTTAGAGATTCGGGAGCAGTGGAGAACCTACGATTCATAGCCTACACACCATGGAAGAGCATTGGAGAGGAAGGAGACTCTCTCCACGAAGGAGATTTCTCTGTGGGTTTTCTTTCCCCGAGAGGAACGTCCGACGAACAGACTCTCTAGGGTTTCAGTTAGAGATCATGAGAGAGGAGTCTCTCCTATATATCTCTTTATTTATTAGATAAATTAATATAGAACGAATATATATTATTTATCCTAATATCAGTTAATTCTTAACGAATAAGAATTACTTACCCAATTACGTAAATTAGGATTTTATATCTTTTGGGCGTATATATAAAATAATGTCCAAATTATAAAATAATTCTAACATCTCCCACTCGCACAAAAGATTATGTTCCTCCAAAACTCAATCTCATACTCGTCATGTATAGGCCGTGCGACCCAGCAATATCACCTGCATAAAAATCACGTTAGGGACTTGGTTACAACGTTAGTTGAAAAGTATTGCTGCATCCCTAGGATTATCTTTCATCGGACTAGTTGATACACAAAACTGGATCCCTCTCAGTTTTGTTCAACGGTAATGGCGATTCACAATAGTACGTAACTGTCGGATCCATCAAATCCCATTTTCGTCAACGATTACTCATAATCCCTTCCTTTCGCATTGGCATTACTTTCATGTAAATGATGACCACTTTCCCAGAAGTGCCCCACTTAGACCGCATCACTCATGGCCATCGGAACACAACCAAAGTAGCGCATCACCACCACAATCAGTAACCCAAGCCGTTAGTCACTAAAGGTTGCGATGTGTACATATCTTAGCTCACACAGTGATAGAGATGGGATCAATCTATCACCTCATAGGGTCGACTAGCACACACTAGTATGACAGTGTGCTACAGGGAGCGCTTCTCTAAAGCGTTGTCCACTCAACATGTAAAGGTGTTCATCTCATAGTCACGTAGACTTGAGAACCATCTTACCCTACAACACCTTGCTTGTCTGAACCAATGGGCGCAGGAGCATAGTTACAAGTCATATGAATGACTTACTATAAATTAGCCATTTAGTCTTTCCCAACCGGAGAGACTTCATCTTGACATCCAAAGACAGTCAAGGCGGTTATCATCTCATTCCGTTCCTATAAGAATTGAGATACCTTACACCTACAGTGACGAACACTTATAGGAACGTTTGTTCGTGTGAGAGAACAAACTATGGTTCAGTGACATGTAACATATTTCATATTTACATCACCAGTTTTCACCATATCAATGGCACAACATATGAGTTAAGACCAAAGTCTCCCACTTGCTAAAAACTCAAATCAGAGAGGTGGCTCGCATAACCATCAAGAGTCAAACATATTATGATAACGTTGTTCTTGAACAACGTCTCTCTGACTAGACAGGGTTTGATCTGAATATCATTTGATCTCCAACATCATTTGGAAATCCTGGTATTGACAAAAATGGTCAGTCACAACCCATAGTCATGACATCCGCTCACCATATTTTGCCACAACCAAATTTTGTGTTTTCAGGAGAATCCTTTTTCATAATCTCCTCGGAAGCTACTGATGATGTAAGAACCTCAGCTTCCGTGGTGGAAGGTTAAACAAGACAGTTTCTTGCTAGACATCAACGTCTCTTCTCCTTGGAGATAAGACTTATGGACTGATGTTGATACATACATCAGTGTCTCCTCCCTTAGATCACTTAGATCCACGTCTATGTTCCAACATGGACATAGATATCATCCACCATAACACAATACACAGTCTACAAGAGTGCTTTTGCAATCATTCATTGTGCTCAATGCATAAGACTCGAATCAGTTTGTAAACAAACACATGTTCGCTTGTCTCATCTCAGCATACAACAGAATGCGAGATTGCACTCAGTTTCTCAAGTGTTCCTCACATGATCCACTTCCTACATAAGTCCATTTACACATTTCCATATGTGAGAATGACATGCTTAAGATTATACGAAATAACCTCATAGACAACTACCCAATTTCTATGTAACAGATTCACCTGACAATTGTATCAAAGTTGTCATGCTAGAATCACAACATAGTTGGCTATCAGTGTGTCATCTGCAACATCAGAAAGTTAAACTTTCCAATATGACATACTTACAATGATCCATATTTTGAACACAAAGTACAAAACATTTTATCATTGTCATCTAGATGCGTGTTTCAATGCTTACACATGGATGAGTGCAAGACTAGTGCCTTTCTCAAAACCTTAGCAGAAACTTATCTAGAAAACGAATTTCCAGAAGTCTTCCCACTGGGAAAAACTTTGCTATCTAGGTCAACTTGTAAACGAATACAAGCTTTTGTAGCCATTCATCGGTCTGATTGAACACAATCTAACCAAGTAGAGAGAAGGTTCCAACCTAACTCTCTTGATCTAGGGTATAACTCTCAATGGATCACTCCGCCTATAAAGCTTTAAGAACCCAATTATCTCATTGCTTTATGTCTAGGCAGGATAAAAACCAGTTTGAAACATGGCTTCTTCCATGGACTCATTATCTGTCATCACCATCCGCTGGTTGTGTCTTAGATCTACCGACAGATCACAGACTGTAAGTGGTGATTAGTGCTATCTCATTTGGATAATTTTGGAGCAACCACATCTAATGTGTTTCTGAGATACCTCGTGTTCAAAACAACTCCCACTCTAAAGTGGTTTCGATATGCTCACAATCGTTCTAGATGAAAATCCTGAACTCGAAACACATTTGTTCAACAAATTATGAGCCAAGAACGAAACTTCTTTAGCTCTGAACATTCTCAGGAACACTAGATCACGTTTGACCCAGAATATCCTGAATGTTAATGTGGCAAGACAACTTGTATCACAACTATCATAGGATAATGTAATAACCGAACTACTAGAGGCTATGCTGTGGTTTCATCAATCAAAACTCATCCTAAGTTGTCTTAACAACTGTCTCACAATCATGATTAAGAATCTCTGAGCTACGAAAACTCATTTTCCTTATCAAATTGCTCTCATCAATCTTAGAAGTTTGCATTTCCAAGATGATTTAAGAATGTGATCATGTACCTAGCCTCGTGCCTAGTACACACATTCTACATGTTACCTTTTATCCAAATGGACTTGATGCAACTAAACAGACAAGGCTAAAATTTTCAAGAACTAGCTGTTTAGCTTATTCTAAATCTTAAGGTTCACCAAGTGACCCTCAATCATAAGTACATCTCCAGAGATCCTCTTATGACTTTAGCCTTTAACATGACACATGTGCCATTTTCAGGAAGTAACTGACCAAGGAGTGTCCAACAAATGAACCAGTCCACAAATCAGCATAATACACACTCAGCAGAAACCAATGCTTGGTGCTCGGATTTGACCATTTCGGGCAATTTCAGTCAACAGAACAATTTAAGACAGAAAAACCTTTTGAATTTCATCTGATTTCTCCATCACTCAATGTGAGAGAAAGAATGGATATATGTTGACCAACAAGCTCACCTTGTATATCAACATCCATTTATACGCCCTTAGATCCATATTGATCTTCGGAGATAATGAAATTCAAACAGCACAATAGAATTTGTGCTTTAAGCTTCTAAATTTTGTAGAACGCAATCTACAAAAAAAATGTAGTGATCTATTACAAGTAACAGATTACCCTCGAAGCCTCAAGAGAAGTGCTTAACGTAATAAGCATCTAATCTCTTTGGATAATCCCTCAATGATCATCCTAGACATACCCCAAGGTGTGTCACATCATTTTCAGATAAGGAAACATCCTCTTCTGACAACTCTGTCTTTTCTCAGGTTCCGTTGAACCTATTCTCCCACTCGCTAGTAGAATACCTTTTAGAGTATGCATTTCATGTACCCTTTATCACTTTGCAAAGTGGTTAAACTATGCTTCCATAGTGACACTTCTCATGAATTACAAAAATTCATTGAGGATTAGAGAATACCAAGATCTGAACTTGATACTATCTTATACGACTGGCTTCAGCTAAACTTCGAAGTTCAGCACCAATCCTTGGGTATATCATCTGATCTAGTTGCCTAGTAATCAACTTGAACCAAGTAGATCGCAACTTCATCATTTGGATCTAGCAAAGATTTGCCTATTTCCAATGATCAGATTATGCATAAGTTACAAATCATATTTGCAACCATTATCACAAACGTGACAAATTTAACCTCATGTTACTGAAACAAGATCGGCAAACTTATGATCATAACATTGGAACCGAAATCCAATAAGATCTCAAGGTATGTTTCATTACCAGCATCATGACATCACATGGTCTTTGTAAGGAAACTTCAGAAGCCCCTGGCATTTTCAAGAAAGCTAAACTTTTATTACTACGATATAAATCGATGTAATCTCAGTTCTGCTAACTTCTGATTCAGATCAGTGAAATGAGTATATTACCCGTCTATCACCATTGACCAGAAACATGTTACCGTTCATGCACGAAGCACAAACCAACACATATCATCATTTACCATGACCTTCGAAGCAAAAACATACTGATAGCATGCAATCAACTCCGTTAGAACACAGATTCATGACGACATAATCGTCCGTCTGACGATTTCCAAACAACGTATGTTAAAAGTTATCTTCTGAACTGTGCGAGTCAGTCTAAAGATTTGCTCCCACTAGGACCATGCCCCTAAGTGTAACAGAGTATACTAAATGACAATCTTCCTTAGCATGAAAATGCCTTAGAACCATGAAATTTAGTTTTACAACTCTCTTGATCTGAGAAAATTCAAAGTGAGCTTTACAAATTAGAAAATCATTTTTAAAGCCTAGGACTCAAGAGTTGAACTCTCATCAAGTCCATCTGCTCATTTTCTAATTTTCAAGGGAACTGCGTTACTGTTGACGTACCCAAAGTACTCAATATCAGCTCACTTTATTTATATGTCCAACATATGGATATACATTAGAACGAATCCAGTATAATCGAGCAAAGCCAGATAACATGTCTTCATTAGGACTATCGACTTTCAGGAGCCTAGACATATAGGTCCTTACCCCTTAAGGGTTTATTCAGATTTTTTAGAACTACGTTTAAAAAACGCTATTCAAGATTACTGAATACTTTCATCCATTTAATAAATGAATTACTTGCTCGATTACCTTGCAATCACACTCAAACAAATTAAGTGCTTTTTCCATAATTTCAAGTAACTTTCATCCATTTAACAAATGAATTACTTGCTCGATTACCTTGCAATCACACTCAAACAAATTAAGTGCTTTTTCCATAATTTCAAGTATATCACCACGTTAGTAGTAAAACAAGAAATTGTTCACAAGGTTTAGAGATGCAACCCAAATGCATATCTCTTACAATCTTTACATAAAAGATTTATTTCTCAGATTTTAATTAATTTACATAAAGTCAATTTCCGATTTTAAGTTAATAAGTTATACGCAATAACTATCCGTTAACTCAAAATAATTTTAAAAAACTCACAATTGAATTATTTAAATCCGCTCTATTTTCAAGTTAAACGATATTCAACCAAAGTTAAACATCCTTGAAAAACAAATTCTTAGAAAAAGAATTTTAGAGAGCTCAGTCCGTATGTGAAGGTATCAACATAACTTAGGACTCATTATCGCTCGTTATTAGATAAAAGGGCCACGTAGGTCGATATATCATATAACTTTCAAGTTTGTTCGCTTTAATCAAAATTCAATCAGACACATAGTCCGATCAAAATTTTGAGAGCAAACATAACCGAAAAGCTGTTTCAACTGACCCAGTTCACATAACTTAGTCACAACTCGGTCATATAAAAGCGACGATCTGCGTTCGAACCGAATCAGGCTAAGCCCAACTCATCAAACGCAACCCACCATGTCTCAGTCCGGGTCCGAACCCGACCAAGACAACTCCGATGCTCGGTCAAACTTGACAAGTCTCGGTCCAAAACGAATTTGGACAAACGAGTCACGTTCGAACGATATAACAGCAAGTCCAAATGTATATGCTCAGCCAAGTTTGCAAAAAATAAGCCAAACGAATTAGGCCCATAAAAAATATTAGGCCCAAACGAATTAGGCCCAGCTCATCAAATAAGCCTTTCTTAGTCAACGCCTTGACCAAAAAAACCCAGCTGTGACCCGTGAGCCCGACCAAGCCCGAGACTCTAGGTCACCCTCTAGCCCGGCTCGGCCCGAAGCCAAACCCAGCGAAGCCCGAAAGAGCCAGCCGCCAGAGCAGCCAACTCGGACTTCTTCCTCCTCAGTTTTCCACTACCCAGGAGAGATCCCGCCGGTGACGACCCAGGCGGTAGCGCCGCCGCCTCCGAGTGCCTCGTCGAGAAGCACGGTGGCAGTGGCACCGCCAAGCCTTGGTCCCGACGAGGTACCCCGTGCCCGAGAACAAGGAAGAAGGCCATCCCCGACTTCCTCCTTCGTCGCCTCGCCGTCGGCAACCCCAGGCGGTGGCACCGTTGCCTCCAAGCGCTCCGACAAGGAGCACGGTGGCGAGAAAGCGCCTCCTTGCCATGGATCTCCGGCGAGAAGGCCACCAGCGAGGAGCACGAAGCCCCTTTCCATTGCAACCTCGAAAAAACGAACAATAATGCTCAGATTTCTTGGGGCGTTTGTGGATTCAAGGTCTGGGATCTCAAATCCATCATCGTTCTCAACCAATTCGAACAACAAAGCTTCGAAATTCAGATCTAGGTTCACTATTCACGAAGAACAAAAACCCCTAAAACAGATCTGAAATTTCGGATGAAATCTACCAAGAAATCAACCATTGAAGCGTCATAGATCACACTCACAAAGTAGTAAGCAAGATCGAGCCATACATGTTCGAATTCAACCACAAATTTCTCAAAGAATAGTCGAACCCAATTCCGAAAAACAAGAGGACGAAATCCCCTATTTTCGAGCAACAGATTCAATCTTGCAAGCACACACACAAGGATATCGAAACGAAATCGAATCCCTTCAAAACGTATGCAATCAGAGAAATTAACCAAGGAGCTTGGAGAAGAAAGGAGAGCATGATGAAGAAGGAGGGTAAACAGGGTATGCGTACGACTTCAACAAAAAACAAATTAAAAGCATATGATTCTCCAAAGGAAAGAACACCTACAGTACCTAGTTCATCAACCCAAAACACGACAAAACCAAAAAAAATGGACCTTTTTGATCGAATTTAGTTCCAAGAACCTAATTCATGCTGTTAATCAATCCGATTGAACAAATTCAAAGGCAATTTGAGCCTAAAGCTCTGATACCAATGTTAGAATTTGAGGGATATACGGATTACCTCGAATAGTGGAAGCGGAATCTAGATCGTCTTGCTTTTGAATTTGATCACCGGGTAGATCTCCATAGCCCTAAATCTCGTTAGAGATTCGGGAGCAGTGGAGAACCTACGATTCACAGCCTACACACCATGGAAGAGCATTGGAGAGGAAGGAGACTCTCTCCACGAAGGAGATTTCTCTGTGGGTTTTCTTTCCCCGAGAGGAACGTCCGACGAACAGACTCTCTAGGGTTTCAGTTAGAGATCATGAGAGAGGAGTCTCTCCTATATATCTCTTTATTTATTAGATAAATCAATATATAACGAATATATATTATTTATCCTAATATCAGTTAATTCTTAACGAATAAGAATTACTTACCCAATTACGTAAATTATGATTTTATATCTTTTGGGCGTATATATAAAATAATGTCCGAATTATAAAATAATTCTAACATTGAATCAATTAATTCACTTAGCTCAATTGGTAAATGGGAAGGAGTGAGAATTAAATGATACAAGAGGGCTTGGGTTCGATTCCTTGCTCCCTCGTTATTTCTTGTTTCAATTTTGTTATCCTTTCCTTTATTTCAATTTTTTTTTCCTTATCTTCATTTTGCCTTTGATCGTAAATAATTATAGTGCATTTAGACATATTAATTATCTCTTTTATCTTATTAATTATGATGATGGTAAATAATTTATTTATATTAAAATATTAATTATATCTTTTTATTTAGCATATCTTGAATGTTTTTTTTTGCCTAAAAGACTCAATTATAGGATGATGACATTTCAAATTATTTTTCTCGACTTTAGTAATATATAAGATTTCATAAATATTTTATACTTTTCAAAAAATACAACATTCAAAATTTCAACATCCTATTAAACAAATAAAATTTACATAAAATTAATTAGAACCCATAAAATAGGCAAATTAAAAATTATAATGAAAAGAGACTTATAATTCATTGAAACCTTTGTAGAAAAAGATAATTTATATTGTATAATGATCTATAATATTTGTACTATATCATATGACAAAAATATAAACCTTTTATTGTAAAAAATCTCTACAATGAACTTTATAGCCAAAAATATTTTAAAGTTATGAGAACTAATTTAGTTTGTAAGAATTCGAATACTATTACATACATAATAATATTAATTTGTATAGGAATCCAAGTGCCAAGAATGACTATAATATCATAGGCCTCATTTTAATAATTGTATAGGGCCCTCAAAATTGATTGAACGCTCCTCCAAATCTTAAGTCTGTAATTTCGTCTGTAGTTTCGCCCCACCTTTCAGAGATTCCTGCGGCCGCCACTGACCACATGCATGAGTCTAAATACCATTGCTATCGATTAGGTACCGTTTTTCTTACCTGGTTTATCATTGTTGATTATGGGTCGTGATAGTCTCATTCGAAAGAAATATTCCTTTTACTCGGGACTCTATCAAATGCGTCGAAAATCATGTAGAAATTGTTGGTGCTTGAGTTGAGAAGTTCTACATGGACCTTGTGCATAATACACTTCTTCCCTTGAGGCATGAAACCCCTCGTTAATTTGCACTATATATGTTGTTACTCTTCATGTATGTATGTTTTTGAAAATTTCCCTTTCAGGCAGTCAAGTCTACTCAAGATTCTTTCAAAGACGGGCATTTCTTTGCTTTCCAGGTTTTTTATTCCACAAAATGTTTCCATGTGTCTCACATCAAGTTTCCTATTTAGTTATTGTGGTGCACAAATATTTGAGATATATGGATTTGGAAAAGATGTTGTTGATCTTCCATTTCGCGGAAGCATTTTAAAAATCGGTGGCTTCCTTGACCAAGATACTTGGTTAGGCTATTTGATTTATCACTTCCTTCTTTCCACACTCTAGAACACCTACAACATTTTTTTTACCCACATTGCAAGTGAACAATGATTAATGATGCAAATTGTCGTTAAAAAAAAAGGCTTTCTCCTCAAAATTCCCCATTGCACAAAGAGCCATTTCATCTACACGAGTTTCGTCGTGTACATTCCCTTGTTTGTTGCAGGGAATCTCTTTATCGTGGAAGTAAGCCATCTTTAAGAAGATGACCTGCATCTCGGGCTCAATTTTAAACTACAAGGGGAATGAGATAACCTACTAGATAAGCTTGTTTTCCCTTTTTTGCATTTACTTGAAAACATGAGTAATGTTCACACTTTTTATGTCACATATTTTATTTGCTGATGGGTCTTGATGCGATGTCGATACTTTATATATAATTTAAATTTAAATGTTTAAATTCTAATCTAAGATAAGAACAGTTAAGCTGTTGAAGCTACTTTGAATCTTTTAAATCCCGAGAACGCGCAGTTCTTCTTAGTTCCATTATATGACCTTTTTTATGATAACACGCTGGTGAAGTTGCTTTCTCTATGCTCAACACACAATTCCTTACAATTTCAATTTTTTCTTTTTTTTTACCAATTTATAAAAGCTTTTCTATGGTAGAGACCATGCTACTTGTAAATGAAGTGGATGCTAAGGTTGTCATACTACATGAAGTGGATGCTAAGGTTTTTCTTAGGTATTGAACTATTCGGTAATATCATGTTGAAGGTGATATGAACGTGATATCAGAGCCATACAAATTGACACGACACTGTGAAGTCACTGCGATTCTTATTTTGTTCGGCCTCCCAAGGTAACGGACCAAGACATGGTCAGCATTCAGCACACATGGTGTGTTTATTTCAGTTATCAGTGTTTTAAAGTATAATGCCGATTTCTCTCTTCTTAGATTCAGCTGCACATGAGGAGGTCCAAAGGCTAAGAGTTGTGCTCTCGGAAACTCTAGACTTGGTCAAGGAATTGAAGCACCTGGAGGATGCTAAGGAATCCGAAGCTCGCGGTCTTGAAAGGCTCAGTCACACTCAAAGGCAGCTGAAAGCAGCCAATGAAGCTGTGGAAACGATTCACTCAGATAGCTTGGAAGCAAAGGAAGGCTACAACATCCTAGCTTCGGAACTAGAGCAATCGAAGGCGCAAGTGAACACATTAGAGATGCTTCTGACCCAACTTAAGCAAGGTTTGTCCAAGAAACCTACTGATGATCATGAGGTTGACGAGGCAGACAAGCTCAACATGAAGATTGATTCGCCAAAACTCGAGGCTAACAGTTGAAGTCGGCATTGGAGGCATCTGAGGCGAGGTACCAGAATGAATATATCCAAAGCACACTTCAAATCAAGAGTGATTACGAAGCTGTGGAGAGAACAAAGTCAGAATCAAGCCTCAAGGAGGCGGCATTGGTGGAAGAGTTGAAAAAGACGAAAGAAGCAGTTGAAGAGTTAAGTGTCAAAATCGTCAAAAATCAGGCCACTGAAAAGGACATCAGAGAGTTGAAATCAGCCTTGCTTGACAAGGAAACACAACTGCATACACTGGAAGAGGAGAACGAGATGGGGAGGACCGATATCGGTCACAATGTCAACGAGGAAGCTGTTGATGATGTTGTGTCATTGAGAGATGATGAAGACCAGAGCAGCTAGAGAGCTAAGAAATTTGCGGAACAACTATACGCCAAAGAGGTTGCGAACGCAGAATTAGAAGCCGAGATGAGGATGTTGAAGGTGCAGGCAGATATCACACCACATATTTTGTAAAAAAAGTCCCACCGTGTTGCGCACAGTTCACAACTAGTACTCTAAAGTAGAGCTTAGGGTTTCTCTTTTTGTTTTTTTAACAAGAGAAATTAGCCATGGTAAATATTTACCGAAGCTATCCGGCGTGACTAGTAAATTTTTTAAAGATGCAATTTGCAAAATGGCCACGAAATGGGACCTAATTTGCGAAATGGCCGCAATATAAACCCCCTTCCCTTTGTTTCACGCACCTTTCTCTCTCATCTGCCCTCTCCCTCTCTCCACGCTCTTTTCTGCGCTCTCCCTCTGCCGCTCTTCTCGCCTTCCTTCTCCTCGGCGTCCATCAACTCGACGCCTCCATCAACTCGATCGGTTGCAGCGAAGATCTGTCGTTCAAGAGGCGATCTGATATGTCGTTTAGTTCCTCATCCTAAATTTCAGATCTGTCATTTAGTTGCAGCGAAGATCCGCCGAACGAAGCCTCCGGTGGCTTTGTAACGAAGACGGACACTGATCTCAAGAGGCGATCCGATCTGTGTGCGATTGTCGCCAGAAATTCGATTTCAAGAGGCGGACTCAGTGATTCCTTGTTGTTCTCTCCAATCCGCCATTAATTGTTGATCTGTTGATTCCTCACTGTTCTCGGTTCCCGCTTCTCAATCCAGACTCGGTGAGTTTCATTTTACAGTTTCTTGAAATTGAATCATTAGTAATCTTATGAACTTGGTGCTTGAAGGCACAATTCATCCTAATTCCTTCTGATCTTCTATGTGGAGAGACAGTGGAGAGTTATTTGCTCTTGTAAATGCAGTTGTTGAATTTAGGCGCAATTCATCCTAATTCCTTCTGATTTTTCTTATTTGTGAATCTGCGATCATTCTACGCAGTTCTATTTGAAAATCCATTGATTAAAAATAAGATTTGCTGGATTTGGATTCAAACATGGACAAAGGTGAATCGAGGTCAGTTGCTTCCCTAGGGGTACGGATTCCATATTGATGTGCTGATTGAGTTTTTGGTGTTTTTAGTCTGTTTGTGAATAAACGTGGAAGAAAAGCAGCCAAGGATCCAAACAAGCAAGGGCTTTCTCACATCTGATCTCAACCTAGCTGAGTTGGCGCAAATTTTCTTTGATTTTTTTATGTATTTGATACAATTTTAAAGTCTCCATTCAAATCAGTGACTGTTTATGATCATTTTTGCTGTATCTGAATCAAATACAGTCGAATCCAGTGATTACAGCAATGGAATGACAGAAAACTTGCACCAAAGGCGCAAATTTTGTTTGAAGATGGTTGAAGATCCAATGTCATGTTTATTTCAATTAGCATGTAGTTTCAATTATTGTTTACTCCGGTTTTTTTACTCATGAAGAGTTTTGCATCTGTTTTGCAGATTTTCTCACTATGGGCTCTCAGTCCGCATAATTTAGGGGGCCTAAGCTACTCAACTAATGACGTTGGTGAGATTCTTTCCATCATCGGTATGCCATTTATACTGTGATGTTGTTGTTTCATGCCTGCTTAGCATCTTCAGAGGCACATCATTCTGTTAGCTGCATTCTTTAACTGATTCCTACAGCCCTGAAAACACAATATCAAATATGATACATTCAAATAAATAGCTTGTCAATCAGCACTGTTTAGCATTATGAAATGCTTCCTTTTACTTTGGATCTTTGTAGCCCTAACAAGGTGGTTCTCACTCACACTAGCCAATATCTGTTTGACCATCTTCCTTTCTTTATGTCAAAATTTCAGGTTTTGGTATGTTGCTATCTCAGTTCTTTGCTTATCCATTCATGGACAGAGCATTTCACTACAAAAAAAAACATTTTAGCAACGACTCTTTACCGTGGCTGAAAGTCCATTTGCCGTGACTAAAGGGCAGTAGCCACGGGGAGTCAGCCGGGTGGAAAAAGAGTCTAGCTATGGCTACAGCCGTGGCTAGCATACTAGCCACGGTGCTAGCCGTTGCTAATTATTTGTGGGGAATAAAAAAAAGGACCTTTTTAGCCCGGATTCTTCATACCCGGGCTAAAAAGTCTTATATTTTCTAAAAAAAAATATATATTACACTAGATTCTTTTCATTCTTTAGAAACAATATTCTAAGGCTCCAATTCACAAAAAAATACACGAGAAACCTTTGTTTACAAGAACTATTGATTACAATTTTAAGACAACTTCATAATTAAATTACAAGTACAAAAATTAAATATTGCTAAAATCGAATCGAATCAAAGTTTAAGAAGATATTGGCAGAAAGAGGACCAATACATAGAATAAAATCTTAGCTGTTTTCCATCTGGCCTTCTTTCGATCTCCAATAGCTTCTCCTTTTCATAAAGCTCCTGCAACAGAGATTTTCAATGCCTATTATTGTAAGTATTTTAATTTTTCATGACATAAAACCTTTACTAGAAGCTGCTATATCATTATATAGCATGAAATGAAACTAAGTTAAGCTTAACCAAAGATATATATCATGGTTTATGTAAACAACCAGGCAGATTCTAATGATATGTCAAAACGTTGCACCCAAGATGAATACATGCTCAATCCAATACAGGGACATGAGCAGGCATGCGTGTGCAATCTATTATATCAATTCCAATAAAAATGACATCAGTCTAGTTTAACAATGATGGCATAATAATTTCAAATACTCAGAAATATGGCAACAATCTTATGGTTACAAGGACCTGTTACTTGAGTATAGAATGCAAGCATAATGAGATCAAGATATATACATCCTTATATAGAGCTGATAAATAATTCTTCTAAAAAAGTGCACTAAATCAAGTACAAAGAGAATCAACCAAACATGATGAAAAAATGCAGCATGAACAAATTTTTACAAACATATATATAAAATAATTAAATAAAGGGATACTGGGATACAACGTCAAATAGAACTATAGAAGTGCATAGGGGTTAGAAACCTCACAATTGTGAAGGTGTTAACATCAACCATTATGCAACAAGTTGAGATGTGTCTACCCAAAAAAATGATATAGAATGCTTCAGATTAATTAAATTGTTTGCTTTGTCAACTGCATTTTTTTTACTTTAATTTATGTGCCATGAAAATATATTATTGATCATGATCATTTTTGTGGCATGAATTTCCGAATATGGATAATTAAGTATAAATGACAAGCAATAATAATAACTGGGGAAAAAAACTAAATTATATGATAAGTTGGTGTTGGCAATATGATTTAGGGAAAATCACATGTAGAAAATTATATAACAAATTGATTGCAGAGAGAGTAGGTATAGTCAACAACTTGCCTTGGCTTGGCATGCCATTGCCCAGGCTGAGTATCAAATGATTATGATTCAATTTTGGTCAAGAAATGATTATGATTCATGACAAACCATGATTATATTTAAGAAATTCTTGAGATCGAATTTAGGACTTATACAGGACCTTACCTTACATGCGGTTTGTGACTTAACTGATTAAATCACTAGATTGCTATAAGGCTGGTATGTGAATTAACTGCGCCCATAGCCTCTGCTGCTTCCACACACTGAGCTGCTCCCAGTGTGGCTGCAGAAGCCACAACCATCTCAGTCCTATCCATTTCTTGGTCCTTTCCAGATTGCCACTGCAGATGCAACACCAACAACAGACACTGCAGCATGAAGCTGGGCATTACTGCATTTCATAATTGATTACAAAAGGATAATAAGCATACAAGAATCCAAGGGTGTGAAAGGAAATGAGAGTTATTGAAGTACTCAAAACACATACAGAAGCAAGCAACAACGGCTCAATTAAAGTGCAATTAAAGAACAAGATAACTTAAATTTAAATTGTAATTTAGCTTCTTAGAGGAACCACAGGGAAGATTTAGATCCCTCAATCTCTACTGTATCCAAGGAAAAGAGACACGTCTTCAAGGATTTGAGTAAAATAAAGAGACACCATAAATGATCAATCAATTTAAGTACACTCCAGTTAATTGCACAGTAAGTGATTCCACATGTTATAAATTAATAAGCTACAGAAACCATCAGAATCAGTTCATCCAGGATCAAACTAAAAAAGCCAGAGACAACCTTGTTTAAGTTCTGGTAAAAAAAAACTCAAAAACGAGGTACCGTAATGACCAAGTCAACCCCAAAAAATAACTTGAGGTGAGAATACATTTACAAATCAAAGAACATATGATCATAATAAAAGCAAACTGGAAATACCTTCTATATAAAAGCAAAATGGAATTCTAACCTACCCATTCTCAATCTATTATGCCAATCTATCTTGTCTTTGCACCTTCCACACACAAATGTCAATGCCAAACAACTAAAAAAGAGTACCAACTGGCCTCTTTCGGCTACTCAATATGATCCTCGTAACAGACACAACCAGAACCAAGCATGCCTTGTATCAAAGTAGTTGGCTCTTTTTAACCATAACAGAAAATACGTCCCGGGATATAGCCTATAGTCATAATGCTCTGAGTTTCAAACGGGATACTTCAGGGGGCAACTGGTATATAGAAGGGTACTGAACTTGTTCTATTATTCTAAACTTGTCATAAAGGAAAATTCATATCAAGGCAAAGCATTCAACTCAAAATCCATGAACTCAATTTTGACTTAACTCAATTTGCATCTCCTACCTATAATACTTCAAAATGGCATACCCCAAATAGTTATCATAACCAAAATGAGAGCAAAATTGAACACTCGCTTTATACAAACATCCCCATAACCTTACTGCAAAATCCATACAAATTGAAAGTAAAACCAAGAGCAAGGAAGTTATCCGGCAAATCAAACCCTAACAAAACAACAACTTTTCCCCAAAATAGACCCTAAAACACAGTAATCACGCTTTTTCATTGAAATTGAAGGGATTTGAAGAGATTACCTACAACTGAGATGTCGGAGATCTGAGGAAGGTCCCCAAGGGGTCTGAGATCTGACGAGCGCAAACGAGTGACCCTTTAGCCAGGAAGGTCACGGAACCGATGGTGTCACGACGACGTAACTTGGGGCGGAGGAGATGAAATCAAAGAGAGGAGGGTGTGAGCAAGGGTTAACCATAGGGATGAAGAAAGAGGCGTACCTTGGGGTGGAGGAGAGCGGAGCGCTCGACACATTGGAAGGAGACGAGTCGAGGCAAAGCAATGACGAAAGTAGTGAAATAAATGAGGAACGAAGGTGTGGATGTGCATCAAGGAACCTGCTAGGGCCAACCAATGTCGCCAGTGGAAGCCAAGATTTGAGAGCAAAAGGGGGAAGAGGAGAAGAAATCCGTGAATTAGTAGATCTGATTTGGGAAGATGAAGGAATAACTGTTGAGATGTTGGTGGTGCCGGAGGTTAAGCTTGGCATGGATGTAGATCGAATTTACAAAGATGGGAGGTGAACAGAGATTTGGGAGGGATGGAAATGGAACCAGCGGAAGCGAGCGAGAGAGAGAGACAAGGGCTAGGGTTATCTTGGCTTTTATACCCGAGCAACTAAAACATAAAAATTAGCAACGGCGTCCCTCTACCGTGGCTAATTTTGCCCAGTCGTAGCAAAATTTAAGGGACCACGTATTAACCGTTGCTATTTCCACCAATCTCCCATGTTGTGCAATTATAGTCTATTGATGAGCAAAAATAAGACCATGTTGTGCAATAATCTATTGAGCAAGTATGAAATTATATTGAGAGAAAATAAAATCATGTTGAGAACAATTTCACAAGTCTCGATTGTTGTGCAAAAATAACCTATTGTTGAGCAAAAATAAGATGATGTTGTGCAATAATTTATTGAGCAAGTATGAAATTATATTGAGAGAAAATAAAATCATGTTGAGAACAATTTCACAAGTCTCGATTTTTGTGCAAAAATAACCTATTGTTAAGCAAAAATAAGATGATGTTGTGCAATAATTTATTGAGAAAGTATGAAATTATATTGAGAGAAAATAAAATCATGTTGAGAACAATTTCACAAGTCTCGATTGTTGTGCAAAAATAACCTATTGTTGAGCAAAAATAAGATGATGTTGTGCAATAATTTATTGAGAAAGTATGAAATTATATTGAGAGAAAATAAAATCATGTTGAGAACAATTTCACAAGTCTTGATTGTTGTGCAAAAATAACCTATTGTTGAGCAAAAATAAGATGATGTTGTGCAATAATTTATTGAGAAAGTATGAAATTATATTGAGAGAAAATAAAATCATGTTGAGAACAATTTCACAAGTCTCAATTGTTGTGGAAAAATAACCTATAGTTGAGCAAAAATAAGATGATGTTGTGCAATAATTTATTGAGAAAATATGAAATTATATTGAGAGAAAATAAAATCATGTTGAGAACAATTTCACAAGTCTCGATTGTTGTGCAAAAATAACCTATTGTTGAGCAAAAATAAGATGATGTTGAGCAAAATTTCATCAATCCCCCATGTTGTGCAATTATTGTCTATTGATGAGCAAAAATAAGAGTACGTTGTGCAAATATAACCGTAAGTTGTGCAAATATAACCCCATTCTATTTTTATTTTTATTTTTATTAACATTTTGTCATGCAAATATAAGAGGACGTTGTGCAAATTTAATCGTAAGTTGTGCAAATATGACCCTAGTCTAGTTTTTATTTATTTATTTATTTTTAACTTTTTATCGTGCAAATATAAGAGTACTTTGTGCAAGTATAACCGTAAATTGTGCAAATATGATCCAAGTCTAGTTTAGAGTTGCACTTTTTTTCGTTTCAACACTTTCTTTTCCCATGTCAGCACTATTTTTAGAGTTGCGCAGCCGTATTTTAGAGTTGCACAACTTTAGTTTAGAGTTGCACAACTGTATTTTAGATTTGCACAACTTCAGTTTAGAGTTGCACAACTCTATTTTATTTGTGTCAGCACCTCCAAGAAACACTTTTCATTCTATTTGTTTCCAATTCAAGTGGCAAAGTGCTTCAACCAAAGTTTACACAACCAACAACACGATAGCCTATACGGGATTTGAACCCGTATCTTTGTGTTTGTACACAACGCTCTACCGATTTGAGCTAATAGGCTTCACAAAATAATAAAACAAGATGGGTGGAGATTTATTACCAATATATATGTCATTTGTCCAAATGCACTATAGGATTTGAGCTAATAAGCTTCACAACGCTCTACCGATTTGAGCTAGTAAACTTGCTGGCTCACACATATATACCATTTTTAGTCGGCTGATGACTAACTAAAGGAGATACTTACAGGATCACACATACCATTTCCTGTCGAAATTAGACTCGTAACATCATACAAACTAAACACGACTCCGTATAATGCATAACGAGCATGGATAACAATTTCACAAAGAATCGAAGAAGCACAGGACAAATGAATCATAAGCCAATCAGATGATGTCGAACAATTCCATCAAGTCTGGATAACAATTTCACAAAGAATCGAAGAAGCACAGGCATTGTAAACCAAATGACATTTTGGAAATCACATGTAACCTCAAACATTGTTATGAATCCTCCAAATGAACCTTTCAATTCTTGATATATGCATATGGCTTAGTGTGTTTCAATTAACAACATATATCAAGACATACCATTTCACATAGACAGTGAAAATAAGTATATCATCCAGCAACGTTTATAGCTAGAACAGCAAAGCTAAAACAGCAAAGTGCCAATAGAGAAGATTAAACATATCATTGATACAAGGTTGTTTTGCTTACATAGGTACAAGTTTGATGTGCTGAACCGCTGATCAAAGCTCAAAGAACAGACTCCCTAAAGGAAAGCTCAACACCTGTTATCCAAGAGAAAAAATGTCAAGGAGTATCTCCCAAGTCCTAATGATTGTTATCAACCTACTGTCATATATGATAAATTCCATCAAATGGAAGGTAAAAAACAGACTCCCTAAAGGAAAGCTCAAAACCTGTTATGGCTAATGCTGTGGAGTTCGGGCTATCCACAAGGTAAATTTTCCTCCCATGTCCAGGCTATGTTCCTCTCATGTTCGGGTTCTGCTGAGAAGTTCTGATGTGTCATCTTTATGCCTAATGTTGTAACAACATATGATCAGAGATTCTAATTATTGAAGATGCACCACTTCATAGATTTAAATCAAAATTTACCTTGAGGAAGGGCATTGCTCCAGGGATCAGCAAGAATGGAACTATTGCTCAACACAGGTACACGCACCACATCAGAGAGAGAGAGTGAGCGGTGTCGAAAATGATCACAGTGTTGCCGGAAGCCGAAATCGGTTGCAAATGTCGGAGGTCGTCGATTGCAAATGTCAGAGATCGTCGATTGCAAATGTCGGAGATCGACCAAAATCAGTCGATTAGCCGAAAGTCGAACTCGATTGCAAGAAAACCGAAAACGATATCCAGATCGGTGAAATTGGGGGAACCGGAGAGGTCGGTTCGAAATCGAGAGAGCAAGACTACAAGAGAGACGAGATCGGTGAAATTGGGGGCCATATCTCCCCCGTTAGGCTTGCCCAATTCACCCAATTCAACATGGGGGATCGGTGAAGTTTTCTTTCATAAAAAGAGTAAAATGTCAAACAAAGTATGGCATTTCCATGTAAATAATTGGTACGTGGTTGAAAATTTACGTACCACCAGTTTGTGGTTGGTATGTGGTAATCATCATTTTTTGGTGGTTACTGTACCATGCCAACCCTAATATTGAGGCACCCCAAAAATCGGGAGGTTGTTCACAATAGTCGGGTTGCCCAAATGCCATGAAAAAGTAAAGTGGGGAGGCTAGCTCCCCACCGTTGTTGATGCTCTAACTACTTTTAACCTCTTTGACTATTTCTTTAATGGTAGGATTATTGATGTGATCTAGACTAATACTTGATGTGCTCGGGAACACTCCGAGCTGCCAGGATCGACGACGAGGTTCCTCCTTTATTTGAAGGGATAAACCTTCTACTAGTAATCAGATATGTATGGCAAGATCCGCAGGCCTCTCACCCTTGAATCTCCCACACTCGATCTCAATTCTCTCGGAATCGCACTCTGAGGATCTCGACCCTTCGACACCTTCGCCTCTCACTAGGGTGTCTCCCTCGGCATCTCACCAAAGGGTTTTGTTTTTAGCATCTCACCAAAAACATGATCCTTAACCCGGAATCAAAGGAAGCAAATGTGCTCAACTTTTAACTCAAAAATTCAACTTGTATTAGAAAATGGCAAGCCTTACAAAATATATAGGAGAAAATTGTTGCCTCTTAAGTGTTTACAACCAGTGTGGGACAATTTTTGATAGAAAAATAAAGGAAAACTCTATGAGTCTAGATCACATCATCCTCCTCTCCTTTGAAAAAGATTCGTCCTCGAATCTTGCGCTGCCCTTCCAAAAGGTACGATACGCCCCTGTACGTTGGATCTGCGTAAGGTATTGATGGTCGGTCTTGCAAAAGCTCTCGAATCTACTTGTCTCTTCCAAATGGTACATGACGCCCCTGTACGTTGGATCTGCGTAATGCACTTCAATGGTTGGTCCTGCACAAAACTCCAACGGATAGTTGTGGATGCTTGTGACAACAACACAAAAAGATTGAGGAACCCTAGCCGGAATCTCTGATACCACTTGATGTGCTCGGGAACACTCCGAGCCGCCAGGATCGACGACGAGGTTCCTCCTTTATTTGAAGAGATGAAGTTTCTACTAGTAACCGGATATGTATGGCAAAATTCGCAGGCCTCTCACCCTTGAACCTCCCACACTCGATCTCAATCCTCTCGGAATCGCACTCTAAGAATCTCGACCCTTCGACACCTTCACCTCTCACTAGGGTGTCTCCCTTGGCATCTCACTAAAGGGTTTTGTTTTTAGCATCTCACCAAAAACATGATCCTTAACCCGGAATCAAAGGAAGCAAATGTGCTCAACTTTTCACTCAAAAATTCAACTTGTATTAAAAATGGGAAACCTTACACAATATATAGGAGAAACTCTAGCCTCCTATGTGTTTACAAGCGTTGTGAGATACTTTTTAAATAGAAAAATATAAGAAAAATCTATTAGTCTAGATCACATCAATTATAATACAACGGTGGAATTCTAACCACTTTTAACCTCTTTGACTATTTCTTTAAGGCCAGATTGCAGAAAACCACTCCTTAAATAGACCCATTTGCAAGAAACCACCCCTTAAATGTGTAAATCCAGAAAACCACCCATTAAAAGCCTTCCATCAACAAAGTACCACCCAACCCAAACTTTCGTCCATAATCTGCTAAATATTTGGAATTACCATTATGCCCCTTGTCTTTTAAATATTACTCCCTCCGTCCAAAAATACATTGCCTTTTAGCATTTTGCACAAGTTTTAATAAAACACCTTACTTTTAAAAAAACATCATCATTGCACTAACTTTTTCATAAATTTTATTATTTTTTAACACCCACTACACATTTTAACCAATCAAATTATTTTAAAAAGTCAACAACACACACACCAATACAAATCATTACAACTTTTTACCTAGAAAAAAGACCATCTATTGTTGGACAAAAATTTACATCTAAAAGTCCATGTATTGTTGGACGGAGGGAGTAAAATTTTTATACACATGAAAAAACGTTAAAGGGAATATGTCCCCCTCTTTTGACAGCCATTGATGCCATGAGAAGAACTAGAAAATGGGATCCAGTTCCATTAATTGGAGATCTACCACCACTATCATCACCATTTCTAGACAAGAGAATGAATAATACAACATAAATTGAATATTGGGAATTTTTCAGTAACGTTGGGCAAGGAGGCAGAGGAGGGAATTAGCGTGACCAACACCAGTCAAATCCGTCATCTCTTATTTTTTTTTGGTGGGAAAATCCATCATCTCTAAACCCTCCATTGGCACTGCTACGATGAAACAAGCAGCACCCACAAGGCTTAGACGAGGCGATGAATTAGAGCAAAGATAACAAAAGTTGGATTTTTTTTTTAATTGCCAGCGATGGTTATATTGATTTGGGGGTTTTAAGTTCTTAATTGTCAGTCCACCCCCTTTCTTCTTTTTATGTTTCAGATCAAGCATCAGTAGTGTGCAAAGGGGCTAGCGAAATCGAAAAACTGATATATGGGTTTTGTGCCTGAATCTACTACCTTACCAATTGGGATCTAGGGTTTTTTAATCTAGCAAATTAGGTATGGGATAAAGAGTCTCTCTCAAATCTCGATCTTTCATTTCCAATCAACCATGTTTTCTGTTGATTGAGAGCATTTTCTCTTTCTGAAACTTTTTTCAATGGTATAGATTCAAGCAATGGGGTAATTAAGGATGAATCGTGATTTGGTTTGGAGCTTTAATGGCTCATTTCAGTCGTTTTCGACAGTAGTTTGACAAGCAGAGTGTCAGGGAGGAGAGTTTGGTGGGGAGAGCCGGAGAGGGAAGGTTGAGTTTTATTTATTTAAATTTAAATTCTATTTAAAAAGAAAAATGATGTCACAGTATACCAACCATTGCAATACTTTAACGGAGAGTTGACGGAAATATGGGATGGGTCATGGGTGGGACTTTGTTAGCAGAATGGTTTTAGTGGGTGGTTTCCTGGAATTACACATTTAAGGGGTGGTTTTTTGCAAAGGTGTCTATTTAAGGGGTGGTTTTCTGCAATTTGTCATTTCTTTAATGGTAGGATTATAATCGGAACGGATATTTCCACCGCTAATTTTTACTATATCCACCGCTAATCACCGCATAGGTATGCGGTGGTCTTAATCCACTTTTTCGCAGACCCACCACATATACATGCGGGGAATCCGTTGACCGTATACAAAGCCACCGCATAGGTATGCGGTGGGTTATAGCGACGGTATACATACGGTCAGTTTTTGGGCAATTGAAAACAGATTGTAGAAGTGGTCCAAAACCGTCGTCATAACTCACCACATAGGTATGTAGTGGGTTATAGCGACGTTTTGGACCATTATGGCGACAGTTTTTACTGTTATGGCGACGGTTCAAACCCACTGTATACCTATGCGGTGAGTTATAGCGACGGTTTTGTATCGTTATGGCGACGATTTTGAACCTGTATACTCTTCGACCCACCGCAAAGTATTGCGGTGACCCACTGCATAGGTATGCGGTGAGATCGTTGACTGTCATTAAACCCACCGCATACCTATGCGGTGATTAGCGGTGGAAATAGTAAAAATTAGCGGTGAATTTATCATCACCCAATACAACAGTGGAATTCTATTGGGCCTCATTTCTAGTGGAGTCAAATTCGGATGATCCGAAAAAGCACAGTATACTGGACCAGATCATCATGCCCGGCAGGCCCAGCCCACCCCAACAATTTAATAACCCTTTCTATTTTTCTTTTCATTTGTCTTCAGTCGGCAGTAGGTTATATATATTCTCTTAAAAATTTGTTCAATATATAAGATGATTTCAGCTTATTTTAAATTTTATTTCTGATTCCGTACCTGATGTCCGGATCCATAAAAAAGCACGCAGTTAACTGGAAGAACGTTGACTACCTCATCTTCAACACCTACGGTGGATGAACACTTTCACCATGAAAGTGTTGTAAGTCTTCAACAATCGATCTATTTCGAAACATTTTCGATCCCTGATTCGGGTTTATATGACATTTTCGATCCCTAATTCAGATAGGCGAGGATCCTTCGACCAAGGGGCAACCGAGTACGTCGAAGTAGACCGGCCGATGGCTTATAGAAAGGTGCTCGAGACATGGGCCAAGTCTCTTGTGGTTTAATTAATTGATACGATGACTGTAGGAGTATGGGTTGGAACAACCCGCACGGGATAAAGTGCGCGAAGAAGACGATGCCGGCGTTGAACATGACGATGCCGTTGGAGGTGGGGACAAATATGAGGTTTTTCGAGGTGGCGCACAACATCACGGAGTCGATGAAGAGAGTGCCTATGTAGATGCAGAGTGGCATCACACACATGCTATAAATAGAACAGTTTCAAACAATCACCTCAAGAGCACGCTAGCTATTGTATGTCATCAGGGCTGTGCGGATACTTTTTTGGGGCCCTGTGCAAAAAAATAACTAGACCTTATTTATATATTGTTTTAACGATCTTATCTTTTTTTATAAGTTGCATTATATGTAAATTATTGGTTTTTATTCATTTTTAATTTTTTTTGCATCAGATGATACTACATCTTAAAAACCTGATAATTGTCATTTGTGGAATCGCCTTCTGGTAATATGAGCAACTTTGCATATCATGAACAACAACTGAATTGGCAGAACCAGTCTTCATCTGATGAAATTTTTAGCACATATATGCTTCAAGTATTAGAAACTACTGTGTTATTTCTAGGAGTTTTTGGCCTATTTATCCAACCTAATGTCACATTTCAGATAAAAAAGCGTCGCATGTGAAAAATATCTACTTCTGGTGTAGTTCGCATATTTGTGAGTTCATAAGTTCTTTGATGAAAGAAAAGTTAGGTAGGCATAAACTATTACCAGCTGAGATGTGTATATCTTCCCTTGTAGATACAACATAGCCTTGTTTTATGCGATTGTTAGAATCATCTTTGACTATCCCTATAATGGTGAATTAGCACATGATAATCTTCTTCACCATTCCCTTGTTTTTCTGGCAAGTAATGCTATGACAGTATAACTGTAAATGTTTCATACAAGTAGCTTGAAGTTGCTCTTGGATCTTTCTTGTGATCTCAAGGTATGGTTTCATTTACCACATTTATATGCTAATAACTAACTGTTTTTGTTTTTGTTTCCTTCATCTGGGAACATGTTGGCACTAACTGTTCATGCTAATGATTTTTTCACTTTATGCTTACCTCGGCATGTGTAACATAGATATCTTGCCTTCCAGTGGGGTTGGAGACTATTATACTTGATATATTCATGATTAAATTACTGGATATGACTGAAGTTTGTCAGTTATGCGGCGCTTGCCCAAAATACTCACCTTGGGAAACAGGAAAATGTTTCTTGATGTTCCGAGAGTGAATTTTGGTGGGATGTGCAACTTTTGATGGCATGAATCCTTCCTATGATTGCCACATTGCAAGATCTGGATTTATAACAAAAACCTTTTATGCTGAAGAAAAGTACAATGCATCAGTCTCACTGATGACTTGCTGAGTTATTCTATCATGGTCCAACATTGGTCCTTGACTCCATTTTAGATCTGCACTGCCAACATTCCATTTGTTATGTTCATCTTTCAGGAAAAGGTTGATATAATAAGGCTCCATCCATGTGGTAAAGCGAAAGAGTTGTTCATTCTAATTATAATTTACATAGAAATTAATTCTAATTGTTTCAAAACTATTCATAATGAATGGAAATTGTTGAAATGCATTTCTCAGGGATTGCACAAAGAAATATTTAAACAAGACACATTCTCTCCATGGTGGTAGTCCATTTCCGCCTATGGTTTTGGTATGTGTTTCTCTTCTCTATATAGACTTTGAGCTACAATGGGAGTTAATATTATTCCCATATCTTCCAAACTTGAGGCTACAATACAAGTTACACGAGAACTTTACTCAACCCAGGGGACCAATTCTCCATCGAGCCCTTGAGTGGCCGTTGAGCTCGAAGGATATCATGTTATTCTTAAGCGAGAAATCTGCAAAGTTCATATGTTGTGGGTCCAATGGTATTGGACTCGCCTCCATTACAAATGTAAAGTGTAAGGTCTCATTCTTATTCACATGGTATGGTATGGTTTTCAACACTGCCACTTTTATGCCTTCGAAACTGAGCATGTATCTGAAAAGTGCACAACAATGCTTATGATTAGAAGGTCCTATGAAAGAAACTGACATCTTATTCACATGCCTCAACCCATGTTTGGCTTATACTAGAATTAAATTACCACAATGTTAGATTTGATTTTCGCTACACATAGACATTAATATATTTGATTATATTTTAAAAAAATTATTTCATTTACATACAATTATGTATAATAATACCAAAAAAAAAAAGTGGTGATAATTATTAATGTTACAATATAATATTATATTGTTATAATTTCAAGTACTATTTTTTTAGTTAAAAAAAATTAAAATAGTTAGTTCATCTGCAAATATTTGTATACTTTGGTGTAGATAATATTAGTATACTTTAGTATTTTTAAAATGTAAAAAAGAATTATAATAATATTTTACTAATAAAAAATGTGTATAATAATATAAAATTTAGAACTAAAATAATTGTTGGAGAGAGATATATTGTAAATTGAATTGGTAGAAAAAGATAAATTTTGGGATGCTAAAGATACTATTGATAAAGTGGGAAAAAAGAATGAGAAATTATAATGATGTGGTAGATACAGAAGAATTAAAAAAAAAATTCTAGTATCCCTAACAATTAAAATTTTCACCAGCTCTTCCAAACCTCTGTTTATTTATAATTTTTTCAACTTGTATTTATTTATTATATTTCTAACTGAATTGCATATCATCTCCAACCACATTCAAATCACCTTAACCAATGTGGAACAAATCTCAAAACATGCAAAACATCAACTTCAAAACACTAACACTCCTATAAATGTAACATGTAATAGTGAAATTGCCCAAAAATGAAGATGTGCAGAAACTAGAAAGAACTTGGCAAGAAAGCATGACACCTGAAATCAGAGAAGGAAGCATGGGCCTTGAGATTGTCATTCTCAACATTTATCACAAGGGTAAACTTGGTCGTCAACACTCCAGTTTCATCAAAGCTGAACAAGTCCAGGTGGGCATATGCAACTCTAATAAAGGGCACCGTTGGCCTAATCACAAGGTACCCTACGAACACCACTATCCCTGTCAGGATCACCGCCACTGTCAGCATGGTGCATATCAATGTTGTACACCATATCAACGGATGTGTCATTGGCAGGGACACCAGGTTCATCGACTTCTTTGACATGTGTAGGATCGGAGTAAGTCGGCTTGTTACAGCACACCAGCCATTGGAGGTGAAGTCCGGTGTGGAGGGAGATGTTATAATAGGTAGGGAAGGTTTTGGTATCTTCTTTTCTTCGTGGAAAAGTTATATGTTGTCCATGAAATCTATTTTGTGGGTGTGAGAGCACGTCTATTTTAGCCCAAAAATTTCTAATTTCATCATCGGAAAAAAACAAACTAATAGGAAAGAGAGAGATAGTAGGGGGGTAGTATTGGAGATATGTCATGGATAGCTAGGTTCTTCTTTATGATTAGTGTAATTACTTTTTCATGCTTTACTTGGTAAGCTTAAAGAAGCATCAAGTAGGATACAACATTTTGCTACACTTGACAAGCTTAAAGAAAGGAAATTTATTTTTCCAGTCGAGTCCTTTCTCCTCCACAACTTTCAAGACCCTTATCAACTTATATGATGACTCACTAGTCATAACAATATTATAATGTATTGAATAATTGAAATGTGTATGTTCTAATGTTCTAACTTTCAAGACCCTTATCAACTTATATGATGACTCACTTTAAAGAAAGGAAATTTTAAGAATCATTTTCTCAATATATATTGGTTTCTTGCCCAATTTGAATCCAAACAATCCATACTTTGGATTTAGGTTTCAAATCTAATGATGTAGGTTAACAAGAAACATCTCCCCAAGAACACCTCTCTTGGGGATGTTATTAGAAACATATATACCACATCCACTAGAATATGCTGTCAGTTTTCAAATTTTATCATTGGAAGGGACATGTGCTTGATTTAGGTTGTGAAGGATTTTAGAGTCAGTCAATCAAAGGTTGGTGATGCAAGAATCAACATCTTCCGAGTTGTGAACTTATACTATCAAACTCATCTAGATCCATATTGTTCTCATTTGAAACTTGAAAAGAAAAAACTCAAATAATTAGATATCACTTTCAACTGCTCATATATTCGTTGTAGGATGTGGAATTGCAAACGGGACTAGTTTACTTTGATCAATTTTCGAAAATTAGGTTTAAGTTGGATGAGATGGGCTATGGTCAAGTTTTGATCGCTCTAATCAATGGATTCATTACTGATGAACAATTTTAACTCTTCAGGTACCTCAAGAACCTCAAGAGGGGCTCTTTTTCTATTGATTCGCAATTTTGCATGTATACATAATTGATTTTCCTCTAGCAAAAACTATTTTCAAAGTTGTAGATATTTATAATTAAGGATGTGATTGGGTTGGTAAGAAGATTCGAACCCAATAGATTTGGACATATTAAGACTTGACAGATCAGGTTCATGGTCCATGGACCTGATGGTCGGTAGGTCGAGTTCATGTTTCATAGACGTAGAGCTGGCAAGATCTGACTCGGCCCGAGACACTCGACCGACTCGCCCAAACCAAAACCTAAATGAACCCAAAAATTTATCGCTATGCATAACTTGAACCCGAAACCGAGCCCAACCGAGATTGACCCGATACCCGAATTGACCCGAGTACAAACAAACCCGACTCAACCCAGATTTGGCTCAAATCAGACCCGACCCGACTCGACTCCCAACTCGGCCCAAATATCTTTGAACAACTATTTTTTTAATTAAAATATGTTGAAAGAATTCCTCACATGTATAATTCTAATATTACCATATTTACCCTCATCATTGGGCAGTCAAGTTCTCGATGGAGAATTGGTCCCTTGGGTTTAGTCAAGTTCTCGTGTAACTTGTACTGTAGCCTTAAGTTTGGAAGAGATGGGAATAATATTAACTCCCATTGTAGCTCAAAGTCTATATAGAGAAGAGAAACACATACCAAAACCACATGCGAAAATATACTGCCTCCATGGAGAGAATGTGTCTTGTTTAAATATTTCTTTGGGCAGTCCCTGAGAAATGCATTTCAACAATTTCCATTCATTATGAATAGTTTTGAAACAATTAGCATTAGTTTCTATGTAAATCATAATTCGAATGAACAACTCTTTCGCTTTACCACATGAAGCCTTATTGTATCAGGATCAACCTTTTCCTGAAAGATGAACATAACAAATGGAATGTTGGCAGTGCAGAACTAAAATGGAGTCCAGGACCGATGTTGGACCATGATAGAATAACTCAGCAAGTCATCAGTGAACTTGATGTATTGTACTTTTCTTCAACATAATTCACTCTCTGAACATCAAGAAACATTTTCCGGTTTCCCAAGGTGAGTATTATGGGAAAGCGCCACACAACTGACAAACTTCAGTCATATCCAGTAATTTAATCATGAATATATCAAGTATAATAGTCTCCAACCCCACTGGAAGGCATGAGATATCTATGTTACACATGCCGAGGTAAGCATAAAGTGAAAAAATCATTAGCATGAACAGTTAGTGCCAACATGATCCCAGATGAAGTAAACAGAAACAGAAACAGTTAGTTATTAGCATACAAATGTGGTAAATGAAGCCATACCTTGAGATCACAAGAAAGATCCAAGAGCAACTTGAAGCTACTTGTATGAAACATTTACAATTATACTGTCATAGCATTACTTGCCAGAAAAACAAGGGAATGGTGAAGAAGATTATCATGAGCTAATTCACCACTATAGGGATATTCAAAGATAATTCTAACAATCGCACAAAACAAGGCTAAGTTGTATCTACAAGGGAAGATATACACATCTCAGCTGGTAATAGTTTATGCCTAGCTAACTTTTCTTTCATCAAAGAACATAAGAACTCACAAATATGCGAACTACACCAGAAGTAGATATTTTTCACATGCGACGCTTTTTTATCTGAAATGTGACATTAACTTGGATAAATAGGCCAAAAACTCCTAGAAATAACACAATAGTTTCTAATACTTGAAGCATATATGTGCTAAAAATTTCATGAGATGAAGAGTGGTTTTGCCAATTCAGGTGTGGCTCATGATATGCAAAGTTGCTCATATGACCAGAAGGCGATTCCACAAATGACAATTCTCAGGTTTTTAAGATGCAGTATCATCTGATGCAAAAAAAATTAAAAATGAATAAAAACCGTTATCCATCACATTTACATAAGAAGCAATAACATTTACAATAGCCATCTTCTGCATTCTTCATAATAAGCACATCACAAAGTACTTCAAAAATCAAACCAATAACACATTAATAGGATCACAACCTTCGTGGAGCTCTTCACCTTCTCTAGAGACTGTCATATACATCTCTTGGAAGGTCATTCTTATCGCAAGCGCTTCTCAATCTTCCCATTGTGGATTCATAAATTTCAATCTTTCTATCCATTATCTCCAAAGCAAACCTCTTTAACTCTGAATACCGACCCATCTCAAAAACCCAATCAGCAATGCATTTGCACTCTCGTTCATAGGCATTATTCGATTCTCAAGCATATAATTCCAAATCTCAACAACCACCTCAGGATCGTCCTGGCCAAGCAACATCTCAATGGCCTTGGCACAATTAGATGGTGTTGGAGGGCATTCATTATTTATCATCTCATTGAAAAATGTGTATGCCTCATGAACCTTCTTATTCTTAACCAAACACTCAAAAATCATGTTACAGGTCAAAAAATCGGGAAATGCTCCATACAAGGACATCTCATCAAGCAAACGGAAAGCATTATTGATATCATTGTTACTTCAGAGCAAGCCAATCATAGCATTTTTCAGCAACAAATCAGGAACTACACTGCCATCAACAACCATCTTATCCCGCAGCTGAATAGCATTCCTATAATCATTCTGCTTTATAAGATCATCAACAACACAAGAGAGGAACCTCAAGTCGGGTGAGCATTTATTCTCATTCATAACCTCGAAAAACTTGAGACTCTCTGCAATCTGCCCCCTCGAATAAGGACACTCAAGAAGGCATCATAAGCCAGTGTATTCTTTGAATCCCACCCTAACCGAACCACCATATCCCCAAAAGTAGTCTTATCCTTGGTGACATCATTAGTCCTCACTAACCCTTTGAAAACCAGGGCATATGTTTCACCATCAAGCGGAATCAAGGTAGGAGCCTCGCTCTGCAAGAGATGTGTGGGGTATCGAGGTAGGAGGGGAAATGATTCTTCGCCTTCTTCGACGACTTCTTTGCCATGTGGCTTTCTGAATGTCGTTTTAGGGTTTTTTGGTCAGAGGAGGAGAAGCGTAAGGAGGCAAGGAGGGGCTTTGTTGGGGGATGTTTGATAGATTTTGCCATGGAATTAGAAGTAGGAAACCAAAACCCTAAAATTTGAAGTAATTAGGTACTGGATAAATCAGGGTGAGTTTCGAAAGCGTAAAATTATGGTTGGAGATTGGGTATTGTAGGGCTAACAGTCGTGGAAACGGAGATTGAAAGGGAGAGTTGATAGAAAGGAAGCTGAAACAGAAGCGCTCTGGTGGTGACTGCGTCGGTGGCAGGCAAAGAGGGACAAGTGCCTATGTCACTCGACCGGCTTGGAGATTAATCGGAACCCCCAATGAGTCCGCCGTATTCTCAACTATCTAGACAATAGATATATTTTTGGAATGGATATATAGATGCAGGCTATAGGGTATAGACTATGGGTATGATATTTATATTTATATCTTATATCTCTGGTCTGGAAAGAGGGTATAGATATCATAAAAGTAAGCAAGCAGTTCGTAACAAAGGCGATAATATAAGAGAAATGAGCAGTAGAAATAACAATAATTGAAATAAGAAATAATAATATGAGAAGAATATAGTTTTACTTATAATCGCAAGATTGGTAATTCCATTATGATCGAATTTCTTGGTTATGCTTGGCTATCTTACTGTCAGTTTGTAGATAGAGTTGTATAGCTTCCTGATTCGATCACTATCAGCTCCCTAAACTCTTGCATGGGGTTCGAGATGCAATAAGCCCTTATTCACATAGGGTGTGAATGGGGCGATTCAAAATAGTTGAAATTAAAAAATAAACTCCACTTGAGTAAAAGGTGTATGGAGGTGAAGATATTAAATAGATTTTCTGAAATTGTTTTTTTTATATAAAAGAAAGAGCACAAGGTCATATGGTAGCCACCTTCATTAGTCCATACTAGTTTTGACGAGTCGTGCTAAATGATTATCACAAAATTTCCTACACTGATTCCCTTCTCATCTGATAGCCACCTTCATTAGTTCATACACCCCCCCTCCCAAGTTTTCCATAATTTATAAGATACCCCTTCAATAAACTCAAAAACAAAAGGATTAGAGAAGAAAAGCTACCCCGCCATACTAGGATGATATGAAATGAAGCAAGAACACAATCGCCACTCACATTCGTAAGTAACAAAGAAAAGACTTTTAGCAAATGCAAGACACTTGCAAGAGGGTAGGGATTAGTGGATTTAACTGTTCAATATGGGTAACTCCACTCACCAAACCTTGATTGTATGTTTGAGAGGAGGGCATGTGATGGATCAGATGAGAATAACATCCATAGAAAACACAATAATCTTCCTCTCTTTTTTCTTTTGATATAATCTTAGAAGTAAGAATTACATAACTTTAGGCTTTGCACATGAAACTGAACATGGATGGATGTCAAAGTCCATTTTAAATAACACAAAGCGATGCGAGGAAAATAAGCATGAATATGGGCAAAATCAAAGTCAAGGCGGATTAAGAAAGGGAGGAATACCTGACTAGAATCAGAGGCTCCTGATAAACAGAATCTGCAGGAGTACAACCTCCACGGAGCACTTCACAAAGTACTTCATAATAAGCACTTCAAAAAGTACTTGAAAAATCAAACCAATAACACATTAATAGGATCACAACCTCCGTGGAGCTCTCCACCTTCTCTAGAGACTGTCATATACATCTCTTGGAAGGCCATTCTTATCGCAAGCGCTTCTCAATCTTCCCATTGTGGATTAATAAATTTCAATCTTTCTATCCATTATCTCCAAAGCAGACCTCTTTAACTCTGAATACCGACCCATCTTACAAAACCCGATCAACAATGCATTTGCACTCTCGTTCATAGGCATTATTCGATTCTCAACATATAATTCCAAATCTCAACAGCCACCTCAGGATCGTCCTGGCCAAGCAACATCTCAATGGCCTTGGCACAATTAGTTGGTGTTGGAGGGCATTCATTCTTTATCATCTCATTGAAAAAAGTGCATGCCTCATGAACCTTCTTATTATTGACTAAACACTCAAAAATCATATTATAGGTCAGAAAATCTAGAAATGCTACATACAAGGACATCTCATCAAGCAAACGGAAAGCATTATTGATATCATTGTTATTATAGAGCAAGCCAATCATAGCATTGTTCAGCAACAAATCAAGAACTACACCGTCATCAACAACCATCTTATCCCACAGCTAAATAGCATTCCCATAATCATTCCTCTTTACAAGATCATCAACAACACAAGAGAGGAACCTCAAGCCGGGTGAGCATTTATTCTCATTCATAATCTCAAAAAACTTGAGACTTTATGCAATCTGCCCCCCATCGAATAAGGGCACTCAAGAAGGCATCATAAGCCAGTGTATTCTTTGAATCCCACCCTAATCGAACCGCCATCTCCCCAAAAGTAGTCTTAGCCTTAGTGACATCAGTGGTCCTCACCAACCCTTCGAAAACCAGGGCATATGTTTCACCATCAGGCGGAATCTTCTCCTTGATCTTCTCGAAGAATTCCAAGGCCTTCTCGGTATGATCACCAAATCGACAACATCCCTCAGGAGGGCATTCACCATGGACAGATCAGGCTCAATCTCAAAATTCTCCATGACATCAAATGTCATGAAAGACTCACTGGCCCTCTCAGCATCATAGTAACTCTCAAAAGCGGAGAGAAAGGCGGCCTTGGTGAGTAAATCATGTTGCCTCATGGATCGAATAGCGTCCCGCATTTGATCAAACATATGATTCCTACTGAGCATATCCACAATCAAGTCTAGGAATCAGTGGTGGGCTTGCGGCTGAATTTGGCCCATCGAAAGAACTTGATGGCGTCGTCAGGGTGGGAATAAGAGAGCTTGAGTACTTCGTCGATGACATCAGAGTAAGGAGTGATTCCGGTGACGTAAAGGGCGGATTCTAGGTTTGATAGCGGGGAATTGGCGATGATTTCGCATAGGAGCCTCGCTATGTGGGAGACAAACCGATACTTTGACTAAATTTTTATGTGATTTAATGAGGCTTTTTTAGGAAAACAAATTGATGATTACATGAGTTAAGGGCCCAATTTAATATCTCGCCTCAGGCCTATTAAATCTCAGATCCGGCCCTGCCCACAATACCCAATCCCCCACCATAATTTTACGCTTTCGAAAGTCACCTTGATTTATCCAGTACCTAATTAATTCAAATTTTAGGGTTTTGGCTTCCTACTTCTAATTCCATGGTGGAATCAATCAAACATCCCCCAACAAAGCCCCTCCTTGCCTCCTCATGCTCCTCCTCCACTGACCAGCAAACCCTAAAACGATATTCATAAAGCCACATGGCGAAGAAGTCGTCGAAGAAGGCGAAGAATCATTTCCCCTCCTACCTCGATACCCCACACATCTCCTACAGAGCGAGGCTCCTATGCAAAATTATTGCCAATTCCCCGGTATCAGACCTCGAATCCGCCCTTTCCGTCACCGGAATCACTCCTTACTCCGATGTCGTCGACGAAGTCCTCAAACTCTCTTATTCCCACCCTGACGGCGCCATCAAGTTCTTTCGATGGGCCGGATTCAGCCGCAAGCCCACCGCTAATTCCAAGAACTTGATTGTGGATCTGCTCGGTAGGAATCATATGTTTGATTAAATGCGGGACGCTATTCGATCCATCAGGCAACATAATTTACTCACCAAGGTCGCCTTAGTCTCCGCTTTTGAGAGTTACTGTGATGCTGAGAGTGACAGTGAGTCTTTCATGACATTTGATGTCATGAAGAATTTTGGGATTGAGCCTGATCTGTCCATGGTGAATGCCCTCCTGAGGGATGTTGTCGAATCGGGTGATCATACCGAGAAGGCCCTGAAATTCTTTGAGAAGATCAAGGAGAAGATTCCGCCTGATGGTGAAACATATGCCCTGGTTTTGGAAGGGTTGGTGAGGACTAATGATGTCACCAAGGCTAAGACTACTTTTGGGGAGATGGCGGTTCGGTTAGGGTTGGATTCAAAGAATACACTGGCTTATGATGCCTTCTTGAGTGCCCTTATTCGAGGGGGGCAGATTGCATAGAGTCTTAAGTTTTTTGAGGTTATGAATGAGAATAAATGCTCACACGACTTGAGGTTTCTCTCTTGTGCTGTTGATGATCTTGTAAAGCGGAATGATTATGGGAATGCTATTCAGTTGTGGGATAAGATGGTTGTTGATGGCGGTGTAGTTCCTGATTTGGTTCTGCACAATGCTATGATTGGCTTGCTCTGCAATAACAATGATATCAATAATGCTTTCCGTTTGCTTGATGAGATGTCCTTGTATGGAGCATTTCCAGATTTTCTGACCTATAACATGATTTTTGAGTGTTTGGTCAATAATAAGAAGGTTCATGGGGCAGTCACTTTTTTCAATGAGATGATAAAGAATGAATTCCCTCCAACACCATCTAATTGTGCCAAGGCCATTGAGATGTTGCTTGGCCAGGACGATCCTGAGGTGGCTGTTGAGATTTGGAATTATATGCTTGAGAATCGAATAATGCCTATGAATGAGAGTGCAAATGCATTGCTGATTGGGTTTTGTAAGATGGGTCGGTATTCAGAGTTAAAGAGGTCTGCTTTGGAGATAATGGATAGAAAGATTGAAATTTATGAATCCATAATGGGAAGATTGAGAAGCGCTTGCGATAAGAATGACCTTCCAAGAGATGTATATGACAGTCTCCAGAGAAGGTGGAGAGCTCCAAGGAGGTTGTGATCCTATTAATGTTTTATTGGTTTGATTTTTCAAGTACTTTGTGAAGTGCTTATTATGAAGTACATTGTGAAGTGATCCACGTAGGTTGTACTCCTGCAGGTTCTATTTATCAGGAGCCTCTGATTCTAGTCAGGTATTCCTACCTTTCTTAATCCGCCTTGACTTTGATTTTTCCCATATTCCTGCTTATTTTCCTCGCATTGCTTTGTGTTATTTAAAATGGACTTTGACATCCATCCATGTTCAGTTTCATGTGCAAAGGCTAAAGTTATGTAATTCTTACTTCCAATATTATATCAAAAGAAAGAAGAGAGGATGATTATTGTGTTTTCCATGGATGTTATTCTCATCTGATCCATTACATGCCCTCCTATCAAACATACAATCAGGGTGTGGTGAGTGGAGTTACCCATATTGAACAATTAAATCCACTAATCCCTACCCCCTTGCAAGTGTCTTGCATTTGCTAAAAGTCTTTTCTTTGTTACTTACGAATGTGAGTGGCGTTTGTGTTCTTGCTTCATTTCATATCATCCTAGTATGGAGGGGTAGCTTTTCTTCTCTAATCCTTTTGTTTTTGAGTTTATTGAAGGGGTATCTCAGAAATTATGGAAAAATTGGGAGGGGGGTGTATGGACTAATGAAGGTGTACAACATTGATATGCATCATGTTGACAATGGCGGTGATCCTGACAGGGATAGTGGTGTTCATAGGGTAACTTGTGATTAGGCCAAAGGTGCCCTTTATTAGAGTTGCATATGCCCACCTTGACCTGTTCAGCTTTGATGAAACTGGAGTGTTGACGACCAAGCTCGCCCTTGTGATAAATGCTGAGAATGACAATCTCATGCTTCCTTCTCTGATTTTAGGTGTCATGCTTTCTTGCCAAGTTCTTTCTAGTTTCTGCCCCTACTTCATTTTTGGGCAATTTCACTATTACATGTTACATTTATAGGACTGTTAGTGTTTTGAAATTGATGTTTTGCATGTTTTGAGATTTGTTCTACATTAGTTAAGGTGATTTGAATGTGGTTGGAGATGATATGCAATTCAATTAGAAATATAATAAATAAATACTAGTTGAAAAAATTATAAATAAACAGAGGTTTGGAAGAGTTGGTGAAAATTTTGGTTGTTACTCAAATATTGTTAGGGATACTAGATATATATATATTTTTAAATTTTTCTGTATCCACTACAAAAAAAAACAATTTAACGTCTATTTGTCGTGGCGAAAAGGCCATTTGTTGTGGCAAAAGGTTAGTAGCAATGGCTATAGCTACGGGGAACCAGCCGTGGCGAAACCTTCGGTGGCAAAAGAGTCTAGCCACAGGATTTTCCGTCGCTAAACTTATTGCCACAGCCAAGCCATCACTACAATGGCTGCCGAAGCAAATTAGGCTTAAATAGTTGCTACGGGTGGCTGCCGTAGCTACTAAAGTGTTCCCACTAAAATTTTGGCAGTTTATTCTAGGGTTGCGACGGCAAGATATCGTGGCCAATGGTAAGGCCTTTACCCTGTTTTCTTTCCCTGTTATTATTCTAATCTAATATCTAATATAATCAATGGTAACTAATTCACAAATAGGTTGCAATCATAATACGATCTTCTATATAACATAGATTTAATATTCTAATCACACATACATATGGTTAATGGAAAGTATATAACACAAATATGTTCCTAAGTCCTTAGTTTTAGCATTCTGACAAAAAGATGTGTACATACACACATGGAGCCAAACACATGGAGCACCTTGTGGAGGATCTCTTTCAACTTCTTCGGAAAAAACATCATCATCTTCTCCTATCGATGTGTCTCCTGATTCCTTGGGAGATATGACAATAACTCCATCTCCTATAGATTCCTTGAGCTGAACACTTGTTGTCTATATATTATAGAAAAGTATAGAAAATGTAAGGTATATTGAGAGCAAGACTTGACTTTAACTAAGACAAAAATGGTAGTTTCAATCAACTATAAGAATCCATTAAACTGGGTCCCCTAATTTGGATAATGATAAGAGAGGTCTCATGCTATTGAATCTTGCTCTTTTCAATTGGGCTTGCTGTTGAAATTGGCAATAATATATTTCTTTTAAAAACCATACTTTGAATTACTAGACTAAATCAAGCTTTACAATTGCATCAGCAAAATTAATATTATTTGAAATGTGGTCTGTATATTTGGTTATTTTCAAAGTTGAGTGGGCAGTCAAGATCCTTGACTGGATGTTGGAATTACAGGGAAAACAAGCACATGACAGCAATCCCTACAGTCATCAGTGATCCCTGTATATTTTAACCTTAAAATAAAAAAATTCTCCAAGTGAGTTGAAGTTTTAACTTGAAATAAAAAATAATAATGAAATACTATAATATAGATTGATAATATATAGATTTAGAAATCTGAAATATTTGATAGAAGTAGTGGACACTTGAGAATTAGGCAACACAGAGACAAACGACACTAGGATACACCCACTAAAATTCTACATTCAAAGAGCTATCAATTTCAACCTTATTCCAATAACTTTTGAATACAAAAATCAAATCAAGAACCAATGAATAATAATGACTTTTGAAAAATGTTCTAAATTGACATTTCTACCTTGTTCTTGTAATCCCTTCTCTTCCTCCTCTAATTGAAGCGTTGTTCAGCCGCAATTCCAATGATCGGCGCTGCGGCAGGCTGGAGGCCTCCGATCCGTGTAATTTCACCTCACCTGCGTCAGACCTTCACCGCATTTCAAGGATCTCCGAATGCGATCGCGGCCTCCGCCTTGCGCTTGCTCTTCAAGCCTCTGTTCCTCTCAGTAGGTTTTGCGCTTGCTAGCCATGGCTACCACCGATTAAGGAATTTGTGTTAAATTAGGATTTTGATTTTGAATTAGACGTATATGTATCTGTTTGTATATTTTCCATCATACATAATCATTCATTGAAAGAAAAAGTGAAATTCACTGAAAGCGATGGTTCCTGATGAGAAATTGTACCGAGAGCTCCTGTAACCAGTGATTCTTGCAGTTAGAGGAAGGGGAGGCAGTCGGCGGGAGCCACCAGCTGTAACCGTCAGTGGAAGGGAGGTTGTAGTCGAAGTCGTCAAATTCATGGATTGCGGAGTCGGCTTAGTGGCATATCAATCGATTTCAATTTTGTTTAAAGTTGACACAATTGCTTCTATTTGCTTATGAGAAATTGATTTGTATCAGCAATGTATTTCATACATATGTTGTGGCTCTGGTTGCCTCTGCGCTTGCATTTCAAGTTTGCAACTTGTTGGTGGAACACCATCTCCTATATTCATTTTTTATATATTGAAAATCAGCCCCTGTATTCAAATTTTTTTTAATGAAGGGTAAAATTGTAGTTTTATTTTATACCACCAATAAACAGTGAAACAAATGTTGTCATCAGAGGAAAATCCTATGATAAAGGGGAAAAAACCTAATAGAGGCTAATGCTAACCAAAATAAAATTTAGTGGTGTCATCCCCATAAAAACAATGTCACCACAAATGTAAAAAACTGGTGTCACCACCAATGTAGTAAGGGAAAGAATAATCAATTGTTATTAGTAGTGTAACCAAGGAAAAATAGTGTCATCACTGTTGTCACCAAAGTAAAAGCCCTAGGACAAGGGAAAATGTTATTAGCAGTGTCACCCCAAATGTATAAAGTGGTGTCACCACCAATGTAGCAAGGGAAAGAATAGTCAATTGTTATTAGTGGTGTAACCAAGGAAAAATAGTGTCATCACTGCTGTAGCAAGGAAAAATGTTATTAGTAGTGTCACCACAAATGTACAAAGTGGTGTCCCCACCAATGTAGCAAGGGAAAGAATAGTCAATTGCATGTTATTAGTGGTGTCACCACCATAAAAACAGTGTCACCACAACTGTCTCCAAAGAAAAAACCTAGGACAAGAGAAAGTGTCACCACAAGTGTAGAAAGTGGTGTCACCACAAGTGTACAAAGTTGTGTCATCGCAAGTGTACAAAGTGATGTCACCACCACTCCTATCAATGTCACCACCACTCCTATCGCTGTCACCACCACCCTTATCGATGTCACCACCCTTATTGCTGTCACCACCAACCTTATCGCTGTCACCACCAACCTTATCGCTGTCACCACCCTAATCGTTGTCACCACTCTATCGCTGTCACCACCTGTTCACTGTCACCACCCTATCGTTGTCACCACCACCCTATCACTGTTATCACCACCCTTATCGTTGTCACTACCCCTATCGTTGTTACCACCACCCTTATCGCTGTCACCCTCCTATCACCACCCTTATAACACTGTTAGTGACACATGGGGTGATAACTTTTTTATAATTTTTTTTGGTGACACTAATAAATTATAAAATTGTATTACCGAAAAACACTTAATAAAACACGTGTCACCACCCTTATAAGACCCTTGGTGACATATGTGGTGACAACTTTTTTTATAAATTTTTTTGGTGAAACTAATAAATTTTAAAATTGTATCACCGTCAAACACTTTATAAAACACGTGTCACCAATAGTGTACAAAATAAAATGTTATAAGTAGTGTCATCACAATAAAAAAAAGTAATCACTGCTGCCACCAAAGGAAAACAACACTCCGTTAAGAGACGAATGACTAAGTGGGTTAATTGTGATGTTACCAACACAAAAAACAGTGTCACCACAAGTGTTTAAAGTGAAATAATGGTCAAGTGTTATTAGTCGTGTCACCCATTCAAGGTAAAAACAATGTAATTATTGTTGTCACCAAAGGAAACCCCTAAGATAAGGAAACACCTAGAAAGGCTAATGCTAAGCAAAACTATATATTGTTGTCATCAAAGAAAATCCTAGGATGAGTATTATTAGTTGTATCACCACCCTTGATGACAACTTTTTTTTAACGATGACAGTGTCACCACTCTTATATAATGGTGACACATGTGGTGACAACTAAAACTCTTATCAATGATGACACGGTTAGGGATATATGTGATGAATTCAATAACTAAATATTTGGTTACATGTTAAGAAATAATGGTTACTTATCTAAAAAAAGTCAAGCTACCCACTGACTTCTACCCATAAAAGTACAATTCAACACATGTAGGGGTGGGCATATTCGGGTATCCGACACGAACCGGGTAATCGTATCGGATACCCGAAATCACTAAGATTCAAAAGGCCGATCCGAACACGAACCGGTAAGAGACGGGTATCCGACACGGATACACGAAACGGTTTCGTGTATCCGACTCGGATACCCGCCACGACCCGGTTAGTTGAGATAATTTTTTTGTTCAACACAGATCTCCCTTCAATCCATTCAAGACATTCAACAATGTTTTGATTCGTTCATAGTATTCAACAATACATAATCCTAATTAAAGAGGAATTATGCTTGATTGCGAACAAGATAAACGGGGATAGAGATTTTACAGTTTGCTCTCAAACTGCTTGCGGCGCAAGATCCCTAGAATGTCCTCCTCCGTCGAATTCGACTCCAATCTATCGTCGTGTGCGCCTTTCATTCTCCCGTCGGCTCGTTGACAACACTGCAATCATCAATTTTTATCTAGTCGCCATCGTGGATTTCTTCAATTTGAAGCTCTGCGAAAGATGTAAAGCGGCGGCGGAGTACAAACCTACTATCAAAGATGCAGTGCAAAACGCCGGGATGCCCAAAATGGAGAGGAAGGTTGAAGACGCCGGGACGCCGAAAATGGAGAGGAAGATTGAAGATGAAGAGGCTTCGCCTAATCTGGAGACTGAGTGGTAGAGAGAGAGTGGAGAAGTGGAGAGAGAGAGAGAGAGATGGGAGTCGGCGAATTCCAGGAGTTAGAACAATTGAAGGTTTTTTAGGGTTTGTTTGTAAAATAAATAAAAATAAATTTAAAAGGTAACGAAAAAAAATCACAAAAGCAAGGAAGAGTAGAAAACGAGAATCGAACACGCGTCTGATTAGTCCAAAACATCTGAGCTAAAGGACCTATAAATTACATAGGAGATTCTTTTTATACTAGTACTATATTATCTTACCTAAAAAAAATTAAAAAAAAATTACCGGTTCGTGTCGGGTATCCGACAAGGTGATATGGCCGATCCGAACACGAACCGTTTAAAGTCGTGTTTTCTCGGTTCGTGTCATTTTCGTGTCGTGTTTTTTCGATTTCGTGTTTTTCCGTATCGTGTTTTCGTGTCGTGTCAGCCGTGTCGGGTTTTTCTGTACACCCCTAAACACATGCTACATTCCCAAGAGCCAAACCTCTCACATACTACACGGTAAAACAAACTCTAGTCAGACTACCTACACCTAAGCTAAATTAATGAAACAAAAAGGCTGCCGCTTCTGTAACTAAAAAAAAGAAGCAAATACCCACTCATACACGCCATCCATAAGAGATAAGATGCCAAAGAGCACTCAGCACCAAGTCACAACAACGACGGAAGGCAGTAGACACCTGTGTACCAGTCCGCCCGCACCCGTCAAACCACAATCGAGCAACCAACTAGAAACACACCTCCTGAGGCGCCAAAGAGCCCGAGCAACTCCAAGCGAACGGTTCAAATGACCGATGGCATCTTCTACGATGAGGACAGACAGTGGCGGGAGTGGGGGAAGAAGAAAATGTCTGTCGCCGGAGTTCGACCTCCCGCCGTCGAAAGCTCTCCCCTTTCCTCCTTATCAAATCAGTTTGAATCATCGCTCCAATTCGAGGCCGGGCTGCAATGACGGACAGATGGAGAGGAAGGGAGAGTAAAATTAAAACAGGGGCAAAGTTGGAATTACAATAAAAAATTGGACATTTAACAAAATTGGAATTAAGATGGACATTTAGCAAAAGGCTTATATGAAATTGGACATTTCACTAAATTATTTCTAAATTATATGACCAATTTATGTACATGATATAGCAAATGAAAGGTCACTACCAAGTCACATATGTATAGAAGATGAAAGGTCACTAGCAAGATGCAATACCAACTTACATGACAAAAGTCAGATTCCTTATTTTGTGAAGAACACCTGCTACTTGTATTAACTTATTATGTAAGAAAAATAGTGACTAGATCAAGATGCTTGGGGCACAACCTCAATCAGTTGAAAGCTGATAAATTCCATATAAAATAGATAACTTTCTAACCCTATTGACAATAAATCTTTTATCCAATTCAACACATGAATTCGTCCCCTGAACAACTGGAAATCAAATCGGACCATTTGGGGAGAGAGAAGAGAACTTGAGATGTGGGAATCGGCTGTTTGAGTTCACAAGACAAACGACACTAGGATATTAGAATGCACAACAAAGTGTATGAGTTTTTAAGGCTCGATGACACCAATGAGAAATAAGAAACCAGTTCAGAGTTAGTTTGGACAACCATTGCACTTACAGTTACTGATTTAGCTACACAGTCAAAAAGTACTAAAAGCAGAATTTTGGATATTCAGTAAAGCATGTGGTTGGTAAAGTCAAAGACAAGCATGAATCTGAAAGCAGGAGCTGCCTGTTACCTTGAATTGCAAACCGTCGTGGTGATTCGAATATGTAGCCCAATGCCTTTTGCCAAAAATCAGAAACATCCAACTCCTAATTTCATCAAACAACTGATTAGCAACTTGGTCAGACCTCCTACCCCTAAAAAAAAAGCATATGTTAGTGAGTCATTTGAATTATTTAAAGCCTAATTATTTTTAGATTCCAAATCTTTTTCAAATTGGAAGCCTTCTCGACTTGAATGTGAAAATAATGTCATCAGTAACAACAAAAGGTTCTGAAATGGTTTTTTTCTTTATAAAAGAAAGAGCACAAGGTCATAGGGTAGCCACCTTCATTAGTCCACCCCCCCCCCCCCCACCCCTTCAATTTTTCCATAATTTATGAGATACCCCTTCAATAAACTCAAAAACAAAAAGATTAGAGAAGAAAAGCTACCCCGCCATACTAGGATGATATGAAATGAAGCAAGAACACAATCGCCACTCACATTCGTAATAACAAAGAAAAGACTTTTAGCAAATGCAAGACGGGGTAGGGATTAGTGGATTTAACTGTTCAATATGGGTAACTCCACTCACCACACCTTGATTGTATGTTTGAGAGGAGGGCATGTGATGGATCAAATGAGAATAACATCCATCGAAAACACAATAACCTTCCTCTCTTCTTTCTTTTGATATAATCTTGGAAGTAAGAATTACATAACTTTAGGCTTTGCACAAGAAACTGAACATGGATGGATGTCAAAGTCCATTTTAAATAGCACAAAGCGATGTGAGGAAAATAAGCATGAATATGGGAAAAATCAAAGTCAAGGCGGATTAAGAAAGGGAGGAATACCTGACTAGAATAAGAGGCTCTTGATAAACAGAACCTGCAGGAGTACAACCTCCGTGGAGCACTTCACAAAGTACTTCATAATACGCACTTCACAAAGTACTTGAAAAATCAAACCAATAACACATTAATAGGATCACAACCTCCATGGAGCTCTCCACCTTCTCAATCTTCCTAGTGTGAATTCATAAATTTCAATCTTTCTATCTGTTATCTCCAAAGCAGACCTCTTTAACTCTGAATACCGACCCAACTTACAAAACCCAATCAGCAATGCATTTGCACTCTCGTTCATAGGCATTATTCGATTCTCAAGCATATAATTCCAAATCTTAACAGCCACCCCAGGATCGTCCTGGCCAAGCAACATCTCAATGGCCTTGTGACAGGAGAAAACTATCGTTGTTCCTATCAAAGTATAACTCAAACCTACAAACTAGTATAGTAAGCAAGTAAGAGGCCGATCCCACATAAAATCAAGTATTCCTAAGCAATGTATATTTACCAATTAGTAGAAAAGAGGGGTTTTGGAGATTGAGGTAAAGAAAATAAACTATAAACAAGTTAATAGAGATAACAATTGAGAAAATAGTTTCATCTACAAACATCCACTTTAGTTTGGTTTATTGATCATCGATTCTTCTTCAAGTTCTCTTTTCATCATATTACTATTCCTGTCCTGATCTTATGTAAATTACTATTCCTACGAGTCCTTGTAACCCTTACTAATTAGATAACCCTAACACGGTCAAAATTTAACCTAATAGTAGCATTAAGATTAAGGATTAACCAGGATACATGCAACACCAAGCTACGAGTCAGCATTTAACATATAATTGATTCTCTACATACCAGTTTAGTTCTACGAGTCCTAAAAAGGCATGCTTGCTACTATGGATTAAGGTTCGCTACGAGGAATCTACAAAATCCTAGCAATAATCTCAACTAGTTGTACGGACTAGAAGAAATCAACAATATTCGCAAAAGAATCGATACGAATCAATAGGAATAGAACAAGAATAGAAATCTCACAACTTTATCAAACCAAAGCTTCAATCCATAGACGAAACGGAAGAGTTTAGCACTCCATGGCCATGGAGGCTTTCCTCTTGGGTTCTCCCAATTGATAGTCTCCAAGTGCATAAACTAAGAAATTAGATGATGAGTTAGGTGTCTAAGAAAATAACCCTAATAGTCCTTAAATAGCCTCAAAAGAGTCGGCCAAATAATAATTCTAAAAACCTAATTAAAGAGATACAAAGAACATTCAGTGGATTCAACGTTTCTGCATAGGCCGCGGGGCAGCCAACCCAGGCCGCGGGGCGGCCAGGCGATCAGCGAAAATCTTCGTCAAAGCTTCGGGCCGTGGGGCGGTTTGCTTGGACGCGGGGCGGCTTTTACTGTTCACAACGATTTTTTCGTTTCGAGTCTGGTCTTGATGTCAAAATGAAAGTTGTAGATCTCGGAAAGAGCTTTCCAACACATTCTTATAATAGTCAATCAGACCACCGAGGCCTCCAGAAAGTGCGAAACAAGTTCAGCATGTATGGCGACAACTTCTTCGAACTTGTTCTTCACTTAGGCTCTCTAACTTCGATTCCGCTCCCGGGCTCTTCCCTTTTCCTCCTCCTCTTCACTCTTCCTTCATCCATGAGCTTCCTTATTCCTCGTCAGATCCACATATACCTGAAATAATCCATAAAAGTGTGTAGATTCCGACTCCACCAACAAAACGAGTATAAATGCAAATCTAGCTTAAACTATGCATTATGCACATCTAAATCGTGGTAAATGCATCCTAATATGTCTACCTAAATGCATGCTATCACCTTGGCACAATTAGATGGTGTTGGAGGGCATTCATTCTTTATCATCTCATTGAAAAAAGTGCCAGCCTCATGAACCTTCTTATTATTGACCAAACACTCAAAAATCATGTTAGAGGTCAGAAAATCTGGAAATGCTCCATACAAGGACATCTCATCAAGCAAACGAAAAGCATTATTGATATCATTGTTACTGCAGAGCAAGCCAATCATAGAATTGTTCAGCAACGAATCAGGAACTACACGGGTGAGCATTTATTCTAATTCATAACCTCAAAAAACATGAGACTCTCTGCAACCTACCCCCCCCCCCCCCCCCCCCCCCCGCGTAAAAAAGCACTCAAGAAGGCATCATAAGCCAGTGTATTCTTTAAATCCCACCCTAACCGAACCGCCATCTCCCCAAAAGTAGTCTTAGCCTTGGTGACATCATTAGTCCTCACCAACCCTTCCAAAACCAGGGCATATGTTTCACCATCAGGCGGAATCTTCTCCTTGATCTCCTCGAAGAATTCGAGGGCCTTCTCGATATGATCACCCAAATCGACAACAACCCTCAGGGGGGGCATTCACCATGGCCAGATCAGGCCCAATCCCAAAATTCTCCATGACATCAAATGTCATGAAATACTCACTGACCCTCTCAGCATCACAGTAACTCTCAAAAGCGAAGACAAAGGCGGCCTTGGTGAGTAAATCATGTTGCCTCATGGATCGAATAGCGTCCCACATTTGATCAAGCATATGATTCCTACCGAGCAGAACCAATCAATCAAGTTCCATAAATCAGCGGTGGGCTTGCGGCTGAATCTGATCCATCAAAAGATCTTGATGGCGTCGTCAGGGTGGGAATAAGAGAGCTTGAGGACTTCGTCGACGACATCGGAGTAAGGAGTGATTCCGGTGACGTAAAGGGCGGATTCTAGGTTTGATAGCAGGGAATTGGCGATGATTTCGCATAGGAGCCTTGCTATGTGGGAGACAAACCGATACTTTGACTAAATTTTTATGTGATTTAATGAGGCTTTTTTAGGAAAACAAATTGATGATTACATAAGTTAAGGGCCCAATTTAATATCTCGCCTCAGGCCTATTAAATCTCAGATCCGGCCCTGCCCACAATACCCAATCCCCCACCATAATTTTACGCTTTCGAAAGTCACCCTGATTTATCTAGTACCTAATTACTTCATATTTTAGGGTTTTGGCTTCCTAATTCTAATTCCATTGCGGAATCTATCAAACATCCCCCAACAAAGCCCCTCCTTGCCTCCTCATGCTCCTCCTCCTCTGACCAGCAAACCCTAAAACAACATTCAGAAAGAAACATGGTGAAGAAGTCGTCGAAGAAGGCGAAGAATCATTTCCCCTCCTACCTCAATACCCTGCACATCTCCCACAGAGCGAGGCTCCTATGTGAAATCATCGCCAATTCCCCGCTATCAGACCTCGAATCCGCCCTTTCCGTCACCAGAATCACTCCTTACTCCGGTGTTGTCGACAGAGTCGCCAACCTCTCCTTTTTTCATCCTGACGGAACCATCAAGTTCTTTCGATGGGCCGGATTCAGCCGCAAGCCCACCGCTGATATTTGGAACTTGATTGTGGATCTGCTCGGAAGGAATCATATGTTTGATCAATTGCGGGACACTATTCGACCCATGAGGCAACAAGATTTACTCACCAAGGCCGCCTTTGTCTCCGCTTTTGAGAGTTATTGTGATGCTGAGAGGGTCAGTGAGTCTTTCATGACATTTGATTTCAAGGAGAATTTTGGGATTGAGCCTGATCTGGCCATGGTGAATTCCCTCCTAAGGGTTGTTGTCGATTGGGGTGATCATATCGTGAACGCTCTGGAATTCTTCGAGAAGATCAAGGAGAAGATTCCGCCTTATGGTGAAACATATGCCCTGGTTTTCAAAGGGTTGGTGATGACTAATGATGTCACAATGGCTAAGACTACTTTTGGGGAAATGGTGGTTCGGTTAGGGTGGGATTCAAAGAAGACACTGGCTTATGATGCCTTCTTGAGTGCCCTTATTCGGAGAGGGGGGGGGGGCAGATTGTAGAGAGTCTCAAGTTTTTTGTGGTTATGAATGAGAATAAATGCTCACCCGGCTTGAGGTTCCTCTCTTGTGCTGTTGATGATCTTGTAAAGCGAAATGATTATGGGAATGCTATTCAGCTGTGGGATAAGATGGTTGGTGATGGCGGGGTAGTTCCTGATTTGTTGCTGAACAATGCTATGATTGGCTTGCTCTGCAGTAACAATGATATCAATAATGCTTTCCGTTTGCTTGATGAGATGTCCTTGTATGGAGCATTTCCAGATTTTCTGACCTATACCATGATTTTTTAGTGTTTGGTCAAGAATAAGAAGGTTCATGAGGCAGCCACGTTTTTCAATGAGATGGTAAAGAATGAATGCCCTCCAACACCATCTAATTGCGCAAATGCCATTGAGATGTTGCTTGGCCATGACGATCTTGAGGTGGCTGTTGAGATTTGGAATTATATGCTTGATAATCGAATAATGCCTATGAACGAGAGTGCAAATGCATTGCTGATTGGGTTTTGTGAGATGGGTCGGTATTTAGAGTTAAAGAGGTCTGCTTTGGAGATAATGGATAGAAAGATTGAAATTTATGAATCCACAATGGGAAGATTGAGAAGCGCTTGTGATAAGAATGGTCTTTCACCATCAAGCGGAATCTTCTCCTTGATCTTCTCGAAGAATTCCAAGGCCTTCTCGATATGATCACTCGAATCGACAACAGCCCTCGGGAGGGCATTCACCATGGCTAGATCAGGCTCAATCCCATAATTCTCCATGACATCAAATGTCATAAAAGACTCACTGACCCTCTCAGCATCACTGTAACTCTCAAAAGCGAGGACAAAGGAGGCCTTGGTGAGTAAATCATGTTGCCTCATGGATCGAATAGCGTCCCACATTTGATCAAACATTTGATTCCTACCGAGCATATCCACAATCAAGTTCCAGGAATCAACGGTGGGCTTGCGGCTGAATCTGGCCCATTGAAAGAACTTGATGGCACTGTCAGGGTGGAAATAAGAGAGCTTGGGGACTTCGTCAACGACATCAAAGTAAGGAGTGATTTCGATGGCGAAAAGGGCGGATTCGAGGTCTGATAGTGAGGAATTAGCAATGATTTCGCATAGGAGCCTCGTTATGTGGGAGACAAATCGATACTTTCACTGAATTTTTATGTGATTTAATGAGGCTTTTTTAGGAAAACAAATTCACAATTACATGAGTTAAGGGCCCAATTTAATATCTCGCCTCAGGCCTATTAAATCTTAGATTCGGCCCTGCTCACGATACCCAATCCCCCACCATAATTTTACGCTTTCGAAAGTCCCCCTGATTTATCCAATACCTAATTACTTCAAAATTTAAAGTTTTGGCTTCCAACTTCTAATTCCATGGCGGAATCTATTAAACATCCCCCAACAAAGCCTCTTCTTGCCTCCTCTGACCAGCAAACCCTAAAACAACATTCAGAAAGCCACATGGCGAAGAAGTCGTCGAAGAAGACGAAGAATCATTTCCCCTCCTACCTCGATACCCCACACATCTCCCACAGAGAGAGGCTCCTATGTGAAATCATTGCTAATTCCCCGCTATCAGACCTCGAATCCGCCCTTTCCGTCACCGGAATCACTACTTACTCCGATGTTGTCGACGGAGTCATCAAGCTCTCCTATTTCCACCCTGACGGCGCCATTAAAATCTTTCGATGGGCCGGATTCAACCGCAAGCTCACCGCTGATTCCTGGAACTTGATTGTGAATCTGATCGGTAGGAATCATATGTTTGATCAAATGTGGGACATTATTCGACCCATGAGGCAACAGGATTTACTCACCAAGGCCGTCTTTGTCTCCGCTTTTGAGAGTTATTGTGATGCTAAGAGGGTCAATGAGTCTTTCATGACATTTGATGTCATGGAGAATTTTTGGATTGAGCCTAATCTGGCCATGGTGAATTCCCTCCTGAGGGTTGCTGTCGATTCGGGTGATCATATTGGGAAGGCCCTGAAATTCTTCGAGAAGATCAAGGAGAAGATTCCGCCTGATGGTGAAACATATTCCCTGGTTTTCGAAGGGTTGGTCAGGACTAATGATGTCACCAAGGCTAAGACTACTTTTGGGGAGATGGTGGTTCGGGTAGGGTTGGATTCAAAGAATACACTGGCTTATGATGCCTTCTTGAGTGCTTTTTTACGGAGGGGGGGGGGGGCAAATTGCAGAGAATCTCAAGTTTTTTGAGGTTATGAATGGGAATAAATGCTCACCCGCCTTGAGGTTCCTCTCTTGTGATGTTGATGATCTTGTAAAGCGGAATGATTATGGGAATGCTTATCAGCTGTTGGATAAGATGGTTGTTGATGGCGGTGTAGTTTCTAATTTGTTGCTGAACAATGCTATGATTGGCTTGCTCTGCAGTAACAATGATATCAATAATGCTTTCCGTTTGCTTGATGAGATGTCCTTGTATGGAGCATTTCCAGATTTTCTGACCTATACCATGATTTTTTAGTGTTTGGTCAAGAATAAGAAGGTTCGTGAGACAGACACGTTTTTCAATGAGACGATATAGAATGAATGCCTTCCAACACCATATAATTGGGCCAAGGCCATTGATATGTTTATTGCCCATGACGATCTTGAGGTGGCTGTTGAGATTTGGAATTATATGCTTGAGAATCGAATAATGCCTATGAACAAGAGTGCAAATGCATTGCTGATTGGGTTTTGTGAGATGGGTCGGTATTCAGAGTTAAAGAGGTCTACTTTAGAGATAATAGATAGAAAGATTGAAATTTATGAATCCACAATAGGAAGATTGAGAAGAGCATGTGATAAGAACGACCTTTAACCATCAGGCAGAATATTCTCCTTGATCTTCTCGAAGAATTCCAGGGCCTTCTCAATATGATCATCCGAATCGACAACAACCCTTAGGGGGGCATTCACCATGGCCAGATCAGGCTCAATCCCAAAATTCTCCATGAAATCAAATGTCATGAAAGACTCACTGACCCTCTCAGCATCACAGTCATTATCAAAAGCGGAGACAAAGGCGGCCTTGGTGAGTAAATCATGTTGCCTCATGGATAGAATAGCGACCCACATTTGATCAAACATATTATCCCTACCAAGCAGATCCACAATCAAGTTTCAGGAATCAGCGGTGGGCTTGCTTGGCTGAATTCGACCCATCGAAAGAACTTGATGGCGCCGTCAGGGTGGGAATAGGAGAGCTTGAGGACTTCGTCGATGTCATCGGAGTAAGGAGCGATTCTGGTGACAGAAAGGGCGGATTCGAGGTCTGAAAGCGGGCAATTGGAGAAGATTTTGCATAGAAGCCTCTCTCTGTGGGAGATGTGTGGGGTATCGAGGTAGAAGGGGAAATGATTCGTCGCCTTCTTTGACGACTTATTTGCCATGTGGCTTTTTTAATGTCGTTTTAAGGTTTGCTTTACAGATGAGGAGTAGCATGGGGAGGCAAGGATGGGCTTTGTTAGGGGATGTTTGATAAATTCTGCCATGGAATTATAAGTAGGAAGCCAAAACCCTAAAATTTGAAGTAATTAGGTACTGGATAAATCAGGGTGACTTTTGAAAGCGTAAAATTATGGTGGGGGATTGGGTATCGTGGGGCTAACAGCCGTGGAAACGGAGATTAAAAGGGAGAGTTGATAAAAAAAAGGAAGTTGAAACAGAAGCGCTCTGATGGTGGTTGCGACGGTGGCAGACAGAGAGAGACAAGTGCCTATGTCACTCGACCGACTTGGAGATTAATCGGAACCCCCACTGAGTCCGTCGTAATCTCAAATATCTAGACAATAGATATAGTTTTGGAATGGATATATAGATGCAGGCTATAGGCTATAGGCTATGGGTATGATATTGATATTTATATCTTATATCTCTAGTATGGAAAGAGGGTATAGATGTGATAAAAGTAAGCAAGCAGTTCATAACAAATGCAATAATATAAGAGAAATGAGCAATAGTAATAACAATAATTGAAATAAGAAATAATAATATGAGGAGAATATAGTTTCACTTATAATCGAAACATTGGTAATTCCATGATAATCGAATTTCTTGGTTATGCTTGACTATCTTAGTGTCGGTTTGTACATAGGATTGTATAGCTACCTGATTCGATCACTATCAGCTCCCTAAACTCTTGCATGGGGTTCGAGAAGCAATAAGCCCCTAATCACATAGGGTGTGTATGGGGCTGTTAAAAATAGTTGAAATTAAAAAATAAACTCCACTTGAAAATGTAAAAGGTGTAAGAGGATGAAGATATTAAAATAGATTTTGGTTTAAATGGGAGTTTAAAAAAAAACTTGTTTTGATAGTTTTTTTTTGTTTTTGGTGTTTATTTGATTTTTTTTTTACAATGGGCAAACAATGGGCGGACGAACTTACAAGAGTAAGACACCACCCTCATCATCCTGGCGGATGATGTTGCACAGATCTCTATTAATAGGGAGATACGAAATATTACAATTATAAGTACTCCTAGCTATGTAGTTAGCAATTCTATTTGGTGTTTATTTGATTTAAAAATACAAGTATACCCCTAATAACAACCAAATAAACTCCACTTTTTACAAATACACTATTTTTCACCCTATACGGAGTTTATATTTCACACAAATTTTTAACCTTATTTCAAACAAATTTTTACCTTTAACTTGTTTATAAATTTTAATCATTTTTTTAACCCTGTCCCATATGGACCCATAAGCACATAATTCAAGTAATTTTTGCATATTCGACTTGTCACCTGGTTGTCAACCCAACTATTGCATCTGCTAAGAATAACATTTAATTATCTGTCATTACTCTCTCATATGCATGAATTCCAACCTGTTCATCAAGATATGTTTTCTACTTTGTAGAATTAAAGTCGAAAATAGCAGATTTAGCTATAATTACTTAACACAATGATTAGTTATCCTAGTGGTCAGTTAAGACGAATAAACAACATAAACATGTAAAGAACAAAAATAATGAATAACCAAATATGCATAAACCAAATATAAACTATAAAATAGTATTCAAACTACCCTCACATGTCCTTAAGTACTAATGCATAGAATATAAGCGAAACTATAAAAGGTTTAGCCGAGCTTAGCTTACCAAAAACGAAAGAAAGGGAAAAGAGAGAAGTGGTGTGAGATGTGTTGTGTGCAATGTGTGTTGAATGGCTGATAGGAGAGCTGTATTTACAGGCTTAGGAAACCCTAGGAGTCGGCCAACATAAGGTAGAAGCAAGGCCCAATGAGCCAGATTCGGCCAAGAAGATTTGCTAAGATTCAGTGATAGGTGGGCGTCGGTGCTCAGTGGCGGGCGCCATCTCTACAAGTGTCGAAGGCCTTCAGTGGGTGCTAATGGATCGGGCACCGCCTCTGTATTCTTCTTCTTTCTTCTCTTTTGAGCTTGTTTGCTTCCTCTTTTTTCTTCTTCCTTGGCTCTTCTTAGGCTTCTATGGTTCCAGAATGTAGCTTTCCTTTTCTCCTTTAGCTTGAATCCGAGATTCTGCATAAAATAGACATAAAACGCGTAGATTATGAATTTTACAACTTTCGAGACAATGGATGAACTTTATTGATGTGATCCTAATGGTCAGTGAGCTCGACTCATTTATCTTACAAAGCTTTGTCGCTAGAGCCGAATATCAACTCTTGTTTGAGAAAACAGCATGGTGACACCGTGCTATTTTGGCTCTTTCGGGCTGTATAAAATTCCGATCGAAGCCGTTGAGCACTTGTTGGAAAGATATTTTAAGTGGCTACAACTTCTATGAATAATATTCATTCGGAATCAGCCCCGAAAATGCTCGAATTTGACGTTCATTTCAGAAGATCAAATCTGGACGAATTTTGCTTAAGTTTGTCTATTCTAATAATCCCACATCGCTTAGAGATGTTTGGAGCTTCTATCTTCATCCTATATATTTCTTGTAAAACCTTCTTTTTAAATAAAGTCAAGTTTAGTTGAGCTAAAGTATAAGCCACTAAATAGCTTCCTATGATTCTGGGTTAAGGATCTAGTTATTGGTAAGAGGCTAAGAGCGAACCCTTTGGTGAGAGGCCGAGGGTGACACCCTAGTGAGAGACGAAGGTGTCAAAGGGTCGAGATCCTCGCAGTGCGATTCCAAGAGGATTGAGATCGAGTGTAGGGGATTCAAGGGTGAGAGGCTTGCGAATCTTGCTCCACATATACCTTTTTTCCAGTTTTCATAAACAACAAAAATTAGCCCCACCAAAAGAGTGTTCGAAAGCTCGAGCCTTGGTCGATCCCGGTCCTCGGGTCTCATCAATTGGTATCAGAGCTAATTGACTCGAGTCCATCGAGCTTTTGATAACTGAGTTGTTTCTTCTTAGTCAAAATGCTCAAGAAGACGAGTTCTAAGCGTTTGTCCGAATAGTACATCCGATGGGCCATTCATGCCTATGATGATGGGTATCTTTATTGGAGTGACATGGATGGTGCTACATATGATGTAGTTGGTCAAGAGCTCAGGAGGAGATATCAAAAGAGAAGGGCTCGAGAGGATGAGGTTCGGCGAAAGAAGAAAGTTGAACCATCTTGGCAAGAGATCCGCAAGCTCGCGGAAGACTCAATGCAACAAGTACAGGAAATGCGAAAAAGCCGTCATCTCATTGGGGTCGAAGCTATCAAATCCAAAACACCACTGCCTCCCTCTTCAACGAAGACATCCTCTACAACCATGGGTGTGATACTTGAGATCAAAGAAGGCAAGTCCAAGGATGTTCTGATTAAGACTACAAATGTCATGCCCGAGCTTATGAATGATGAGGAAATCATCCAAGTTCCCAAGGTTGCGCTTTCCATGAAAAAGAAACGAATGTCAACCGACATGCCTAGATTTTTGAATTCCATGTCAAGTAAGTAGTTAGATTCGACTTCTTTCATTCCGTCTTGCTTGCCTTTCACAATTCATGAAGAAGATGGGATTCAAGATTCGTTCAAGGAAGAAGAAGCATGTTCGAAGAAGTCGCTCGTTTCCATCATGGATTCGAGGACGAATCCTTTTCAAGGGGAGGAGGATGATGTGATCCTAATGGTCAGTGAGCTCGACTCATTTATCTTACAAAGCTTTGTCGCTGGAGCTGAATATCAACTTTTGTCTGAGAAAACAGCATGGCGACACCGTGGTATTTTAGCTCTTTCGGGCTGTATAAAATTCCGATCGAAGACGTTGAGCACTTGTTGGAAAGCTATTTTAAGTGTCTACAACTTCTATGAAGAATGTTCATTCCGAATCAGCCCCAAAATGCTCGAATTTGACGTTCATTTCAGAAGATCAAATCTGGACAAATTTTGCTTAAGTTTGTCTATTCTAATAATCCCACATCGCTTAGAGATGTTTGGAGCTTCTATCTTCATCCTATATATTTCTTGTAAATCCTTCAATTTAAATAAAGTCAAGTTTAGATGAGTTAAAGTATAAGCCACTAAATAGCTTCCTATGATTCCGGGTTAAGGATCGAGTTCTTGGTGAGAGGCTAAGAGCGAACCCTTTGGCGAGAGGCCGAGGGTGACACCCTAGTGAGAGGCGAAGGTGTCAAAGGGTCGAGATCCTCGAAGTGCGATTCCGAGAGGATTGAGATCGAGTGTAGGGGATTCAAGGGTGAGAGGCCTGCGAATCTTGCTCCACATATCCCTTTTTTCCAGTTTTCATAAACCACAAAAGTTAGCCCCACAAAAAGAGTGTTCGAAAGCTCGAGCCTTGGTCGATCCCGGTCCTCGGGTCTCATCAAGACTATCATATACATCTCTTGGAAGGCCATTCTTATCGCAAGCGCTTCTCAATCTTCCCATTGTGGATTCATAAATTTCAATCTTTCTATCCATTATCTCCAAAGCAGACCTCTTTAACTTTGAATACCGACCCATCTCACAAAACCCAATCAGCAATGCATTTTCACTCTCGTTGATAGGAATTATTCGATTCTCAAGCATATAATTCCAAATCTCAACAGCCACGTCATGATCATCCTGGCCAAGCAACATCTTCATGCTCCCTACCGAAATCCATAAAGAACTTGACCAAATAAATAAATGTTTCTTTTGGAACAAAGAACAATCTTTTTCACCCCTTATCGGTTGGGACTAGGTTTGCAAGCAGAAACGATTAGGAGGAACTAGAATCCATAAAACAAATGACATGAACCAGGCACTACAAATGAAATTGCTATGGAAAATCTTAGCTGAATCTTACAACCCCTGGGTCCAACTGGTTACCGAAAAATATTTGAAAGAAACCCCACTCCTTGAATACCAAAGAAAAGGTAATGCCTCATGGCAATGGACAAAACTAATGGAACTGAAAGAAGAATTATGCAAAGGACAAATATGGAAAATAGGAAATGGAAAAACGATCAATTTTTGGGAGGAAATCTAGCTAGACGACAAGCCAATAAAGGGGAGACAACATCCCAACTCCACAATCAATGAAAATGACAAAGCGGAAAAATCCATCGACACCAACAAGAAATGGAATATTGATGAACTATCCAATATCCTTCCGATGGATATGGTTGACAAAATCAAGAACATCTACATACCAGAACATGACATATAAGACAAACTCTATTGGAAACCAAGCAAAAACGGATGGTTTACCACAACAACTGCCTTAGAGCACATCATAAGGCAAAACGCAGAAGAAACTAGCATTACGGCATGGATATGGAACCTAAACATGTTTCCAAATGTTAAAAAATTCATTTGGAAGCTTGCACAAGATGGAATCCCGACTAAGACTAGACTAGCAAACAAAGGCATTTATGTTCCTCTAACATGCTCATTGTGTGACCGGGCGGATGAAAGCTCATCCCATCTATTTTCATAATGTACCTCCCTCATAAACCATCTTATTTTTGACCAAACACTCAAAAATCATGTTAGAGGTCAGAAAATCTGGAAATGCTCCATACAAGGACATCTCATCAAGCAAGCGGAAAGCATTATTGATATCATTGTTACTGCAGAGCAAGCCAATCATAGCATTGTTCAGCAACAAATCAGGAATTACACCGCCATCAACAACCATCTTATCCCACAGCTGAATAGCATTCCCATAATCATCCAACTTTACAAGATCATCAACGGCACAAGAGAGAAACCTCAAGTCGGGTGAGCATTTATTCTCATTCATAACCTCAAAAAACTTGAGACTCTCTGCAATCTGCCCCTCTCGAATAAAGGCACTCAAGAAAGCATCATAAGCCAGTGTATTCTTTGAATCCCACCCTAACCGAACCGCCATCTCCCCAAAAGTAGTCTTAACCTTGGTAACATCATTAGTCCTCACCAATCCTTCGAAAACCAGGGCATATGTTTCACCATCAGACGGAATCTTCTCCTTGATCTTCTCGAAGAATTACAGGGCCTTCTCGATATGATCACCCAAATCGACAATAGCCCTCAGGAGGGCATTCACCATGGCCAGATCAAGCTCAATCCTAAAACTCTCCTTGACATCAAATGTCATGAAAGACTCACTGGTCCTCTTAGCATCACAGTAACTCTCAAAAGCGGAGACAAAGGCGGCCTTGGTGAGTAAATCATGTTGCCTCATGGATCGAATAGCGTCCCACATTTGATCAAACATATGATTCCTACCGAGTAGATCCACAATCAAGTTCCAAGAATCAGCGGTGGGCTTGCTGCTGAATCCGGCCCATCGAAAGAACATAATGGTGCCGCCAGGGTGGGAATAGGAGAGCTTGAGGACTTCGTCGACCACATCGGAGTAAGGAGTGATTCCGGTGACGGAAAATGCAGATTCGATGTCTGATAGCGGGGAATTGGCGATGATTTCGCATAGGAGCCTCGCTCTGTGGGAGATGTATGGGGTATCGAGGTAGGAGGGGAAATGATTCTTCACCTTCTTCGACGACTTCTTCGCCATGTGGCTTTTTGAATGTCGTTTTACGGTTTGCTGGTCAGAGGAGGAGGAGCATGAGGAGGCAAGGAGGGTCTTTGTTGGGGGATGTTTGATAGATTCCGCCATGGAATTAGAAGTAGAAAGCCAAAACCGTAAAATTTGAAGTAACTAGGTACTGGATAAATCAGGGTGACTTTCGAAAGCGTAAAATTATGGTGGGGGATTGGGTATCGTGGGCAGGGCCGGATCTGAGATTTAATAGGCCTGAGGCGAGATATTAAATTGGACCCTTAACTAATGTAATCATCAATTTGTTTTCCTAAAAAAGCCTCATTAAATCACATAAAAATTCAGTGAAAGTATCGATTTGTTTCCCTAATTCCTTACTCATATAATAACATTTAAAGTGTGCTGAATATATAATTATCGGAAATTTCGCGATGTACCCTCGAGATATAGCGTTTTTCGCAGGGTTACAAAAGTTTTACTATTTTCGCGTGGTAGCCCTGAGTTTTAAGGATAATTCACCTCGTGCCCGTCAAGGGCTAAATTTAACGGAAGCTGCCTTCAACGTTACTTTTGAATTAAAAAAGAAAAGAAAAGAAAGAAAGACGGAACGGAAGAAAAGAACGAAGAAGCAAACTGAGAGGACTGAGAAGCGATAGGGAGAAGGCCGGCGATAGGGGATAGCCGGTGACTGGGCGCGGCGGCGAGGCTGCTAGGGATTCCTCACTCGTGTTCGGGCAGAGCGACTTGTGGAGATGGAGGCGATTGAAGGAGGAGTAGGGGTGGAAATGGGGCGGGTCAGTGGCGAAGCCAGCCCAGAATATAGTGGTGGGCGAGATTTAGGCTAAAAATTAAGTAATAATAAAACGAGCTTTGCGAAACTTTAAATAAATTTAATTGTGAAAGGTTATGTAAAAAAATTTCAAAAATTTATCCATATTATTTGAAGTGAATAAAATTTATAATTAGTTAAAAGAAATTTCAGGAAAACCTCTAATGAATGACTAAAATAGAATTCAAACAATACTTATTGAAATTAATTATTCTAAATTTAAAAAGATATTTGAACTTATATATGAAAAGATAGTTAAAAATAAGTGAAGAAAATGTAAAAAGTGAGAATTGAACCTTGAGCTCTAATAAAGAGGCCAATCCTTCACCCGCAAATCCTTCATCCGCATCCAACACCGAACCCCAGTGACCGAGAGCGAAGGCAATGGTGCCTCGATAGGCCTCCGACCGGAGGTAGGGTCGAATTTGATATCAGGTTAGTACTTGACAATTTTCCCTTTTATTGAAATTTAGGGCTTAGGTTGAAATTGCTGCAATCAATTTGAAATCGGGGGTTTTCTTGTGATGTGAAATTGGTGAAGTTAATGTGAAATTGGGGGTTTTCTTGTGATGTGGCATATTCATCTAGAATACATTGAATTTAGGGATTTCAAATATATGTTTGTAAATTTAAGAATTTGGATTTTGTGTTTTTGATGTTTCTATAAACCCTACTGAATGATAGGGGCCATTTCGGATGTGTCCCATTGATACAAGTTTGGGTTGTGTACCATTCTATCTTCGAGTAGTTTGGATTGTGTCGACTGTTAGAATTTGGATTGTGTCCCATTTAAGACGGCATAATTGTTATTTACATTATGCAGATTAGTTTAAGAGTTTGATTGTGTCTATTGAAGGATGAAAATTGTACTTTGAAGCTAAAAATTAGACTTGCTATGTATTCTTGGATTCTAATTGTAGGTGTTGTATTAAGCTTTATCAATCTTAGAATTCATTGGAACTAACCCTTCCATTGTTTGAATCATTTCCATTTCCCATTTTTATACTGGCTTTGGAAAACATAGGATTCCATTCCATCTATAATATTTTGTTAATAGATTGGAGCAGATCTTCTTTCTTTTTTTCATGGTTGTATCTAAATATATTTGTAGGTAGATGATACTAGTGTTGTACAAGCCATTGGACAAGTTGAAAATTCTAATCTAGAATGGATTGCTTATCCTGATCTCTTTTGGTTTCATCTCAGTTGAGCATTTTCTGGTTTCTTAAATTTCTATTTTTGAGCTTGGAAAATCATGACAGCTTGCCTTGGAATGATTTTCTGGTTTCTGAAATTTCTGTTTTTGAATTTGTGCTAACAACAACAGGTGAAGTCTTTGGCAAGTCCTGAGCTTGGAAAATCAATTTGATATGTGTAGACCTAGGTACAAAACTATTTGGCCTATTAGCTCAATCGGTAGAGCATTGTGTTTAGACACAATACGTGGGTTCGAATCCCACATAGGCCATAAACATGGGCAAGCCTACCTTTTTTACAACAAAAAATATGCTTGTGCTTACAACCAAAAATAGAGAGGAGGGAATGAAAGAAGCAATCAGTGTTTTCAAGCACCACATGGTTTACAGTTGATGCATCAAAGGAGACAGCTAGGGGGGTGAATATAGCCAAAAACACATCTTTAGATCAGGGTAATACATTAACAAAAGGAGCCGAAGGTGTGGCTGATGTGAGAAGGGAGAGTGGAAGGGAGCAGGACCAAAAATTGAAGGCGAAAATTAGGGAGATTGTTCAGCCGGGTAACAATTCGGATGAAGAGGCTGCTGACTTGCTGAGTTAGCTTGTACATGGACAGATTTTTTAAAAGGTGAACAGCTGCGCACAGAAAATTTTGTGGCCCAATAGGTAGCAAACAACGGTGTTAGTGGTTGAAAAACTCAGATAGCTATTATGATCAAAAGAAAAGTTAGTATGTGCCAACCCTTGTTGCATTTAGTTTAAAACAGTAGACCAAGCCAAAATCAGCAAAGCAGAGCTTTAGAAGCCAAGTCAGTTCTACTACCTTTTTTTATTTTAGCCTACGTGGGAGTCGAACCCATATCTTTGTGCTCATGCACATTGCTCTACCATTTGAGCTAATAGGCTTGCAATTTGTTATACATAGAATTATAGCTTGGTACATCGCAGGATGCTGCACCATCACTAAATATAGTGGGAGTAGATAACATGGAGAAAAAAAATGAAAAACGAAGAAATTTGGACAGCTACTGCAGTGATCACAGAGGATGAATTCATGACAGCAAAGCAGGAAGATATCACACAAAGGAAGGGAAAAAAATTTGTAGCAGCATAAAAGGAGGAGGTAAAAATACTGAGAGGTGTGGAGGATACTAGTAGCATGAAAGAAGTACACAAAGAAAAACTCAGAGTATGTCATGAAGCAAAATAACAATAACAATATAGAAGAGGAAGGGTTGAAGCGTCAGTGGACTCCCGCAAGTGAAAAATGACTTAGTGTTACAAAACAGAAGAAGACAATGCCGAATTTTTTCAATGGTCAGATCATTGAAGTTCAAGCCCCATTCTGTTCAATTTTTAGGTGAAATTATATGTCAAGACCCAATAGTCAATTAAGGGACGTGAAAAGAAATTTGGTTTAAGAAATCTCACTCTAATTTGGGCAAAAAATATCAACCAAACTCAACAGTGTGAAAGGGAAGAGAAAACAGATGAATCAAAATTCATCTAATTTAGCAACAATGACCATAGATTGCACTAGAATTAATACCCCATTTCACAATTCATTAGAAGGAAAGAAGGCAGATGAATCAAAATTCATCTAATTAATCAAATAATCCATACTTTTCTAGAGATTAATTAATAAGCTACTAAACATCCTGCAAAAAATTATAAAAAATAATAGCCACCTTCTCTTTTCATAGATAATCGTACAGAAAAAAATAGGTGGAAGTGCTGTTACAACGACTTGAATGGAAAAAACAACATTAGGTGTAACAAATTTGTATGCTTAGAAGTTAGAACTACAATCCCTGGACCCTTAATCCCAAAATCTAACCCCCAATGATCCCAATTCTAAAAACCCCTAAATCTAAAAACCCTAACTTACAAATTGTAGTTTTGGGAAGAATAGATTACATACCTCCACCACGATGCATTCGCTCCGCCAACCAGAGAGCCTTCATCCGATCACTAGACACCGTCGCTCCTAGCAGTCTCCCAAGTCCCTTCGCGGCTTCGCCCAAGCTCACCAAGTCGCCTTCCATGCCATCTCTCTCCAACGCAGTGCAAAGAAGAAGATGCGTTCTTTTTTTTATTTTCTATTAATTTTCTTTTTATTTAATAAAAATTAACTGTTCAGTTAAAAAAAACAAACGGAAGGACACGATACAAATTATTTACAAAGCTCAGGGTACCACACGAAAATAGTACGGAGTAAAAATTTTGTACACCTCGCGAAAAATGTTATACCTCAAGGGTACCGTGCGAAATTAAATTCACATATTTATGAATGAAATAAATTATTTCAATAATTACCACTACTAGAAAAATGCAATTAGACATTTGTTGTGAACCGATGTCTTTCAACAAAAATTCCGACCTCTTTGTGCGTGTAGTAAAAGATCAACTTTTACACAACGGTTTTAAGTCGATTTCTTTTCTAGGTTAAAACATCTATTTTATTTTGAATACAGATATAAATCAATCCCTCAAATTTATTTTTGACATGTTTACTTGTTGTTAAAGTCTCATTATTTTTCATTTATAAACTTTTGAAGATGTCCGCACCAAGCCTAAATTTTACATTTACATCACTATCTTTAAAATAATTAATGTATTAAAACAAAATAGACATCTTTTCTATTATATTGATTTTTTGTATATTAATTTCATATATATAATTTGTAATTCTTTATTGTTTTAAAATAATCTATCATATGAAATATGTACATAACTAATGTATTAATATGATATAGACATCTTTTTAGATTTTTATAATGATGTTGTTGTTAGCAATATATATTAATTTATATTAACTTTGTGATGTAAAAATATATGTTACACATTCATTTAAATTATTCAGACGATGTCTATAATGATACTAACATCCATTTTATGAAATGGTTCGATTTCATAGTTGTTAAGGCACAACAGTGCACTATTCATTTATAATTCGATACTTTTTCGTTTGATACACAACACCCTTTGCTCGATATAAAGTAAAACTGCACAAATGATGGGTACTTTAAAGTACCCAAACCAATTAAACCTAAACAAAATGGGCACAACAATATGTTTACGAGGTTCAAGGTAATCCCGGCTCCAGAGGTTGCTCTAAAGGGAAAAAAATAAAAGCATACAAATTCCTAAGAGGTCCAACCATACAAGAACGACACAAGAACCAAAAGCTAATCTAACAAACAACGAATAATGCAAGGATGATGAATGGATAGGCTATTGAACTCCTTGAATTTCGGCGTCTATAGGGACTCATCGGGTTGTAGCCGAGTCGATGTCCACCATTGATGTAAACCTTCGTTTGTAGAGCTTCGTCACTCTTCGATTGCATATCGAGGCCAAGATGCAAGTATGCAACGATCTTCCTCTTTGTCGTTTGTTGCTTCTTCCTCTCGTTTAGACCTTCTATTGCCACTTCGGTTGCCACTACTCCAATGTCTAGACACATTTGACCACAATGAAAAGCATGAAGAGCAGATCTGAAATAATGCCTAAACACACGTGAGCTGTTTTAAGAGTGCATCTCTTCAACCTTGTACACATATATTATCGTGAAATTACATTTCCCATGTCATTTCTAGGATACAAACTAAGAAAAAACAGATGAAACCATTAAATACCATGACTAGAGATGCTGCTCCCCACTGAATTCCAGCATCATGTAAATAATTCAGAGCCGCTGTCCTGATCAAGTTTGCCTAGTAGAAATATAGAGAAGTACAAGGTGAACACAACCCATTTAAGCATCAAAATCCTAAGATAAAGAAGATCCATGTTGTTTAGGCAAACTAGTTAGAACTTGTCAACATCAAATGAACACTTAAACTAGCTACAATATCCACATTTACGTACAAAGACTCATACAATTCTCCAGTAACGTTAAACATCTTAATCCAGTAATAGTCATAACAATTATACCACATTCAGAGACCAGTTGCTGAATAAAGCTCCTAGCACTAAATCAGATCGAATATATATATATATATATATATATATATATATATATATATATATATAGACAGATAGATATAAAAGATTTATGTGCAAAGTTTGAAACTTCCGAAATGCCAACAAAAAACACAAGATTAAATGCCAGTTAATTAAGATTCATCAGCACAAAGTTAATAGATTCTATATGTACAAACTTGCTTGGAAAACATGGTGGACAAGGCACGACAAAGTGAACAACAAGAGCTGAAGATCACAGAGGACCTGAAGTCAGAAGATCTGCCACATATTTGATCACAACCAAGCCAAACAAACGGTTCCAAGAATTCTACCTCCTGGATTTGTTTTGCCTTTGGTTGAACTTCTCATTCACAAATTCTACAATAAGAATTAATAATATATTTAAAAAAAATTGACAAAGCATAGTATACTTTGGTTCTAAGAATCCAATTTATAGCTAAAAGCAAGATCGTTACCTGACTTTTGCTGATGCTTCAACTCATTACTGGATATATTTCCATCATTCTCTTTTCTACAAAAGAAGTATACACTAATATTATGCAACAGAACATCAATGAAATGCAAAGAAATGAAGAACGGAAACAAAGAACTAAAGACAAATTAAGAAGGATGATAATTTCAGACTTGTTACTTTAACTTAAAACACACTGATTACTTTTTAACCGAATCAGACTTGTTTGGTCAGGCTCGTTCCATTAAGGAACTTGCTCAAGCAACTCTCTCTTTGTGATAGATTGATCACAAGCACTCAATATGGAATTCAAAAGAGATGGAGTAAACTAACTGGAGAGATCTAAAACCAAGGAGAGCTATACACGAAAGGTTATCTAATAGTGTTAGAAAACCCAGGGAGCTCAAAGTAGCAACCATGGCAATGAAACACCAAAACTGGAAGGAAAAAAAAGACTTAGGGATGAATATCATATTGATAACATGTATTGGCTGAAAAGATCGGTATGTAGAACAGGAAAAAATGATGCCTCCAAGGCTCCAAAGGAGGCCGGGAACGGTATGAACAATACATGAAAACCTTCAATGGATATTTGTGTGTGATCTGAATGAGTCTTAATAAACACGCAATGCCAGGAACCAGCAGGTTCAATTAAAACAGCATTTTTTTTTCAAGTTCATCTGACTTATGCTTAGCAGATTATGCATATGCCATAAGATTGATCACAAAATCTATGAAACTTCTAACAAGCAGTATAACAGTCTACGAAACAGAAAAGCTACAATTTTTAATCAATTCTGAACAACTTTGCACATCCCATATGTATTAGCAAGGCTCTTCATTCACTGCAAAAGTACTCAAATCAGTAAACGGTACTTGGTTACATTTCGCTTTAACTACTTGTTAGTAGCTAAGAAAGACTCATGTCTCGCTCTTTACCTGTCTGACAACAATCATACTCAGGGAGCTCATTTTCAACTAAAAGCCTAAGGTCCTAAAATTTCACACAATAGCAGATTATTAGATCAAAAGATCAGGTATTAGAATGATCATATGCTCATCGAATCTTGTCGAGAATAGACCCAGTGCATTCAGAGTGATTGGGATAACGATCAACTTACGAATTAAGATACATCCTAATGATGATCGATATGACACTTGTATCAAATAAGATACAAACAATTACATATATAACACGGATGTCAGATATAATATTAAAAATTGGAGAACTTAAAACATCCGGTAAAGTGAAGGTAACATATACAGAGTAATTGATTTATTTCAAGAAGAACAACAACGAACCCTAGATCTACAAAAAAAAAATCGCAGTCCAAGAACCCTATATTTCCAAATCAGAAACTGGAAACCATTTAACAAATCTAACCCTAGTTGATCCCTGGTAAAGTGAAGAGGAAGAAGGGTAAAACCTGGAGAGCATATTTAGCATCGTCGGCATATTCTGCAACTCCCTCTCCTCCATATCAGCCGGCAATCACAGATATAAAATTGCAAAAAAAAAAAGTCAAAACCCCTAAAATTGGCACAGAAGAAAAGCCAAATCAAAAGCGAAATTGAATAACAAATAAAATTACCAGCGTTGTAGGAGAAACATTGGCGGTGAAATAGATGGATGGAGGAGGGAACTTTGACAATAGTTACTCAGGTGAGGGGGACACCAAGAGAGGGATTCGGGTGTAGAGAACCAATAGATGGATGGAGGAGGGAACTTTAACAATAGTGATGGAGGGAGGGAGACGGCGGCGAGGAGGAGATGAAAAGATGGTGTGAGTGGCCAGAAAGGAGGAGGGGATCTCAAATCTGAAGAGGGAGACGACGGCGGGAAGGAGGTGAAGAGATGGTGTGAGTGGTCGGTGAGGAGAAGGATATCTCGGATCTGGAGGGAGGGAGCCGGCGGCGGGAGGGAGGTGAAGAGATGGTGTGAGTGGTCGGCGAGGAGGAGGAGATCTCGAGTCTGGAGGGAGGGAGACGGCGGTGAGAGGAGGTGAAGAGATTGTGTGAGTGGCCGGAAAGGAGGAGGAGATCTCAGATCTGGAGGAAAGAGACGGCAGCGAGGAGGAGCACTGAAGCCAGGAGGACGGACGCCAAAGGAAGCTCGGATCTGGAGGGAGATGGTCGAACATGGAGTTGGGATTTGAGGGCTCGGATCTGGGGAAGTAGAACATGGTTAGAGGTGGTGAGGGAAGAGAAAAAAGAGAGAAATATGTTTGAGTGTTATAAATTTTAAGAAAGTGGATAAAATGGGTCAAATTATTTTCAAAGTGTTAGAAGCGGAAAAAGGGAACTCCAAATTTTTACTTCAAATTTGAAAGCCCGGGCTACAAAATTTTTCTAAGTATTTTCATCCCGCCATTTCTCCTAAACGCGCTCGTTTTTTTTTTTTAACTAACAATTTTACATCTGTCCATATATTTGACCATTGTGTAAACTGTTTTAAACATCACAAAATAAATTATCGATGTAATAAATTAATTTAACATTCGTTGATTTTTTGACAGACTTAAACCACATGATGTCTAATTGCAGTATTCTAGTAGTGTACCCTAACAAATCAAGTGAATAATAAAAAAATCCAACAAATTAATTTAACATATTTAATTTCATTTTTATATGTAATGATGGAGGCATGGTCTTTTTGAAGGGAAGGATTTTTTTAGAGTACCTTATTTTTAAAACTTTATCATATACTGTAATAATTATGATAATGTCAAAAATAAATTTAACATATAAGTATGTTAAAAAGAAAAAATGATTAAAGAATTAATAGGGTAATAGGCGGTAGAGGGAGGAGCAGCTGCTAAGAGCAACACCAAGAGATTCCCCATCTTCATTTTTTGGAGAATAGTGAGATGATTTTTGGTCCAAGAGCTTCCCCATTATATTCTCTAAAATAGATAAGGTAGATAAAATATGGAGAACATTTCCTAAATTTTGAGAAAATTCTATATATTTTGGGGTGAATTCTATAATCGGGAAGCTGTTGCAATGAGGCAAAAAATATTCAGAATACTTGACTTATAATTCTCTATTTTAGAGATTGTTTTAAGGAAGCTCTTGGACATGCTCTAAAGCTACTATGAAGAAAAGCAAGAGGATTGCGTCATTCACGTGCACTTCATTTGTGCCCATTTATTTCTTTTTCTTTTTCTTTTTTCAATATTGGGCTTTAGTTGGTATATAAATATTGGGTTCATTTACTTCCTTCTTTAAAATATTAGGCTTTGGTTGGAGTATTAAACACTGGGCCCTTTAGGATTATTGGGCCTGATGCGAGGGCCTGTTTGACCTCTCCTCAGGTCCGGCCCTGATCGTGGGGCTAACAGCCGTGGAAACGAAGATTGAAAGGGAGAGTTGATAGAAAGGAAGCGGAAACAGAAGCGCTCTGGTGGTGGCTGCGGCGGTGGCAGACAGAGAGGGACAAGTGCCTATGTCACTCGATCGGCTTGGAGATTAATCGGAACTCCCACTGAGTCCGCCGTAATCTCAACTATCTAGACAATAGATATAGTTTTGCAATGGATATATAGATGCAGGTTATAGGGTATAGGCTATGGGTATGATATTGATATTTATATTGATATTTATATCTTATATCTCTTGTTTGGAAAGAGGGTATAGATATCATAAAAATAAGCAAGCAGTTCGTAACAAAGGCGATAATATAAGAGAAATGGGCAGTAGTAATAACAATAATTGAAATAAGAAATAATAATATGAGGAGAATATAGTTTTACTTATAATCGCAACATTGGTAATTCCATGATCATCAAATTTCTTGGTTATGCTTGGCTATCTTAGTATCTGTTTGTACATAGAGTTATATAGCTTCCCGATTCGATCACTATTAGCTCCCTAAACTCTTGCATGGGGTTCGAGAAGCAATAAGCCCCTAATGACATAGGGTGTGTATGGGGCTATTAAAAATAGTTGAAATTAAAAAATAAACTCCACTTGAAAATGTAAAAGGTTTACGGGGGTGAAGATATTAAATAGATTTTTGTTTTTGGTGTTTATTTGATTTTTTTTACAGTGGGCAAACAATGGGCAGACGAACTTACAAGAGTAAGACACCACCCTGATCATCTTGGCGGATGATGTTACACGGATCTCTATTAATAGGGAGAGTCGAAATATTACAGTTATAAGTATTCCTAGCTATGTAGTTAGCCACTCTATTTGGTGTTTATTTGATTTAAAAATACAAGTATACCCCTAATAACGACCAAATAATTAAACTCTACTTTTTACAAATAAACTATTTTTCACCCTATACGGAGTTTATATTTCACACAAATTTTTAACCTTATTTCAAACAAAATTTTAACTTTAACCTGTTTTATAAATTTTAATCATTTTTTAACCCTGCCCCATACGGACCCATAAGCACATAATTCAAGTAATTTTTGCATATTCGATTTGTCACCTGATTGTCAACCCAGCTATTGCATCCGCTAAGAATAGCATTTAATTATCTGTCATTACTCTCTCATATGCATGAATTCCAACCTGTTTATCAATATATGTTTTCTACTTTGTAGAATTAAAGTCGACAATAGCAGATTTAGCTATAATTACTTAACACATTGGTTATCTATTCTACTGGCTAGTTAAGACGAATAAACAACATAAACATGTAAAGAACAAGAATAATGATTAACCAAATATGCATAAACCAAATATAAACTATAAAATAGTATTCAAATAACCCTCACATGTCCTCAAGTACTAATGCATAGAATATAAGCGAAACTATAAAAGGTTTAGCCACGCTTAGCTTACCGAAAACGAAAGAAAGGGAAAAGAGAGAAGTGGTGTGAGATGTGTTGTGTGAGATGTGTGTTGAATGGCTCAGAGGAGAGCTGTATTTATAGGCTTAGGAAACCCTAGGAGTCGGCCAACATAAAGTAGAAGCAAAGCCCAATTAGCCAGATTCGGCCAAGAAGATTTGCTAATTAAGATTCAGTGATCGGTGGGCGCCGGTGCTTAGTGGCGGGCGCCAACTTTACAAGTGTCGAAGGCCTTTAGCGAGTGCTAATGGATTGGTGGGCGCCGCTACCAGGTCGTGGGCGCCGCCTCTGTATTCTTCTTCTTTCTTCTTTCTTCTCGTCTTAGCTTGTTTGCTTCCTCTTTTGTCTTCTTCCTTGGCTCTTCTTAGGCTTCTATGGTTCCAGAATGTAGCTTTCCTGTTCTCCTTTAGCTTGAATCCGAGAATCTGCATAAAATAGACATAAAACGCGTAGATTCTGAATTTTACAACTTTCGAGACAATAAATGCACTTTATACTAGAAACATATCTAAATGCAACCTAAATGACTTAAGAATGACTCAAAATGTCTATACAAATCATGCATTATCGGGTGTATAAGTATCAGATTATATATATATATATATATATATATATATATATATATATATATATAGAATAGGTAACTTGTGCACACCCCTTAGGGTGTACTTTGTGCACAGATCTGAACCTTTGATCTAAATGGAACGGATGGATGAGATATTAACACGTGCCCCTTGATTTTTTAAAAAAAATTGTTGACAATTAATCTAAATCTCAATAAAAGAGCGTGTAGCGCGTGTTGGGTGGGGAAAATAAATCCTTAATCCCAAATCGTTTCCTGCAGGCGAAGAGATCCAGGCGAGGCGGGGAGGAGATGATTCGGCAGGGAGGGAAGGCGGAGGCATGGTCGGAATCGAGTCCAGATGGCCGGTGGTGGCGATGGACGCGAGGCTGGCGGCTCGGAAACAGGGATTCAGGCTAGATCTCGTACAGCCGGCGACCCCACCATCTTATCCCATCGCCGTCCCCACCATCGTCGCACTGCTATCGTACAACCGGAGGAGGCTCTGCCGCTCTGGAATCATTGGAATCGGAGGCGAGCCGAGGGGAGGAGAGGTGTGGCCAGGCGGAGGCGAGGCCAAGATGACGGTGGATCCGAAGAGAGCCCGGGCGACGGTGAATCAATGGTGTTTCGATGGCGATTCGAGGCGGAGGAGAATCGAGGTGATTCGACGGCGAGAAGGCGAAGCCAATTATGCCCGATTTCTTCGACAATGGTGGGGGATGGGTGACGACGACGCATCGAGGGCGGCGTTGGTGTGGTTACCGACGGCAGTGGTGATGATCGGCTATTCTAGGCAGAAGAGAATCAATGGTGATTCGGCGGCGAGGAAGCGAAGCCAAGTCTGCGAGAGCACAGTGACGGTGCGAGGCGGAGGAGGCGATGCGAGGCGGAGGAGGCGAGGAGGCGGAGGAGAATCATTGGTGAGTCGATGGCGATGCAAGGCGTTGCGAGGCTACGAGAGCACAGTGACGGTGAATCGATGCTGCGAGAGCCCAGTTCCGATGGCCGACTGACACCAAGGAGGTAATTTTCGGCCGACACTTGGGGTGGGGCGGGGTGCGGTGGGGGTGAGTGGTTGGGGTAGATATCGATTAGGGTTGAAATCGGCGAAATCGAATTAGGGTTGAAATTTGTTACTCAATCAACTTGTGATTCCCGCATTATTCAAGGAAAACGAAGAATTATTCTAACGTATATGTTAAATTTAGTGTAGGGTTTTCGAGATACATAATTTGATTCATTGTTCGTCAGTTATTCAGACGTATGTGTTGAATTTTCGTTACTAGTGATAATGAGTTTGGTAATTATTCGGTGAAATATGATTCATTATTCGTAAGTATGTGAAATTCGGTTTGACAAATAACATACAAAAACATTATTAAGTGAAATATGAAACATTATTCGGTACGATATGAAGCATTATTTATATAAATCGTAAGAATTATTTAGGGATTTGAGATTTTTTTTATATCTAAAATCGATGAACAAAAAATAAACATTATTCGGTAGCATTTGACAAATTATGTAGTGGAATTGATAAATTTTGATCTGCACTAGATGAAAAAAGATAACAGAACATTATTCGCTAATATGGGAAAGATTATTCGGTGAAATTGGCACATTTTTAAAACGGGCGAAATCAGAGTCAGATGGTTTAAAAAAACCATTTATTTCCAAAAAAAAAAGAGCAATTTTTTCTCACAATTTTTTTAGTTATTTAAAAAGAAAAAGCAATCAGGTGAGTACATATACGCGCACTACATTTGTTGGGGTTTCTTTTTCAACCATGGACCCCACACAAAATTAAAGGAAAATGGTAAAAACCCCTTTTAATCGTGGTCATTCGTCCCATCTCTATTAACGGTTTATATTTGTGCACAAAGTACACTGTAAGGTGTAAGAGGTGTGCACTCTGGAACCTCTGCTAGGGTCTCACAATTATTGACCACGATGAGAATTCCATCTCATGTGAGGTCTCGCCAGAACTTGGTGGCCTCCGAAATCTGTAGCATTCTATCACTAGAAATTCACTGGTTGAAGCATACAAGGGTCGAAATACAGAGAAAAAGATTATATGAGTCAAAATTCAGATAAGAAGATTGCATTATAAGAGCTGAAATTCGAAAAAAAAATCCAAGAAAATTTCAGGCAATCGCTCAAGGAGTTGAAGATTAGAGGATCAACCAATCGGTCTGATTTTAGCCTTTGAAGAGTGTTTAAATACAAGAGTGTTTATACACTGCACAATGCCAAACAAAAAAAGTATATAGTTGTATACATATATATGTAAATGTAATATGAGATCCTTTTTGTTGGGTTGCTCCTTTGGGCTTGCTTGGTTTCCCTTGTGAATGGATTGAGTCCTTTTATGAAAACCCTAACCAGCCAACTACTTGATCAAATAAAACCAGCCTTATGGGCTTCAATGATTTACTTGTTTTCGTTGATAGCTTTCAATTATACATCTATTTATATTCTCAATAACACCTCAAAACCTTAATAGCTCTCGGACTAGTCAATCTCCAAGGAATTTAATTTTACATTATAGTAATGATATGATAATCTATCTTTAACTAACAACATGGTAATCAAATCCTTTTTATCTTGATTTTCAAGGAACGAATCCAAACATATCTTGCTTTGCCAAACTAACTCTCCTCTTTAACTTCACAAAGATCCATTAGGCCTTAGCCCAATTATCCAAGCATAACCAAGCTTCATCCTTCAGATCATGAATAGATAGTTGTTTCCTCGATCTACAACGAACACTTCACCTTAGATAACAATTTTCTCATCAATGGCCATGAACTCTTCACAGTTCTTTACCTTCCATGCTTCATGTTTAGCTCCAAAACACTCAACCAAACTTGTGAATTCCTCATTATTATTTATTATCATTAAAACATTATTAAGGTAATCTGAATGAGATTCGTTGAATCCCAAAAAAAATTGCCTCGGTAATGATGCCTAAAAATCTAACCAAAGCAAGCATAACACAAAAGGCCTGTTGTAGCGGTTTTGAACCGCTTCTGTTGCTTGCCTTGCATTAGCCCTTTTGTGGCGGTTTAATAACCTACTGTGGCGGTTTCTTGTGATCACTCAAAAATGCTACAATAGGGATAATTTTTCGAAGACCAATTAGTTTTAAAGATCCAGATGAATAGAACGAACCAATGTCTCATCATAGCTCTTTGCTCCACTCCACTAAGTATTTTGTTTCATCCACAAAATAAATGACAGAAGAAACACATCGATCTACTTCTTTCAAGGAAGATATTCTCCTTCAATCTCAAAAGGAGGATGACTAGATCATCTACGTACGTACGTACCATCTCCTTCCCTCGTTTCTTCATCATGTCTGGTTGTCTCTTTCACATTTTAGCAAGTTCTTGCATAATCGTAGAACGAAACCGAAGGCCTTGTTTTCATCCTCCCATGTCGAACTCAGCCATTAGTTCCAAACGTTCTGTTCTACTATCAACCTTGAATAAAGTAAACATTTTCTATTTTAGAAAACAAATTCTCACCACATTTATTTTTAGTTTGTGATTAGTTTTGTTTAGCAAATTTCAATCAATCACAAAATGTGTGTACGAGTAACTATAAGTATTGTGTAATTATATTCAAATCAAATAAGAGAGAAACGATTCAGAATCCATAAGAAATATTCATCTTCTCTTCCTCTTTATTTTTGAGTTTAACGCTTCTGCGAGAGGGAATTAGAAAGTTTCTTCTCCAACAGATGGTATCAGAGCTAATATAAAAAAAACACATTGAGCGGAAATATGGCATCGAACAACACAATGCATCTACAACTCCCGAAGTTAAATGGGAAGAATTATGATAGTTGGTCTATCCAACTAAAAGTATATTTTCGTTCATAAGAACTATGGAGTTTTGTTGAATCTGGCTTTGATGATGTTACCGACTCGGTTGCATATGAGTCACTTAGTCAGGAAGAGAAAAAATTGTTATACGAAAAGAGGAAGAAGGATCAAAAGGCCCTATATGCAATCTTTCAAGAAGTGGAGGAAGCACTATTTCAAAAAATATCAATGGCAGAAACATCAAAAGAAGCGTGGGAGATCCTGCAGAAATCCTACAAAGGCGATGATCATGTGAAGCAAGTACGATTACAAACCCTTCGAGCGGATTTTGAGTCTTTATGCATGAATGACTCAGAATCAGTTTCACCATATCTTGATCGAGTTCAAGCGATCGTTAACCAATTACGTATTAATGGTGAAACGATCGATGATAAAAGGGTCATAGAAAAAATTATGCGATCCTTAACTGCAAAATTCGATTATGTGGTAGCTGCTATTGAAGAAGGGCATGATGTTTCAAAGTTGACCTTTGAGAGATTGTTGGGTTCTTTGTCCTCACATGAACAAGGAATGAACAAACGAACTAATACCTCTACCTCAGAGCAAGCTTTGCAAAGCAGAGCAAACATGACCAATCATGGGAGTCATCACGGTGGTCGAGGCCGTGGACGTGGTCGTGGACGAGGAAGAGGAAGAAATGTTCATTCCTCTACTAGAGATGGAAATGGAGAAGGCAGATCTACAAGAGGTGGTAGAAGAGTAAATTCTACACGTGACAAATCAATGATCCAATGTTACAAATGTGACCGGTTTGGGCATTATGCATCTGAATGCCGAACAAGGTCGCAAGCAGAACAAGGAGATCATGCCAATGTAGCTGAAGCGGAAGAAAATTTGCTTATTGCTTGTAAAGAAGGACTAGATACCTAATGTTCTAATGTTTGGTATTTTGATACAGGTTCTAGCAATCACATGACAGGAAAACGAGAAATGTTCTCAATTTTAGACGAATCCGTTCAAGGAGAAGTTAATTTTGGGAACAAATCTAAAATTTCGGTGAAAGGAAAAGGTAACATTAGCATTCTATCAAAGAATGGGACTAATGTTACGATTGCAGACGTGTTCTATGTACCTGGCCTATTTTGGAATTTATTGAGCTTAGGCTAACTTTCAGAAAAAGGGCACAAAGTTCACATCGAAGATGGAGTATGCAACATTATGAGCAAAAGTGGAAAAAACATTGCAAACGAATTAATGATGGGAAAAAATATACCCAAGCCACTTTTCTCGTATCTTATAAACGTAACGGATTTTAACGCTTTGCGAGCTCGGGTTTTACGTTATGTTAAAGAGGTCAGCCTCTATATCTAAACCAATGCCCAACAAGGATCTACCAACCCCATTTAATTTGGATGGAAACTAACTATCTAGGCTCCTATTCTAGTTCAACCACCCCTATCACTTCCTTCCCATCACACCCATGCTTTGACTAAATGAGCCCCTTGCCTCCTCATTCTCTTTATAAACTGACCCAGCAGCTCAAGGAATCCATCCACACAAGCCCTAGCCGGCACTCCCCTTGAAAACCCAAAGAAAAACCCCCCTCCTCCATTGTAGGTCCTTTTTGGACACATTGCATCAAAACTTGCATATCTCCCTCCATACTTATTAGTTAATATATAGGTTTTCATAATCATAAGGGAGGATAATATTCGGATTATCCTACGGATATTTTATAAATATTAATTAAATTTCGGTCTTTGCAAAAACCTTATATTAACTAATAAATTCTTATAAGAATACTATAAGGGTATATTTTGAGGAAAACTCATATAAGTAATGAATAAATGTTTAATAAAATTTTATATTATATAATAAATTCTTATTAGAATACAATAAGAGTATGTTTTGAGAAAAACTTATATAAGTTACGAATAATTGTTCAATAAAACCTTAAATTAACTAATAAATTCTTGAGACAATACTATAAAAGTAAGTTTTGAGTAAAAGATATATAAGTAACTAATAATTGTTGACTAAAATGTTGGACCAATTTGTAAAATATCCAAAAAAGTTGCTCTAATTAGGGGAGTGTCCAAAAATTTGTAAAAATTGGTGGAGTGTCCATCCCCTTTGCCCCTCCAAGCCCCCATCCTCAGTGCCCCCCGGCCCCCCCTCGCGTGTCTATTTTATTTTAAAAAAATTATTATTTAAATTTTACGCGTCAGCACTTTCTGTTATGCAAATATAACCCGATGTTGTGCACATATAATATTATGTTGTGCAAATATAACTTTATGTTGTGCAAGCTTAAACAACCTTATGGAAAGATTATGCACATGCATTTGTATTTTAAAATTTGCATTAATATATCTTATTTGGACATAAGCACATCAATTATTACTAGACTATTGCCAACGACGATGCCGCTAACGTCGACGATTTCGGCGTCACAGACATTGATGATGTCGACGCTGCTGACTGATAGAGTATATTTTAGTCATGTTTTAAGTATAGATTTACATATTAATTTAGAGTATTTTTATATATTTTATAGCTTAATTTGTATTATTTGGTTTTCGGAGTCTACACTAGTGTTTTTATATATTTCGGGTATTTTGAAGAAAATTCGGAATAGTTCGCATTGGACAAGTTAAGCTAGATCGGAGCGAGTTGCATGCGTACTCAAATTATGGATCAACTGAATGGGCCGGATGGAATCATACGGAAGGAGCCTCGCGGCTTGTAGCTGCTTATGACTTTATTGTTAAGCCTTTAGTTTCATTACAAATTAGATTAGATAAATTATATATTATATTTAAATTAGGATAGATAGATTAGGTTTTCATAATATCTATATATACATTCTTACGGAAGTACACAAGGGGAAGGCCGAACGTGAGCCGAGAGACTGGCCGTCACTTAGTTTACTTAACCCTAATTATGTTTTGTTTTAATTTTATGGAGACTTAAACTCTCTCGTTCTATCTACGATTTGAAGCTTTATTTGGATTGAGTTGTGAGTTTCTTAATCTTGTTCCATATTTCTTATATTGAATGTTTCGACTTCTTTGTGCTTGAATGTTTGATTGTTTTATTCTATCTTGTCTGATCAACTAGTTAAAATCAATTCAATTGCTAGAGTTTTGTAGATTCCTGATTGCGAATCTTAACCCAAGTGCCAAACTTATCCCTTTAGGGCTGATTGAACTAATTAGATGAGTAGGAAATTGGATGTGTTGTTAAATCCCTCTTTAGGGACTGCAAATACCTTGGCTAATATCTGGACTTAAAACTATCAATTGGGTTAAATCATTCTTTAGGGACTGTTCGATTGATAAAGGTTTCTAGGACTGATTGGACTAAGAGCATGAGCAACCATGGGTTTTGCCCACCTTAAGGTTGCTAAAAGGTAACCCCATGGTTGTAGGCAAAACCTTAAGGTAAAGAGAGGAAAGGGGTTACCTTGGTGTGGAGAGGTAGGAAGTGTCTTGGACCATGTGCAAAAGTAGGGGTGTTATTCGAGCCGAGCTTGACATGTTCAAGCTTGTTCGTTTGTTAAACGAGCTTGAGCCGAGCCGAGCCTAATTTTTAAACGAGCTTTTTATTTTGTTCAAGCTTGGCTTGTTTAGGAAATGAACGAGCTCGAGCCGAGCTTTTTTCGAGCTTTAAATAGCTCTACATGGTTATGACATGTTAATTTAAAGGAAATTTTAGAAATTCCATAGAATTCGAGCTATTCAAGCTTTATTCGAACGAGCCGAGCTTTCAACCGAGCTTAAAATCTTGTTCAAGCTCGGCTTGTTTAAATAAATGAGCGAGCTCGAGTCGAGCTTTATCGAGCCGAGCTCGAGCTGTTCAGTTCATATAACAGCCCTATGCAAAAGCATGATGCTTTATTTATTTTTATGTTTTTTATTTAACTAATAATATTATGATTGGTGGAAATCATATAGTGGGTATAAATAAATGGGAAAAAAAGAAGAATGAGGTAAACTCATGGTTGTGGAGTAAAAATATAAAAACCTTAAGGAAAGAGGTTGATAAAGTGAAAAATTATTTAAAAGAAAAAATAAATGAAGTGTCAAAATATTATAGGGAGAGAGGAAAAAAATTAGATAAGAGGTAACCTTATGGTTGCGGATGGTCTAATAACTATATTAGGTCGGGACAATGACATTCATAGGAAACTTAAAAGGACAAGGGAAAGGTACAATATCAATTCAACCAAATAAAGTGGATAGTTGTAGCTAGAGCGATCTTATCTAAATTGTTTTTGCATCAATCTGTTTATAGTTTAGTTTATTTTCTTTCTTATTTCAATCAACCAAAACCCCCCTTTCTATTAATTGGTAAATACACATTGCTAAGAAATACTTGATTCTCTATTACTTGCTATACTAGTTTGTAGGTTTGAGTTTTATTTTGATACGGTTTACGCGACTAAAAATCTTCCATCACTGACGCTGATGTCGAAGATCTTTTTTTTCGTTTAGGTGGCGACAGGTTTTTGTTTAGGGTTCCTCCCGTATACTCACACACACTTTTTTTTTTTTAACATATGGTTCGTGTCGGATATCCGAGGTATCCGACACGGATCCGATTAGCTTTCCGTGTCGGATACCCGATTGTTAGCGGTTCGTGTGCGGTTCAACCGTTTGGGCCTAAACAGTTTCGGGTATCCGACACGGTTATCCGGTTCGTGTCGGATACCCGGACATGCCCACCTCTTCTGCAACCTCGCTTCTAAGATCCCCGGTCCAATGCGAAACGATGTCGTTTATTGATCTACTTAGACAAACTAATTTTAAAACGCAGCGTTTCTAAAACTCGAAATACCATCGTCATCACGTGTCAGTCTACAGAGGATTCAGAGTCCCACGGATCGACAGAAAGGGGGAAACTTTGCAGCCATGGAAGCTCGAGCTTCACCTTCAGTGGATTTTCTCCTCCTTCCTCCACCAACCTTATCTCATTCCATCTCTCCCTCCGAATTCCAATCCCAATTTTCTCACCTCAACACCATCCTCATTTCCACCAATTCAATCCCCAAACCTCCCCACAACCACAACAACAAAAAACCACGATTCCCCCAATCCAGTAAAAATGCTTCCAATTTCCTCTCCACCTCAATCTCAGTCGGAGCCCAGTCAACCTCCACGGAGCCTAAATCCAGCAACTGGCTGAAACCGGCTGCGAAGAACAATCCTAAGGCCCAATCGCTCTTGAAAACCCTAACGGTATTCGAGCGTGCGGCAATGGGCGCCGGAGCCGGCGCAGTCGCCGGCGCCTTCACCTACTTCTGCCTCCACCCACTCGACACTATCAAGACGAAGCTCCAGACCCGAGGCGCCAACGAGATTTACTCCGGCGCCCTCGATGTCTTGGCCAAGACCTTCCAATCGAAAGGAATTGGGGGTTTCTACAGCGGGATTTCGGCCGTAATCGTCGGTTCTACCTTCTCCTCCGCTGTTTACTTCGGCACCTGCGAATTCGGGAAGTCAATTTTGTCGAAAATCGATAACTACCCCCAACTTCTCATACCCCCAACAGCTGGTGCAATGGGGAATATCGTCTCATCAGCTATCATGGTGCCTAAGGAACTGATCACTCAGAGAATGCAAGCTGGGGCAAAGGGCAGATCATGGGAGGTGTTGCTTAAGATCATCGAGAAAGATGGGATTTTGGGTTTGTATGCAGGTTACTCAGCTACATTGCTTAGAAACTTACCAGCTGGTGTGCTGAGCTATTCGTCATTCGAGTACTTGAAAGCTGCTGTCTTGAGCAGGAAGAAGAAGGCGAATATGGACCCGGTTGAGAGCGTGTGCTGTGGGGCGCTTGCAGGGGCGATTTCGGCGTCTCTTACCACTCCTTTGGATGTGGTGAAGACGCGGTTGATGACGCAGGTTCATGGGGATAGAGTTGCTGCTGTAATGTATGATGGAGTTAGAGCTACTGTGAGGCAGATTCTGATGGAGGAAGGGTGGGTTGGCTTCACAAGAGGGATGGGGCCAAGAGTTCTTCATAGTGCTTGTTTTTCGGCAATTGGGTACTTTGCATTCGAGACCGCGAGGCTTAGCATTTTGCAACAGTATCTGAAGCATAAAGAGGCTGAGAAGTTGGCTGATCATCACTTGACTTGATGGTTGTGTTTTTGGATTCCTTGTGTTTATGTGTTGTTTTTGCTGTCAGTTTTACTTCCAGGTTTCGATATGGGGTCTTTGTGGATAATAGGTATATTGCTACTTAGATCAATCATAGCCTCTTAGGTGGTTGATTAAGTTGAATGCTGAGAGAAATTGGAGCCATACCAATGAATAGGAGCTTGGAATTTTGTTCATGTCAGTTAATTAAGCACAGTATATAGTTTATTTCTCTTTTCCTGAGAATAGATTCTTGCTCATGCTTTATTGTGGCTGTTCTTGGTTCGGAACATGATGATTAGATTCCGATTCAGACCTACGATCCTAACGATTTTATGATTCAAAAATATCAACAACAGGATCTTATTAGAGGTAGATTCTTCATTTGATACCCACAAGTATGACCTTGTGTATGATTTATCCGATAAAATGAGTATTGTGTGATTTGTGCAAATTTGAGATATGCAGCTTTAAAAAAACTAATCAGTTTTATTTTTCGTTAATCTTTGGCTACTATAGTCTATAATATGTTCATATTCATCTAAGGAAAAACGAAATAATGTTCCAAAATAGAACTTTTGTGAGGTCTTTTTCATATTTATAAGCTTGGTTGGGGGGCGTGGAGTCTGTAGTCGGGTCTGGCTGGGGTCGTGGGGTGGTGCGCTCAGGGCGACTCCGTATCCGGGATAGAGTTTCCTTGGAGTTCGTCTGCACTTCCCACAGGCGTTAGTGTCCTGCTGTACTACTGGCCCGCGGTGCTACTGTTCGGTGGTGCTTGGCTGCGTTCTTCGGTGGCTTCCTCAGCTTTTCGGGTGTTTGGTCTTTTTGGAACGTTTTGTTGTAGAGTTTGTTTCTGCTGGATTCTTTTCGCTTGTTATTTGTATTTCTGTTTGTAGATTGCTACGTTAGACGGTTCGCCGTCTGGATGAGTCAGGCCTGTCCGACCTTCGAATTTTTACCTAATAAAAAAAAAAAAAAAAAAAAAAAACTTGATATTGGAAAGACGTACACAAATGTTTATAATATACCTTAAACCCTAACTACCACTGTACTATATATATTATTTCATTGTATTTTAATGTAAATAAATTTGTATTAATACCCAATCGACTAATTAATTACTTCTAATGTTTTTAATTATTACTAGTCCTATACCCGCGCCGTTGGCGCGCAATTTAATAATAATGTTGTGAATATTAAATAATACCAAAAATTTACAAATAAAAATACACACATTAGCGGTTAGAAAATAATAAAGTAAATTGTATAATACGTAGTATGTAAACGGTTGGGATGATTTTGTAAACGCCCACAAACTGCTCAGCCAAGGTAACTACTCTTGTCATAAAGATATAATCATATTGAAATATTCCATAAGTGGATATACATTATAAATTAAACTAACCATTTGAATTTTCGTGCATTAAAAAATGGGTAGATGAGTGAAAAAGAAATCAAAAGTATATATTACATTAGATATTGGATAGTAAAGTAGATATTTATATATTTAGCCATTTAGGTAATATTGAAAGTGTCTACATGTTATCCTAAAAAGAATATGAATATGAATTATAATAAGGGAAAACTAAATAAAATACCCTCACCTTTAAGGGTTTGGTAAAAATATATCATCAACTTTCAAATGTAATAAAAATATCCCGACCTTTAAGGGTGGTGGTAATATATTACCCTGTGTTTTCTCACAGGTCAAAAATGCTGACAAGACAGTCTACATTTTTTTTTTTTACAAAACAACATACGTGGAAGACTTTTTTACAAATTAGCACTAAAATTGGGTTTTCTTGAACGGTTTTCTTAGGAAAAATAAAATAAAACGATAACAAATTAACCCCGAAAAACGAAATTGATTCAGCCAAACAACTAATGCGGTTAAAATTGTCTCAAAATAACACAACACGACTATTCCTAACACCAAACCGAGAACAAGAACAACAACAACAACGAAGAGGGGAAAAATAAAAATTACCTAGTCAAGTCCGTGAACGAATCAAAGGGGAAGAAGATGTGAGTGAGACAGCTCAAGATAGTCGACCAGGAGGAAAGAAGACTGACATTGAAGAGGAATCATGAGCTACCAGGAAGACCTACAAGGCAATTCAAGAGGCGACCATGGAAGAAGATATGAGGGAGGAAATGACGTTGGGTATGAACACGATCCATCTCTTTATTTTTTTCCTAAGGACACTGTTCAAGAAAATCCTTGTAAAAAAATGCATATGTATGCTGCATTGTTAGCATTTTTTACTCGTGAAAAAACTTGTGGTAATATATTACCACTACCCTCAAAGGTAAGGATATTTTTATTACATTTGAAAGTTGAGGATATATTTTTACCACACCCCCAAAGGTTGGGGTATTTTAATTAGTTTTCCCTTATAATAATTATCAAATCAATTAAGTTATTTTAGGCGATAGTTGACTTACCAAAAACATATGCTAATTATCATAAAAGAGGAAATGATATTATATCACCGCGTCATGCCGTGATTTTTTATAAATAAAAGCTTAGTGATATATTAAATTAATATTATAAAATAATAGTAAAAGTTTAGATGATTAAATGTTTTGAATTAAACTCATTGGTTGAAAAAGCAATTAAAGTAGTATATATAGATACATATTACTAATATTAATTTTATGTTTTCTTATTATTAATTTTATGTTTTGAATTAATCCCAACTACTAAAATTGTAATTTAATTAGGCTAAGGTGATTGGTTAAAAGGTCTAGGATTAAGAGGAAGGGCGCCACGTCATCGGTAAAGCTTTTGTTTTAATAGTTAGTAATATATAATAGATACATATCAACTTAAAAAGGAGAATCAAAGGAGAACAAATCAACTTTTATCTTAAGCATTTATTAATTTTATCTTAAGCATGTTTTTTTGAAACGGAAAAAATTTGGCTGAGTGGGAGAAAACGTTCTAGCCAAGAGCATCCCTGTGGACGAGATCAGCAAGCTCAGAGTCGTCAAGGATAAATGGACCCGAGAAGGCAGGATCGAGGGGCATCAGGCGATCAACCACTCGATTGGCTTCCCTGTAAATGCGATGAATCTGAACTGAGGCGAGACAACGCAAAGAGATAGATAGGTCAGAAATGATCATTTCAACGTCCCTAGGGAAGATCCTAACCCTTTAAGACAATTTATAACACTGAGATTGTCCCCTTCAATGAAAAGATGGTTAAGGTGCAAATCTGATGCCGCTTGTATTCCCTTACAGAGTGCGTAACCTTCAGCACCAATGACTGAGTTCAGAGGCGAAATGCCAACCCCTAAACTGCTCGGAGTGCCCATATGGTTGCGGATGATAAAGTCGAAGCTACCGTAGTTTGATGCTGATAGAGCCCCGTCGAAATTGAGCTTGTGGCAGTTAGATTGTGGTTTAAACCATTTGGTTTTTGGTTGGTTTTTTTTTTTTTTTGCGTGGGCTACTTTTTTCAATTGGTGGAATGTCTTTGTCCATCAATTTGGTCGTGGTCCAGTTGCAGGTTTGCTCAGTTGTGTATACAGCTATGGTTTTCAGATCGGGTCTAATGTCGAGGAGAGCCTTGTTTCTGAAGAACCAAACACAAGACCAAATCGTCGCAAGTTTGGTGAAAGTTTATTTTCCCGTGTCCTTGTTGATATTGTTGAAAATGTGGTTGTAGATTGGCAGCCAGTCTGGTATCAATCAGCTATATGATTGCTCTTGGGATTAGGCATTCTAGAAGAAGATGTTGTAGCTTGAGCCACAGAGAGGCCAGTTTGGGGGAATGCCCACCCCGCGACTGGCTAGCTTTAACAGAGGTAGGGATACCGTTTTTTGAAATATGCCATAGGAATTCCTTTATTTTGGGTAGCGTATCTAGATGCCAAATCCATCCTAGGCCCGATCAGTTTTTTATTTTATTTTATTTTATCGTGGAGCATGTCAATAGCAGACTTGGTGGAGAACCACCCATTCGTACTCCATTTTCAGTATAGTCTGTCTTGGTAAATGTTTTTCGGGATGGGTGTTAAGAGGATGAAGTTGATTATGTTTTCGTCAATTTGATCTTTTATACTCTCATGGAGCTTTCGGGTATTCCAGGTTTTATCAGTTTGAATGAAGTGGTTGACTTTGATGAAGGGGTCGAGATTGGTAATGTCCTTAGCTACGTCGATAAGCGGAAAAGAACCCAACCAAAGATCCATCCCTAAATTAATAACATTCCCATTTCCAATGGACCAGCGAATCCCCTATTTGAAAATGGGGATAAGATTTGACAACTTCGTCCATTGCCAAGAAGAGTTGCCTTTTCGTTTATATTGAAGAATATGTTGTTGTTTGAGGTATTTTTGCGTGATGATCGTGACCTAGGGGTTGGTTGGTTCAACTAGAATTTTCCAAATCAATTTGAGCTGGAGAATAGTGTTCATGTCTTCAGAGCTGCGAGCCCCATACCACCATTTTGCTTTGATTTACATACTTCAAACCCGCTGATAAAAGGTTTGTACCTTGGGCCTTTATGTAAGACCCGGGGTCTTAAGAGGCGCCAGCCCATGCCACCTAGCCCTCTCAGGTCCGTTGTCCTCACTTGGAGCCTGAAAAGGAAGAGCTCTTGTGACATGAGTAGGGCTTGAATCACTTATAAATCACTCCCAACATCCTTATGATATCCGATGTGGGACGGGGTGTTACAATCTCTCCCACTTAAAGCACTGACGACCCCGTCAGGCCCAAGGGACTGCCCTCCGGGAGGAGCGTACCCGAGCATAATGTCGACGCACCTCCGAGCCCGGAGTCGGCTCTGATACCATTTGTAAGACCCGGGGTCTTAAGAGGCGCCAGCCCATGCCACCTAGCCCTCTCAGGTCCGTTGTCCTCACTTGGAGCCTGAAAAGGAAGAGCTCTTGTGACATGAGTAGGGCTTGAATCACTTATAAATCACTCCCAACATCCTTATGATATCCGATGTGGGACGGGGTGTTACACTTTATTCCAAAGGAAATTTCTATTAATCTTGTCAAGTTCAGTATGGATGGATGTGGGGAGCATGAAGGATTGCATTATGTGTAGTGGTTTAATTAGCAACTAGGGTTGATTTGATTAGAGTGAAACAACCTTGTTGAGAAAAGGTGTTGTTCTTCCATCTGTTGAGTTGGGTTTTGGTTGAATCTAGAATATAGCTGAAAGAGCTTTTCGTCACTCTACCAGTGATAATTAGGCAACCTAGATATTTGCCAAGGTTGGTTGTGAAGGGGATCCCTAATTCATTGTGAATGATAGTTTTTATGTGGGTGTTTGTGTTTGCCATCGTTTGGTAAAGTGATTTTTGTTTGTTGATTCTCTAATCTGAGAGGTTACAATATTCATGGAGTACTTTATTGATTTGGTCACTTGATTTTTTTGTTGAAGCAGCGAAGATAACAATGTCATCAACGAAAGCAAGGAAAGGGATCCTTACCCCTGGGCGAGTGATTGAGATCCCAATATGGCTCTTTGGTAGCTGAGATTCGTGTTGTAGGTTGTGAGCAAGAACTTCTGAAAGAATCAAGAAAATGTATGGAGAAAGAGGATCACCTTGTCGTAGTCCTCTTTTTGGGGTGAATAATTCAGTTGGCTCTTTGTTAACCATGACTGAGTAAGATACTGTGGTCGGACATTCTCGAATCCAGTTTACAAAACGTGAGGAGAAGCCAAAATTTTCAAGGATGGTGAATAAGAAATCTTAGCCGACCATATCAAAGGCCTTTTCCAAATCAAGTTTGACAGTCATCCAGTCGTCCTTACCCTTCTCTTTTTGGAACGAGTGGAAAATTTCATTTCCAATTAAGATGTTTTCTTGGATGGCGATGTTTTTTGGAGTGGATGGGTTATTTTTGGAATGATTTTTTTGAGTCTTATTGAAAGTACCTTGGATATACTCAGTAACTTTATAGGTGGTTGAGCAAAGACTTATCGGTCTATACTTGTTTGTGATTATGGGGTTATCACATTTAGGGATGAGTGCTATGAAGGTGTGATTTATCTACTTTAGAAACCTTCCACTCAGAAAAAAAACTCTTAACTGCCTTGGTGACTGATGAACCCACCATATGTCAATATTTTTTGGAAGAAACCTGCGAGGAAACTATCAGGTCCCAGATATTTATCATTTGCAAGACTAAACATAACCGTCTTAACTTCATTGTTTGTGATTTGCCTGGTGAGCCAATAATTGCCTGTTGATGAAATTTCGGTTGTGATGTGGTCTAGTAGGTTACTTCTGATGTGAGGTCATTGAGGGTTATCAAAACGGTTTACCAAATCGTCTTTTATAGTTTGCCTAATGTCACGATCCGATGTGAGAGAGACCCCCACACTTGTCCGAATGGATTTAATTATATTTCTACTTCTTTTTCTTGTTGCAATTCGATGAAAATACTTTGTGTTGGCGTCAATATATAGCTCTAATATGGGCCTTTTTTTGCTATTTGTTCCCAGTATGTTTTTTGGAAGTTGACGAGGTTAGCATGTTTTTTATAAGGCGTTGTTCCTTTTTGTCGACATCTGGATCATAGTTTATATAGAGCTGTTGTTGCAAGTCCTATAGGTCTTTTTCAACTGAGGAGAGCTAGCGGAATATGTTACCAAATGTGTGTTTGCTCTAGATTTTGCTCTTATTTTTTGTTCCTATAGTTTTTTTGTAAGTTTCTAGAGTTGAGAGTCTGGGTAGTCTGCACGCCAAGCGTCCGTAACAATCTTTTCATAGTCCTTAGTGGCAATTCGGTTGTTCGGGTCGGGTTCGGGTATACCCATTCGGATCGGTCATATGTCGGGTCGGGTCATATGTGGGTATACTATATGTTCGATCGGGTTCGGGTTAGGTCGGGTCTGTTTTCGAGTTAGGTAAGTTCGGATCAAATAGATTTCGGGTTGGGTCGGGTTCGGGTTGGGTCAAGTCGGGTCACATTAAGTCTTATTATAAAATGATGATTATTTCTTGTTAATCTTAATTATTGACTATTAAACTTCATTTATTTAGTATACTAGTACAATCCCCGCGCCATGGTGCGTGCGCGAGGGAAAAAAATAATAATATCTATTATAAGGATGAACAAAAAAATAATGAAGAAATACAAATAGTGAATTATGTTAACAAATACTCCGTATATGAATGGATGAAATTGTTACGTTAGACTTTGTCCATAGGATTTCTAGCCAATAAATTGTTTTTTCTGGTTAAAGTTTTAACACAAACAAAATTAAGCATAGTGATTATTTGCAATCTTAGCCAATAAATAAATAAAAACATGATAATTAACCTTCTAATCATAAGCATCACTTTCTTTGTTGTCCAGCAAAATAAGGTTGTACTCGTTCCATCAAGAGCAGCCCTCTTTAGGGGTGCACTCCACAACCAAAACCCCTTAATTAGTGCATGGCTTATGAGTTAAAGCAACCTGAAAACCACTGATCCTCCCAAGCAGTTGGTTTCTTCAATCACTATATAGCACACAAAGAATTGGAAATCCCATCCAATTAAAGATTGAACATTCTTGTAGCTGATCATACATAGCATAATCGAGTGCAATTCAATTTGACTCGGATTCAACAACTACAACGTTCACCAGATGGAAATGAACTCCTGTGAATTGGAAATCCAATTCAATGAAATCATTTTTCCAATCGCGTATCTTTTGACTAAAATGTACTATTTCCTTCAATAAAACGCCCAATTTCATCTAGATTAAAAAAAATCAGGAAGTACTCAATCAAGGGATCTTGATTCAGGTCCACTTATCTATAGACCATAGGTTCATACTGAGCATGAGAACTCTAAAGCAATAAATTAGCATTGTTAACATATTGAATTCACATTTTACATTGTAACAATCTCAAATGAACAATCAAACAGCAAAGAAATTGGATTCAAAATTGAAAAATACATTATATTGAAACATCTCATTAGAGAAACATTTTCAACACTCCTAGCTAGGCGTACCAAGCAATGAGACATAGAGAGACAAAGCGCTAAAGAAATTACCCTCAGATCGGTGCTTGAAGATATAACAACCCATTTGCAAATCGCAGTTCTTGGTGTCGAAGTGAACGTCGGCAACCAACATCGTCTGGATGTCAGCCTCCTTCTGCGAGCTAGAGTTGGTCACATTGGCGAGACCATGTTCCAGCTCCTTCTGAGAATTTTTTTTTTAAAGCGCTTTATGAGATTTAACAACACAAATAGAGAAACAAATTAAGATTGAGCATTTCCATCAAAATCCATAAACAATTGGGGAATTAATGTAAATGATAAGGTAGATAGAGAAGGGAGAGACCTGATTGTGTAGGGCACGACTGAAGCAATTGTCGGCCTCAGCGTAGTCATTAGCCTTGGAGGTCTTCTCTCATTTCTATGTGAGCTCGTAGGCAAACTCTAGAGACTTCGCACCATCTCGGAAAAAAGAGTCATGGCGGAGAAGGTTAGAGTTGTAGCCATGGAGGAGAAGAAATAATATCCCATATACCATATATAGCCACGGCGGAGAAGAGATCATTAGACAAAATCGAAAATTACATAAAGCAAATAAAGGGAAGCATGCAAAATCAATTCTACTAACTATTCGACTGAATATGTTGGTGATGAAACAGAGAACAATTCATAGAATCACATATAAGGAAGGTAGGAGATGTGAGAAAAGGAGACGGACGCAAAAGGAACCATAGAACACACCTGGAGGAGGCAACGGCGGAGGCGGCGGCGGCGGCAACGACCTTCTTCTGAGAGGCTTTCTTCTTACTGGCGTCGAAAACCATAGCTTCGACTTACAGTTATAGCCACCGCGGATACCCACTCAAGGAAGACTTCCAAGTGTCCGAATAGAAGGTGGAGGACGAAAAAAAGGCAGAAGAAAATGGATCCCGATGAATTTAGGGATTTAGAGGAGAGGCGGGGAACAAAGCGAATGAGAGAGAGAGGAGTTGCGAACCATAACGGTGGAGTAAGATTTGGGAAGGAAAGATACAGGGGGGAAAAATAAAAGAAGTAGAATAAAATAAATTGGTTGAATGTTTCACCAAAAAAAAAATGGTTGAATAAGCTAAATTGAAGGAGAGTAAGACACCTCAGCAAAGTCTTCTCTTTTAAAGTTATATATAGATTGGGTCTTATTATATGTAACTCACATTATTTGAGTATTTAAAAATAAGAAAACTAAAGTAATTATAAGGAAGAGTCGGGTTTTGTTCAGGTCGGGTTCGGGTCGGGTCGGGTTTGTCTATGTTCATGTCCATTCGGGTATCGAGTCAAAATGGGTCGGGTTCGGGTTCGGGTGAGTCGGGTCGAGTTTTCGGGTCGGGTCAGATTTTGCCAGCTCTAGTCCTTTCAGTTAGTCCAGGCCATGTCAAATTCGAAAGGTTGGAGTTTGGGGAGCTGATTGCTGCATAATTCAACTGTAATTTAGCAATGATCAGAGTTTGTAAATGCGTGGTTTTTTTATAGTCAAGTAAGGGAAGGAATTGAGGAAATTGTTATGGACCAAGACTCTATCAAGTTTTTCGAAAGTGTTGTCTTCTCCAAAACGTCTTTTTCTCCATGTAAATTTGTTTCCGAAACTCGGGATATCAATGAGGTTATAGTTTGCAATAAATTTTGTAAGTCTCGTGAATCTGGTAGGGAGAGGTGAGGCACCTCCTAGTTTTTCAGTTGGGTGTGAAATATCATTTAAGTTCCCTATAATCAAGTAAGGGCAAGAAAGAGAGCCTAAAATTGAGGAAGGTTTGTTCTACAATAGATCTTTGTCTTTGGGATTTGAGATTTGAAGGGATGTAAACAAATAGGATCGGGAGGATGATGTTAAGATTGTTGTTTACATATTAGGTTTGAATAATTCTATAGTCAGAGTAAATTATGTCAAGGGTTTCGTTATTCAGGCACGTTGATAATTTCCACAGAAGGTGGAGCCCACCCGCAAGTCCCTCAGAGGGGCAGAAAAAGATTTCGTCAAAACCTAGCTTTCGCCAGGAAGATTCCGATGGCCGATTTTGGGCCTTCGTTTTGGCTAGAGCTAACACTTGGATTCCTTCTTATTTGTAGGTGGCTTCAATTTGTGTTCAAATATTTTTCCTAGCTAAGCCTCTCACATTCCAGTAGCTTATTTTCATGGATAATGTTTTGACATGATGATTGGTATCGAGTCGGTCACTGAAGATATGAGGATTGGTATGGAGGTGGTATTATAGAGCTTTATTATGACATACGAAGATTGTAGTAATGATTGATGAGGTTATGAGTGAGACTTGTAAAAACCTCTTAATACTACGACGAAGTATCGAAATAGCAAATGTAATTTTGGTTAGTCTCATAGGGTTAAATACATGTATATGTGAGGGTTGGTGATTGGTAGTGGTGTTGAGTGATCTAAACCAAATAAGTGCAACGTGCACATCATAATACAAACTGTAAAGAAAAACATGCAGGGTGAAAAAAAAAACAGCAATATGATTAGTGCCAAGGTATATATGAAAATAATACGCAATGATTAACAAGGGTAAACAATTTAGTTTGTAGTTGCTTTTATTATAAAAGCTAATATTATAGTGAATATTAAAGCAGAGATGTATCAAATTTGGAGTGGTATACAAGTTGGTCTTAGCTGTTGGGTGAAACATTATAGTAGGTGTTCGATTGGTAAAGAAGACCGCAAGAAAAGTCAAAAGGAGAACCCATAAACATGAAAAGGAGACATCATAAATAAAAAAAAAAGTCATAACAAAGTAAAAACCGAGTTTAGATCATGAGTGGAGTAAACAAAATACAGAAGGGTGAAGTAAGTTTCATAAGGAGGTACAAGCGTACATGCTTTAACACCATTGAGTAAGTGTGTTAAACGGGAACCTTTGAGTAAGTTTGATAGGCATCTGCAGAGGGAGCAAACCAATCGAGAGTGGTTGAAACTCCATTTCTTGCAAATAAGAAGCAAAGAAATGGAGCTCGGGAATAACCCTGAGCTGTGTTAGAGTGAACATATATAGCAATTTTATAAAGGGCATCATGTATAACGAATTTAATGATGTATTGCAATTTCAAGTGGGTTATAAGGGTGGATGTAGAGTGAGTTTCAATATGATGATTTAAGAGAGCATAAACCCAGCAAAAAGGTAAATGTGTATTAGTTGCTTGTAGATTGTCGAAGCAAAGGGTAAAGAACCAGAAAATAGCAAAAGCAGTAGAATACATATCAGTAAAGGAGTGGAGATAGCCAATGAACAACCTAGATATGATATTAAAATATCATGGTACATAAGTAGCCAATACCGCCAATCATAAATAAGTTTTGTTTGCAGTTTGGAGATATCAATGGGTGCACCAAAGACTCGACCGAAGAGAATACAATCAGACAGAGCCTTAAAATTGGTCTTAAATTTAGTGAGTTGAGGGTATAAAGTATTTATGTCGATCTTACCTTTCACCATGCCACACTTAGACGACGTGGAGAAAGAGATATGTTTGGTGTGGTGTGTTTGGGTGATTGTTTAGTAGGTGGTGAGTTTGATTGGGTGTCGCCAGTAGGCTTCCTATTATGTGGGGTGCAAGAGTGAATAGAATAATTGATCTTTTGCATTAGATAAGATAGAAGTAACCAAGAGAAAAAGATAACCTATAACAAACAGGGGTCATTAATCATGTATAAATAAGTAAGGCAAAGATGAGAGCAGGTAGGGTAGATTTGATCATAGTGATACAAGAAACACTTGTTTAATATATATAGATGAAAGAACATCACGGAGGAAAGACATATAGTAGTAAAGCTGCTTCTAAGATAGATAATGCAAATAGAGGTTTCAACAACAGTACATACATAATACAATTGATATCGCCTAGAATTAATGTAGTAATAGTAAATGAAGTAGTAGATGCTAGAGTAGATTAGAGTTGTATAGTAACTCGAGTAATGGCATAGATCAATAATAGAGATATGATTCTGTATAAATGTTTTTAAGATATGTATTAAAAGTATGGTTGAAGCCTGGGTTTTAAGATTTGTTTTGAATTTTGATAGTTAAAAGTAGTAAGTAGATATATCAAGAATCCCTTTGCCCTTGTCGATGAAGATCAACTTGGCGGGGTTAGATGTTTGGTGGGTGTTCCACAAATGCTTCCCAAGAGAGTGGGTTGTGGGGGTGGGTTCAGAGAATCACTTTCAAAATCAATCCATTTTCCATTAGGTGGTTGTTTTTGTTTTCTCAAAGTAAGATTACACAAAAGCACAAAGTAAGAAATAATGAACCAACATTGAAAAAAACGAGAAGAGGAAGAAGATGAGTAATGATTGGGATAAACATCAAATTTGTCTAATTGAATGTATTTATAGCACTAAGTAAGATAATATATGAAAATGAAGCACAAAGATAAGTAAAGAAGGGTAGTTTGGGAGGGATATACATGACAACCCATTATTGCTTGTTGAGAGAGAGAGAATGCAGAAGACGAAGGTATTTTTTTCTGAGCAGACCCAAAGAGCTAGCCAAAAGGAGCCACTCGCGACCGAAAAGAGCGTAGCCATCAAGGGAGAGCCAAACACACCAATGTTTAGATGGAACAAGGGGAAAACGCCAAAGAGGGTTGCATACAATAGACCTAGGATGAGAGGTCTTATCCAAAGTAGCGTTCGGAATAATGATTGTACTAATCAAAGGAAAAGTCAACACCTTCTTCCTCACCCGATTTTGAGTTGGAAGCCAAGATTTCTTGGAGTAGCTATGGGGACTTCCGAACCTAGGATAGAACAGAAAGAGAAGGTTCAGAGATTTGAGAGAAGATCAGAAGAGGGAAAGCTGTCCTGATTGGGTAATCGAAGGAGGAGAAACCAGATCCGACTCCAAAAGCCCTTGATTTGAAGTTTAATTAAGATGGTGATTTAGGCAGATTTGAGGATGATTAGGCCGATCCGGAAGAGTAATCAGCTCAAATTTAAGAGATTTGCAAGAAGAGAGGAGATGTTTTGAAGTAGAAAAAAGTAGTAGTAAAATCCAGATCCACACCCAATAAGCTTTAATTTTTGAAGATTAGAATAGGGGTTTGGGTTAAAAGATGGAGATTTGGATTGAAGAAAGAAGCCAAACGAAAGATGATCTTTGAGTTTTCGATTGGAGGGCTTCTCTACCAATTTGGTTAGGATTGAATTAGCAGTTTTGTTGGGGAGAAAGTAAGTTACGAGCCCGGGTTCGGCTCACGAGTGAGGATGCTCTTAGGGTTCTTTGTGTTTTTGCAATTGGGAATGGAATTAGAAGGCGCATTCATTTGCCTGATTATGGTTTTTTAAAGTTGATGCTTTATCTTAAGCATACTATACTTATTAGTCAAGAATTATATAAAATATATACTCCGTATAAAATGTTAATTTTTTAAAATAATATTATACTTCTTAGTAAAAAAAAATCAAACAACTTATATTTAATACTCCCTTCGTTAATTAAAACTTGTCACTCAAGAAATCTGCACATTTTTTAAGAAAACAAATAAAAATACACTGATACCCATAATTATTACTCTACTTTTCACTCTCTTGAAAACTACATGTCCCATAGAGCTGGCAAAATCTGACCCGACCCAAAAACCCGACTCGACTCACCTGAACCCGAACCTGATCGAAACCCGAAAATTTGGAGTCATTCATAACCCAAACCCGAGACCGAACCTGACCCGACTCGAAACAGACCCGAACACAGATAAACCCGACCCGACCCGACTCTCAACCAATGCTCTAAAAGGCACTAGGTGGTGGGGTACCGCCTAACGCCTAGGCGGACTTAGAGAAAACATGATTAATTTATTATATTTTAACGAATAATACTTTTAAATAATTCATATATATAATGTAATAATAATCCATAATATCACTCTTAAACCCAAATTTGCAGTGCTTAACTCACACTTAAGTAAATAAACGCAAAAGTACGCATCTGACTAACAACTCTAAACCTCATAAAATCCAAAACTATAGGTTCGACTCAAAAGCAAATGCATTTCGACTTGGGGGTAAAAAAACCCTAAGTCAAATAATCACATACTTACAAGCTAAAATTGAATAATCGTTGGAGTAGGCGTGAGTAGGCGACGCCTAGGCAGGACTAGGAGAGGTCTAGGCGGTGCCTAGGCGGGAGTAGGCAAGGTGTAGGCGGATTTCCGCCCTAGAGGGCCGCCTAGGCTAAAAAATTCCTAGGTCCCGTCCTGCCTAGCGCCTAGGCGGCGCCCAGGCGCGATTTTTAGAACACTGCTCTCAACCCGACCTGACCCAACCCGAATTGAAATGGTTATTTAACATCAACATTTTAGTACTTGAATGTTTTTTATTTTAACACAAGTTTGTGATTATACTTTAACATATAAAACACCAATTATTTTTGTTAATTGTTATCATATGAATAAAAACCCAAGTAAAATCAATAGATAAGCAGATAAGTCAATGAGTCAAGTAAGTCAACCGTCATACATCAAAACATCGATACATACTATGAGTCAGAAATGCTAAAAGTTCATTAATCTTTGCAGATGATATAGCGTGCAACCCAACAACATATAAGTATAATAATTCTATTAAATTTCATAATTATGGTTATGAATAATTCTTTTTATAAATATAAGTATAATAATTCTATTTTTTGCAGAAATAATTATTTATATCCAAATCAATCATTTTGTAGTTGTTATTTTATTTTTATCTATATTATTATATTTTGATAGAATTAATTATTTATATCTAGATTTGTTAAAAACTAATAATAATAATGAAAAAAACTAATGGGCCAAAAGCTAAAAATGAAATGGGCATTGAAAATGATATGAGCCAATGATAAACAGGGTAAAAATAAACTGACTAAAATTATAAACAGGGTAAAAATTTATAAATTGTTGGTAAAAGTAGTTAAAAATTTATGAAAAAATATAAACTCCGTATGGGGCGAAAAACAGTTTATTTGTAAAAGGTGGAGTTTATTTGGTTTTTATTAGGGGTATTGTGGTACTTTCAAACCAAATAAGATAAAAGAGAAGGGATAAAAAAGAAGTGGAAAAAGAAACTCCTAAATAAGCTGCTCTAACCGGCTTATATTTAAACCAATTAATTTAACCTGTTTTTGACTTTTTTTGCCTCCCATACCCCAATTAAACAGGCTTATAATTTCAACAGCTAAAAGTTCTTATTTTTAACCGGTTGAATCTGTCTGCCATACACAGCCATAGTCAAACCACAAATAAGCCCATTTGCAACTTGCTCGTTAAAATAAGGTTAAAACCTAAATGTACAATTAATTTGACTTAATTATAGCACCGATCAATTGGTTTAAATGTTTAAAAAAGGACGATGTTGCCGAATATCGAATTTCCGATTTTGACTTTTTTGAAAATCGGTCGACAACCGATGAGTCAATAACAATGAGTGTATTCAACCGAGTCAAAATTATTCAAGTATTCAACCGAGTCAAAATCATTTATTTTAAGTAAATTACATATTTAAGTATTCAACTGAGTCAAAATCATTTATTTTAAGTAAATTACATATTTAAGTATTCAACCGAGTCAAAATAAACCTAATTATCCAAATGGGTCTAATATGATTTGACCGAAAACTTAAACCAACAATACCGCTATTCCCACTTTGATTCGAAACTCAAATGAGACCGACCCGCCTCTTGACCCGAAACCGGAACGAGACCGACCCGCTTCTTGACCCGAAACCGGAACGAGACCGACCCGCTTTGACCCGAACCCGAATGGGCATGATCCGACTTAACCAGAAACCTGACCAATCTAAAATTCATTATGACAGAATCCGACCCAAACCCGACCCGACCAATAATCGACCCGACCAATACCCGACCATAAATTTTACCTGAATTGACCTGACCCGAGCAAGCCTGACCCGAACCCGACCCGAACGACTGACTTGCCAACTCTAATGTCCCCTATCTAATTACTATAACGGTAATTTACACCCTATCTAATTATTATAAAAGTAATTTTGTAAAGTAGATGACAAAATACCTAAAATGACCTATTTTCTGGAGGAAGTATAAATTAATGTACATTCCCATTGACCCGCACCAAGCCCGGCCCGCACCCGCCCGGTCTGTTTGACAGTAGTGAGTAGTGACCTAATCAATTTTGATTCCTCGGCATCGTTGAGCTTTTGATTGCACTTCCTCTTCATCCCCAATTCAGTTCAGTTTTGAGTTTCGTACTCTTCAATGGACGCTCCTCCTCCCAAGCGCCACCAAATCCATCCACCGTCCTCCACCCCTCCTCCACCTCCACAGCCTGCCCCACCGCCTACAGTACAGCATCAACCGGACACCGTCTTCCGCATCCTCTGCCCGGCCTCCAAGACCGGCTCCGTCATAGGCAAGGGTGGCTCCGTCGTGCGCCACCTGCGTGATGAGACCGGTGCCAGGATCCGGATCATCGACGATATTTACCCCCCTCACTGCGACGAGCGCGTTATTCTCATCTCTGCTCCCGCCTCCGCCCCAAAATTTGACGATTCCGAAGGCGCTGACGGAGACGATGCGCCGTCTTCGGCCCAGCAGGCGCTGCTGAAGGTGCTGGAGAGGATACTGAGGGTGGACGAGGAGAAGACGGAAGAGAGGAAGAAGGAAGAAGGAGATGACAGTGAGTGCGGCGGAGGCGCGGCGGATGCAAAGGATTTCGCTGTTTGTAGGCTCCTTGCGCCGAGTAATCAGGTCGGATGTGTACTCGGGAGAGGCGGGAAGATTGTGGAGAAAATAAGGCAGGAAACTGGTGCTCAGATCAGAGTTTTCCCTCGCGAACATCTTCCTGCTTGCGCCTCTCCTGGGGATGAGCTAGTTCAGGTAGTCAATATTCTCCCATGACAACTTGCAAAGTGGTTGAAATATTTTTGTTTTCTGCATTTAGAAGCTCTGATGGTAGAGAAATTGGAATGTCTTTGATCATGTGAGGATGCAATTTGGAGAATGAGATAATAATAATTAATAATTGCAGTTTATTACATGTTTGTGCCTCTGCATACAATTTGCTCTTAATGAGTCAATCCAAAAAATCTTGAAATTTAGGGTTTGTTTGGCGAGATGTGCAGAATTGCAAATTACTGCTAAGGTACTTATTTCTGCTCATTATGTACTTATTTGTGCATATAAAGTACATATAATGTATGAGGCGCCAATACTGCAGTAACTTGTAAATCATAAGCTGAATGTGAAGTGGGGTTAGAATGGGGCTATTGCAGTCAATTTCCACTCTCCACGATGCTTATCTAGTTAGTTCTGGCTATGTAAACATGCACAAAATCGGTGGAAAGTGTGCTAAGTTGTGCATTTGTTTCCTACTGATGAGGTGCCATTTATTGATTATGAAATTTTTGTTTGCATTGTGTTTTATAGTCCTTTTGCAGAATAACTTTTTTTTTTAAAATGTAAATGGTGTTGGATGGTTGTAGTTCATCTCCAAAAAGGAAGATTTCTACAGATTGTAACTTGTGAAGTCATAAGCTGAAAAGAAAACCCTAGCATTTTTATGATATCTTGAAAATTTGATAACATTGGAGTTGGTTGATCATGCGAGAACATGAATTACCTATGAGAAACTGAGTGTTGACAATATTTCCTTCACCAACTTCATCATGGATACCCCATTGGTTTGCTGATGAGGTGAGTGGTGAAGAGAGTTAGGATCTGATGGATGTTATAGTTTTTTTTATAAACAAGGAAGATTGCATGCAAGTATTCCCTAGAAAAATAATTAGTTTAATCTCCTTCTGAAGAATCCTCTTGATGGATGTTATAGTTTTTTTATAAGCAAGGAAGATTACATGCAAGTGTTGCCTAGAAAAATAATTGGTTTAATCTGCGGCGAAGAATCTTCTTGATGAGCTAAATTAATGGCTTTTACCAATAAGAGGGAGAGCGATTGAATAGAAGCTTTTATAAGATTGGAATGAATTAGGGGAGTGGGTCCTACAAGAAAAACTCTCGACTTTTTAAGCTTGGGGAAATTCGGAAATCTACATTTCATACCCTCCATGCTGTGTAATTCAGTGTGTACAAGTGCATTTGCTCGTCCTTTTCCCTTGTAATCTTACCATTTATGTACTGAGTTGGTGAAATGTTTGATCCAGATAACAGGAAGCATTCAAGCTGTAAAGAGAGGTCTTATTTCCGTTTCAAGCTGTCTACAAGATAACCCCAGAGGAGATTTGTTTCAAGGAGTTCCTTTTCCTGCACAAGTAGAGTCATTTAGTCAAAGGAATTATTCTTCTGGTATGCATCCTCCTGACTACCATCCAAGAAGCTATCCTTTAGGTCCCGGTCATGAGAATGTTGGACCTAGTAATAGGATGGTTCGAGAAGAAGAAGAAGTTGTTTTCAGAATATTATGCCATGTTGAAAAAGTCAGAAGCTTAATAGGGAAAGGTGGTTGTATCATTCGAGGTATAGAAAATGACACTGGTGCCTCTGTCAGCATCACAGATGCTATTTTGCCTGATTCTGATGAGAGAATAGTTATCATATCGGCTCGAGAGGCATGCACTTCTACTGTCTCTTGTATCACAATTTTGCTTCTTTGACTTTATACGATTCCAGTTTAGTCTAGTATCTTGAATGTGAAATGCTTGGTTATTCTCTCAGATATTGGTATGTGCTTTACCTGAACATTTTATTTGCTTCTGATAGTGCGTTCCTTGCAGCTATACTCACATAGAATTACAACATGACATGATGCTCATCTTGTAATTCGTTGATGTTGATGGTTGGCACATTAAACCCCTTGTTAAACCTGAAATCATTGCCTTTTTTTTCCCACTTATATAGAATGCAAAACTTGCAAGTTCTGCCTTGCTCTTTGAGGATTAAAATATAATAATTGTTGTCCATGGAAGATCAGAGAATTAGGATTTAAATAGCTGCTTTGGCATGAATGATTGAGGATATAGCCATATCTAATGGTTTAGTGTTTATTATATTTCAACTAGGCTCTCCTCTTGGCTGACTGTCTTGGTTGATTATTTGCAATGCCTCATGTTAAGGTTCGAGTCCTGGTGAGAGATGGAGAGAGAGAAGAGCAAGTGAATGAAAAAAAAGTGTTTATTATATTTCAGTTAAGAGTTTTCACTTTACCTCAACCACAAGGGGATGCAGTAAAATTTTCTATTTATATTTAATTTTATTATATCTGCTCATCTTAAATTTTCTTGAACTGCTTATCCTCTTCTACTGTCTAAACTTTCCCTATTTGAGCTGCCACAGAATTTGGAGATGCAATGCTCACCTGCTCAAGATGCTGTCATACGTGTCCACGGAAGAATTGCGGAAGTAGAATTTGAAACAGGGGCTTCTGTAGTTGCTCGGCTTCTTGTTCACTCACAGCAGATCGGTTGTTTAATGGGTAAAGGAGGTCACATTATTGCTGATATGAGAAGGCAAACTGGGGCTAGTATTCGAATTTTTGGCAGGGAGCATGGCTTCAAAAACGGCTCTAACAATGATGAACTTGTTCAGGTACAAACAATCATTAATAGAAGTGTACATTCTAAAATCCAATAAATCAATTCGTTGAAGACTCTTAAGATGTAAATTTACTGTGGGGAAGATTTATTGTCAACGAACTTTGTATCTTTCTCTTTCTATGAAATCAGTGTGCTCTTTGAGCAAACTGGAAGTACTCACTTCTGCTTCGTTTCGTTTTTATCTTTTATTTTTCCTTTATATGGTGGGGAGGGATTGATATCTGGGTTGAGATATGAGGAAAAGGTGGAGTTTAATTCTTCGACAAGATGTTTTCCCTGGTATTCCATCTGCAAGATCAATGTATATGTCATAAAATGAGGAAAAGGTGGATTGATATCTGTGATGATGGTTTGTGTCTAGTGGTGGGTGTTGTTTGCTGTTTCAGGTTGTTGAAGAGGCATCAAAGGAATTCTAATATGTTGAGATGATAGTCTTGATTGAAAGTTTTCACTCCTATAGTATTACTCTTTTGAAAAAGCACTGAGTTGGTTGGTTGCCCTTCAGCATATCTTAGCTGCTAGTGAAGCACATTTATTATGAATTTTAATACTGCACAGTCTGCACCCTATTGGCTCTTCTCAGAATGAAATGTGTTTTGATGATATTTGACAGATTGTTGGGAACTTGCAGTCAGTGAAAGATGCGCTGTTTCAAATTACTGGTAGGATACGGGAAATCATACACTCGAGATCTCCTTCATATAGTGCTGGTGGTTCAAGTCACTTTCATCCTTTTCCAGAGTTACCATCTCCACATTTTAGGCCAAGACGGGATCCTGCTTCCCCTGGTCACTATCCTTCCCCTGTTGGATTATCTCATGGATTTGACAAACACTGTGCTAGTCAAGCACAAGCCCACCCGCCGCCATATTCAAACCAAGTTCCATATCCGTATGGAAATGACAGGCCATCTTATGGTCCTCCATTTGATCGGCATTCATCATCCCCAAGAACATGGAATTCACAGGTGAGTTTCTCATGTTGCCTCTCCTCTTTGTTGTTGCTCATGTGTGTTGAGGCGGTTGTTACCTAATGGGCACAGTATATTGACCACTTACTTTGTGCCCTGGTCTCCAGGCAGCTGGTAATCCTAGCAGATGTCCTGATGCTGCATCTGGCCCTGTTAAGGATGGTTTTTCCAAACGGTAATCCATATGCTGTTCATTCCCATCTCCTCCTCTCTCTATAGTAACATAAGTATGCGAGTGAACATTTAGCGGGGATGGAACTTACTGATTGATTATTGCTATGTAAACCTTCATGACTCCTGTAGGATCCAACTCTATGGCTCCAAGTGTCTTTTTAGATGTCTGACTTTTTATTCGATCTGGTTTAGCGATTGTGGAAACACCCTCTCGACTTGGTCGGGGAAAGGGTGCGTACGATGAGACCCCCCAGACCTTGCCTATGGCGGGATATATTGGGTTGTTGTTGTTGTTGGTTTAGCGATTTGAACAGAACATCCCACTTTTGTTGATTCTCTTGATAAATGATCGTTTGGGTGCTAAAAGCTCTCGTATCTGTATCTAAAGTCATCACTGTTTTTCGTATTGCAGTGGAGGGCCCGTCACTGTGGAGGTCGTTGTTCCTCAGCCGTTACTGATCCATGTTTATGGAGAAAACAACAGCAACCTTAATCAAATAAAACAGGTGTGTGTAAATAACTCTCTTGAAAAAGCACTGAATTGGTTGGTTGAATAACATTTGGCTGCTCATCTCTCAGGTATCTGGAGCAGACATTGCTGTACATAATCCTAACCCGGGGTCGATGGAGGGCTTGATTGTTATGTCGGGCACTCCGAATCAGTTGCATTCCGCTCAAAGCCTTGTACAGGCATTCATCTTCTGCGGACTGCCATTTTAGTCCGGTGAGATAGAATTAGTGTGTGATTATAGTTGTAAATGTTGTGGTTTTTAGTTGTAAACTAGCCTAATCTCCGTCCGACAAGATTCGTGCAAGGTTCGAACCCCGGATGACCGCTCTTTATTTACCAATTCAAGAGATAAATGATATCCGACAAGTTAGTTTCTCAGCAAACGTCTGTACCTACCTAAATCTGTACTTGTATTGCGAGGGTCACACTCTCAAATGTAGAGTTGGCAAAATCTGATCTGATCCGAAAGTTCGATTTGACTAACCTGAAATTAGACCCGATTGAAACCTAAAAATCTAGTATCATGCACAATCTTAGTTTGATTTATTTTGACCCGATACTTGAATGAACACGAATGTAGATAAACTTGACTTGACTTGTTCTTAATCTCAACGAACAAGACTTGACTCATCATTTATTATTATTTTCATTGTCTTATTTTTAAAAATTCAAATACTGTAAATTACATTTAATAACACCTAATAAAACTAAATCAAATGTTTAATAGTTAATAATTAAGATAAATAAAAAATAATCATGACTCAAACTTACAGACCCGAAAATTTACCTGACCCGAACCAAACAACAATATGTCCGACATATGACCTGACCTGATAAATGATTGAACCCGAATGGATATATCCAATCCGAACAACCCCTCTACTCAAACGGGTCGTATGAACCCAATCTGGGCGACAGTTTTTTTTTAAATATCATCGGTAGGTATTACCATAGCGAGGTACGTTGCGTATTGCAAAGTACAAAAGTTAGAGATATTGAAAAAAACCGCAACTTGACAACTTGAGTTCACACTCCAATCCGATGGTGCTTAATCTTCATTTCCTTTAATCAAGTTTGATTGAAACCACAAAAAAAATATAAAAAAATCTAAACTCCCAAAAATCATAAAAAAATCAAAACCCAAAACTACAACACCAAACTTGATCTAATTGACATTCCATGTTCTGATAATCATGACATTACAATTGTTAGTCATGTTTACTGATCCAAGAGTCTATTGAGGAACTCAACGGAAGCCGGAGAAAGCATCGGATTCGGCGAGAGAAAGGCGGTGGTTGCAGAGGGGCTCGGCGAAATCATGGTACTAGTCATCCCGCCACCAGCCCAGCCACCACTGTCGCCGCCAACGCTATCATATTCATACTGAATTTGGTGAAGAAGGGAATTTACATAATCCTGTTGGAGCAGGTCATTTTGATGGTATAAGCTCACGAGGGGGCTTGGATCCGAAATTGGCGAAAACAGCTTCCGCGGAAGAGGCCGGAGCCGCCCGGCATCAGGCCCGGGCGACAATATGCTTGACAACATATCAAACCCGTCTGTGTCCGCCTTTTCTATTTCTAGGGGCATTTTCGTCTTTTCATTGACCGCCAATGTGCCAGCCACAGTGGAATCGGAACCGGTTAACCGTTGGACGAGGGACATGAACCCGGTTGGGCTAGTGTGGATTATCTTTGGGGAGACGGTGTACGTGATGACCGGAGGGCGAGGCGGCGGTTTCGTGATCTTGTGAGAGTCTTTACTTACTTTGAGGGGTGTTGGCCTTGGGCCTTGAAGCTCCCTCCGTTGCCTCTCCATGAAAGTATGATACGAGTGGTGGTGGCGGCGGCGGCGACGGTGGCAGATGAAATAAAAAATGAGGAAATAAAGAAGAAAAAGGATAATGATAAGATAGTAATGAGAAAAAAAAAATGATGTGTTGGAAGTGAAGTTATATATAGGAGAAAGTCAAGGCAAAATTGGTACTATATTTTGAGGCATAGTTGGTGTAGGGATAAAACCATAAAGGTATCATTTATAAGCCATCTGATTTTGGCATTATTTAAAATGCAAGTGGGGGTTTAGGTGGGTTAATTAGGAAATATCTAGCCAGAAATGTCAAGATTTCTTGGTAATTTGAGGGTTTGAAAGTGTCCAAATTGATTATTCATTATTCTTCATTGGGTTGCATTGAGAGGCATATCAACTTGATGCATTCACATTGATGGGATTCAGTTTTATACGGAGTAAAGTTTAATTGATTGGTGCGATAATGTCCTCATCATATACAAGTTGCCTGCAAGATATGAATTTCATACTGTTAAAAATAATAATTTAGGGGTTTACTATTAATAAGGTGAAAATCTCGCACAATACACGATGTTGGTCACGGTTTTCAAAACTGGGAAATTATCTAAAAAAAACTAATGAAATTAGTTTTAAAAAAACATTCCACTACTACATCTTCTAAAACCGTGAGAATTTTTTTTTTCAATCTTTGCACATTATTCTCTCAAAACCATAGACATATTAGTTTCTCACGGTTTTTAAAACCAGAGCCGCGGATATTTTAACGATTTTTAAAACCGCGGTGATCATTGTGTATTTGACGATATTTTAAATTTGTATTAAACAAATCGGTTAATTTAGAGTAAGATTAGAGAATTAATGGATTTTTTTTCGCATGTGAATAGTAAACTCCATTAATACACACCCTCAATTAGTTGACACAGTGGATTGGGGGATGCATTTAGACCTATTGGCCACTAGGTGAGATTGAAAGATGATGGAGAGAGCCAGAGAGGTAGCAAAGGATTGAACTCCTAACTTATATCATTTTTTAAAACAAAATTAGGAATTAATTTAATCCCATATAAATTTAGTATATACAAAAAATTTAGTCCATAGTCCATACACTATATATAAATGCATTAATTCACTTCGATCATAATCTTTAAATGAAAACACATAATTAACTTTAAAGGTCACTAACCCTATAAAACAACTTTTAAACCTAGCTTGCATGATCGAATTCCACACAATTGTAATTTGTAACCGTTTTTATTTCTTATTTTTTTTTTAAATTGAGCCATAGCAAGGTTGTCTATTGACTATCAAATTATACTGTATTAAGAGGGGGCCTCAAATTATTTATCGACAAATTTTTTAAGTTTTGAGTATATGAAAAAGATATTTTTCAAATAGTATATTGAAAAAATTTTAAATTTTATTATTTAAGCTGTTTTTTTAGTTGAAAAAATTAAGAAAAATAATAATTACAAAAAAAAAACAACGAGTTTGAACGGATGATTGTATGGTTTAAAATCACACTATTCACCAACTAAGTTAAACAAACTTTATAATTTATTACTCTTTTTATACTTAATTTAATTTTAAAATTAGTAAAAATTGTAAATAGAATCATATTTATTTTAAAAAATTATTTCGAGATATAGGTGGAGTTGCGCCACCCCAAACTCCAACTCCATCATTGTTTGAAAAGTCCATCTTTTAATAAAATATATATGTGGTGTGCGCACGCGTGCGTGCTGCCTTGTTTCCATCTCTCTTTATCAAAGGTCGTCGACAAACTTGAAACTCCCGAGTAGCATCCTTGTCTTGTGCACCAGCCTACCAATCACTCTTCTACATGTCACTTTGCCTTGGATCTACTCAACTGCTGGTGCACAATCGACCTCGACTACTATGGCGTTATCCCTCTGCTCCCTTGCCAGGCTCATTGCACACACTATTCCCTCTAATTCAGCCACTAGAGGCTCTGACCCCACTTGAATCTGCTCAACCACTGCCCACTACACTGCCCCATAGACATCTCGCGCAATTTATTTTGATGACATCATCTTCCGGGAGGAACCAGCGCGCATACTCCCTCCTCTCCTTAGTCCCCTGTTGCTGCTGCTATTGGATACAAGGCCCTTTTTCCTTCTTCAATCTGATCTTCTCCCAAGCGTGCTCAACAATGTCCGTTGTCGAAGTCGACAACCCTTCGAAACACTTTCTGTTTCGATCGTGCCACACCTCAACCAATGTATACGCCCACAAATACACCCGCTCACTATTCTTCAAAATGTGCACTGTCTCCATCCATTCAAAAACATCAACGACACCTTTTGCCAATTGCTTGATGCACGAAAAGAGCTTCCACACATCACGTGCCTGTTTGCACTCCCACAGTGCATGTAAAGTAGTTTCCTTCATCCCACACTCCTCACACCATGGCTCCAATGGAACCCCCTCCTACATAGTGCCTCCTTACACGCTAATATACCCCGACACGCCCGCCAAATGAAGTTCCGCGTTCTAGGAATCATTGGGATCCTCCATATCTTCCTCCACAAACTTTCCTCCTTCACCCCTCTCGACATCTGCCCACCTCCCTCGTTCTGGCTTTGCTTCTTCATCATGATGTGATATGTTGACCTCATCGATTAGTTGTCGTCCCTAGTACAAAACCAAGTCGGAGTGTCCTCAACCCGTGCGTCGACAAGATGGATGTTGAGGATCGTGTCCACATCGCATGGTAAGAATGCATGTCGGATGGCTTCCTCATCCTACCTTCCCACACCCCAATCTATGAAGTCAATAACCCTTGTCAGCTCTCCCTGTTTGAAGGATTCGCCACTGGCATGAAGGACACAGGTCTTGGAAACCATCTGTCTCCCCAAGCGTACAAATTCACCCCTTTTCCAATGGTCTAATACACCCTCTCCTCTAGCATCGGTCTTGCCTTTAAAAGACTCTGCCATAGCTCAGCATCAAAAAACGATGAGTGGGGAAAGTACCTGTTGTAGGAGGAAATCGAGTTCAAAATATAATAAAATAAATCAAACCTGATTCGTGCCCACGCAAATAATTACAAGACCTCCTCCTGATGTAGTAGTGGGAAGTCAGGATCGATCCTCGAGGAAGCGTGTCAGCGGATCTCAAGCAACGGAATAATCTCACGAGTGGTTGTCGACCAAAGTGTACTCGACCTCGACTAGGGTTAGTCGACAGGGGTCAAGTACAGTCGAATCCGAGCAAGCAGAAGACACTGAGTTTGGTCGATCTCGAGCAGCTTTGGTCGTAGTCGAGTTGTCTAGTCGTAGTCGAGTTGGCTGGTCGACTTCGAGTTCTGCAGAGACACAAACATCAGCGATCTTTGCTCGATCGAGAATCAGTAGTCGACGTCGACCAAGGGGTGGTCGAAGTCGAGCAGTAACAGTAAAATAAAGAACAAATCTTGCGGAATTCGGAATAAACTACGTGTGAAAGAAAACTTCCAAGATCGGGGTTTGCAGCAACGATAACCAAACATGCATAAGGTAAGATAAATAACGATAATCATGCAAATCGCATCGAAGGATCAAGCTTTCGCCTTTTCCAACAATTAGACAACTCTTTTTAAGAAACCCTAATTGTATCTACCGATTTTATGTTTACAATCCAAGTTGTTAGCATGGATCTCCACTGAATGGGTAATAAACACATAAAAGGTAGTAGATGCTTAAAACATGATAAAGGTCGGATCTTTACCTCAAGCACGCTTGGCTATTGCTGGGCTCGCCCCGACCCTAGAAGTGGGTGGAGTACTCGCTATTCATCGCAATCGCATACATCATTGATGAAAAAGAAACTTGCATTAATAAACTAAACAGAGCTTAACCGATCGAAGCCAACTTGCTCTCGCTCCTTCACTCCTCTCGGCCTCCACTCTCTCTCTCTACTCTCCTACTTCTCCTTCTAGCTTGGAATTGTATGGTTGAATCAATAAAAACTAGCCCTATAGGCTTTATTTATAGGCTTCCAATCCTTGCTAATCAAGGAAAGAAATTATACCTACTTTCAAAAGATAAAACTCTACTAAGAAATAAATCTATCTAAATAAGTAAAACTAGATAAATTCTAGGGTAATTAATTGTTCAACCTTTAGGATAGATAAAAAGGAAAAATATCTAAATCTTCATGTGTTGGGAATCTTCTCTCGGAAATATATCCATCGGATTCGGGATAGAACCTTAACAAGACTCGGACTAACTCGGAAATCGCCCACTGGGGTCAACTCGATATCGAGTAGGCTTACTCGATATCGACCAACATTTCTTCGTCTTCATCTCAGCAACTCGATCTCGGCTCCAGGAGGGAAAATCGACTGGCATCAACTCGATATCGACTGGCATCAACTCGATATCGACTTGACTTAGTCGATATCGACCATCACTTTTCCTTGCTCAACATCCTTATCGATTCATGGACTCCAGCTCGATATAGGCTTGGTCGACTTCGAACAAATCTGTTTGACGTCGAGTAAAGTTGGCTTGTCCTTGTCTTCTCGATCATCATCTCCTTCCTCGAGCTCGGGTGGTCTTCTGGGTCTGGTCGATGTAGAGCAAGCTTTGTCGACATCGAGTAAGGTTAAGCTTCGAGATGCCTTCGTCTTTTGTCCTGGAATTGGTTATTCTTTCAGCTTTAGTCGACTTCGAGTAAGGCCTGGTCGAAATCGAGTAGATCCCATCTTTTGGTTTTGTCTCGGAATGGATCCAAATTTTGTAATATTAAACAAAGACTTATGTAGACCTCTATTTCTTGCAAATAAGCATAAACTACATAAATTCAATATATTTCCAGCCCGAAATATGCAAATTATATAGAATAAGAAGCTAAAATGTATATAAAGACATGGTCACTTTAGTGAACATCAGTACCTTGCCTTGAAGAGTCTAGACAAAAGAGCTTCTAGCTCCGTAAAAAATTCTCCAGCCCATCTTTTTCTAACACAGCCAGGTTGAAAGTCTCCATGTCCGTAAAGCCCAGACTCTCATTATCCTTCGAGACGAACAATCTTTTCCAGAACATCCAATGCATCTCCCTGTTTACCTCCTCACCCCACCAGAAATCGCTCATCATCTGTTCGATTACCTGGTACATCTGTACATATAACTTGTAAGAAGAAAACAAGACATAATATACATTGATATGGCTTGCACCACCGATTTAAGCAAAACCTCTTTCCTTGCTCTTGATAACAATTTTGCCTCCCTCCCCCTTCAGCCTTTTCCAAATCCTCTCCCGAGCACCACTAAAGATTACCTTCTTTGACCTACCAATCATTGTTGGTAGGCCCATATATCGCTCGTGTTTTTCAACTCCCGCCACCCCACCTACTCTGAATCTCCTCTCAGACATTAGAACTCACATTTTTACTGAACGATAATTCTGACTTCGCAAGGTTCACCTGTTGTCTTGATGCTTCTCCATAAATTCAGAGCATATTCACTATTTCTGAGCTCTGTTGACAATTTGCCTTAGCAAAAAGAATGCTATCATCCACAAAAAATAAATGAGTAACTGATGGTGCCGAAGAAGCAATTTTTATATCTTGCCACCTCCCCATCTCCTCATTTCTTATGATGAGCCCCGATAGGGCCTCCGCACAGAACAAAAACAGATAGGGAGACAGGGGATTTCTCTGTCGTAATCCTTTGCCCTAGAACTGTGCCAGAGAACCCTTTACTAAAGCCAAGTAAGTCACCGAGGTAACACATCTCATCACCATCCTTGTCCACTCTTCATGAAAGCCCACTTTCCTCATACAAAGCTCTAAAAAGCTCCACTTGACCTTGTCATACGCTTTTGCCATATCAAGCTTAAGTGCCATAAATCCTTTCTTCCTTGTCCTTCTGTTATTCATTTAAACGAACACCTCAAAAGATGACAATACATTATCAGTTATGAGCCTCCCTGACACAAACACGCTTTGATTTGGAGAGATTACCTTGCTGAGACACATCTTAAGATGATTTGTTAGCATCTTTGAGATGACCTTATATAACACATTACATAGACTTATCGGGTGAAGGTCCTTCATCCTAAACGGAGAAGAAACCTTCGGAATCAAAGCTATGTATGTGTGATTAAGATCATCTGGGAAAGGAACACCAGCCAACATGTCTAATATAAAGTGCGTGACCTTAGACCCCACAATACGCCAATATCGTTGGTAAAACAATGCTGACATACCATCGGGCCCTGGATATTTTGTGGGATGCATTGAGAAAAGGGCAGATTTTATTTCCTCGCCAGTGAACGAACGCGAGAGCTCTTCATTATCCTCATCCGATAAAGACATTGAGATTCCTTGGGTTGCCAACTCCGGTGCTACATTCAGGTTTGTTTCAAACAATTCATCAAAGTAAGCAACTGCCACCCTAGGGTGGATGTCGAGGCCTCAACATCCACTCCCTGCTTCTCCATTCCATTTCATCCCTCCTCATCAACTAGTCTTGTCAAAGCATTTCTCTTAGCCCTCTCATTCGCCTTTTGATGAAAATATTTCGTATTTCTACCTCCCGCTTGAATTCATTTGCTTTTGCTTGCTGGAACCATAATAATTCCTCCTCCTCCATAAGTTTCTCTTCCTATCTCTCAAGCTCTCTCCTGTGCTCCACCATCCTCCCCGGCATACCTCTCTTTTGTATCTCTCTTAATTCCTCTCTCACCCTCTTTAACTTTTTTAGTATATTCCCAAACATGACTTAGTTTCACTCTTTTAAATCCTCCATATATCTCTCTACCTTGCTCATAACATCTCCCCAGCTTCCCCACAACGAACTAGGGTTAGTCCAACAGTTTCGAACTACCTCAAAGTTCCTTTCGTGATTCGCCCAAAGTGTCTCAAATATCATGGGTCTTTCCCCTTTTCTCTCCTCACCCCACTCCCTCTCTACCTTCAGCTTATAGGCCATCAATGGGAGATGATCTGACCCTTGTCTTTCCAGATGAATAGCATTGATGCCCGAGAATTTCTTCAAAAACTCTTCATTACAGAAGACGTAATCCAGTATCTAGGTCCCATTATCGGGACTAGATTCAACTTACCATACTCCACCGCCTTCCTAAAGACTCTCATATCCTCTATCTTTGGAGTCAAACCTCCAACCTTATCCACTGGACTATGGATTTGTTTGAAATCCCATAGGTAGATCTAAGGCTCCCTTAGTTTGTGTGCTAATCTCTATAACAAACTCTAGGAATGACCCTTCTCCCCTCTCATGGCCCATCAATAGAAGTCTACGACTCTCCACTTTTCAAATTCTGGGCAATTAACTATCACATCTATATGATGATTAGTGTACGTTTGCAACAAAACATCCATTCCCTCCTCCCATAAAAGACATAACCCTCATGACTTCTCAACACAATTCACCGTAAAACATTAATTCCTCAAAACCCAGCTTCAATCCGACTTCCTCCATTCTCTTCCTTTCACACATTGTCTCCATTAAGAAGACAATTGTGTGGGCCTTCCCCAATCCTCGACTGTTGTAACTCAATGGACTCATAATTCTCGACGAGGGCGGCTTCCGCCCTCTCCCGCCGAAATCACCATTTGACTGTCGGTGGAATATTTCTGCCTCTTTCCCACTTCATATCCATTAATCATTTCCTCATCATCATTATTCCCCACCTCCCCCGCCTTCCTTTTTGGCCACCTAGCTCCCATCCACCTAGATAGCCCCAATACCCACCCTAGCTTTCTCTTCCAATTTCTCTTAACCAAAATTCTCTCCCCTACCTTCTGAGATACCCCCTTCCCTCATTCCTTTCTCCCTCCAATTCCCCCATTTGTTCCCCCCTCTCCCACGTTCTCTATATCTACCCTCTTCCCTTTTATTATACTCAAATCTTCCCCTACTCCCTCATCATCATGCCCTCATGTCATATTCAATGTTAACCCCTCCATATTTAGCTCTCTCTCATTCCCATCATTCTCTTTCTCTTTTTTCAGATCCTCTTCCCTCTCCTCACCATCACTTACATCCTCCTCCAATATATCTAAAAGCGTCCTCCTAGCTCCCTTCTCTTCCCTTATCACTCCCTTCTCCTTCGCTACACGGCTACCGTCCCCTTCCCCGCCTCTCATCCCACCACCTCCGACACTCCCATCTAGCACTCTATCACGACTTCGTCGATTCGGCGATGTGCGAAGCCATTCACCATACTCATGCTTTTCAATGTGATTCTCTCCCTCGCAATCTGCCTTCATATGGTCCAAACATCCACATAGGTAGCAAAGGTTTTGTAACGACCCAGAATTATGATTTCTGGGTTACGTTTCAAGGGATGAAAACCCTTGTTCGGATCTTGCAATCCAGGTACGGGTCGAGGTTTCAAACTCATTTCAAAGGTCAGTAATAAAGAGGGATTTCAAACCCTAAAGTATCGTAGGGCCGTTGGGTACCCTTAACCTGTCCTAAGACTATGTCGCGGAAACTATTTCAAACGGAAGTAAAGCGGAAGTAAAGTACAGATACAAGTGCCACGGCGGAGCCGGGTCAAAACGGAGTCAAAAGTATAAATCCAAAACAATATAATCAGAGTCTGGTGAAGTCTATAACTCCAGCGCGCACTCTCCGCCGACAAAATGACCCGCGCAATAAGCAAACAGCACCGATAGGATGAACATAAATAATTCCTAAAAAAATTGATTTGGGGCGAGATCAGATCGATGCCCACTTAACTCTGCATCCCAACCATAAGCACACATATACGCTATACCTAATAAAGATGCTCTAATGCAGTATGAAATTCAAACACACTAGCATGCTCCTAGTTCATAATAATGTGCAGAATACTGTAAAGGGCCCAAGACAATGCCAAGTGGCATATCCCTCTCCTACCTCCACCCCTTCCGACAGGCGGAGACTGGCCAGCTCGTGAATGCATTCATTCATAATAGGGCGGCACGCATGCCTAACCCGCTCCACAATAAAGCCCGCAGGCATATCATAATATAAGGAAGTACTCGATTGACTCAGGGTACCCGATGAGGCTGGGCTACCCTATGACCCTAGCAAAGACTCTAGGACTATCACAGATAACGGTCGTTCTGTTTACATACGCACAAAGAAATAGAATGCTCAACGATCGATGCAACCTAGCATGGTACTACATGGCATGCTGATCATGAATGCAAGCACCTAGTATATCATGCACCTAAAGCAGGGAATAGCTCTATTCAATCTGAGTAAGCTCCGAAGAGACTTACCTGAAGATGCAGAACAGCAATATAACACAATCAAGGGCCCAAATGCAAGTCCAAAAGAAATACACACCTATCATCAAGTCAATTCCATAAGCTACGAGACCGATATTCATACATATGAAACTCAAGTTCTCAACATACTCAAAACCAACCGATAGTGAAACCGTTTTCCAAAACCTTTCCGATATGATCAACATCAATCAAAATCATTTTATTTCCAATCAAAACCAATCGATAAAATCGTACCAACCATATTTTCCAAACTCTTAAATCCCAAGTTAAGTCAACTCCTATTCAAAACAATTCTCAAATCATGTCTGGCCAAAATCCCTTTACAAACATTAAATCTTTAATCAACTTACAATTTCATACCATTAAAATAATTCCGGCATGTTTATTTTCAAAATTATCATATAGATAAATTCTGGCATTAAATCACCAAAACAATTCTATTTTCACAACCATAATTATATATTAATAAATCAGCTCAAAGTTTCCAAAATCACATATTTACACATCACAAAATACATATTCCAATAATTTTACTTTAAAATACCTTAAAATGGATAATCATAATTATATTTTCCCCAAAAACAGAATCATTATAATAATAACAAATATAATTAAACTAACAATAATTTTAATAATAACATAATTAAACACCCAATATAGCAATAATAACCAATAACCCAATATCCCAGCAAGCCCACACACTCAACCCGATGATAAGCCCCAACCCGAGCCCAAGTAGAAGGAAAGAAAGAAAACCCGGATCCACAAGTTCTGATGCCCAAACCCGGATTCCAGCAGAGAAATAGGCCCAACATATTTGGTGTTTAAGTGAACCGGTGGAATAAGGCCAAACCGGCCGGTTTGCAAAAGGAAATAAAAGAAAGGAGGACCCGGGTTTACAGGACCCGTCTCCCTCAATCGAACAGGGCTCTGGACGTCGGAAAACGGAAGAGAAGGAAGGAAGAAATCAAGCCTCACCGGCGACTCCTCGCAGACCCATCCCCGCCCAAGTAGACCGACACGAGACCCCGGCCAAAACCCACACAGCAGAACACAAAAGCGGGAAGAAAGGGAGGGTAAACAGAGGCTCACCGAGAAGGAGGCTCGAGTTCGTCGGAGGTGCGCCGGAGATCCAATCGGCTTCGTCGGAGTCGGAATCGGTGCGCATTCGGGCTAGGACAACAATTGGAGATCAAAAGATGGATTTTGATGGCACGCCGAAGCCAAGGGGAGGAAGAAAGGCTTACCGAGCCTGTTTGCACGAAGACAGGGAAACTAAGGAGGAAAAGGGCGGCGCGGCGGCGCTGGGCTACTCCTGGCGGTTGCTGGGCGTCTCCGGACGTTGGAGGGGAAGGTGACCTCTGTTGCTCGGAAACGGAGAAGAAGGGAGAAGCTGCCCGTGATAATTGGCTCGGGAGATCCTTGAATTTGAGGACGAAATGTGGCTCGGTGAAGTCGATGGCGCCCCAGGGGTGATTTCTGGCGACGGAGGCGTAGCGAAAAGGGGACCTGGTGGTTGCTATCGGCGTCGATTGACAAGGGAGGAGTACAAGGTTTCCGGCGGTGATGATAATGGCTTGATGAAGGATCGAGAATGGAGGTAGAATGGCTTATCTTTGGTGGTTCTCACGACGGAAATCAGAGGAAGGTGAGGCCTTCTGGGGCTGCTGGTGAAGGGGGAAAGATAAGAGAGCTGCAGACCTTGGCAGTTTGTACCAAAGAAGGTGGAGACAAGGGAGAAGTGGAGAGGAGAGGCGTGGGAGCTGTTGCTTGATCATGTACACCAAGGGAGCCAGGAAGGGGTTTGGCTTCTTCCTTCTTTTGCTGCAGTTGAGCACAGAAAAGGGGTACTGCAGGTTCTGAATTTGAATGGAGGAGAAAAGAGACAAAAGGGAGAAAGGGGAACAAAGAGAAGGTGGTCCTCAAATTTCATATACCGGAAACTAAACCTGAGACCCGCTCTCTCGACCTTATCCCGACTCGTTTAAAATTTTAAATCGAACTTGTAAATCATTACCGGAATTAAATTATTTTGTCAAGACTCGCAAATTTGAAAGCGGAATCAAATTCCGTCAAAATCAAAATTTTAAAACGATGCCGGAAGGATTTTAAAATACGATTTTTAAGGCGAATATGAGGATTTCCAAATATCCGAATTTTTGACATAAATCCCTTTTATTTTATTACTTATTAAAATTTATTATTTAAAAATCCGAGCCTTTACAGGTTTGGTAAGCGCTCGTATTTGATATCAACCCACAACCTCTTCCCCTCCACCTTCAAAATCACTCCCCTACGGAGTGGTTTCCTAACCTCGACCTGGACTCGCAATCGCATGAATTTGGTACAACCCGTTAGCTCCTCCCTGTCTATCTCCATCGCCCCTCCAAACACATTCCCAATGATTTTCGTTGTCTCACCATTCATCATTTGTATAGGGAGAGCATACACACAGGTCCAAAATGGAACCCTATCGAATATTATCTTTGACGGTTGTTCCATTCTAGGCTTCTTCAGAGCAAAAAGTGACTTGTCAAAAGCCCAAGCCCCCCCCCCTCCATAACCTTTGTCTTGTCCCCTTTTCTTGAAAATTGGAACATGAATAGGTTTCGTCTTATCTCCTGAAACGCAAAGTCGTTTTTCAATCGCCAAGCACCCTTCATTGTGGCATGAAGTGCATAAGAATTGAAAGTTCTTGACAAGAGCAATGCTCCCACTAGACTCGATGTTCCTGCCCTCTCACCCGCTGGCTCCCTCTGTTCACCCGCATTGATTTCTTTCTCTTCCTCCTTCGTCAGCGTGAAGTTAACTTTCCTACCCATTCCCTCTTCCATCGCAGTAACCTACTACCCATAACCGAAAGAAACAAACCTGAAGAACAACAATCAAAGTTATTTACCGTGTGAACCCGCACTCCTTCGGCAGGATGACCTAGGCTCCCACAACCGCAGACCGAGGAGAAAGAAAGCGAGCAGTGGATGTCAGGAAACGACCATCGAAAATCGCCTCTGAAAGCCCTAGGTTTTTTTCCACGATGTAGACTCATTCTTCAATCCACTAAAACAGAGGCTTGTAATGACTTCTGATGCAATTCACATATGTGTCGTATTTTGGTTGAATATGATTCTATCTCTTTAGGTCACTTCAATTATTGACCCAATATAATTTTTCTTATATCAGTTAATGATCTCACTTATTTTATCTATGTCACCCTATATGGATTAACCTTATTTAATGATTCCATTTAACTTTGCTTATAATTAAATATTCAACATTATATCTTAGTTAGTTAGAAACTTATCCATTTATACCTGACATGTAAGAAATAATATTTTCAATATAATAAATATGTGATATTTTATTATACTTTATATACTTTTATATTTTCAAATAATAAATAAAATAAAGATCTTTTATTTTATTATCTACTCTTAATTGGATAAATAAGTGAAAAAATATTATATACTTTTATATTTTATTATAAGACATAATAAAATATAATTTATTAACAAAATACGTAAGAGCACGAGCAACGTACAATTACTAGTTCATATATAAAATATTATATACCTTTATATTTTATTATAAGGGGTTGTTTCATGAACGACCTATTTTACGTCTGAGTCGTTGTACTCTCTAGTGTTCTCGACATTCATGGTTCGCCTTGAATCTCCCTTGACTCCTCCGCTGGCTGATGGATTATATGAGTTCTTTGAGTTGTTTCTTTCATTTGTGTTAATCCGTATCTTTAGTACGTAGTATATGGTATGTTGATGATTAGTCCGTTTGTCGATTCGTCGACATCTCGAGCTACAGACTTGTCTGAGCTCGAATTTTTACCTCATAAAATAAATTTTTATTAAAAAAAAATGAACGACCTATTTTGACCCGATTTCAATTCAGATTCAATCACCTGCTCGACTAACTTTGAAAAAAAAAATCCCCCCAAAATAACTTTTGAAAAATAAAATAAAACAATTCACGGTTTAGAGTAAACCAGATTTGACCTAACCCGATCACTGTCGGGTTATCAGCAGTCCAGGCCCTCCAGGGTCCACGGACCATGTCTACGTATTACAGTAAATATTAATTACTGGCTATATATAAAGCATTCGTTTGACTAACTTATCTATATGTTGACTCTTATCATCTTACGACATAGTATGAAAATAAATCAAATTTAAAAATAATTTCTGTAAATATGATAAATAAATTTTAGAGTATTTTTTAAAAACGCCCATGCCAAATACACGATAAAAAATTATTAAATATACCATAAAACCTAGTGTTTATGATATATTTAGTAAACCTAGTGTAAATAACATATATCTAGGTAATCTTTTTCATATAGAAATGATTAAGGTAGCTATATATGTCTCAAGGCATTATATAATAAGCACAATCATTAGGTGGTTTCTCTAGAAGGGCTAGATCAAAAAAGGAAGTAGCTAGAGATTTTTTTTTTTTTTTTTGAGATCAAGACCATCTGGAAGTAGCTAGAGAATTAAAATGCATGGAGGAAGAAATATATGTGTTTAGTTTCCAACAACTTGAAAATTCATAGGAAGAGAAAGGGGGAGCAGTTGAAGCACGAGGTAGGGCCGGGTGTTTTATGTTCTAACCCTGTTTATGTTGGAGATTTACTTTTCCTTAGATATGATTAGGAATTAATCCATAATTACTTTTATAATCTTCTTTTGACTATTGTTCCTTTTCACATGTACGTTATCCTAATGGTAATTTGATTTGAAAACTCAAAAGTAAACAATCCTTCCTTTTTTTTTTTTTTTTAATAAAGAGGGTAATCTACCTTTGACGGTAAGCCCCGAGCACATAATTCAGCTGTTAAAAGTCACGCACCAGATAAATTAGCTTGTTTCCACCTATTAAATCCAAAAGTAAGAAGTATGATGAAGAAAGGGCAGAGACAAGGAACTCGAAATCTCCCATTAACTCCCTCGCTCATAATCTTATCACCTCATTAGAGGCAAATATTGACCTTTATAGATTGTGTTTGATTATGAGAAACACAAACCCTGGTAGGGTTGTTATATGAACTGAACAGCTCGAGCTCGGCTCGAAAAAGCTTGACTCGAGCTCGTTCAATTATTTAAACAAGCCGAGCTTGAACAAAATTTTAAGCTCGGTTGAAAGCTCGGCTCGTTCAAATAAAGCTCGAATAGCTCGAATTCTATGTGATAGATTACATAGGTCTTAATATTGTATAGTTGACTAAATGGGCTTGATAGATTACAAATGTATTGGGCCTTAATGGGCTTTTAGCCCACTATACAATATTAAGACCTATGTAATCTATCACTATGGAATTTCTAAAATTTTCTTTAAGTTAACATGTTATATCCAAGTAGAGCTACTTAAAGCTCGAAAAAAGCTCGGCTCAAGCTCGTTCATTTCCTAAACAAGCCGAGCTTGAAAAAAATAAAAAGCTTGTTTAAAAATTAGGCTCGGCTCGGCTCGAGCTCGATTAAAAAACGAACAAGCTTGAACACACCAAGCTCGGCTCGTTCGGCTCGAATAACACCCCTAAACCCTGGTGAGATTCTTCAAATATTTTATTCTTTATGGATTAAATTATAATTTTTCAATTTTAATATACTCACTTCTTTATACTTGGCATTAAAATAGCTAGTTATAAGTAAGGAAGGATTATTGAACTAAAATTTAAAATATTAAATAAATGTTAAAAAGTTTGAGGATCAAGATATCTAAGCTTTACCAAGCTATTGTAATTTGTAACAAAAAAGAGAGAAAGAGTTGTAAAGAGAAAACAGTTTGATATATGAATTGAATGATCACCCCCGGTTTGACATTGTTTGGGATATATGCCATTCATTAATAGGCTCAACGCCTCAACCCTTACACATGGCCCCTTCTTTAAAACATTTGTCCTCTGAGAGTCTCAACTAGTCAACTTGACAACTCAAACTCATACAAATTTGATTTAAGAATATGAGGTATAGAGGCGGGTAGGCTCCCGTCATGGGAGCCTACCCATGGTGGTTGGTCAAATGGTAGCCTCATCATGAGACAAATTACACCATTTGACCAACCACCGTGGTTCATGACACAAACTACACAAATCCAGTGTAGCTTTAGGCATTGTGAAGATAGCACCCCCCTCATTAATTTGTCTTCAGAAGATGCTCTTGTAACACTGTTAATTAGTGCCAATCTTCATCTTCAGCCGGAGGAATGGTCTCCTTTTGTAATCCGGTGAAGCTTTAATTGTAACGTAGTTGCAACAATTAGCTCCTTAACGTTAGTAGGAGTGTCCCAAGTCAACATAGCTTCAACCTTGTTTGGATCCATCGACACCGCTTGTGCTGAGATGACATGGCCCAATTACTCAATGCTTCCCTTAGTGAACTCACACTTGGATCTTTTTGCATACAGCCTTCTTCTATAGAAGGTTCAGTAAGGACCACTCTTAAATGCTGCTAGTTTTGCTCTAGATCCACACTATTACAAGGACGCCATAAGCAGGGGCGGCCACTGGGGCCCCTCACGTAATTTCGTAGTATATTTAAAAAAAAAATTCTTTTTTTTTTGGAAACTAACCCCCAAGCGGGGGCAGTATATGTAAATAATAAGTGAATATGCCCTAAAGAGCTAGTACAAGCGTGCTAATGTCAAGCCGAAAGTATCATGAGTATTTCGGGCAAGTACGCAGGCCTTACGACAATACTAAAACAACAATCACCCACTCACAAATACGACTGAACCCTTAAAGTGTCTCCACAATAGTCAATGAGAATGAATCATGCAACAAACGAAATACATGGGTAATGATCATACGAGAAACAATGTCCTAGGGAATGAGGTTGGCTTCGAACACATTGGCATTCCGAGCATGCCACAAGAAGTACACCGTCAGGGAAAAGGATAACCACAAGGCTTGGGCACGGACGCCTTGGCCTTTTGCGATTCGTCCCAACCAACTCATCCCGTTGTGAAGGGAATTGATCTCCGCAGGAATGTTAAACTTCTCACGGACGGTGCACCAAATTTCCACGAAGTATGGGCACTTGAAGAACACATGCTCATGAGTCTCTAACTCTTCCCCATAGTGCCGACAATGGTGATCCACATCTAGAAAATAAAGTTGATCAAAGGTTGAGAGTTTACCCAAAATGGCAAGCCATAACACAAACATATGCTTGGACGTATTATGCTTACACCATACCTTCTTTGTCCAGCCAACCTTAGGTGCCTTGTCCTTAATAGCCTCATAGGCATTTGAGACCCTAAACTTTCCCTCCGAGCACCACTCCTCAAGCAATTTCCCCATCGGCTTGTCTCTACCCTCAAGAGTGTCAACAATGTCGCGAGCATGGAGAATGGCTTTAATCAAAGGCGAGTCAAGCCTATGCAAAGTCCAATCTTGCACCTTCACCACCTCTAAGTACCGATAATGCACCCACCTCACCCACAAACAATCTCGGAGTGAAGAGATATGCCAATAGTGTATGATCATGAAGCTAACATTCCAAGTTCAGAGATCCCTAAGATCAATACCCCCCTCCTTCCTCGACATACATACCTTTTTCCATCTTACCTTCGGCTTGCTCCAAAGGAAGCCGAGGAATTTTTTTTTTCTCAATAAACAATTTCGCACCCCCCCTCTAGCAATTCCTACGGCCGCCACTGGCCGTAAGAAAAAACCAAAACAAACTTCCTAAGCTGCCCCCGCCCCCACCAACACTTGATTATCAATGACTAAAACATTGCTGGAGCATTCCTCAACCCAAACGACATCACCTTGAACTCAAAGTGCCCATGATAGGTCCTAAATCAGTGGCGGATCCAGGATTTTGGTCAGGGGGCTAAATGTATGTTCACTTTGACGGGTTTTCACAATGCCAGATCATATTCGTTAAAGGGTTTCCACAATGCCAGATCGCTAATAATAACCTATTGTTTCTCCAATGAAACTCTTTTACTGCTCCGAAAATCACCTCTAGAAATAGCTTATTCAACCGCAATCACATCACATTCTGAGATGAATTAGGGATTGGTTGATTGAATGAGTTCAAGATCCAACACTTTGAATAGATGAATTAGACCGTAAAACAAACTTATCCATATTATGTACTTTTATAAAAACGAATACAAAAAGCACAATTTCAAATCACAAATGACAAATTTATTTCTCAAAACCACAAATTTTAATCACAATTTATTGGAATTTATTATCCAAATCATAAACCCTAATTGAAATTCAACTCAAATGGCCAAATTATTGTCAAATCCATAAATGCTAATCTCAATTGATTCTCATCTAAATGAATTGAATATAAAAACAATAAAATTAAAAGGTAGAGAAACAATACCAACCTTGAACCAGGTAGATCTGCTTCTCTGGACAAGATTAGAAGAAGAATTGAAGAAAAATGTATGTTGCGGCTGCTTCTGCAAGGGTCCGAGGAGGGGACTTCCGGATTGGGGAAGAAGCCATCGGACTTGAAGCAACCGGAGGAGGAGCCTGCGGTGGCGGATCTGTATACAAAAATGCAATGGGGTTTCAACTGATATATAAAAATGCAATTAGCTCTCTAGACAAGATTTTTTAAAAAAAGATGCAGGGATGGAGAATCGAACCTGCGTCTCAAGATTTATTAGGTGAGGGTTAGGAGTGGCAGTAGGGTGGGAGGAGAGAGGGAGGGAGGGAGGTTGAAGATGATGAGGGCAAATTTGGGACATTCCCATCCCCATTCCCTCTACCCTCCTTTTTCTAGGTGGAAAAAAATCCCATTTTTTGGTGTTCCATTTTCATTCTCATCCCCTTCCCTCTACCTCCATGCCAAACATACGGGAATAGTTCCCATAGCCCACCCCGATCTCTTGCATCCCCTCCCACCCCCCAGCCAAACATGCCCTTAGTCATGAATACTCTGTCCATTAGTTACCACTGCGCCAACATGTTTCATTGTTACTACATGGAATTTACTTAATTTTATTACGAAAAAACCTGATATAGATATAAAAATATAACCTTATTTTTCTCGGATTGGGGGGGGGGGGGGGGGGAGGGGGGCTTCAACAACCCCGAGCTCCCTACAGATCCGCCACATGCTAAATGTAAGATTCCATTTTAAAACCAATTAACAATAGAAAGAGTAGTCCACCGACTCATGTACTAAGGCTTATTATGTTCAACTTTCGATGTGGGACTTTTGATGGTCTCGTTCACATCTCAACACGCCCTGCAAGTGCAACTAGGAATGACTCATTGATATGTGCTTAATTTGCCATGTTTTATACTATCTTTTATATCGATTTTTGTACACATTTTATATTTCGGTGTTAGAATAATGCATGAATTGTGTAGTTTATGCTTATTTGCCAATTATGGAGATCTACACTAGTTTATGTTTAATTTCACAGAAATCAGGACACTTTACGATAAGAAACACCTATAATGCCTATATGAAATATGCATTATCACCGCCCTCGATAAATTTCTGGCTCCATCCCTGCCTAGTATATAAGTCGATGGGCTACTCTTTTAATTGTCAGTTGATTTTAGAATGGTCTTGCTATTTACCAGGTAAAATATCGCTAATCGCACGGTGACGTTGTCGACTTTCGGTGCCGGTGAGCTCGGTGCCGACCTCACCAGTCGGTGTCAGTGGAATGAATACACACGCTCGACAGCCCGTTACCGGCTCCTAAATTCGGTTTCCGTAACTCCACACTGTTTGCAGCCTTGAAAACTAGAAAGTGGAAATTCAATGCATTAATTACCTCATGAAGGACAAGACCAGCAATGGCTTCCATCCAAATCCGTTGGGCGACCTCGCGGACAAGATCAACATCGGTATAGCCAAGGCGGCGGGGAACACTGACGGAGCCCTCGAATCGCTTGTGACTTTGAATTGATTAAATATGAAAAGGCTAAGAGATCTGCCTTCAGCTGGGATTTTCCTTCCTTGAGGATATGAAGAATTAGTAAAGAGAAAGCTTCAGTGGGGCATGGTAGAGGTGGGATCGGAGGCTACACGCATCTACTGACTACTTACCTGCTCCATCAAATTTCCTTCCTACTGCCCTGAATTTAGGCAACTGGAGAAACTGAAGACTCCTAATTAATCTCCAAATCATGGGTCTCCTCTAAAATCCAAAACCCCCCAACTCCTCAATCATGAGTCATGTTTTGCAATTCGTGAATCTGAATTTGCAATTCTCGATCTGAATCTGAATTTGCAATTTCTTAATCCGAATTTACAATTCTCCAGCATAATTAATTTGCAGAGCCTAATTAACCACTAACTCCTCATGTCGGAGTCGGTAGTTCAACCCGTTTGTTAATTTTTAAGAGTGGATTGGACATGCCGACTTCAGAAGTTGTTGGCGGCTTGACAGTTCTCGTCTCCGGCCGATGGTGTCGCTGAAATGTATGCCGACTCCGAAAGTTGATATCGACATCGTGAATGGCGATAAAATGACCCTGTATGCCCTTTTAAAATGTCAATTGGTTTTATAATGGAATCTTGATTCGCTTTTCAATCTCATCGTTTCGGAAAAAGCAGATCACAATTTCCAACAAGGCTCTTATGTTGCCCAGGAACTACTCTCCGTACCCTCCCGTCGGAATTTTTAAAGTGTTACTGACAATACATTTTGTTTCCTTTTAGTCCTTTTACCACGGTACGATCAACCCAGCTTGATGCAATTTCAGGCCAATTTCCTCTGCCACGTTGGGATCTAGAAAACTACAAGTCATTATCGATCAATATGGTGATAGCTTTTTTTTCCAATCTTTCCCTTAACTTTGATTTAGTTTTGTGACCCATTACCCGTGATTGCGTGCACACCTCCGGTTCAAGTGAAATCGTCTACAACCCTCCCTACATCTCCTCGATCCTTCAACATCTCGTGAGTTGTTTTCGAAAATTTCTAGGTGAAATTGGATTTTCGCCTTCCAAATGTTTTCATCTATTGTCTTCAAGCTTGTTCCTTTGTATTGGTAAATAAAGAGAGACCATTCCGGGAATCGAACCGGAGACCTATGGGTACTACCCACATGTCCCTTCCGGCGAGCCATTCCGGTGAGCCTCTTCAAGTGTGTTCCGTGTACCATGGCCAAGAGCAAGTTCTGATACCACTTTGTGAGGATCGAGATATCTAATCTCTACCGATCTGTTGTAACATGAGAGAGATGAGAAACTAAAGAGAGAGTTGTTTGATTTCTAAATGACCGGGGTTATATTATTTGGATTATATGCCATTTAGTTTTATGGGGATGTTACTTAGTACAATTTACTTACTTAGCTTGAGGGTGGTTTAGTCCTTTCATCTAGTTGCTTCTTGTATAAATATAAACGGTGGTTGTTTTAGTTTAGTTGAGGAAATACAGAAAATGAGAATGATTTCTCACAAACGCTCTCTCTTAATTTAAATATGAAATCCGAGATCCAGAAGTCTATATGGTATCAGAGCAGGATCGTACTCAGATCCGAGCTAGGATTGTGTAGATCGCCGTTGATCAGGTATTAATCTTTACGATTTCTCGGTTTTAAGTTGTTTATGGAATTATGGAGAACACGGAGGGAAATGGAACTCGTGGAAGCGGAAATCGGTTTGGTTATGGAAATCGAATGGGAGAATTTCTTAATCAGAGTGCGATCGCTTACAATCCACTCTATTTGTCTGGATCTGATCATCCTGGTATGCAACTCGTAGCTGTGAAATTTACCGGGACGAATTTCTCTAGTTGGAGCAGGGGGATACGAATGGCGTTAGATGCCAAAATGAAGTTAGGTTTCATTACAGGAGCATGCGTGAAACCGGATGAGATAGATGACGATTACAATAAGTGGCTTAAGGCGGTTTACATGGTGATGTGTTGGATTCTTAATTCCATGGTTGCTAATGTTGCTGAGAACTTCATGTACGTGCAGTCAGCTAGGGAACTATGGAATGAGATAATTGAACGATTTGCTGAGTCAAATGCGCCATTGGTGTACCAGCTGCAGCGTCATGCCAGTTGAGCACGATCAGGCAAGACAATCTCACAGTGGCTGCTTACTTCGGCAAACTGAAGCGACTTTGGGACGAGCTGCATATGCTTCAGGGAGATATTAACTGTGAGTGTGGAGGAATCTCTAAGTGTAGGTGCTCGATTGTTAAGCGATTGCTGGAAAGGGATGCTAGAAACAAGTTAATGCATTTTCTCATGGGCCTCAATGATGCTTATGAGCATGTCCGAAGTAGCATTCTCTCGATGGAGACTATTTCAAGTGCCAACAAAGCATTTTATATGGTGCTCCAGATTGAAAGGCAAAAGGATGTCACCGGAGGTGCTAGTACAAGTGCAGATGCAAGTGCTTTAGCTATCAGTCGTGGAAATCAATACAAACAGAATGAGTCCTCTAAAACAGAGAAGTTGTCAAGGTATGAACATGCTAAAAGAGATGCTAAGAAAGCTAAGTATGAAAGAAAGTGTAATCATTGTGGAGACAAGGGACATCTGAAAGAGGAATGCTTCAAGATAATAGGATATCTGGAATGGTATACAGGACCAAAGGATGAAGTTAGAGATCAGAAACAGACAAGGAGTTTTGCTACACAAGTTCGTGATGTACCTTACATGGAGCATCCTCTTGGCAGTGATTCTGGACATGGAGGAAATAAGGCTGATCCATCTGTTGTTAACACTGTCTACAAAGAGGTGATGCACATGATGAAAGGGAAGGCACCAAGATCCAACTGACAGTGAACTTAATCAGGCGATTGTGAACTTCGCAGGTAATGTTCAAATCCCAATCAAATTTTCTAATAACAAGAATTCTAATCATGTGTGGATCATCGATACTGGAGCTACGGATCATATATCGATTGATTCGTCTGTGTTCACTGAGATGCATGCTTTGTCTAAGCATGTATGGCTTGGTTTGCCGGATGGTTTCATAAGGAAGGTGAAATTCTCAAGGACAGTGTTCTTGGCTGAGAATTTTGTCCTACAAAGGGTCTTGTTTGTGCCCGAATTTCAACATAATTTGATATCGGTTTCGAAGTTTCTTGATAATAGCAAGATGGAGCTTCGAATTAACTCTGCGACATGGATTTTTCAGGACCTTACAACTAGAATTGCTATTGCTCGAGGGACAGTGAACAAGGGGCTTCACAAGATTGTTGGTGATGACATTTCTTTGTAGAATAATAGCTCAGCCAACAGCTGCACTACTGGTGAGCATTTGAACTTGTTACATGCTAGACTTGGCCACTCATCTTTGTCTAAGATGAGGAAACTGGATTTTTGCAAATGTGCCCATTTAGATTCCTATTACTGTGATACTTGTTCACAAACCAAAAATTATAAGCTTCCATTTCAGAGGAGTACTTCTCTTGCTGAAAAGGTATTTGATCATGTCCACATGGATTTGTGGGGACCCTATAAGGCGTGAACCTTTACCGGGGAAGGTATTTCTTAATGATTGTTGATGATGCATCTAGATGCACTTGGACATTCTTACTACATGACAAGATGCAGGTTTATGCTTTTATTGTTAATTTTATGTCCATGGTAAGTTGTCAGTTTGGGTCGAATGTTAAGGTCATTCGAACAGATAACGGGACTGAGTTCACACAGGGAAAATGTGTTGATTTGTTTGCTAGTAAGGGCATCATACATAAAAAATCAATCCCTGAGACCCCACATCAAAATGCCCGTGTTGAACGTAAGCACCGACATTTGGTAGAGACAACTCGAGCTATGCGTTGTCATGCTCATTTACCCATCCGATTCCTGGGGGGGAATGCATACTCAGTTCTACCTATGTGATCAATAGATTGTCGTCTGCAATCTTGGGATGGAAATCCCCTTATGAGGTCCTTCATGGTACACCACCCTCTCATGACGGGTTACGTGTTATTGGGTGTTTGTGCTATGTGTCAAAGAGCGAATTGGAGAGAGATAAGCTATCTCCAACTTCTAAGAGGTGCGTCTTCTTAGGGTATCCCTTGGGTCAAAAAGCATACAAGGTGTATGACTTAGAAAAGAGATGTTTGCTTGTTAGAAGACATGTAGCTTTCCATGAGACAATATCCCCTTACAAGGACGTTGGATCTCATGATAAGCCTCTTGATCAGTCCAGTCCCTTACCTCTTGTGAATCCAGCTGCTCGTGATGAGCTTCGGGTTCCTCATGTTTTTCCCAGAGAGATGGTATCTCCACTTCCTAGTGTATCAGGGTTGGGTAATTCGAACACAGAGTTAGCAGAAGATAATGATCAGGTTTTTGATCAAGCTCATACTGATGACACCTCTCCAGAGGGAGTTGACAGTAGTGTTCAAGCACCTATGGATGGTGCTCCAGTTGAGGTGAGAAGATCCTTATGGACTGTCATTCCTCCGGGACATTTGAAGGATTTGGTGTGCACTTCCTTGCCAATTCGAAGATCAGAATCTTCATAATCTCAGTCTCGAGCTTTTGTCGTATTCTCAACATAATATTTGTCTCATTTGTGAGGAAATTTTGTGCATTCTCTTTCCAATGTATTTCAAGTTTATGAACAACATTAATATAATAAAGCAAGGGGTCACCCAGAGTGCGAAGATGCTAGGGGCAAATAGCTCAAGGCTTTAGAAGAGAATAGAACCTGGGTCTTAACACCTTTGCCACCAGGAAAGAAAGCTATCGATTCTAAATGGATTTTTAAAGTGAAATATAGGTCTGATGGTACTGTGGAAAGGTACAAGGCTAGGTTGGTTGCTAAGGGGTTTAATCAAGTAAATGATAAATATTATAAGCATACGTTCTCTCCGGTCGCCAAGTTGGCTACTGTTCGTGTTGTTATGGTTCTTGCATCTTCAAAGGGCTGAGATTTACATCAATTGGACATTAATAATGTCTTCCTTCATGGGACTTTAGATGAAGAAGTCTATATGCTACCACCTGACGGCTATGATGTTGCTACTCCATGACAAGTGTGTAAGCTAACTCGGTCTTTATATGGCCTTAAGCAAGCTAGTCGGCAATGGAACCTTGCCTTAACTACCTTTCTTCTTGGTTTGGTTTTTGTACAATCCAAACATGATTATTCCCTTTTTACTAAGGGTGTTGCTGGGTCTCTTACTATCGCCTTAGTCTACATTGATGGCATGCTCTTGTTGGGAGATTCCTTGGGTGAGATTGTAGCCACTAAGAATGCTCTGCATAAGGAATTCACAATAAAGGACCTTGGGCTAGCTCGGTACTTCTTGGGAATGGAAGTGGCTCAATCTTCTAATGGGATTTTGTTGAACCAACGGAAATATATCTTAGATATTCTTACTCACTCTGGGGTTACTGATTGCAATCCAGCCAACTTTCCGATGCAACATGGTCAGAAACTTACTCCGGATAAAGGTGACATTGACTCGGCCTGATATTGCTTATACCGTCCAGCAATTGAGTCAATTTGTTTCTTCCCCTTGGCATCAACACATGAATGTTGCCTTGTACCTGCTGTGATATTTGAAAGGTACCTTCAATATGTCTTTGCTCTATCCACCAACATCTGATCTCTATTTGGTTGCTTATAGTGATGCCGATTGGGGAAGTTGTGCATACACCGCTCGATCTTTAACTGACTATTGTGTGTTTTGGGTGGTGCTCTTGTCTCTTCGAAGGCTAAGAAACAAAAGACGGTTTCGAAATCCACTACGGAAAGCGAGTATAGGAGTATGTCTGCCACTGCGAGCTGAGCGAGCTGGTGTGGTTGTATTATTTAATTGTTGATCTTGGTGTTCATGTTCGTTTACCTATTCCTTTGAATTGCGATAACAGAGCTGATCAACAACTCGCTGAAAATCTGTTCTTCCATGAAAAGACTAAGCACATCCGGATTGATGTTCACTTTGTCCGAGAGATGGTTCAAAGTTGCTTCATTCGCACAGCTCATGTGCCTTCTGCGTTACAAATTGCTGATGTTTTTACTAAGGCATTAGGAGCTATACCTCATCACTTTATGTGTGTCAAGTTTGGCCTCGTTGTTCCCTCCGATTCCGGCTTGAAGGGGGACTATAGGGATGTTACTTAGTATAATTTACTTACTTAGCTTCAGGGTAGTTTAGTTCTTTCATCTAGTTACTTCTTGTATAAATATAAACGGTGGTTGTTTTAATTTAGTTGAGGAAATACAGAAAATGAGAATAATTTCTCACAAACGCTCTCTCTCAATTTCCATCCAAGATCCAGAAGTCTATAAATTTGTTAGTGAGCTTAACCCCATGACTCGGCCCACACTACTAAGTTGCTATCCTTATAAAAAGAACTTATAATATTTAATGTAACTATATTTGAATAAGATTTTTTAAAATCAAATTTATCATATTTAATGCAGTTATATTTTATATATATATATTGATAAGGAAAGAATTCGGGTGGGCTGACCCTACCCGGCAGCATCCTTACAGATGAGGTCAAGGAGACCTGGATCGTTTTTAATATCGACTCCTCGGGCAGAGTGGCTAAGGTGTGCAACCTTATCCGCCACTCTATTGCCCATGCGAGGAACATGGAAGAAATCTACTTCTTCCATAGTCGATAGCAAGACTGGAACATCCGACAATATTAGTTCGATCTCCCAGGGGCATTTGGATTTCCTATTTAAGTGATCGATGATAATCTTGTTGTCGCCTTCAATCTGGATCTTTCATATATGTAGTTGCCGCACCTGTTGGATCCCTAGTTTAAGAGCTAAGGCTTTTGCTTTGAGTGGATTTTGCTTGCCCAGGCGTTGGTGGTGTACTGAAATCGGGTGACCAACCCAGTCCCTAATAATGGCACCTGCTGAGCTTTCGCCGTTAGAAAGCGTTGAACCATTGAAGTTTAATTTGCAAGTGTCCAGGGGAGGTTTCCGCCAGGAAATTGTTTTTTTTTATTCTTACTTTGTTTTTTGACATGGTACTGTCGAAGCGGGCGAAAGTCTTCCTCAAAGTTAGCCTCAGCAACCGATGTCTTATTCTAGTTATCTATATGGGATTTGATCAGTCGTAGGGCTATTTCTTTTTGCGGGATTGCAGCCTGTTGAAACAGATGTTTGTTCCTGACACACCATGTCGTCCACCATGAGAAAGCGAGGTTGGTCAGAGCGGAAGAAGGAAGGCTTTTCCCAAGGGTAGATAGGATGGGCTTAATATCCCAGGACTGTGCAATCAAGCAGATAATTTGTTGCCGGTCATGAGGCGGAAGCTGGTGTATCGCTTGGATGAAGGAACACTCTAGAAACAGATGGACCTCATCCTCAGGTGCCGCATTACACATAGAGCAGGTAGGTGGGACCGAAGCACCCCTGTTAGAAAGCCTGGAAGCGGTTAGGAGGCTATCCTGAGCGATCTTCCAAAGAAAGTTTTTAACTTTCGGAGGTGTGTTAATCTTCCAAATCCAGGCATTGCGGTCTGGAAGTGGAGCCGACTGAGCTGTAATCAATTGATATGCACTGGCAGTAGTAAACCAGCCTTCCCTGTCCGACCACCAGTATAAACGGTCTTGCATAGTCGAGGAAGGTAGGGGGATATCTTGGATCTCATGCACTATATCAATTGGGAGAGCCTCTTGAAGCTTTTATGTCCACCACTTACCCCCCAGAATATAATCACTAACAGTTTTGTCTTGATTGTAACTTTGAGGGCATTCTTCCCTGTCTGATAGAGGTGAGGTTGAGATCCAATTGTCTGTCCAAAACTTAATAGCTCGCCCATCCCCAACTGACCAAATAAGCCCCTCTTTAAACTTATCGATTAGAGCAGGCAACTTGGACAACTGCCAAGAGCTAGATCCTTTGTTTTTGTAATAAAAAATACTGACAAAACGCAGGTATTTATGTCTAATCACTGACACCCATACATTACCCGGTTCGACAAGAATTTTCCACAATAGCTTCATTTGGAGAGCGACGTTCATGCTGCTAGATTTTCGAATTCCCAACCCCCCATACTGTTTCGGTTTACAGATCCTGTGCCAGCTAATCAGCGACCGGTACTGGAGATCCTTATTCCAAAAGAAAGAGCGGTTTATCTGGTCAAGTTCTTTGTGCACAACCGCGGGGAGCATAAAATTTTGCATAGCATATAACGGCTTAGCGGACAGGTCGGAGTTGATCAAAGTGGCACGACCTTGTTAGGAGAGGGCATTAGCCCTCCATTTTGTTAATTGTTGTTTCAATTTACAGATGATCTCTTCGAACGTGCTTTTAGTAACTCTTCCATTGATAATGGGACAACCTAAATACTTTTCTATTGAATTTTCATTAGGGATATCGAGGCAGGTGCGTATTTCGAGGATCCTGTGGTTCGGGATACCTTTCGTAGCTTGGAAACTAGATTTATGATAGTTGACCTTTTGGCCCGACACTTTGCAGTATGAATCAACAATCGTCTTCACTATGTGCCTTGCATCCAAACTACCTTTTCAGAAAATTATTATATCATCGGCAAAAGAAAGGAACTAAATTGCCTTGCATCCAATTTGTGTTTTGTTTAGGATAGCTTCAGCAGCTAGTTTCCGGGCCAGAATCTCAGCCCCTAAAATAAAGAGGAAAGAAGATAGCGGATCCCCTCTGCGAAGACCCCGAGATGGATAAATCAGATCCGTAGGGCCATTGTTGACTAATACCGAGAAAGAAACCGACGTAATACATTCCATTATCCAGGAGATGAATGTGTCATGTAAGCCAAACCTTTGAAGCACCTTTTGAATAAATTTCCAGTCGACTCTATCGTATATTGCTTTTTCCATATCTAGTTTTATTGCTAGCCATCCTTCCCGGCCCCTCCGATTTTTGTAGGAGTGGAAGATTTCATGAGCTATTAGAACATTACCTTGAATAGCCCTGTCTGATACAAAGGCACCCTGAAGAGGATGAATAAGTTTACCAATGACCTTTTTCATTCTGTCAGTTAAGATTTTGGAGATAATTTTGTAGACATTGGAACATAAACTGATAGGGCGGTAGTGACTGGTGGTCGTGGGATCATCTCTTTTAGGAAGGAGGGAGATAAAAGTATGGTTTATTTGTTTAAGCATTTTTCCAGAACGGAAAAACCCTTTGACCGCACAGGTTACAGATTTACCTATGATATCCTAATATTTTTTTATAGAATTCAGCAGTGAAGCCATCCGGACCCGGGGATTTATTCCTCCCTAGGTTAAAAACCGCAGATTTAATTTCCGTGTTGGATGGGAGTTTTATAAGGAAGTTGTTTTCCTCCGACGAGATGGAAGGCTGAATTAGGTCTAGCAACTCGCCGAGGAGCCTGTCGTCTATTGGTTCTTTCTTAAATCTCTTCTCGAAATCCTTTTTGATCTCATTCCTAACATTCTCTTCGCCCACAACAACCGTGCCAGTGGAAGAGACGATGTTGCGAATCTGTTTCCTGTGCCTACGGCCTGTCGCCACTCGGTGAAAATATGCGGTGTTAGAATCCGATAGTTTAAGGTGTTTGGTTTTAGCTCTTTGGCTCCAAAACGATTTTTGAAATATTAGGAGGTTCTCTTTTTTGGTGATCAGGCGCTTTTCCTTGCTTAGATTAGTTTGAGAAACTATCCCAGAACCCGAGGATTGAATATGTAGCAGCTCCGACTCCACCTCTTTTAATTGCATGAATATGTTCCCAAAACTCATTTTATTCCATTCTTTTCCCTTTTTTTCAAGATTTTTTGTTTGAACATTAATTGGAACATAGTAGAGCCAGGACAAGTAGCCCTCCAGGATTGTTTAACTACGTTACGAAAATCTTTCCGAAGTAACCAAGCATTTTTCGAATTTAAAAGGTGGGGCTTTGAAACTAGGATTAACTTCAAAGGAGATGGAAATTGGACAATTGTCCGAGGTGGAGAAGGCGCCATTGTATGTGATCAGGTTAGGAAAAGCTTCGATGACCGGTTGATGTACAAGCACCTGGTCAAGCTTTTCACGGATGTTCAAATTCTCCTCCGGGTTTTTCCTCCAGGTGTAAGGGTTGCCAAAGGTGGGAAGGTCTAGTAGTGAGCATTCGTTTTTGAGCGAGATAAGTCGGGAAAACCTGGATGTCCGAAGGGAGGCACTGCCAAGTTTATCGGCACTGCAGAGGATCTCATTAAGATCTCCCAGAACAATGCACAGAATAGTTGCGTCGTTGATAATCGTTTTGAATAGTTCCCAAAAAGGAACTTTCTCACTTGGTGTGGGCGGTGCATAGACAAATAGGGCTAAGATTGGAAACCCAGCAAGCAGGCTATCCAATCTTAGGCCGATAATACGTGGAAAGTGGACATCAATGGAGATATTGAAATCTAGTAGCTGGTGAGATTTCCATAGGACTCTTATTCCACTAGATCGCCCGATAGCCGGTGACCAAGCCCCTTCATCAAAACCAATATTTCTCCACATTTTGTCGTCCGAAATATTTTCCGTCTTAGTTTCCGCTAGTGCCATGATTTGTATATGTTCATTTTTACACATTGAGTCAATTTCCGTCCAGAATGTTCTTTTCCCTATCCCCCTACAATTCCAAAAGCACATCTTCATATATGATTGTCAACGGTAAAAGGACTAGGATACAGAGTCCTTAAACCAAGCTGTTTTTGATGTATTGTTGTGGTGGGATCCTCATCGGGAATTTGATAATGTAGGAATCTAGTGCTTGTCGGATGGATTGGACCAGGCCAAGATACTGGGATTTTATTGCACGATTATTTATGTCGGATCTTTGATTTGTGAAATAAAAACCATAAAAGGGTTTTATTTTATTATACAAAATACTGAAAAATAGATATATGCCGGATATTACAATTTATGCTCGGCATAAACGACAACGAAATATTAAAACATCCTAGTTATTTATGTCGGGCGTGTACAAATTTTGAATCCGGCATATGTAGTTTCGGAATCCGGCACCACAAAGCGAATACAATTACCAGTACATTTTTTTATACCGAATATAAATATCTGGCATAACAAGTGTTTTGTTTCCGACATAAATGACAACGAAACACAAGCGCGCATCTCTTCTCTCCCAATTCGATCTGAGTCGTGAAACCTAGCCTCAAAGCTCAAACCCTCAAACTAGCCGGCAACCCTCCACTCTCCTTCGGCTTCGCTCTTCTCTACGGTGTGGCTCTTCTCTACGGCGGCTGCGCTCCTCGTCGGCGCTCTTGTTGCCTGCTGCTCATCCTCTTCGTTGCTCCTGTTGCTCTTCGGTTGGAGGTCCTCCTGTTGCTCTTCGTCGGCGGCGCTCCTCATCGGCGCTCCTGTTGCTCTTCGTTGGAGGCCCTCATCCTCTTCGTTTCTCCTGTCCGCTAATCCCAGGCCCTCATCCTCTTTGACGACCCTTGTTGCTCTTCGCTAAAGCGCCAATTCGAACCCTAATTTGGATTGATGGCTGCCCTGAGTTGTGTCCGAGACTAGATAAGTTCTTTGTAGCTTTATTTTTCCCTGAGTCTGAGTTCATGTTCTTTATTTGCATTGGATAGTTATATACCAATTTCCTTCAGATTTGGGATTGTTCTCTTATTCAAGAGAGTAATTCACTAATTAGTTAGATGCTGTATTGGTTTGTCTCCATGAGGGCTGCTGGATGACTATTATGTTTTGCAGTGGAGCATTTTAGGGCTAATTGATTCTCAAGAAATCAATCAAAATCTAATCAGAAGATATTGGATTTCTGTTGCTTAATTCCTCAAATTGAAAACTTATTTGCTTGGTGTAGCTTTAAAGACTTCCTTTTGATTTTCATCTTCATTTGAAGAATCTGTTTTATAACATTGAAATCAGAGGAGGATGTTTTATAACACTAATATTGCGTATATACCTAATTGTTTTGGCTTGTTTCATCTCGTAAAGATGTGAAATCATAGGATGCAGCTCGTTATTTCTACTGTTCTTTGATTTATTTGGCCGTTATTATGTCTTTTTTGGAACAATTCGATTGGTGACTTTGATCTTCTCATCATACTGATTTATTTCTGCTCTTCTTTATTATGTCTTTTTTGGCTTGTTTCTTTTGTTTAGACTTAAATGCCCTTTTTGAATGGTTGTATTGAAAAATGAATTTCATCTTTTCTAGAGGGATGGATAAATCATGGATATTAGCAACATAGATGAGGGCACAATACATTATCACAATACAAGCCAGAAACTTTTGAAGCCCTTGCATATAAAGGCACTGTGAAAAAGCTTCTCTATTTTTTTTTTCCTAAAATAAATAATTTACTGATGCCTTGATCATAGAGGTTTTTTTCCCCACAAAATCATTCCTTGACCTTCGTACAAGATGTAATTTGAAATCAACATAGATGAACTGTAAACCTTTATGTTTGGATATCTGCAGCACATCCAACAACATGCTCTGATGGTGTATTCTGGTTAATATTTACTATGATTGTATTTTGCCTGAAATTTATTAGATCCAACCCCTTAGATTTTGGTTTTGCAGCTAGAATTTGAGGAACTATAGAATGTAGGCAGTAACATGTGCTATTTTATTAAACTCCTTATATATTCCACCTTCACAAAAATAATTCAAGATTGGTTGACCTTATATCAACATAATATTCACAAATTTGAGAAACTGGGCAGTGTACTGTTTCTCTGTACTGTTGCCTTTATGACATAATATTTTAGCTAACAGGTGCAATGTCTTTGCAGTTGCTGAATTGGACATTTGGAAATATATGGTTAGAGGACTCGTACTTAAAAAGAGAGGCAATATATTGAAGATAATGGTTATCTTCCTAGAATTTAGTCATTTATTCAGTGACATATGCTTGGGATTCATTGGGTTTCCATTGAATATTGCTTCAACGTTGATTGCTTACAAGTTTGCACTCTTCATCATATCTTCCAGATGGATCGTCACAAGTATGTGAACACGCTGATAAGAGACTCCTTTGATGAGCCTGACTATGATCTGGTTGACACACTCTTTTCGATTGCGGAAGCATACTTGTTTCCTCAGCTTGTGGACTTTTAAGACAAGAACCCAGGAAAAGTCCCTCTAGGAGCTGAGTAAGCACTGGTACAAAAATGGTTTTAGACAACACCGTATAGACAACGGTTTTTGAAATAAAGTTGTCTATATTGGCAGAAATTATAGTTTTTTGGTACGCACAACGGTTATTAGTTATAACCGTTGTCTTTGTAATTGCAAAGACAACGTATATATAAAGAACCGTTGTCATACATATAGAAGACATCTCAAAGAATACGGTTGAAAGAACCGTTGTCTATGTGCAATTGTAATTGTTGTCTTTGTAAGTACAAAGACAATGAATATACAAAGAACTGTTGTCATAGATATAGAGGACATCTCAAAGAATATGATTCACAGAACCGTTGTTTATGACTAATTAAAACCGTTGTCTCTATTATTATAAAGACAACGAATATAAGAAGAACCGTTGTCATAGATATCGAAACATCTCAAATAATACGATTGACAGAACCGTTGTATATGTCCAATTAAGACCGTTGTCTTTGTAATTACAAAGACAACAAATATATAAATAACCATTGTCATATATATATAGAACACATCTCAAATAATATGGTTGATAGAATCGTTGTATTTATCCAATTGAAACCGTGATCTATGTCCAATTTAGAATAAGTGTTTTATCTTCTCAAATGAAAATCTCTACAATATCTATATCTATAGATATCTTACTATATAAAAGCCTAGGTTGGCTATTACTGTTCATCAAGTATGATTACCAATATACCCTTCTTTACTTTTCCATTTGTTCACTGAATTTAGAGTTTATTTTGGTATTTTCTTTGTTGTCTCTTTAGTAGCACCTGTCACCCTATTCCCTCCCCTCCCGGTGACGCGGCTTACCTTCCTCAATCCTCTAATTCTCTTCATCGGTGGATCTCCTACCGACGACCACCTTCTATTCTCAACGCTCCCCCTTACATCTTCACCCTCGTCACCAATCCCACTAGCCTCTATCGCAATCACGCTCGATTTGAGTTGCAATTAGTTTTTTCAGACTTGCGAAATCAGGGATGGGAGAAACCGACTTGCCAACTCGCACCCCGCAGTCGAAATCGTCTTCCTCATCGATGCTTTGGTGCCGATCGGTGAGGTTTCGTATCTGGAGTGACGAGGAGGACACGATCAGGCGCCGATCCTTGGCGGAGGCGCTCCAGATGGCGCCAGAGAGCGGAGAAACACCGGAGATCCCTAATGTCAGGTATGCTTTGCCCTAAAAAGCTGCTTCCTTTATCCATCTGTTTGCTCAATTTCTAAATTTTTGTGTCTGATTTCTCATGAGTTGAGTTCGTAACTACATCAATTGGATATGCGTTGTTTAAGATTCGGAATCATTTGAGATATCGGTAGGTTTTGAATCTTTTGATATGTGAAAGGTCGAGTTCTTTCAGGCATGGTCGAGTTCTTTCAGGCATGCTTGTCCCAAAAAGCTGCTTCCTTTATCCATCTATATGCTCGATTTTTCACTGATTGACTTCTGAACTGCTTCAGTTGTATGCGCGATACGGAAATTTGAGGAATTGGTTGGTTTTGATGTGCCAAATTTTTTCTATTGAGGAATTGATTTAATTAGGGTTTTGCCTTTTGTTAAGTGCTTATGGATTTTCGTGTTCTCTGATTGACTAGGAATAGTTTTAGATTCAAATAATACATACTGATTAGTGTTATGGATTTTTTAGGGTACATGGTTGTCGAAGGATCCAGGGAAGAGATTGTGTATTTGGCCAAATTAGCCTAGCAGGTCGAATGGTATGAGGAGATGGTTGAGTTCATGGAGAAGGTCGCCAAGATGGTTCATGTCAAGGAGTTGACCATTAAGGAAAGGAACCTACTCTCAGTCGCTTACAAGAATGTGATCAAAGCAAGGAGGGCCGCCTGGAGGATCATTTCGTCGATTGAACAGAAAGAGAACCATGGGAATGAGGATCATGTCTACCATTAGAGACTACAGAGCGAAGATTGAAGATGAGCTCACCAAGATCTGTGAGGGGGTACTAAAGCTTTCGGATTCGCACCTCGTCCCCATTGCCACCGCTGCTGAGTCGAAGGTTCTTTATTTGAAGATGAAAGGCGACTACCATCGATATTTGGCGCTTACCGTATGTTCAGGAGAAAGGTGGGATTTCCTTCCGTTATCTCAGTTTCTTAAAGTCTCTCTTCAGTCCATGGTTTATTGTTTTTTCGCTATTATTGCCTATATCTTTTTCATCAAAGTGACTGACTCAGTTTCATCATTTGTTCTGTGACAGTTTGCATGAAAATGTGAACTTAAACTGTACTTTAGGATTATGTAGGTAGTGCTCACTTCAAATTAGCCTACACCACTTGGGAATGGGACATTTTCTGCATCTTTTTCCTCATATATAATGAGGGAAAGAAAATAATGAAATTGTAACCCATTTTCACGTTCTCATTCTATTCATGCTTCTCCAAATCTTCCCTTCACTCTTTTGTAATATGTGTCTGTCAATCTATTTTCTTCTTATGTTGCTCACACGTCACAGTGCTTCTTGACTTTTCTAGGTATTTGAACAACCAATTGATGAGACCGATTCTGATTACTGTGCTGTCAAACAAGGCTATGGCTATGTATGCAACTCCTTTGAGAATGCAGTAATTCACTAAGGTTCCTCTTTTCTCCCTGCTCAGCTCTTATCTTTAATTTCCTTTTCTGGGTTTCCTGTTCTGGGTTTCATAATTCGTTTGATTGAATTGCCTATCTCTCTTAATTAGAGAGTAGGAGTACATCTTCTAGATTGATTCCCTCTTGGTTAATTTTTGTTGAGCTTTTGTTTGTTGTAATGTGTCTCTTAATTAGAGAGTAGGAGCACATCTTCTAGATATGTAGAAATAGTTTGTTTATGCAATGATATGGTCATAAAATCAAAGTGACATTGTTCAATTTGAACTCCTCTTTCTACACGTGTTCCAATTATAGTTTTTCGTGGTTTTGAAAGATTTGATAGTTTTAATCATGGTTGATATGTTTTCCAGATGGTTCAAAGCCTGCTAATTTGGGTCTGGATCAGGAAGCACATGCAGCGCAGAAGTGGAGAGCTTCTGCAAATGGTAGCAATGGGAAGAAAAGCCGCAATGGAATCTTCTTCATGCCCCTTCATCTATTATACCCCTTCATAATCATCCCGGAATGACAGTATTGAGCAGGGTTCTTTACGGTTCATTACATGTAAAGTCATATGATTGGATGGATGTACTTGATATTATATACTAGTAGTAATTGATGTCATTGTCTTGTGGTATTTTTTCAAAGATAATTTTGAGCGGATCTATTACAGGTGCTTGCATTATTGTGTGTAAATATGCTAAAATTAACAATATGCAAAAAAACAGGGATAGACAATGGCTAGTTTAACCGTTGTCATTAGTTCGTTCAAATTTAAAAATATGTTATTCACAACGGTTGAATTATACATATACAACGGTTATATTGTATATAGACAACAATTCATTTATATTGGTTAAATGGAGTTTAGACAACGGTTATTTGGTACATACACAATGGTTGAAATATACATATACAACGGTTAGATTGTATATAGACAACAATTCAATTGTATTTACACAACGGCTAAACGGAATTTAGACAACGGGAATATGAGATATAAACAACGGTTATTTGGTTAAATGGAGTTTAGACAACGGTTATTTGGTACATACACAATGGTTGAAATATACATATACAACGGTTAGATTGTATATAGACAACAATTCAATTGTATTTACACAACGGCTAAACGGAATTTAGACAACGGGAATATGAGATATAAACAACGGTTACATAGCACATAGACAACGGTTATAGTCCACCTAGACAACAATTAGATTGTACATAAACAACGGTTATATAACACATAATCAATGGTTTAATGGTACATAAACCATGGTTCTATGACACATAAACAACGGTTATAACTGTGTAATATTGATTGTTGAAAATTTTGGAGTCTCATAGACAACGGTTATATAGTATCTTAGACAACGGTTATAACCGTTGTTTATAAGAACCGTTGTCATAGGTCTAACCGTTGTTTCATCTAAAAACGCACTGACATAGACAACAGTGCAATAACCATTGTTTATGTTAATAAATAACCGTTGTGTAAGACCTTTTTTGTACTAGTGAAGCTTTCTACTGAGTTCTATGATTTTGGTTAAATATTTGTTTTTTCGGTTACAGGTGAAGTAGAAATTAGAAATTTAAACCCAATATATTGAACATCAGCATACTATCATTCTCTCCATCGGTTGTAACCACTTGTTGCAGTTATTCGTGCATGTATAAAGATGTTCGAGCTGCAGTGTACCTTTGCCACCGTGATGGAACTTTGAAAAGAATGGTTGCCAAGGACCCCTTTAGGTAACTTATTTTTGCATTGTTGAAATAAGGCGAGGCCAAAGTTGTTTAGACATATTTCATTTCTTCATCTCAAGGATGTAGAATAACTCATCCTAAAATGCACAAAAAGAGGATGGAAAGTAAGATGTATATCTGAAAATTATTTCAACGTATATTTAATTTTAGTGTCTGCTTTTAGCACAAACATGTTTTTCTTTGTCACAAGTGCTCGTGCCCTGATTTATTTTGTTTCAAGTACATGCATAAAGTTGATTGCATATAGTGCACTATGTCTTTGGTATACTATTGCCTTAAAGAAAATGGAAATTGTCATATTAAGAACTTGAATTTATGTTGAATGAGATGTGATCGTGTTCTTTAGAAGCAGATTATATTTGCTCAGATTGGAACTTTCACCACTCTACAAGAAGGCACAAAATATCATATTAGAAAATTTAATCATCTTTTTTACTTTCCATGTATCACAGGTGTATCAGTGATGACACATCCATAGTGCCAATGCTAAAAATGTTGAGGGACTGGTGGTTCAACATTCTTGGTGACAAATAGGTACACCGTACACTGATTTTGGACAGTGGTACCAGCCCCAGCTTTGACTGGCTTAAGTATTTTGATGTTAGTGACTTAAACTGAACAATGGATTTGTAGTGGTTGTTAAATTGATATTATCTGGATGGTATTTGTATATGTATGTCTTTGATGACGTTTAAGAGGGGTTTATATTGATATTCGAAAGCGCTTTTGCATAATAACATTAAAATATATATCACGGAACATTTATCATCCGCGTTCTATTGGCAGCTCTACTTTGTAAAGAATACATGCTAGAATGTCGTCCGTTATATAAGGTCACATTATACCAGCCATATTTTAAAAAAAATTCTCAGGAGTATTTATGGCGGATATAATTTTGACAGATCCGGCATAAATAACCTGAGCATTTTTTAAAAAAAAGAACATCTTTATTTATGTCGGGCGTGTGTTATAAACATCCGGCATAAATAACTGTTTGCATTTGGTTTGTATAAAAAATACCCTATTATTTATGCCGGGCGTTTTTTTTTAATCCGGCATAAATAAAACACCCTATTTTTTATTACATCTATCTATAGCCCGGATTTATATTTTGATATATCCGGTATAAATATACAACACGCCCGGCATAAAAACAAGTTTTTGTAGTATCAACCATAGCCAACAATTCAATTCGACAATCCAATACAGGTATTTCACCAAAGTGCTAACAAAGCTAATAAGAAAAATCAGCACCAACCGAGCATAAACAAATTTATATTTAGGCATTTCAGCCCATCCAACAGACAGGAAAGGATGTCTTGCAGAAGACAGAAGAGGGCCTGAAATCCGAGATTTGAGTAGTGAAGGAGCACAAACCATCTTCACCGTTTTGATCAGACACCCAAAGAAGGTGTTAGTTTTAATCACTCATAGGCAACAAATCAATTTGTCATGGAATGTTGCCACTAGAAATGACCTAACAAAGTGGCAAACATATAAAGCTAACAAGTTTCTTTTCAAAATTAGATGATAATAAAAAGAGTAACTTAAATCTTAAAATATTATATGATATTTTAAGTCTTTTTGTCATTTCTGACGTGAGACAATAACATTATCAATAAATATCTACTCTTGATTTCAATTTAGTTTTCTGAAATAATATAATTCCAATTTACATAAAATGATTTCTCATCCTAAGTCAGTATGAAATGAGTCTGATTGATAAAGTATATTTAATTATTTTAAACGGAGAAATTAGTAACGTACATTACAATGATGAATCGATAAGAGCATTTGATTATTCCACACACTTCACCCGCCCACCAGAGATGCCACACATTTCACCCGCTTTTGGCCTACCAATCAATTGATTCAACTGGATGAAAAATGTAGACATATGTGAAATAGTTTTCCATTCAATGACAAGAGATAGGTACAAATACTACAAAGCATACAAAATTTAGTGTGTGTTTGGATTGCAATCTAATTTAATTATAATACAATTATAAAAACAAATATTTAATAGTATTTGTTTTATATTTTTCTAATGTGTTTAGAATAACATAAATTTTAAATAAAATATAATGTAAGTTATGTCAATCATTTACATTAAATTTATGATGTAATTATAATTTTTTTGTAATAGCGGGTGTTTGATTGACACAATTTATAAGGTATTTATTTAAATTTTTAGTTTATTTTAAGCAAATTATAAAATGCGTTAAGTAAAAACTATTTAAATAATCATAATTATAAGTGCATTATAATTGAAATGTGCTGGAATTATACCTGTCAATCGGGTCAATCGAGTCGGGTTCAGGTTTGGTCATTTCGATTTTTGGGTAAAACGGGTCTCGGGTAGATCCGGGTTGACTTGAATTCGGGTTTGACCCAGTTTCGAGTCAAACCGAGTCGATTTCAGGTTTGTCAATTTTTTCCTCTTTAAATTAAAAAAAATCACGTTTTGGTAATATTGCAATAATTGTAAAATGCTAAAATTAAGGATGTGGTTAATAAGTACTAGTGTTTGTAATTATATGCTAAATCTGATCTAAAATTTTGATTTTTATTATTTCTCATAATTTTTAATAAAATTTAAAAATATATAGAATTTTTAAATTTTAAATAATTTTTTGAAAAATAATATCATGCAATTAGTAATAAGCATATAATTATTTTTAATATTTTAATATTTTTTAGAGTTTTTATCTTCTTAAAAATTGGGATGAAAAATAAAAAATAAAATATTGTTGATTGGATGGAGTATTACACAATACGAATAAATATAAAATTTGATTTGAAAATGAAATATCAAGTGATTATAATTCGAAAATGTAATAAATTGAAATCTCCGTAAAAAAAAATTTAATCATATATAATTATAATCAATCGGGTCAATCGAGTCACCAAGTCGATCAGGTCAAATTTACCTAGTCAATTGGGTCATCGAGTCTAAACCAAGATGACCCGAAAAATTACCGGGTTTTCGGGTTCGAGTCGGAAAAAAAATCCGGGTCAAAATTTCCAGGTCTTGGCCCAGAATTTTCCGGGCGTCCGGGTCGGGTCAATCGGGTTAGGTAGTGTTTTGACAAGTCTAGTTGGATATTTGTTGTTCACTTGTTGCTATTTATATTTTATATTAAATTAACCGTCTTTCTATCATATGCTCTTAGGGCATATGATAAGATCCTAATTGGAAAAGATAGTCTATAAAAAAACAAGCGACCATAGAAATCTAATTTAAAATTTGGATAATGTAATTTAATGAAGGATATAATCTACATAAACTCTTAATTTAGAATAGTTTAGGATGACGTGTCGAGCTTAAAGTAATTTTAGGAGTCTCTTGACCAATCATTTTTTGTTGCCATTTTTCTTTGATTTTCTTTATTTCTAATTTTTCTTCTTCTTTTTCCTTTGATTATCTTTTTGATTTAATTTTACTAAATATCTATAACTATATAAACCCTTAATTTAGAATAGTTTAAGATGACGTGTCAAGCTTAAAGTAATTTTAGGAGTCTCTTGACCAATCATTTTTTTTTGCCATTTTTCTTTGATTTTCTTTATTTCTAATTTTTTTCTTCCTTTTCCTTTAATTATCTTTTTGATTTAATTTTACTAAATATTAGGCTTAATTCAAAACATTGATCTTAGCCAAAAATAATAATTTTAGTAGTTTTTTTTTCTAAAAAAAAATCCATATAAACTCTTCTAAAGACGTGTCAAGCTTAGAGTAATTTTAGGAGTCTTGACCAATCATTTTTTTTTACCATTTTTCTTTGATTTTCTTTATTTATAATTTTTTTCTTCTTTTTCCTTTAATTCTCTTTTTGATTTAATTTTACTAACCATTGGGCTTATATCAAAACATTGATCTTAGCCTAAATTATAATTTTAGTAGTTTTTTTCTAAAAAAACTATGGGATTAATTCAAAACATAAAATTAATAATAAGAAAACATAAAATTAATATTAGTAATGTATATATATATATACACATACTACTTTAATCGTTTTCTCAACCCATGAGTTTAATTCAAAATATTTAATTATCTGCACTTTTACAATTATGTTATAATATTAATTTAATATATTAGTAAGATTTTACTTATCAAAAATCGCGCTATGACACGGGGATCATACTAATTTTACTAAAACGAGAATCTTATCCTATGCCTAGAAAAACCATTAAATTAAAGTTAGAAAACTAAACAAAAATTGAAATGGAATTTTTATACTTAGGACCTAATACAAAATGCAGGTCAGCCCATTTTGTATAATAAGACCTCGTGGGCTTTAAGGGTCCAACCTTCCTTACCCATAGGTCCATATAGGAATGCTCATAAGCCCATTTATTTATAACATACTGTAAGGAATACTCCGTATTTTGTAATTCAAAGATGACCGATGTATGTGTACTAATATATCTTGGATTCAAATTCACAAAAAATAAGTAAATGTTTGTGAATTTGAATCCAAGATACAACATCACTCTTTTATACTCTCTTATGGTAATTGTATTGGGATTTAATGATTTCTAAACAAAAAAAAAAATAAAAAAATTCCACTTAAAACATGATTTAGAGATCGAGTTGTATGCATAATCCTATCGATATTTGAAGAGTTACACCTGCATACCAACGCGCTATGGTCTTTGAACATCAATAATGTCCGATCTCAACATCCAAAAAAAGTACGCTAGTAGTTGCATTACATATATCATGAGTTCGTAACTAAAAATTGAACTGTCGTCTAATCCTCGAAGGACATCTCGATCATAGCGATATAACGAACAAATGGGGTGCTGTGATTGAGCCACTCAATTAAAGGACAAGCTATCATGAGATGTGTTTTTTTTTACAGTATGCAAACAGTTGGAGTTTGTCACAAAATTCGTAACAAACAGCCAGGATCATCCCTTATGATAATAGAGTACAACTCCTTAGTAAGAGGAGATGTAGGTCTAATACAATCGATACCTTTTCTAGCTACGAAGTCAGCTACAAAGTTGGCTTCTCTATAACAGTGTTTAAATTGTATAAACTCGAACTCTTGAGCCATAATGATGATCTTCTCAACTTGATGGATGACTTCCCATGGAGTAATGATCTCTTTGCTTATTGCTTTGATGATAGTCTCGTTATCGCTTTCAATGATAGCCTTTCAAATCCCTTTACTTCTAGCATGCTGGATGCCTACAATTATAGCTTCTGCCTCTGTCTGTAAAATCGTACCTCCTAATGTATTTTGAAAGAATACATCTAATAAACCGCTCTCCGAGTCACGAATGACTCCTCCCACTTGGCAAGCGCCCGTGGGCTTAACCGAGCCATCTATATTAATCTTAAAGATACTACTCGGTGGTTTAGTCCATCTAATCTTATTCCTATTAGTATTTCGAGTATTCGACTTATTTTCCGGTTCTATTTGCGAGTTTCATAACTTTATGTTTGAGATAATCTCAAAGGCTAGATTGATTGTTGCGTTTGGATTTTTATCCTTAAATATATAATTGTTTCTGGCGTCCAAAATAGCTTGCCATATAAATCCTAACTCTTTTATCGCTGATTTATTACTATTTTTTTATTGAAGGATATCCTTAATATCTTCATCGTAATCTTCTCTAAGAAGTAGTTTTTTTCCGCTTGTGTTTTCATAGTTTTGAATGAGTTGTCTAGCAAAATTGCAGTTGATGAATAAATGGGTTTCACTCTCATCTGCACTATTACAGAGTGAGCATTGTGCTAGTACTCTGTTGTAATGTTTGTTTAATCTCTGGGTGGTTGGTAATACATCTATCATTATCTTCCAAATAAGGTTTTTTTATCCTTGGTGGTATATCAAGCTTCCATATCCATTTGTAGTCCTCCATATTTCTATTATTACTATTTTGATTGAGTAGGGGAGTTGATTTGGTTGAAAATCTACCGTCCTTTTCGAGTTTCCAAACTAATTTGTCGGTGCTATCCCAGTTGGGTATTTGAATTTGTATTATCTGATCAATAATTTGACTTGGGAACAATTGTTGTTGAATTGTTAGATTCCATTGCTTCTGGTCGTTTATGGTCTCATGGATTTTGAACATGAATGGATCTGGTCTGCGCATGACTCTTTTATACAAAGAGAATGCGAAAGAACTGTGGGACGACATAGTAGAGTGGTTTTGGATCGCCAATGGAACAAGAATTCAGCAACTGAAATGCGAACTTGTTGAGTGTCAGTCTAAGGGTCTTCTCATGGTGACTTATTATGGAAAGCTAACGACGCTTTGGGAAGAGCTTGCACATTATGACCCGATTCCCGTAGGCCAAGTTCGTGTCGAACCTCGTAAATAATTCATTGCGTCCTTTACTTATTGCTTTACCATATTTCTGCAATTGTTTCGAACTGTATAACTCTGCTGTGATTCAGGTTTGCCAGAAGAAAGAATTACGTCTAATCTCAAAGGGTTCTGAAAAAACTTCAAAAGTCTTGAGATTATCTGCGAAAAACCTGCATACTCTATTCAACCCCCCTTCTAGAGTATTTCTATATTACTTTGTTATACATTATCGAACCTTCAATTGGTATCAGAGCTTTACCCACTGCTTTTGATCTAACAATCTTGTGAGTTTTTGATCATGTCTGGTGAAGCAAGCGGAGAATTTGCACAAGGGAGGTCTACCATTAGACCACCACTCTTTGTAGGAAACTGATAGGCTAAAAGCCTACACCCACAAATGTATGGGGTTCAGCTGTAGTAATCAAGTGTCGTATCCACAAGGACCGGAGGAATATCGATTGTAAATTTCAAACTAGTTCGACTAAGCCCAAAAGTAACGAGCAAATTGAGGGAAAAAGTGTGTGTAAAATAATAGAAAACACAGATAAAAGAGATGAGAAATATATGTATGGAAGATATTCTAGGGCTAGGGATTCACCAACGATGCATCGTCTATAGACCAAAATATATTCTCGCTTGAATGATTTCTAACTCAAAAGTGAAGGTAGATTGTCTAAGGTAATCGCAAAGCTCCTTTCGGAATCGAAGCGAATGTGTTTAAATTGATTAAGGATCTCCTTTCGGTTTCAAGCAACCAATTTAGAACCTTTAAGTGCTTAGAATTCTAAATAAAAATCACATCAATTTCGCCTTTCGGTCTCAATTGATATAACGATCATCTAGAATATCTATAACAATCAATAAATCCTCAAAAAGTTCAATTTCACTTTCGATCCACTAAACTTCGAGTTTAATCCTATGGTTCCAATGAATCAAATAGCCTTTCGGCCTAAAATCACCATATAAATTCCAATTTAGGGTCTTAGTCTTTTGATTTCAAACCCAAAATCAGTTATAACTAATTCTCATCGATTAGGGCTGGCGCAATAGGATTAAATCACCAAACAAAATCAGAAATCAATCAAACGATACTAAGAACGAGTCTATTTCTGCGTCGTCGGGATCACCCCGACCCTAGAACAAGAGATCTAGCCACTCCTGGAAAGGTACATGCTTGATTCAATCAAATTCAGTAAGACAAACATAGAATGAAGGAGATGGAAACGGAATTTACCGGAATTTGATAAATCGAACAAGTATTCTTCCCCAAAATCTCTAGTCTCCAAGGCTACCAAAAGCTCTCCATCAATGTCTCAACTTCTGCCTGAGCTTTTTCCAAACAAAACGTAACTCCCCTCAGAAATCTGGAAATTACATTGGCTTTAATTCATCCAAACAAACAACGGAAATGTGAAAGGTGTAAGCGGATCTGGCACTGTCACGACTCGTGAAGAGTCTTTCACGGTTCGTGACAGCCTATAGTACGCCACAAAACAGATGAGTTCACTTGTCACGACTCGTGAAGGCCACCCACGAGTCGTGACAGCTTGCTGTAGCTGAAAATTGCACAAATTCCCTTGTGAAGGCTATCACGCGAGTCGTGCTACATCGTCTTGATCTCCTATGAGTGATTCACTTGATATGCTTGCATCTTGTCTCATATTTTTGCTCATCTCTCGGCCCTTTTAGCCCGTCTTTGATGACTTATTTCCACATGGAAGCGCCTCTAATCACCTCTTTATCCTTTAGCTCTTGAATCGCCTCCAAAACTGCTCAAAAGTACCTGAAATCACAACAAACTAGCGGTAGACACTGATTACTCGAAATGGGACACAAAGGGCTAAGAAATAGGTAGAATACTCTAGTAAAATGTCCTAAACTCTACCCAAGAGTGCTCAAAGACAATGCTAGAATAGACGCTATCAAAATACCCCATACTTACCCTTGCTTGTCCCCAAGAAAGACTAAGTTAATAAACCACAAGGTAGCGTCTGCTAAATAGAAATATCGAACGAATGCCGTCCTAGCAAATCATTGTCAAGAATCAAGCTTGACTAGCACATCATAACACCAAAATCCTCTAATGCACTTCGCTTAAATCTCGACCTCAATACTCATCATCCACAAAGCTTGAACAATCTCGATAATCTCCACCGCTTGAAAATATGCACACAACAAAATCATGAGGGCTTTATAGGGTTATGATGAGGTTAAGGCGGAAACAGTTGGGTATGGAAAATTTCAGGCCATATGGTGCTAAAATCCGGGATAAATGATCATTCGAGAACAACCGAAAAAAACACATACTTTTAAAGAATCAAACTCATACAAATCCACCAAACAAACTCCATCATAACAACTTTTTCATGTTCACTTTTGTCAACCACATCAAAAAATTTCTCTTTTTTTTTCTTTTCCTTTTTCACTCTTTTTCTTACCTCTCTAGCCTCGACACCGTTTTACATGAATACAAACATTTGTGATGAATGCACCCGGTTACTAAGTGTCTCTGCATCCTCGCTTTGCACTTCTTCCTACTTGTGTGAATTTTATTCTCCACAAGCAGGATCGGTTACTAACCGTATTTTTTTCTTTTTCTTGACTTTTGCACAAGAGTGAATTTTATTCTCCTCTTATCCCAGGTTTTTTTTATCACAATCAAGAAAAATCACCCCACACTTGAAGCACATCCACACAACAAAATACAACACCATGACCCAAAATTATGGATTGGGTAAAGGCAAATAGCGGGCTATGAAAGTCTTGTGGAGCTACCAAAGAAACAAGCTTCTAAGCCTCAGAAGGCTTCAAGGAGATTATCAAATGCAAGGTTAGGTAAGGAGAAATGGGCTAACAAAACTTCCTCAATCATATTTCAATTGTGCACATAAACCAAATAATGCGGTCTCAACCATAAAATCAAGCTCGAGTATCCAAGTATGAGGCAAGATACACATAAGATCAAGCAAGAGAGTATACAATCTAGCTAGTCAAACAAGGCAATGACTCAATGCTCAAGCAGTCATCAAACATTCCAATAAGCGCGGGCCAAATAGAAAAAAAAATTGCAAAAATTGTGAAGTATTCACCCCCACCCCATACCTAGACAAAACATTGTCCTCAATGTGCAAAATAATCAAGTAAGAGATGTGAATACTCACAATTTCAACATGTATAGCATGTGTAGGTAGCCAAGCTAGAGCCATTTGCATCCAAGCCTAGACAAGATAACCAACACAAACAAGCAACAAACTCAGCAAGATGGGGGTTAGTAGATAGGTGCCAAACACCTTCAATTCAGCTCAAAACACAAATAATATTCTCAATATAGTGCACTCTCCACCCCATACTTGCACTTTTGCAAATCAACCACAAAAAAAAAACTAAAAACTAAAAATAAATAAAACATACCTCGGGTTGCCTCCCGAGAAGCGCTAGTTTAAAGTCTAAAGCCGACCTTCCATTACCTTCGATTGCTTGGGTCAAGGTGGTTGAATGGAAACAACCTCCTTGGTCGGAACTACGGCGGAGTATTCCTTTAGTCTTTGTCCATTCACCTTGAACTCGCCGGTACGTTTGCTCCATACCTCAACAACTCCATGGGGATGCATTCCTTTGACCTTGAAGGGGCCGCTCCACCTTGATATCAGCTTCCCTGGAGCCAGTTTTAGCCTTGAGTGGAAAAGTAGCACCAAATCACCTTCTTGAACTCTTTCGGGAGGTCTTCCTTTAGCTACACCCGTAGAGACTCCGTCATATACCTGCAAAACAGATTTGGGATCCTCCACAAAGACTGTTAAATCTCGAGATACATCAGCAAGTAACTCATTTGCAGCACCATTGACCACACTTTTTGTTAGAGCAAACTTTGGAGGGTCTCGATTGACCACTTCTTTCATGGCATCATAGCCCCCTTTACATGCAACATTAATCCTACAACATGTAGATTCAACAACAGGTGGTTCTAAAGGTTTAGGGAGGTTAAATTCAACCTTCTCATCCCCTATCTCAAAAGAGAGGATCCCTTTTCGTACATCAATCAGAGCCCCTGCAGTGGCCAAGAAAGGCCTTCCAAGAATGATAGGAATGGAGGTGCTGGCATCCATATCCAATACAACAAAGTCCAACGGTATGAAAAACTTACCCTCCTTAATAGGAACATTCTCTAAAACACCAACTGGGTGGGCAATGGACCTGTTCGCCATGATCAACTGCATCCTAACCGGTCTAGGCTCTCCTAGACCGAGTTTCTTGCAAATTGAGAGAGGAAGCAAACTAGCACTAGCTCCCAAATCACATAAAGTTTTAAAATCAGGACTATGACCAAAGGAAATAGGGACAACGAAACTACCTGGGTCCTCTAGCTTAGGTAGTAGCTTGTTGTCAATCAAGGCGTTGCACTCCTCGGTAAGAAACACCACTTGGCACTCGTCGAGCTTCCTCTTGTTAGAGGGGATCTCCTTCAGAAAATTCATATTGGATGGCATTTGGGTCAAAACATCGGTGAACGGAATATTGACGTAGAGCTTCTTTAACACCTCCAAAAACTTTTTAAACTGCGTCTCAGATTGAGATTGAGCCTTTCTTTGTGGAAACGGGAGCGGTGGCTTGTAAGGAGGCGGCGGCACATATCGGGAATCTTTCACCGGTTCAGGTGCCTTTTTCATTTCAGCTTCAACTCTGTTCTTAGTCTCTTTCGGTGCTACAGACGTCAAATCTTCCAGTTGCTTGCCGCTTCTCAAAGATACAATAGAAATCTATACCTTGGGATTCTCTTCAGTACGCCCAGGAAACTGACCAACGGGCCTAGCAGTGTTATTAGCCTGCTGAGCTACTTGAGTCTCAAGCATCTTCTGACCTCTACTAAGATTTTGTACTTCACCTGCTAAGTTCTGAACGGTTCCCATAAGTTGTTCCATCATTAACTCCAGCTTGTCCTTCTGTGGTGGGGTTTTTGGAGGAAATCCAGGTGGTGTTCATTTTGCAGCTTGTCTGTTAGCATAAGAGAAACCGGGGTGGTCCCTTGCTCGGGGATTGTAGTTGTTGAAGTTCATATTGTAACCCTGGCCTCTATTCAAATTTCCCATGTAGTTGACTTCCTCATCCTAACTCCCGATACCTTGGGACGCGTAGATATGACACGCCGAAATAGTGTGATCTTGAGATCCACAGAACTGACATGGCACCGGTCTAGAGCCTGCAACACTCACCTCCTTGGTAGACAAGGACTTCTTCATAACTGAGGCTAGGCGTTTAATTTCCGCAGCCAATGAGTCATATCTAGCGTCCTTATAAGTTGCAGCATCCACCTCATAGATCCCTGCACCCCTTTTGACAGTAGAGAGCACCCTGGGTTGCGAGTATTTCCCACATCTCTTAGCCGTCTTCTCGATGAACGCCCAAGCATCTTCAGCTCCCATTTTCGAAAATTCTCCTCCAGATGAGGAGTCAATAAGGACTCTATTGTTGTCACTGACAGCCTTGTAGAAAATCTCTAACAGATTCAGCTTTGATATCCCATGGTGAGGACACTCAAACAAAAGATCCTTGAATCTCTCCCTTGATTCATGGATGTTCTCCCCATCTCCATCCACGAAAGAATTTATCTTCCGCCTCATCTCGGCAGTCTTGGCTGGCGGGAAAAACTAATTCAGAAATTCAGATGACAGTTCATCCCAAGTGGTGACTGTTCTAGCAGGGATAGAGTTGTACCAGTGTCTAGCTTTCCCTGCAAGTGAGAAGGAGAATGATCGCAATAATAGCTCTTCAGGAGCGACACCCTGAACTCTCACTGTATCCATCAATTCTTTGAAGGTGGAAATGTGCTGATGAGGGCTCTCTGTAGGAAGCCCATTGAACATATTATGCCTTATCATATTCAATAGTGTAGGCTTCAGCTTAAATTTTACGGGTCTTAAAGCAGGAAGAACAACACCTAGTTGTGGTAGGAACTGAGCCGGATCCATCCGCTCTCCTAAGGTTGTCGGTCCTTGTGGTTGGCCGAGCTGTAATTGTTGATCAGCTAGTTGTTGTCGAAGTTCAGCATTTTCTTGATCTCTCTGAGCCATTTGCCGCTCTAGTTCTGCCAATCTGGCCATAGCGTCAGCCATCGTATCGGCTCTAGCACCTTGTTGTTCAGCTCTTCTTTTATGGAATGTGCGTTCCGGTTCAGGATCAAAAGGCAATAGATTGCTAGAGCCTTTCTTTTTTCGCATTCAAAGCACAACATGAGGCCAACAACAAAAAGAAAAACAAATCAAAGCAACAAAAAGAACTTAGAGAACTAGTGGTCAAAAGACAATCGATACTAGCACCAGTCCCCGGCAACGGCGCCAAAAACTTGATAGGCTAAAAGCCTACACCCACAAGTGTATGGGGTTCACCTGTAGTAATCAAGTGTCGTATCCACAAGGACCGGAGGAATATCGATTGTCAATTTCAAACTAGTTCGACTAAGCCCAAAAGTAACGAACAAATTGAGGGAAAAAGTGTGTGTAAAAAAATAGCAAACACAGATAAAAGAGATGAGAAATATATGTATGGAAGATATTCTAGGGCTAGGTATTCACCAACGATGCATCGTCTATAGACCAAAATATATTCTCGCTTGAATGATTTCTAACTCAAAAGTGAAGGTAGATTGTCTAAGGTAATCGCAAAGCTCCTTTCGGAATCGAAGCGAATGTGTCTAAATTGATTAAGGATCTCCTTTCGGTTTCAAGCAACCAATTTAGAACCCTTAAGTGCTTAGAATTCTAAATGAAAATCACATCAATTTCGCCTTTCGGTCTCAATTGATATAACGATCATCTAGAATATCTATAACAATCAATAAATCCTCAAGAAGTTCAATTTCACTTTTGATCCACTAAACTTCGAGTTTAATCCTATGGTTCCAATGAATCAAATAGCCTTTTGGCCTAAAATCACCATCTAAATTCCAATTTAGGGTCTTAGTCTTTCGATTTCAAACCCAAAATCAGTTCTAACCAATTCTCATCGATTAGGGCTAGCGCAATAGGATTAAATCACCAAACAATATCAGAAATCAATCAAACGATACTAAGAACGAGTCTATTTCTGCGTCGTCGGGATCACCCCGACCCTAGAACAAGAGATCTAGCCACTCTTGGAAAGGTACATGCTTGATTCAATCAAATTCAGTAAGACAAACATAGAATGAAGGAGATGGAAACGGAATTTACCGGAATTTGATAAATCGAACAAGTTTTCTTCCCCAAAATCTCTAGTCTCCAAAGCTACCAAAAGCTCCCCATCAATGTCTCAACTTCGGCATGAGCTTTTTCCAAACAAAACGTAAATCCCCTCAGAAATCTGGAAATTACATTGGCTTTAATTCATCCAAACAAACAACGGAAATGTGAAAGGTCTGGGCGGATCTGGCACTGTCACGACTCGTGAATAGTCTGTCACGGTTCGTGACAGCCTGTAGTACGCCACAAAACAGATGAGTTCACTTGTCACGACTCGTGAAGGCCTCCCACGAGTCGTGACAGCTTGCTGTAGCTGAAAATTGCACAAATTCCCTTGTGAAGGCTAGCACGCGAGTCGTCCTACATCGTCTTGAGCACCTCTGAGTGATTCACTTGATATGCTTGCATCTTGTCTCATATTTTTGCTCATCTCTCGGCCCTTTTAGCCCGTCTTTGATGACTTATTTCCACATGGAAGCGTGTTATGAGCCTAATTTGCCATGTTTAACAGTAACTTTAATATCGATTTCTGCATACATTTCATGCATTTCGGCTAAAATAATACAGAATCTGTGTAAGTTATGTTTATTTGCAATATATGGAGGTCTACACAAGTTTTTGTTATATTTGGCAGAAATCGGACGCACTTTGGAGCTTAAAGGAAACTCATGGAGAAGCTAAGAATGGTGCAGCTGGAGAAAATGCCATTTTTCACCATTCTTCGTTCTGAATCAAGCTTTTATGTCTTCATGAGAGTTGTAGCCCTCGAAAAGAGCTTTCCAACGCATAGTCATATGCGTCAATCCGACGAACGAGGACTCGGGAAGGTGCGTTTTAAGAACAGAGAAGAAAGCTGAGAAATCTTTACTCGAGATCGAGTACACTCTACTCGAGATTGAGGAGAGCCTGGTCGAGAAAGAGCTGATCGAGAAGTCGAGGACGAAGACGCAGACCACCTCTACTCGATCTCGAGGAGGCTTAGTCGAGATCGAGGATCTCCGAGCCATGTTCGAGCCTTGTCGAGCACCAGTCACCCGAGAACACCAGTCGACGACGAATCCTAGTCGGTGTCGACGAGCCCTTGTCGATGTCGAGTAGACCAGCTTCTGGAAACGCATCGCCGTGAGCAGTCCGAGTAGAGTTGGGAATCCTTGGGGCCGAAGAAATCCGAGATTGCCGAGATACATCAAGTTCTATCCATGGAAGGGGAATCTATCAACATGAAGAGACTTACCTAGTTTAGATTTATCTTTTCCATTTTAGATTTAATTTCCTTATTGCTTTTATTTATCCTTAAACATTTTAGATATAGTTTTAGATATAGATAGGAGATTCTATCCTTGATTAGCAAGGAATAGAAGGCTATAAATAAAGCCCTAGGGGCTGGTTTTTCATTCATTCCATCAACAATTCAATTTCAGAGAGAAGTAGTAGAGGTAGAGAAGTAGTTCCACAGAGACAGTTTAGGGAGTTCAGAGGTTTTAGGGTTTTGGCGTTCAACGAGAGTTGGATCGCCGGGATTGTAAAGTCTTTGAATTTAGTTTAATGCAAGTTATTTCCTTTCAATCAATGTCTGAGTTTGCGATGAGGCGTGAGTAGTCCACCCACTTCTAGGGTTGGGGCGAGCCCAACGATAGCCATGCGTGTTAGAGGTAAAGATCCGACCTTTATCATGTTTTGAGCATTTTCCTACTTGTTTATGTGTTTATTGCCCGTCTAATGGAGATCCATGTTAACAAATTGGATTATAAACATAAAATTAGTAGAGACAATTAGGGTTTCTTGAAAGAGTTGTCTAATTGTTGGAAAAGGCGAAAGCTTGTCCTTGATGCTATTCACATGATTATTTGTTTGGTTCTGCCTTATGCATGCTTGGTTATCGTTGTTGCAAACCCCAATCTTGGAAGCCTTTTAAATTAAGTTTAGTTCGAAATCCCAAAGCCTTTGCATTTATTTTATTTCGTTTAAATCTTTGTCTTACTCGAGATCGAATAGCACTCGTCGATCTCGACTACTGATCTTCGACCCAAAGTCGATGTAGCTTACTTGTGCAGGTACTCGACGAGACGAAGCGAAGTCGACCAAGACTCTACTCGATATCGAGTAGGCCTTGTCGATATCGACGAGCCCCTGTGACTGCTGCTGCGCTGTTCGACTGTGCCTGACCCCTGTCGACTAACCCTTAGTCGAGGTCGAGTACCACTGTAGTCGACGTTCGTGAGATTCCATTGCTGCCTAGGATCCGCTGACACGCTTCCTCGTGGATCGATCCTGACTTCCCGCTGCTGCATCAGGAGGAGGTCTTGTAATTATTTGCAAGGGACGGAATCTGGTTTGCCGTGATTTATTTATATTTTATTATTGCAAGTCTCGATTTCCTCGTAACAACAAATTGGCGCCGTTGCCGAGGAAGCAATCATTCGCGCCTTAGGTAGTTGAATCTCACGTCTACTTTGAGTTACTTTTCAGGTGTATGCGCCGTTCTGGTTTACCACCCGAGTTTGATAGCTTAGACAAACCAGAGCGTTACCTACACATTCACTCTAAACTCAAAAGGATCATGGCGGCCGCTGAAACACAAGAGCAGCTGATTGCCAGGCTTACAAGGGAGCTAGCCGCAAAGGATACCACTATAGCCAATGAAAGGGCAGCGAGGGAACAAGAAGCTGAGCGCGCAAGGCAAGCAGAAGCTGAGCTTGCCCAATATCCAACTACTGCTGAGGATTATATGCATCCAACCCTCGTCGTGCCTGAATCGGCGATTCTTATCCCTGAAAACTCTTTTAAAATTCGCACTCAATTTCTTATAGAGCTTAAAAATAATGCCTTTTTTGGTAGATTTAATGAGTGTCCTCTTGAACATATTACGAACTTTTCTGACATGTGCCGTACTCTTTCTGAAGGTACAACTTTGGAATATGTCAAGATGAAGTCTTTCCGCTGGTCGGTGGCTGGACCTGCACTGAAGTGGCTTGAAGGGCTGAAACAAAGATCACTGACAACATGGGCCCAAGTAGAGCAAGAGTTTCTGAACAAGTTCTTCCCACCCGCCAAAACAGCACATCTCCGCCAGATAATCACCGCCTTCAAACAGAAGCAAGGGGAACCGCTGACAAAGGCATGGGAACGCTACAAGGAACTTCTGCGATCTTGCCCTACTCATGGACATCCACCCTACGTCATTCAGGAGATCTTCTTCAACTCTCTTGATCAAGTCACTAAGTACAGAATCAACCATTATACTCGCTATGAGTATCTGACAATGCCGCCAAGTGACGCATGGGGTGTGCTAGAGAAGCTCACCAACTACGACAACAAGTATGGGTCTACTGCAACTTATGAAGAGAACCCATACGCCAGACCAGCACCATCCATGCCCCTCTATGAGCCTCCTAAGGAAATTGATCCGGATGTAAGGGAACAGTACTACAGAGATCAGAACAAGAGGCTCATAAAGCAAGTAAAATATCTTTCTGTCAACCAGCCTTGCATTGAATGCGGATCGCAACGGCACACCACTCCTGAGTGCCCACACACAGAGCAAGTCAGGATGGCAGAACACCACGAGGAGGTAGCTTACGCAGGGGGTCCCAATCGCTACATCGGGGACCAAAGGTTTTAGCAACCACAATGGAACCAAGGTGTCCCTAGGAACCCCCTGCCCTACAGAGCTCCAGGACATCCGGAAAGGGACTAGAAAAAGGATGATATACAGACAGTCCTGGAGGAAATACGGAGGAATCACTCAGAAACTAGGCATTCCTTCAACTCCGTCTACACTCAGATGCAAGGTGTCAACTCTAGGCTTGGGGAGATTGATATATGGCGAAAATCAGTTGATACACAGATTGGTCAGCTGGCAGCGGGAATCCCCAGACAGTCAGGTGCGCTCCCTGGGTCTTCAGAACCAAATCCTAAGGGAAAGACTGGGCACATCGCTGCTGTAAAACTCAGAAGCGGACATCAATTACAAGAGCCAAAGATGGGAAAGCAGCAGAACAACAAAGAACAGCAACTCGACATCGACAACACTGTAGTCGACATCGAGGAGGGCCTAGTCGATGTAGAGAAGAAACTTCAGAAACCTTCGTCTGCACCACACAACAACTCGACAGCACCCAATCTGGTCGATATCGACAAGGGTGTACTCGACGTCGAGGAGGATCTTGTCGACGTCGAGAAAGCTGCAGCACCTCCGACATCTGATCTAGCTCCGAATCCGAAAAGAAGCTGCGTTTCCCTACAAAATTTCCAAAGGACCAGGCAAAAAAGAAATTTTAGCGCTTCATCAAGATGCTTCAGAAAATCAACGTCACCATCCTCTTCACAGAAGCTCTCAATGAAATGCCATCCTATGTCAAGTTCCCGAAGGAGATTTTGAGCAAAAAGCGATCGATGGCTGAAATTACAGAGGAATGCAGCCATTTGGACATACTGGAGAAGAGGCCAGATCCAGGTAAGTTTGCTATAACCATTGGCTTTGGTCCATACAAAATTAATCCTTTATGTGATCTTGGAGCTAGTGTGAGTATAATGCCTTTAACAATTTGGTCCAAGATTAAGATAGGTGCCCTAGAGCCTGTGGACGCTAGACTATATATGGCCAATAACACTGTGGTCATCCCAACAGGCATGGTGGATAATGTGCCAGTACAAGTAGGTAAATTCTTTGTCCCTGCTGATTTCCTAGTTATTGATATGCAAGAAGATCCTGCTTGTCCAATTATTCTAGGGAGACCCTTCTTGGCAACGGTGGATGCCAACATAAGCGTAAGGAAAGGAGTGCTCACCTTCAACATCAGCGATGAGGTAATTGAGTATTCCTTTAATAAAACTGAAAGGCATACAGGTCCAATGGAAGAGGTCAAATCTATCTCAGCTGATTACATCACCTTCGGGGAACCCAAGGTCAGAAATATGACCCCTGAGGAGCTAGAAAAAAGGGACATGGAGGCCCAGATGGAAGAGATCATGGCAATCCTAAAGGAGGACGCAGAAAATCCAATCGACACAAATGAAGGTACGTCGTTATGGATTAATTATTTTTCGGATGCCTTGACAGGAACTAAGTATGGGGTCAAGATCGACCAAGACTCCTCGACATCAAGGACCCTAGTCGATCTCGACAAGACACAGAAGCCTCCACCAGCACCAGCGTCATCAAGCAGCAACACAGAAGCTGAGGGCTACTCGACATCGAGTAAGCTACTCGACATCGACCACCACTCGGTTTCCTCGACTTCTCCTTCTTCGACGCTGACTCCACCAGACGAACCAGGCTCCTCGATCTCGACTAGGCTTGTCGAGATCGACCACCACCAGGCTCCACCAGCTCCTGCTTCCACGACGCTGCAGCCACCAGGAGCAGAACATTACTCAACATCGAGTAGACTACTCGATGTCAACAAGCCTTTCTCTTCGTCGACTTCTGCATCCCCGAGCAGCCCACCACCAGAACCTGCAGACTCGTCGAAATCGACTAGCCCTAGTCGAGATCGACCAAACACTGTGGTCCTCGATTCCGTTGCTGCAAAGGTAAGCCAAGGTATGGATCTCTCTTCTCCTATTTCCATCAAAGATCTATCTATACAAGGGAGAGGTTTGCCTTGGTATGTGCGCTTATGTAGGATATCCAATGATGAGCCCAAGGAGTATGAAGTTGGAGACAAGCTCTATGTCTCTAAATCAAAGGATCATTGGTTCCCTAACAAATTCAACAAGAAGCGGATGGGACCTTTTGTGGTGAACAAAATCCATTCTGGAGGATTACAGCTAATGGACAAGAATGGAGTCTTATTTGAGGCCCAAGCTACATGGGCCCTGCAAATGCCACCTTGAGCTAAATGGAAAGTCGGCCTAGCGACTATAAAATCTAGAGCTTGTACATAGACTTTTTAGGACTTTTTGAGACTTTGTTTTTGGTTTGAAACACTTTTAGTTTTTCTATTGTGGGTATATGTCTTCTACACTTTTCAGGTCCATGGATAGAGGCAAGCTATATCAACATTCATACTCGGCCCAAGAGGTGCTTCCATTCGAAATTTAGAGGCCCTGCACATCAGTCTAGTGAGTTTCTTTCTCTACCCTTGTTTTTATACAGTGAGGACACTGTAATGTTTAAGTATGGGGTGGGGGAAGGGCTTACATTATGCATATTTGCCATATTTGACATTATTTGTGCATATTTAGAATTTATTTCTTTGAATTGCTACATGGCTATTTTGGAATGCATTATTGATTTATGTGCTTATATGCATGTTTTCCAAAAAAGTTTGAAAAATGACCCCCATTGAAATTTTTTGAATAATGTCATGGAAGCTTATATTGAACTCGACGATGCAAAATTGGATTCATTAGAGATATAGCATGAAATTGCCTAGTAAAGGGAAGTCATAATGAAGTGCATTATTTCTTGAAAACCATAGAAGAAGGTAAAATTTGAAGTTGCTTTTGACATGTTACATGATAAGATGATGGAGGACTTTATATTTCCATATAATGCTCATTGTTTGAAATCCTAGCCATACCTATGCTTATGCATCACAAAAACCATAATATGCCTTATTTCAATTACCGCTCCACATGACCTAAATATTTGTCATTCTTTACCTTATCCGAGGATTATGTTGAGAATGATGTTACATTATGGAGATTATCATATGGTGTTTGTGTTGTGATTATTGTCATTTATTGGAGTTTGGAAGGAAAGTGTTTTGAATATATGGAAAATTTAATGAGTGAAAGAAAATCCAATCACCTCAGGAGATAAAGGTAGATTGACCCAGCTCTCTAAGATAATAGTTTGGAGAGATGGGACACATTGTGAGGAGTCCAAAGCACTAAGTATCCGGGGCCATTCATGACACCCATGTTTGCGACTCGCGAGAAGGCAGTGCTGAGGTTAGAGAGGTAAAAGCATTATTATTGATAAAAGCATTATGAAAGGCGATGAATCTTATGAAAAGGAATGTGGAAATTCAGTTTGGAAATACTCCATTTCCCCGGATCATTAGCACCACATTGCCAAAAATTGCCCACCTTTTAGCCTTTTACCGATCTATTCTTTATTTGAGCTAAATTTAAGTCCTCTTGATTATTAATGCTTTGTCACGAATGAATGTTTTGCAAAACCCTCCTTTTGTGAGTAGATGTTGCTCTGTAAATTACACATGCATGGATTTGTGACACTAGTACCTTTTCAAGGATGGTAATTGATTGCAGGGACATATGACAATGAATCTGATATGTTGAGAGTTTTGAATTCTTCCCCTGAATGACAATTAAAAGTATTGCTTGAGGACAAGCAAGCTTAAGTATGGGGTGTTTGTTGTGAGCCTAATTTGCCATGTTTAACAGTAACTTTTATATCGATTTCTGCATACATTTCATGCATTTGGGCTAAAATAATACAGAATCTGTGTAAGTTATGTTTATTTGCAATATATGGAGGTCTACACAAGTTTTTGTTATATTTGGCAGAAATCGGACGCACTTTGGAGCTTAAAGGAAACTCATGGAGAAGCTAAGAATGGTGCAGCTGGAGAAAATGCCATTTTTCACCATTCTTCGTTCTAAATCAAGCTTTTATCTCTTCATGAGAGTTGTAGCCCTCGAAAAGAGCTTTCCAACGCATGGTCATATGCGCCAATCCGACGAACGAGGACTCGTGAAGGTGCGTTTTAAGAACAGAGAAGAAAGCTGAGAAATCTTTACTCGAGATCGAGTACACTCTACTCGAGATCGAGGAGAGCCTGGTCGAGAAAGAGCTGATCGAGAAGCCGAGGACGAAGACGCAGACCACCTCTACTCGATCTCGAGGAGGCTTAGTCGAGATCGAGGAGCTCCGAGCCATGTCCGAGCCTTGTCGAGCACCAGTCACCCGAGAACACCAGTCGACGACGAATCCTAGTCGATGTCGACGAGCCCTTGTCGATGTCGTGTAGACCAACTTCTGGAAACGCGTCGCCGTGAGCAGTCCGAGTAGAGTTGGGAATCCTTGGGGCCGAAGAAATCCGAGATTGCCGAGATACATCAAGTTCTATCCATGGAAGGGGAATCTATCAACATGAAGAGACTTACCTAGTTTAGATTTATCTTTTCCATTTTAGATTTAATTTCCTTATTGCTTTTATTTATCCTTAAACATTTTAGATATAGTTTTAGATATAGATAGGAGATTCTATCCTTGATTAGCAAGGAATAAAAGGCTATAAATAAAGCCCTAGGGGCTGGTTTTTCATTCATTCCATCAACAATTCAATTTCAGAGAGAAGTAAGGAGGAGTAGAGGTAGAGAAGTAGTTCCGCAGAGACAGTTTAGGGAGTTAAGAGGTTTTAGGGTTTTGGCGTTCAACGAGAGTTGGATCGCCGGGATTGTAAAGTCTTTGAATTTAGTTTAATGCAAGTTATTTCCTTTCAATCCATGTCTGAGTTTGCGATGAGGCGTGAGTAGTCCACCCACTTCTAGGGTTGAGGCGAGCCCAACGATAGCCATGCGTGTTTGAGGTAAAGATCCGACCTTTATCATGTTTTGAGCATTTTCCTACTTGTTTATGTATTTATTACCCGTCTAATGGAGATCCATGTTAACAACTTGGATTATAAACATAAAATTAGTAGAGACAACTAGGGTTTCTTGAAAGAGTTGTCTAATTGTTGGAAAAGGTGAAAGCTTGTCCTTGATGCTATTCACATGATTATTTGTTTGGTTCTGCCTTATGCATGCTTGGTTATCGTTGTTGCAAACCCCAATCTTGGAAGCCTTTTAAATTAAGTTTAGTTCGAAATCCCAAAGCCTTTGCATTTATTTTATTTCGTTTAAATCTTTGTCTTACTCGAGATCGAATAGCACTCGTCGATCTCGACTACTGATCTTCGACCCAAAGCCGTTGTAGCTTACTTGTGCAGGTACTCGACGAGACGAAGCGAAGTCGACCAAGACTCTACTCGATATCGAGTAGGCCTTGTCGATATCGACGAGCCCTTGTGACTGTTGCTGCGCTGTTCGACTGTGCCTGACCCCTGTCGACTAACCCTTAGTCGAGGTCGAGTACCACTGTAGTTGACGTTCGTGAGATTCCATTGCTGCCTAGGATCCCCTGACACGCTTCCTCGTGGATCGATCCTGACTTCCCGCTGCTGCATCAGGAGGAGGTCTTGTAATTATTTACAAGGGACGGAATCTGGTTTGCTGTGATTTATTTATATTTTATTATTGCAAGTCTCGATTTCCTCCTAACAACAAAGCGCCTCTACTCACCTCCTTATCCTTTAGCTCTTGAATCGCCTCCAAAACTGCTCAAAAGTACCTGAAATCACAACAAACTAGCGGTAGACACCGATTCCTCGAAATGGGACACAAAGGGCTAAGAAATAGGTAGAATACTCTAGTAAAATGCCCTAAACTCTACCCAAGAGTGCTCAAAGACAATGCTAGAATAGACGCTATCAGAAACAACTTCGTCTACTGGAGGTCCTTGATGAGAATGTTCATTATAGATCATGATCTGGAACTTTGGAACATTATAGAGAATGGTATGAAGATTCCAGTGAAAGACGGACCAAATGGAACCAAAGTTGCGAAGACCGAGGCTGAATTCATCCAAGCGGATCTTGAACTCGTCTCCAAAAACTACAGGGCTATTAACTTACGATATTGTGGTCTTAGCACTGATGAGTTTAACCGTATTTCATCTTGTAGGCTAGCTAAAGAGATTTGGGACAAGCTGGTTGTCACCTACGAAGGAACTAGCCAAGTGAAGGACACCAAGATCAGCATCCTCCTTCGAAAGTATGAACTTTTCAAAATGAAGCCTGATGAGTTTATTAAGGCAATGTTTACACGGTTCACAGAGATCACCAACAACCTTGACTCTCTCGGCAAGAGCTTTAAGAACGTTGAAAAAGTGAGGAAGATATTGAGGTGTCTCCCAAAAGACAAATGGGGCCCTAAAGTGACAGCCACAGAGGAAGCCCAGGATCTCACCACTCTGCCCCTTGATGACTTACTTGGGAAGCTGATCATACATGAGATGATTCTCAATGAAGATGATGGAGAACTCTCAGCAAGCACTAAGAACTTGGCGCTCAAGTCTAAGAAGGATGAGCCCAAAAATGTGTTTGATTCTGAAGATGAGGATGATGATGTGGATGATCCCTTTGATCTCATTACAAGGGGTCTTTCTCGAATCCTCAAAATGAAGAAACAATTCAACAACAAGGATGGATCAGAGTCTTCTAAATTTCGAGGTAAGTCTCAATACAACAAATATGACAAGAAGACTAAACCTTTGTCTTGTTTTGAATGTGATGAAACAGACCATCTCGTGAAAGACTGCCCTTAAAAGACGAAGAGCCAGTCCAAGAAAGGTGATAGATGGAAAAAGAAAGCCATGGTGGCAACTTAGAGTGATTCTGACTCAGACTCCGATGATGAGAAGGCCAATGTCCGTCTTATGGCCTCAGGAGATGAATCCCACGATGAGAAGCTTGAGGTAACCGTAAGAGAGCTTATGGAAAGCCCAAAAGAGGTATTATCGGAATTCCTTTCTAATATGATTGCTAATGAAGAGAAACTTATTGCCCAAACTAACACTCTTATTAAGAAAACTATGGACCAAGAAAGAACTATTGAGGATCTGTCTATGAGGGTCAAAAGTCTTGAAGCTTCTTATTCAGGTCTTGACATTAAAGTCAAGACTCTTGACTCAGAGAAATCTGAACTCAAGCAAGATCTCTCGTCTCTGAGAAGTGAACATCATGACTTAGAGAACGAGAAGATCTCCCTGAATAATAAGATTCAAGACCAACAGGCAGCCCTTATAAGTTTTACCAAGTCCAAGGGCACTCTTGATAGGATGTTGGGTGAGCAACAAAGTTCTCTAAACAGAAGTGGTATTGGTTACAACCCGAGGTTTTTAAAGAAGCAACACATTACCACTTTTGTGAAGGCAAAACGAAGCAAAACCTCTCCTATAAGTCACCACTGTGCGAGAAAGGGACATGTAAGAGAGACCTGCCCCTATAGAAGAAAGTATCCTTATATTATTCGCAATACATTTCCTGTTCACTTGAGAAAAGAACGGATAACGCAAGTTTGGGTCACCAAAGGCACTATTTTACCAAATATGGTTTATCCCAATAAAGGATCTAAATTTTCTCACTGGTCTAACCACAAAGGTTGAATTTTGTTTTGCAGGAGATCACCAAGGTGAAAGAGCAAAAATGGATTATTGATAGTGGATGCTCTAGATATATGAGGTGGAAGAGGTCTCTCTTCCATGAACTAAAGAAGCAATCCACTGGAACAATCACTCTTGGTGACAAAGGAAAGTGTGACATCGTTGGTATCGGTAGTGTTGGGAGTGATCCTAACCATAGCATTAAAAATGTTTATCTTGTTAATGGTTTGAAGTATAATTTGCTTAGTGTTTCTTAACTATGTATTAATGGTAATGATGTTGGATTTAACAAGAAAAGATGTTTAGTGCGCAGAGAAGATACATATGAAATAGTTCTAATTGCCTATCGTTATAACAACATCAATGTCGTGAATGTTGAGCAAGTGGAACAAGGAAGCTTAACCTGCCTAAAGGCTTTGACGGACGATCCAAAGCTCTGGCACATGAGACTCGGTCATGTGAGCCCACAAATACTACAGAAGCTTATGTCCAAAGGGCTTGTAAGAGGACTACCTGATATGGACTTCAAAGGTATTGATATGTGCAAAGCATGCACACGAGGTAAACAAACACGTAGCTCTTTCAAAACCCAAAAGGTTGTAAGTTCTTCTAGACCCCTTGAACTTCTACATATGGATTTATGTGGTCCTATGCGAGTCAAATCTCCCAATGGTAAAAAGTACATGCTTGTTGTCATATTTGATGAATGCAATGACGGTTTTTTAAGTGAAAGTGTTGCAGATTTAGATCTTAACAACCATACAGAGAATGAGGATGGTGATGATATTGCTACCAAGAACACAGAGAAGAGGAACATGCAGGATCAGATTCTTAACACTGAAGAATTGGCCCAAGGTGTTGAAGCTCCGTCCAAAGCCCTTGGAGACCAATCCAAAAGTGTTGAGACTTCAGAAACTGCGGTAACTGAACCTAACAGATCCACGGATTTAGATGTACCACAAATCAATCATGTTGGTGTGACGAATCAAGGAGCTGACACTAGCACAAGAAAATTCAAATACTCCTCATCACACTCATTAAAGGATATCATCTCTGACCCTACATCTAGTGTTCAAACTCGTTCTAAACTTAAAGATCTTTGTGCTTTTCACGCGTTTGTCTCTCTTATAGAACCAAAGAAGGTAGATGAGGCTCTTCAAGAGCCAGACTGGATCATTTCCATGCAAAGTGAGCTTAACGAATTTGAAAGGAACAAAGTCTGGACCTTGAAGCCTAGGCCAAAGCATCAATCAGTCATTGGCACACATTGGGTATTTCGGAACAAGCTAGATGAGAATGGTAAGATCGTGAAGAACAATGCAAGGCTTGTTGCTCAAGGCTACAATCAAGAGGAAGGTATTGACTACGAGGAGACTTTTGCTCCCGTAGCCAGACTTGAAGCCATTCGCATATTATTAGCATTTGCATCTTTTATGAGCATAAAGTTATATCAAATGGATGTCAAGTGTGCTTTTCTTAATGGTTTCTTAGAGGAAGAAGTCTATGTGGCTCAACCCCCATGCTTTGAAAGTTCGGAATTTCCTAATCATGTTTACAAACTAGACAAAGCGCTATATGGTTTGAAACAAGCCCCAAGAGCTTGGTATGAGCGCTTGTCAAAATATCTTTTAGAAAATGATTTTAAAAGGGGGTTGATCGACAAGACTCTTTTTATCAAGACCAAAGGAAATGACATTTTGGTTATTCAAATATACGTTGATGATATATTGTTTGGTGCTACTAACACATCTTTGTGCAATTAATTTTCTGACATTATGTGTGCACTCAATTTCTTTTTGGGATTACAAGTTCATCAATCCAAGAAAGGGATCTTTTTCAACCAAAGCAAGTACACTAAGGATCTCTTGAAGAAGTTCAAGATGGATCAATCCAAAGCAGCCAAGGCACCCATGAGCTCAACCTTATCTCTAGATCAAGACAAGACTGGGAAGAGTGTCAATCAAAAGGAGTATTGAGGGATGATTGGATCTTTACTATATCTTACAGCTAGTAGACCCGACATCATGTTTAGTGTTTGCGTGTGTGCTAGGTTTCAATCTGGTCCTAAAGAATTTCACCTCATAGATGTGAAGAGGATCTTTCGATATCTCAATGGAATTAAAGAGCTTGGCTTGTGGTACCCAAAGCAAAAAGATTTTACATTAATCGGGTATTCCGATGCAGATTTTGCAGGCTATAAGGTGGATAGGAACAGCACGTCAGGATGTTGCCAATTCTTAGGAGCATCCTTGATTAGTTGGCACTCAAAGAAACAAAACTCAGTTGCTCTATCCACTGCCGAAGCCGAATACATAGCAGCTGGAGCATGTTGCTCCCAAATCCTTTGGATAGCTCAACAAATGAGAGATCTTGGCATCAACCTCAAATGTATTCCCATTAAGTGTGACAATACAAGTGCCATATCAATCACAAAGAATCTTGTTCAGCATTCAAGGACCAAACATATCGATGTGAGGTTCACCTTCATTAGACGTGAGATCGGAATGCTTAACAGGGATGCACTTTTGTAGGGGGAGCTTTCCCTTTACGAAAGATAAATTCTACTCAGTGTCAAGACCTTTGAGAATTATGTCAAAGATTGTGAGCTGAATGGTAGAGCACATATAACGGATCTTATATTTGGTTAATATCTTATTAGATATTTGATCAAGTATAGTTTTTATGATTTCTAACCTTACTTGTACAATACACATTTTATTTCCTAAAAGTTCTTATATCCAAGTATTTTTTATTTATGGAAAATATATTTTCGGAATTATTCCCTCTTGAATTGAATTGTGACAAGATGGTTTGAAATTTGAATTGTTTTTGAAATCAAATATTTTCAAAATGGCAATGTGATGATTACCCTCATTGGAACCCTAAACCCGTCCCATCAACTTAACCCTCTCTCCCTTTTTAAACCACACACTTTACCCCAATTTATCACCTCTCCATATTTACCTAAACATAAACCCTCTCTTAAACTCCTTCTTCAACCTTTTTTTGGAAGCCTAGCCGAATCTCATCCATAGCACCCAAATCCAAGAAGACCTCCATACCCAAACGCCTTGGCGCTACCCCCAAGGGACGCCAGGCCATTGTTACTTCCCCTCAACCCGAACCTACTCCTCAAGCCATTGTCCCAACTATCGTCCAGAGCACCGTCCCTGAGAGCACCATTGCTGAAATCAAGCGTTCTCTAAAGCGCCCGACGAAGAAGTCATTCAGTGCCAAGCAAAAAGGGAAAAGGAAAATCATTACTGAGGAAGAGGAGGAAGAGGAGGATCTCGATGTGATTTTGGCTGAGGAAGAGGCCGAGCAGGCAAGGAAATTAGCCGAGGAGGAGGCTAAGAAAGTCAGAAAGGAGGCCGAGGAGGAGGCCCTAAGAGCTGTTGAGAAGGAGGTTCCCACTGAAGAGGAACCAGAGGAAGAAGAAGAGGAGGACGACGACACTAGAGACAACGAGGATGCTGAAGGAGACGACGCTGAAGGGTCCGCTGAGGACATGGGGTCTGAGGATGAAGAGGATGTGGAGCCAGAACTTGTTCCCTCTCCTTCTCCTCCTCCTCCTCCCCCGTCTCCGAAGAAGCGCAAAGCCCCTGCAGCAAAGCCTCCATCTCCCAAGCGCACAAGGAAAGACACTGCTCCCACAAAGGCTCGCAGGAAGAACGCCGATCCGCCTGCACTCATCCAGGTAAACCAATCCCTGCCCTCTTCTTGGTTTGAAAATGCGGAGATGGCTGGAAAGTGGGTAGATGAGTTTCGAACTCGTAAGATACGTTGTTCTGATTTTATTGATCTTGAGTTTTTGGAAGCTTTGAACCTACCTTGCATCTCTCTCCTCAAAAAAACCCCTGTCTGGACCCTTCTAAACCTTGAATCTGTGTATTACCCCCAACTCACCCGCCTGTTCTACATAAACCTAAAAGCCAAACACAATGCTGATGGTTGGTCTTTGGAATCAGTTGTCAAGGGAGTTAGAATCTGTTTCAACTCCATTGACTTTGCCGATTTCCTTGGCCTACCTAGATCTTGTCCACCCTCTCCGGAAAACCCCATAAGAGAACAATGCATTGCCCTTGCCTGATCCAAATACCTACTCCCCGAAGCATCCAACAACACCACAAAACAGCTTACCCACTCTTCCCTTACCCTCGAGGCAAAAATCATCTTCAACATCATTGTGCGTTGCCTCTTACCCCGTATAAACTCTGGCTCCTTCCTAACTGATAATGCTATGGTCCTTCTATACCGTATTCTGAACGGCCTTGATCTTGATCTGGCCAATACCATCCTAGGATCTATGTCTCAAACTCACAAAGCTAGAAAAGGAACTCCCCTCCCCTTTGCCAACCTATTAACCCATATCTTCAAAGCTTCTAAAATCGATTTCAAAAATGAAGAACAATAGCATCATATGGGTAAGTTCGACTCCAAGAGCTTTGAGAAGATTGGCATCACTCAGTCCCCCCAAGGGACTTGGAGTCTTGCCTCTCCCTCAAAAACTCGTCCTACTGCCTCTGCCATTGATGAGCGCATGGAAAACCTGGAGTTGGGCTTGGAGGAAGTTCGCCTGGATATCAAGGAGCTGCATAGAGAGTTTTTGCTGGAGATGAGCGGGGTGTTGAAGTTGTTGCACGGTCTGAGGTTGCTGCTCACGAATGATGCTCCCGACGATGACTCTTAAACCCTACCCTACCCTACCCTAACCCTGAATCTGAAACGCTATTTGTTTTTGGATACTGCTTTAAAAATTTTGGTGACTGTTTTACCTCCTCCCTTTGTTGAAAGACAAAAAGGGGGAGATGATCTGAGATGGTTTAGACGTTAAAACTTTAAAACTGTTGTGAATCAAAGGTCTTGGAAGACGTTATTTTGTTTTTGGTTGGATATTTCATGTTTTAAAATTATGATCCAACATTTGTCTAACCCATGCAGGTACTTAGTTCGATTTTGCTTATGATATATTTGCTTGACAAAGTTGCAGGGATGCACATGTTTTGTCTTTCATCAAGGGGGAGATTGATAACTCCACTCCCTTGATGAAAATCGGAATAAGTTTCAAAGGCTTTGATACACATTATGTGTCAAAGATCTTGAAGCTACAACCGTGTTGATGAAACACAAAACCTGTACTTTATTATATTATGTCCGAATATTATTATATGTTATTATATGCTTCCATATATTATTTTATATATACTAACATTTCAGGAAGCTTTTCGAATTATATTTCCTTCCTTGATCTGAATAACATGGAGAATAAAATCGGAGATCATGGCTTCAAAGTTTCCAAGAATAGAAGATCGTGAAGAATCCCTCTCAAGCCGTGATCCGCTCTAGCCGTTGGTGAAGATCCTTAGGCGCCGATTTGTTCATTATAAAGAAAAGGAAGAAAGGAAGACAACAACAGATTCGTTGAACACAAGCATTCATACAATCAAGCCTTCAAGTCAAATCTGTCTTCCTCGTGTGCTCTCTGCTAGTTCTTAAGAGTCAATTATTTCATTTCAAAGCATTTGAGAGTTACACAGTGAACTCATAGGATATATTTTGAGAGAGTGTTATACTCGAGAGTTTATAACTCAGGAAGTGGACACTAGGCGATTGATTCACGAAGTGTAAGAGGATTGTACTAGATAGCTGATAGAGGTGGAGCTCTTCTAGATTGGTCTAGGACTCCAAGGGAACGTGAGTTGACTAGATTGCAATTGTATAGGAGAGAGGCTTCTCGGTGAGCTATTAGGATCCTAAGTCTTGTGAATCAATAAAAGCCGGTTGAATTCAAGGGTTGTGGAAGAACCCTAGGCGGGGACGTAGGCCAAGTTCGTGCCGAACCTCGTAAACAATTCATTGCGTCCTTTACTTATTGTTTTACCATATTTCCTCACTTGTTTCGAACTGTATAACTCTGTTGTGATTCAAGTTTTCCAGAAGAAAGAATTATGTCTAATCTCAAAGGGATTTGCAAAAGCTTCAAAAGTCTTGAGATTATCTGCGAAAAACTGGCATACTCTATTCAAACCCCCTTCTAGAGTATTTCTATATTACTTTGTTATACATTATCGAACCTTCATTTTGAAAAAAAAGAAAAAAAGAAACAACGGTGGATGCGAGGGCAAATTGAGAGGGACGAACACGCAAACGATACCGGTGCATACAAAGAGGGACGACTGGAGGTGACTGCCGATTGAAGTCCTGAGCGACTGGAGGCGACTAAAATCTATGGAGATGTTGGTGATTTAGGCGAGAGAAAGCTGAGAGTAACAAACAAACAAAAGAGGAAAGGGCGAACTTAGAGGACGAATGAAAAATAACAGTGCACTTAGGGGCGACATGGAGAGCTTGATAGTCAGTCGACGATGCCAAACGAATATGAGCCCTCTGACTGAGCGTATTGGAGTCCTGACTAAGAGAGAACTAAGTGGCTAAAGAAGGTATGTCTCCATTGTTTCTTCTTCGAAAAATAGGGTTTTGAATATTGTGTTTTGAATTTGTCTTAGGGGTTTATTGTTTAAATTGCAATGAAACTTCAATGATTTGGAAGTTGGAGTTTAAAAATCATTAGGTTGGATTGTTGTCATCTCATGTCAAATTATCAATTGATGCTTCTTCCTCGGTAACAAGTTGTAAAGGAAACCGAAACAAGTTTTAGAATCAACAATTCAATGGTTGAATTTAGAATCAAAATCAATGGCGAAACTCTAATAGCTATTATAAAGGGAACCGATTTTGCACACATTGCAAGAAGACTAATCATAAATTCTAAGATGGTCGCTCAGACAAGCATTGATATAGAAGTTGAATCGATGATTCCTGGGTTGTCAAATGAGCAATATAGCCAAGTTTTGACTCTGTTAAAGAAATCATCTTTAGGGGTTTCAGAGAATACTGAAGCATTCATCAACTATCCTTGTACATTCTATTCCTCTTTTTTCATACAGTTCTTATAGATATCTTATTCTAAATTCTAATTGGATCATATATAGTGGTGCAAGTGATCATATGTGTTTTGAATCACATTTATTCTGCAAGCTTGAGCCTTTCAAGGTCTTTTAAAGTCAGTCTTCCCAATCACAATATCGTTGAAGTCAAGCTATCAGGCACTGTTATTCTTTATGATAATTTGGTTTTGCCTAATGTGCTATTCATTCCCAAGTTTAGATTCAATCTATTATTTATGAGTCAGCTAGTTAGACATATGAACTCCATTGTGATTTTCACTGCAAAGGCATGTTTCCTACAAGACCTTTCTCGGAAGAAGCCAAAGACTCTTGGTGAGTTACATAGAGGCTTATACATGCTGAGTGCAACCTCAGATCTTGGAAAATTAAAGTTGACAAGCATGGATCGTCCCACCAAGATTTTATTAGTTGAATCTTGTTCTAATGTTTCATTTCTTGATGCACATTTGAACCATGTTGTTCCTCAGTTTTCTGCATTCAATAAATCCAAAGATACTGTACTTTGGCACTAAAGGTTGGGTCATTTTCCATTTCTTCAACTCAATAATGTTTGGTCTTTTCTTGTGAACAAAGATTTTATTGCTAGTTGTGAAGTTTGTGCCAAAGCTAGACAACATAGGCTACCTTATCCTTCTAGTGTGTTTGCTAAACTTTTATACTCTAATTCTATCGAATAAAATTTTAAGCCTATTAGCTTAAATAACAAGCACAGAGTAGTGAGCATTGGTCCGACCTTGGTAGCCTATTAGCTCAATTGGCAGAGCACTATGCTTAGACACTAGATGTGGATTCGAATCCCACATAGGTTGTCTACTAGATATAGCATTCGTAACTTTGCTAATTGACAAGTACTTCAATAGCCATTATAGCAAATATTTATACCTCAATGAACCTCTTAAATGGACAAAAATCATGCAACTTATGTATTTTCTTCTTCATTTGTATGCTTGATTGAATAAGTGAACAAAATCATCCAAAGTTATGATAACCAAAAACATTAAAATCGGAGCTAAACTGAATGACAAATGCATCAGTCTATGGTTAATAGACTTGTTAAAGATCTACACTACAAAAGATCTATCAAAATTTTCAGTGCAAGAGGTTGATACAATGCATGTGTGACTTGCCCATCTCTTTTCTCTCTGTCTCACCTTGTTCAGTTTCTTTCTTTGCCGTGCATTTTCTGTATTGATAGCTATTAGTAATGACTGTTTTGTAGTTATATATACTCTAATTCACTTCCCTACAACCATTGAGAATGTCTTCTACAGTTAACATCAGAAAACTCTCTTCTTTTACCTCCCATGGTGTTGCAAGGACTGCACTCGACAGAATGACAACAAAATGGAATTTTGCACAAAAATGGTTTCATGGTAAAATCATAGCACACAGAAGTCAAATAAGTTTCATGAAGTTTAGATGAACTCTTGTTAGCACTTCGAATTAGCACTTCTAGCCAGAAAGATTGTATTTTATTAATTATAAAAACTTTAGAGGCACACACAAACAATTCAACTATAAAACCCAACAAAATAAGACCAAATACATTAACCCTTGTACATTTAGGTTTACATTTTCGATCACAACACTCAAATTTAAGTTGAAGTGTTGTGAGGAAGGATGCAAATCGGAAGCCCCTTTGCAGGCATTGGTAATGGATCCACGATTATTTTCTCATTGGCAATCAGTTTCTCCCAATTGAACCTCTAGACAACATGATGCATAAACACTAGTTTATTTTTCAATGTATGTGTCATGTGCGGCTTATGTGGGATTCGAACCCACATCTTGTGCCTAATTAAAATGCTCTACCATGTTGAGCTAATAACCCAAAATTTTAAAAGCAAGAGGCTAACATAACTTACCCAACCATGTATGCATCTGCAAGCTTCAATGGTGGTTGGATGTACATAGGAGAGACACCATTAAGAGTTTTCTTTGTTTTGACACCAATTGTAAGTTACAATTGGTGTCAAAACAATATCAGATATATCGGCCGATATATCGGCGATATTTAGAATCCGCTACGATATCAGCATATCAGGTGAAAAATATCGGTCAGCGCATTATATCGGGTCAAAGCCGATATATCGGGTCAATATCGGCAATATATCGGGTCAATATCGGCGATATATCGGGTCAATGCCGATATATCGGGCTAATATCGGCGATATATCGGGGATATTTAGAACTGCCAACTTTGATAAGTTAACTTTAGCCTTTATGAATGAAGTTGTTTTTATTTTATCAAGTTTATTTGGTAATTTTGCAATTTAAATATTATTTTTAATGCATATTTTTACATTTTGAAGTATAAATATAATACTTATAGTTAAAAATTAGTGAAACCGATAAATCCGATATATCTCGATATATCCCCGATATATCATTTTTACTCCTAACCGATACGACCCCGATACGCGATATTTAGAACCTTGATTGTAACAGGTGAAAGGCTTTGCTCCACCATTAATTGGTATTTGATAATATGGATTTGGAATCATCTTAACTTGAAATCAGAATGAGCATTTAAATTAATTCTCATCTCATGAATGCAAATTGTTTAGCAATTACCGCAACTGAAAAAATGCTTGCTTGCAACGTGTCTTAGAGAAAGTCAATTCAATTTCTCAGTTAATATGAATATTTCCATTATACGATGTTATCATCTATTTTCTTAGCTTGGTTTAATCATTGTATCTATATATTTACCGTTTCATATCTATTTTCCCAGCACATAACATTCCCTGGAGAATCGAGAACAAATGACTAAACCAACTCTTTGTTCTCCTCTTTCAAGTTCAAGAAAGGTGCAACTTAAGGATTTAAGCCACACATCTCTTACTACCAACCAGTCTGACAGGTCTTTATCCTATTACTGATTGATGTATTCCTAAACGGGTAAACATGGTTTTAGTAGGATTATGATAAGAACAAAATTTATAACCTTCGAGTTCCAAAACTCAACTATGACCGAAGTTAGCAGCAAGAATGCATGATTCCATTGACTAAGATTCTATATATTGTATAATTAAAATTATAACTCCCAATGTAAATCATTGGCAAATAAAAAAACAGAATTGTTTGTTGTTTGACCAAAAAACATGAGATGCTACACTATGAATGGAGAATGCTTGGTACAATTAAACACATGCATTCAATAAATAAAACCAAATAGAAGCTAGCTAGCAAACGGAGAACTACAACCTGAGTGGTTGCTCAAATTTTAACGAACCCTAAAACCCCTAAGTCAAATTTTTCCAATATAAGGTGCTTGATAAGGCATATTTGAGTAGGCATTATAGAATGGTTTTAGATGCATTTCATTGTCATATAATCATGTTTTATAGTTAATTGCATATTATGCTCTTTTAGTGGCAAAGTTCGGAAATTGTGCTACTTTATTGGATTTATGCAGATTCGTAGTGCCGACATGGTGAGGAGCTTGGGTAGAGACAAAAGAGGATGTCCAAAGAGCAAGGAACAAGCTAAGGAAGGATTAAAGGGCGATTTGGGAAGCAAAGGAGCACAAGAACAAGAGCGGAATTGAGGAACATGGAGAACTCCCATCTTTTGGCTTTTAATCATTTCGATTCATCTTCTGCGATCTTCATTAGAGTTGTAACCCTTGAAAAGAGCTTTCCAACACATATTCATATGCGTCAATCGAACGAACGACGACTCCACAAAGTGCATTACAAATTATGTTTGCGAAGCTGTCAAGAGCGACACCCGCCGTGGTTTAGCTAGCGCCCGCCGTCCCCATCAACTCCGAATCTGCGCAAGCGGCCTAATTCTATTTTTATGGAAACTCTTTGTATCTATTCTAGAATTTTTGGCCGACGGTTGGAGGCCTTATATTAGACCTATTTTCATTATTCATATCTATCATCTAACATTCTATTCAATCTAATTAGTTTAGGTTTGTTTTCCATTCAAGAGAAAGAAATTAGGTAAGCCATGATTGGCTAATTCTCCATTGCTTTCATCTACACTTTTGAGACTTGGCTGGTTGATTGTGAGTTTCTAATGAAGTAGTATTTCTCTCTTTAATATCTTTTGATTTCCTTTGTGTTTATTGATGATATTATTGTGATTGATCACCATGCTAGTATCTTGCTAGGTATTTGTTCTTTCGTCATTGAATGAATTCCGCAGTAGCATGTTTGGGATTGTGAGAACCTTTGTTTGATCATGACTAAGTAGGGATTTCGACATATGTCTTAAACATCAGTTACCTTGTGATGGGCGATTTTTTAGTCGCGTACACTGTATCAAAATAAATTCGAACCTACCTAACTAATGTAGTGTGGTAAGCATGAGTCGATCCCACAGAGAATCAAGTTATTCTGAAGTTAAGTTTATTTACCAATTAATATGAAACGGGGTTTTGAGTGGTGAAAATAAGAAAGAAAATAAAATAAACTATAAACAAATTAATGGAGATAACGATTAATAAAATAGTTTCATCTAAAAATATCCACTTTATTTGGTTGAAACGATCCCTATAACTTCTTCTCGTCCTTTTAGGTTTCCTATGAATGCCCTTGTCCCGACCTAATATAGTTACTAGTCCAACCAGTCCTAGAAACCCTTATCAATCGAGCAGTCCCTAAAGAAGGATTTAACCCAATTGATAGCTTTAAGTTCGGAGATTAACCAAGGTATTCGCAGTCCATAAAGAGAGATTTAACAATACATCAAACTTTCTACTCATTCAATTAGTTCAACCAGCCCGAAAGGAACAAGTTTGCGACTTAGGTTAAGGTTCACAACCAGAAATCTACAAAACTCTAGCAATTGAATTGATTCTATGAAGTTGATCGAACAAGCTAGAATAAAACAATCAACAATAAAGAGCAAAGAAGTGAAAACATTCAATATAGGAAATAAGGAACAAGATTCAGAAGCTCACAATCAATCCAAATAAAGCTTCAAATCATAAACGAAATGGAAGAGTTTAGATCTCCATAAAAATAAAACAAAAGACAATTAGGGTTAAGAGGAAGCAAAGTTGGTCTCGGCCGGTCACGTTCGGCCTCCTTATGCCGTATGAATGAATGTATATATAGACTATAAATATATCCTAATATAATTATATAATAATACCACTATATCTAACTATATCTAACTCTATCTAATTATAATTTCCTGCAGCCAAAGACACTCCAATTGCATAGTCCTAACTAAATTAGGAATGTAGCTGTCGAATTCTACTTGCAACAACTTGAACGCTACGAACCGTCCCATATTGTCCTCTAATTTATAAAATCACCACGATCAATCTCCGAATTCATCCGATCCAGTCCGAAAATACCTGAAATATATAAAAGCACTAGTGTAGACTTCGAAAATCAAATAATACCAAATAAGCTATAAAAATATGTAAAAATACTAGAAATTAATATACAAATCTATACTTAAAACATGACTAAAATAGACTCTATCAAACTACTCCATGCTTAGACTTTTGCTTGTCCTCAAGCAATGAAAAACAAATATAGAATTAATCATCCCACAAATAAGATCTTCGTGTTGTAGTTTTAGAAAATTAAGCAACATCAAGCAATAGGAGTCATGAATAAGAGAACAAATATCATAGCAAGTATATGAGCGATCCAATAGTAAAGGCAAATTTAATCCAACCTCACCGGGATAATATGTTTCACTCAAGCTCTCATGTGTTTTGGCTTTAAAGTGCAACTCCCAACTTAATCCAAAATGTTTTATACACCGTAAAAGTCATCACTTGCAAACCACATCATGAAGACTTTTATAGGGTTGTAATGGGCCTTTGGTAGGAACATAAGGCATGGGAAATATTTAGGCTTGTGGTGCTAAAAATCCGGGAAAAAGAAACAACAACCAACCAGAACAACACCAAAACTTCCATACTTCGCAAACCATTCCAATAACATAAACTCCAATACACATCAATAAGCACTTTTTGATTTCAATAACCGTACAACTCATGCAATTTTTCCATTTGAATGATGACTTCTTTTCTTTTCTTTTCTTTTTTTCTTACTTTTGCCCCTAGGTGAATTTTATTCTCCCTAGGTCCAAGCTTACTAGACTTTTACTCCTAAATGAATTTTATCCTCCTTAGGCCCCTAGTAATAAGTCATCTCTATTATGCAAGAAGGGTTACCTTATTTCGGCTATGCCTCTTGCAATGCACAACCATACATACATCATCTCCACTCAAAGCAATTCCAACATAAAGATCTTTCACCATTTATCCTCCTAATTCTCGGATAGGGTCAGGTTAATCATTGGATATGATATATTTTTGTGGAGCTATAAAAAAGAATAGGCTTTACGGCTCAGACGGGCTTCAAGCAAAGAATAATGCAAAGGGAAGATAAGGTATATATAATATAGCTAAAGAAAACACGCCTCAATCAGTTGAAATTCAGGACAAACATGTGCAATACGGTATTGAAATAAGAAGCATATGGAGAGTATAATCACACAATAAAAGCAAAAGGGAAATAATTATGAATAGTCCCTATAAGGCCAAAATCTCACAAAGGGTTATGTTTTTGCTAGATTTCAATTTAACCTCAACTATGAACCATACTTGCTCAATTATATTCACAAATCATGCTCCAAAAATCATTTTCATGCAATTAAATCAATTCATGGGATTTATGCAATTAAGATCATAAAAATGAATTAGAGGACAAACTAAACCAAGATGGGTATCATTAATAACACCTAAATGCAATGAAATGCATAACAAAAATTGAAAAAATAAAAAACAGAAAACTAACATATATATATAAACGGGGCTACACTTGAATTCCCCACCCCATGCTTAAAATCTTACTTTGTCCTCAAAGTAAAGAAAAATAATAAAAGAGGTAGAGGAAACTCACCAAACAAATCAGGCATTCAAAGACAAGCTCTCAACTCAAAAAGAGGTAGTGGTGTAGCCTCAGCAACTTCTCATAGTGACAGGACCTATCAAACACCACAACCAACGGCAAAAACAAGCACAACTAGAATAGCAATCAGCGAAAAAATTGAGTTCTCAGGAGCAAAGGTATATCAGAAGCACAAAATTCTGCAAGAAAGTTACTATTCCTTAGAGCTAACAAGAGAAGAGTTCATAAATTACAGATGGAGATTCGAAGCACGGTATTCGCTAGCCACTCCCCCAAAGGCAATATGCATTTGTGAACCTGTTTGGAGTCAGAACGGTATGGCATATCTCTTTGCAATTGGTCCTGGACAAAACTAAAAGCAAAGAAAACACACAAGACAAAGCAGCACAATGATATTGTCCAAGTAAAAGAAATAACATAACCCAATATATAGAAAAAAATCAGCTTATCAATAGATGCTCAATCACTTATGACAATTTAAAAAAATGGAATTCAAGTGATTTCAGGGAGCATATACAAGACAGGAACACGAGATTAATTAACAACAAAAGTGACAGCAAAACCAATCTAACAATGAAATCTAAGCCTAGGATCAAGCAGGATGCAAAGAAAAGCAGTAGTTCATACTCAAGTCACATTTAAAGGGAAAAATCAACTAATTCTAGTGACTTTAGAGAAGAGTAAAAACTAGCAAGCTAAAATTGAAGAATAGGCACCATCTTATAGTAATTAGGCTTGCTCAAATAAAAGCAATCAGAAATCAGAGCAAAAAGCCATATCCAAGAATTCCTTAAAATCAAGTATGACATGAGCCAACTCAAGCAACAACCTAGCAATCGAAGAAAAATCAGCTCTATAGGTCATGCTCATCCATATTTTGCAAGTAAAATCGTGAAAAATCAATGGACACATGGAGCAAGAGACAAGCAAAAGAAATCAATCGGAGCACCAACAATCCCGCAACCCATATCAAAGAACAATTAAGAAGTCACAATCCCGCAACACAATTCCACCCTTACACTAATTCAGAATCAAGATTCACCAAATTCATATTAGAATCTGATTATAAGTGACAAGGGAAATGAATTTCGAACCTGTACATACCGGGCGGAGGTTGACGTCGAGGGCACAGATAAGGGACTAAAATCGAAGCCGGTAGCAACAAGGATTGAGACAGCGTCAGCGGCAGCTAGGGCTCTGTGTAAATCGGGCGGCTATGGAGCAGACGGCGACTAGCATTAGACAGGTCCGACGAGAGGAGGCAGAGGGATGAAGAGGTGGTGCGGTGAGGAGATCCCGACGAGGGGGAACCTGGTGATCAGATGGGAGGTCGGCGGTGGGGCAGCTGTTGGCACGACGCATGACGAAGGGAAAACATGTCGTCGATCCGTCAAAGAAACTCAAACCTAGTATAGCAATAAGTAAGAGGTCGATCCACAGGGAAAGTTATAATTCCAGTATGATTCAAGTGTCAATTAAAGTAACCAAATTGGGGGGTTTTGAGTGTGAAAATTCTGCCTTTTATCAAAGCGGATTAAAGAAAGCAGGAGTAAATGATTTTAGTTGAGACAATTATGAGAAGCAATTCTACGTACAATTTTCCACTTTATTTGGTTGAAGCGATCCTTGTAACTTCTTCTCATCCTATTAAGTTTTCTATGAATTCCCTTGTCCCGACCTAATATAGTTACTAGTCCAATCAGTCCTAGAAACCCTTATCAATCGATCAGTCCATAAAGAAGGATTTAACCCAATTGATAGCTTTAAGTGCAGAGATTAGCCAAGGTATTTGCAGTCCCTAAAGAGGGATTTAACAACACATCCAACTTCCTACTTATTCAATTAGTTCAATCAGCCCTAAAGGAACAAGTTTGCCACTTAGGTTAAGGTTCACAATCTAGAATATACAAAACCTTAGCAATTGAATTGATTCTAACTAGTTGCGCGGGCTAGATAGAATAAAACAATAGACAATCAAGCACAAAGAAGTTGAAGCATTCAAGTATAGGAAACAAGGAACGAGAATTAGAAACTCACAATCAATCCAAATAAAGCGTCGAATTGTAGGCAGAATAGACGAGGTTAGTTCCTCATGGAAGACATCGCTCAAATCTCTAAATTGTCTGATGAACGTAAGAATAGAATAGCAGTAGTGTAAAAATAACATAAATTCGGCCTTATAATAAATCCAAGTCGGCCACAAAACATCCAACATGAAACTAGGGTTTTCTTAAATGAAACGCGGCGCTCCGGACCCATGCCGCGGCCGCGGCATATGTTGCGGCCGCGACATCAGCAACTCTTCCTTATCCCGCGACATCCTCCCTGAATGCGGCCGCGACATGCATGTTGCGGCCGCGACATAGCTCGTTGTCGGCTCTTCTTGTTTAGCTTCGCATGTATCTCCACTTGTCCTTGCTTCTCTTCCTTCCTTGCTTCTTTCCAATGTTTCTTGCATTCCTCTTCAAGATATTGCATCTCTCAATTGTGTTCCGATTCAATCTGCAAGATATACACAAATTTGCGCAGAATCCGAACTCTTCTAGAATAATCACAAGATGCAAATTAACAACAAAGTATGAAAGAAATGCAACCTAACTAAACTAAAAATGCCTATAATGTCTATCTAAGATATGCATTATCAACGCATGCGACGAGGGTGACCTCAGAAAAGCGATGCAGCGATGGGAGGCAGTAGGGGAGAGAGCGGGAGGCGAACAACAGTGAAGAGGCGATGAGAGAGGTGGAAACCGGCGGAGATCTGGAAATCTTGTGAACATCAGCGAAGGGCGAGGGAAGGAGAGGAAGGTCGGAGGGGAGAAAGGAAAGAGAGGGTTCGGAATTTTTTTTTTTTTTACGAAACTAAAAAAAATATAGTATAAATTAATCCTATCTAAAAATAAAAAGGGGAAAAAAATACCTTGGTTGGCTCACAATCTCTAAGATCGATTTAGACATTGTTAAAGCCCTCAACAACTTGTCGAACTCTTGGGCGCATATCCCACATAAGCCTGCATAAGGTATTGATAAATTGAAACTAAATAATATTGCAGACAAAAACCGTTTCAACATATCAAATATGCAAGCATGGCTCCTTGCAGAGAGTATGTAATACGACCAATTCAGATCAATTGGTGGCTTCTCAAAATATGTGCTCCTCTTTTGTCTTTTCTCAGTTCTTTGTCCGTTTGCACCCTCGCTAAATTCAAACAATAGAATCCCCTTTGTAAAATTTTCCTCATCTTTCTCATCTATCTAATCTTCCAAGATCTCCTCGCCACAAGAGATTATAGCGCAGTTGTCACTGACAACCACCTCAATCTGCATAGGAAAAATCTCAAAAATAATTGGAATTGTAGTTTGTTCAGCCATTTGGATCCGCCTCATCTCGTTATTGAAATCAAGTTGGATCATTATAAGTTGGGACTCCATTGCAGCAAAGTGTTCTTCCATAAGAGGTAATATGGACGATTCTTGTGATGTTTGCGGAGCCGGACATGAAGGCTCTAGTTGTCCGATTTGGAGCTCTAATTGTGCAATCTCATGTATGATATCCATCTCACGAGAAAGTTGAATTTTTCACAAATGATGTACTTTCTTAACCTTTCCAACCGAAACCCTAAACACCGGACAATCTTTAAATACGGAGTATATGATTAGAAACTCCGAAAAAAATCACAATATAAACCATGAGTCATCTTTAGAGGCACACACCTAGACACACGAACACAAACAGTTAGTAGCACGGGTGTTATGAACCGTAAGATAGGCTCACAAAAAAATTAGTTATATACAATAATCGGCAAACACACAGAACAAAGAAATAAACTTTGATTCCCCGACAACGGCACCAATTTGATGGACGATTTTTTAGTCGCGTAAACCGTATCAAAATAAATTCGATACTACCTAACTAATGTAATGTGGTCAGCACGAGTCGATCCCACAGATAATGAAGTTATTCCTAAGTTAAATTTATTTACCAATAAGTATGAAACTGGGGTTTTGAGTGGTGAAAATAAGAAAGAAAATAAAATAAATTATAAACTATAAACAAATTAATGGAGATAACGATTAATAAAATAGTTTCATCTATAAATATCCACTTTACTTGGTTGAAACGATCCCTGTAACTTCTTCTCGTCCTTTTAGGTTTCCTATGAATGCCCTTGTCCCGACCTAATATAGTTACTAGTCCAACCAGTCCTAGAAACCCTTATCAATCGAACAGTCCCTAAAGAAGAATTTAACCCAATTGATAGCTTTAAGTTCAGAGATTAACCAAGGTATTTGCAGTCTTTAAAGAGGGATTAACAACACATCCAACTTCCTACTCATTCAATTAGTTCAACCAGCCCTAAAGGAACAAGTTTGCTACTTAGGTTAAGGTTCACAACCAGGAATCTACAAAACCCAAGCAATTGAATTGATTCTACGAAGTTGATCGGACAAGCTAGAATAAAATAATCAACAATAAAGCGCAAATAAGTGAAAACATTCAATATAGGAAATAAGAAACAAGATTCAGAAGCTCAGAATCAATCCAAATAAAGCTTCAAATCATAAACGAAACGGAAGAGTTTAGATCTCCATAAAAATAAAACAAAAGACAATTAGGGTTAAGAGGAAGCAAAGTTGGTCTCGGCCGGTCAAAACATTCAATATAAGAAATAAGACACAAGATTTAGAAACTCACAATCAATCCAAATCAATTCAATATATAATACTAAAACAGAGACGTGGAAATCCTATGTGGCGGGCTCTGGTCGAATTCGCTTATGTGTCATTTTCTGGTGCGATATGGTACGGGTTTTGGCCACATCAATTAAGCGATATGGGACGGGTTTTGGCCACGTCAATTAACGATGATCCAAAAAATCTAAGCCACGTTAGACAATAACCCATCTATTTATACATGTGTCATCCTATGTGTCCATTTTAATTAATGATTAAATTAATTTTTATTATAAATATTCAACATCATATCTTACAAATCTTTAGTAAAATTGTTTTATAGATATTTTATCTAGAAAAAAATATAGATTAGATTAATTTATATGAAAAAGGTTAGATTTGTTTTATATATCACTAATAAAAAGATAAACACTATTCGATTATACAAATTAATTTAATGTTTTATGTATTCCCATTATTCCTATGACTATTGAATTAACCTTAAGATTTATATACATAGCTAGGTACGTAGCTACTTTTTTTTTTTGAGCGAAAGGTACTTAGCTTAGCTACTAATATTATAAATCTATTTATAATTCAATATATAATTATCACCAAAATTTACTTGTTCTTTTTTTTAATAAAAAAATTCAACATGGATCATAATTATATATATTTTATATAGATATATTATATATGATTATATTTTATATATGTCAAATAACAATTAACTGCGCGCGTCGTATGGTACATATATATTTTATATAGGATTAGGCATGGTATGTTACATTTATATTTTATACAGGATTATACATATATTTCTTTTCTAAAATTTTGTCATCAAATTTGACGCATGGTACATTTTTTTTAAAAGGTTGTCAACATGCATACTCATCCCAATTTGTCGGCATGCATAATATTAGATAGATTATTTACCTAAAAAGATAAGTTTACTACCTAATTAAGATATAAGGTTGAATATTTATAAAAAAAAAAAATTCTAATTAAGATATAAGGTTTTATATTGGATAGATTATTTGATATAAAAAGATAAGTTTTCTATCTAATTTAAAGACAAGACTGAATATTTATAAAAAAAATAAGTGGGATCATTAATTGAGATGACAAAATTATATTGACTTATTAATGACATGACTCAAAAAGATAAACATGTATAATTTTCTGTTTATGTTCCAACATAAACAAAATCTCTTTTTTTTTGGTGAAGATAAACAGAATCTCATAGTATTACCATGTTGTAATTATCGATATGCAATCGTTCATAATTTGATTATATATTCCCATTATTCCTATTTAATTTTCTGTTTATGTTCTGTTATGATGCGAGTGTGTAACACCTTTATTTATGCTTTATAATTATTTTTTTTGAAATTTTTTTCTTCTTCTTTTAGGCCCCAACCGTTGCCACTGTTTAGTTTTTAGTGTTAAAACTAAAAGACTGAAATTCAGCAAATGAAAATTAGTAATCAATACCAATCGTCTTATCATTTTACCTTAAGTTATTTTATAAATATTTTATCTAGAAAAAAATATAGATTAGATTAATTTATACGAAAAAAGGTTAGATTAGTTTTATCACTATTGAAAATTGATTAAATTATATATAGAGAGAATTAGTTTATATATATTATATTTAATTATTAAACAATCACATTAACCAATAGAGATAATTCAAATCAATAAGTTTTTATCTTTAACAAATAATTAATTTTTAAACCAAATTTATGCAAATATTGCTCACATACGTACGTACCAAATAATTTTGTTTATCTTTAAACAATCACATTAAACAATAGAAATAATTCAAATCAATAAGTGCTTATCTTTAACAAACAATCAATTTATAAATCAAATTTATGCAAATATTGCTCACATACCAATTAATTTATAAAGCAAATTTATACAAATATTAGATCCATTATACATCATGCTTTGTTTAGCAATAAAATAATTTTGTTTTATGAAAAAATTTGGTAAAAGAATAATTAAATTACATCATACAAATTTGCAATTACATGCCCTTAATCTGACCTGTAGAATGAATTTTATCATTAAGTATTCATATATATATGAATTAAAAAGTAAAAAATAATATTTATATAATTATTATGATAGACAAAAAGCTATATCGAGTGTGTTAATTTACAAAATAATATTTATACAATTATTATGATATAAAAAAAGCCGCGAAGATCGCGGGTAATAATACTAATAAAGCTTTAAATCGTAGACGAAACGAAAGAATTTAGATCTCCATAAAAATAAAACAAAAAACAATTAGGGTTAAGAGAAATCAAAGTTTGTCTCGGCCGGTCACGTTCGGCCTTCTTATGCCGTATGAACGAATGTCTATATAGACTATAAATCTATCCTAATATAATTATATAATAATACCACTATATCTAACTATATATAACTCTATCTAATAATATTTTTCTACAGCCAAAGACACTCCAATTGCATAGTCCTAATTAAATTAGGAATGTAGCTGCCGAATTCCACTTGCAACAGCTTGAAGTCGAACCGGTCCATATTGTCCTCTAATTTATAAAATTACCACGATCAATCTCCGAATTCATCCGATCCAGCCCGAAAATACCTGAAATATATAAAAGCACTCGTGTAGACTATGAAAATCAAATAATGCCAAATAAGCTATAAAAATATGTAAAAATACTATAAATTAATATGCAAATTTATACTTAAAACATGACTAAAATAGACTCTATCACCTTGCATACTTGATGTTATTCATATGCCTAAATTCTTAGGAACTTGTGCAATCTTTATGTTAAATCTTTGTTTGTGCTTAGGTTGTATAAATGTGTAAGAGATTAATTGTGCTTTTTGTGCTTTAATCTATTCAAACTAAGATGGGAGGAATTCGTAGAGAACACTTTAATAGGATTCAACGACCAATGATGTCAACCAATGTCGAGAATTTGTGGATGGAAACATATCTTTTATCTATCATTTGCATTTGTTTAGATTAGTTTCTTTCATTTACTTTATTTCCATATTTTTCCTTTCAATCAATAATTGCACAATTCTTGAAAATACTTGTTTCTCTGTGGGATCGACTCCTTATTTGTATCCTATACTAGTTTATTTGTTTGGGAATTATTTTGAAAAAGGGAAATCAACGACTTTCCCTCCGTCAAATTGACGTCGTTTCCAGGGAATCAAGTTTATTTCGTTGTTTTGTGTGTTTATTGATTTGTATATATATTTAACCCCTTCGTGATCCTATCTTACGGTTCACGACACCCTACTACTAATCTTTCAAAATGAAGTTATTTCAGTGTGAAGGAGAATACTTTCACCGATATTGATGCGGGACCATCCAAGACACCTTCGGACTCACCTATACTTGGGGATGGACCTATGATTCGAGCTCACGAGAATGTTGTCATCCTCAAGAGGAAGAAGAAGGCTCCACCATGGGAGAAGGTCCAAAGGTGCAAGCTTGATGGGTCGTTCGTTTTGAGAATGTTCAGCAGTTTGACAACTTTTCGACGTCTTAGTAAAATGAGTCATACGGAGTCAATATTAATCGGATTGGATTGTGTCATACCTTGTCGGAACGAGGACGAAGAGATCTACAACTTTGCTGTTGAAAGTTTTTCCAGATTCGACATAGAACTTGGCCGAAAATCACATTCTTTGCAAGATGTCACTATTTTGCGCGGGCGTGCAGGTGGTGCGCAGGCGTGCGCGAGAGGGCTGGTGGACGCTGGCCGCCGAATCTTATGTGCTGAATTTTGTTGTCCTTAAGTTGTTATTTTATGTGACTTAATTAATTATGTTATTTTAAGTTATTTTTAGGGATTTAAGTTAATTTCTATTTTATTTATTATTTCTTTAGAAATCAGCCTCCTAGGTTATATGAAGAGGCGTTCCCTTGTTCAGAACTCAGTACGTACAATTTCATTGAAATTTCTCTCGTTTTGTGTGAAACACACAAGAGTGCAAGTCAATCGATTTGAAGCGTTGCTCATCGATTGCAAATTGGTTATAGATCTTGCTTGGTTTGCTTTGAGTTCATCAACCTTGCGAGAGCTTGGTGATACTGGTAATCACAAGTCCCCTCTTTGTGCCTCCAAGTTGTCCGCTTGGTTGTGTAAGGTTGTAGAGGCGGACTTTATAGTCGTTGGTATTTGGTTCCTACCCTCTTAGGAGGCCTGGGGTCTTTGCCTCGTTCTATTTTAGTTCGATTCAATCCTTATCGGTCGTGTCTTGCTTTCAATTTCGAGTCTTTATTCTTGTTCATCGAGTCTTTGCTTCCGTTCTTGTTATTTCTAGTTTGATTGTTGAAGATCGGGTCATCTTACGGCTAACCCCGTATCAGATATCTCACAAGAGTGAAAGATGAGGTGTAGCCATCCGTTATTCATGGGGTATTCAATATAGTTGGGAAGAAAAGGTTAGTTGTGTACTTGAGCGCAAGACTCTTAGCTCCAAGATATTCACCGAATCCGAAAATAATGGAAGCCTTGAATGGTTGGATTGGTCCGAATTATGGGATTTGTTATGCTATATGGGTGACCTAGTAATGGAGGATGAACGCAAGAGCATATTGGAGCAAGTGAGTCAAACTGCTCAAAGAATCTTTGATATATGCAAGATGATACGGGATAAGCCGTAGGATGGCCCGATCTTCGACAATCAAGACTCAATTCAAGAAAAAGGAATCACGAACGATGCAAGACTCAAAGAAAGACTCGAAATTGACTATGAATGGACTCGATATATGGCTGCAAAGGAAGCAAAGGACTCGAAATATGCAAGATATGCAAGACACGATAGTGGGTGAAGCGATCTATATATAACAAAATGAAGACCCTTGGCTCGAAAGGCAAGATCCAACACCAATGACTATATAACCCGTTTCGACAACCGAAGCGATCTATATAGAACAAGATGAAGACCCTTGGCTCGAAAGGCAAGATCCAACACCAATGACTATATAACCCGTTTTGACAACCCTACACAACCAAGCGGACAACTTGGAGGCACAAGGAGGGGGTCGTGGATGCTTGATAGCATCAATCCTATGACGACAATCGACACACACCATGCATGATGGATAGCACCAATCATATGACGAGAATCGACACACACCAAACATGTGGTAGCACCAACCCACCAAAGAGGTCGGATTGACACACACAAGACAAACCAAGCTAAAAACAACACATCGAAACATATCCCACGCAGGGGAACTTGGTTCCTTCCTAGGAGAACTCTCCAAATCTGACATTTTGTCAAAAATTCAATTCTATCTATATATGATTTTATTGAATGAATAAAAGTGTCTTAAATAGAAAACATCATCCTAGATAAAATCAAACTACTTGGTGGCCAAGGAAATATCTTAAAGATAGATTTTCCCTTTTCCACTTTATTTATCCTAGAACATAAATATAAAAACTAATTAGATATAATATCAATTAATTGAAAAGTCAACTAATGAATATTATTCTAATTTACATTATTCCTAAATAAATATAAGGATAAAATGATAAATTAAATATGAAAAGATAATTATTTTCGTCCAAAAAATGAACAGTTACAAAGATGTTGATTTTCGGCCATGTTCCCGGTGAATTCTGGAAATATCTTCAACAGCAAAGTTGTAGATCTCTTCGTCCTCGTTCTAAAAAGGTATAGCAAGACCCAATCCCATCAATATTGACTCCGAATGACCCGTTTTACAAAGACATCGCAAAGCTGCCAAATCTGCTGAACGATTTAAAATTATTGATAAGCACCACTCGTTTTCCCTTCATCACAAGAGATATGAGGGAAATATGGAGATGCATGATTTCTTTAACGATGGGCCGACTGAACAAGTGGCGCCCGCCGTTACTTATGCCGACATCTTAGACGAAAGTAGAGAAGGGGAAGGATGCACAATGCCCATTGACGTGGAGTCTCATGAGTCGCGATTTGAGGAACCATGTGTTTTAGCCCCTACCCCACCCGATGAAATCATTCCCAAGTCAAATACTGATGCATGCCCAATTGAAAATAAAGAAGGACGTCCTATGGATACAAGTGTGGAAGAGCCTTTTAGCCACATTTGGTTTAACTCATTCCTTCCTTCCTACTTCACAAATTGGATTTTGCCAACGGAGGAGGAATATATCAATAAGAATGGCTTCTCTGACGAGGAATGAGATGAAAAACAAGAGCTAGTGTTTCTTGACGTAGAGTTTCATGAAATCGTGCATAAGGATCCATTTGTTTTGGCTCCTGATTCATGCGATGAGAGCAAGGTAGCGATGCTTCTTACACTTTTGTTGATTTTTGGTTAATATGTTGATCCTTGGGAGCACTACTTTTACAAACCGTCAGCGGAACTGTGTTGGTGGTACTACATACCCTCAGCGGAAAGTCAAGCTCAAACACATAATAAGTTGAATTCGCTCTTTAATTTCATATCTATAGCCTTCAAATTTTTTCATGTTTAGTGTGCACTCCTATTATGGGTGGGCACACGAGTTTGATTTGCTTTTGAGAACGTTGACAATGTCTAAATGAATCTTGAAGGCATGAAAAATAAACCATCGAGTCTTAGAAGATAAACAAGGACGCTTCTTGGGAGGCAACCCAAGGTAATTAAGTCTCTATTTTCACGCTTTTCAATTCCTAGTTAGTTGTTCAATATTTCAATTTCAATAAACTTTAGAGTTTCTATTCGATGATTAATAGGCTTGTGAAAGTGTTCTGGAAAGTCTTTGTTGAGCATATTGGTGAGAGCTATGGCGGAAAAGGAACAACTAGCGCTCACTCAAACATTTCGCCACCGCAACATCCAAATTTCGCGGCTGTAAAATGGACAAAATCCTTACAGTAGCTTCGTATCAACTCAGTACAGGGGTGGTACCGAACCGGGAGTTTTTGCATCAAGTTGTCGCCGCGAAATCCCTTTTCACGGCCACGAAATCCACCAAACCAACCCCAGTGAAATCTTGCTTCTCGCGGTCGTGAGCTCACCTTTCGTCGCGACGAGTTCCATTTCGTCGTCGTGAAAAGCTACTTTTTCCGCCGTGAAAAGCTAATTTCACCACCGTGAAATCCTCCGGCCAACCACAACGGTATATCCAGTTTCACCGTCGCGATTCACCTTTTCGCCGCGGCGACCATGGCCATTACAGACCCTTCTTTGTGGATTGTGGGTCAAAGTTTCTCCTCCTATCTTCTCCGACCCAACTCGATGCACTTCCTAAGCTATCCACCATCGCCACCACAAGAGTATTTAGTATGTTTTCTTTTCCTTCACCTTGTTTTTATTATTTTATTTTTATTGTCTTTTATATTTCATTGAGAACAATGAAAGATTTAAGTGTAGGGGAGGGATTTAGTGCATTTAGTTAGATCATATTTTAATTTTTGCATTCATTTCATGTTTAATTTTAGCATTTTAAATTTTTTATTATTCCTATATGCATTAGAAAAATCAAAGAAAAAATGAGAAAAATGTCAAAAATCCAAAAATATCATGCATTGCACATATGTTCTTATGGCATGAACATGTAAATCATACAATTTGTTTGAATTGCTTAGCCTTATTGTTCTAAAATATTTTCTTATTGGAGCATGATTGGTGATGTAATTAAGCATGTATGATTAAGCTAAAGTATGATTGAAATCCTACAAAACATGACCCTTATGAGATTGTTTAGCCTTATTGCATTCCTCTATAATCCTTTTGCTTAATTGTGCCATTTACTTTCCTTATGTTTCTACCTCTTGATATTGACTTCATTATCTATTGTCAAAGTCGACTCACATGTTTGTTGCTTGCAGAGTTTATGCTTTTATGTTACATATTTGGCTTTAGTTGCTTGTGAGTTTTGAGGGAAATAAGGTGGCAATGGTTGATGCACTTAGTAATCGGATCTATGCATGACACTCATGGGTATGATTCGCGCAAAACGGTGTTAAACTATCCGCTAAGAAAGAAAGCTTGATCATTGAGTAACCGAGTTCATTCATGACACCCATGTTTGCAACTCGTGTAAAAGGATGTTCAAGTTGACTTTATTCAAGTAAGTTGAGGTGTTGAAAGATACCAAAGCCAATAGAAAGCAATAAAATGAAAGAAAAAAATGCAAAAGAAAAAGAATAAGAAAGCTTGGACATAGGGATGATAAAATTCACCTAGGGGCAAAAGTAAGCTAAAGAGTGAAATTCTTGAGCCAAATTGTCTATTTTTATTGTTTTCCGCAAGTGATGGCATTTCAATGGAGATTTGATTATATTGTTGTCAATTTCTATAAGCTTAGTGCATTTTGGATTGAGTTGAGAGTTGAACTTAATTGCCTAAACACATGAGAGCATGAGCGAAACACATATTTCTAGTGAGGTTGGTTGATTTATACTTCTATGCTTTGATCGCTAAATACATGCTATGATGTTTATTTACTTGATCATGTGTCCGTTTCAAATTGATGTTGCTTTTGATTAAGGCTATTGCATGGATGAGGAACTTGTAGGTAAAGGGTGGCTTTTTATTATTCGCTTGAGGACTAGCGAAGCTTAAGTGCGGGGGAATTTCATCAAGCAAACCAAATAATAAATGAACCATATATTCAAACAATCAACTGGAGCCAGCTGCATTGAAATTTCAATATAAAAACAGAGAATTATTGAAAATTTAAAGACATTGGACACAATATGAACATTGAACAACTCCAATATTGAGAACCCCCAATTCAAAACCCTAATTTTCAAAGAAGACACAATGGAGACATACTTTCTTTAGTCGCTCAGTTCTCTCTCACTCACGACTCAGATATGCTCAGTCAGAGGGCTCTGATTCGTTTAGTATCATCGGCTTGCTATTAAGATCTCCCAGTCGCCCCTGATTGTTCATTCGTCTTCTAAGTTCACCCTCGCCTACGTTGTTTGTTTGTTACTCTCAGTTTGCCCTTGCCTCAATCGCCACCATCTCCATAGATTTTAGTCACCTCTAGCCGTTCAGGACTCTAATTAACAGCCGCCTCCAGTCATTCCTCCCTTTATGCACCAGTATTGTTTGTGTGTTCGTCCCTCTCAAATTGCCCTCACCTCCATCGTTCTTTCTTCTTCTTCTTTTGTTTTTTTTTTAAATTACAAAAGTAATGGAGATGTAAGCCCGCTGTTAATTTTAACCCACCGAGGGTACAAGGCGAAATATAACAAAGCCTCAGGGGTACCACATGAAATATGTAAATGAGTTGTATCCCCGATGAAAATTACAATACCATAAGGACACCTCGCGAAATTTATGTTCTTTTAATAGGAGTTCCCTTTTTCTCCGAGCAAGGACCCCGCACTAGATATACAACTGTGTTATGTATTTTTACAATATGGAAATGATGAGTGTGCCTCTTTGCCTAGAGCTGCTGCCAATGATTTTCCTGATGTGAATAAATCCTCTCAAGTGATTATGAAGTTCTGGCCGAGGAGCCTATTGTGATCGCAACTGAGCAAGTAGCAACCCCGGATGATGAAGTTCAAGCCAGGGAGCCTGTTGCGATTTTGTAACTAACTCAGCTCATGTTTTGAGTAAAAATTCTTTCGGCCAACATAGGTAATCAGGTACTTCATATCCATTGTCTCATTATGTTTCGTGTGATCAATTTTCTCCTCGGCATCATTGCTTCCTTACAACTAATCCAACTATTACCGATACATTTGAACCTACCTCATTTGTTGAGGGTATGAAGTATAAGTGTTGGGGAGAAGCTATGCAACTTAAGACTAATGCTCTTGAGAATAATAGGACTTGGACTTTACCAAGTTGCCTGACGGAGGGAAAGTCGTTGATTTCCCTTATCAAAATAATTCTCAAACAAACAAACTAGTATAGGATGTAAGTAAGGGGTCGATCCCACAGAGAAATAAGAATTTCCGAGAATTGTGTAATTATTAATTGAAAGGGAAAAATATGGGAAAGAAGTAAATAAAAGACCTAATCTAAACAAAAGCAAGTGATAGTTAAAAGAGATGTTTCCATCCACAAATTTTCAATATTGGTTGGCATGATTGGTCGTCGAATCCAATTGAAGTGTTCTCTACGAATTCCTCCCATCTTAGTTTGAATAGATTAAAGCACAAATAACACAATTAATCCCTTACACCTTTATGTAATCCTTGCACGGACAAAGATTTAACATAAAGATAGCACAAGTTTCTAAGAATCTAGGCATATGAATAACAACAAGTATGCAAGGTAACCGATGTTTAAGACATATGTAGAAATCCCTACTTAGTCATGATCAAACGAAGGTTCTCACAATCCTAAACATGCTACTACGGAATCCATTCAATGATGAAAGAACAAATACCTAGCAAGATGCTATCATGGTAGTTAATCACAATAATATCATCAATAATCAATCACAAGGGAGATCGAAAGATATTAAAGAGAGAATCAATACTTCATCAGAAACTCACAAACAAACAACCATTTCTCGAAAGTGTAGATGAAAACAACGAAGAATTAGCCAAGCATGGCTTACCTAAATCCCTTCTCTTGAATGGAAAACAAAACAAAAGATAAAGTGTTAGATACTTCTCCAAACGGCTGATAAAAACCCAATATAAAGCCTAAAGGGGTCGGCAAAACCCTAGATTAGAGTTTCCATAAAAGATAGAAATTGGGCCGCTCATACAGATCCTGATCTGAAGAGACAGCGGGCACCGCCTAAACCACGGCGGGCGCCGCCTGGACAGCTTCGCAAACTGAACTTGTTACGCACTTTCTGGAGTCGCCGTTCGTTCGATTGACGCATATGAATATGCGTTGGAAAGCTCTTTTCAAGGAATACAACTCTCATGAAGAACTCAGAAGCTGAATCCAACTTCTTATAACCTTAAAGAGACGATTTCTCCATGTGCTCCATTTCCGCTCATGTTCTTGTGCTCCTTAGCTTCCCAAATCGCCTTCTAATCCTTCCTTAGCTTGTTCCTTGCTCTTTTGACATCCTCTTTGGTCTCTTCCCAAGCTCCTCACCATGTCGGCACTATGAATCTGCATAAAACCAATAAAATAGCGTAGTTTTCGATCTTTACCAATAAAAGAGCATAATACGCAATTAACTCTAAAACATAACCAAACACCTATGAAACACAACTAAAACTACTCTATAACACCTATCAAAATATGCCTTATCATTGCCTCCCGGGAAAAAGACTCTCGGTTGCAAATGAGTATATAAAATCAAGTATCATTCGAATGGTTCCGTGGAGCGATATAAAGCTAGATTTTGGTGATTCAATGAAATCGATAGATTGAGGGGGTAGACTATTCAGAAACTTTTGCACCCATGGCGAAAATGGTGATGGTGCGAACTATTTTGGTAGTAGCTTCGTCGTCCAAGCCATGGGAGTTGCATCAAATGGACGTGCACAACGCCTTTCTTCATGGTGACTTGAAAGAAGACATTTATATGAAATTACCTCCTAGCTTTCGTCCATCTCGTTCAGACTTGATCTGCAAGCACCACAAGTCATTTCATGGCTTCCGCTTAGCTCCGCGATGTTGGTTCGCAAAGCTTTCTCACTCTCTCAAACCTTATGAGTTTCGTCAAGCTAGCCATGATTATTCATTATTCACTTATGTCGCTGGATTAGTGCATCTTCATGTATTGGTTTACATTGACGACCTTATCATCGTAAAAAATGATAGTGTTGCAGTTCATCGCTTTAAGATCTATTTGAGTGATCGGTTTCATATGAAAGACTTGGTATTTTTGAAATATTTTTTGGTAGCTGAAGTAGCTCACAACTCAACAGAAATCTATTTGTGCCAACGTAAATTCATGTTATACATTATTCAAGAGACTGGTTTGCTTGGGGCAACCTGCAGATTTCCCCATGGATCCACACCACCAATTGGCCTTGTCTAGATCTCTGAAATTGAATGATCCCAAGTCCTATCGTTGTCTGGTGGGTAGGTTGATTTACTTGTGCTTTACTCGCCATGAGCTCTATTACTCAATTCACATTTTTTCTCAATTTATGCAAGAACCCACCCTTGATCACTAGCAAGCAGCTTTGTGGGTGGTGCGTTAGTGGAAAGGTTGTCCTAGCCAAGGGATTTTGCTCTGGTCATACACTGCTTTTCAGCTCCATGGTTGGTGTGATTCTGATTGGGCTCGGTGTCCCTTGACGCGTCGATCACTTTCAGGCCAGCTTGTGTTCCTTGGTAGCTCCTGATTTCTTGGCGGACAAAGAAACAACAAGTTGTTTACCGTTCCTAAGCCTAGGCGGAATATCTTTACATGGCCACTATCACTTGTGAATCGAAATTGCTCAAAGGGGTGTTGTCTAATCTGCTTGTCTCACACTCGCATCCTGCTCGACTATTTTGTGATAGCCAATCTGATCATTACGTCGTTGTAAAAAACACATCTTTTCACCTTCGAATACCTTTCTACAATCCAATGAATTGGACCTGTTCAAGATAGCCTTGTGAAATAAGTGCACACATGGCATCTGGACTGCACACGTTCGCGTCTCCTATTGCGCCAACACTTCAACTCTACCTTAGCAGTTGTAGAATTTTGTAGAGGGGAAGACGAAATTACTGTTTAGGGCAAACATGATGAATAATTTTTACAAAAAAAAAGATTTTGAAAGAAAACCAAAAATTGTAGTTTAATAAAAATATATCGGGTACAATCGTCAACCCTAAATTCTCCTTTTGAATCATTTTATCTTTTGAACTACGGGGTGATTTGATTCCTTTCAAAAGGGTAGGTATGACACTCGATACCAAGTCAAAGCTCGCCGGCTTCAATAGCCAAATTCAAATTAAATCGGTTCGTTTAGAAATACGATGACTTGATTCCACCAAATAAGTGGATATGTAGCAAACTCAGTGTAAATCAAATTCTCATTTGAGTCCGGT